>OX454320.1:20081391-21331391 GCA_949715965.1 Dysmachus trigonus
TTGTTAAGTAACCTTAATTGATGGTTGTGTCGATTTACAGAACAGATACAGACACAGACTCTAGTATTAAACAAAAATTATAATTAACCAAGGTTTCATACCATTGGTGTGTTATTAGGGTGCAAATGTGAAAAGATGAGATTTTAGAAAAACAAACACGAAATTTTCGAATAACACGAAAATTGTAAGATTTTTTTTACTAAGGTATGCTTAACTTAATTCAATCTCCTGTCACCTCCGCAAGATTTTGCATCGAACTTCCCAACACCCTGTATATTAACGACGGTATATTTAGTGTTAAAGTATACTTCTAACAGATATTATATTATCCGTAACTGCAATGTAATATTTAAAATATTAAAAATTATTGCAATTGTATTAGATTTCAATTTCAACAATAATTACCTTTAATTCTTATGGTTAAAATTTAAAATTAGAAATGTTTAAAGTAGTTACATTTGTCAGATTTGGAAATATGTAGAACTATAGTTCTTGTTATAAATAATAATAAATAAAAGGATACACTTTTTTTTTTTGAATCATTACAACATTTATTTATTCACAAAGTCGACATACAATGTCTATACAAACAAGAAACACTTTAAAGTTGATAACACTTCCTAAACCGACTTCTCAGACTGGATGGCGATATATTGAAATCAATAAGATCCTAATATTTATTTACTAGAGACGCTATTAAAGTAATAGGTTCATGCAGACCATAATTAGTCCGATGCCGAGGGACACGCAACAAAGAGCGAAACCTGAGGCCACGCATAGTCGCACAAAGGTTAAGCAATGATAATAATTCAGGGCAGTCACATTCACCTATTAAAATCTTAAAGCCAAGGACAACTATAGAAACAATACGTTTGTCCACCAGTGGCTCCAATGAGATCAATTGTAAACGATCATTATACGAAGGTAAGGATAACGGATCCTTCCACGGAAGACCACGAAGAGCGAAAAGCAGGAAGCGTTTTTGGACGGACTCAACTCTCTCACATTTGGTTTTATAGAAGGGTGACCCACTGGACTAGCATACTCCAAGATAGGACGAATAAAGTTAATAAATAAAAGTTCAGTAATGTGAGGATCGTCAAACTCCTTCGACCAACACTTTACAAAACCCAGAAACGAGTTGCATTGATGTGTTCATCAAAGTTAAGTTTGGAATTAAATATAACTCCAAGATCCTTAACCGAGTCAAGACTGGATAATTCATTTCCACCCATTACATAACGGAACCTGATCGGCGATCTACACCTACAAAACGTCATAACTGTGCATTTGTTCACATTTAAAAGCATAAGGTTCGAGGAACACCACGCCATGAAATTATTTAGGTCGTAATTAAGCAACCAGCAGTCGTTCGCGTTGTTAATAGTGCGGAATATCTTCGCATCGTCAGCATAAGTTAAAATTCTCGAGTTGGATAAAAACGAAACCGCGTCATTTATAAATAAAATGAATAGGAGAGGGCCAAGATGGTTTCCTTGCGGGACACCCGAGGTATTATTGATAGGGGTTGAAAGAGTATCGCGAAAGAGGACAACTCGTCGTTTAATTAAGTAGGACGAAAGCCATTTAATAAAAAGTATAAGCTTATGAATCAAAGCTTGATGGTTGATTCTGTCGAAAGCTTTACTGAAGTCAGTATATACGCAATCAACCTGTTCACCATTTTCAATAGTATTTGAGCAGAAGGATGTGAAGGCAAGGAGTTTAGTAACTGTTGATCTCCCTTTCACGAAGCCATGCTGATGAACACTTATAATAGACCTGCAATGAAAATACATTACATCACAGAAAATGGCCTCGAAAAGTTTTCCAATTGCTGATAGTTTAGCGATAGGTCTATAATTGGAAACCCTATCCTTCCGCCCTTTTTTATGTGTAGGAATAATATAAGAGAGTTTCCAGCAGTCAGGAAAGACACCGGAGGACATAGATAAATTGAATAAATAACATAGAACCTTAACTAAAGACGCACTACAAGATCTAAGAGCAGCAGCAGGAAGCCCTTCAGGACCGCTGGAGTAGTTAAGGCTAAGATCATTCAGATATCGTGATATTTACTGTGTTTCCATGCAGGGTTCAACTCAAGTTGAACTCGAGTTAGTGTTCATGGAAACTCGGGTTGAGTTGAGTTTCGTTAAATCCAAGTTAACTCCACGAAACTAGTCGGGTTGAGTTGGGGTTAGCTTCAAATGTCATTCCAGTTTATTTTCTCAACTCAACTCCAAGTTGCTCATGGAAACAGTTCAGGTTTAGTGGCTATTTTCTTAACTCGACGAAAACTCAACTCCAACTCATCCCTGTGCATGGAAACATGGTAAAAGTCTCTATATCGAAATAGAGATCTTTGGCTTCGAGAGTAGTGGATGGAAATTTCGTCAAGTTATAAAAAGAGCAAGAAATATCACAGGAAGCAGAGGTGAATGCAGAACTGAAGAACTCTTGGAGAAAACCACAAATTACAAAAGGATCGCCACTGCTTTCGCCTTTATAGCTGAAGGACGAAGGGTAGCCATCGGAGTTCTTCTTAAGGTTTATGAAGCTCCAGAACCGTTTTGGGTTATCCGAGATTGTGTTTCTCACATCTGTCAAGTACGACATATACGCGGCCTCAGATCTCGCGGCGTAAAGCCAGTGAAGATTGCAAAAAGCGACATATCTAATCTGAATCGCTTTTAGATAAGGAATATCTTTTCCAGGCTTTACATGAGCGATATATTAAATGAAAGTTTATTAGCTGCAAAGTTAGCAACATTCTAAGATGTGAGAGATTTTCAAAATGTCTCTTAATATGGATAAGAGATCCAGATAAAAAGCTGGATCTTTACTTTATATGGGTATGGTATACATCATTAAAAAACGGAGCTTATGATTCACGACGATCACACAGGGATTTTTTAAGGGCAATCTTTTATTAACTTGTATTTATTATAGTAGCACTTAAGTACACAGTATGCAATTAGTATGCTCAAAGAAATCGAAAAATGAATTCTTATTTTTCAGCGACTTCATACAATAGATAAATTTTGATGCTTTTAAAAAGCTTCTTATAAGACAAATAAAATGCAGGAGATACATATTTCTCAAATTCCGATTTACATAAGCAAAAATGTTATTTCAATAGCGTATTATTTGTCTACCCCTTTTTGAAAGTAACCCAAACAATCTTTTCGCTTGATGAAAATTGTTTTTTCATATCAATTACTTACAAATGGATTCATCTTGGAATTCAAACAATTCAATTATTATCCTGTAGCAGAAAAACAGAATTTGTTGTCTCACATAAATTTACAAATGTTATTATTTCTCTTCAAAAATTTTTCGCGTCAGGTGGGTTGGAAATATCAATTGAAATAAAAGTATTTCCCAAGGCAATCTTTTATGGTGCGACAACAAAGCAGACAAAATGTATGAGTGAAAAGAATACCAAAGCATTATTATTATGATGGGGAGAAAAAAAAAATCATGTTATATTCACGACATTTTCTCTCGCACATTATGTGAAAAAATGTTGAGCTAAAATTGACAATGTCTAGGAAGTTGGCGTGAAAGGAGGCGTAAACGCAAGACTAATGAGGTGGACAAAATGGCTCTGAAAAATTTTAAGCAAATATTTCAGATATCCATGGATTAAATGTTCCATGACAAGGGGAGTTTGTCAGGTCTCTATTTAATATCAAACACCATAATACGTATAATATAGTGTAATAAATAATAATAGCATCCGTTTTGTGAATAAGAATAAATGGGCGGTAGTACATTTTATTTATCTTAATAAAACTTTCCCGTAGATAGTGAAGAGTTTGTTACAAAAACAACCGCCCAATTTATTCAAGACTAAGCAAAAACATAAATTGAACAAAACCAACCTAAATAAAACACTTAGTGAACTTTGGTAAAGGACTGGAGTTGATGATGTTTGAAAACTTAATTTTAATGGGATGAAATTTCAAACTTTAAATTGAGGAGGCGATTTCGAAATGATTCTATTAGAGGTGGAATAAAATATAAATAAATTGCCCAAAATTAGCAGGGCATAAAAATGATTTAGCGACGAAGGGAAAGGATTGGCAGCACTTGAAATGGATAAACTGGATCTTTAATCAACAGAAAGAACAAAAAGTCGGGCACGGAAAGTAAAATAACCCAATTCCAGAAAACACATTTAAAAGTTCCTCCTCTTCCATCTGGAATTCGTTACGTTGTGCCGGGATTCTCCCTGTCTGTTATCTTTTATTTATTTTTTTATTCTCGGGAAAATTTTTAATTCGTTATCCAAGTCTTATTTAATGTCGTTTCACCTTGGGCTATGAAATAATTAAAATCACATGAGTTTGCCAAAAATGAAGTTCTTCCAAACGAAACAACCATTAGGCGGGATATGAAAAGGAGCATCATCGCTGGCGCTGGGCTCCATTTAGACTTGCTCCAAGATAATGCAAGTATTCGGTTCAATGTATAGAATGTGAAATTCAGTAATTAAACAATTTTTGTTCATTCAAATTTCCGGCAATTATCATAAAGAGCAACGCCGACAGTGCCGGAGAAAAGCCGGAAAAAGGCTTGTGTAAGAGAGCAAGTGCTTCGAATTTTGTTGGAAGTTGTTTTTAAGTCTCCAGTGAATGAAAACAAAAAATAGCAACATTTAGAACAACTACAAAGAATTAAATTAACATTCCCTTTTTATGTTATTCTTACCGAAACACGAAAAATATTCCCTCGCTTCTATTGATTTTTACTTTCGTTTAAAAGGGAAAACTTAAAGGAAAAGGTGAAGGAACTTGTAAATCCAAGAAATTGCCTTTAAATCATCGGTTCCTTGAAATTCACATTCTAGCGACTTTCCAGGGTTATAACTTTCGCAGACTTTGATCTTATTTATTATCAAGCCACGCCACTCAAGGTAATGAATGGGACTCACAAACGGAAATTTTTTAAAGCTTGTCCTGGAATTCTCGCTTACGATACTATACAGAAAAATAGGGAAGAGAGACGATTTCCCCCTCCAGTGAGAATTGAGCCTTATAAAACTGGATGTTGTTTGTTTTGCTTTTGAATTGTCAAGCGACATGTAAAGGGCACGGCGAATGTCTTGAGGCTGACTAAATTATTACTTTATAGCGTCTTCAAAAGGTTCAGAGGAGCACGACATATTATTGCAGCGGTTTGAGTGAAAATAAAAAATCGACAACACAACGAGGACAAGGTAATCACCTAATATGGGCTATAAAATTTTAGTATACCAGATCCAACATATACCAATCGATTCTATGGAGTGTCCTGATCAAAACATTCGTTTCAAGACCCTGAAGTTATTATCTTTCGATGGATATCCCATTCGACGAAACTATAATACAAGCATGAATTACTTTCGCCTTTTTAAATATGTCATTGTTTTTTTGTTTTACAATATTATTGTCAATCTTTATATTCATAAGCATTTTAAAAGTATCATTGGTTTTTTCATTGTTATTTTCAAAGATAGAGATAGATGATTTTTCTTTCAAAAACATATAGACTGTTTTATTAGTTTAGTTTTATTAATTAAGAATAATTTAAAACAAGTATTAAAATGATTGTAACATAAGTATTAATGATTTTAAATGATTAATAAGCACTGCATTCATTTAATAAATGATTGTTTAGAAAAAATAATATGTTATGAAACTATAAAATATTATACTAATCACCTTTAACCCAGCTAGTTAGTAGTGTTTCCTATATGCTTGCATCCTCTTTTCCTACATCAAAAGCCTCTTTTGTATTAATGAGGCTATCATTATCAGTATCATTTTCTAATGCGTTTTCAGTATGAATACTTTGGTGAGAGTTAATTGCTATAAGGTAATTTTTCAAGATTTTGCGTGACATCTATAGGAAGGCTTACATCAACAGAAATGTTTTTTTTGACTCGGTATATTTAAGCCTTCAGAACTTTGAACAATTGGAATGAGTGTTCTTAAAAAACGTGCAGAAATAACATTCTTCCAAGAACTTCGTATTTTCTTATAGCAAGTCTAATCTGTACAATTTATAATCTGTAAGTCAAATATAATTATCATGAAAATTTTTTATCGACTTTTTTGGATAGATGATTGTTTGTATTTATGTAATGTATGTATATGTGATGTTCTATACTATAACTAGTTTTCATACCCAAGATACCCCAAATAGTAAGATAAATAATTTTTTGACATAGATTATGCCGCCAAAATCTTATCACAAATAGATACTTAAAAACAATCTCTCATATTGCTGCATAGTCGTTTACAATTTGATGCTTTCAAGGCTCAAGCAGTTGTTTTTTTTTGAAGGCAGCCAAAAGTTCGAAAATTGAAGTAAATCGAGAACCCTTAACATCAACGAGTTATATAATTCTTTTCAAGACTCAAATTTTAATACATACGTATCACCAATAGATTATGGATGTTTTGTAGGAAATTTTGAAAATTATAAAATCTTACCCCTTCTCGGTGGGATGTCGTACCCATTGATTTTGAAAAACTTTGTATTTTTATTTTAAAATTTGTACTCACTTATTAGTTAAAAGATCGATTTTAAAAACACCAGGAAAAAAAGTAAAGTAAATTGGGTTTTCTTTCGCATGCTAATGTACTCGTTTCCCTTAAGGGTTCATAGCGAATTGTAATTTCCAAAAAATCAATTTTTTTTTTATTACATTTTTGGAAACTATATATATATATAGAAACTAGCTGGCCCGGCAGACGTTGTACTGCCCTTCCCGGTACATTTTCATTATGCCCTGTGCGTCGACCAATATTTGATCGTGTTCTTTCTTTTCGCATGTTTCTAGAAATAATACCATTAATATAAGAAAACAGTGTTTCCGTTTCATATCCCTAATTAATTTGTTAAACAAACTTACACGTTGTTTAATATTAAGTAAACCGTTTTACACTTCACAAATATTGGAAAATTACCCGGTTTCATCCGACGTCGGGTAAATACTTACTAATTAAAGACTTCTCAAATGTTCTAGTTTGTTATATCCTAGAAATTGATTCAACCCGAAAACCCCTTCATGGATCCGCCATCTTGAATATCCAAATCTTGATAATATTTAAAATTAGTGGCATTAACACAATTATTGTACCAAATTTCATTAAAACCCGTTGAAATCGAGAAATTTTTTTTATATATATTGGGTCCGCCATTTTGGACCTAGAAAATTTGATAATTCGATAATGATCAAAATTAGTCGCACCAAAAAAATCGTACTAATTTTCATGAAGTCGAGAAATTTGCATCACCATATTGGATCCGCCATCTTGGATTAGGAAATTTTGATAACATTCAAATTAGTGGCCCAAGAATAATTGTAGTACTAATTTCCATTAAAATCCATTAAAATTGAGAAATTGTTGGTCACAATCTTGGATTTGGAAATCTCGATATTCTAAATTAGTTGCCTCAGAATAACCATTGTACTAATTTTCATTAAAATCAGTCGTAATTGAGACATTTTAATCGCCATGTTGGATCCGCCATCTTGGATTTGGAAATTTTGGTAATATTCAAAATCAGTGACCTCAAAGCAATGATTGTACTAATTTTCATTTAAATCCATTGAAATCGAGAAATCTTGGTCGCCATATTGAATACGCCATCTTGGATTTGTAAATTTTGATAATATTCTGAATTGGTGCCCTCAAAATTATCACTGTACTTATTTTCATTAAAATCAACTGAAATCTAGAAATCTTGGTCGCCATATTGGGTCCGCCATCTTGGATTGGTAAATTTTGATAATATTCCAAATCAGTGACCTCAAAACAATAATTTTACTAATTTTCATTAAAATCCGTTGAAATCGAGAACGCGCGAACGGTCAAACTCGCGAAGTTAAAATAATCGTTAAGTTTTCTGAAATTATCCAATTTTCTGCGCAATTTTATTAACTTTTCTTTCCGTAAGAACCTTCTAAAAAGTATTACTTAACTTAAAAAAAAAAATGAATGAAATCGGTACAGTCATTCTCAAGTTATTGCTATCGATCGGGGTTAAAACATAAAAAATGCTATTAAAAAGTAGCGGTTGGTGGTAGAAGGGTAAAAATTTAGGACTAAATGTGTTTTTTAATGCCACACCATAAAAAAATTACAAAAAAAAAATTTGTCCAAAAAATAAAAAAACTTTTTTTAGGGTGACCCACCCTTAACATCTAGGGGTATAAAAATTAGTTATAAACCTATTCTCATACCTACTGAATATATATATTAAATTTCATCAAAATCGGTCAAGGCGTTTCGGAGGAGTATGACCACTAACACTGTCACAGAAGAATTTTATATATTAGACTATTAAAAAGTAGGGGTTGGTGGTAGAAGGGTAAAAATTTAGGACTAAATGTGTTTTTTAATGCCACACCATAAAAAAATTACAAAAAAAAAATTGGTCCAAAAAATAAAAAAACTTTTTTTAGGGTGACCCACCCTTAACATCTAGGGGTATAAAAATTAGTTATAAACCTATTCTCATACCTACTGAATATATATATTAAATTTCATCAAAATCGGTCAAGCCGTTTCGGAGGAGTATGACCACTAACACTGTGACAGAAGAATTTTATATATTAGATTTCATCAAAATCGGTCAAGCCGTTTCGGAGGAGTATGACCACTAACACTGTCACAGAAGAATTTTATATATTAGACTATTAAAAAGTAGGGGTTGGTGGTAGAAGGGTAAAAATTTAGGACTAAATGTGTTTTTTAATGCCACACCATAAAAAAATTACAAAAAAAAAATTGGTCCAAAAAATAAAAAAACTTTTTTTAGGGTGACCCACCCTTAACATCTAGGGGTATAAAAATTAGTTATAAACCTATTCTCATACCTACTGAATATACATATTAAATTTCATCAAAATCGGTCAAGCCGTTTCGGAGGAGTATGACCACTAACACTGTCACAGAAGAATTTTATATATTAGACTATTAAAAAGTAGGGGTTGGTGGTAGAAGGGTAAAAATTTAGGACTAAATGTGTTTTTTAATGCCACACCATAAAAAAATTACAAAAAAAACATTTGTCCAAAAAATAAAAAAAATTTTTTTAGGGTGACCCACCCTTAACATCTAGGGGTATAAAAATTAGTTATAAACCTATTCTCATACCTACTGAATATATATATTAAATTTCATCAAAATCGGTCAAGCCGTTTCGGAGGAGTATGACCACTAACACTGTCACAGAAGAATTTTATATATTAGACTATTAAAAAGTAGGGGTTGGTGGTAGAAGGGTAAAAATTTAGGACTAAATGTGTTTTTTAATGCCACACCATAAAAAAATTACAAAAAAAAAATTGGTCCAAAAAATAAAAAAACTTTTTTTAGGGTGACCCACCCTTAACATCTAGGGGTATAAAAATTAGTTATAAACCTATTCTCATACCTACTGAATGTACATATTAAATTTCATCAAAATCGGTCAAGCCGTTTCGGAGGAGTATGGCCACTAACACTGTGACAGTAGAATTTTATATATTAGATATCATATTAAAATTTTATAAAGATCGGAGCACTCTAACTATATTTTTGGCACTCTAACTATATTAATTGGCGTCAAAATCGGCCCGGTCGCCATACAATTTGCTGATGACCGTGACCGACAGCGCGTACGAGATGCTGACCGCATCAGCACTATTGCCTCTAAGGAAGCCAAAATCATCCGCAGAAACGCTGTTTTGGATGAAAACGTTAATTATGAACATACAGAAGGCATACTGTATGGTGCAGGCATCGCTGATTAAGCGCAGGTGAGATTTTTTTACTATTTTTCATTAAAAAAAACTTTGATCGCGGTTTTCTCGAAACAACGTTTTTCGGCACCTTGTTGATAAAATAACTATAGCTATTGCATGAATAGACAGTTTTTTGAAATTTTGATTTTAAGTATTTTTTTAAGGTCAAAAACTGGGAAAAAATTATGATTTTTGGAAATTTTTCGAAAAATGTCCGCCATTTTGTCAATTTTCAAAAAATCAAAAATCTGTCTATTCATGCAATAGCATCTTTTTGTTTCAGACCATCCGTCTCGGAGATACCATCAACAGGGCGCAGCCCTCTTTTTTTCACTTTTTTTTCAACCGCCTGTTTCATCAACAAAAAATCAGAAATATAAACAAAAAAAAATTTTTTCATGTATTTCGACACTATATTTATTAAGTAAAACCCCTCCCATATTTATATTTACAATTGAAACCTACTAAAAAAATTATTGAAAAATAGGCTGTTTTTCATGGGTCTAATTCGCTATGAACCCTTAATGCCTCATTAGCCTTAATTTATGGGAAACAAATTTATTCATTTATTCAAAAAATTTAACCTTTTTTGAAGATTTAATTTTTATATGCTCCTTTAGATAAAAAAATACTTGGCATTAAGAGCTACTTTAAATCGAGGCCGTTTCTTAATGAAAACACATAACTTTAAGAACTGTGGAGTTAAAAATATAACAATATATATAATTTTAAAATAAAAATCCTGAAATTCATTCGTCTAGTGTGACACCAGTAATTCCTAAATAAAACTCTAATAAACACGTATTAAAGTAAAAATTTAATGTTGTTATATATGACCATATACTATATTATGAATTGAAAGTGAATAATTTAAACCTGAAATTCCTCAATTCGCGAGTTTCAAAAGCTAATTAGGACACCTTTTATTTTTTCTCCCCGAGTGCTTATAGTTTTTCTTAGTTTAGTTTATTAGTTTATAAAGATAATATAAAATTTGTGCACCGAGAATTCATAAGGTTTTTACAGTGATTAGAATCAGAATTCTTACAATCTCAGATTTTAGTGAGTTTATTATCTGTTTGCAAAGTGAAGTAAACTAAAATGTCTATGGACTTTCTGAAATAGATATTTGAATTACCATAATTACCTTCTGCTATAAAGGAATCAAAACTTAGATATTAAAAATTAAGATCTTTTGAGAAAAATATTTCAAAAAATGTAACAAAGTAGATTTGAAAATGATCAAACCAAAAATTAATAAAATTGGAACGAGATATTTTAAGTCAATTTATGTTTTTGCTAATATAAATATTTTCAATAGCAAAACATGTTATGTTTTTTTTTTTTTTTTTTAAATGAGCCAAATTTTTTGCAGAGAATTATAACAAAATTATTTCAAGTTATGGTGATTCCATAAATTTTCTGGAAAGTATTTTCTTCTTGTTGATGTCCAATATTGTCCTTATGTTAGAAAAATTACCTACCATCCCATTTTCTAGTTCTAAGTTTATGTTGACTTTTTAAAGTATGACTTTGACGTTTGCTAAAATTAGCAATAAATAAAGCAAAACCGGTAGTACAAAAACGAAAAAGAAAAAACATTACTAACCGAGAGGGAATTTGAAAACTCAAATGAAAAGATATTATTGTCCTAATAAATTGTATACAAATGCTCCAGACCAAGGCCCAAAATTCAAATCCAATTTCCCTATCTTATATTTAACACTAGATTGCTGGGGCGAGTCAATTTGACTCATTTACGATTAAATAATGTTTTTTAAAACATATTATGGTTTTTAATAGAATTATGAAGCAATTTGCAAAGTTGGAAATTACTTGTTTGTTGTTGTTTTATGTTAAAAGCTTTTATTAAAGCTCTGATAAAAAATTCGTTGTGTTCTTCTTTGTGGCATCGAATTTTGTGCAATTTTGGTAACACAAAATAAATTTTATAAATTTTTTTTGAAGAATTTTTGAGTACCAAGGTAATTTAAGAATTTACCTATTTATTTTTATTTATGTATTTACGTAAATGTAAATAAATATTTTAGTATTTGAGATCTTGAATAGTGCAAAAAATTGATCCAAATAAGAGAAAACCATTCAGATATCAGATAT
The DNA here is from genome assembly GCA_949715965.1 of Dysmachus trigonus. Lineage (NCBI taxonomy): Eukaryota > Metazoa > Arthropoda > Insecta > Diptera > Asilidae > Dysmachus > Dysmachus trigonus. Next base: position 20,093,294 of record OX454320.1, read on the forward strand.
GACCGTGATACCAAAAATAATTTCACGCCTTTATCTAATATACCTACAGAATATTGAAAAATAGTTGAATTGCCAAATTCAATTATCATGCAAAAGAGATTGAAGTATGGGTAGTACATTTTAAATGTATCTAATAAAAAAAAACTGCAGCAAATTTATTTTAAAAACAGAATATACATACATATATGTAAATATTGATTTGAAAAAAAGTTTCATTAAAATAAATTATTGTTTTTTTTCAAAACTTCGATTTTGATGTTTGAGCCAAATTGATTCATTTCAGGCAAAATAGGTATGTACCTAAGAATTCGGCAATTTAGTGTTAATATTACTGGTCACTTGTAACAAATGCGATGTGAACCGGCTGATATACATATATAGTATATTTTAATAATATAAAATAGATTTATGTCTCACACTTCAAAAGGAATGTGAAAACTAATGAGTCACTATTTTTTAACAAATGGAGAGATCCGTAAAATGTAAATACTTTTTAATAAAGGAAATTCGTTATTTACATTAAAAAATCTGTCCATTTTATTAAAAAAAAAAAAAATCTACAAACCATTAATTTAAACATATAGTGATATCATTAGTTTTCACACATTCCTATTGGACACCCTGTAAGTATAGAAGTGTAGTGAAACAATAAGACTGAAAAAGGATTGAAAACTGAATTTTAGCCGGAATCTAGTCTGAAATAAGGCAATTAATAATTGCACTGACTGAAAACTGACTGAAAATATACTGAAAACTTAAACACACAAAAAAAAATTGGTAAATTTTTTAGTCTGTTTTCAGTTTTAATTTTTCACCCGGGAGGTCTTAACTTTATCTTCAAACGAACATCTAACTTAATTTAGAATATAGTGAAACTTAGCATTATTCATATGCACTAATTCTTTTCGGTAAGTAAATGTAAATCGTAGTCCTCTACGAAAATAAGAAAATAACGCGCCTCATGAAAACTGTGTTATGAGAGCAAAAAGCACTTTGTTAATCATTATTAATGACCACGACAAGGGTGAGCTAAATATACATAGTTGAAGGTACCTTTTCGTCAGGTAATCAATCATTCAAGAAAGGTTGCACAGGATCTTAAAATGCCGCTCTCATAATTATTTCGTGAGTTTACACTACAAATCTCTATGTCAGAAAATAAAAATGTTCTAATGCCAAACCGTACTTCATCAAGAAGATAGAGTAGCAGAGTATGTCGATAGATAGATACAATAGATATGATAAATAATAGAAATAGCTGTGCATATACATATATATATATATATATATTATTCAATTTATACTTCTTTTAATTTTTGAATTTTTGTGCTAAGATATTTTTTTATTTTTTACGAGCAGCAGCGGAACGAGTTTCAAGATCTAAAAGCCAATCCAACAAAAGCCTTTTACATAACCCAACCCAGGGCAGTAGCTTTGAAGATTTCCAACAGATTTTCTTTCAATAGCAGGCACCTTTCACGGTTAGTTGAGCTGGGCCTTTATGTGATTATACGAATTTTATGAAAATGTGCAACCAAGTGCCACTAAATAAGTAATCTTTAAAGCTTAACGAGAACCAATTTAAATTTGTCGCGTCCCCCTTGAGGAGGCTCAACTCTAAGAAAATTCCCATTCAGTAAGATGCTGGCCGGAGGGAAACTGTGTAAACCTTAAAAGGATAATTTCAATGGCTGAATTCAGAATTCATAAGCTCGAGGAGGTCTAATAACTAGCACCAGCACCAGCACCAGCATGGCTCGATTCTTGATAGTTTTGAGTTGAGGCGGTGATGCGCCAGGAAAGGAAATATTGAGTAGTGTATATTAAGTTCACTCTACTCACGCATGTGGGTAATGCGTTAATGTGCGTATACACATTCGTTTTCATATAATTATTTTGGTGCTATGAAATTGCTTTTTGGGCATAATTTTTACCGCACGCTGTGCAATATAATGTAATCCCTTCAGATGGTCGTAGGGAACTCCTGGAGCGACAGATTATACCGAAAGGGAACGAATTCCCCTCTGAGTACAGGGTGACCGTGACATGCGCATTATACGCATACCGAAAATTCATTTCGGACTTTTTCCCAACAAATTTTGCCCCCTTTCGCTAGATGTGGAGTAGAGAGGACACGACGACGACGGTGTGCTTTTATTTTTTCATAAAACATTTACCTTAAAGCAAAAACAAATTGGTGCCACTTCCAAGCAAATGGAAATCTGTTGAGCTTAGCGTCAGACTCTAACTCTTAAACTAAATAATGCCGCGATGAATGGTTAAGTGTGCTTTTGGGTCGCACGATATTATCGAATGGGAAATTGTCCTTAAAGTCATATCCGTGGTTCCGTTTTGCATAGTTATGATTGAAGAATTTCCAACTGGTTTCCTTCCTTTCCTTAAGCAGATGGAGCACGTAAAGTACTTGTTTTACTTAATGCATCACAATGCAATTTCCATGTGATGCAGTATTACCGGGTGCATCTCTATTGCAGCACCTTTTACGCACTGTAATACTGAAAGAAGCTCAAGGCCATAAGATAGCAGTTTGCCTGATACTGTAGACTTTCATGTGAATTTTCAACTCTTGAAATATCTCAAAAAAAAGGAGTCTCCCTAGTTCGAATAGTTGGATGAAGCTGCACATAATCCTTATATCATGCGATAAGGTCAAATAAATATTCGAGCTAACAACCTGTCATCCTGTTGAAGGTTCTGCCACAATGAGAAAATTATAGGGGAACAAAAAGTCTAAGCGATTTAGAAAGAAAATAGAAGGAGCAGATTGTCGCGGCGATATCGAACGATGTGGGGTCCTTAAATCTGAATTATTTCTGTTTATAGCTTACGTGTATGTATGTATATGTATCTGTTGATCAGAGCATTTTTCCCTTTAGAATAAGAAGGGAAAACGCCTCCTATACTTTTGTTACTTAATTTCTATCGATTTTTATTTCACATTAGTCTACATAACTCCATAATATACAATTTGGACGTAATTTTGACGCAATTGACTAAGCGGAAGCTAAAAAATACAATACACACTCTATTAATTTTCTGGCTATTGCGTTGTTGGTTTGTTATTAAGTTATTAATAATTATTTCTTTCTCTTGCAATTTCCCAGTAATTTACTTTAATTTAAGTTAATTGTTTCTTCTATCTTTATTTATCTTTATTTACTTGAACTCCTTTTACCGCCGCGCCGTTGTTTCTTTACTATTAAAGGAATTTGTGTCTCTTGTGTACATAAATCCCAAAGAAATAATGAAATGGAAAAAAAGTCCATGAACATAATAATACATTTCATCCTAGATTATAAATGAAAAGGCTCATAGTATTGTTTGTTTGCTTATGCAATTTAATTTCGATGATTATGTTTAGATAATTTCCTTTCTGATACTTTAGAGCGTGCAAACTATAAAATATGATATTCTGAAATATTCAACATGTTTCAACGAAATATGAACAATCATTACTACTTGGCAGCACGGATATTAGCAGAATGTATGAAATGAATGTATGTATGAAAAGCAAAATAAATCATCGTATCTTCGACCTGTACATATTTTTCATAATTATAAATATACTTATATTGTTCAAAGAATATAATAACATAGAAAGAAAACAAATTTTTGAATTTAAGGAATTTAATATAAAAATTTGCGACCTTGTTAGTTAACAGATAAGTTTTGAATTAATTAATTGTTTATTTTTAAATTAAATTGTTAATTTAAACGTTCCTTCAGTAATAAAATGTGCGGCAATTAATAATGAATTGCTGGTTCATATGCAGAATCAATATCTTCTTTTGTAGAAAATACGAGTACGTTTGTCAAATTAACGTCTTCCTTGTAATCTCTATGGATTTTGGACGGAATATATTTGCTAGAATTTTCAACAATACGAAACGAGATTTTAAAAATTTTGCTAGTTGATTTTAAAACTTCGCGTGTGGACATTTTAGTTTTGTTTAGACTCCAAGCATCACGATTTCTTTTGTATTTAGTACGCCTGCTCAAAATTAAACTCTACTTTCGAATCTTTAAATCCTTGAACAAGTTTTAAAGGATATTTAGTATTATTTGTATTATGTGTATTATTAAAATTTATGCCTTACGATTTAATTTTGAAGAATCGTGTGCGTGCACGCAATCAAATTGTGTCTATGTGTGGATAGGGTGCTTTTTTTTCGCGACTATTTTTTTTTTCAGTCCCACCTCGAAATTTTGTGGCTAATACCTAAACAAACATTCCCTGAAAATTGGAGCCCTTAAAAATAATATTTAGTACTAGACCAAGACGCATAAAGATTTCCCATATAAAATACACGTGAACTTTGATTATTTTTCTTCAAATCTCTACAACTCAGAGGCATTTTATGGCACAATCTTGGGCAATGGTAGGGTTTCTTCAGAATTGAATGCTCTACAAAAGTGTCCATTGCGGTGTAACCCTAACTCCCACCAGCGAGGTAGTACGGGTCAGTAACCCCAATTTGTCCATGAAATTCTCGCTTTTTACCCCTATCTCCTAAAAAACAAGAGGTACAGAAAAAGTGAATATGACAAACTTGTAGCAAATTCAATTTCCTCCAAAAAGTTCTTGAACACCAAATCGCTAACATCAATATTTCTTGAGATATTGGGCTTTGAAGTTGAGGTAGTGTGGAATTGTCATGGATTATTGAGCTAAATTGTAGAAACACTTGCAACATTTTGTTATTGCTTCTTAACATAGTCTTTTATAACATATATTTTTTTCCAACCTGTCACAAAAGTAAAATGTCGATTTTTATTTGTTCTTTATAGGTTATGACTGTACGGCGAAATTGCCAAAAATGGTTTCATACTTTATGGCGTAGTTTTTTACAATATATATTTTTTCTGTGATGTGCCTATGTAATAATAATAAATGTAATTTTTAAGAATCAGTATTTTGCGTGAGAATCTTTGGGACAATATTAGGTTCTAGTTGATTAAAAATGTGAAGTTGAAAATCCTCACGTAGGATCTCCAGAATTAAATAAGAACTAATATTCCATTTTAAATTCGGGACATAAAGGAGCTAAATAGAGTTAACAATTTCTAATTAGCTCCTGAATCTAATACTAAAGCGAACGTTTGTACCATCCTAGGATCATAATAAGGTTTAATTTATATAGAATCTCTATAGCGTTAATTATTATTTGCTCCTCCAAATTTTTAGGATAAAAATAAAATTAAATATTTGATTCGGGTTTTCTACATTTTCCAATTCATCTGCTGTTGAACGGAAATTATATTAAACCAAGACAACAAGAGTTTTCATTTAATAATCCAAAGTTGTTGACTTTACAATTTGTTTTTCTCTATGTATATATCATAAATATTTATGTCAGATAATTGAACGTTTTTAATATTCAGATTTTCTTACTTCTTTCTTCATTCATCAAATATCAGGATCATTCGCAGGACATTTCTTGAGGAAGGGACTTCTTTCTATTCTCTTCCAGTTAAATTTATTCACTGCATTAATATCTGACCCAAATAGAGGAGGTGTGGTTTCGTTATTAAGTGATGGTCGTTGCCAAGTTTATGTGATAAGAAAATTATCCATAAACTGTTTAATTTAAAATGAATGTTGACGTTGGCAGTAAAAAACCGGGTTCAGAGTACTGAACAGGCTGTTACATAGTATATACATATAAACTACTATATTCCCATTGAAATATAACATTTTAAACCAATTAAGCAAATCAGAACAATACTTTTCCCATTTGAATTAAACTGTTAGACTCATTATACAAAAACTTTATTTCATTTGAATTAAAATCTTCTTAAAAAAAAAAAAAAATGCACTTTCAAATGAAAAAGACTGAGCTCATTAAAATAAAATGTTTTTCTAATTATTTTAACCTTCTACAAACATGCTTTTGAGAACTAAATTCTTTTATTCTGGCAATATTAATTAAGTATTGTTGTATTTTTATTCCCAGAGAAAAGAAAATTATTAAAAAGAGAAGGAATTTATTTCTAAAAAGCACAGTAGTATTTGGAATAAAGTTATATCTAATGAAATAAAGTTTTTCTTTTGAGTTTTGAATAAGTTGCAGGTTAATTTATTTGAAACAAATGTCCGGTAAGTTAAAATTAATTGGCGAAAAATATCTTTTTGATTCTGCTCTATTTTTGCTTAACTGGGAAAATGCTGAACTTATATAACATATACAGGGTGTCAAGGACAATTTTTTTCGCCGGTATCGGATATGCATTGAATACGAAGGAATCTTTAAAAACAATTTTTATTTAGTTTTATTTAAGTTTTTACTCATACCAAAGCTTAGAATTTTTGACTTATTGCGTTTTGAAATTTAGGAATGATACCATAGAGATAACTCAATAAAATTTACACAGTAAATAGCTTATAAAATGAGAATATTTTTAAAATAGGTTTGGGTATAAAAAGTTATGCGAGTTTTTGTTTTTAAAGATAATCTTAAAGATTTCGGTAAACTTTATTTTATCAAGTTTTTGGAATTTAATATTTCTTTTGGCGCAATGGTATAGACCATAGAATCAAGTCATGCTTTGTTGGATAGGCCAAACATTCGGCGAAATTGTGGAAAAAATCAGGCATTTATCTCAATTTTTCATGTCACTATGACTAGAAATTTCTTCGTACTCGTAATTTTATGGAAAATCAAGGAAAATATCATAATTATAAAAATTTGGTTATTTGGGTACCTCTGAAAGTGGCCTATCTTTGGAATTTCGCTTGACACCATTCCTTGGAACACGCTGTATAAATGGGAGTTGGTATATAAGTTTAGAGAGCTGTATATTTAATCAAGTTAAAAGTTACAGAGATGCAAACATTTTAAAGAAAATATTTTTATTATTTTATTAAGATGCCTAAACATTAGTATATACCATGTTATACTAATAATGCAATGTGATTAAGTGAAAACAAATTCAAACAATATATATAATTTTTCTATCAGTTATCTCTTCAGATTTCGACAGTAATTTAAAGTTAAATTAATATAAATAATTAATGAAACCATTTTTACTTGTTAATGTTTAAATACACTGCGATATAAAATAGATAATTATATGATATGTCTAGAGGGAAATATATATGTGAAACAATTTTCTTTTAATTGTGCACATATTTTCTAGAAATTTGTGGATTTTGAATAATTCGTTTAGAAATAATAAATTCATTACTAATCAATTAAAAAACTAAATTAACAATAATGTTTTAGAAGATTTCAATTACATAAGTTGATATGAAAAATTAGTTTGAAAATTGCACATTTAGTTCAGCAATATTATCTTTCTATAGGGTAATTAAACAAACGAAAACAGATATAAAAAAAACATCCATTTAATGAAATAAATGAAGTGGTTTAAATAATTGTTCGAGATTTCTATTTATTTCCAACTGATACTTTACTCAAGCTTAGGCAATAATTGCTAGAGTAACTTTTTCAATATTTCTATTATAAAAACTACAAAAATACATGTATATAGGGTGAGCCGTCTGTTGGTTTCTTTTTAAATAATATGTTATTTTTACATAAATAGCTCTTTCGTATTGGAAAAAAACACAGCATCATCACTCCGTAGCGTGAACAATGTTGGCAAATATTCTAAACCTATTTCCAAAATGAGTGCTCTGTTTCTGAAACAGTGCGAATTTTGGAAAAATATTTCGGTCGAGATGTGCCATGGCCATGGCTGTTGCGATTTGACGTCGTTGGATTATTATTTTTCTTTTGTTTGGAGGCTTTAAAAAAAATCTAAGAACGATTAAGGCACTTAAACACAATATTAATTGGGCTATTCGTGAAAACCATCAAAAATGTGTTGCAAAATTGGGTTGACAGGATGCGCTACTGCGAAGCCAGACGAGGCAGCCATTTAAATGAAATTATATTTCATAACTAATTGAAAGGATTACTCTTTTCAGTAAATCAACAAACTTTGAAAAATACTGTACAGTGTTTATTTCATATTATTTTTAAAAAGAAAATTACTGATAGTCCACCCTATATAAACAAAAATAGATAAAATAAAAAATTTCGTCTTTTGTTTCAATATCATAATCAACGAATTTTATAAGAAAGAATCTTAGTATCGCTCATTAATTTATGCTATTTATTTAAATAACGTTTTCTTTAAATTAAATTTTTCGTGAATTGGATAAAGAGTTGTGTAAAAGATTAAATCCTGATAAGCTTCTTCACTCTTCTTGTTAAACCCCATATATTAATGAAAACCATACAAAACTGGTTGACGAAGGGTTAATGTATTATACTTTCCCGGAATTTTAGAATTTTGCTAAGAGCTTTTCTGTTTGCCTTGGATCAAATTATTATTTTTGTTACAGCTAAAAACAAACATAAAGTGCTAAAAACAAGCACGCAATTTACCCTTACTCTCCATACTTTGTTTACGCATCAGATTAATTTAAAAAGCAAAAAATAAAACAAAGAAAAAAAAACTGTAACAAAGGTTTCCAGCGTTGCAGCAAGGAGCGCGTCTTATTACTAACGTCGTCCCAAGAAAAGATGTAGATAAGACACGACGAATTAAGTTCTTCCTTTATTTTAAAAAACACGCGAAATTAAGTTGACTTTTCGAAGTAATTTTTTTCCTCCATCAGGTTACCAAGCGATTGAAAGTCCTGATTTCGTCTAATGAGGGAAAGGAGAAGAAAATCTGCTGATAAGGCTTGCTGCCAGCAAATCATTATGCCCTGAAATGCGACTATAATCCAATTTGTGCATTTGCGCTTCATCGTCTTATGCGGAGCGGCCCAATTTTAGCAATTTTAGCACGGTATGCGCCGCCCCGCGGCACCGTAAGGAGATTCAAATTTCAGAAGTGCTCAAGGATGAGAACTTTGCTTACACGATATGGGTTAAGGTGGTCTCCCAAATCGTACTACATCCCGAAGACAATGCCTTCACGAACTGAATGGGTTCATTAAGCCCTTAATTGTGAGGGATATCAGGCGGAAACACTGTAATCTGGCGCTGAGCAAACTGTTCGCGTCGAGCTATTATTGGCTGTGAAATAATAATAATAACGCGAACGGCACGGCACGGATTCGCTTTTGTAGCCATTGGCGGTGTCAGAAGTGGGATTACCGCTGAAAGAATTCTCTCAAGATAAGCCCCTAAAAGCGTGAGAAAATGTTTGTGCTCCTTTAAATAATCATAGGAACAAACGGTGATACCGGCAATTTACTGCACGCCCCATTTATCAGCATGTCATGAGACCAATTAGAGGTAGAATATACAGGTGTGTACTGTTTTGTGGCGACAGAGAGTACATTACAAGAAAATTTGTAGCTTTATCGATTTGCGGCGGACCGCTCAATTATGCACGTAAATTATTCATTGCGCTTCAGAGAGAACGCCAATAATGACCAGAAATATCTTCTCAAAGTCCCAAGAATCAAGGCATAAAGCTGGAAGTGGCGAACGCCATGAATTATAAATGTATGAGTAACACCATGCAAAATTCAAAAAGTAAAGGATAAACCTGGACTGACTAGCGACACAGAAAACATCTTCTTTCTGGATAGCGCACTATATACCAGGACACTTCGAGGATACAACAATGGAAAAAGCATAAAAGGGGTATATTTTTCAATTGGTTCAAAGATTCACCCCCTGCCCGGGATATAGATTGTCTAACTCTCTACTAAAGCTGGGCTCCTGTAATGTTTCCTCGTTGCAAAATATCCATTAATTTTGCATGACAATGGGGCATCCTACGTCCAGCATTTATTTTGTTGCCACTTAAATAATTAACCATGCATTTCTCTTAATTTCGGAAATGGAAGTGTAGTGTGCACGGAACTTTGTAACATTCACCAGCCAACATTTTGTAATTTATGATAAGCTTATTTCTTATACAATTTTCTTAATGCAGCTTTATGCAGCTTTACAGGAATAAATATTGGAATAAATGGGGACTTTTAGGGATATTTGCATTCTTACTTAAACCATATAAACTTTAGTCGGTTTTTCAACTAAAATTAATAAAATGATAAACATTGAAAGATATATAAGTATTTAAATTATTATTTATAGAATTTTTGTAAGGACCATTCGTAGTCCAACTAATTGTGAAAAAGTAAAGTTCATTTTACGTTAATTTATTTCTCACACACTTCATTTTTTATCAGTGTTATTAATAATTTTTTAAATTCGATTAACTGGATAGATAATATTTATTGAGTAAAAATATTATACACAATGGGTAAAACTAAAGAAGAAGAAGATACAGAACTTGCACAAGCAATGTAACTTTATTAGGGTCATATATTCTTCATATACTCTTATAAAAATAGACACTATATATTTTAAAAGATAATGGGCAGATTATTATAACTAGCAACCTTATTTAAGGCCAGAATTCAAGTTCATTCATCTATAATGTTTTTAATGTAGACTAGCAAATGAGGGTTTGATTTTGGGAAAAAGTATAATTTGAGAAAAATAGAGTGAAAAGCATCTTACTTAACTATTATAAAAAAATGTCTATTTATTTAAAAATTAAATATATACTTAAGAATATTTACTACCAAAATCAAATTAGACACAAATCAAGAGATTTTAAATTAAAAATAAGTGAAAATTTTAAAAATAAAAAGCTTTCATTAAACTTAATAAAATTAATTAAATAATAGGTATAGCAATTTATAATATACGCACTAAAAACAAGAAAATAAAGTCAAATTTAAAATAAAGAAAAATAAGTTATATTAAAATAATTTTAATACAGTGATAAGAAAAATATAAATTGAGAATTCGAATATTTGCTACGTAACTCATTTACAAAAATATTTTTACTAAATATTCAAATAAAATACAAGCGTGGCAGGGTTTTTTAAATGTTACAATTTATCATTATTAAAATGAACAAACCATATCATTGTATGATAGAAACATATAAAAAACTATAATGTAAAAGACATATTAAAACATTTATATAAGCATATTGATTTAAATATTCAAGTAATTAGTCCTTCTTTAGATTGCGAAAATAATTTTCTTAAATTCGTTAAATTGAATTTTTTGCAAGGAAATTGTTGAAACATATTTAATTTAACATTTATAATTTGCAACGGAACTTTTATGGAATATACAGAAATTTGCGACGAAAAAATATAAGTTTATGAAAGTTTAAATCTCGAGAAATACAAGCGACCGACGAAAGTTTTTTGCATGCTCATCCCTTTTATGTAAATAACGCAGCACAGACAATTTTAATTAGTTTTTTTACAAAGAACTTTTTAAATTTTATATATTGAATTATTGTATATGTTTGCAAAATCTTTTATTATGTTTATATTCTGTTCAATTCAAGTTTTTTACTATGAAAATAAAATGTTGATAATAAAAAGTTTTTTATTATTTATGTAAAGGATGGATTTTTATAAAAGTGTTTAAAAGAAGAAAAAAATTAATAAAATCATAATAATTAACGATTATCTTAATTTATGCTTTAATTAATGTCTTCTTAAAATTCACATACCATGTAATACTTTAATCATGATACAAATTCTTTAGTTATAACATTGTAACATTTTGGAAACAGAGTTTATTGTGATGTTAATTGTAGTTTCGAAAATTGAATGCTATTATGTTATTATCTATTGCGAAGATTCTAAGATTGATTTTTATGTACTGTATATTCCTGAGATTAGTTGTATTCAATCGAATGAAATAGCAACAAACTCGATAATTTTCTGCTAGATAAGAGTATTCATTCACGCTTTATTGTTTTTCCTATTGTATCGTTGCAAAAGGTGTAATTAAATTGGTTGTTAAATAAAGAACTATTAAAACATAAAATGTTAGTCTATGTACAACGATACAGTAGGAAATACAACAAAGTGTGAATTTACGAATTACGTGTAAAGCCACTTTGACATTTTAATGAAATCACACCTATCCTTGGGTGGTCACAACATTTCGTTTTTGGATTGGCCAGCCTGTAGTCCGAATCTCAATCCGATTGAAAAAGTTTGGGGACTACTGGCCAATAATGTTTACAAGAATGGAGGTCAATTTGAATCTGTGAAACAGCTTAGGGATGCCGTAATCAGCTAATGGAACAAAATTGACCAATGGTATCTGCAAAAATTAATTAATTCTATGCCCAGGAGACTCCAACAAGTAATTTTGAACTCAGGTGGCAACACGAATTATTAAATGTTTCTGATATAATTATTATATAATTTTATATGTGATACATTCAATTCTTTGACGAAATTAACATTATGTTTCTATAATAATTTCGTTCCTAATATACATTTTTGTGTAATGCGCTATTTTTTTCGGTTAATAAAAAATGAAATGAAATCTTTTGAATTTACTATTACTTTTTAATAGCAACAACCTACGCGCAGTGTCGGCAAATCGAATTTCCAAATATTTACTTGTTATAACTAAAATAAGCCTAAATATTGCAGTTTTCGTTCCTGTTTCTATAATTTTTTCGTGGGGTGTATAGAAGAAGAAATCAAGATCCTTAAAAATTTAATAAAATTAATGACTATCACCACTTCGTGGCTGGTATTATGTTACTTTTGTCACTCGATAGTACTTAATCTGATTCTGGTTCGATGGTAGAGGGATAAGAGACAATCTCTAATCGACAAGTATTTGTTTGTGTGCATTTAATATATGTTTTTGTTTTTAAATCTCTTATTTTAAAAACTATGTAAAAGTGAAATCGTGTAAAAAAAGTACCGTGCAAATCCTGAGTTGTAAAATTATCATGATGTATGGTTTTTTTAATATATTTCCATCCAAAATATATTAGCGCAAAACTGCAGTACATTTACAAAGTCTTAATTAGTTATACTACAATCAGATGTTTAGAACTTTGAGGATTTACAATACCTGTTTTAAGTTTATTAAGAATACGGAGTTATATTACCACTTACACGCCTGGCTTTTTATTTTGCGGCTTTACGCAAACATCCGGCAATGATTTGCATATTTTATCATGAGTCATCGTTCCGAGACAGGACGGGCTTTTTCCTGTTTCGCTCGATATATGTACTATATAAACGTATCCTTTCCAAGCATGGATTATGAGACTATCAGTAAAAATATAGTAAATATTTAAAGGTAATCCTCGTTTAACACGAAATGTTGTACCGTGTTCTATTAAATCTTTGTTAAACGAAACCGTGTGAGCTGCATTTTATAAAAGGTATATAAGGTACATGTATAAGGTGTATTATGAAAATTGTGTTCTCAAACTATCATGTTATGCGAATTTTATCTAAAACATTTATTATTGTTGTAGTTTAAAGTTAACTCATTTTTATGCGTAAAACTAGACATGATTTTTTCGATTAGTCTATCCTATAAACCTGCTAACAACTAACTTGGTAACACAGTTTCCTACTATTACAGAATTTAATAATTTTTGGATTGTGGGTATCCTCCTTTTATGAATTATTGCACTTACTCTTTTAGAAACAATTACTCACAGTTCTACTTACAATTTTACGTTTACACTCGCACACAATTTTATGATTTGAATTTTCCACAATTTGAGTAACGAGGTCATCGGATATCCACTCTGCTTTCCTTTAGATACCTTCCTATCTCGTTGGGTACACCATTTCGATTCATATTCCAAAGAAAATATCAAAATTGATATCGCAAAATTATGGAAATTACACTGGAACCCCTTTAGATTCAAGCCAGGAATAGGTCAGTAAAAAAACGAAACTCACTCCCGCATCCGTGTCTACTTAGTCCATAAAGGACTACCTGTCTCGATTTCAGTTCCTCACAGATTTGCGACATATGTATGTACGTTCCACGTGCTTGTTGCCGCATTACTGATGCCATCTGAGGCATCCTTTGAGCTTCCAGTTTCAAGTATAATGAGGAACTCGGCAATAATATATTTGACTAGATCATTTTATTTTGAAATATACATACATACAATATTGCCGGGGAAGCATAAATTCAAATAACACGATTTTTCAATTTGAATATTTTGTGCGATACCTTCTTCTACTAGTTGCTGGTTTCAATTCAATGCTGGGAAACGTGAGTTCCATTGAGCAAATAGATCGTTAAACATTGAAAACATCAAGTTTCTTTCCCGAAATGGGATTTCATAGTTTAACCGCTCATAAAATATTGCCGAGTTTGCCACGGATTCACATACAGAGCGCGGAGGTCATGGCACAAACATTTCAAAGAATTATCGGTCTCTGTCAAACACACAACAATACGAATTTTGCCCTGTTTTTGGTTGTGGTCCTAAACCTTTTATATTCATTTGAGGTACAATAAATTTCATTTTCGTTGCAGCATTTTGTGCACGTGCACCCCCATTATTGCAGAACGTTGCTAGAGGGGAGCTCTTCGTAGCCCGTGTAAAAAATGTTAACATGATGTGTGCTGGACATTTCATTATAGGGTGCTATTTTCTTTTTAAAGAAAATCCCAGTCTTGACCGGGAAAGTTAAAGTATATAGGTGTACTGAAGTAGTAGATAAATGATGGCAGGAAGAATCACTTCAATTCTCGAGGGTACTTCTCCCCCTTGTGCTACCTGTCGAGGGCGGTAAACCTTCGGATGCGGAACGGATGCTGCGAACATCTCGGTAGAAGGAATTTTTTCAACATTCTAAGCACGCCCATTTTCCGCCAGTTACATCAGGTCAAATATCTACGGCGAAGTAAACTTTCCAGGAAAGTTTCTTATCTTCTGTAGAAAACGCGTCGGATGCAAAACTTCACATTTCATTTGTACCATGAAAACATTTCAAGATAGCATTCAGGATTTTCGGGGGGAGCGAAGTAAGAAGCACTTTCAATGTCTCGTGCAATGTTCACAGAATTGCATTCTGCTTCGCATTACAGAAATTGGTGGACACATGCAAGTCACTCTTAATTGTTCCGACGTGTTCTCCCCCGGAGATTAGATAAAACTTTGATATATGTACGACATGCACTTGTATAACTCAGGGGGTGCTAAAGGGTTCCGATTATTCGAGTCCTTGCGCCTGGCTGCATTGCATTCAACAATGTTCCGTAGGGAATGGGAAATGGGTTACAAAACCAGAACCCCTTCAGCTAGGGTTTCACTTCACGTGCCTGTCATTTCCTTAAGTGACTCGTGACCACAATCCTCATTTTGTTTAACTTTTGAATACGAAAGCCTGTAAAACTCTGACAGAGATCGGATATCAAAGGGACGGGAAATTAAAGGCCTTAACAAGATTGTTAAGGACACCTGTTTTCTTTTACACTAATTTTAGATCCTTTTCAAAGTCAAATTGTTAAATTCAGGTATTAAATGAAAGAGGATACTCTCAGCTAATTTTTCAGTTGGTAAATTAGATTTCAGCTTTACGTGCTTTTCAAAATGTCGTGTTGTTAAAATTTGTGATGAAAATCCTTTTATTCACAAAACTCCCAACATTTTGGATTTTATCCTAAATAAAATCAACATATAAAAGCGAGTGGAAGATAAAGTAAAACTTATAGAACATATAAGCTTTTATTTAACTTGTTATTATGTTTGCCTTTTATTATTTATATTAGTTATTTAGTCCTTTCATACGTGTGGGTCTAATGTTGCAATCAAAATAGTATTTATGAGTTTATTTATCGTATGTGTTTAAGTGTTAACAAGCATGCTGATTTACTTAATGCATGTCTTGAGGGGTTAGGGGTAGACAGCGGCTTGAAAAATTGAATATTTCAAATAATTTTTTTTACAGTAGCTTAAGGGGACCCGGTGGTTTAGAATTTTCAGCAAATAGAATTTGTTCGATATTTCGAAAGTATAGTCTTTCAATAATATACTGTCAAATTGTTGTGAAGATATTGACAGTATTACAGGTCCTACAGCCTTATCAACATTTAGCGACCCTCTCCCATACTTAAAACTTTAAACTCATTTATATTGAAATTACTTTTTTTGCCGAATCATCTGAAATTTTGATGTTTTATTCAGTGGCCATGGCCGGAACTAGAATCAAAATTTTATTTCAAAAACTTTGCTTTTACATTGAAAAATTGGTAAGAAAAAGGCTTGTTTTCAGAGTTTCAATTTTAAAACCGCGTCATTCTGTCAATTGTCAGTTTTTGTTTGTTTGTTCTAGTTCTGTCCATAACTGCACTCATACTGATTAATAATTTTCTTAATTTTTAGTTTTCAGATGAATAGAAGAGTCAAAATCTACCACACCAGGTACATTTTTTTGAGGGGGTCTCATTTAGCGTCATTTTCAACATAACTAAATTTTTTTTTTAATTTCAAAAAAATGTTTTTGTATGTGGCATGACTACTATATATATATATACCTTAACCAGTTAACTGTGATTGACGAGTATACTCGTCATGCGTATAAATCAGTGACCATTGGCTATTTAAATTGCAATTTTTGAGAAAAACAAAACATATTCTCAAATTTAAAGATGTTTAGAATATTTTGAGGCTATGCCGGAATAAAACAAAGAAGTAGAAAATATAAACAGTTTGAGATGATCTCATGCGTCTCGGTATGCACTGGTTGAAAAAGTTTACCAGTTCGCATAATGAATTTATTTATGTGCGATGATAACGTTTTTTTAGATGTTAACCAAAAAATATGAAACTACAAGAACTTTTGTCAGTCTAAAAATAATTTAGATTTTATAAAAGAATTGGAAGCTGTCGGGCAGAGAAAGGGGCTAATTGCATGAATGTCAACAAAAAACCATTCCAAATACAAAGCACATAAACTGAGAGGCACAAAATTTTCTTGGAAATTGTCTCCCTCGGTTTAGTGTTCCAAGAATTCAATCAATTTGTTTACCAAAAATAAGCAAACGATACTGACTATCCCACGATTCATTCAAAAATTCATAGAATTATCACGATCTGAGGAGAGGTTTTTGTGCATGGCCTTATCTTACCAGCGCAACTTGTTCTGTTATTGACGAATATACTCGTCATGGCTCGATGAGGGCACCACAGTTAACTAGTTAAAAGTTTCAATATCGTTGTTCATTAATTTAACCTTAAAAAATATTCTAAAAATACCTTAAATTTTCGGGCGCTAGACTACCAGGTCCCCTTATTTTATTTTGTAAATCAAATAATACAAAGTTATTATGTTATGTTTTAACTTTATTTTAAAAAAATTTTAGAAGCAAATATTTATTATAGACTTATTTATCGCCATATTTGTTGGACCCCGTTCCACAAGTCGGGTTTCGCGGTGACAATCATACAATTTTACTGGTTCATCTTAAATCAATCAAACAAACAAAAATCATTAGTTTAATATTCAATCTAGTGCCTGATTGAAACCTTTTTTTAAATAAACAAAACGGCGGCTTCTGATAATTTGTTCGCGGTTTTTCAAGGGAAAAGCACTAGTTTATTAAAAAATATAGGTTTTAATAAAAAAAAATCCTTCTATCAGGCACTAGTTTTTTATGTTTTCAATAAGCTGTATAAATTTCATTCAAATCCGTTGAGTGGATTTTGAATGGTAGTGGTCACCGTTTATAAAAATATAGTTTCGAGAAAAACTCATTTAAAGTTTTACATTTGATTTGCAGCTGCTGTCAACTATCTACTATATCATCGACGGGCGGAGAGCCCTTTAGTAATGGCAGGATATCTCGAAAACTATTAATTGGATTTAATTGAAATTTTCGGATAATATTTTCGAAATATAATGCTTTAAGAAAATGTAAAAAAATCCTGATTAATAAGCACGCGCTTAAAAAATCCTTTTTTAGTCATAATTATAACATCGTTTCTGATTTGTGATTCGCATACATTTTTATTCTGCATGATGTATGTTGTTTCTGCTTTTACTAACAGAACCAAATTAATTATAACAGTCATTACATACTCATGCAGCTCTGCTATCTTTAGCTTGGACTAAGCTGATGGTTTATTATTATTGAATCTGAAATTGATAGCAATGGTACTTGATAAACCAGGACTGTTTTCTCGTCCATTATTTTAAATTTTTAACCCCCCAACATAAAATGTGACCTATTATCGGATCGAAAAATATGTATATCATAAGCACGTAGTATGATGCTAAAATCGGTTATAACAAATTAATATTAACATTTAACAGACAGAAAAATCTCCAATTTAATTTAAATTCAATATGTGAACAAAAAATGGGATTATAAAACGGCAAAAAACGAAAATTCAACAATTTTTAACGTGTATAAAGTGCCAATTTTTTGTCAAAATTCATACGGACTGTGAGGCACGTACCCATGACGCTTTCAAATGTTTCATTTTCAGGTGCTCAGGTGAGGTGTCGCATCGAATAGAAATTCCTGGCAGCGTAGTCAAGTTATTAGCTTGTCATCATTCTCTATTTTTCGTATGTGCAATTTGAATAATTTTTCATCAGATGAGGAAGGCCACCATCAATCATAAAGTTTTTATGACACAAAATATAGTACTGATACGAGCATGTTTTACCCCCTCCCCCATTCTAGTGCAATGTAATTGTGCGGGCGGACAGGCAGACAGACATACATACATACATACATATATAGAGGGCGCGCAATACGCCAGTTTATAATGGCAAAGTTATTGATGTTTCCACTGCCTGACAAAATTTCATGCACACTGTCACTGTGAGTGGTCGGGACGATATAAATGATTGAGTGACTCTATCACTCGCGAAGTACTTCTGAAGTAATTAAATACAATTACTCATTGAAATGCGAATAAGGGACTATGTACGGATATTCGCGGAAGAGGGCGGGTAAAGGGCGGGAATCTTGCCGGAAGGATTAATTTGAATATGAAACGAGGAAAACAAGCCGTCGCGTCCTCTTCCCCCCCTTCGATGATCTCTTAGTCGAATGTTTTTGTGATTCGTAAACCTATTTGGACTTTGACATGGTGCTTAATTAACATGTTCTTACTTTGTATTGTATCAATTTATCTTGATTTTCTGGAGTTGACATACCTCTGGGGGGCGGAAGCTCACACGCTGCTCGTTAGTAAAATAATTAAACCGTGGGATAATGAAGCATACAAATATTACTAAGTCGGATAAAATGTATGACTGATGCGATGAGACCCCAAAAAATTAATTCAGATGTCGTTAAAGCGTATATAACGTAACCCTTTCATATGTATGTATCTATGCTAAAAATGATGGTAATTAACGGAAGGAAAAGTCTTAAACAACATCGCGAAAACAAGGCTACCAAAAAGTTTCCTCAAACACCCAATGGGAGTAATAAAACAAGCGCGACGCTTCTTCGCATTTCGCTTTCGAATCTGGAGACTGAAGAAGGATAATAAATCATTGAATTATTAATTCATGCCATACCGAATCCTCGACTAGATTTCAAATTGACAAACATCTCCGGAGTATACAGTCACCCTCGTTCCTGACGCTAATAAGGCCGGAAGAATTCTTAATTTACCTGATTTTTCTTTATATTTCCCTTTTTTCCCACTTTCCCGACAACTTTAAGAAAAAACAAAAAACACGCCAATTTTCTGTATGTATCGAATTATTTAAAATTGATGTTTCAGATTTTATTAAAAAAGTCCCCCATATCAGAGAAGTTCACAAAAGCGCACACATCGGCAATATTTCAATTGCTTTACGACACGTTGCTTATCATATCAGCGACGCAACGCAGCATGATACACGTAATGTGTAATAAGGTGCCCAGCCCACCCTGGAAGCAAATTTATATTCAGCAATATAAAAACAACGAAAAAGACAAGAAAAAAGGGATCTTTCCCAATTGGGTCTCATGCAGATAAGTTGTTTGCTTATTATGATTAATTGTTATTCAGTGAAATTTGCATTGCGCGCAGCGTGGAGCTCATCACTTTTAATAAAGATGGCTTGTGCTCCATTATGTTGTTGAAACATTCTGAACAGATGGGTCTTTGAGGTTCACAAGAACGCAGAGGCTTTAAGAATTAATTGTATAAAAACATTTTGAAAAAAATTGCTCTTTTGCACTCTCCTTATTACGGAGAATATATCATCCCAAAGTTCACATGTTGTTATGCCATGAAATTTAAAGAAAACATCTATCTAAATCTAAAGTATAAAGGGTATATTTTTAAGACGGATAGAATTTTAATTTTTTAAAATAACACAAGAGTTAACTTTTAATAAACAATTTTTTTTTATTCAAAAGTCCAATTCATGAGATTAATTTTTTTGATATCACTTTATCACCAAATTGTGATTTGAAAAAGTCGATGGTTTGTGTCGCTGTACGGCACGTAGCGCCATACTGTTGAAATAAGGACCAATGATACCATCAGCGTGTTAACCGCACCAAACAACGCACTTTTCTGGATGTCTCTAGTGTCTTTTCTCGATTGGTCTCACTCCAGAAGTGTAAGTTTTGCTTATAAAAAACAAATTAAGCCAAAAATGAGTGATTATTATGTGCCCAATAAAAATCACGAAGTTGTCTCCAAGTCTCGCGAAAGTAAATTCAAATTACAAAGTAAATTTGGATAATTCTTAACCATTCCTCAAGCGTGAGTCTAATCATGATTACCTGTCATACTATACTGAACATACATATATATATGCTATATACATATATATATATATACTAAATAATACTATCCCAACGCAAAAGAGTTTGCTTACTCGCTTTTTGAATGATTAATTGTGTGAAGACAATGCGATAATTAACAACAAAATATGATACTCAATTTTAAGCTTATTCTACTTACTTTTTTATGATTATAAAAAAAAAACTATTCATCATTTACATCGAAATTCGTATAAACAAAAAAAAAAAAAAGAATTATTTTGTATTCCTGACAGGTAATTGGAGCATCTTTTTTTTAAAATTTCCCTATAAGGACTGGGCTTTTTGAAGGCCATTAGGAAGGAACATTTTTTCGCCACAAACCACGCCTTTGTTATTTTAATAGTATGGCAGGATGCGCCGTCTTGCTGGAAAATATACTCACTTTTAGGAGATTCCAACAAAGGAATCAAAGGTAAAAGTTCTTCCTGTAAGACATTTTGGTACTTTGCAGCGTTGATATTATCATCAACAAAGTGAAGACGAGTCCAAATCATAAGTGAGTGTTCTTTGCAAACAATTTGAGTGAAAGGCTTCTTCCTGGTTTCGTATGATCTTTTCGCCCCTTTGTTCTTAATTCACAAATGAAACCAGGACTTCTTGCTTTAAATTATGGGTTGTCATTGCCTTAGAGTTCATTTTTTGCGGTTTTTGACGAAATCCAGCCACTGTTTTTTTGTTTGGTATAAAGGAGAGATTTTTCATTTTCCCGAGAAATATAATTTTAGCTATTACCTTTAATTTACGTCAGATAATCACATTTTATAAAAGCCATATCTTAATTTGTTTAACGAACGTTTAATAGTGTCGATAGGAAGTTCTTTTCTAATCGATTGCCATTGCTGCTTCACAACTTTGATAATCATTAACAATAGCTTTTCTAATATCTGGACTTACAGTTTTGTCACGAACCATTTTATTTAAATATATCACAATATTTTTTCGTAATCTTTTTGTCTACAAAATGCGTATATTAAAAGTAGACCAAAATATCCACTATTGTAGAATTTAAATTTTATTTTTAATAAGAAATCAAGCCTTAAAAAAGTATTAATTTCTTTTCTTTTTAAAATCGGATATTTCTCTTTACCCTTTAGATCATTGTTTTAACTAGAAGATTTTCTTTAGTTAAACAAGCACCATCTATTGGTGAATATTATGGTAGTTTATGCTTTGGTCTCAATTTTCATGAAAACAACTTTAATTTTTAAATTGTATTTCTTCAAATCTAAATACTTATTCAATTTGCAAACAAATAGTATGAGGTATCAAATTAAAGGTGATAAAATAAAGCGGATAAAAAGCATAAAGAGTAGACAAAATGAAAAGCAATTTATACTACTTACTACATTAATTATTAAATAATCAATTAATTACTTAACATTTATCGTTTTGTAATTTGTTTAGAAATACTTCCAAAATGCAACAATTTATCATTACGCCAAATCGCCTAATCTGAGCAGTGCATAAATCTTTGTGACATTTTATGCTCTTTCTCATGTGCTTTAAGCGTTCAGTGCATGTGACCAGAATACCACTTGATACTCCTAAAATGCTTGTCACTTTCTGAAATTTCATTCATTTTAGAAAAATTATAATTAAAATCATTCAGAAGACATTCTCGAAAGAGTCTGAATTACAGCTTTTAACATCGAGCTCTATTTATAATATACATTTTTATCAAATTGCTTATACTATTCAACTTACTGTTTAATTTTCCTGTAGTCTTTAAGACTAGAGTGAGGAAAAAAAAGTTGAATTTTGACAATTTTTATGGATATCTAGTTCATAGAATGAAATATATCTTAACAAATTTTTTCAATATGATTTAGGAACAAAGTAGCGACGCTGAAACCTTTTTCTGATAGTGATTTTTTGTCGCGAACGAAAATTCAATTAATTTGAAGTAAATAAAAAAATCGAAAAATATGATAGGTGTATGTTTGAAAATAAAAAAATATGGTTTCGGTCATAACAAAAATCGCCGAAAATAATTTTTTTTCCGAAATAGATTTCAACATATCTAACTTTTTCTAACTCCGATGTAAAATAGTGTCATAAAGTTAAAAAAAAAATAAAAAATAAATTTAATTAACTTAAATGACTTAGATGACAAATTGTCGATGTATAAAAAAGGATAAAACCTTTTGGGTCTCGTTTTTAAGACACTAAAGCATTATTTAAGCAAATCACTTCAGATATAATTAGTGTCGTCAATTCATTCGATATAACAAAATACAATGGTAGACAAATTTAAAGAAACATTGAGGTAAAAAAGCAGTAAGTCCCTACGTGTTTTTCAATTAGAAGAGTTATTAATTTTTTATCGAAAATTATCTTTAAAAGTGCGCTAATCGGCTCGGTTTGAACAATTTTGTTTGTACCAATTGTGCTACTGAACGTTAAGTTCGATAAAGTTAAACCTCTGCCTCTGATTTGCAATAGATTAATTTCTGATGCTTTTTCAAGCTTTGACTAAGCTTATGGTTCGTTGTATAAAAGAAGAAAAAACAACAAATCAATCATCTTCCTTTGAAGAGGAGATTCAATCCAAGGTGAAAGAAAATAAAATATAAGATCAGGTGGGTCCTAGTTTTTATTGCTCTCGTTTATAATGTAATAATCCCTTAATGCTTGAACTGTACAAACAACAGAAGTGCCCTATAGCACATATTGATATATACTATATATAATATACAAGACCACTTGTCTTGTACTTCACACAGAGAGGCAAACAACGAAATATGATTAACTATAAGTAGCTAAGCCCGGCCCATCAAATCAGATCCATTTAAACAAATACTCCTGACAAATGGGTGTTTTCCGAGGATATTCCGGGGATAACGCGTGTAAACAAATTCTATTAAGAGTCAATTTAGACCGCTTATCTAAGGGCCTTTGAGACGTTCTTTTCCATTTGTCTGCATTTAAGGGAATTCAAACAGAAGGGAAACGGAAACAATAAAAGGTGCTTAAAGCTTCCACAAGGGACTAGCCCAAATCCGCGGGTATCTGCTGTTTTCGCAGGATTTTATACTTGGCATAAAACGAAGTAAATAACACTCGAAATGTCGATCGGAAGATTCTGCCGCACATGCACATCCGCAGGAACATTTGTTTTTGGGGAAAGCGAGCGAAAGTCGACGAGCTTGGAGCGGGCAGGGGCGCGGGGGAGGGCTGGATTCATGCCTTAATTATTGCCCGGGCGGGCTTTTGAGTCGGGCATTCGTAAATTAAATTCATGCGGCATTGAGAAATTGAGGAAATGCTAGCAAATTATGTTTGCAGTATTTAAAAAAAGGAAAAGTATTGAGAGTTCACTTCTTTGACTATTCGAAGTGGAATAGAAATTGACTTTAGTTAAGAACTGCACTACAAACAAGGATCATTCGATCAAAGTGCATCTTTCAGAGGGCATTTCTGCAACAGTTGTAAGAACTCTCTTCGCATTATCTTCATTCAGAGAAATTCAATGTAAGAAAACCGGTCAAGGGCGAGTTGGAAGCGGCTGCAGAGTGTTCCGTAACATATTTTATACACTGACAAAAAAGGGAGTGAAAACTGAAATAGTAAACTGTAAAAAAAAAAAAAAAAAAATAGTTTGTTGAACTTTTTGGGACTTCGGCCCAAAATCAGCCAATACAAGGATCTACGAAATAATTAAAACTATTGCTTTGAAAACTTTAAGACGACAAAATTTACTTACCTTGACCCCTGACAGCTACTAACTCGGCTACTTCTGTCATTTTCAGCAATCAACATTTATACATACAGTGCGTTTCATAATATAGCCTCAGTACAAATATTGTTCAATTTTTCTTCAAATGCACTTTTATTCAGATTTGATCTGAACACAATTAAGAGTAACAAATATTATACTTTTGACAATAAAAAAGGGAAAGAAAAAATAACAAACATAAAAGCAATTTCCAATAATAACAAAAATTAATCATTTTTCGTCTCATAATATAGCCTCAGGTACAAAAAATTAGATATTTCATTCTAATACTAACTGTTATTAATTTCTTAATATATCGTAGACCCTCCATTATTCTTAATAATTTCAAAAATCCTAGCAGAAATGCTTTCGTAAAGCCGTTTCACGTACTCCAAAGGTATCTGACGCCAAGAAGACAGAATTGCATTTTGTAACTCAACATTATTAGCCTCAAACCATTCTTTCACGCACTTTGCTGTGTGAATTGAGGCATTATCATGCTCAAAAATCCAAACATTTCTTTCTAAAGCCTCACTAAATTTGATTTTTTGTTGAGACAAAAGTTCAATGTATTTCTGGGAGTCCTGTCGTCCTTTCAAAATGACCAAGTCGATAACTCTATTAACGCATATCGCACTCCAAACCATTACTGATCCATCACCCATTTGTCTACGACTTAAATAAACTGGATCTTTCCTCAAATCGTGATAATAACAACAGTAGCCATCTCGACCATCCAGATTGAACTTTTTTTCATCGCTAAAAACAACATTTTGCCAATCAGTTGTCCAAGCCATATGATCACGTGCAAATTGTAGCTGGTTGAGTTTGTGTAATTTTGTTAACGGAGGTTTGCGAATAATTTTTCGGTGTTTGAGTATTCCGCTGCGCTGTATTTCGCGATGTACAGTTGCTCTACTAAGGCTAACATCAGTTGATGCCCGAATTTGAGAAAGGGAGAGACTGGAATTGGAAACGGCTCGTAAAATTAACCTTTTCTCTCTTGCTGTGGCCTTGAAAGGACGGCCTAGATGAGTTCCTGTTGAATTTTCTTTGTTTTTTATATAATTATTTACATTTACAATTATTATTTGGATTTCTCCCTAATGTATGAGCTATTTCCCGGTTGGATTTTCCTTCGTTCTTCAATTTTTCAATTATTTTCCTTTCTGCCTCGTCTAGAATTTTTCCTCTCGCCATTTTCTGTGGTGAGGCTATATTGTGAGACGCACTGTATATGGGCAACACTTGTATTTTCTATGACAATTTCACTTTGAATATATGTACTATATGTCAACAATTTGTAAAATATTTCTAATATATTTGTAAAGCAATTGAAAGAGCACAGCCAGATAATAGGCCAGAATTTATATTTGAATTTGAATTTATCGTAGTAGGCAAAGAACTTAGAATTGTTATTGGATTACCATGGTAACGCAATTTCTATTACCAAAAATGTTGCTATATAAAAGACGCAGTAGCAGTTGAGTAAATCACTTCTTGAATCGTTCTCAATATCGCTCAGGATATCGACTGAAGCATATTTCCCAAATGTTCCAGGGCACTTTTCTTATTAATATTATATTTACTACTAAATTCACCACACTAGCTTCATTTGTTCATTACTTGGTATTAAATATATGTAAAGAATTCTTGTTGTGTGAGAATAAATTATGAATAAATTTCTGAACTGAATAATTTCGAACCTACGTAAAGGTCACAACACAAATACTTCAGAATACTTCAGACAAAAATAAAATAAATAGTAGTATATATTACTAAAATTCTTAGTGATACATCTAACTATTTCTTTTACTATTTTTAAAATTTACTTTAACAATAATAATAATAATATAACTTGCCTTCGCTCAGACTTGGAATTGTATTCGGGCAGAGATAAGGATTAGCTTTCGATCCATCCATTATGAGTGCCTGTGGCAGGGACAGGGTCTGTCTGTCTGTTTGTTGCTTAATTATAGCGAAGGCACATTTTGTAGTTTTGTCAGCTAGCTGCTCGGCGGCCAAAACTGCAACAATATATGAAATAATTCGTGAATTTATCGTAGTTAAAATACAGCAAATTAGTCCAGCCAAAACAGACAACAAAATTGCCAAAACTCAGAAAGAAATTCCAATGGAGTTGAAAATTTCTATAGACTTTTAAATCATCATTCTAAATGAAATATCAAAAATCCCCATTAGGTCTGTGCTACAAAGTTTATTCAAGGTGCAAAAAACGACTTTTAAAAAATATCTCTTAAACGGTATAAAACGATAGAAAACTTATAGAGCATACGATTCTCTACAAAAAAGATTCTTACACTTTTTTATATAAATGATTTTTCGTGAGTTATCGCGATGTAAAATCATATTTTTCATAATATGCACTCTTTTCCTCTGTCAATATCGCTAATATTAATTCACACAAATTCTTATAATTATGCACTTTTCAAAAAAATACTTGACATGGACGATTAAAAACAAATTTAGTTTTTGGGATACAAAACTTGCCCCCTCTATATAAATATTTTTAATTTCTAACTATTGGAAAATGCGCGGGACAGTAAATTTTTTTACTATGCCAAATTTCAATTTTCTACCTTAACCCTAGATATCTAAACATTCGTGTAATTGTGATTTCAAGCGTTCCCATGACAGTCACATAACCTCATTCACAGTACCTTCATAAATATAGTAGATAATAACCACGAATGTACTATATGCTTCTTACTTACTAAAAGTGCGTTAAACAAACACAAAAATTTGTTTTTTCTGTCCATCTAAGAAATGCAAAATGACTAATTACTACAACGAGGCTATTTGTGGAGAAAACATGTTTAACATCTACTAAGATATATATTAGGGTGCTTTTTTTTGCGACTACTTTTTTTTTCAGTACCACCTCGAAATTTTGTGGCAAATACCTAAACAAAAATTCCCTGAAAATTGGAGCCCTTAATATTAATATTAAGTGCTCGACCAAGGCGTATGAAGATATCGCATATAAAATACACGTAAACTTTGATTATTCTTCTTCAAAACTCTACAGCTCAGGGGCATTTTATGGTATAATCTTGGTCAATGGCAGCGTTTCTTCAGAATTGAATGCTCTACAAAAGTGTTCATTGCGGTGTAACCGTAACTCCCACTAGCGAGGTAGTACGGGTCACTAACCCCAATTTTTCCATGAAATTCTCGCTTTTTGCCCCTATCTCGTAAACAACAAGAGGTACAGAAAAAGTGAATATGACAAACTTGTAGGAAATTTAATTTCCTACAAAAAAGTTCTAAACCCCAAATCGCTAACATCAATATTTCTTGAGATATTGGGCTTTGAAGTTGAGGTAGTGTTTCTACAATTTAGCTCAATAATCCATGAAAATTCCATACTACCTAAATTTCAAAGCGCAATATCTTAAGAAATATCGATGTTAGCTATTTGGTGTTCACAACTTTTTTACAGGAAATTGAATTTCCTATAAGTTTGTTTTATTAATTTTTTCTGTACCTCTTGTTATTTACGAGATAGGGGCAAAAAGCGAGAATTTGATGGAAAAATTGGGTTTAGTGACCCGTACTACCTCGCTGGTGGGAGTTAGGGTTACCCCGCAATGGACACTTTTGTAGAGCATTCAATTCTGAAGAAACCCTACCATTGACCAAGATTATACCATAAAATGGCTCTGAGCTGTAGAGTTTTGAAGAAAAATAATCAAAGTTTACTTGTATTTTATATGGGAAATCTTTATGCGCCTTGGTTGAGCACTTAATATAACTATTAAGGGCTCCAATTTTCAGGGAATTTTTGTTTAGGTATTTGCCACAAAATTTCGAGGTGGGACTGAAAAAAAAAAAATTGTCGTGAAAAAAAAGCACCCTAATATATATACGTTAATTTTTAACACTTTTATATTTATTAGTTTAAATATAATGATACTATTCTTAAGTTACGCTAATTTATTTAAAATAAATGAAAGAAATATAAAAATACCAAGCTTTTAAAACATCATCTGTGAGACGAATGACTATTTACAAATCAACACTGATTTAAGTTAAGTTATCTAGGGTTAAACAATCCATGAGAAAAGTCTACAGACGAAAGCGAAAGTGATCCTATACAAGAGTTTGGGGTTTCCATTTAGAGATATCGAATCCTCAAAATTAGGATTTTGATATTATAGCTACTTTTTGAGGGATGAAGTGATCAAAGCTTGACAAGCACACCTAAATATATCTGAAAGAAATGATTTTTATTTTAAAAAACCAAGGTGCATATATCGAAATATTGAAGAAAAATTATCAGTTGTCCTGCAAATTATGTAATACCTAATAATAATAAGTTTTGATTCAAACTTGATTTCTTTTTATATTGTATCTATATGTACAAGATTGTGAAGATATAAGTCCATTTATGAGCTTAAATTGATCAGTCTAATTAACTTAATTAAAAGCAACCTTCGTTGAATCGTATTACCGCAAAAGTGCTATTCACCTGGGACGGATAAAAATTACCAATATTTTAAGGTCTTTTACATCTACGGAGGGTAAATGTAATAAATTTTCAACGTAATAGCGCCTGGTGTCCATCATTAATGAATTTTTATTATCCGCTTACTCGAAGCCTGCTTAACGAATTCAATTTCCGGGCAGAGCTTAAAGCATAAAAGAGGTCGTTTCGTTTTTCCCATTTCCATGACTTTTGAAGGATTAAAATCGGAAGAATCGCATCACTGGCATACATATGTGACGGGGGTAATTAGGAGAAATAACAAATGATATGAGGATCCGACAGACAGACAGACAATCACATAATAGCACCAGAGACCACCATCTCATTAAAACGAACATTTTCGCAACGATCCTGGGACTGGGAGCTGGAGGCCTTCTGTTCTGGAATCTCTGCGAACAGAGGATGCGAACATAAGAATTAAGAAAATCCCAGCCTCAGAACGGCTGCTGCTGCTGCAGCGAATTCGGAGAAATTCAGGTTAACCATTAATTTTCGCCGCGAATTTATTTGACACTTTTATCTGGGTGCCTTGGGGAGGACTCACGTATGTGCTCAAAAATTGCAGCTAATGGTTCACGGGGAGCCCGAGATTGTTCCAGTAGTCATCACTCTATCATTCCCAGGACATGCCCTTCCTAAATAAGATATACTACGTAATTTATATTGAGCTAGGAGCCCCTGCTTTAGAATTGGACAATTAGGGGACCGTGGCAAATCCTTTTCGCCTGACCTCCCTTAATCCTATTAGTCACTTTGTAGCTTTCGGCGCATGTGTTGGTGCGGACAATATTTTCGTTCAGCGAATTTTGCATTTAGGTCCATACAATGAGCGTACTTATACACGGAGAGTGGGCCGTTGACCGAACCCACAAAGGCCCTTGAGCTTAGAAAGCAGTTTTCCATTCTATGGCAATCTAAAGACGAAAAAGCCATACATCACTTATTTTGCTTCACTTAGTTTTTCCTTTGAGAAACTTCCTATGCGGACGTATCCGCCGACTATGAAGGTTCGGGTCTTAAGCCCTGCAATGGTAATGAACCTTTTTTTTTTTTTGAACCGGGAGCAGAGGCTCCAAAATAAATCTTAAACGCAAACGATATTTCATTTGCTACAGGAAATGTTTCAAGATGGGCGGCTGTGAGGTAAGTGGGGTTTTGCGAAAGTATCGCATCAATAAAGTAGTAAATTTGTATGACGTCCAAAAGGAGAGCCTTATACAAATCAGCCAGGAACCATCTGGCGCAAATCTTTCTTTGATCTTGTTTTTATTCTCGGTGATTTATGTAGTGGGTTATGACTTGTGGAACATCTGGTTCCATAAAGTGAGAAACATTAAAGGTTATTGCCACCAGTTCTTTTTGATTTGCGAAATTTTCGGACATTCACCGCATTAAAACTTACTGCTCGTGAGGCGGAATGAATGAATCCACTGCTCTCCTGCGGTTGGCTATCCCTCGCGGCCATATTTCCTCACTATTAAGTGAATGAGATATTCCCTTTCTTGATTCTCATTCACCAGGTCAAATGCGGTGATAAGCATAGCATTCCGAAAGGAAAAATAATATTCATAGGTTTTCGGACGGGAAAAATAGTTCATTTGCTAATAATGTCGGCGGTGGAGTCTTCCTTTCAAGTATTTGACCTAAAGATTTTACTAAAGTCTGTCTGCCAAAATGACTTGTTTTTTCGCACTTTACCTTCATTAAAAAATGTTATTTTTTATTTGTAAAGAAGTTATTTATTGTACACTCTAAAATAATTAATACACAGCTATAAAACTCTAGTAGTTTTACATAATGTACTTGTCTTATTTTAAAATTACATATTTCATATATTATGTTTTAGTACATATCTAAAGATGATTTTATTAAGTTTAGTTTAAGTTGAATAAAAGATTTCTGGTCTATACAACTGCCACAGGAGGAATAAGCTTTTCGCTAATAAGGGGAGGGCACAACTTGATAAGAATGGATTTGAATAATTTTTAAATATGGAGGAGGTTCTCAATTCGACTGTATTCGACTGTGTGTTTATGTTACGCGATATAGTCGCCGATTGTGAACTGATTTTATTGCTTCCTTTTTTTTCTGAATAGCCTATATTTCGATGGTGATCCCATTTAAATTTGGAGAAAATATCCCACCACTAAGAATGCAAATATAAAGTAAATTTATAGAAAAAAAAAAAAAACATTGACTTTTCCAGTTTTCCTATATGTACAAACTTAAACTAAAAAGTTAAAAATAATATTTTTTATTACTTTAAAGAAAAGGGCATTAAAGGAGAATGTACAAAACTATTGATAATTAAATATTTACAATATATCTAATCAGTTGTTTTTAGAGGTTTATAAACTTGCCTGGTCTGTTGGCTGGCACCGACTTTAAATGTTTAATATTTAAGTATCAAAAATTTTTTTCTTTAATGCCCTCAAATTAATAAAAAATATAATTTTTTACTTTTTAGTTTAAGTACATAAATAGGCAAAGTTTTGAAGTCGATTTTTATTTTTTTGTAAAATTTACTTCTTCGTTTACGAGGTATCAGTCCTAAACTAGTGGGGCGTGGCTAAGTGTGTATATATGTAGTTGAAAAGACTGAAGAGTCGACTGCTAAATTTACTAATTTCACGTCTTTCTATGGTAGAGTGAAGATGTGAATTTAGTAAAATTATTTATGTACTATTATATTATACTTATTAACATAGAAAATTAAAGATAAGAAATTTCATCTAGAACAACAGAAGTGAAACGCATTTTTGAAAGCTCATTTCCGAGCGATGCCTTCAAACTTAAAAATGTTTTAAAATTGCATACTTTTAGGCAGTTTAGGGTAAATTGCGCAACAGCTTAGCTGATAAAGGCATGATTATATACATTGATTAATTAATGTTCCTAGACTTCTGGCCCTGCTTTGTGCTCTCTGTAAAAAAAAAACGCTTCGCTTTTGTAACATTTTTTGAAATTTATTGAACTTAAGAGTTGATTATTTTTGGATATAACACATTGTATATTCTATATCTTTACAGGAAAATTTCCGTTTCTATATAGACTAAAGTCCTAAATAGTCCAAGGTTTATAAAAGACAGTCGATGACCCGACGCTATAGAAGATTCATTCCTTTCAGAGCGCAGTTAAACTAATCAAATAAACCAACGAAGGCAATAAATATAAATTTATTCCCATTTGATTCGTATGGGAATAAATTTGATTCGATTTAAAAGTCACATAGGGAATGTATGCATAAATCGAATTTGGCTCTCCTTTATAAATACAAATACGATTCTATCTATAGATGCATCGCTCAAAATGTCGTAGGGAGCACGAGTAAACAGGAAAAATCTACAATTTTGAGGTATTCAAACGTCGAAGTTGTATCATAAAAATCTCATAAAAACATAAAACGCATAGGTGCTGTCATATGCTGATCTAATAAACCACACAAGTTTTGAAGACAATTGTACGAAATCAGGCGAATAACAAAACAAACTTTTAAGCAACAAAAGCGAATGCTGCTGTTCGACTTTTATCCTTTCATATCAGTTCATATCATTGTTTACTTGGGGGTTTTAGTTTAGTTGAGAGAACCAAAGAGCTTTCAGTTTAGCTTCCAAACTTTGGAGTTTTTGTTACTTGAATTTGTGTACTAGAATTTCTGAAAAGAAAATAGTGAATTTCTGAAAAGATTTTATATTTTAATAAGTTTAATATCTCAGGATTATTATCGTCGAGTGTCGATAGAAGATTAAATGAATGAAAATATCAGAATATAAAAATCGCCAATTGGTTCTCAGAAAGTTATCAAAGTAGAATATTAT
Source organism: Dysmachus trigonus (assembly GCA_949715965.1). NCBI lineage: Eukaryota > Metazoa > Arthropoda > Insecta > Diptera > Asilidae > Dysmachus > Dysmachus trigonus. Next base: position 20,125,931 of record OX454320.1, read on the forward strand.
CTTAAAATATCATGTTGGTTTTCGAATTTTTGTATTTATAGAATATTGTCTGCGCATTAAAAGAAAAGTACGTTACAATGAATGTTTTTGCCAAATGGTAAATAAAGTGAAAAAAAAAATTCTCACGCTATATGTTGTTGTATAAGTGGCAGCAAGGTATATGACGATCGATCATCAACGACTCTTAAAAAGCATAGTTTAAATCGCGTTCGACATCTCCTAACACCCAGTGTCCTTCTACATACTTACTCTGGTGGTATTTACGTTTTTCAGAAAATCCGCCACGCCATTTGCACAAGACCCCCCGGTAAACGTGGCAGTCTGAAGTTGGCTGAATTTCAGAAAATAAGTCACGGATTCTGCACTAGACCCCCGGTAAACTGCAAATGTCGTGGCAGTCTGAAGTTGGCTGCATTTCAGAAAATCCGCCAGGGCATAAGTTTCCTGTATTTCAAGAAAATCCGTAATAACATCTGCACTAGTGCAAGTGTGTAAATATTGTAAGTCGCAGTCTGAAGCTGGCTGCATTTCAAAATTTTTAAGAAAGATTAGACAAAGAGACAAATTGGTATATCACATATTTTTTAAAAAAAGTACGTTACAATGAATGATTTCTACCAAATAGTAAATAAATTGCAAAAATTCTCACTCTATGTGTTGTTGCATAAGTGATACCAAAGTGTGTGACGATCGATCTTCAGCGACTCTTATAAAGCACTTGTTCGAATAGCGTTTGACACCTCCAAACACCCAGTGTCCTTCTACATGCTTATCCCGGTGGTATTTATTTGAGTTTCCCGAAATTCATCAATTTCAACGATATCATCTATTTAGTGCAAATGGCGACTGTACCTACCTTATAAAAAAAAAGGTTTTTCTGCAATAAAAAATTAGGCTTGCCACCCCCGGGAACCGGATTACTTAGAAAAGTTTAATATATTTATGAGACATCATTTCCATTTTGTTTCATTCGAAAAAAATTCATTCGAATTTGAAATATTTAAGAAAAACTGTTTTTGGGGTTAAACTTTAGGGGTGTTTTTCACCCCTGAACACACACCTGAGAACGTTTCCTTGTAAGTTGCCTGACACAACTTCTACGCAGTTTTCTCTGCAACCAGTTAACTACCGTATGTTTGGGACAAGGTAACTCCTGCACCACAATACGTACCTATATGCACCCACATATATGTAAGCAATAACATTTTTGGAATTGTTAGGGACGACTGTGAAAACCAAGTTCCATTTCGAATGGACCTTTGTTTTCTACAAATCGAACTCTTGCACTTCCAACAATGTTTATTGGCCGTACGACTACGCGGGCTAAGACGCATGGGTAACTAACAGGAACATGTAACTGTTCGAGCAAGCAAACCAAGATCTTGCACATAGGTAATAATCTAATAATAATAATAAAAGGATCACGCAGGCAAGACATAATTAACTCTTGAGGCAGTTCCTTTTTCATTTTAACGCAGAGAAAAATATGATCTTAAAATATTAAAAGATCGTCTTATTGTCTACAAACTTATTCAATACAAACAGAAATCGATTTCTTCTAAAAGATGAGTTTTTTTGTTTGAACAAGAAAAATCCTCTCAACTTTGAACATTTCCCTTTAAAATCTAGCTTCTACGTTATTTCCATTGAGCAATAACAATCTTGTGGGAATTTAAGTTCTGGTCAAAATCTTTTAAATTCTGATTCTTTCAAGTAGATTTAATAAAATAAAACTAATAGGAGAAGTTGTTTTAAAAATGTGTTTAAAAATATGCAGAATCCATTCAACTTTATATAGAACTTTTTCTTTATTAAGGAATCACTGAAAGTTCGTCTTATGAATATATAAAAAATATGTTCTTGGTGTGGATATTTTCTTAATAAATTTTGATTTTTCATAATTTTGTCTTGAGCAAGTAGATATGATTAGAAAGGTCAGAGGGTTTTCTTTGAAACGAACCTTCAATTTTGAAAGAATTCATCGACTTTTTAGTGGAAGGGCTTCTTTCATAGGAAGAAATATTTTTAATCATCATTTTTTAAGAATTAGATGTTCAAGAGAAAGAGAAGAGTTTTCAAACAAACGTTGCTCAGGATACTTTAGGGAATCGATTGATATACTCCTTCCTACGTATTTATGGCCTTTAATTATCTTTTAAAACTTTATTTCATTTATTTCGGTGAAAGTAATCCCAATAAAAAAAAAAATTGTTCTTGTCTTCTCATTAAGCTAAAAACCCTTGACTAAACTAATATGAATCTAAAAAGCGAAATTCTAAAAGAGCTGAAAATTCCACACAATTACAGCATGTCTTAGAAAACTCAAGAAAGGATTTCTACAATGTGTCTAGTCAGAATATCCTTACGAAAATTTCATATTCATTGCTTAAATTTTCCCAGCTTTTATTGTAGGCGATAACAATTGAATGCTTTTTCCCTGAAACATTATCAAATTATTTTATCCGAACCATTGTGCGATAGGCCGCAACAAGCGGGTGTAATAGATTTTAATTACGAAACTCATTATGTGCGAGCAGTAACATTGGAGGAATGAAAAGTAATGTACACAATTAGCTACCATGAGCAACATATTACAAAACTGAAAGAGGAGTGTTCATATTGCAAATTTGCATGATTTCATATTTGCATGGCAAATATCATTCTGAGCATTTCTGCACGGGGTCTCCATCCACCAAGCCTTTTCTATATATTTTACCGACCGACAAGAGTATTAAACTCGGTGGCCTTTTTACTTTTTACTTAACTCACATATAACTAGGTAATTATGTCTGAACGTTCTCTTTGATCCGAGCCGCTGCGTAGCTGGTACGCATGATGTGCGTTTGGGGCTACGAGAGAAAAAGGGGCGCGCACGTATGTATAATAAATGCAAAATGAACGGCTGCCTGAAATATAAAGCTAATTGACCCATCTTCGGGTTAATAAAATAACAAGAAAATGAAAAATCAAAATTCAATTTTCCACGCGGAAAACTCAAGTAATTTAGTTTATGCTTCAAAGAGAAGGATAAACCGACCATTCAGCGATTGCCTTTACCATCTTGTGGGCCCTTACATGACTTAAACTGGCGAATACGTGCTTTCCTTTGACTCCAATTTCATAAAGATCCGATATCCCTGATCTGAATTGTAAAAGTTGAAAATTGATAGCCCACATACGTGCCTATTTCGCGCGAAAGGGGGGAAATTCCATGCATTTTCACCCTTTTCTAAGCCTATTGAAAATTCACTTTCGCTGGTTATAACTCCACAAGTATTGAATCGAATTTTATGATTCTCTTCTTATTTTTTTTTTTTTTTTTTTGTAGGAAGGGTCTGGATCTGGATCTGTTCATAGCAGCAATTTTATACCCACTTCAGACAATTTTCAAGTAGAATCTTAAGATGTAAAAGTTATTTTTCAATGAGCCCACAATAAAAACTCGCAAAATCAAATGATGTGTACCAAGTGAAGTTTAGTAAGTCTTTAAAAAGACCAGAAAACATAATTTAAAAAAAAAAATTATCTTTAAAATTTACTTTAAAAAATTATGGATTTAAATAAATTTGGACAATAAAACACAAATGTCCCTATTTGATTCCATAAAATAATATGATGCTACTATTTTCCTTGCTACTTGCTCTTCACTATATCATTATATATACTATACTACTATGTATATATATACTATATACTATATTCATTATATTAATATATAATATAAAGTGAAGTTGAGCAACCCTTTTCCGAATTACTTGCTTTATAAATACCTATATGTATTTATTAAATAAAATTTCAAATTGCTCTTGAAGAATACGCAGTAACAACTCTGCTTGGCGTACCTATATCGAAGCTCGCAAGATTAAGTATTTTGAATCCAGAGATGTCTAGTGATGTTCGAAATCAATCTTAATAACTGACATTTAATAGTGAGAAAATTGTAAATTAATTAAAATTTATATTCTCGTTATTAACACATTGCGCGGACAGTAAAAATCGAATTGCAGAAAAAAAATGAGTGATTTATTTTTAAACTAATTATGATATGATAATAAAGAATTGAATGCCGATAATGTGATTTCGAAAATGAATTAATATTTGTGTAAGAAGAATTCAAAGCGTAAGTACATATAAACTGATATAAATATTTTTGTAATCATATATTAGTATGACTCCTTCTACATGGATAATTTTTAGTATTTTTACTTACAAGGAGGGGGCACGACCTTGGGGAAACAGATTTGAATGAAATTTTGCCTAGTAGTAATATTTCATGTCGGTATACTAGCTATAAAATATTTCCGTCCAATGCCCAGTAGTAGCGGAGAAAAACGCACCCAAAGTTCACCGTATACTATATATGAGTAGCCCAAATGCAAAACGCGCTATATGCTATATAAAAAGTTTTGAGTTATTCAAAGAAAACGTGTAAAAGTTCTCACAGATATGTTAGAGTGCTGCATTTTTCTCGCCTTATTTCAAAAGAGTTTCAGTTCTTTTTGCAGCACAAAATATTGTTTTTCAGATGGCAGAAGACATAAGGTTAATATTTCCACCATTAACTGAATATTGACTTTTCTTGCATATAGCGGGTTTTGCATATAGGCTACTCATATATAAGTTACGTTGAATTGCAATTGAGCGCATCGTATCGTATATGGTAACATTCCCGTTCGTACTCTTGCATGCACGAGTTTGAGCCTACTTGATCGATTTATTTTTCAATCGTTTTTAATTATTTAGTTAATTATAAAAGAAAACAGCCTATTTATTTATTCATTAACTCATATATTTATTTTGTTCGTTATTATTTCTATACGCTTTGATTCGAAATATATCCCAACGCAGAATGTCATGTTCTCTTTTTTTTTACTTCCTTATGAGATTTAATTTAACAATTAGCAAATAATAATGAAATTACAGTTCATTTACAATTTAAAAAAAATAAATAATAAAATCGGAATGCAACGTAACTTACAGGGTGACAAATGGAAAGTTGCCTAAACTAATCATTCATAATTTTAAAATGAGTGCAGGGGAAAAAAATAAAAATACGTATAAATTCAGTAAAGAGGTAATTTTTATTTGAAATTAGTTCTAGTTGAATCAGACATTTTTGACAGGTACTTATTGACATTTTAAAAAAAAGACAAAATTCGGCTAGGGGATAACTATTTACATAAATGCTTGAAAACATTATTAATAAATGCAGTCATACGATGAAATCAAATATTTTTTTTTAATTCTAACCTTCTGAGAGTGTTTTGGCTGGCTACATTTATACTGAAGGTCCCTGTATGCTTCAGTACAGTTTTACCTCTAAAATAAAAGCACTTTGATTTTTCTTCATTTGTAAGGTTACTCATTTTAAAGTACACGTATTTCTTTTTATGACGTCTCAACAGAAACTGACAACACTCTAGTAAATAACTACGGAGGCCCAACCTTCTACAACATATTAGAGGGGAAAAGACATATGTATACTTTAGGCAACTTTTCATTTGTCCCCCTGTATATGTATAGTATACGGTGAAATTTGGGTGCGTTTTTCTCCGCTACTACTGGGCATTGGACGCAAATATTTTATGGCTAGTATACAGACGTGAAATACTACTACTAGGCAAAATTTCATTCAAATCCGTTTCCCCAAGGTCGTGCCCTCTCCTTGTTAGATATGAAAATTGTACTATAAATCTATACATGTATATAAAAATCTCGTGTCACAGTGTTTGTTATCGAACTCCTCCGAAACGGCTTCACCGATTTTTATGAAATTTTTTGTGTATATTTGGTAGGTCTGAGAATATACCCCTAGATGATAAGGGTGGCCCTCTCCAGAATTTTATGTTTATATTTTGGACAAAAATTTGTTTATTTTTCTTGTTTTATGATTTGGCATCAAAAAATACTTATAACGCTAAATTTTCACCCTTCTACCACCAACCCCTGTTTTTTAATAGCGATTGTCATTGTCGTACGATAAATTTTTATGTATTTAACCCAGTGAAAACAGAAAGTGCGATTGTTATAATCGATTGTAATAATCTGCAACTTTAAAGTTGAAATCTTCCTCTCTCAGTGGTCGATAACTGATCAATTACCAATCGATCAGTTATCCCCATCAGGCGTCTACAGGTGTCACCTCTCAACCAGCAACCGCACGGAGAAGCCGGTCTCCTGTCTCTCTCACACAATAAGCTTTATTTCACTCCCTACACATTTTCATTGTTTGTGCATCTATCGTTGGAGTGACGTTTTACTTTCTCAGTACAATTCTCATGTTAATTATATTCTCATAGCAAATTTATCATTGATTTTAGTTAAATTTTATTTAACTACCAAAATATTCACTAGAAATAATTAATATGGCAAAACAACGTTTGCCGGGTCAGCTAGTAAGCATATATTTTTTAATACGTATGTATTTCAAATTTCTAATATTAAAAATTACTTGAAGGTTTTGATTAAGAAAGTAAACATTTATTATAGATATCGGTGGAGCAAAAAGATCGGTCAAGTGTGAGTGGAATTCGTTCACTGATTCCGTACTTTCCACATAGATATGAATGTATAAAAAAAAAGGATTGTGAGTAAAAAAGAATAAAACCAATTTCCTTTTTAGCTTTGTAAGGCTTTACATATACGTTTTGTATATGAGCCGTCATGTTTAAAAGTGATATAAGTCGACTTTTTGAACAAATCCTTTGAGAACTATTTACACGTTAAGATTTAATTGTACAAATTTTTAAAATGTTAATGTTAAAAGAGTGGATTTTTACCATTTTCAAAAATAATGGCTCATACATTTCATTGCATTGTTTAAAATACATCTTTGCATATTACATTTTTAATTGTATAGTTTAGATAAATATCAGTCTCAGTGGGCTTTCCACAAATTACACAAGAATTGTTTGTATAAAAAGATCATTTGATTGAAGAATAACTTTTTTGTGGATACTGAGCAGTGAGCTATACACAATCCTGTAAAAACAATTTGTAACCTTACTTATAATTGTCAAAATACTTTAAAATTGAACTCAAATGAATCATCCAGTGGCATAGTGCAATTAGGCCATAAACATTAGACCAGATGTTTTGACTGCAATTTGGGGAATTTTTAAGCATCAGGCTTCAATAATGAGAAATAAAACGGATTCGAAAAATTGGAATGAATACTCTGAAGAGACAAGTTATGAAAATAAGGTAATTAGAGCAAAGAGAGAAACATCAAATTGTCATTAGTGATGAGCAGAATTGTTTTTGGTCTTGCAGTCTTGGTCTCAGTTTCTTCAGAGAGTCTGAAGGGGTTGGTTTCTTCAATTTGAGTATTAGTAGGTATAATAAATGAGCATTTCCTCCGACATAATTTTTTAAACACATTTTCTTTCTGATTTTTACCCAAATTTCAACAACTCCACTTCCTAAATAGGGGTAGATTTCTGCAGTGTAAATATGAACAATAAAAAACCTCAGATTATTTTACATTTATTCAATTTCATTTAGAAGATCATAACATTTCACCCCCAAAACAGGAGTGGTTTTGCAAATAGGGGTTATCTGATGGTTATCATGATCAAAATTAAACATATTTCAAAGTAAAATTTTTTTTAAAAATATTTTTGTTAATTGAAATATAATATTTTTCTGAGTGACCTGTAACCGGTAATATTATTAATCTCGATTACAGGGGTGGTTACCCCTACGGAGGGGAGTTAAAATAGTGCCGTGGGGTGCCGTTGAAGGTCAACAGTATATTGACAATCCAGAAGCGATTCAGGCACTAAAGCACAATATTGCTTGAGCTAGACGCGAAATAGGATGGGCTACTGCCAAGTCAGCTGAGACAACCATTTAAATGAAGTTATATTTAATAACTAATAGGAAGGTTTACTCTTTTCAACAAATCAAAAAACTTTGAAAAATAATAAACAGAATTTTTTTAATATTAAAAAAAAAACCAGCTGTTGGCCCACCCTATATACATATAAATTTCATGAAATGAATATTTATATTGTTTTTGGAGAAAGCATTTTGGTCCCATTGTGGGCTACAACAATTTTCAGAATTATTATTTTTCTTAAATTTTATGTTGAGACTGTTTTTGGGATAAGAATGTTTATTTATTCCAAAATTCACGTTATTAGTGTGTGATGGGCAGCCGGACAGACAACGAAATCTCATCATGAAAGGTTCGGCTCTTAAATTTCTAGTATACTGTAGTTAGTTCTGTCAATTCCACAGGATGTTTACAAAATTTGATAATTTATTTGAATTGAAAGCCCCATTCGAAATTTCGTTCTGATGGTAAAAGTTTTGAAATGGTTGGTGGAGTATATTACGAGATGGGTAAAATATCCCCAAACCGATCGCTATTGCCGTAATTTAATGTTTCGCATGTTGTTGTTTTCGTAGATTAGATCATAACGTTGACACAACAGGTAATTAACTTTTAAGCTTTTGTCCTTGATACCCCCACTGGGTTTCAATAAAATCTCGCACTCAGTGAGTTCGAAAGTTTTGTGGGCCACGTAGTGTAATCGAAAAACCCACTCGCCCAAATGAAGCGTTATTCCGCAACTAGTTTGCATATTGCGTTTATGAGCTGGGAAATATCCCTTGATGAGTAAATTTTAGATTATACGGTTGGTGATAAAGGGGGAGGGGGGCTTTTATTGCTCCGGCAATGCGAAATCAATATTGGTAACGTGCTTCTACCAACAGACCCGACCGTACCCCAAAATGCTGGATTTATGCAGAATATTATTTCGCGCTTGAAATATTCAGCGATGGGGATTTTCCTGATTGCATCGCTGACTCCACATATCTTTTTCTCTGGTAATTTATTGACCTTTGGCAGCTAATGTTCGATGTTATAAAATCTAGTGAAAAATAGAAGGGCCGAGGTGAATAAATTCAGAAAGAAAGCTCATTAGTCCATTTTATCAACCGCTTGCACAGGCGCGACTAGAACTAATTAATTATTCGTGTTTGCTTATCAACTATTGGACTTTTGAGCATAAAGTTTTATTTTAGTAATAATTTTAGCTAAAAAACGATTCAATTCATTGATATAGTTCGGGGAAGGCGGGTAGGCAGCAAAAATTGGTCGGTAGGGGTTTTGTTCATGTTTCTTTCATTCGGAATAAGTGCAATGAGAAGAATTTTTCCAGATTATTGAGAACGAAAGTGATAAGATATCTCTATGGTTTTTTGCCAAAAAGAACATCAATCTCAATGTTTGAATAGACTTTCTTATAATTTATCATCAGTTATTTAACATATCTAAATGCAAGGCAATGATAATCCAAGATTGTAATAATCCAATACTGTGGGATTATAATATTCAGAATTTATCGTTATAAAGAGTACATGAATTCAAAGATTGGGGAATATTAATTAATAACAATATTTTTTTTTCTAAACATGTAGAGTAAATAGTATGAAAGGCATTTGATATGTTTTTTAACAATTAAATTACCAGATAGTTTGTTTTAATAAATAATTTAAGACTAAAATAACTAAGGACTGGGAAGCACGCAAATTAGATGTATGAGGCTCGCATTCTTGTTTATTGATTCAAATTATCCTAATATTTATTACTTGTATTTAATTTAATTGCTCTATGAATTGGGTTGCTTTTCATTCGATTTTTCCTAGATGTCGTTAGACAATGGTGCCCCAGCGATGCGCTACTCGTCTCGTAGTGGTTAATTCTTTCATTAAAGTTGACCTGATCGAGGATTTAGTGTGATTCCTTGTAATGTTCAAAATGCTCTTTGTTTTTTCTATCCCCAAAAGTTGAATCATTTTCCTTGTTGTCAGGTATTATGAGGATCTAGGATTGTAGAACGCCTTGATAGATTTTTTAGGCATTCGGCTCCACATGATCAATCCGTACGTTACCAGTGTGTGTAAAATGTGTGCATTATATATTATACATTTTCTTAATTTTAGATAAAATATGGTGATTCCTTTCGCTTTTATTACTCCAATTATTCTTGCTATTCTCCTTCGAATATTATTCACATGTTTCGTCCAAGCAGATTGATCGTCTATTATCAGTCTTAAGTATTTTTATTGAGATATCCTGCTAAGTTCACTTCTGCTTACGCATAATTTAATATTTATGTATCTTTTATCCGCGTTTATGATTCTTCCTAGTGATGTCGACGAGCTTCCTGAGTGCAGTAAAAGTGTGCCGTCAGCATATATCACGTATATTTGTCATTTAGACCTCTATTTGCAATGTGATTAATGTGTAGCAAGTAAAACAGCGGGTCTAGTATTGATCCTTATGGGACGCCAATTTGGACATACTTCTCGTTGCTGCAAGTGTTATTGATTTTCAGTTTTATAGTTTTGTTTTCTAAAAAATCCTTTAGTAATTGTTGGATTCTTCCTCTTATTCCCAGAAGCTTTCGTATAGTACTTCGTTGCTTCGGTAGCTATCGCTACAGAATAATTATTAGTGTCCAACTTTAATGATGTAGTTTATAGCATCTATTACCACTGATACTGTATAACTTACCCATAGGAAATGTTACTGGTTGGGGTCGATTCCTCTAAATTTTTTTAATGAAATTAACGATATATCCATACATATATTATTTTTTTAATATATTTTACTTATAGAGCTTATCAAAGCAAAGGGCCTATTCTTGCTTAGATTGTCCTTAACTCCATCCTTATGTATCGGGATATTTTAGGTTTTATAAAAAGAAATACTAGCGATTTTCGTAACCCCGAAACATTCATCACATCTACATACATAGGAAAAAACTTCAGCTTTTTGTCCTCTCGAATAAAAAATTTAAATAAAACATACAGTCTAATAGAAATGTATGAAAGAAAACTAATAAAACTTGTTAACAAATGGAGAGATCGGTAAAATGTAAATACTTTTTAATAAACTGAAAGTCATCATTTTTATTTCATGTCAATTTTATTATGAAAAAATTAAATCTGTTTAATACAAACTATTAATTTAAAAATATAGTTAACGTTAGTTACTAATCCTTTTCCCCTAGTAAAGCGTGGGTACCCTAGGCCAATAACTTGATTGCCATACAATTTTTTGATGGCTCCAAATACTTACTGTGTGCGATGAGGTGCTGCTCCATCTTGAATAAAAAAAAAAAAAAAATTTTAACGAGACTTCTCTTTTTTGCATGACAAAAGGATTTGGTATCTAACATCCCTTTGAATGTCTTTCCGGTGACAGAAGATTCAAAGAAATGCAGGTAGATACCTTTTACGTAGATGGTTAGCATTTCAATATCATTAATAAGTAACATTCTTCACTATATTTTTAAATTAATGGTTTGTATTAAATAGGTTTAATGTTTTTATAATAAAATGGAAATGAAATGAAAATGAAAACTTTCCTTTATTAAAAAGTATTTATATTTTCCCGATCTCTCCATTTATTAAAAAATAGTAACTCATTAGTTTTCACACATTTCCATTGGACACCCTGTACATTGAACTAATGTAATATTTTGACATTTTTAGAAGTTATCATACTAATATCACCACAAACCACAAGTCTCCATCTCTATGTATTTTTAAAACTTATTTTCAAAGTATATGTTTATTCAATCATTAAAATAAAGAGTATTCCACTGACAACAAATAATGTAAAAATTTGATTCCTTTATGATATGATGCAAGAAAAACTGAATACTTCCTTTGAATTTGTTTCACTATTCCACTTTCGAGTGCACTCAGAAAAATTATAGTTCTAAAAACAAAGAAAAACTTCTTTGCAATTAAAGTGCTGTGAATTTCATTGAGCTGAAAGATAGTTTCTTGAAATTATGAAATAAAACATATTCTGTAATAAAATTTCTTAGGAAGTATGAAACGTCTTTTTATTAAAATTATACTTAAACTCGTAAAGGTAATAACTTAAATTTCATAAAATTTCTGAGATATTTGTTTTATATTTTGAAGTGTCATTCACAGAAATGAGTTTTCCCTTTTCTTGAAGAAATATGTATATTAAATTCCTTAAAATACAAAGATGCCTTCATTATGTAAATGGAAAATGTTTGAATCAATATATAATTACATTAATGTAAAGTAATTTCCATTCATAATTTTTCGGTAATAAGTAAAGGTTTCATCAACCACATATATACATATAATAGTGATTGTGATCCCATATGATGTTATGACCTTAGTTATTGTAAGGCAGTAGTTTTGGGCTTGCAGGTTAGGACTGCTGATATTTTTTTGTAATGGTAAGATTCAAATTTTTCAAATTTTGCCTTTATTCTATTTATTTTAAATGATTCTTAAACCAAATTTTCTGTATTGTATTTATATACTATACATATATCACAATATCTTTAGGTACTATGTAGCTGGGATTCAAAGAATTTCTTTCTGTACCCACTTTGGCTCTCTCTAAGTTGATTTAAAGTCAATAAATTTTTTTTTTTTTTTTTTTTTTTTTTGTCAAACGTTTCAGAAATGACAAAGTTATGACTGACAAATAAACGAACGGACGGTCAAACATACACAAAAAAGAGTTCATATAAATATTACGAAAAAGGGGTCATCATTCGTAAGAGCGTATGATTCCCCGTAATTCAGCTATAGGAAATAATCTCAATTAAAATGCCATGATAGACGATGAATCTTGACGAAATTCCATAATAAGTGAAGTCATCTCACTTTAGCGGCTCGATCTCTTAATGATGAAAGATTTCTGGAATTACCTGATTTTATTGAAATCGAAGATTTTATTTTCATCATAAATGTAATGAGCTTCTCGTTTTTTTAAAGAAAATTCATAAAGTATATGAAATGTTCAATTATACGGTCGAAAAATTATGTTATTATTTTTATTAGAACCGTCATCACTCCTAAAATATATTTATTGCAGTATTTTTATGAAAAATTTGTCTTAAACCGTGTTGTTTTCTTTCTTAGGCTCCAAATCAATTTTTCTTAGGATTTATGAAATTTTGCTTTTATAGTACAAACATTTTTCTGAGTCTGATGCCACATTAAAGTTATGTGGTAGACCAAATTAGGTCTGACAAAAAAAAAAGGGTTTTAATTGGTATGAAAATCTCTAAGGATTGAACCAAAAGGAAAAATTTTCATAAAAAAATAACAAAAAGGTGGCGTTTTTTAAAAAAAACGCACATTTTTGGCCCCGAAAATCTGATGAAACTTGGAACAATTTCGGAAACCCTTTTTTGTCCGTTTCAGACCGATCGGTCCAATAGTTGTTTTTTTCATCATGTACACCAACTCTAAAAACGCGGTTTCGAGGAAATAGCGTTTAAAATTTTTTAAAAGATATTTTTAAAGGAAAAGTTTACCTAAATTTAATCTGCAATGCCTGCACCGAAACCGAACTCGACTTTAATATAATGAAATTCTTATTCTTGAAGATATTTCCTATCAAAATCAATCATAAAAAAAATATTGATTTTTCGAAAATTTGGGTGTGTCAATTGTCCCCTTGATTTTCGAAGTAGCGCTCTCTTATTTAAATATGGGATATGCTATATATGCTTATGTTTTTGAAAAATGGGCCTTTTGTTAATTAAGAGGTTTTATCTTATTGTGGTAATGAGTGCAATCTGACTGATATAATGTTTTTTAGTTATTTAAATACTAATTCTTATTATTTAACAGCACATGAAAATAATCACGCAAAAACAATTAGTTTACCATCGATGATTTTTCTGAGTGTAAGTCTATAAATAAATGATTTTGTTTAGTTTACTACTGTCTTTTTATATTTAATGAAATATAACTTAAAAAATGCTGGGAGAGGAGAGCTTTACCCCCAAAATCCCGACTACTTGAGGGAGAGAAAGGCCATCGTTCGAATCTGCGCCGATAGAAGCAAAATAATAACATAGCGCTCCTCATTCGTAAAAATAAGCCGGAAATTTAAATAAAAACATTCCCTGTGGTGTTTTTACTGCCAATTTATTTTTGTGCTCTCAAATTGTTCTCCATTTGCCGCAATTATAAGGGCACATCTACATGGTTGTCCCGAGCAAAAAAAAGAACGCCGCTCGGCCTGACGACCACATCTCGAGCCTTAAGATTTCCCGGGGGGTGTTTGCAGGGCCAAATGCAATAATATCAAATGTAAATGAATATTTAAATAAGTTTGAATGAAGGAGCGTTCTTTTTTTACAGCCCTATTCGACGGAAGTTTTATGGAATTAAATTTGGGCCGCCATTGGGACCTGATTCTCTATGTATAAGGGCAGTACATACCATCGCAGTACGTCCCACCAGCAAACAAGCCCTGCATTATCCAATTAACTCACTTAATTATATTTTCAGACTTGATTACCCCGATATGCCCTCCGACCCTTCCTCGTTAGCTACCTCGTTTTTCTCCCGGCCCCGAATGGACGTTGGACAATGTTCTTCTTTTTTCGCCGTCATTATCTCGAAATATTGCAGATCTCACTCGAAAGGATTGTTTTCCCCAAAATGAAAGGGTACTTCGCTTTTGGTCCGCAACAGCCGTACAGAAAGATTACCTCAATCTTGAGGAGAATTTTGTCATTTGAACGAAGGACATGAATTATTGCATGGCTATAAATAAGGGACTTATCTCGACATTTTTAACCGTGACAAAATGGCAGGGCGGAGATAGAAAACCTGCCAGAAAATTGCAAAAAGAACCGCTTTTGACAAGGGTACCCGAGGAATGACCAAGTACTGGGGGACTATTAGAAGCACAGCTGATGAAGATCCTTAATAGGAAGATATATTTTTCCTGGGCCACTCTCAGACTGATGTAAATGATGAGGACTCACTCGAATCACTTAAACTTGATTCAAAATTGCTCCGGTCCTTCTGACTCGGATCGCAAGGTAGTGCAGCTTAACTTATACAGCAAATTATTATATACATATGTGGCTTATTTTATACGAAAACAATTTTGATATTATTTTGATTACTGCTAATAACCTAAGCTTAACGGGATCCGGTGGTATAGAATTTGCAATTCAAAAAATCCTTTTTTGATATTTCGAAAGTATAGTCTTTCAAGTATCTTTGTAAGCATACTGACAGTATTTCAGATTCTACAGCCTTATTAGCAGGTAGCGAACGGTCGGCCTGCTCTCATACTTAAAACTTTAAACTCATTTATCTCAAAACTATATATATTTTTTGTGTGCATGATGTTGTGAAATAAGAAAAAAACTATTGAGCCGAATTATCTGAAATTTTGGTATATTTTGGTATGTTATTCAGAACACCAGTGGCTATGGCCGGAACTACAACCAACATTTTATTTCAAGAATCTTTTTTTTTTTACGTTTAAAAATTGGTTAGAACAAGGCCTCTTTTTCAGAGTTTCAATTTCAAAAGCGCGTCATTCAGTCAATTTTCAATTTTGCTGCTTTGTTCTTGTTCCGGCTATAACTGACTAATAATTTTCCTAGTTTTTATTTTTCAGATAAATAGCAGAGTCAAAATCTACCACATCACTCAGGTCCATTTTTTTGAGGGGGTCTTATTTATTGCCATTTTTAACATGATTAATTTTTTTTAACAAAACAAACAAATGTCTGAAAGAACGACCCCAAAAACCCCCTATATACGATTTTGGAAGAAAATCGCTCCAATTTTCTATTCGAATCGTACAATTGAACTTGCGTGCACAAAATTCTCGTTTTGCGCATTAATGGGTTAAGGTCCATGGTCAAGGTCAACCGAACATGTTTATGGTTGTAATGCCATGTCTTGATAACTACCCACAACTTTGTGTTCAATGATTTCTGTTAGGGGCCTTGGTTTCCGAGTTAAGCGACTAGAGACTTCGTGAAGACTTCGTGGGTCTACAGCAAATGTCTCACACTTCACCCCTCTACATCTCCGCAACTAATCATAGGATGACTTCGGGCCCATTGAGACTTTTGATCAGCAGGTTGAGAACTACATTTCTGCAAAGTTTCAGAGAATTTGACCGGGACCCGATTTCCATACAATTAGTGCGGGGTCCTTTCAAGTAAAAATTAACTTAAAGTTTGAAAATTTTCAACATTCAGTTTTCTATTCAAACGACATAATCTTCAAATTTCAACCCTTTATACTTACAATAGCGAATTCTACCACATTTTTCTATTTTTCACGTTAAGCTTCATATTTAATTTGAAATACTTGCTGGTATGGAATTTTTTTTAATGCATGTTTCTCAAAATAAAGGGGCGCCAAAATCTAGCTAGCTTGTGCCGAAAAATTCTGATGGGCCGGCCCTGATGCTAGTTCGTTATTTAGAGATTCGAGTGTAACCAACCAAAGCTAAAAGCCGTAGCCATCTGTTGGACATCGTAAAACTACACTAAGAGCTGATTTCGTCCCTAGAACCAAACTGAAAAAGAAACATGGAAACGAATCATCGCGCTTCAAAAGTTAAAGTTCCACCAAACTTTGTGGCGCTACAAAGTATCAGCAGCGCGTTCATTGTATCAAGCTGATTGCATTTTCCCGTATTCAAACTCATTTTGTAGCGCCACAAAAACGTGTGGCGTACATTGTATCTCGGCCTTTAAACTTTAAACGCGTTTTTCTCGAAATGACATTTTGTGAGTCTGCCCAGAGATTATCTTCGGATCTACCGAACCGACAAAGAATATCTATTTCAACAAGAGGGGACACTTTAATCAAAGAGTATCTATAACAAGAGGGGACACTCGAGCGGTTATTTTTTAAAATTTTTCGACCTTGGTACCGTTACAGGAACGAAATGGGAATTTATGCTAGAAATAGTTAGTAATAAAGAAAGCATAAGTGAGAGAAAGACAAAAATTTGGGGCGAAAAGTGGAACACTCTTGCAGGGTGCACCTCACAAAAATCTTTTATCACAAAACTTATCTATGAGCACATTATACGCTGCCTTTTCCACAGCCACACACCAAACACATTATATTATGCTTACCCATCATTTATCTAAAGCACATTTTATTTAATTTAATTAATTGCTTCTAAGAAAGCACTTTTTTACTCAAAAACTTTTAAGCTTCTTCACATTTCCAAACAAATCAAGACCACCCGGTACTTTTCGTAAGCGAGCAGCACACAAAAGAAATTCGGCTCGGGGACGCCTTTAAAAACGCACAATGAAAAAATGTAAACAATCTCGTCCGTATTCATGCTCGGTGTGTGCTGCCTGCCTCTTCTCCCTTCTCCGATTCGGCATTTCCCCATAACTTAACATTGCGAGGAGAGGTAAACTTGAGCGGCGTAGGACTGGTGCCCGGCTCGGGGACGCCTTTAAAAAAGCGTTCATAAAAAAAGCTTCAGTTTATAGCTTACGCTGTAAAAGCTATCTGTGAGAACTTTTTGGTAATTATTTCTCTCTCTACATTTCTTATAGGTATTTACAGAGGTGATAGCCCTGAGCTGCTTTATCTAATGGGAAATTTTGCTGGGTGTGTTTGCGAGAGCTTGCATATGAGTTGGGACTTTGAGAGCGTATTGAGAGTGTCCCTCTTGTTGAATTCGATATTCTTTGCTTTAATACCCTCTCAAAATCCCAACTCATATGCAAGTTCTCGCAAACACACCCAGCAAAATTTCCCATTAGATAAAGCAGCTCAGGGCTACCACCTCTGTAAATACCTATAAGAAATGTAGAGAGAGAAATAGTTACCAAAAAGTTCTCACAGATAGCTTTTACAGCGTAAGCTATAAACTGAAGCTTTTTTTATGAACGCTTTTTTAAAGGCGTCCCCGAGCCGGGCACGAGCACTAGGCCGCTCAAGTTTACCTCTCCTCGCAATGTTAAGTTATAGGGAAATGCCGAATCGGAGAAGGGAGAAGAGGCAGGCAGCACACACCGAGCATGAATACGGACGAGATTGTTTACATTTTTTCATTGTGCGTTTTTAAAGGCGGTCCCGAGCGGAATTTCTTTTGTGTGCTGCTCGCTTACGAAAAGTATCGGGTGGGCTTGATTTGTTTGGGAATGTGAAGAAGCTTAAAAGTTGTTGAGTAAAAAAGTGCTTTCCTAGAAGCAATTAATTAAATTAAATTAAATGTGCTTTAGATAAATGATGGGTAAGCATAATAAAATGTGTTTGGTGTGTGGCTGTGGAAAAGGCAGCGTGTAATGTGTTCATAGAAAAGTTTTGTGATAAAAGATTTTTGTGAGGTGCACCCTGCAAGAGTGTTCCACTTTTCGCCCCAAATTTTTGTCTTTCTCTCACTTATGCTTTCTTTATTACTAACTATTTCTAGCATAAAATCCCATTTCATTCCTGTAACGGTACCAAGGTCGAAAAAAAGATAAGGAAAAACGTCACGAGTGTCCCCTCTTGTTAATAGATACTCTTTGGAACCGATTTGTTGATTTTGTTTGCTTAGGTTGCCTCTATTGTAATTAACCACAATTTAGCCCAAAAATTAAAAAAGAAAAGCGCCCTCTATATAAATTTCTAAATATAAAAATTAAATATCATATTTTTTTTTGCAATCTACAAGGATCAAACTTATTGTAAAAAAAAATTTGGTTGTAATATCTAATAAAGGGGCTGAGAAAAAAAATCATGAAAAAGTATCATTTTTTGGCTCTCTTGACGGTAGTAGTACCTTAATAGCCACCACAAAACAAGCAAATCATGTCAGCTTCTATAGAAAAACGACCATACTGATTTTATAGGTTCTGTAATCGTAAAATAAAAATTATTTATCTTTACATAAATTGGACAAAAAGAAATTTATTTAATTTTTTCCACGAGTGTGGTGCGTACATAGAGCTAAAATATAGTCATAACGATAAATGTTTGATCTTGTACAAAAATATTAGTTAATATTCAAATTTTAATTTAATCAAGAAATGGTTAGGAAAAAATTTTCTTTTTCAAAAGCTTCAGATGATTAACTAATTTTTGTTGTTTAAAATAAAACCAACTTCATTATTTGGCGTATTTTTAACCTTCGATTTTTGATCTGTTTTAACATTTTCCTTACTTGCCATAATTAAGCCAATTTCACCATTAGGCTGAGTTAGGAAACCTTTAGTTGCATGTACACTTAAGGTACGGACACACCAAAAGCGAAGCGAGCGAAGCGAACAATTTAAAAAATTTGGGTGCCGTACAAATCAATTGAAGTGTCCGAATAGAACGCGACATGAGCGAAGCGTCTACTGCGACAGAATGTTCCCAAATTTTAAATTATTCGCGCCGCTTCGCTCGCTTCGCTCGCTTCGCTTTTGGTGTGTCCGTACCTTTATGCTGTCCGGAATCATTAACTCCATACTCATACGTTCACTGGAAAACAATACCAAAAGATGAACATTTTCCAGAATATCACTTTATGAAAAAATACATGTAATACATATGTATGATATAAATTAGTGTAATATGCAGGATAATAATATGTTCATTTTTTGAGAAAATAAATTATAAATGTTCATACTTTTGTTTTGAGTTAATCGTAGCAAATAAACATAAACTTATCCGATTTCGAAGCCCATTTTTGGAGGGCTTGTTTGATAAATCTACTTGATATTTTGCGAATTATCCCCCCAATTCTACATAAAAGTTAAGAACTCTTAACCTCTTAATTGTTTTGAAAAATCCCTTTAATTCAAGAAAAGGACCTCTTTTTGTAAAAGAATTCACAAATTATAAGAAATCAGTGTATATCTAATATTTGTTCAATTATGTGGTAGCATATTAATTCCTTTAAAAGGATTTTTGATAGTAGTTAAGAGGTTAAGAGCTCTTAATTTTTATCCAGAATCGGGGGGTATCTTTATATACTTATATCAGTAATTCTGAATATCATATGATATCGTTTGATTTTTTTTTTTCGCTTTCTGATAATACACAATGGGTTGAGTCAGCCTGAAACGCTCGTACAAAAATGCTGTCAGCACCTATAAGGGTTATAAAGATGTGTAAATTGCAGCAGGGCTCAAAGCGAAATTCACCTGAATTACAAAAGCTTTGTCCTCCGAGAATATGCCGGAAAACAATCATATTTCTGGGCTTCCCGCAATTCGTATGTAAATGCCTCGTCGCTACCGGGCGCCACTGGATATAATTTTGCATTATTTGCCTTTTTAATTTGATAATTATTTCTGAGAAACATTATTTTCAATTATGGTTGGGACGGCCATAAAATGTTTTTTATCGTTGTCCTTTCATGGGTGACTACTACTAAGGACATTGTTTTAAAAAAAAGACAAGGAGCACACATAAAAAAAATTAAGGCTTGTCTCTCCCGCAGGAGATTACGGGAATTAACCAACTAGCGTATACAGATCCCAACTGGACGAGAATTCCCATGGCTCTCATATGCCGCTTAATAAAAATTCCAAGTAGGATGGCACATTTTCATATTCATTATTGCGGAGGGTATATTTTTCGTTGTATAACGAGTAATTGCTACCCTCGTCATTCACCAAGAAAAACGTCAACATTTTCTTCTGGCGGCGGCGGCCGGATCTACCGAAAAATGTATCATAAGGGACACAAGCCTTTTCCCGGCTCAATTTAATTTTTGACAAGAAACAAATGGGACACATTCGCCCGTCGCCCATTCTTCTCGTTGTCGTTATTTTTTTATTTTTTCCCTCCTTTTCGTGACGAACCCTAATTATTTTTTACGCTTGCTGATTATCAAAAATAATTTTTTTGAATTTTTTTTGAAGTCTTTTAAAAACATCCCATTTTAGGACTTTCGAACCCAAAACAAAACAGATATTTAAGCAATTCTTAAGTGGAGATTGGTAGATATTAATCAAACAAATAATTGCATTAAAAACCTTATTTTGAGAGTATATTTTTTTTATTTCACCCAACGTAGAGAACTTAATTTTGATATACTTAATATTGGCCCAAACATATAGTAAAAGCAGAAAATTCTTAATTTAAAAAAAGGGAACAATTTGAGGAATTAAAAATGATATACACTTAACTGGGTCAAAACTTCATTTTTACATATTGTCAAAGTCTCATTTTTGTATTGAAATTCGTCTAAATGATGAAGTTATAGGATTCCAAAAAGGATCAGGAATATGGTGTACAGAAAGAAAAAACTATTCTAAAATCACCTAAACAGCTAGGGTAAATTATTTGGCGGAAATTTATAATTAGGTAACACTTTTCCTAAGATTTGGTATATTATATAAAATCATTGAATAATTTACCTAACAACCTGATATAAAAATTTGGAAAAGGTACTTATGAAAATTGTCCAAATTTGTTTGGTAAAATCTTGCACAAGGTTGTGGCACTATTGCAAAAAATTAGTATATTTTAACTAACAAGAGAAGGACACAACTTGATAAGAGTACATTTGAATAATTTTAAATATGTTGTAGGAGTTATTCCTCTGTGTATTATGGTAAAGAGATTTTATGCAACCCTTCTTCATTTACGAGATAATCAAGCCCAAACTTTAACGCGCAACTTAAATCTTTTTTATTAAAAACAATGGAGATAATATATAAAAAGGAAGAATACATGCTTTTGTTAAAAGAAAAACATACATATAAGTTAAGTTATTTTAATTATATAATATTTAATGCATAATCCAGCCTTAAGTTATTGGCATAAGATTCACATTAAAAAATCTGAAATCTAATATTATTCACACAAAATCTTGATGGGGCATTTTTTAAGCGTGCTTGGCATCGGCAAACAGCGCTAACATTTTAAATTTTTAACAAACTAATATAAAGTGCATAAAACTCTGTATTTTTTTATTTAAAAATTTGAAAATTTTTGTCAGGGTTCTGTTTTTAACTGTTTTATTTATTTTATTGCAATATTATTTAAATCGAATTTTGTTGTTAAAGGGGAGTTTTACACAAATAAGTGCAATATGTATAATGTTAAATTTTCAAGTAGTTATTTTTATGGGGTTTTTTTAATCAAGCTTTGCGCTATAATAAATCATAATGTCTACTATTTGAAATAAGGACTGCATAGAAAATTGGTTGTGATGTTGCCCATGAATAATGTTCTGTCTCATATATTTCTTTCGTTTAATTTCAAAATACATAGCTTTTATACTATTAGAGGGTGGGCCATCTAACGTTTGGAATTGGAACTATAAGTTATTTTGAGGTTGGAAGGTTTGATGACATTTCCGATGTGACAGAAAGTTAGTTTTATGTTTGACATTTATGAAATGGATCGCTTTTCGCTTGAACAAAGTTGGGAAATATTAAAAACTTATTTCCAAAGTGGTGAGTCTTCTACTCAAACTGTAAGAAATTTACGGAAAAAATTTGACAAAAAGGATATGCCAAAAACGCAGTTTGTGGATCAATTTGTGAAGCGAGTTTATGAAACTGGATCGTTGTTGGATAAAACAACCCGTGTACGTACTCGTCCAGTGTACTCAACCGAAAACATCGCTGCTGTTGCTCAGAGTGTGCGTGAACAACCATCAACATCAACTCGTCATCGTTCTCAAGAATTGAACATTTCACGCAATTCTTTGAGAAGAATTTTGCATAAAGATCTCGGTATGAATGCGTACAAAGTTCAATTAGTACAAGAGCTGAAGCCGCATGACCATCCGATGCGTTTTCGGTTTGCTCAATGGGCCGAAGACCGCTTGATCGAAGATGGGCATTTTTACCGAAAAATCATCTTTTCAGATGAAGCTCATTTCCACCTCGGAGGATACGTCAATAAACAAAATTGTCGTATCTGGGGCTCAGAAAATCCACACGTCATCGTGGAAAAACCAATGCATCCACAACGAGTGACTGTCTGGTGCGGATTTTGGTCTGGCGGCATTATTGGGCCATTTTTCTTCGAAAATGAGCAAGGAAACGCCGTTACAGTGAATGGCAATCGTTACCGCGCCATGCTAAGCGATTTTTTGTTTCCCACAATTGAAGAGTATGACATAGACGACATTTGGTGTCAACAGGACGGCGCAGCGTGCCACACAGCCAACGTAACAATCGATCTTTTGTGCACTGTTTTCGGAAATCGCATAATCAGCCGAAATGCTGATGTCAATTGGCCACCTCGAAGCTGCGATTTGACCCCGTTAGACTTTTTTTGTGGGGAGCCGTTAAGGACAAGTGTTACGCTAATTATCCAGAGACGATTGATGACTTGATACGTGAAATCGAAGATGCCATTGACGAAATAGAGGCCCAAACAATCGAAAATGTACTGAAAAATTGGACCGATCGAATGGGGTATTGTAAGGCTAGCCGTGGCAGTCATTTGAATGATGTTGTCTTCCGTTCCTAAATGGAAAGGTTCAATCTTTCTAATAAACACATAACTTTGAAAAAATTTTCATTTGTTTTTTTTTATAGCCGATTCAAATTCCAAATCTTAAATGGCCCACCCTGTATTATACAATATTAGATTATTATTATTATATGGATTATTTATTTTTTAATAAATTATAAATATTATAAATTAAAAAAGGAGAAAATATAGGTCACATGGTCGAACCTAGATGAATGAGATTGTAATTTTAGCGCGTTTCCACCTTCGCTATGGTGCACTACAACAGGGGGTAAATATAACTTATACATAAAATACTGGGAAAATTTTACGCCGATTTCCTTGACTATTTCTAAGTAGTGGGTCCTACTATATTATATATAGTATACCCAAATAGTATACTATTACCTCACCAAATATCGTTAACATCCCTTTCATCAAAGCTATGTAGTCCCCTTGTTAGATATGAATTTTTACCAAAAGTTGAGAAATAGTCCTACAAGATATGATGATTGTTGCAAAATTGTATAGAACTTCAAGCTATCTAAAGAGTTATTAAAGGTTATATACTGAGTTGAGTAATAAGTTCTTGCGCTTTTGAATAGAGCAATAATATATTTAATTATCAATTTAATTTTATAACTTTGCTTTCATAAAAGATAACATTAACCGATTCCCACATTAAAAACACTCAATAGAGTCAATAGTTCAATAGTTCTAGTTTATTTTGACTAATTCACAAATTACTTCAAATACAAAATTTGTAGAAAAGTTCAGAGCAACCGCATTACGTAAATAGCAAATGTAAATAGATACACAAACTTGAAGATTAAACCAACAAGACTAAGAAACCAAAATTTTTCCAGAAAATTTACCATTTATTGTAACAGCCTGCGAGGCATTTGTAGGAGAAGACAAAATACTTTCCTGATTATTCGATTTTCTTACTATTGCCCAAACGAATAGTTGTAGCCGTGATAAATTGTTTGGATATCTTTGATAAATTAATGGCATTAATGCTTATTTGTGTATGAGAATTTGTTGTATGTGAGCCCATATGTAACGATATATGGTATGCCATTTACGTTCTAATTTATCTTATCGGTGCGATAACTTATTCGTTTTATTATTGTCATTTAATTTTGCTATATTTAGGTGGTTTTTGAATTCGCATGCACTTGTACTTTTCACTCTTCGGACCGCACTTGCTCTTCGTACTTTTTCCGCGCTTCTAGGCTGTTCGAATTGAAATATATGTATAAATATTTAAATATATGTATTTAAATATATTTTTAAAGCCATAGGAAATCTGTGAATTTTCTTTCTTACCATAATATTGGCAAAAATTAAAATTTGACAAATAAAAAATGTGCTAATGCAAAGCAACCTATGTATGTTTTCGAACGCTCTACACACTATTTGGAGTTTTTCGGAGAATATTTATTGAGGAAAATAGATTTAAGTGCAAGTGAATGTGAATTCGAAAATGGCCTTAATATTGATAAAAAAAAAATTTAATCAAGATAAAACTATGATTTGAAATTGGCAGAGTTGACAATTATGACCACCATGAAGTT
Organism: Dysmachus trigonus; assembly: GCA_949715965.1. Taxonomy (NCBI): domain Eukaryota; kingdom Metazoa; phylum Arthropoda; class Insecta; order Diptera; family Asilidae; genus Dysmachus; species Dysmachus trigonus. The sequence continues at coordinate 20,150,713 of OX454320.1, forward strand.
AACATTATTTTTAAAACCTTTTGAAAGAGGCATAAAAGCTTTCCTTATTAAATAATAAAAAACAAATTTTAAAAATATATATCAGTTGTTCTATTTTAAAATATAATATATGATCATATCTGGATGGTTCTTTAATATTTAAATTTTGCACCATATGTTCACAACATCAGAAACGAAAAGCTAATGCCATTTAGCTGACTTCCTGAAAGCATCTTAAGAGGAAGTTCATCTATAAAATGGATAATTGCTGCACATTAGAGATTTTGAGATATTTATCTCGTATAAAACGGAGTGCACTGCATGCTTATGGGCTCTTCTCAGATCTAAAGTGCAATTTCGGCAGTTATAGATTTTATACTCGAATCGACTGACTCCTGCCGCAAAGGGCGGATGAAGACTCCTTGCTTGTTTTTCTGCTCCACCGAGCAGAGATCTTCGAGCCGAAGGCCTGTAACCATAAAGGACTACTCCTAAGGCCTAAGCCAGATGCAAGTAATGAAATAAAGAGGGCATGTGTGGTCATGTGAATCATCGCAATATCTGGGTGATATTTGAAAAACTCTTCAATAAAATGCTAATGTTGTGTGCAAAATTATGTTGTAAAAGTGTTTGGGGCATAAATAAATCCACTTGCAGGAATGTTAGAACCTTTCGGCAATCTTTTACGACCCTTGTCACTTTTCTTCTGATATTTCCCCCCGACAATTTTGTACGCCCCATAAATTTAGGTGATGGTGTAACTTATATGGTGAAAATACACGCAACTTGGAATCCCATAGCTTTGCGCCGAGGACACATATGGAACGGGGGAGGATATCAATGCTGGTGTTGAAACGATAAGCACATGATTGCTTTGTCCTTACGTTGCAGGTAGTTCATCCTTAAAATAAGTTGAGGAACATTTAAAAAGACGGATCAGGTGTGCACGGCGTTTATATGCTGGTTGCTGGGACCCTTAGAACACTGGTAGCAACACAAAAATGGTTGTCCTAATATTTCATCCTGTCGGGATAGCTCTCATTTGAAACGCTTTTACGATGGGAATTTATTTTTGAAGAAGTTAAGTCAGCACTGCCTAACTCGCACTTAAGCGAAATTTATTGTTCGAGGGCACTCTTTGTCTTATGGGCCATTTTTATCGCAACCTATTTAAATAAATTAAACGCTGCTCAACAGGAAAGGGACCTATTTGTGACAGAAATGTAGGCGACATTTGAAGTATTCTCCGTTTGTGAGACGGAAATCGGAAGTGCCAGGCTAGCTACCTGCAGTTTATGACGAGGCTTTTAAGGGCGACTTAAGTAATTGACCTGTCCTCAGCCCTCAGCCCTTAGCCCTCAGGGCTTTTACATTACGAGGAAAACTTACTGCTGAAGTGTAGATCAAGCTCGAGTGCAAATCGAAACCTTTCTAAAACAAATTGCAACAGTCTTTTGTGCCGGCTGCTACTCCACTCGAGAGGGGTGGGAATTGTTGCTACTGCTACTTAATGGGTTTCAGTTTACTTTAAAAAGGTTTCAAATGGTCTAGTAAATCGCACAAAGCTTTACTAAGCACTCGGCGGGATTAAAAGAAAATCGAACAACATTACGCACACCTTTTCAAATCGGAACAATAAGACCGGAAAGAACTTTCTTTCCTTCGAATACGTTAAGTCTTCGTTTTTTGTAGGGAGCATATATTTTTTCCAAAGTATAACACGTCAAAAATATTTACGTACTAAAAATTTTAGACAAATTTTAAAATTTCTCCAATGCGCCGATACGATATGACATCATAAAAGCATATAATTTACCAAGAAAAAAGGTTCAAACTTATTTTTTTTTAATACACCAGCAGATACTAAATATGCTTGAATTTTTATATGGTTTATTTTATTTAATGTATCCTTCGATATTTTTCTTACGGCATTTTGTTTTTGTGTATGATCCTGAAGTGTATCTTTCATCCTTACTTTATTCTTACTATTTTTTATTTTAAGTAACTTAATAATAACTCACGAATATTTAATTTAAATTTCAGTTAAAAATATACCCATCCCTGAATTTGCTAATCGAAACCGTGTAAAACGAAACGCCGCATACATCTAGAAAAGCAGGATAGGTTCAAATAAGCTTTAGGCCGTGTAAATCGTATCAAAGAATATAAACGAAATTCGTAAATACATTCATATTCAGGATTCGTGAAGAGATGGTCTAAAGAGTTCGATGATCCCTACATCTCTCGTCTACTATATTGTACTTTTGTGAGACCTGTTCTAGAATATGCCAGTCCGGTCTGGTGTCCATTCTATGAATGCCATATTAACCGTATTGAGGCCATTCAACGTAGATTCATACGGTTCTCTCTTCGTGGTCTTCCTTGGGAGAATGATCAGGTCTTGCCTCCCTATCTCGATAGACTTAAGCTCATTTCGCTTGACTCGTTGACGAATAGACGTAATCTCTCCAGAGCTGTCTTGGCTTTCGATTGTTTGCAGGGTTCCATTAATTCTTCTGAGTTATTGGCTCTTTTTGATATCTCTGTGCCGGCACGCTCCTTGAGAAACACTGACTTCCTCCACATTTCATACCACCGAACCAATTATGGTCTTAACGAGCCCTTGACTTCAATGTCGCGTTCGTTCAATTTAAATTACCCTTTTATTGACTTCCATTTATCTAAAAGCCAGATTAAAAGTCGGCTTCGTTAATGGTTCATATAAAACATTGAATGTAATCAGCTCTTTGATGAAACTGCTTAAATAAATAAATAAATAAATAATAACAATGACAAAATGAAGATTAGTTTTAATGAATACTATGTCTAGGAATTGAAACTCTAGTTTTCATATCAAATATTCAAAGATTTAAATTTTTTACGCTACGTACTATTATATTTAAATTGATTTATTAAAATTAAAAAAAATTAAATACGGATTATAAAAGTTTCAACACTCATTTCGCTTTATTTACAATAAAATAATATGTATATATATAAGTTAGGGTGCTTTTTTTTCGTGACTATTTTTTTTTTCAGTCCCACCTCGAAATTTTGTGGCAAATATCTAAACAAAAATTCCCTGAAAATTGGAGCTCTTAATATTAATATTAAGTACTTGACCAAAGCGTATAAAGATTTCCCATATAAAATACATGTACACTTTGATTATTTTTCTTCAAAACTCTACAGCTCAGAGTCATTTTATGGTATAATCTTGGTCAATGGTAGGGTTTCTTCAGAATTGAATGCTCTACAAAAGTGTCCATTGCGGTGTAACCTTAACTCCCACCAGCGAGGTAGTACGAGTCACTAACCCCAAATTTTCCATGAAATTCTCGTTTTTTGCCCCTATCTCGTAAACAACAAGAGGTACAGAAAAAGTGAATATGACAAACTTGTAGGAAATTCAATTTCCTACAAAAAAGTTCTGGAACACCAAATTGCTAACATAGATATTTCTTGAGATATTGGGTTTTGAAGTTAAGGTAGTGTGGGATTTTCATGGATTATTGAGCTAAATTGTAGAAACACTACCTCAACTTCAAAGCCCAATATCTCAAGAAATATCGATGTTAGCGATTTGGTGTTCACAACTTTTTTGAAGGTAATTGAGTTTCCTACAATTTTGTCATATTCACTTTTTCTGTACCTCTTCTTATTTAGGATATAGGGGCAAAAAGTCAGAATTTCATGGAAAAATTTGGTTTAGTTACCCGTACTCGCTGGTGGGAGTTAGGGTTACGCCGCAATGGACACTTTTGTAGTGCATGCAATTATGAAGAAACCCTACCATTGACCAAGATTATACCATAAAATGCCTCTGAGCTGTAGAGCTTTGAAGAAAAATAATCAAAATTTACGTGTATTTTATATGGGAAATCTTTATACGCCTTGTTCTAGTACTTAATATAACTATTTAAAGTACGGACACACCAAAAGCGAAGCGAGCGAAGCGAGCGAAGCGAACAATTTAAAAAATTTGGGTGCCGTACAAATCAATTGAAGTGTCCGAATAGAACGCGACATGAGCGAAGCGTCTACTGCGACAGAATGTTCCCAAATTTTAAATTATTCGCGCCGCTTCGCTCGCTTCGCTTTTGGTGTGTCCGTACCTTAAGGGCTCCAATTTTCAAGGAATTTTTGTTTAGGTATTTGCCACAAAAGTTCGAGGTGAGACTGAAAAAAAAAAATAGTCGCGAAAAAAAAGCACCCTAATGTGCATGTATGTAATAATGCCTTTATAAATTTAAAAACCGTGTAAAATCGAAACCGTGTAAATTAAGTATCGTGCAAATTGAAAAATGAAGTTTTTCTCAATTTCGTTGAAGGCGTCTTTCAAAAAGTGATTTGTGGAGAACTCGGAATTTTTAACACCTTATAGAACTACCAACACACGACAAATTGCTTCCTTGAATTAGTTATATTTTTCAAGATTTATATGCCATAACGTATTAAGGTTCAAAACTACGTCAGATTCAAAAAAGGTTTTTCCATTTACAATTACTAATTCAAAGTTGAAAGCATATGACATTAAATATGCAGACGATTGTTAAAAAAAAAAACAGTTTACAGACACTTACTCTATAGTCACTGAAAGCAAAGTATACGACTTTAAAAAGAAAAACCCGGTCAAAAATTAAGGTTCCATAGAGTCAGCATGAAAGAACAAAGATGGAAATTAGCTTAATTATTATATAGAAGAAGTTCATCGAAAGTTCATCGTAAAATACCTGAAATAATTTTACTAATAAGGAAGGTAACCGATTTTGTTGTGACTGATTATTCTACATTAAATTTTAAGGCATACATAGTTTTATTTTTGCGGATAAGCATTAAAATCGACGACTATTACGATTTATTATTACGATTTTTATTATTCACTTTAATGCAGCACCCACTTATGTTGAAAAAAATGTGTATGTGAAAAAAGGGACTCTAGATTTCGTGATAAATATATTGAAATTTTGAATATACAGTTTCAATTCCATTCGATACCAAAAATAGTTATGTTAATATTTATGTAATTTGTCTTTAAGGCTGATAGCAAGAACGCCATTCATACCTAAATATTCTAACTAACTACAGAACTCTAATAGAGCTAATTTTCTGACATGTAAAATACTAAAATAATAAATTGTAGATACTATGTCTGAGTTGAAGAATCTTTTATTTCTGAAAATTTAATTTACATTTAATATTGATCAATTGTGACATTTTTTGAGAAGTATCACCGACTTGAAAAACGTTTTTAAATTCTTAAGCACACTCTAAAATATATTAGTGTAATTTTACCCATATTATAACAGGCACTTGAATTCCTCATATTATAGGGTAAAAGTATATTATGGTGCACACTATAAACGATATAATAGGTTACACTGAAATAGCATTTAACACCATAAAGAAGTACCTTTCCTTCAAACATGGTGCAGTTTCGCATGTACTTATGTAGTTTGAACGCAGTAAAGAGGAAAAATTACACTGTTTATTATGCAATTTTAAGTCAAGTGAATGCTAAAACTCCCTCTGAAGTGTACTTTTGTGGATACTTGTGGATATATGGTAAAAATCTTATGATAACATTACAGCATTATTTTGAAGAGCTGAGCTTATTACAATATTAAATGTGTCATTAGACTCAAATGTCTACCATCAGAAAAATAATTTCAAAAAACAAACTGAGATATGTCATTTATTGTCACTAAGACTTTTAGAGGCATGATTGACGTAATTTGGAAATAATCTTCTATAATCTTCCCATAGACATTTAAACTCTGCTAATTTTCTTTCTCGTCGAGATTACAAATGTTTATAGTATAAATTAACTTGATCGAATTTGACGACTGATGGTGCATTTTTACATGTATTTTATACTAATTTTAACCCGTCTATACAGCAATTTTAAAATTATCTTTTAGAGAGTGCTGCGATTCAAGTATTACTTGAATTTTGGTCGTATATCTAACAATTGTAATCGGATCAGCTTAAAATTTGCAAAATATGTTATATTTTATGAAAATACTCAAAAAAATCGGACTACACCTAACATCTTGAAAACCCTAGGGGCTAGCAAACCTTCTGCGGCACTTACAAATTGGATAACTCCAGTGAATATTTCTCATGCTTTCGCTTATCATGTAGAACGATATGGTCATTGATGTCACCTAGAGAAATAACGTTAGCACTTAAGGAAAATCTTTATCGAAAATTTATTTACTTTTCAAAGTTATGTGCAGAGAAAAAGACATAATGCTCCTGCAAGGAATACTCGGGATAGCTGCAGCATGGCTTCTTGTCGTAATGGCTGTATGGCACATGGTGCACATGTACATATTTTGAGAATACATCCGAAGGGACAAGGGATGTAATCCATTCGCTCTCGAAATATAAATTTCAATGTTCTGTAACTAGTTTCCAGTGGCCAGGTTGAAAATGTATGTAAATTTCGATAGTAAAATGGGAAACTCTTACCTTCTGTTTAATTGCAATTGCTTTTGGTAAATTGATAATTCCCCCGAATTGCCCGATAGAGGTGCACAACTCGTAACTCACGAGCCCACCAATTCGAACAAAGTTCTCATGAAGTTTAGAAGTGCGGGAATCCGCGAACTAGCCGCAAATAGTTTGTGAATGGCGTGACTGTGCTACAAAGCATTTTCCTGTGGATAAATCGACGACATTCTATGAAATCATTTAAGGCAAAAATTGACTACCGAAGAAGTTTTAATTGTGATGGAAAAGAGATTTTGATTATTGGAAACTCGGTTTTCGATAAATCGCTGTAGTATTAATACTCAATGACTCGAAAGAAATTTATCGTAATATGTACTTAATGAATTGGAAAAACGAAGTAGGCTATTTTCATCCCGATGTGAGCAGGAATCGACCAAAATATAATTATCGATTTTTACAAACATAAACTCTTTTTTTTTTTACGATCCATCAGTTTAGTTAAAGCTTTGTAAGTCATCATTTGATCCGATATTAGTATACATACGTCCACAACTACCAAGCTTTTCTCAAGTGCGTACTTACTGATACGGACATCAAACAAATCAGCATTCTTATTCACATTTAATTTTATCCGATTAAATAGGTTAAGAAAAGCTAAAGCTATTTTTATATAAACCACACTAAGATAGTGCTCATTCACTCTTATAGTGAATTTGGTTTTAAGGGAAGCTGTGGTCATATTACCAATTAATAATTGGTGAACAGATACAATGTCGGCAATCTCCTGATGTTTGTGCAGAAAGTGGATATCAAGGGGCCTCAGACAATCATTATAGGGAGGAAGAAGAGCTGGTTTGCCCCAAGATATACGTAAATCCTTAAGAGCAAATCGGACAAATTTTCTTTTACAGATTCGACACAATCTATATGAACTTTATAATAAGACGACCAAACGTGATTAACATATTCAAGAATTGGTCTAATAAAATTAAAATAAAGCTTTTTGAAGGCAGCCCTACTTTATAATAAGAAGTTGTGACATCTCATCAATAAATAAAATAAAAAGAAATGGGCCTAAATGCCTACCCTACGGGACTCCTGACGTAGTTAATATCTTGCTCGAGGTGGAGCGACGAAAAGAAACCTTTCGAGTAAGTAAGAGCTAATCCAGCTAATAAGCAGAAGAGGAAAGCCTAGACATACGAGTAGTAATTTAAGGATTATCGAAAGTCTTGCTGATGTTATGTAGTATAGATCCAGTTTATTTGCAAACCTTTTTGGAAGTGTTTCAGTAGCAAAAATAACAAATTCAACTGTTAGCTTTTTGAGACAAAACGATTGAACAGTAGAAAATTGAGAGTGTACAATTGATTCAAGTTTGAGATAACTCTTGTTTTATTTAATATTTAAAAAAATTACTTCAGAGAAATACGGCACAAAATTCTATTAAGAAAACCACCAAAAAGTGAAAATTAATTGTGCCGAAACTATCGTTAGATTGTAATATGTATCATATTCAAATCGTATTATTATATTCAACAATATCTCTTATTTATTATAATTATTTTATGAACAGATATCTTTTTAAATTGGCGCCAATCTTTACTGTAGAAGTAATCAATAAAATACAGAACATTCGCCGACTTCTTCTAATTCGACTTCAGAAAAATTATTCTAGTCTTTTTTATATTATTTTATTTACACATTTAATCGTTGTCAGCAATCTACAAAATGTTTATTTCTTTCTATTACTTATATACAGAGTTTGGATTTTACACCTGTGATATCATACTTTACTTTATGACTATATGTATAATTATTAATATTTATGATAGAGGAAAAATGACACAGTAAAATCCCTCACTTTCTTATATTATTCTTGACATCTTGTATGTCATCTGGCACTAACTCCCCATACAAATATTGAGATTAATTTTGTTTTACTAAAAATTATTGTTTATTTACTAAAAACTACTGTAACGATTTTGATAAAGTTTAAATGAAATCAATTCGAGAGTATTCCTTTCCAATTAAAAACATAATCACGTAAATATACCGTGGAATTTCAGAGTAATCGCTATACATACATTAAAAATAAAAATAAAACGGACCGAATTGATAGAGAAGTTCATCTTTTTTTTAAAATCGGTTAAACAATTTATTAAAACTATAAGAAAAATAAGAATATTATGCAAAATTTAATTAATAAATAACTCTGTGTTAACCAAATAATAAATAACGAATAAAATAATATTTTACAGATTTAAATTGTTTCACAACAAAATTTTTTACAAACTTTAAACTCTTGGATTTTATAATAATAAGAGATATTTTTTTAAGTTTCTTAAGTCAACTATATTATAAGCAGTAAAAATATAAAATGAACAAAGCTTAATTCATAACTTAAATTTTTACTAAAAGCTTTGTATATATAATATTTTAATCCTTTCTGAAATTGCAAAGTTCCCTGTTTACTTTCAGCTCTCTTGATATGAACTGGTGAAAACTCCAAATGCTTTGTAGCCATACTTGCAAATAATTCTTAGATGACTTTCTTAACTGAGACGAGTTGTCAGCATTATTTGATTGTTTCCCAAAAGTTAATTCAAGCAAGTAAAACTTGTTTGAAATTTTACGCTTATATCTGCCTTCAGCAAAGGATTTTGATTTTGATCAAATTTTTTTGTGCGACGCATTTTGTAATTACGATTGTATAGTAAAATAAGTTGGCAATTGTCTTTCTATATTTTTATTCAAGTGAACATTTTATGGTTTTTTAGATAATATGTAATGCGCATTCCAGGATACTTGATTAAAAAATGTCTTGTAAATACTGGTAGAAAAATACAATATACACAAATGGCATTCATTTTGATTTGAATTTAACCAAAGTAAAATTGACCAATGTTTTGTAAACCAATATGAAACCAGCTTGCCTCTTATTTAGGTAATAACAAATAACCCAGGGATCTATGAGCCTATACTAAGCTGGGGAGACGGAGGGACAGCATTACAACAATACCGAAATCATAATAAATTAGGTGAAATAACAAACAGAGACACATAAATAAACACACAATAAATCGAGATATCAATGTGTGGAAATTGCTTACATTTGATTTAGGAGATTAATTCATCAATAATGATGCTTCGTAAATTTTTAACTAAGAGTTTGAATTTAATGTGAACTTCAGTTTGGGATTATTTGGTTAAGAAGATTGGGTAAAATGTATGAAGTGTTTCACCTGTAACATTTTTTGTTTGGAACATTGAGAGTAGGAAACCCAAATTCTAAAAGTTCCTATTTTTAGAAAACACTGAAAAAAAAACGCTTTTAAAAGTAGATATTCATTTTTCTGATAATTTATTCTTGAGGACCAATCTAATTTGCATTTATACCATATTTATGATAAAATTGTTTCTAATATCTCAAATAAAGCAAAATTGAAATCAGTGGATTTTTATACATATACAGGGTGTCCCAAAAATACCAGGTCAGAGTGACATGGAAGATAGGTTAGCCTTAGATGTGTCGAATAAAATAAACATGACCTTAGTAAAAGTTTCATAGTTTTCGAGATATTGTCACTTTTTTTAATTTTGTTTAAAATCTCTACTTTTAGTTAGAATTTCAACCACCATTGCTAAAAATAACTTCAAGTTGTTTACTTTTTTATTTGTCAGGTATCTTGAATAGTTGTTTCAGGCGTTAAAAGTAAAATTTTGCCGAAATTTAGTGTACCTTCCAAGAAAAATAACTCATTTGTGTTACCTTTTAACTCTGTCAAAATTGTAACTTTAACTTTGGCAATCAGTCGTGGAAAAAAAATGTACTAAAAGAAACTGGCAAATGATCTTAAAAACTACTCAATTTAATGCAGATTCAGAAATGGTATGATACTTGGGGAATTATTTTACAAAAACTTAGAAATTGCTATTTTTATCATTAAGGGTTGTGCTAAAGCCGGACTGTATTCTGAAAAATAAAACACTATTATTGCGCAATCAATAGTAACAAAAAGGCCACATTGCATTTTTATTAGCTGCCGGCCTTTGTCTTTTGTGGCTGTGGACCTGTTATCAGGTAAACATGAATAGGACAGCTGCGACCCTTTGCTATTCCGCTTTTTCATTCATTCTTTTGGGGTATTGTGATATTGATTAAAAAAACCCCAAAAACTGTTGAATTTGTTTATTATTACAGTAAATGTTCAAACTATCTGCCTCCAACACGAATGCACAATTGACATCTTTTAACAAAACAGTTTTCGAATCTTGTCAAACTCATCTGAGATATACAATACACACGGAAAAAACTACGTAACAGAGTCACCGCAGCGGCTCGACACATCTAAGGCTAACCTATCTTCCATGTCACTCTGACCTGGTATTTTTGGGACACCCTGTATAGATAATAATTAAATGTATTATGACCGATTTTTCAATAGTCAGATAAATTTATTATTAAAGAGCCATCTTTTCCATAGTCAGATAATAGTTAAATAAATCGTCCCAATAATCGTGGCATTAATTACTTAATTAATAATTTATTAATTTAATTTTTAATATTTAATGTCACATTTTATACTCATAATTTGTTCACACACCCAAGATGATTTTTTAATTAAAGACTATTGAAACAACACAACACTTTGATTTATCCGAAATACTCATTTAAATATGACAATCTGAAAAATGATAATCGCTCTTTATTTCTTAAATTAAATTCAGTAAGTTCAGTTTTATTAATTTACATATGAAATTTTATATGAAACAGAGATATTTTCTTTACTCCTATCCTACCTATCTATCTAATCTAATAAATTATAAAATACAAAATCAACAAAAGGAATTAAGTAATTAAGCGCTCAGCTGTCGTAAATAGATCGGTTTATCGAGAGAATTGGATTCTTTCTATTCCCGTCTGGCTGAAAATTCCCGACCCTTAATGGCCTTAATTCTCAAGAACAGGAATGGTAAAAAAAGGCCAAATTTATGGGAAGCAGAAACCCTTGCCACCTGAAATAACCAAAATATACCAAAAGCAAACAACTGAAAAATGTTTACTTTCCTGACCCGAAAGTATCTCTTCACAAACCATAACGCCAACGATTCTAAAAGGGCAGGTAAAAGTTGAATGACGAATAAACTTTTTATTATACAATTAAAAAATATCGTTATCACTTTTCGTCATGAAGCTATAACCGTCGAAAAAACTTTCTCTCAAAACTTTTACCCAAATCTCCTCCATCAAACATTTTTCATAGGTTTAAATCGCCCATTCTCCTTTATCTTAAATCAAATTTAGGCTTTGTTTGAAGAGAATTGGTTTAATGTGATTTTGAAGTTCTTTTTTTCCTATACATTAAATATTAATAACGTGTAAATTTTCATATATATTTCATATACAGATAGGGTTTTTTGAATACACTTAAACGCATACAATTTCGTTTAACTATGCTATGAATTGTTGTTAATATTCTTCAAAAACATGCCATGAATTTCACTATGTCATCGCATACTGTGTTGTTTGAACCAATAAATAACTTTTATTGCTCCCATGAAAACAGTTGATGGTTGTAATAAAATCAATTAAACTAAATGCCCACAAGATAAAAGCATTATCTAATAAATGTCCCCGTGAAGTAGGCCTAAAGGTTGAGATTCTATCGTTTGTACTACTTGATGTGAGTGGTAATAAATAATTTGCTGAATCCTTATTATATAAATCAATATAAATACGGCAGCCATCGCACACATGTTTAACACATTTTAGGGCAAATAGTGTCCATATGTGTGTATAATTCACACGTGTAGCACAGGTCGACAAACGTTCATTGTGCGAATAAAAGGTTTGTCATAGCGCCAATTGTCAATGAATCAATCAATTTACTGCCACAGCTACAAGTTAATCTCTTTTGTCCGAGCTCACCTGCAAAACCGAAAGGCATTTACTTTATACATTTCGTATGCTGCCACCAAATAAACTTACGGGCCCGAATCGAACGCCATTAAGAGCATCAGAATTAATCCAATGACATGTTCGTAAAGGTGATTGATAGATCGGGAAAGCTCATTTAGGTCACAAGTTCAGTTTGTTTGACTGAGAGGAATGTGGAAAAACGATTTATTTGACTTTTTCGTCTTAATTGCTTCTGCCTGTTTACGGCAAGTAAATGCGCGAGGATTTCCCTCACAAATCGCATGCAACAATTTATTTTGTCGAATTAAAGTGGATTTACGGGGATTTTATAAGATCTAATGATCAAAATCAAACGAATAACTAATTAGTCCCTACGAAAAGTATTTCGTTCTTGTCGTCTTCGTACTTAATTACGTCTACTTCTTTCATTAATAATTTTCATAGTTTGAAAAGTTTTACTGGATTTCGATTTTATTAGAGGCAAAGAAGGTAGATTATTTCTGTCAATATTTTCCTTTTTGGAATTTTCGTCATAGACTTCTAATTTGTTGCAGAACACAATATTTGAAAGAAACAAAATGCAAAAACAAAATATTATTTTTTTATAAAAATTATTATTTGATTGTAACGTGCCCATGAAAGGCTGTGTGCGAATAAAAACTAAAATAGAGTATAACTCCCCGATTATATATAAAAAAGTTAGAGCTCTTAACCTTTTAATTATTTTAAAAAATCACTTTAACCCTTTTACTACCTTAGAGCGGATATATCAGCTTTGCTATTTTTGTGAGAAGTTGCTTGAGCCGATATATCGGCTTTTTATTTTCAAAACTATTATTGGAAATTAAGGGGGTTTCCCACTCTAGAACGTTCAAAAAATGCATTTTTTTTTTTTTAGTTTTGAAAAATTCTGTGTTCTTTCCTGAATCGTTTAAGCTATCTCTTGCCGCGAAATTTGAAAAGCTACAGGCGACTCTGTGCGCGCTCTCCACCACTCTTAACTTTAACTTAAATGCCGTTTTTCTCAAAACACCGTCTTGATGAATGGTGTGCAGCATTCTGAGAAAACCATTCATCCGAAAAATTTCAGATTTTGGTACAAGCTGTGTTAGCTTTGTCTCTATGACCTAAGTGAAGCAAATCAGGCATTTTTACATTTACATAGCTTGTATCCCATATTTTAACAGTAAAAAATCAACTAAAATATAAAAATTATAGTAGAAAAAATTAAAAAAATGAATAAATTTTTTTTTTTCAAAATGTGCCACACTCATGCCATAACCACATATATAAAGAGTACTAATGTGCAATCTCATAATTTTCAGATTATTTGTTTGGCTGTTGCACGATAACAGCAAGTATTAGGCCTTTTTGTGGTTATGCTTTAAATATATGGTAAAAATGACAAAAAACTTAGTTTTTTTGAGTTTTGAGACATAATAATCGATACTAAAAGAATGTTTTCACCTAAAAATAAGTCCTAGAGTGTATGTGTGGTCATATGGGTGAGCTTTGCGCTCTTTAATTTCAAGGGTATATATCAAGTAAATGTTAAAATACCGAAAATAGTTTTTTCGACTTTTAAAACATAAAAATCGATCCTGCAATCATGTTTTCAACTGAAAATTAATCCTGTACAATTTTTGGTTGTATGGGTAAGTATTGCGCCCTTGAAATTTGAGGTTATTCCTTAAATAAGTGGACAAAATGCATACAAAAAATGGTTTTTTCGATTTTTCGGAATGACGCACCCTGAAATTCGATATTTTGATTCCGCCATTCGAAAGAACGGAAAAAAGGACTTAAAAAACAATGGTTCAAAACTTGGCGAAAAATAGGGTTCCTAACCTAGAAATAATTTGAAAAATTAAAATGGCTCTCTTGACCCAAATTTTAAAGGTAAAAATCTATAAAAATCCACGATTATTGACGACATAAAAATAAAGGTTTGTGGAAATTTTCAAAAACTGCGGTCGTAAGAATTTATTTTCGAAAAAATGGAACGAAACCGATTTTACCGGTAACTGTAGACTTAGAAGGCTAAAAACTGGCATGGAGGCATCTTTTGACACAACCTATCGAAAGCGCCACCCGTCGTAGATTCCGCTGGGGGCAATTTTCACCACCTTATCCAGCTATAGCCTTTCTTTCTTCTAATGAAATACAAAACAAACCTGAAAATATTATTATTTTTAAATAACATATGTTTATTTTAATAAATGTCTTTCAAATAACATATTTTCCAAGGTATTTTTGGTTGGTACATAAAAACTTGTAAGGTAGTAAGAGGATTAATTCAAATGAAGAAGATCTATTCACAGAAGAATTCACAAATTACCAGAAATCACCACTGAGAAAAAACTTAGTAATTATAAAAATACTGAATTTGTTAATTGTTAACGAAATAAAATTCCTAAATACTACAACCATTATGTGGATATAAAACTTTAGCTAAAATACTTCATGCCGGTTTACAAAAGATTGTTACATTTACAAAAATGGTTTTGTATAAACTTGTCGAACATTCTATAAGTAATACAAAAATATTTGTGGACTAACAAACGTTTTTTAAATCAAAGTTTCTACCAAGCAAAACTTAATCTGTAAATTCTACAAAATATTTAATAAATATTTATGAAATAGCAATTAACTGATATCGCAAAACTTGTAAAATATTAAATAAAATAATAAAAATTAGACTACACTGGTTGCAAAAAATTAGACATTTTTTGTATTCTTACCTCCTAAATAGTTAATATATGTTTAGAAACTAATTTTCCTAAAAATTAAATCTTTTGTTCAATTTTACAAGATGGCCTAAGGCCCTAAGACCAAGTTTATTAAGCTTACGAATCTCAACAAGAATTAAAATTATTATTAATTATCGGGTATGTTTTTAAGATAGCAAAAGATGAAAACTTAAAAAGTTTATTTATTTACAATTCGCCAAAGGCTGACTACTACAAAAATACGTACATCTAAATCAATTAAATCAACCTAGCCTTAACACAACTCTTGGTCAAATTAAAATCAATATGCTCGAAATGAGCGTTAATACAGTGAGACATTGAAGTTACTGGCTCATGAAGACCATAATTAGTCCTGTGGTTAGGAATCCTAAGAAATCCCGGGAGTCTCAGGAAGCGAGCCGGAACCAGAATATCAAAAGACGATAGCAGAGCCGGAGAGTCAATAATTCCTTGCAGGCATTCGAATGCAAAAGCAGTCTTGGAGATAACACGTCTAAGCTGGAGTGAGTCTAATTTGATTAATTTAAGCCTATCAGCATAAGAAGGCAGAATGACTGGGTTGCTCCAATAAAGCCCCTGAAGAGCAAAACGTAAGAACCGACATTGAACAGTTTCAATACGATTTATATGAAGGGAGTAAAATGGAGACCAGACACAGGAAGCATACTCCAAGATCGGACGAACAAAGGAACAATAAAGAAGCCGCGTATTATAAGGATCTTGAAATTCCTTAGCCCATCTCTTAATAAATCCTAAGGTCGAGTTAGCCCTGTTAACTATTGAGTCGATATAATCATCGAAACACAAACGGCTATCATACTTGACACCTAGGTCCTTAATTTTATCCAGTCTTGCCAAAACACAGCCATTAATAGTATAATCGAGCACGATCGGAGTTTTTTTACGACAAATAGACATATAAGTACACTTATTAATGTTAAGTGGAAGAGAATTAATAGAACACCACTTGAAAAGGGCGTCTAAGTCAGTATTTAGAAGTTCACAATCTTGACTAGAAGAAACAACTCGAAAAATCTTAGCATCGTTAGCATAGAACAGGATTTGTGAGTGAGATAAAAAAGAGATAAGTCATTGACATAAATATTAAAAAGAAGTGGGCCGAAGTGGCTACCTTGAGGTACACCAGAAGAATTGTAAATCTCCTCAGAAAGAAATCCACGGAAAAATACTCGCTGAGTACGAAGGGATAAATAAGACTTGACCCAGTTCACAAAGAGAGGGGGAAAGCCAAGGGCCTTCATTTTGTAAATTAGAACAGGGTGAATGATTTTATCAAATGCTTTGCTAAAATCGGTGTAAATGCAGTCGATCTGTTTACCATCTTCTATAGCATTAAGGCAGAAATGCGAAAATTCAAGAAGGTTAGTTGTTGTAGATCTACCCTTCATGATGCCATGTTGAGAGGGGCTACGAAATGGCTTACAATGAAAATATAAGACTTGAGAAATCAGGGCTTCAAAAATCTTCGCTATAGATCCCAAATTACCAACAGGTCTATAGTTGGATATATTGCACTTATCACCTTTTTTATGGTGGGGAAAAATTATGGAGGATTTCCAGTAAGATGAAAATATACCAAGCGCGATAGATAAATTAAATTTAGAAAAAGAGTTAGTTTTTGAGTTATTTTTTTTGAGATAGAGTAACTTGCGATGTTGAAAAATGAAAGCGTCACGAAAAGTGAAACGATTGGAAAGGAATTGCCAAAGATCGCAGAGTGCAGAGGATCTTGATTACAGACTTCAGAGTATAAACGTAATCTTTTATCAACCATCATATTACATTTTGCCTAATGCTGTTTCTAACATTTCTTAAATGATACGGTAGAGTTCTAATTTTTATTGAAAATATTCCTTAACTTTGAATGCTAATAAACTAACGAAATGTTATCTTCACAAAAAAAAATTAACAGTAACTTTTTTATGGGAAAATTTATGCATTGGAATTGTTTCTGTTCGTGTAAGATTATTTTTTCACGAAAATGTTTAATAAAGTATTTTTGCGCTAATGCCGAAATTTATTAATTTAACTACGTTTAACATAAAACATTGGTATTCATAATTTTCATCGGTTATTTCACAAAAATAATTAAAGTAAACTTATTCAAAACCAACTACTTTATTTTCGTTATTAACAATATTTCTTGTAGCATTAAAATTTAACTTTTAATATGTTCCGTAGTTGGTTCAAATAAAATATTATTAAATATACAGCGCATATTTGATATTACAATGCGATAATATTCTCAGTGTAAATCTGAATCCAATTTTAATCTACTCGACTTCTGAATCGGTTTAAATTCCCGCGACAACGTGAATCTGTTCCTTCTAAATTCCATCAACGAAAGCAATTAGAGATTTTATTTTTGCAATTTCTCATACGAAAATTATACACAATTGAAGCGTCGTATAAATGTGCTCTGCCAGACATTGGTGAGACTCTACTGAAATCCACAAGCCGTTAATGCTGGTGGAGGTGCACATTGCTCTACACATATTTTAGTAAAATTGTCATTTTTTGAATAAGATTTCCAAGAGAGCGAAAAGTGCTTTAATTTAGTATTTAAAAAAGGCAACCAGTTGGTATGTCTTTGAATGTGGCTCACTGAAAGCCCCAAAAGTACTTTCTACATTTCCTATTTTAAAGCATTTAAGTTAGATATTCTCAAAGCAAAGCGACGTCGGTTTTATGGCAAGTGGATTTCACAAGTTCCATTTTAACGATATTTCATGCAATTCCTTTCAGAGACATTTTGCGGAGGGAGAGTATATGTAATGGTGCTTACAGCACTTTTTCCCTTTTAAAGGAGAAAAATATTCTATTGATTTTATACTTCCACTTGATGCTTATAGGATTAAAATTACTTTGACCGTCGAAATGTTTCCTTCATAAAAGCTATAAAAGTTTTTAGTTGCGAATGTCATGTTTACTGGGAAATTGTATTTCAAGCAGCGTGTTTCCCCACCCTTTTTGGCATTATTAAGAATTTTGTTACTAAGCCATACAACGCGATGGTCGATTCATTTTTCATGAACCTATTAAAAGGATTTTACCAGCAGTATATTTGGAAATATGAACATACATTGAAGATAAAAAAATAAAAATAAAGTTACCGTACACTTGAACTTCAAAAACGTTGTTAAACACCACTTGAGGTTTTACAGCCCCTCACCCGGCTTTTTTTATTTAAGGGCAGCTGAGAAATTGTACTCAGAAGTTGAAGGGAGATATATCGTCTTAGACCTCGGGGCCTATCGGCATACGAAAATGGCAACAGCCGAGCCTACAACAAAAACGTGCCTGGGCTTTGCGAGGGACTTAAAACATTCTAACAATAAATCTAAAAATCCCCTTAAAGGAGACGGTGCAACTAAGTTTCGTCAAGTTTAAAACTTTCCAACAATATAGAACTGTCTCCTTCCGGAGCACGTACGTAAGTACAATATAAATGCCGCAAAAGTTTCTGGCTTTACGTAATGCTATAAAACTATAAAATTTGCACGGAAACGTTACTACGCTGAGAACTCTATTAAACAAGTTGCGAGAATGCAGCTTACAAAACTTAAATTCAATGGAAATATCAACTCTCGAACGCCTATTCAGTTTTTCGAATTTAATTATGATTAAATGGTGGATGCAACTAGTTTTCTATTTTCAGGCAGACCGGAGGACATTGTTTCACCAACTCGGTGAAGATATAAATTATTTCAAAATTTTTGGTATGATCGCTTCTCTGGAAACACTGGCTGCTGGCATCCTTCCGGCGGCTGGTAACTTCCGAAACACAACCTCCTTAAATTCCCAGGACCTGCCAAAGAAATAATATGCTTGAATCATTCATAACCCAGATTGTCGTGGTTGTTGTTGTGAAGTGCTCTGGTGTTCGCACTGCATATATTGAAAATTAGTAAACTATGCAAATAACTCGAGGATGACTAAAAGCAGCTGGGAAAATTTTATATACATTGTCACATGGACTGGAAGTAAAACCCCCAGAGCATATGTAACCATGGTCTTGTCGACAGTGAATAAACGAAAGATGCCCAAAAATGTAAAACTCATGCAGGACCATTATTTATTACAAATTTCTATACACCACAGAACCACAAACCCAAAAGGGCCCTGACTTTTTTTTTTTTTTTTAACAACTTTAAGGGGTAGCACCTTCGTTGAGGCTTTAATAACTTTGGGGATTTTTGGGGCTTAATGAATAACTTTATTTCAAAATCATCATCAAAACAGCATTGTTTTCTTTATAAATGTGTAGTTTCATTGGCAGCAATATGTGAATACTTCTTATCCGATATAATGTGTCTATATAACAAATTAAAGAAGTACGTAGCAGCTAGTTGAAAACATATTTTATTATTTTGACCGAACCTTTATTTATATCAGTTATATCACTATCCCCACGTACCCATTTTCATCATTACGTTGAATGCGAGCGTGATCAAGACAGTTGTGGAATTTTCATGGATTACACAAGTCGACACGATTTTTGATTCTGATTAATATGCAGTCATTCCTCATTGCTTTCGTCTCACAATTGAAGAAAATCAACATGATTTTTAAAAAAATTTGCTTTTGTGCCCAGGACAGCAAATTTAAAATGACCAATCATCAAAATTGTTATGTTTTCATTTCCTTGTAAATCTGTTGGGGGCGGACATTTTTTAAATTTTCGGTTGCTATATTAGATCCTCCATCTTTAATATATATTTTGGTAACAGATTAAGTTTCAGCAACCCTAAGACCACTTCGATTCATTTTGATAAAAAACCCATAAAATTGCAAATGTTCGGACGCCATATTTAATTCACCACTTTGAAACCCAATACAAAAATGTACCTATACTATTTTCTCTAGTATAACGTACTTTTTGGCAAAAAATCAGAAATATCGCACAACGCATTTAGTTGTAATTGAGGTTCAAACTATCGAAACGAATGTCAAATTTTCCTTCACAAAAGCAAAGTTTTAACAAAATTATGACACTTTTGCCTTCCTTTTGGACACAAGCAATAAGAAAATAGCATTCATAACTCAGACTCAAAAAAAAAGTTTAATTTTTTTGACCTGTGTTATTGAACTAAATTGTAGAAACACTACCTCAACTTCAAAGCCCAATATCTCAAGAAATATCGATATTAGCGATTTGATGTTCAGAACTTTTTTGTAGGAAATTGAATTTCCTACAAGTTTATCATATTCACTTTTTCTGTACCTCTTGTTGTTTACGAGATAGGGGCAAAAAGCGAGAATTTCATGGAAAAATTGGGGTTAGTGACCCGTACTACCTCGCTGGTGGGAGTTAGGGTTACGCCGCAATGCACACTTTTGTAGAACATTCAATTCTGAAGAAACCTTATCATTGACCAAGATTATACTATAAAATGCCTCTGAGCTATAGAGTTTTGAAGAAAAAAAATCAAAGTTTACGTGTATTTTATACGGGAAATCTTCATACGCCTTGGTCGAGCACTTAATATTCATATTAAGGGCTCCAATTTTTAGGGAAATTTTGTTTAGGTATTTGCCACAAAATTTCGAGGTGGGACTGAAAAAAAAAAAATAGTCGCGAAAAAAAGCACCCTAATATATACCTATTTTTAAAACAATATGGGCGTCAAGGACACACTCCACGATAATATTTACCACAGATAATTTTAAGTATTTCATTAATAAAGATGTTCAGCCAGTGCTGTTTTTATTTAGGTCCTACAAGCCTTTTAATTATTTCCTTGATTAATTCGTTTATATCGCACAGCAGGATTATCGCTGTCGAACACATTTCCAAGGTTCTGTTCAACATTTATCGTCGTGAAAGTCCTCGTTTTTTTTCGAAACACAGCCACCAACTGAACAAATTGCATGATACATGGGTTCACGCTGTGGCGGCCGTGTCGTGTCACCTACGAGGCGACGAATTCGGTCCTCAGTGGCGTAGAAAGGACTTCGACACACCTGGCACCAATGTGCTTTAATTAAAGCTATATGGTCAGTGCTTCGTCCGGACGAGAGTTGTTGGGGATAAGGACGGAAATCAATAAGTCTCAATCGATACCATCTAAAAACATTCATAAAAGACAGGGGGCATTATGTAAAAGGAAGTTTCGACGTATGAAATAAAAGAACTCATCGATTCGTGAAACAAAAGGAATAATAAAGAACTTCTATCCCTCCTCGCAGAACGATCGAAGGAAATTGAAGATGGCATTTACCGATTGAGACATTTTAATTAAATTCCGAATTTTCTATTTAAACTCAATAGGAGTCGTTACAAATGCCTTGAGAAGGCCGGGGGAACATCTTTGCTGGTTTCTCATAAACGGAGGATTGTCGCGAACGTGCTGCGCCATTGTATGTGGCGGGCAAGTTAATACAATTGTTGTAAAAGCAACATGAAGCCCGGACCCGGTTCAAATTTCAATTACCGCGTTAGCGATAAAAGCGTGCGTCATCAGTCATACCGGTTGATTTGCATCTTTATTACATCAAGTTATTTGCGTTAGACATTTTTTCATTACACGGAACGATATTGACTTCCCACACCTGCTAGAAGGGGTCTGGGGTCTGTGTAACGTATGGGGCAGAACCTTCCTCCAGCGCATATGATAAAAAAGGGCGGCAGGGCTACTACACCATTTAATTAAATCTTTTCAATATCCCTATCATGGGGCGTATCAGTCATATCGAATCCCATTATTACCGGTGGCTTTTCACCTCCGATCACAATTGGGGGTCTCTACAAAGCCTGTGTCAAGGGGGTTATTAGAACCATAGACTTGGATCATAAACAAAATAAAGGAGGAAAATTACATTCTATTAAAGCCATTTCTAAGCATTTTCGGTCGTAACACTTTCTAACTAGTTAAGTTATATACAAAAGGTAAAATACGCAGGGGAAACCGAAGAAACACGAGGTAGCTAACATTAATTAAAAGATATTGTATTACCGTGATATTGAGAAAATCGTATCATGGCAACTTTGTAATATAATCATTTGTTCAATGTGTTTAGAATATAACAATTACAAAACAAACAAAAAATCACCGAGAATTATTAAATTTTGTAACAAAAAGTCATCTTCCTTTTATTCTTTAGATTTCTCCACATATTTGCAATTAAGACTATGTCAATGTTTATTACAATTTTGATTATGCAATTCCAAAAATTGTTAAAGTTATAAGGTAACTAGGTGTAGGTTCTATTTACTTGAAATTATTCACTCATCTTCAGAAGAACAGTCTTTTCGAATAGCATGAGAATTAAAATAACAACATATCTGCTAATTCCATTAAAACAAAAGCATGAAAACAATCAATGGAGTAGAATGAGGTACTTTTCCCATTTTTCCTGAATACACACTACAGCTAAAAGTGAATTTGAAATTATTTTTCTCATAGAAAATTCGGCACAATAAATAAAAGTTTACCAATGAGTTTAATTGGAAAATATCTCAAAAATAAATCTATAATTTGGAATATAATTTTTCTACACTTGGTGGATATTGGTTCACAAAAGTTTTACTTGCTGACAAAATTCGACGTATTTCAAAGCTGGATAGAGGTTCCGATTTGAAAAGTCAACTTGATTTCATAATGATAGATGGATTAAAAAAAGGTTTATATCTCGGAACTCATCACTCAACGGTTTCTATGAAACACTTGGCATTTTTGTTTTTATAGTAATAATAAATATCAACATTGATCACCAACATGAAAATTCTTTACTTTCACGGTAACCTGCTTTTTTGAGGATATAAAATCGAAGAATCAACATTTTTCCATTTTTTTTCTTCAAATTGTTCGTTTTTGCATCGGATTTATGAAAAAAATACAAAAATTTAACAAAAATCTTTATTTCTGTTTGAATTCTGAAAAAAGTGTGTTTTGACGATTAACTAAAAAAAATTTTTTTTTTTTCAAATTGTTCGTCTTTTTATGTAGAATACAAAAAAAAATACATGAAATCTATCTGACAATAAATAAAAAAGTTATAACAAGTTAATCGTCAAAACACGCTTTTTTCAGCATTCAAAAATAAAAAAAATCAACAGAAATACTGGATTTTTCAAAATCCTTCGCAAAACGAACAATTTGAAAAAAAAAAAAACATATATAATCCATACATTTTTCGATTTTTAGTTGAAAAAAAACCAGGTGACCGTGAAAGTAAACAATTACCATTTTTTTTTTCTGAACAAATACCAAATTATTGTTGAGGAAAATAGAGTGTGAAAGTAAAGAAGACTACATTTTGGACTTTGTTGAAAAACCATTAAAAAATTACAGATAGTCACAGGAGCTTAAAATCAAACCCCTAATCTGTTTCTAGAAGTACGAAATACCACTAATCTCCTTCTTATTGATGACGTGTTGTTATGTAGCGTTAAGTTGGAGCAGAAATTTTCAATAACACAACGAATAGCACTTTCTGATGGGCAATTATTCGGTCCATAAAATTCACAAAGTTACATATATAAAGTCTACAAGTTTTTAGTATGTGACCTGATTTCAATTTGGAATCGTCACTTCAGTATATGTCTTTCTATGATGATATATTATACCCTACCGAATAAGATGACATTGACACTTTAAAAAAAATGACAGCCCATTTGACAGTTATCGCTATCGGAAATTCGGCGCCTCTTATAAAAACACCCTTTATTATTATCATATATTTATCATCATTAGCAAAACGACTGTATCTTTGCAGTTTGTAATGTTTAATTACAACATAACTTTCAATTAGCTAATTGGGGTATTAAGGGGGTATCCTACTCTAGAGGCCCTTGAATTGAACGTTTTTTTCAGGGAGTTGAACAAGAAAATACAAAACATTTAGAGTTAAACATAATAATCCTCTTATTATATGATGTTTAATGAATATTTTGAGAAAAAAAAAAAATTGTATTAAGTGTTTGGGTCAGGGCAGGCCTGCTACTGGGACTCATACCTTAGGAACGGTGTGCACGATAACAGCCAAACAAATAATCTGAAAATTATGAGATTGCACATTAGTACTCTTTGTATATGTGGCTATGGCATGAGTGTGGCACATTTTGAAAAAAAAAATTTGATTCATTTTTATAATTTTTTGTTCTATAAGTTTTATTTTTTAGTTGATTTTTTACTGTTAAAACATGGCTACAAGCTATGTAAATGTAAAAATGCATGATTTGCTCCACTTAGGTCATAGAGACAAAGCTAACACAGCTTGTACCAAAATCTGAAATTTTTCGGATGAAATGGTTTTCTCAGAATGCTGCACACCATTCATCAAGACGGTGTTTTGAGAAAAACGGCATTTAAGTTAAAGTTAAGAGTGGTGGAGAGCGCGCAGCTGCGCGCGGAATCACCTGTAGTGGCGCGAGCTTTTAAAACTTCGCGGCAAGAGATAGCTTAAACGATTCAGGAAAGAACACAGAATTTTTCAAAACTAAAAAAAAAAAATTCATTTTTTGAACGTTCTAGAGTGGGATACCCCCTTAAGCCATTCTGTGTCGAAGGTATTATTCTTTTATTTTAATGCTGTTTTTTTTTTTTTTATTGTGTTAAATATTAAGCAAAGGAGAATGGCATGTTCTGAAAGAAAGTAATATACGAAATTCTAACCAAAAAACTTATATGATACCGAAAGACGGCTGTTATATTCAAGGTCAATAGTCCATTTTACTTCGTGCCATAAAATTTTTCGGAATCGATGGATTATCGAAAAAATATCTCTATACAAAAGATGGTTTATTTTTTTGTTTCTATAGATTGACCAAAATAACCAATTTTCAAAAATTTGAAGTTGATGCGTAAATGGAAATCCCAGGTTATCAACAGATTTCTTTCTACAATTTTTGTCTAAAAGCGCTTTTATTTTTAATTGAATCACTCTATACCTCCTAATTTCCAAGTTTTAGATGCCACGAAATTGTTTGGACATATTTACATATAATACATATGAGAAAATGATCCTTAAATAGGTAAATAAAATCGTCATCTTGCCAAATCGAAAATTGTAAGGCGTTTATTATTTATTAGAGTGATTACCGGACATTTGTTTAGCAAGTATGAATGAAAAATTGAATTTAAAATAATAACTTAATTTGTTTTACTAATTCTTTATAGTGCTTGGATCAAATTCCTGGGAAATTGAACCGGTTCTTTTCACAAAAAATGCGGTTTAATTTATAATGCGGAAAACATATTTGTTTACCATTCCCCACCCTTGGCCGCTTATTGAAATAAAAGTTCTAAGTGCGTTCTAAATATTCCTTTTGCGATACATGTACATCTTAATTCGTCCGGAGTGGTAGTTTTATTTAGCGCTAAAATCCTTCCACTGATTTCAAGTGCCCAACTAAATGCTCCGAAGTTCGAAACTTCTGCATATAAAGTTGTTTAACCAGCATGCTACCACCAAGTAAACTCCTGTTAAAGACACGGAGAAAAGAAAAAGCGCAGCTGTTTCGAAAAGTTTCACTTACATCCCCAAAGAAGCGGCAGCCCTTCCCCAACTCCCGGCTCTCCTGCATGTTCTCAGGGCTTTGGGATCGGGGGAAAAGAAATTTATTCCTTTTTCCCGAGCCACACTTTGATTTAATGTTTTCGTTGTGTGCTAAAAAATGACAGAGACGTTTAAGTCTGAAGTTTTTATTGGTCTTGGACTTCTCTTCTGTAGCTGTCTAAATGACCATCCCTTGTTTGATCCTCATACATATAGGGGAAAAGCGCTGACGAGGTTTCCTAAGCTGTTGATTGAGAGTAGGCTTCCGTTTCGTCACGTTCCGTATGTCAGCGCTATTCCTAAATACGTTCAATGGCTTCGTTAATTTATTTTTCAGAAAACTTGCAATTTTTATATTCTAAACTTAAAAAATCAACAGGATTGTACGATTTTTCTCGTAATAGGGAAAACAAATCAATTAAAATTTACGTGTCGACAAACGTTGCATACTGTGCAATTTTCCCAAAATAGGTGGTCAAAATTGGAGGTTATGCTAAAATTTTGGAATTCAGCAGATGAATATTTTGTAAATTTTGCACTCGAAGGGGTTTTCAGGATCACTGATTTTGAGTTTTATGTTGCAATATTGAAAGTCAAGACGACGAACTGAAAAAGACAAACGAACATTTTTAAACACTCCGAAAAATAGCGCACAAACCTAATGCATTGCTTTACGGAGATCCCAAACATTTAAAAAGTTCTTCTGCCATAGTTTAAAAGTTTTCCCTCGCCATATTGGAAACGTCACCTTAAATTCCAAAATCTTGATACAAGACTCGAAATCAGCGATTGCAAAATCAGTCGAGTAATTATTAAGTGCTATTGTTTCATCGCTAATTTACAATCATCAGTTTTTGGGGATATATCTAAAATGCGCAAGCACGAACAAGATGTTTTTGCACTTTCAAAAGCAAATGTAATATGGAAGTTTGACTTTAAGGTGGTATCTGGTACAACACAATTTTTTTTTTCTCAAATATTACGATTATTTATAAATCCACTGCAAATTTTTATTGAAAGTATTATAAATTAATATTTTATCATTACATTCCTTAAAAACCAACTAGATAGGTAGAAATTATAGTATGAAGAAGTTAAAATATTTTGTATAGTGTTGAGTGTCAATATTTTTAACGCAAAGTACATTGAAAAAATGTTTAAGTAAACAAGTTTTCAAACCATTTTATTAAGTAACTTTAATTAATTTTTTTAGTTATTAGACTCTTATTGTTCAAATAAAGATGGACTATTTAGAGAAAGTAAATTCTTTGACGTTTGTCCAGCTAGTTTGAGAAAATTACAAACTGTGCGAAGTTTCGAATGATAATTTTCGATTAAGCCCCTCTCAGATTCTTATCTTTTTAATCCCAAACTCAAAATGTTTTAAACCCTTTAATCCCTAGATAAAAATGAAAACTGCTCAAAGATTTCTTTATAGCGTTTCTGATTAGTTTTTGTTTCGAGTGAGTCCCAGTTTCTTTGTGGGAACTTAACTTAATGAATAGATTAACTGCGTTTGAACTCAATATAATACATTATATTCTTATTTTTTGATAAATAGGTTGATTTGAAAGAGTTTAACGATAAAACGGGAGAATTAAAGTTCCAATTTTAATATAATAATAATAATAATAACAATAATAATTGAAACCAACCAGACTGAAATTAAACAGGATTTGGAAAAGTAAAATAATATTTAATGAATACGTTTCGGGATTCTGACGACGAGGAACTGTGCGATATGAAGCTTTTTGAAATCATGGAAATAATAATAACCAAAAGGATAATGAGCCTGATGAATAACAATTTAGCAATTGTTTTTCCTAATTTTCTAAAGCAATTGCTTGGTATTAAATGAATAAAAATCTAAGTTTACCTAAGGTTAAAATAAATGCTTTTTACTCTTAAAGTACTTGCTTAATTTTTAGAAGCAATCACAGTAAAAACTTTTGACAAAATTTAATGTGGGCAACAGATTGCCAGCACTTGACATGTAAAATTACACTCCAAAAGTTTAGTTAAATTTTAGTTGTAAGAAGAAAGGTATCCATGTGTAAAATTACTCTAAGCTCTAAGGGCTAAGTTCTATTCACTCTGAAAACAAAATGTAATTTTCTATATATGTGCTAAAAAATACAAACATGATCATGTAAAAATAAATTGCGTTTTAAATGTACATGCTACAAAAGTGACTTATACATTTTCCATGGGTTTTTAAAAGTTTTTCTTTGAAATTACGAGTTTTTGTACTTTTACACGTTGCAAGATCGGATTTTACACTTTCCTTTACTTTCACATGCAAAGTATGTAATTTTTTACAAAATTGATTGTTGTAAAATTCAAATTATTTTGTTACTGTGATTGCTGTGAATAAACATTACTTTAATGACAAAAATACCACCAAATAGAGGTACGAAATTTAGTTTTCTAATTAGTTTCATTCAGAGCTATAAAATAATGCATTATACTTGGAATGCATTACCATACTTAGTACAACAACAATATACATATATTACCATGACTATTACCAGCATTGGTACTTCATAAACTTGAATTATCATTTCGAAGTAATGGTATTGGGGGACATCACCATTACCAGGATTACCTGCTATTACATAGCAATACCTGGCATTACTTGGAAATACTTTGCATTACCTAGCATTGCAGTACTTATCATTATCTAGCATTACTCGTTGAGTCTTTCTAAGCAATGCTGAGTAATGCCAGGCAATATTAACACTTTGCAGGCGGGAGACTATGATCACAGTCCGAAAAAGAACAAACGTTGAAAGCGGGGGACTGTAATCTCAGTTAAGTGATAGAAAGCAGACGAGCTTTTTTTCAATTTCAATTCAATTGTTTTATTAGCTCATATAGTAGAAGGCCCTTTTTAGAGTTCAGGATAATGTCCTATACAACTATGATGATTAAGTTAGCTAGCTGAAGGTTTATTTGGTTTGCTGTGATAATTGAGGAAAAATAGCTATTGAAAAAACTCTAAGAATAGAAGAGCTTTTAAAGAGCTTTTAAGCGCCCATAGGCCAAAATATGGTTATTTTTCTGAGTGTATATATCATAAAAATGATAATGAATCTTTTATTAATAAAGTTAAGTTCCTTCACATCACTAACGTTAGTAAAATCTCGAGTTGACTAGTACGGGAAAAAACTGAACTTGCCCGCTCCACGTTCAAAAGCATGGAAAAGCGCACCCGCATGCAAAGTGTTAAGTAATGCTTCTGAAGTATGGTAATATGGTATAATGCTGAAGTACCAAGTAATAGGATTGGTAATTTGTCTTGCTTGCATTACTTGTACTAGTAATTATAATGGCAATCATAGTACTTTTTTTGCAGCTCTGGTTTCATTCAGAGTAATTGTTTGTTTCACGTAATAATTGTAAGCCAAAACAAATACAGTCAACCTTCCTATTAATTCGTACTGTGTTATAAGATTTAGAATTAATACAAATCAGATTAATTATTGCCGCGTTATATTGTTATATAGCAGGGCCGTAGCCAGGGGGGGGGGGGGGGGGGGTCAGGGGTTAGAACCCCCCCCCCCCCCCCCCCCCCGACATTTTGAAACTTAACTAAAAATTTACATGATTTTTTAAGAACAGAACAAGGGTTGAACAGTCAGATGAGTAAAACTCTCTTCTTTTTTCTTTGACAATGATGAAATATGTTAAAGACATATTTTGTATCTTAGACAAATCATTTTTTATTCCAATATTTTAATTTAATAAAATTAATTAATTTTATTTTAATGAAAATATGTGCAACTGTTCAACATATTCAGTTGCATTCAGTTGAGTTGAGTTTTATTTACATTATTAATTTTGTAATATTTAATTCTATAAAAGTACCTATAATCTTACATATACAAAAGGTAATAATTGTAAATTTCTTCTCTTTTACATACAATATAAAAATTAGTATAATTTCTATATCGATGTAACTTTTTAAAAATAATCAGTGATGTTTTTCTCATGCCACAAAGGTAGGAAGCATTTATCTTTTCAAGGGTCTTTTAAAAAAAACGCTATGTCCATCAAAAAAATTGATGTATGAAAAAACTGCCCTCGGAATGAAAAAATAGAATACTTCAGATACCTCGTCGCAAAATTCATTAACAAAGGTAATAAAATAATAGGTCCTCTCCACTAGGCAATAAATATTAGCATCTTTACTCAATTTGAAAGTAGTGCAATATTATAAGTAGTATATTTTAGATGCGATCAACAAACATCTTTAGCACTTATTGATTACTCAGGTTGTAACTGATAACTGAAGAAGTTTAAACATATTTTTTAAAATATTTCTTACTCTTTCTTTCGCTAGAAAAGTCGCAAACTAGATTTTCTTTTGTGCAATCCTTTTTTTTACGTTTGTAAGATATCTTTTTCGAAAAATTAAGTGTTTTAAAAAATTAGAGCTTTTATTTTGTATTTTTAAGGGGTTACATCACCATGAAATTTTCAAAAAATTGTTTTTTTTTTTTTTTGTAAATAAATTTTTTATACTTTTAAAAATATTTTAAGCGTTGAAACATTCCAAAATTCAAATTATTACCGAAGGTATAGCAATTAGAAGTGAGCGCGTCAGGGAGCTGACCCAAAACTCATGTTACGGACCGTTACGTATCTCTCTATCTTTAACAATAATATAATTCCTTTGGAAAGATTAAACTAACAGTCACTCAGGTAACGGAGGACATCGCAAAAGCAGCATAAAACCGTATGTACGGTCCAGGAATCGCAGATTAAAGGTAATTAAAAAACAAAAATTACTTTTAAGGCGTTAACTTCGACCTTTTTTTCTTTCACGTTTTTCTCGAAATTACTTTTTTCAAACTGGTGTACACGATATCTCAAAATCTAGTGAACCGATTTGATTGAAATTTGCACCACTTATTTTCTATAATATTACCTAAAGCGTGACGAAGGATTTTTTTAATTGTGTTCCGTATTCAAAAGTTATATATTTTTTAAACTCAAAATTTTGATAGAAATTCGAGTTTTTTTTTGAACAGTTGCCATTTCTCCAAAAAAAAAATTTTAATTTTTTCCTTTTGTCACGCCTTAACTATTATACTTCTGAAAAAGAACTTTTTTTCGGACAATGCTGGACGGAGAAATCATGTACACCGTCAGCAAGGATTTTAAAAAGAGGGTCCCACTGAGCGACTCATATCTCCGCCATTTTTAATGTTTTTTTTTTTTCAGTATTGGAAATTGTTAAAGAATAATTCATAATTTTAGTGGCCGAGTCAAAAATTTAATTAAAAATTAAAAATTATTTTTATGCCTGTTTTTTTCGAGCGTCAGGGTGGTGTAAACCCTTAGTAAGAGTAACATATTCAATATTTCCGTCGCTGCCCGTACCGTAAGAGATCATGATTTTCTCTATGTGCCTTACCATCGAAGGAACTACGGCATGAACGAACCATTCAGGTCAATGTCACGCGCCTTTTACTCTCATTCTACGATAATTGATTTTCATTTGTCGAGAGATGGTTTTATTCTTAATTTTTTTTTCTTTATAAGTAATCAGATTTTTGATGAAGACACCAATAAATAAATAAATAATTAGTATATAGTATAGATATGTTTAAAAATATTTAATTAAATATATATTGAAGACGTAAAAATTAATCTTTATTTCAAATTAATATTTTAACGATATTTAAAAAAAATTGCCCTCTCTTCCACTTTTTATTTTGAAAACCCTCCACGACAAAAAATTCTGGCTACGGCCCTGTTATATAGAAACCACGTTAACCGGATTTCGCTGAAATTAATAAACATGACGAAACGAAAAGGGATTTTCACATTAATTTCAACCGCAAGAATTTAATACATCGAAACAGTAATGTTATAGATAAATTTTCTAAGGAATTAAGTTGTAAGAGTACCGCCCTATAGGAGGGCTATCGCAATTTTCACTCCAAGTTATAAGAACACCGCGTTATAGGAGTACTGACTGTAATTTCTATTTATTAGTCGAACTAGTTTTCCTGCTTACTAGTAAATCCTTTAACCGAAATTATAACATTTTTATTTATCAGGTGTATTATACCAACTATGATGAAATAAGAAAGGTTTATCCCGAAGCCGACAAATACATTCCACACATAAATTAAATTTATGGTTAAAAGCAGGTTCTATAAATCTAAGTTTAAACTCTATTTTCACAACTTCAGGTACATATATCAGTCATCCAGAGAAATCGCCAGGGCAATAAAAAAGTTGTCGTAGTCATGAAGAAAAATGTCTCTTACCTTACAGAAAACTTTAAAATGGAAATCCCTGAAAATTTGTAAAATTTCTTTTCCACAGCTTGCCTCTGTTCTTTGTAAGAGAATTAAGAGAAGCACGTCCCAAGGTATAAAAGCCCTTAAAAAACTAAACTTTCGTGAAGTCGCCATTTGTCCAGGATTCAAAGTTAACAACTGGCACGAGACAAGGCCGATTGCATGACCATAAATAGCCCCCCCTACCCCCACTTCTCCTAAGAATCCGAGTGATTTTTAATTTACAACACCGGGCAAAAACCTTCCCAAAATTCGTGAGACTCCGCGCCTTTGAATTAATTTTACTACTGTCTGAGTCCCGCTGAGTAGGCGAAAGTTTATGAGAAAGTCCCAATTTCGTGTCTACGGGTCTGGAGCTCACCAAAAACTTTTCCCATATACGCGAGTTCATAATTAAACGCTAAATTATTCACGAAGTGGCATGTAATCAAACTTCCTGGAAGACTTGTGCGCTCCTGTTTTTTTCCCTTATTTTTATTATTTTTTTTTTTTTTAATTTAGTTGCCCTGTGGCGGGAATCACCACTATTTAAGTAAGGGCAATTATGACGGAATCATTTGTATTAAAAAACTTTCGTCATTCTCATCACTGGCAGGAGCGGGAACTGCGCTCAATTACGGCCTTTTTACAACAACGAACTACAGGGCCCCCTTCTGTTTAGGGCTCCTTTTTACATCATAAAGTTAGTGGCCCCAAAGTGTGCGCCGCCGCTGCGCCGCTTATTAGAGTGCCCTTTATAAGTTTTGGGTATCTGGGCGGATAGTCTAGGGTTCGGGGCCGGCGAACTTTAGATGCCTGAGTTTTAGTTTTTGACTAATTTTTTGTTTAGTTAGAGAGTGCAAAATTTATGACTCCAAAGTGTACAATGTAAATATGAATTGTTTCGTTTCTTCTGCATCGTTCGGGACTCGTAAAAGTTTTGAACATGTTCAGGTCAGGCTCTGTAAGAAGTTCACGAGGAGGTTAATTGTTTTAAAGCAATCCGTGGTATAAGAGATGTAGCTGAAGCATTGCGGAACACCCGGGGGTGCCATAAATTCGAAAATAAAATGTTTAATTACTAAAGTACTCCGAGGCGCCAAAGGAGTTTATGTCGAGTAACGGTTGGAATGTGTAATAAAAGGCGCAAGAAGGACTATTAAAGGGGATACATAACGCAGAGCAGTGATGGGGCGCCCCCATTCAAGGACCTTATTGATTTTGGGGACTTCGGAGCCCTGTTGAAATTATAAGTTATCCTGATGCTCATCCTGATAAATCCATCGATTGTTTGCTCAATCCCGCTTCTGTTTTGCATGAACTAAACGAAATTGCTTCCGTCTTCTACGGAATTTCTCACTACCCACCCTTAACTTCAGGTGCATTTAATTAGGACTGATTGGGCTGTTATTCATGTTTTCTCTGCGGGTGGAGCTATGTGAACAAGGGTCTCTGCGTTCCAACTGCAGATTCTACTTTACATATTCTACAGCCACTCTCAGTGTTGGGAGTTTATGGTGCATGGGCGCCAAGACGTAGATCAAAACAGGGTGCACTTCCACCCAAGGCAGCCAGCTAAGGATGCTGATATTGAAAAAATTTATCAGTATTCGATATAGTGATAAGCAAAACAAACCCAAGAACAACAAGTCTTGGTCTCGTCTTTCAAGTCTTGGTCTTGTTTGCAACACTCTTGCAGTCTTGTTTTTCGACATTCAAATATTTGAGATAATTTTTTTAGTCGAATTTAGTATTGAGTAGATTGCCATTTTCAAGGCAAAAATTAGAAGACTCGTTTTGTGTTTCACAAAAGAGTTTATTCAATAAAATAATCTCCATCATAATCAATGACCTTCTACCAACGATCTGGCACACTCTGAATCCCATCGGCGTAGAAGCTCGGTGACAGTTAAAATAGTAATTTAAGAGTTCTAACAGTTTTTGTCTTGTTATAATTGCAACATGTGGCCCTGCATTATCGTGCAGAAAACGGACTTTAAGATTTTGAGGACGTACTACGGGTAATCTATCAGCAAGTTTTTGTAATTAACTTTAGTAAAATTCAAGAGTCCATTGCCTTTTATATACCTTACTATATACTTTCTAGAAACTTTCCAATATACCCAAGAGGTCTTAGAAGTAAAGCGAGTAAATGATTTTTAGCTATTTATATCTTTTAAGTAGTCAACAATAAAAATTTAAAAATTGGATATAATTGTATTGTCTTGAAGTAATCTCCTTATATCCTAGTTTTCTTGAAGATTGATCGATATGAAATTTATTTTGTCGAAACTGTTTATCAATTCTACTTCAAAAAATCATGGAATTCACGATGAGATCTTGGCAACTTCTGACTTCTGAAAATTATGTTTTATTACAGTAAAACAACACAGAAAAAATTATCAGTAAAAGTTTAATTAGGATTTTTGAGGTAATACTTGAATGACTTCTCTACTATTTTAAGTTATATTTTACCAAGGTTGCGTTTATAACAACGATTGCCGTATGAATCACATTTTAAATTACAATGTCTCAAAAACTGTAAAATAAAACACTTTCAAATTTTAATTATAATTTCAATTAATAACAAACTAATAAATATTTTGTTACATTTTCATAAAGTTTTCATCATCTCACTAAACCCGATGTTAAAGATAGAATTATATTTTTAAAATCATAACCATCCTTAAAAATACTACAAATAGAAAAAAATTTGTTTTTAGTCAGCAAAATCTTGGTGTTGGTTTTGCTACCGCAGATTAGCATTGGTCTTAGTCTCGGTCTTGGACTTTCTGCAAGGCTGAGATTAAAATCGATTCAGCTCATCACTAATTCGATAAATCGGATTTATTTTAAAAAATATAATAAATAAAAAAAGTAGCTGTTTCGTTCCACCAAAGTTCGAAAAAAAATGTATTATCCACAAATTCTGAATTTAGAATATTTTGCGGCTTTTATGCGTTCTGCAAACATATAGATTGGTGTGAGTGTATTAAAGTGTATTTAAACCTCACGTAATATTCATAGGGCGGTATAAAGCCATTCAGTAGGGTACTATCTGCGACGAAATGGGGGCAATTATCAACCTCGTCAGTCGTCTGCAGACAAGTCATCTGCATTGACGCTAAATCGACTTTCGATCAAGTGTATTTTAATCGGCCAAGAGAACGATAACCACCGATACATTGCAGCTGAAATGGCTGACATCGACGATTCCTCTAGAGGTTTAATTTCCTTGGGACCAATAGACACGATGATTTCATTTTCCACTTCTCGAGATTGTGCAAAAAATGTTCAACCGAAGGACTATCAATGTCGTTCGGATGGCGCTTGAAGTGGTTAAGCGTTGAAAGCACCATTTCTTGCATAAAATAACACAATAAACCATGCTAAAGGCCCTTTTATTCCTATTTTGGGCAATTTAACGCACACAAGCGTCCATACCGGACATCTTTTGCTCCCAATCAGTAGCCCAAGATTATTCACTTTTCCAGGAACCGGGAGATGTGTGCTTTGCCTTATCCCGATTGCGATTCATCCTCTGGGGCCGGACACATGAGCTAGCAGGCTGTGTAATGACACGGCAAATAAGGAGAACACTGGTGTCCCCTGTACGAGCACCAACACTTTGGGGGCGGGGGGAGTGGACACCGGTGACCCTAGATCTGGAGCGCTAAACCTGTCACAATGCAAAGTACTGCTGGAAATAGGTCCTACGAGCAAAATTATGGGGCCGGCTGCTTTGAAGCGATTTAACATGATGCTGCCGAATTATGGGAAGTTGTCCATAATTTCAATGTCAGCTACCCACAATTAGGTGGTGCGATAACGTCCGTTCTGTCATTAAAATCCATTTTCCTCCTTAAGGTGATTCGAGCCTTTTTTCCTCCACTCCTATCGCTTTCAGTGAATGAATGGATTTATTGGACAAACAGCGAAATTGGGAAACGTTCCGAAATTGTTACATCACAATACAGATTTCAAGAGGGAAATGAACGTTCGCCTGATTGCCGGTGAATGGCATTTAAATTAAAGCTGCTGCGCTTTATTAAAATAGGCAGTGCTCGGCACAACGCCAGGAAACAGGACCAGCGTTAAATTAGATATATTGGAAAATTGTGGGCGCCACTATGTGAGAATATAAACACGTGCTTTTGATGAATTAGTCCGCCGGATTTTCGGCTTCTAATTAATTGAATTATTTTCTTCTTTAACGTTAAACCCTTGTCAACAACGTCGGTATGTTCGAGGGTAATATGGCTAAATTTTACACTGTTCCGATTTACACCATATGCAATTTTTACTTTATTGAAAACTATAAAAGAAAGTAATTAAATCCCACGAGGAAAAATTCTGTCGAGCAAATCGGATCAAAAAATACAAACTATTGTCCTATTATAGATTGTATAACAAACAAATTTTTTTTTTTTTGATATTTTGCAAAAGAATTGGAAAACGTTCATTGCTTTCTACATTTGGGGATGGTTTTTTTCCTAGAATTCTGAAATAATCTCTTTCACTTGATAATTGGAACATAAAAGCTCGCAAGTTTAATTTGCAACACAAAAGAGTACTTTCAATTATTTGCAAATAAAACACTGAAGCCTGATCGTCATATTCAAACCGAATCATATCTTTTTGTTCCTTTTTTAATAGAATTATTTGAACTTAATTTAGGCTTTTAGGTTCAACACTTCTTTAGAACATATACTAAGGTTCCTAAGCGTTAATAAAGTTATCATTATGAATCTGAAAAACTTAATTATGACCTTAATTCCTGTAGTCACGACACCTCGTGACAATTATGACTAAATCTTGTTACGTTATCCATTTAATCTTGTTTTTATGCTTATGTTTTCAGAACAACTACTTAGAGAAAATTCTCATATTGATGAGATGTGACTAGCCAAGGAACTATTTTTCTAGTAAGTTAGCTTTAAAAATCAAGACACTTCTTTAAAAAAAAAATATATCGGACATTCCACGTCAACCGGGCCACCCAAATGCCCAAAAATCATCGAGACCTAGAAAATTGTTTTTTGGCTTAAATTTTTGGTCTATCTTTACCCTTCAGAAATTGACCTGGCGTTTTGAAAAATTCAAAATGGCAGATCCAATATGGCGGCCAACTATTCAAAAATAAACGAAATTTGAATAAAAAAAATACTATGATATTCTGCATAAAATTCCAAGTAAAAAATGTCTCTTGCAAATTTTTGAATAAAATTGTCGTTTTTGAGAAAAAATTTATGAATTTTTACGAATTTTCTATCTTGATGAAATCCTAAATTTCGGTCTTATATAGGAAAAAATTGACAATTGGCATATTAGAAAGATTTAAAAAATACTCAGGTGTAAGGAGGTCGCTAGTGATGAATACAATGTCAGATGTCAAAAAAATTCAAAATGTCGGATCCAATATGGCCAATATGGATTTCATCAAGATTGACAATTTTTAAAAATTCATGAATTTTTTTCTCAAAAACGGCAATTTTGTTCAGAAATTTGCAAGAGAAATTTCTTAGAATTTTATGCAGAATATCATAGTATTTTTTTTTATTCAAATTTCGTTCATTTTTGAAAAGTTGACCGCCATATTGGATCCGCCATTTTGAACTTTTCAAAACGCCAGGTCAATTTCTGAAGGGTAAAGATAGACCAAAAATTTAAGCCCAAAAACAATTTTCTAGGTCTCGATGATTTTTGGTCATTTGGGTGGCCCGGTTGACGTGGAATGTCTGATATATATAATACACCTTTCCCCCGATTTACACGGTAGATAGGTTCCTCAGAAATCTGTGTAAATCGAAATCGAGATTTCATATACGTAAAACCGCGTAAATCGAAAACAGGGTAAAATGAGCATAACTCAGCCATTTATTTCAACATAAAATAGAAGTAAATACACTTTTAGAAAAACAACATAACAATAGCAATATACTTACTAAATAATTCATTTTACATATAGAGAGAAAAATTCAATATCCTTAAAATTTTAACCAAAAATTTAATTTCTGTCATAACTTTCATAGCCTATAAATGATTTCTTTCCAATTGATATTTTGTAACTTTTATTATTCGATAGTACTTAGAGCGATTCTGATTCAATGGTAGAGGAATAACAGATAATCTCGAATCCGTGAGACTTGGTAATGAAATCCGTAATTAACAATTGGTTTGGTTTTTGTTAAAATCTTTATAGACCTCCTCATATTGAATTGAGTATTTATTAATATATTCGAAGAGCTCGTTTAATATTCGGGTTATTCGAAACGAAATTCAAAAATGGCAGTAGCAATATGTATAATAGTTAAATTGTTCACTTTTACTAATATTTGTTTATATCCCTTATTTTAAAAACCGCGTAAAAGCGAAACCGTGTAAAAAAAGCACCATGCAAATCGAGGGATCTACAGTCACATAACAAATAGGTAAAATTTGTAAAAAAAATAAATAATATAATTAAAATCACCGGAACTATTGAACACATCTTAAAAAGTATTTAATTAAACTGATGTTTTTATAAAAATAATTATATGCATGTACTGTACAGTACACGTTAGCTCCAAATACATGTGGGAATGTTCACATTTCTCACCAGGACATAAATTTGAATTGCAGCAGTCATCAAAGAGCAAAGCCGAGAGTCGCAGGTTCGATTCCTGCCTGTGTTCGGCACAGTATTTCTCGAGAATTTCCCCATACTAAATACATATGTATTTCCAATTTAATTAATTTCCTTGGTCAAAGATAACATCCTACATATCTATATAAGTATATCTGATCCCTAAATTTTTTCTTTTTCAACCATATAACTAAAATGTAAGTTAACGCTTTTAAAATAAATATTTTTTTTCAAAAAATTTCCTGTTTTAAATAGAGAGCATTTTATTTAAATTTTTTTGTAGGTTACCTACATACTACAATATTTTCCTACTTTCTAAAGCAAAGGGTTTACATTTTTTGTTATATGTACTATTTTAATTTCTTATTTATATTTAAAATCTAGTAAACTTTCGAAAGATGGCAAACTTTATTTGTTGAATTGGTTTTAATATATAAATCTGAATTTGAATACTTTAACTTTTATGATTTGAAAGTTCTGTATAAAAAACATTCGGGTCACTCCAGGCAATTTCATGGAAATGTTTTAACTTATTGAAAGTTTATGTTTGGCTCATGTTTCGAAGGACAGGCGTTTTGTTATCATTTTGAATAAAAATATTATTTTATTTACCTTAGTAAGAAGAACAAGTTGCGAAAGAGGGTGCTAATAGATCCACTCCTGTTATTTCTAGCATATTTTTGAAACCTTTTTTCTGGTTCTATATAATTCTAATATTTGAGAGCAGACAAAGAATCCTGGCAGTGATTTGTTTTTATATCTGTTGGGTTGGTTGGGAATTGCCTTCATTTTCTCTTAAAAAATCGGGTAAAATGAAAACGAGACGATTGTTATGCCAACCCTTCGCACATAGATATAGAAACCAGCTGGTTATAATTCATTCATTAATGTATGCGCTCAGCCCAGAGGTACGGTCCAGTCTTTTATTATTCGGAGAAGCTCAACGATTGTTTTTCATAAAATGAAATTTTGAACTAAGTTTACTTTGGTTTTAAAGCCAAATAAAGCGCAATTTCCTAAAAGTTCGAGGGTAACATTTTAGAAATTTCAAAGAGGTTGAAAATATTTGCATATATTTATTCTCAGAAATTAATAGAAGCGTGGTATAATAATATGAATTAATTAATTATAACAGCAAAATGTAAGGTAATATTTTAGATTTTTCTTTATTTATATTATTTTTTAACTTTTCGATCGTATTTTATAGTACGTAAAGCTACAATTATTCAAAAGCTTATATTTATATCGACATAAATGAATATTAACACCGACAGGTAGTCTATACATTAAAATAAAATTGTAACAAAGCCGTGTCAGTACATTTATATTTGTCTGTTTGTTTGCTTCACATAAAACCTATTTTTATGATTTATTGCAAAGAAGTGACTTATGGTCAAGTTTAAAACAGGCGTTTCGGAGAACGTCGATTTCGCGTTTTCAATTAAAGGTTGCAAATTCACGATAGCGGATTTAAAGTAACGAAGAATAATTCCCAACAAACAAGATCGATAAATGGAATTTTCTATGGCATCTTTTCATCAATTTGTGATCGAATTTTAGAAATTCAACGCCCTCTCAAAGATATTGGGTTTAATTATAGCATTTTTAAGATCCTCTATGAGTTCAGTCTATAAAAGGATTAGTTCTAACGAAAGGTTAACATCAAATATTTTAGTATTTATTTCTTGTACCTTTCGAAGTTTGCATTTCAAAAGTTTAACTTAACTAAACCTTATTTAAATTCATTCATATTTAAAGTTCAATACACAGGGCTTTTCAGCTACAGAAGGTCGAGAGGGGAGGTAATGGTGATTTCAAGACAAACAAAAGCTTGTTTCAGAGGTAGTTAAGTCCCTATCTCTGGAACAAGTTTTTGTTTGTCCTGATTATCTTCCGACTAAATAGCTCTATATAATAATAAATCGTTCGAGGAACAGGTATTGTTTATTTATATTAAAAAGTTTGTTTAAAGTTATATTCGGAAAATATTTAACATATTTTTTAGTGCATCTGGTGCTGAAAAGCTTAAAATTTCCTTTTACCACGAAGGAATTGTTTGGTGCTTCAAGAACTAATAGAAACAAATAGATTTTAGGAATATGAGTATTAGTTTACTTTAAACGCTCGAAAAAAAGGCTATTTTTTCCAATTTTTTTGACGTTCATGCGACAGATATTAACTCATTCGAGACCGATTGCACACCGTATGTGCGATTGATTTCCGAGACTATAGGCCCTATTTTGGAAGTCGATTTCGGTCGACTCGACTAGCGAAGACACTAATTTCCTTAGCATTTCAGGCTTGAAAATGTGTCTTCGCTAGTCGAGTCGACCGAAATCGACTTCCATAATAGGGCCCTATAAGACCGGTTGCACACCGTGTGTGCAGTGATATTGAATTGCAACAGTAATGAAAATAAGTTCGTTTAAGAAAAATTAAAGCTTTAAGTTGCGTAAAGCTTAAAGTTTGTATTACTTTTAAGTTAGACCCTAAAATGAGTAGGCCACAGCCAGGAACGCCGTGAATAAAAAAATAATTAGTGTAAACAACCAAAAGTGCTTCGCTCCTGGGGACGGTCTTCAAAAAAATGTCTGATCTCGAATGGGTTAATATATGTAAAAGTTGTTGGACTCAATAAATACACTCTTAAAATATATGAAAACTTTTTTTATTCATTTTACTCAATATTTATATGCAAAAATGGTAGACAAAGGTAACTCTTCATCATTTGAAACATCATCATCATTTGAAACATATAAATCAAATGTTATTGGATAAAGAATAACTGTGAGTTCGTTCCGAACTATAATAATTAAGGGCCCTATTATGGAAGTCGATTTCGGTCGACTCGACTAGCGACGACACTCATTTCCTTAGCATTTCAGGCTTGAAAATGTGTCTTCGCTAGTCGAGTGGACCGAAATCGACTTCCATAATAATGCCCTAACTATTACGCATAATTAACAAAATGGCGGACTTTTTCGAAAAAGAAAAACCTGGTGTTTTTTTTCAGTGATTTTTGCAAAAAAAAATCTGATTTTCTCAAAGGGTTGATTTCGGTTTAGGCGTAGAGTCTTATGAGCTATTTAGCTTGCCAGATTCCCGGAGATTTTTCAAGTATAGAGTTGATTTGTGGGCCATTCTTCTATCACAGCCTTCGTCGAAGACCAACTTATGTTACGGAAGGGTTCAGGACTCTGATACCGAGATGACGAACTTTTCCTAGCTAGTTTATCAGCAACCACATTTCCTTCAAGTTCGAAGTGTCCCAACGAAAGACATACAATTAACCGATTCTAGAAAAGAGCATAGATGGGCAAAATGCTAGTAGAAGTGTAAAAGAGGGAAAAATATCTTCAAAACTAGTTTCTTTTATTATTTTCAACAATATTTATTAGGATTTAGTCAAATCAGGATAAATAAATTCTTCTATACCAATCAAATATAAGTTTCTTGCCGTAGAAGTCCCAATAGGCGGTCATATGGAAGCCCATGTTTGTCATCATCATAATGTACTCAAAAATGGCAAATATGCTATAAACCCCTGGCTCACAATAGTCAGAGTGTCTTCGAAAGAGGTATCCCGCAGTAAGAAAAGCAAAGAAATTCGTGAAGAAAAGTATCTTCTTCGCGGCGAAGGAGTTTTGCTCCATCATAGAGTACGAGGTCATTTTCCGAAAATGCATATTCAGGACATACGTGGATAACATGTACAGTTCGCTCATCGCGACGAACATAACTAAGAAATTCCTATGCAGTTCGTAATCATCTGAAGATGTAACGAAGGCGACGCCAAGCAGAGCACAATTCTCCAATACCATAAATAAGCACACCAAATACGCCAAGTGTCTTCTACTTGGAATTATTTTTTTCTCGTAATACCGGTAATACATGACTGTCTTTATAAGACGAGGGATGAGGCTCAGACATACTCCCACTTGAAAGACGAGTCTCTGAGGCTGGTAAGTTCCGACCGCGGTTGAGATCGATGGCAGAAAATTGTCCTTCTGGCATTCTGTTGACGTGGTCTCTTCGAAGAAGAAAAGCATCGACCAAACTACGCAGAAAATAATACTGAAATATGGCAGAAGCGCTACTATCAAAATACATTTTCCGAAAGATACTTTTATGGAACTTTTCGAAGCTTCCAGGCGTTTAGAACGCGATGGCATTATTAATTACTGTTTTTTTCTTTTTCTTTAAAGATAGATACACTCACATGAATTTGTTCACAAACATAATAGAAATGACAAGAGCTACAGATTTTACCTGCCACGATTTAATAATACGATTACTTTGATTAACAAAAAATTAAAAAGTAGTGCATTTATAAATGAATAACTAAATACATACTCTGAACCACATTTTAGTGATATGAGCTTACTATCCTATACAGTGTATGGTTCAACTAAGTATTTTGACGAAATTGTGACATTTGAACCCACTTAATTACTTTTTTGGGGTTACGTCGAATGTTATGCGAATAATTCGCCAGCTATAGGGTAGGCCATCTGTTGATTTCTTTTTAAATTACATGTTATTATGACACAGAAAATCTTTCGCACTCAAACAATTTACAGAAATATAGTATCCTATTTCCACGGTACGAAATAAATAGATTTACGATTGTGCAACGTTGGAAAATATTGAAAACTTATTTCCAAAATGAGTGTTGTATTGCTAAAACAGTGAACATTTCGAAGAGAAATAATATCATGGTGCAGCTGCGATTAGACGCCGTTGGAATTATTTTTTTAGGGTG
The DNA here is from genome assembly GCA_949715965.1 of Dysmachus trigonus. Classification (NCBI taxonomy): domain Eukaryota; kingdom Metazoa; phylum Arthropoda; class Insecta; order Diptera; family Asilidae; genus Dysmachus; species Dysmachus trigonus. The sequence goes on from OX454320.1 coordinate 20,194,022, forward strand.
GCATTAAAGGACGATGTTATGCTGAAAATGCGAAAACGATTCAGAAACTTAAGAACAATATTGATCAAGCATTCGTGAAATAAATAAAACCGACACAAAAAAGCAAACCTTTAAAAAAGGAAAAATACAATGATGAGAGCCGAAAATCCTGAAAACGGCTGCATCGATTTCCACCAAACATGGCTAAGAACCATCTCGAAAATACCAAATATATTATTGTTCAACTACTAATATAAAAATTTAAAAAAGTGTGTTAAAATGTTTGTAACTCCATCACGCCGACGGCTGACATATGACATGACATATGACACGGACACATGACAACATGTGACATGACCTAAGTAGAGATTTGGTAGTTTCTCTTGACATTTGAGGAATTTTAATTTCTAAATTTTAGTAGTCAACTACATATAAGAGTAAAAAGTAACACACATATTTGGAATATTTAGTACCTTCGGGCAAAAAAAGAAAGATAAAAATATAAATAAGCTTTTCGATGTGATTGAGTTTCAAACATCCAAACAATATGTTTATAATATAATAAATATAATTAATTCGTATAATTAAAATTGATTATTTTTATATTGATTACTATGAAATAAGAGTTTTTAAATTAAAATTGTTCAAATAATGATAAAATAACCAACTTTAATAAAATGCAATATTTCGTTAAAACTAATAATATATAATATATCGATTCTGCGAAAATAAGGTGCTCAAAACGTCTCCCCTCTTAATGTATGATCACTCCGGGCAGAATTACTCTGAACAGGGTTTATTCAATACTCGTATATTATCACATATCAAATAAACTAATTTTGATTTAATTCGTTATACTCGAATCGAATCATTCTTTCGATTATATTTTATTAATTGTCTTTAATTAGTTACAAAATTTTTGAATGGAAATATTTAGCCCCTTGAGTACAAAGGCGCTCGGTCAATTTTTTGAGTCATACCCTAGACAGACTATGAATGAAAAGGAGAATTCTAAATTTCGTTCATAGTCTGTCTTGGATATTATGTAAAATTCCATAGCGTTCATTCACGTAGCCTAATGTGTTTCGAGAACAAGCCTTTATTAAGAAAAGATAGAGTCAATATTTCTTAACACATTGCTGCAAATGACAGCTATTTAGCTTTAGCTACACGTACTTATAAAGTTGAATATCTATTGTTTCCGGCAATATGTTATATTGAAAGTTTTATAATGTATTTTTGTAACGCTAAAAGGAAATATGTTAATTAAATGATCCGTTTTTTCTATTAGTCCTTTGTACACAGATGCGAATTATTAAGACATGAAGATGATGAAAAGCTTTAAGAAGTCTCAGAAACAGTGAAATCATTAAATCATTTTAGAAATATCGATTCGGTAAAGAAACTTTCGTGTTTACAGGAGTTCATAGAAGCATCATCGTTGACCTGCTTAGTTGAGGCATCATGAAAAGTCCGAAAGAACGAGGCGCAGAGTTTTGGAAGAATCAACAAGTGCAACATTGACCCACCGATCTGAGGAGGATGCATTCCATGTTCCAAGATATGTGTGCACAAGCATACTATAAAAGCGCGATTCACACTGCCGCTGGGGAGAGACAAGGGATAGTGAGACCGTGCCTTAAATTGCTCGTTTATCGATGCTTCCTTAATGGCAAATCTGAGTATTGTGAAAATAAAGAATTTTTAAAAGCAATTTTCTCTCATAACACCGCGACTCCACACATTAAAGAGTTAGCAGGAACCTGCTTCTGCTTCTTGGGCACATACCGAAACGCAAAAAAGCAATAAGGGCAGCAATGGTTTATAAACTGTTTATTGCAGTAAATCGCCCTCTATAGCGCTCGCTCTTTATTTTGGGTTAAGTGAAATATTAAAAATTTATCAAGGGCATATAAAGCGCGATATGGAAAATTCTCACTTTTCTTCTTTGGTGTGGAAATAAAAACGGCATCCCCTTTCCAGGCCTCCTTACTTTTCCCAGTGAACCGAAGTGAATTTCGGAAAGGATTTCGTGCGCATGGGTCATTCCAAAAAATCCTGTGTATCTTGCAGGGATTTCCGCTGAATCGTTGCTTCGTTGTTCTGATTCCCGACCTGACGCTCCATTAGACTAGAAAGGGAGAATTCCTCTTGGTACCTGCAGTTCGCCGTGAGTTCTCGCCAAGGTCTGGATTGTTGACGTTATCGGGCAAACGTTTTGAAAATATCTCGCGGTTTATTCGAATGCGTGTTTTTTCAACGTGTAGATTACGTTCGAGAAGATCCCCTAAAGTGAGTTTTTTTTTTTTTTTAAAGTCCAGAGTAAAATCCCTGTATTTGGTTTTTTATACCTGAATAACATACATTCCTGTCCCTTTATACCTCTATCTGTATCTCTAGTGAATAGTCACGGCATAGTTCCGAAAGGTTCTGGTCGGCTGAATAGTTTTTTGTCGCGGTTCTCTGGTGACACAGTGAAAATTGCAAAAAATTCAAGTCCATTATATAGGCTCGAATGAATAATGTATGTGTCTTCTCGTAATTAATAGTTGTGGACAGAAAAATCAGCAGTATATTTTCGTTTTTTCTTTTTAAATCTTTTTCACCTTTAAGATAATGCCGACCTGTGAAGTTTCCATACGTACGCACGTATAAGTGAATATCCCCCATTCACACATGTGACTAATTAGCATTCCGAGTTCGACAAAGTGCTCATTTGTATTATTATGGCACACATATTGCCACAGGATTAATTCTAATGGATAACCGCGTTCATTTGTGCAGCCGTAGTGCACGTACCGATTGCATTTTTAATAACGTCAGGATATAGGATTCAGAGTTCTTCGATATGTGGATTTGTCGTTCGGAAAATGAAAATGTCGCTAAATCCAGGAAGAGTGAAGGGTTCCCCGGATAGGCCTGTCACAATATCAGCAATAAGCGCCTCTTTAACATGAATTGAAGTAAGTACTTTTTAATGACTGTGCACTGTTTATTCGAAAATAAATATACATCCCCTGGATTTTCCATTTGATACCAGTGGAGCGGAGGGATTAAGCAGCAACTCTGTTTATCCTCAGACTCTTTATAGGTTCTCGAAAGCCCCCGCTGAATTATTTTGATGGGATTCACAAACAGACCCGGACACAAAGCTTCCCCTAAAAACTTTCATAATCCCTGGTCCCCGACACTGATTTAATAAAAACACATTTTGAATGAATGATTTTACACTTCCTTCTTCTAATATTAGCTAAATTTAATCGCGGGCATTCATTTTCGAAGGCCATTGACGGAACAAAGCCGGTCATTAAGTTCCTAATGGGTTCTTACTGAAAAAGGATAGAAACCTAAAGGATTGCAAGTAATTAGAGGTTTGTAGCGCTTTTATTATAAAGATTTGCAGGAAAAGAAATCGGGGCCCCAAAGATTGGAGATTAATGAACTTGATGAAGCTTAATGTTTGCTCAAGAAAAGATTTATGGTCAGAGATATGAACGAGGTCATTATTTCTCTTAATTAAACTCCTAGTCCGAGATTCGGATGGCGGATCTAAGAGAGAACAAAAAAAAAGAAAAAACCTAAACTATGCTACATAAATGGGGTCTTTTCGATCGATAGGCTTGTACGAGTTTCACGCCAATTTTCCAAATCATCCCTTTCTTAGATTCTTACTAGTTACAGAATTTTTGGCGGTATTATTTATTGATTCTATTCGATTAACAAAGAAAAAAAAAACCTTATGACTGATACTTATAACAAAGAAATGTATATAATACATATCCCATCAATTTATTAATATTACATGGATTAACACTTTGATTCGTCCCATTATTCTTTCTCTACTTAGTGTGGCCTCAAATTAAACAAACACTGTAAGAAGAATTCATTAAATTGTGTTTGTTAGCTATTTAAATCTGCGAAATAAAATACATAATATTACACTACTAAAAACCTCGATTTTACATAAAAGTTAAGAGCTCTCTACCCTTTAATTGCTTTAAAAATCACTTTAACTCGGAAGAAGGAGCTGAATTTTACAGAAGACTTTATATATTTTAAAAAATCAGCGTATTTATAACATTTCTTAAATTATGAGGTAGAATATTAGTTCCGTTACTCTCAAAAAATTTCTGGTTTCAACAATTAATTTCATGCTTAATGTTACTACTTTTTTTTATGTTTTTCACCTGATTGCTGGTAAACATATCTAGAATTTGAGGATCCGCACATCACGAAACTTTTGTATTGTACTTTCGTTCGTCCCATACTGGAGTATGCAAGTCCCGTTTAGTCGCCCTTTTATGCGGTTCATATTAACCGTATCGAGGCGGTCCAGCGTAGATTTGTTCGATTTGCTCTTCGCGGTCTCCATTGGGATAACCCCGTCATCCTCCCGCCCTATGAGGACAGGCTTAAGCTTTTTCCCCTTTCTTCTCTTGAGACTAGACGAAACAACGCCAGAATTGTTTTTGCGTTCGACTGCGTTCAAGGATCGATAAATTCTCCTGAATTGTTAAATATCTTTAATATTTCTGTCCCTGCTCGCTCCCTGAGGAATTATGACTTCTTCCATGTTCCTCAGCATACTACCAATTATGGATTGAACGAGCCTACCTCATCTATGTCACGCCTTTTTAATTTGCATTATGACAATCTGGATTTTAACCTTTCAAAACACCAGATTAAAAATCTGCTTTGCTAAAGTTACTTTTTTTTTTATTTTTGCTGTAGTAGTCAGTAATTTGATGAATGTGTTGAATAAATAAATAGAGAAATCTATTTAAAAAATCTGAAACTATCTACGAGTAGTACGAACTTTTTTACTACTGAACATCACTAAATGTAAAATGATAACATGTTCTAGGGAAAATAATACCAATTATTATGAGTACCGAATGGCAGGGGTCTCACTTGATCGTGTTAGCTACTTAAGGATCTGGAAGTAATTTTTTACCAAAAGCTACTTTTTCAAGCGCACATCCATTGGATTACCCCCAAAGCTTATAAGATGTTGGGTTTCATATGGTGTACTATACATACATTATTATTGATAGGGAGCTAACATACTTTAGTACGTCCGTCTGATTGAACAAATATAAATCTCCAACTAGAATTACACGCTCTCCCTTCATTTTTAAACTTCCATTAGCTAGAACTTATTTCCGTCAGAAATCACCTTCATTTAGAGTACAAAAACAGCATTACGACTTATTCAATTATGTTGATATCTTCAGTCTTAGTCTCTACTCCTTTAAAATATCCTTAAGAGATGAACTTTTCACCCCCCTCACGTAATCCTTACCCGACAATAACATTTGCTTTGCACAGTTCTTTCTCAGGTTCTTTCATTTTGTTTTGGATTTATCTACAATATTTTTAATTTTTTTTTTTTTTTTTTTTTTTTTTGCTTGTGTCCAATAAGAAATTGCGAAAACTAATGGGTCACAATTTTTTAACAAATGGAGAGATCGGTAAAATGTAAATACTTTTTAATAAAGGACAGTCGTAATTTTTATTTCATGTCTATTTTATTATAAAAAAATGAAATCTATTTAATACAAACCTTTAATTTAAAAATATAGTGAAAAACGTGAATTATTAATAATATATATTTGTTAAATGTCAACCATCTACATAAAAGGTATCTACCTGCATTTCTTTGAATCTTCTGTCGCCGGAGAGAAGTACAAAGTGATGTTAGAGACCAAATCCTTTCTCATGCGAAAAAGAGGAGCCGCGTTAATCCTTTTTTTTTTTATTCAAGACGGAGCAGCACCTCATCGCACACAAGAAGTATCATCAATAAATTTTATGGCGATCGAGTTTATGGCCTAGGGTACCAACGCTTTGCTAGGGGAAAAGAAATAGAATAGCCACCTTACTCGTCAGTTTCTCCCTTAATGTGATTTCTTTTTATGGGGCTACATTAAAGATCTCTGCTATGAAAATAACCAAAAATCAGTTGAGGATTTTATTAAAGACATTGGGAAGATCGTCAATGGCATTTCAAAAGAAACGTTAGAACATGGTTTTAATAGTTTTAGAAAGCATATGGATATTTGTGCCAATTTAGATGGTTAAAATATCGAAAATATATATCATTAGTAACTAACGTTTTTCACTATATTTTCAAATTAATTGTTTTGTATTAAATAGATTTAATTTTTTTATAATAAAATGGACATGAAATAAAAATGACGACTTTTCTTTATTAAAGAGTATTTACATTTTACCGATCTCTCCATTTGTTAAAAAATTGTGACCCATTAGTTTTCGCAATTTCATATTGGACACCCTGTATATTAACCATTTTTACTATTATTATTTTCCTCCTTTCAATTTAATTTGTTATTTCTAAGATATCGGTAGTCTTTAATTCGATTTACTCTTTAGGCTCCCGCGGCGGCAACTTTTTTGTAAAAAAATTAATAAATAAAAACATGGAGTAAAAGTTAAATTGAAATTATTTCTCTTTGAAACTTAACAAACGTATTATAGTAAAATTGAAATTAAAATAGTTAGATGAACACTTAAAAAAAAAATTAACTAAAATCAAGTAAAAACGTAGCCAAAATTAAAAAAATACGAGCCAAAGGAACATTTTTTTATTTTAAGTTTTTCGATGAAATAGATTTAAATAAAATAGTCTTTAATTTTAAGAAATATTTCTTTAAAAATAGGAAATTGGTTTTTTTCCCTTGGTTCCCTTTTTTAAGTACATGATTTCTTTCAATATAAGATGCTCATTTTTTTGAGTGTAAAATCTAGTTAATTGAAACAGAAAATTCACACTAGACGAATTAACAAACCCTCATTGTTGAATTAACTATTGATTTTTTTTTTTAATGTAAGGGGTTAAGAGCTCTTAACTTTCGAGTAGTTAAAAACAATTTAAAACATCATTTGGTTTTAATTTTAGCTAATATTTATATTCTTTTTACCCTAGTAATAGCCATAAATTGGGTTCCGAAAGGAAGTGTTTTTATTTTTGTTTTAAGAGTATATGTATCATTTTTGTCAATGTTCCCTTTCAGGTCCGATTCATCGAAATTGCTTGATTCACTAAAGGTGAATTGAAAATTTTGGATATTTACTCATAGCAAAATATTTATGTTATTAAAAGAACATCAAATTGCATTGACTTATGCTCATTGTGCGCCAAAAAATTAATCTAATAATTTTAAAGGTTAAAGATTTGAAGTCTAGATGGGTAAAAGTCGATTCAGATTAAATTTTAACAAAAAACGTGGCAAGTTAAAAATTGTGACCAGAAATTAAAAAAAAAAAAAAAAAAATTTTTGTTCCTTCAAAAAATATTAAATGGGGTATGAAATCAAAGAATATAAAAAGAATCAGTTATTAGTTTATTCAACTTTTATATTTTAATTAATTTTGAAGCAATTTAACGTAGAAAAGAAAAAAAAATTATCATAATTTGTAAAATTTTATTACCCTGTCATTGATAAAATTAAATAATTAGAAAAAATAAAAAAGTATTTTAAAAAAAAATTTTATGTTATTTATATACATATACAGTCAAGTCTCCTATAACGCGATTAATTCGTACCGCGTTTTACGGAAACCGTGCTATGAGAGACTTAGAATTAATTCAAATCAGGATATGCGTTCTATGGAAACCGCGTTTTGAGAAACATAGAAATAATATAAATCAGAAAAATCTATATCGCGTTATATGGAAACCACCGCCGCGTTCTATGGAAACCGTGTTATAAGAAACTCAGAATTAATACAAATTAAATGATTCGTACCGCGTTATATGGCATCTCAAAATAAATAAATTCTATATAAATCAGACCTATATAAAAACTGCATTCTTAAAGTAACAAGTTGTGACTGATACGGTTAATAAATAAAATTTTATAATAGAAATGACAATGAATATGTAGATTTTTAAATATTTAAATTTAGGTTTAATGAATACTAGAATTGACAAACAGGGGAATACACCACAAATGTTAACTATGTACATACAAAAATTTAACACATCGAATAAGTGTTGTCATAGATAAACTTTTCAAGCCATTTGAGTTGTTGGAATGTTTTTGTATCAAAAACGCGTTATAAAGAGACCGCGTTATAGGAGAACATGACGCATTTTTCACACCGCGTTATATAGGAATCGCGCTATAAAAACACCGTGTTATAGGAGACTTGACTGTATGAAAAATTTAAGAAACAAAAATTACAAATATCGTGGTAAATTGGGATATCGTTAGTAAAAATATTACAAAGTTGGCATTAATCCACAAATTGTAAACTTTATAGTGTGAAAATATCCCTTTTGCGTTTATTCATGTTATCACAAAAACTTCACTCTCCAGACTCAAGCCAATTTGTTTGAATATATTTCACAGTGTTGCTACACGTCGCGTCGTAGTCATTAATTGTGTTTCTACTGTATGTTAATTTATAATGCATTTCACAATAACACGCATTTGACAAAGACACGCAATGGCGCTTATTCTATGAAATATCTTCTTTCTTTCTTTCTCGAGAATTATTATAGCCGGAATGTTTATATAGATAAGTGTAACAGTTGAAAAATTAAGTTCTTATAAATTTACATATTCATAAAAACCAGGGCTGCAAAATTAAATTAAACGTGCAATAGTTTCAGTGCACATAAACTAAACAAGTATCAAACGGAGGGTTTCTGTGCACATAAACTTATCAAACGTAAACCAGTGTATGTTTCAGTGCACATAAACTAAACAAAAATGTACCTACGTTTCTGTGCACATAAACTAAACAAAAATGTACCTACGTTTCTGTGCACATAAACTAAACAAAAATGTACCTACGTTTATGTGCACATAAACTAAACAAAAATGTACCTACGTTTATGTGCACATAAACTAAACAAAAATGTACCTACGTTTCTGTGCACATAAACTAAACAAGTATCAAACGGAGGGTTTCTGTGCACATAAACTTATCAATTTCGTTTATTTGCTTTTTCGGTTTGTGTGCACACGCCAAGGAATAGTTTCGTTTCGTTTCGAATTTCTTTGCAGGAGCTGTATATAGTACCGGCCTTTGGAGGAGGGGGAGGGGGGGAGGGGGGAGGAGTGTGGAGGGGGGGAGGGGGAGGAGTGTGAAGGGGGGGGGGGGGGGGGGGGGAGCGTTAGGGGAAGGGGAGGGGTTAGGGGGGGGGGGGAAGGGGGGGGGAAGCGTTAGGGGAAGGGGAGGGGTTAGGGGTGGAAGGGGGAAGGGGGAGGGAAGGGGGAAGGGGGAGGGAAGGGGTGGAAGGGGGAAGGGGGAGGGAAGGGGTGGGAAGGGGGAAGGGGGGGGGGGGGGAAGGGGTGGGAAGGGGAAAGGTGGTGGGAAGGGGGGAAAGGTGGTGGGAAGGGGGAAGGGGGAAGGTGGTGGGAAGGGGGAAGGGGGAAGGGGGTGGGAAGGGGGAAGGTGGTGGGAAGGGGGAAGGGGGTGGGAAGGGGGTGGGAAGGGGGTGGGAAGGGGGAAGGGGGCAAGCTCGAGCGGCGCCCGAGGGCGCCGGTCGATTTAGGGCGCCAAATTAATTAGGAACATATTAAAATTTCTCAGAAGAATAAGTTTGTGGAACTGCAAAATTGAGTAAAAACCGCAACGAAACCGCACGTTTAATTTAATTTTCCAGCCCTGGTTTCTGTGCACATTAACCTCCTTATTAGGAAATTCGCTTTGTTTCGTTTAATAAACTCCCTGCAAAGAAATTCGAAACGAAACGAAACTATTCCTTGGCGTGTGCACACAAACCGAAAAAGCAAATAAACGAAATTGATAAGTTTATGTGCACAGAAACCCTCCGTTTGATACTTGTTTAGTTTATGTGCACAGAAACGTAGGTACATTTTTGTTTAGTTTATGTGCACATAAACGTAGGTACATTTTTGTTTAGTTTATGTGCACATAAACGTAGGTACATTTTTGTTTAGTTTATGTGCACAGAAACGTAGGTACATTTTTGTTTAGTTTATGTGCACATAAACGTAGGTACATTTTTGTTTAGTTTATGTGCACTGAAACATACACTGGTTTACGTTTGATAAGTTTATGTGTACAGAAACCCTCCGTTTGATACTTGTTTAGTTTATGTGCACAGAAACGTAGGTACATTTTTGTTCTTTCAGTTTCGTTTATTTACTTTTTGCAGCCCTGATAAAAACAAAATTTTGCTTGTTTCCCTTGTTCGAAATCCAGTTTTTGCAGCACGCACTGAATTTGTCTTGTTAGTCGATTGCAATGTTTTAATGTTCATGGACATAATTTTGAATTTTTCAAAAACTCTTAGTCTTTACCAATTTCATTAGTGCGACAAATCGTTTATAATAATTTTTCAGTATAACTTTCAGAAATGAGCTGAAAATGCCGTTTTCACAATTCTTCTAAATGTTTTTCTCATAAACCTATTTTCAGAATGATCTAATTATGAAGAAAGGTGCTTTAAAAACAAAGTTACACAGCATCATTGTCTTAACCGAGAGACCAAACTTTGTAGGGATACTTACTTAAAAGACACTTTCTTAAGAAAAGTTGCACGGTACAAAAGCAAAAAGGTTTGTATTCATTCCCTCGGCAATAAAAGTACCATTTTCGCTGTCCGTCTACACCACATAGAAACCAAATTGGTTCAATCCCAGTAGGAAAAATTGGGATGCCTCCCTCTAAGAGGTATAAGGGAGTCATGCGATTACAAGAGTAAAATCCCATGGGAGGAAAAAGGGATGACAATATGAGTTTAAGTCTCGCTCTTCGTTCGTTTTGTTTCTTTATTACGCGATCTGAAGAGTAAAATCCTAAGGGATCACAAAGGGATGGCAATATGAGTTTAAGTTTTGCGTATTTTTGTTTACATTCCGTGTTTTGTTTTTTTTTTTTACCGAAGAGGTTACAGTCTCGGAGCATTGAAGAAACAGTGAACAGTCTCTTTCTATAAAGCGTTGAAAGAGGTTGTACAATAAATGCGTTATAATATATTTGAAATTACATTTCCCAAAGAATTAACCTGGATGTCTCCTAAAAGAGATTTGATACCTCCAGGATGTGTCCTTTTGGCATGATTTTAACATTATCATGTCATTGCAGGAGAGATCTCTCTTTGACTACTTCCTGAACATAACTGGAGGTCTCCCTCAAGCATTTAATGAAAGGAAAATCGAGACCTCCACTTATGTTCAGAAAGTGGTCAAAGAGAGATCTCTCTTCAACTTTTTCGTGAGCATAAAAAGAGGCCTCGCCTGCAATGACATGCTAATGTTAAAATCATGCCAAAAGGAGACATCCTGGAGGTATCAAATCTCTTTTAGGAGACATCCAGGTTTAATCTTTGAGGCCTCCTTTTCCTACTGGGATATTCCAGTTTACTTTGTATCTCTAAAACCATTGCATTCACAGACTTAAACTTTTGCATTTGGTTGTCTTATGACAATTGGGTAATATACTCCCACAATTTTATGAGATCCCAACCTTAAGGAGGAGAAAGGGGTTGGTTACAAATGTTCAATATTTCTTCAAATATCTGCGAAATTCTGTAATTCATTCGATGCCACTTAGGAATCGACTCTCATAAAATTCTTTTAAATGTTTTATTCAATTCTTTGATGATCCAATGATCCAGATACATTAGATTGTTAAATAATGATACTTCCCATTTCGTCTTTTAGAAAAATAGGAATTTAATATTGTACATATATGATCCATGAAATTCGAGATAAAACACCGAATTTAAGTGGAAATGAGTTGAAAATTGTACATGAAATAAAATGTTCTTTAACCCATTAATGCCTGAATAACAAAAAATTTTACGGCAACTTCGAGGCCCTAACTTTTATCGAAGGGGTGGTCAATTCTTATCGAGACCAACTTTTCTAGACGTATTTGGAGTCGTCCAACATGATCCAACCAAAAAAAAAAAAATTATTATTATTGTTTTTTTGCAATATTACGTAAATAAATACCTTTTTCACGTCATTTTTTTTCGAAAAAACGACAGATTTAGTGGGGAAAAAGCAACTTTTTACTGCAATAAAGTGCATAAAACGTGTTATTAGTACTTAAACTTCAAAAATATGCAGGCATTTTTTTCGTTAAAAATATTAGGCTGCATTGCAACAATGTAACGCATATTTGCATTACTTTAGATCACTTTTTTTATCTCACTATGTCCGACTATTCCCAAAAATGTATATACACTAGTTTTAAGGGCCACTGATTACGAATTTGCTATCAGATTTTCGTAATAAAAAATGGCGGATCCAAGATGGCGAACAATTTTTGGCAAAATTCTCAATTTCTTCGAAAAAAAAGTGGGTATTCGGAGTTTTTGGGGTCACTGATTACTGATTAAATGCCTGCATATTTTTGAAGTTTAAATCCTAATAACACGTTTTATGCACTTTATTGCAGTAAAAAGTTGCTTTATCCTGACTAAATCAGACGTTTTTAAAAAAAAAATTACGTGAAAAAGCTATTTATTTACGTAATATTGCAAAAAAACAATAATAATAATTTTTATTCACTTTTTTTTTTGGTTGGATCGTGTCGGAAGACTCAAAATATGTCTAGAAAAGTTGGTCTCGATGAGAATTGACCACCCCTTCGATAAAAGTTAGGGCCTCGAAGTTGCCGTAAAATTTGTTGTTATTCAGGCATTAATGGGTTAATTTTATATATACATATGTATATATGATTTTTTTTTTAATTACATCTTTCACTACCACGATAGTTTACAAATAAATTACCCGTATTTTTATGAAGCATTTTTACCTTACTGACTCCCTTTGAGCTATTTGACCGTTCTGAGGCTTTTTAGACAAACTATAAAAGGGGAGAATAATATAATAACTTTGGATCTGAAAAAATAAATCCACAAATATATAAAAGTATATGGTATTATGAGCTTTATAGTGGAGAATAGTTCTTTTAGGAAAAGCTCTTTATGTGAAATTGATTGCCTGGAAAATATATTCGGAAAATATATTTTATTAAAGCAATTGAGCGTTTATACAGCGTAAAATTGGAGCGTGCTCCGACCTGCAACATGCATCGCGTAGAGGTAGATGTGCTAAGCAATTGGGTTATCAAAGAGCCCACTGCACAATAAAAAAATAAATATATTACTCATTCACAGTATACTACTAAAAAGGGATGGGGTGAGAAATCTGGATTTTTAAAATCAATAAAAAAAACTGAAATTTTGTAATCAAGAAATCTCGACTTGATGTGCCTCGAATAATCCCGACAAATTTCGATACCTAATGTGATAAGATTGGATCATTATTTAATTTGGAACTTAAAAATTCGAAAGTATGCAAACTGAAGACCGAATTATTAAATCCAGAAATTTCATAATCCTGCAATACAAATATTGAAATATTTAAATACCGAACTGAAAACACATAAATTTGATGCAAAGTTTACAAATTGTTTCAAGCAATGGATATTGAATTAAGACTTTCTTTATATGAAATGTCTATTGACCAAAGATTTTCCTTGTATACATAAAATGTTCATCGGATAAAATATTATTTTTACTTATTTATCGTATTTGTTTAAGGTCGGAATTATTGTAAGTCGAAATGAAATAAGGTGAGATTGTCGTTGCCAGTATTTTAAAAATCGTTGGGTACGAGCCCCTAAAGTTATGAAATTTTTTTGCTACTACTACCAGGCAAAGGGTACGATAAAAACATCTTATCACATAGTAGGAGTCCCTTTCCATTTACATAATCGAAATTTCATATAAAACCATATGTGGAATTTTTTCAAAATTCCAGAAGCTCTTCCGCTTCAGAGGGTGTAAATATTTCATTCCTGCTCTGCAATTTGAAGCCTAAAACGAATCGATATAAAACAGAGTGTGCCTGTCATCACGGTTTAATTGACCACCTCGAATGGGGCTATAGAAGTGCTCCAGCGAAGTCAATTCTCGCATCACTTAAAGATTTATGATTTCAAAATTGTCAAAAACAGCCCTCCGAAAGAGTAACTCCACAATTTCCGATCTGAACCGTCAGCTGTCATCATCGCTCAAGAACTATGAATAAAATATTTCATGTTTTTTTTATTTTGTGCTTTGTAAATTGGCTTTCATTTGTGCCTCATGACACGTTGGAAGCAAAAGATAAAATATTTTCATCCCTGCCCGTAAAAAATTGTAGCGTTTCCTTTATTTATTTTTTTTTTTTTTATATTTTACCCCAGCGTCGTCGTTTCACTTTCGCCACACGAAATCATTTTTTAAAGGAAAATCCTGAAGGAATTTTTTATAAGAGATGGAATTTCAAGTGGGCAAACACGCCAAGAACAAATCCCAATCTCTCACAGTTTCGGTTCGAAATTGTTGAAATGCCCGTGAAAGCAATTTTAACATACCTTTGCCGTTTTTCGTTACTAATTTAAACACAAGGTCGTTGAAGAAGACACTCTCGACTCGGATAAGCTGGTCCTTCTAGCCGAGAAAGTTCGCTTCTGTGATTTTCATTTTGTAGCGGACTGAAAAAAATAGCAGCAATATTGGTCCGGACACTTACGAACATATAAATGTTAAGGACACAGGCACAGGTACAGGCAGAAGCATAATCAGATGGCACCTGGCAGCACAAAAGGGAATTAGGTATTTATGGAAGTTATAGGACTGGAAACATGCCCGAACAAGGACTGTTCTCACAAACAATAAAATGGGACCTCCATAGCATGCAGCTTGGAAATAGTTTCTGCACCATTTCGGCACTTTTATGATAGTTTTTTATGTCCTCTATGCCATAAAGAAAAATTTAGTACATTAAAATTCAGCAAGTTTACAAAAAGTTATTTTATTACATACCTACACACAATTTCATTTGATCGTATATCGCTACCCATATAAACTATGAGTATGGGATAGGCTTAGACAAATTATTTCGAAATGAAAACAGACATTTTTATGTGCTATCATTTTTCGTTTTTCACTGAACTTTTAATTTCTAAAAGGTAAATCTAAAAGAGAAATATTGCACAGTACAACACATTTTCTATTTTTTTCTATTGTCAAATAAGTAATTGGTTCATTTCTATTGGATTTTTTCATTATATGTACAATGTTTATGTATTAGAATTTTCAAACGAAAATATTCAATTGACTCTTGTTTTCGAAAAAAAAAGAGACTTACTATATAAAGTGCAAAATACTGTATTTTAGACATTTCTGAATAATCATAAAAAAAAAAGGTTTTTATAGGAGCTCATAGCAGCGGCGGATTTACAAATTTGCCGCCAATAGGCTATTCAAATTTTGCCGCCCCTACTAGTCCGAGAGCTGACTGCAAAAAACCTAGCCAATAAAGTAACAGGATGAAATGTGTTTTATATGTTAGTACCAACAGTGCTCGTAACAAAATGCATGGTGTGCCTAGGCAGAACTTGTGCACAAATTTGCTATGAGCCTTTTCAGGACGCAAATTTGGGACTGCAACTTTACCTATCGAGTAACAGCTTGAAATTATTTTTAAAATTTTGCATTTACCGAGTTAAACAAAAATATATTGGTGTGCCTCATTAAATCTTGTGCTAATACCTTGGCACACCATTTTTTTTAATTTTTTTTTATGCACGCTACTGTACCTATCGAGTAACAGCCTCAAACTGCTATCAAATGAAAGTTTCAACATTGTATTATTAGAAAAACAAAGTGTGCCACGTCTAAGCCTGTGCCAAATATCTGGCACACCACTTTCAATTTTCAGTCTTACAGCCGGCCCATGACGAGAGTACGTCATTTCTTCGCTCAGACCAGCTACCCCACCACATCATTTTCCATCCTGCGCATGAGCAGAACATTCTAAATCGTATGGCTAGTCTTAAAGAAGAAAGAACGTACTCTCTTTTTATTTTAATCCGACTATATCTTATGCTATTATTAATAGAACCTATTACAGAAGTATTTAGGGATAAAATAATGATTACCCAATAAACAATTATGATTTAAAAAAAATATTCTTTATTCATTTGGATATTTTAAAAATTAAATATCCATAATACTATAAAAAAATTTCTTATACATACTATTATTAAATTAATAAAAACTTACATATGTAGAAACACAACATACAGAGTGATCCAAAAGTATGGAAACGGCTAAAAAATTTCTTATACATACTATTATTAAATTAATAAAAACTTACATATGTAGAAACACAACATACAGAGTGATCCAAAAGTATGGAAACGGCTAAATAACTTTCGAGGAATGCATTTTGGAGAAAAAAGTTTTAGACAAAAGTCTTAGGAATTTTCCCTGGCTATTCAATGGTGGCCGTAGATTTGACCTTGACCATGGCCTTGAAGGTCATTTCAAGGTCAAGTTGATTTTTTTAGATTGGAATCCATATTTTCGACCACGGAAATGAAAAGAGCGGAAAATTTTACGTCCGACGTCTTAACCATGACCTCGAAGGTCATATCAAGGTCAATATGGCTCTTTAAAAGGGAACCTGCATTGTAGTAGGGGAGCCCGGGATGCTAAATTTGCAGTTACTAGAGCGTTATAGGGACCTATTGGATTGTGAAGATAAGGTTCTAAAACGAAAAAAAGTTTATGTTAAGTTTTCCATTTTAGTGGGGAAAAGAGCGTGTAAAAATTTTTAAAAATGTAACAAAAAAAACAGTCACATGGAAATACTCTAGCGCGTCAGACATTCATAGTGTATACCTGCTTTGTCTTTCTGATAACCGATAGATATTAATCTGACGATTAAATAGTGGTGGGTGGCTGTAAAAAGGGATAAAAAAACAAAACAAAAAAAAGTTATTCGATCACGTCAGATATTGAAAGGGATTAGCAATTGAACTCAAAAAAGTCCCCTATTTCAATAGCTGACGATTTGGACGGGACCAAAACTCATGATTAACTTTTGAAAATGTTAAAAAAAACAGTTACCTTGAAATACTCGAGTGGGTCAGAATTTTATACAAATCTGACAATTATATAGAGGAGTATTGGTAATCTGACAATTTGAAAAATTATTAATGTGAGAGTTTTCAAATAAATTTTTTTTTAGTTTCTTTTGTTTATTACGGGATGTAATAAAAAAGATATGTACACACATTTATATATAAGAAATTCAATCATTTATTTATATAAAAGCTTAAAAGTTTTTAAGTGAAAAAGTGCTTTTTTAGACGGAATTAATAAAATAAAATAAAATGTGCTTTAGATAAATGATCGATAAGCATAATATAATGTGTTTGGTGTGTGGCTGTGGAAAAGGCAGCGTGTAATGTGTTCATAGAAAAGTTTTGTGATAAAAAATTTTTGTGAGGTGCACCCTGCAGGAGTGTTCCACTTTTCGCCCCAAATTTTTGTCTTTCTCTCACCTATGCCTTCTTTATTACTACCTATTTCTAGCAGAAATTTCCACTTCGTTCCTGTAACGGTACCAAGGTCGAAAAAAGATAAGGAAAACTTCACGAGTGTCCCCTTTTGTTAATAGATACTCTTTGGTTGTCAGCATCTGTACGCTCAGCCTTTATCGATGGTTTTAGCTACATCGCCCCATGAAAACCGTCAGATTATATGGTTTTCGTGATCCTGATAGAATTTCCTTCAAAATAAAAAAAAAATTCAATCGCGCTCGAGTATTTCGAGGTGACGTTTTTTTTTACAACTTTGTGACTCGCCCATTTCTTTATGCCACGCTCAAATTGTCAGATTATTGAAATATACACTTTTCTGGATGTACTTAACTTACCTGTTCTTAATCTGACGCGCTCGAGTTTTTCTGAGGATCGATTTTTTTTTACTAATCTGACGGGCTGCCCTCATCGCACTCCCCTGTATTAAGGGTTCATATATGGTAGGGGTACATTACAGGGTGCAAAGTTTCTCCCCATATGATTTTCTGACGCGCTCGAGTAAGAACCAAAATCCCCGCTTGGGCTCCCATACTATTGTTACTGCGGATTTGGAAAGAGCAGAAGTTTTGCGTCGAAGGTTATGTCAAGGTCAAGATGGTTTTTTGAAGGGCAAACCACGTTTTTGGCCACGGAAATGGAAAGAGCGGAAAATTGTACGTTCCCTTCGAGGTAATGGTCAAGGTCATAATCTTTCCATTTACTTTGCCAACAAAATGTTTTCCCCTTCAAAAAAAACACCTTGACCTTGATATGACCTTCGAGGTCATGGTCATGGTCATGGTCATGGTCAAGGTTGTTGTCAAGGTCACATTTTGAAGCAAAACTTCCGCTCTTTCCAAATACGCAGTAAGAATGCAGGTTCCCTTTTAAAGAGCCATATTGACCTTGATATGACCTTCGAGGTCATGGTTAAGATCACAGTCGGACGTAAAATTTTCCGCTCTTTTCATTTCCGTTGTCGAAAATATGGGTTCCAATCTAAAAAAATCAACTTGACCTTGAAATGACCTTCAAGGCCATGGTCAAGGTCAAATCTACGGCCACCATTGAATAGCCAGGGAAAATTCCTAAGATTTTGTCTAAAACTTTTTTCTCCAAAATGCATTCCTCGAAAGTTATTTAGCCGTTTCCATACTTTTGGATCACTCTGTATGTTGTGTTTCTACATATGTAAGTTTTTATTAATTTAATAATAGTATGTATAAGAAATTTTTTAGCCGTTTCCATACTTTTGGATCACTCTGTATGTTGTGTTTCTACATATGTAAGTTTTTATTAATTTAATAATAGTATGTATAAGAAATTTTTTTATAGTATTATGGATATTTAATTTTTAAAATATCCAAATGAATAAAGAATATTTTTTTTAAATCATAATTGTTTATTGGGTAATCATTATTTTATCCCTAAATACTTCTGTAATAGGTTCTATTAATAATAGCATAAGATATAGTCGGATTAAAATAAAAAGAGAGTACGTTCTTTCTTCTTTAAGACTAGCCATACGATTTAGAATGTTCTGCTCATGCGCAGGATGGAAAATGATGTGGTGGGGTAGCTGGTCTGAGCGAAGAAATGACGTACTCTCGTCATGGGCCGGCTGTAAGACTGAAAATTGAAAGTGGTGTGCCAGATATTTGGCACAGGCTTAGACGTGGCACACTTTATTTTTCTAATAATACAATGTTTAAACTTTAATTTGATAGCAGTTTGAGGCTGTTACTCGATAGGTACAGTAGCGTGCCTAAAAAAAAATTAAAAAAAATGGTGTGCCAAGGTATTAGCACAAGATTTAATGAGGCACACCAATATATTTTTGTTTAACTCGGTAAATGCAAAATTTTAAAAATAATTTCAAGCTGTTACTCGATAGGTAAAGTTGCAGTCCCAAATTTGCGTCCTGAAAAGGCTCATAGCAAATTTGTGCACAAGTTCTGCCTAGGCACACCATGCATTTTGTTACGAGCACTGTTGGTACTAACATATAAAACACATTTCATCCTGTTACTTTATTGGCTAGGTTTTTTGCAGTCAGCTCTCGGACTATACCAACGTCTACAATTTGATACCCTAGTCAAGTGGTAAGGTATGCCTTAAGGGGGTGCGGGGAAGGGTAGGGTATTTTTTGCGTCTTCTTTTTTTTAATTTTCTCATATAAATGTACAACTTCTCAAGATTATTGTGTTAAAATTTGAAGTCACTTGAAGTAAAACTAAAGGAGATATGGAGTTGTAAGTCTCCGCCGCTCCGATCCGGCTTCGAGCTATTCCTGTGCCTTATAAATTCAGTGTTTAGACTTTAAACGCGTTGTTCTCCCATTTAGCATGTTCAAAGTCGGTGGACACTGTAACTCAAAATCTACTTGACCGATCCTCTTCAAATTTGACAAACTCTTTAAATACAAAAAATATGAGGTAGTGACGTCGAGATAATTGTTTTTTTGTGCATTTTAATTAGTTTTATTATGAAAAATAGGCTGATTTTTACCGGTTTTGTTTTTTAAATTTGTTTTCAAAATGATGCCAAAAATTGAAAAATCGTAAAAAAAAATCTCTACGTCAATACCTCGAGAAACTCATAAACTAACAAAATATTTTCGATTTCTTGATTTAAGATAATCCAGTAATGAGTTCTGATGTCCACCGCAAACTGCCTTTTTTTTAAAGAGTATCCGAAGATTTGTTCTCAATGGATTATTTCTTAATATTTTAGGCTAAAAATTTTATTGAATATTCTTGAAATGATTCCTTATTATGTGTATTATACAATTTTTAAATAAATTCAATTTACCATATGCTCAGGAAAAATTATCAAAATTAATTCTTAAAATGAAGCGAATTCAATTTCCTACAAAAAAGTTGTGAACACCAAATTGCTAAAATCGATATTTCTTGAGATATTGGGCTTTGAAGTTGAGGTAGTGTGGAATTTTCATGGATTATTGAGCTAAATTGCAGAAACACTACCTCAACTTCAAAGCCCAATATCTCAAGAAATATCGATGTTAGCGATTTGGTGTTCAGAAATTTTTTGGAGGAAATTGAATTTCCTACAAGTTTGTCATATCCACTTTTTCTGTACCTCTTGTTGTTTACGAGATAGGGGCAAAAAGCGAGAATTTCGTGGAAAAATTGGGGTCAATGACCCGTACTACCTCGCTGGTGGGAGTTAGGGTTACACCGCAATGGACACTTTTGTAGAGCATTCAATTCTGAAGAAATCCTACCATTGACCAAGATTATACCATAAAATGCCTCTGAGCTGTAGAGTTTTGAAGAAAAATAATCAAAGTTTACGTGTATTTTATATAGGAAATCTTTATACGCCTTGGGCTAGTACTTAATATTAATATTAACGGCTCCAATTTTCAGGGAATATTTGTTTAGGTATTTGCCACAAAATTTTGAGGTGGGACTGAAAAAAACAAAATAGTCGCAAAAAAAAGCACCCTAGTGTTACGAAGTAGTTTACGAACGCACCCGACCTATTATCTCCCAACGCCGAATGTGACGTTTTCCGCCATATTGCCGGATGCGAGCCGCTGAGCGGATTCCACCGCCATACTTCTTCGGAGACGGACCGGCATCAGCATTTGATTGTGTCAGGACTTTAATATAAGGTTTTGTATAAAAGAAAACAAAGATCTTTTATTATCCCGGCCATCCTCAACAAATCAGAAGTGGGATCGAGAGGAACACCAAGATAACCAGAGGATTACGAAAATTCATCACGTAGTGACCGGAGACCAACTGGGAGTTACATTGTTCCTCGCCTCCTACGACGCCAGCCTAACTCCGCTTAAGTACAGCCATCGTTCCACTAATTCCGTAATGGCCGAAGCTAATCTTCCAAATTCCGTAGCAACAGAAGAACAGGGCGCACAAGAGTCTTCTACCGACGCCACCGCGAGTGAACCATCGGATTATACCTTCTTGCCTACAACTCGTCATGGTAGCACGCCTCAGGGTAATACCACGTCGCATTCGCGGGACGTAGAACTTCTTCGCAAGGAAATTGCCCTATTACAACGAGAATTGGATTTGGAAAGGCGTGAAAAGCTCTTACTTTCCCAAACGCAACATGTGCTAACTCCTAACCTCACAACAACATCGTCTTACTGGCCACCTACCGATGTAAGCAGTATGAAGGAGATAGTTCCTCAGTTTGACCCGTCGCATAAATCAACCTCAACTAAACAGTGGATAGAAGCGGTCGAAAATCTAAAGTCCGTCTATGGGTGGAACGACAAGGTTACACTCCTGATCGTATCATCCAGGCTAGCCGGTGCAGCCCAACGGTGGCTACATGCCACTCAGCACGAAATTCAATCGTGGGATCAACTAAAAGGTAAATTGCTTAACGCTTTTCCGTCCTTTTTAGACGAAGCCGATGTGCATCTCACCCTAATGAAGCGGCGAAAACTTCCTACAGAGAGCATTGAGTTTTACTTTTACGATATCCTCGCGATTGCACAAAAGGCAAAATTGGGTGAACAATCGGTGATAAAATACATCATCAATGGTCTCGATAACGCTGAATTAAAACGAGTCCTCTCGTGTCAGTGCCATGGCAGTACTAATTCTTTGCTGAATCAGCTGAAGATGTACGAGCAAACGTCAAAATTGAGCGATGACGCTCCGAAGGCTAAGGAATCAACGAACAACAAACGAAATTCAGTGAATGCAAATTCAACTACTCGATGTTTTAATTGCGGTGAACAAGGGCATTTGTCGCGCGATTGTCCCAAGCCTCAACGGCGCCCGCGCTGTGAGAAATGCAAGAAATCTGGGCACACAGCCGATAAGTGTCATGAAAAGCAGAGCACATCGAAGCCAAAGGTAGCACTGGTTCGAGCTGATGCTTACTTCAAACCAGTGATGTTAAACGATAAGTTCATGTTCACGGCTTTTGTAGATTTAGGCAGTGACGTCAGTCTTATTAAGTCTTCTTGCGCTCAGTCTTGTGCAGTTCGGGTGAAAGAAAGCACTCTGGCATTACGAGGATTTGCGAACGGCGCATGTTCAACCGAAGGTTATATTGATGTCAACATTAAAGTAAACAACGTGAGCGCAGACATCATGATGTACCTTGTCCCGGACAGTGCGATGGAGTTCGATCTGCTTATAGGTCGAAATTTTACCGATTTACCTACGGTGCGAGTTCTGATTCAAGGAGGCCGTTTAGACATTGAACCAAATAGACGTCATCTGCCAACGACAGGTGATGCAAATCGTGAAACAGGAGGCAGCTCCGAGGAGCCGATGTCGAAATT
This sequence comes from Dysmachus trigonus, assembly GCA_949715965.1. Lineage (NCBI taxonomy): Eukaryota > Metazoa > Arthropoda > Insecta > Diptera > Asilidae > Dysmachus > Dysmachus trigonus. Next base: position 20,216,664 of record OX454320.1, read on the forward strand.
TTCGCCAAACGACTCCATCGCGACGATAATTACTCCTACTAGCTCCGAAACGGATTGTCGGCCAACGACGTCAGGCACGAATCCGCAGCAGTTGGGACCGGATCAGTCAGCAGCGATTTTCGAGGCGACAATGATGACCGATAACGTGCAACAACTACAAAAAAATAGTGTTGCTGAAGGTAATGTTAATACAAATTTCCCTAACGAATTAGATAACGCGTTTAAACTACCTGCGAATAAACTGGACAAGCATACGAACGATGAAGGGACGAAAAACGTGGCGAATTGTTTGACAATTAACGAGGAAATTACCGACGATGAATTAAATATGAGCGATTCATTAAATTTCAACGAAAGACAAGAATTAACTAAGGTTTTAAACGAATACAGGGCGTGTTTTGCAAAAAATTTGAACGAATTGGGTTGTGCGAGATCTTTTCAAATGGATATCGAGTTGAGCGACAAAAAACCCGTACAGACGAAACCGTATAGGGTGCCATATCCACAGTTAAAATTATTGCGCGACATAATCGATGAACTTTTGCAAACGGGTATCATAACGCCATCCGCGTCTCCATATGCTTCGCCAGCAATTTTAATTAAAAAGAAAACGGGAGATTTTCGCATGTGCATAGACTACCGACGGCTAAATAAAATCACGATTAAAGACAGTCACCCGATACCAGTAGTCGAAGACTTGCTAATGGTTCTGAGTGGAAACAAATATTTTATCGGCTTAGATTTTGCATCGGGCTATTACCAAGTACCTATTTCCGAAAAATCAAGACAGTACACATCCTTTATCACACCCGACGGCCAATACGAGTTTGCGCGTATGCCTTTTGGCCTCGTAAATGCACCGTCCGTTTTCCAACGGATCATGAACGTGTTAGCCAGGAGAATGAGACCGGGAGAAGTGGTAGTATATTTCGATGACGTCCTTATCCCATGTGAATCTTTTACTGATGGTATGGAGAAGCTGAAACGATTTTTAGCTATAATCAAAGAAGAAAATCTGACCCTGAAGTTGACTAAATCCTACTTTTTCAGAACGGAAATAGAATTTCTAGGGTACGAATTATCAATCAATGGAATTCGTCCTAGTCCTAAAAAACTCGAAGCTGTTGAAAATTTTAATAGACCAATCGACCAACACACGTTGCGTCAGTTTATTGGGCTGACGAGTTTTTTCCGCAGATTCGTCCAGAATTACGCGGAATTAGCTAAACCCCTGACCGAGTTGCTGCGAAAGGATGCTGAGTTTAAATGGTCTACAAGACAGGAAGACGCGTTTAATATCCTGAAATGTAAATTAGTCAGCAAACCTTTATTGGCGCTATATAATCCAAAATTGTCGCACGAGGTACACACCGACGCTAGTTCACTAGGATTAGGTGGAGTACTAATGCAGCGAGACAGTAACAACTTACTCCAACCGGTGTCGTATTTTAGCCGTCAGACCACGGATTTGGAACGTTTTTACCATAGCTATGAACTCGAAACCTTAGCTGTGGTTGAAGCAGTGACACGATTTCGAATTTATCTACTGGGTCGTCATTTCAGAGTCATTACCGACTGTGAAGCCTTGCGTGCTACAGCCAATAAAAAGGAGCTGCAGCCACGTATCGCGAGATGGTGGTTAAAACTCATGGAATACGATTTCGACGTAGAGTATAGGCAGGGTAAGAAGATAACGTATGTCGATGCTCTGAGTCGAAATGCCACTGGAAGACCAGAAGAACCAAAACCTGCTTCGCTGGATATATTTAGCGTCACTATTAACATTACAGACTGGCTTGCTATCTTACAAAGAGAAGACCCGGAAATTCGAGACATAGTAAGGATTTTACAGCAGCAACCAATTACGTCCGAAGATAAGGAAATTCACGAAAACTACACATTGAAGAACGACCGACTATTCAGAATTGTGAATGGATTACCACGCTGGGTAGTTCCGAAAAGAACGAGATGGAAGGTGATCAAATCGTGCCACGATGATATTGGGCACTATGGTGTTGAGCGAACGTTGGAGTTGTTACGTCAAGATTTTTGGTTTGCCCGAATGCGGAACTGTGTAAAGAACTACATTAAATCATGTGTGGAATGTGTCTACTACAAGCAACCCAGCGGAAAACTTGAGGGCGAATTACACAACTACCAGAGACTTCCTATACCCTTCCATACCATACACGTCGATCACCTCGGACCATTCCCGAAATCTTCCTCGGGGATGACACACATCCTGGGCATAATTGACGGTTTCACTCGTTATGTTGTTTTGAAGGCTGTTCGTAACACTTGCACTGGTCCCGTGATTAAAGCTTTGGACGATATCAGCCAACATTTTGGTACACCGATGAGAATTATTTCCGATAGAGGAACCGCGTTTTCCTCTAAAGAATTTCAACGTTACTGCATGGAAAGCGCAATTACTCATGTCATGACTGCAGCACGGACACCACGATCAAATGGCTTAATCGAAAGGTACAATCGCACCATTTTATCGGCTATAGGGCCCATGGCTAAGGACGGAAAATCTTGGGACAAGCACCTGAGATCGATACAATGGGGTCTTAACTCTCTGAAGAATGCAACGACCAAGAAGACTCCTCAAGAACTCTTATTCGGGTTCCATCCGAGAAACGCCTTATGCAACAAAATATTATTGGCTCTTCATAATGATGATTCTTTTCCAGATAACAGTGTAGGAGAATCCTTGGACGCAATTCGAAAGTCATCTGCCGAGAACATTGTAGCCGTACAAGCGAAACAAAAACACCGATTCGATGCCTCACATAAAGCCCCACGAAAGTATGATGTCGGCGACCTGGTGGTTATTGAACGACCTGCTATATCAACCGGAGAATCTAGAAAACTTGACCCTAAGTACAAAGGGCCATACATCGTAACTGCGTCTTTAGGAAATGATCGATATACCATAGAAGACATCCCACATTCTCAGATTTCTCAACGGAAGTTCAATTCTGTTTATGCGTCGGACAAAATGAAGCCATGGTGTTCCGACTTCGAAGGAGACCTTTACAGCGATGGTGAGGAAGGCGAAGAAGGCGAAGAGTGCAACACTGTGTTCGAGGACGAATCACCTCGTCAGGATGGACGAACTGTTACGAAGTAGTTTACGAACGCACCCGACCTATTATCTCCCAACGCCGAATGTGACGTTTTCCGCCATATTGCCGGATGCGAGCCGCTGAGCGGATTCCACCGCCATACTTCTTCGGAGACGGACCGGCATCAGCATTTGATTGTGTCAGGACTTTAATATAAGGTTTTGTATAAAAGAAAACAAAGATCTTTTATTATCCCGGCCATCCTCAACACTAGTATATATATATATATTTTTTTTTTGTTTAACAACTTTAATTTTTCGCTTTTTAATAGTTTACGTATAGACATCGACTCTTTGATCGTACGAAGGGCTGTGTGAACTATTTTTTTATACAAAAAATATTGATTTTAGGAATTTATTTCCCTATTAAGCTGAATTACGGACTGAGTATAGATGTAACATAAATAAACCGCCATAAATTTCTAGCTGATTTAATTTTACCTGATTACACCGGTTAGCTAAAACTGATATAGGACGGCTATTCAAAGAAAACAAAGCTTTCTAAGCGTTAGTCGGCTGAAAATATTTCCATGCCCAATTCTTTGAAAATAGTTTCTGCAAATATGTAATCGCTAAATTGTGTATGAAGGGAGTCATGGGGGATTTAAGTTGAGATTGAGTCAAAGGTCTTGGAGAATATAAAATTATAGAGAAATTTGGAAAAATTCGAAGAAGTACATAGTTTAGTCAGCAATAGTAACAAAAAACTTTTTATAGATACTGGCACTGTAAGAACCGATTTTTGGCGAGTGGGGCAAAACAGAAAAGATAAGTAAATGTCTCTAACAACAGTTCGGATGTGGGACTATCGTTTGAAATTAAGATGAAAAAAATCGGTTATGATTTGGCCGAGTTCTGAGTTCTGAGCTTGCGAAGTTATTAAATAAAGGCATTAAATCGCCGCTGATTACCATTTGCCAGACTAGGGGCAGTGCCGGTTTTAGCACTACCAGCGCCCTGGGCGAGATTTCTACGGCGCCCCCTATCTGCCATTGAAACAGTAGGTAATGGGTCAGTTACCTACTTGAAACGCATACGAAAAAAAGGCAAGGGATATAATGAAATAACCATTTATTAAAAAAACTAATAAAATTTATTTTCCTTTCTATTGGCAAGCTCTTTTATTAAGACATCAAGGTCTATGTTTTCCGCAATTTCATTTTCGATTGACAAAATTGCTAAGTTTGTCAATCTAGATTGAGATATTGTGGATCGCAGATAGGTTTTTATCAGCTAAAGCTTAGAAAAACTCCTTTCCCCACTAGCCACAGTTACAAGTATAGTGATCAATATTCGCAATGCTATCCATTCATGTGGATACAGACAGCTTTTGTAAGTTGCGATCTTTGATAAAATTTAAAATAAAGACAGGATTAACCACATTCTGATCAGGCAAAAAAGATTTTAGACTTATGAGTTCATCGCACAACATACAACCATCTATACCTGACTTAGAATCTACAGTTAACTTCAATTGGAGATCACTACAGAGTTTGAGAAGGTCTAGTTTTTCCGGAATCTTTTTTATATTATACAAAAAAGACCAAGATTCCCAGTATTCATTTAACTGTTCAAATCTTTCATTGAGTGAATTTATGGTAGTGTCCAAAAGACAATTGAAAAATTCAACTTCAAATTTCTTTTCTGGAGAAGTTATAGGCTCATCGGGAGCAGTTTCACCAGCTTGGCGTTTAACACGTCGAATTCTTGTCGTCATTCTAAACATAGGTTCAATTCCAACTCCTTCGCAGTTAACCCATTAATGGGCGATTTCCTTCCAAATTCGTATACAGGGGTTTTTTTGGGGTTTTTTTTTTCAAAAACCAAAGCAAAAAAAATATTTCAAAACCATGGTTTGAGGAAGTTTAGACATTCGGACGGCAATTTCTGGTGGTTATATAATCATTTAATATCAGCAACTTCAAGCAACTTTTTTTTAAAAAACACAAAAAATAATAGGATTTTTGAAGCTTTTAGGCAAAACAAATGCCGGATTCTGAAAGAACATCCCCAAAAACCTCCTGTATACGAATTTGGAAGAAAATCGCCCACATTTGCTATTCGAATCGTGCAATTGAACTTGCGTGCACAAAACCTCGTTTTCCTCATTAATGGGTTAAAATGGCGCTTTTGAAGCCTGTTTTTCTATATTCTTCCAAGAAAGCGCAGTATTTTTTCAACATTTCTGTGCATTTACCGAGATCCATGTCTATTGATTGTAGAGATTTACTAATGACATTTATTTGAAAACAACAATGAAACCGAACACTGCATTCCATTCTAGTGTTGCCTTCATAACGACTTTGTAACTAGATTTAGGGAATGTACTAATAAGTAGGACTCGCTCAATGAACAAGCGGATATAAAGGGGGGCCTGCGGCGCGGCGCCCCTTCAAATCTGGCGCCCTGGGCGGTCGCCCAACCGCGCCCTACCCTAACGCCGCTACTGACTAGGGGTGTCTAACTATCGATAGCTCTATCGATAGTCTCGATAGTTTTGAACTATCAAAACTATCAATCAATCAATTTTCTCCCTTTCGATACTATCGACATCTTATTTTGAGAACCCGTATAACCGCCAAAAAAGCAGTTGTCATTTTCATCTGTCATGTTAGCTTTACGTTACGCTTGCTGAGCTAAAAACTGTGCGACTTAAAAGTACTGATGTGATTTAAATCTAGTAGAAAAAATGCCTAAGCCCAAGTGTAGATCTGCAGCGTGGGATTAGTTAGTTAGTTAGTTTGCTGTTTATTCGATAAAATCAATGGTTGGAGGATTTATAACTTACGGGCCTTTTGTATTTCATGTCAAAAAAATTTTTCTTTGAATAATTTATATATACAGTTTCTTTTGAAAATTGATATATTTTTCGTTATTGTTGCTCTTTTTGTTTTTTTTTCTATACTTTGTAATAAAAAGCTCTGAATTTTTCGAATCCTTCGGTTTGGTATTTTACATCTACTATACTCTATAATATTTACTGACAAAAAAGCTACCTTTTTGTGAAAAATACCCGCATAATAGATCTGTCTGGTGAAATACTAGTTTTACGAATTCTTATAACAATTAATACAATATTCTTATAAGATTCGTACAAATTAGTAAAAATTCGTAATAAGAGTATTTCACCAGGCAGACCAAGGCCTACTATCGATACTCTATCGAAAGTATCGATAGTTTCAAAAAATTATCAATAGTCTATCGATAGTTTGTTTTCCGATAGTTTGACACCCCTATGCCAGACGATCGCTGTTCTACAGGGTAGGCCATCTAACGTTTGGAATTGGAACTATAGGTTATTTTGAGGTTGGAAGGTTTCATGACATTTCCGATGTGACAGAAAGTTAGTTTTATGTTTGACATTTATGAAATGGGTCGCTTTTCGCTTGAACAAAGTGGGGAAATATTAAAAACTTATTTCCAAAGTGATGAGTCTTCTACTCAAACTGTAAGAAATTTAAGGAAAAAATTTGACAAAAAGGATGTGCCAAAAACGCAGTTTGTGGATCAATTTGTGAAGCGAGTTCGTGAAACTGGATCGTTGTTGGATAAAACAACCCGTGTACGTACTCGTCCAGTGCGCTCAACCGAAAACATCGCTGCTGTTGCTCAGAGTGTGCGTGAACAACCCTCAACATCAACTCGCCATCGTTCTCAAGAATTGAACATTTCACGCACTTCTTTGAGAAGAATTTTGCGTAAAGATCTCGGTATGAATGCGTACAAAGTTCAATTAGTGCAAGGGCTGAAGCCGCATGACCATCCGATGCGTTTTCGGTTTGCTCAATGGGCCGAAGACCGTTTGATCGAAGATGGGCATTTTTACCGAAAAATCATCTTTTCAGATGAAGCTCATTTCCACCTCGGAGGATACGTCAATAAACAAAATTGTCGTATCTGGGGCTCAAAAATCCACACGTCATCGTGGATAAACCAATGCATCCACAACGAGTGACCGTCTGGTGCGGATTTTGGTCTGGCGGCATTATGGGGCCATTTTTCTTCGAAAATGAGCAAGGAAACGCCGTTACAGTGAATGGCGATTGCTACCGCGCCATGCTAAGCGATTTTTTGTTTCCCAAAATTGAAGAGTATGACATAGAGGACATTTGGTTTCAACAGGACGGCGCAACGTGCCACACAGCCAAAGTAACAATCGATCTTTTGCGCACTGTTTTCGTAAATCGCATAATCAGCCGAAATGCTGATGTCAATTGGCCACCTCGAAGCTGCGATTTGACTCCGTTAGACTTTTTTTTTTGTGGGGATTCATTAAACAAAAAATAAATATAATAAAAAAATACTATACGTAAAATTAAAGAAAATTAATCAAGGAAATTTTGAGAAAATCAGAAAAAAAAACTGGGTGACTTTAAAGCATACGAGAGAGTATAGATGGCAAACTAGTAGCGATAATTAAGAAGTGGATCTGCAGAAAGTAGTAAGGTACATGCGAACAGAAAAAAACGGAAATTTGTTAAAAGAAAGTTGATCGAAAAAAATTAAAAGTGAAAATGTGGAGAAAGTTTAGAAAAAAGTAAATTCTCTAAAAGGTGAGAGAGTGGGTTGTGAAAAATAATGGAAATTATAATGATGGAGCATGCATCTTCGTGATGTACAGAAAAGTATTAAATTATAAATTATTAATTATTATTAAAAATTACAATCAAATTGTTTGTACTGCAAGGCCGAAAATTAAAAGGGTTGTCTGATTTGATTTTTTTTTCATATCAAATATTATTGTTTATTTACTAAAAAAATCCTGAACCGATATTAACGAAATTTATATGGAACCTATTACGAGCATCATCTTTCAGTTGAAAAAAGAATTACGCAAGTCGACCGCGAAATTTCGGAATAATCGGTGTACTTACATTTAAAAAAAAGACATACGCTCCCAATTAAGAACCTCCTTCTTTTTGAAAGTCGGTTAAAATATATATATAATTATATTATATTAGTAGCATGAAAATCAATGATTATCTTTAGATAAGCATGACTATTTCTAAAGATTATCTAAAGATTTTTGTTCATTGATGCGTTTTCATAATTTCTTAGAAAAGGTTTCCAATAATTTTTCAATTATAATATTTACCTTATTACCGTATTTATATGGGTAATATAATAAATCTCACATTTCAAAGTAAGTAATCTGCTCCATTCAATAGCTCGTTACCGAGAGCGATAGCTTTCGAGAATGCCTTCACCTGACTAGAGTCCAATTTCGTTCATTTCTTAGCAACCTCCGGCTTTTATCTAATTAAAATAAAATTGAGGAATAAAATTTCGTTTGATGGGGGCCCTGGTTCAAAGAGAAATTCCGTTTCGCCTCATCATTTACTTATAGCCACATTATACAAATTACATGAATTAGAAAGGCGGCACGAGCCCAAGAATCACTTTCTGTTGGGATACCTTTCGGGATAGGGACGGGTCTTCTTTCTGTTATTATGAATATTTCTGTTTGGTAATTCAAATTGAAGGGACAAAATAAGAAATTCAAGATTTTAGCATATACGTACGTACTTATAAAGAAAATTTCAAATATAAGCAGAAAGAAACTTTGAGAAAGATAACTAAAGAAGCTACAAAGATGCAGACGGATTTTATCTCGAACAACAAAAAAAAAAACAAATATGTGAATTCATTTAAGATTTATTTCGCGTTTCGTTCTCTCCGTTTCACCAAATATCGTCATATAAACGTTTATTAGATACTGCTAACGAGCTACCATTCGTTATCGTTAAATTTGAACAGAGGGCTGATTCATCTTGGCTTCTAATTTGGTCGCAAGCCTCCAGACAATGCGAAAACTTTTAAATTAGTTAGTTAGAACCCATTAACTTTAGCTGTGTACCTCAGAAAGCTGAGCAAAGAGAGAGGACGGCGGGGTATCATGTGACTTGAAAAAGCCAACCCTCGGGAGATGTGGAAAAATATAAGCTTATTATAAATGGATCTTCTACAGAGGCAAAATTCTGGTTAAGAGCTGAAAAAGAGGCTCGCTTGTGATGGAATTTGTTCAAAAAATAAAATTCTCCTTGTGATGTCGTCATCGACAGTGTGGCCCTTTCCATGTGTGCTGGGATGTATTCTTGAATAAAAGAAATTTTAATGGGCGGGAAAAACCAATTGTTCACTCACTTGGCTGCTCCAGTTTTTGCATTTTATCTTATATGTGTACAATTGCCTGCGAGTGAGGCTGTTTGGGCTGGCATCCTTCCAAAAAAAAAGAAAAAAAAAGAATAGAACAAGGGTAATGGGCTTGGCGTTGACTTTTATTGTAAATGCCTTCATAAATGTAAAAGGGTGCTGGTTGGAAGCTGGATGTAAGTAGCAATATCTTTTGAACATCGGTAGGCTGGGTATGCTCGGGAAATACTTGTTTTAATAATATTTATTTATGTTAATCAAATTCCTTTCATCCCGAAGTCTGTCAGATATTCTAGATAATTTCATTTACTCCTTAAAAAAAAAAAAAAAAAAAAAAGATCTTCCCAAAAAAAGAACCCACGGGTCTTCCTTTGTATTCCACTTCATATAACTCAAACAGAAACTGCTCACCCGCTTCTGTAATATCGAAATAAGTGAAATTCGCCTACAGCGAAAACCTATTAAATTGCCTTTTTTTCCCCTTTGAATTTCTGAGCTTTTCTCAACGATTATGAGATTTATAAAAATTAAAAATTTTTACAGGACTGGGAGTATCGAGAAAAGCGGGTTCACTGCGGGTTCCATGCGATGTACGATGGGGAGCTATTTTTTCAGCCCAATTTAATTCGCCCTTCGGTAAATTAAACCCGGAGAGATGATAGTACAATCAGTTCATGAAGTCCTATATATAAGTACCTTTTATAGGGGTATTTATGCTCAGTTTTATTAAAATATAATAAATCCCGGGTATCACTTGATCCAAATTGGCACCACAGAAATTTCGGGGGCAGGAAAAAAGAAGTACGTATGTACATATATATAATCTCCAACCAAAAATGTAAAAACAAAAACTTACAAAAATAAAGTGCTCCAGTCACGTAAAGGGAAAATGGAAATACAGACAATAAACGCCTGCCCTTCCTCATATTTATACTCAACGAGGGTATTTTATTTTTTTTTATTTTTTAAAAGCATCATTTTTTTCAAGAAATCAAACTCCTTGGGCTTTTTAACAGAGGAGCTATTTTCTGCTTGCTGCACAGCATCATATTCACATCACGTCCTTTTTGTTTATAACCATATAGAAATTCTGGAACCTACAATGGTTCACACATAACATTTTTTTTTTGTTCCCCCGTCGTTTTTGGCTTTTAGGTGTGAACCTTAAATTTATAGCCACTCGAACGCGGTTGGTGTAGTTAAGGACAAAGCTATCAGTCTACGAAAACTTTCTTTACGTACGTGACCATGACGGGTGAAAATGTTTGCCACTCAATATACGGATTTTCCCAGTAACTAATTTACAGAAGGGTATCTTAAAAATGAACCTTGTTAATTCTTCCGGGCATATTAGCTCAATGAAAAGGTTTGAAAACCTGACAAACATTACACACGACCGTAAGTGAAATATTCTGTCAGGAAAGGTGAAAATATTTCTCTGAAAAGGGTATCTAAGCTGATTTATATGACAATCACGTCTTGAACATTTTATCAAAAAAACGATTCTATTTAGTCACGATATACTGAGAACTAGTGTATTAATTGACTTAGGAAACAATTTCACATCAAGATATTGTATAGATTTAAAAAAATTACGACTAGACGAGTTACTAGGTTTTACACGGTGTTGCATAAATAATTATTAATTAAGCACTTCTTAAATGCCCTAGTTAAGTATATCCTAGAAATTGTTTCGACCTGAAAATCCCTTTATGCTGATTCTCATGAAAATCTTTTGAATTATTGTAGAAATATTCTTCACCATATTGAATCCGTCACCTTTCATTTTCCAAATTTTGACAGAAGTTTTACTCGTATGAATTGATTTTCGAGAGATTCCATAAAAATGACGCTGTGATTCCTTTGTATTAATTGTCATTGAAATCTCTTAAAATTAGGAAATTTAGGTTGCTCCATTGAATGTGTTGTATTTTAAAATTCCAATAGTAGATCCGAAATAAGCGATCAGCGGATTGTTTCTGTAACTTTTAACTCTATTACAATTCTCCATTTAACGTCACTTTGACGTCATTTTCTACTACTGTCGTTTTATATTCTACACTATTGAGTTTCTGTTTGAAATTCGAATGTTTATTTTCACCAAATTCAATACACGATACATTTTTTCACAACTTAGCTTAGTCGATTTAAAGATGGACAATATGTTTGACGTCATTGAGTAGAAGATTTTCTCAATCGAAATTACAGAAACGAGCTGCAGAAATCCCTGAATAGAAATTTTTGTGGCATCATATTCGATCCGCCTTCTATCTCTCTATCTATATTTGTACATACTTATATGATAGGGATTCAAAATCAGCGATAAAGAAATGACTTTCATACTCATTTTCATAAAAATTCATTGAATTTGTACAAATTATGGTCACCATATTGTATACGCCATCTTGAATTTACAAATTTCGAAAGTAAATTCGAAATTAAGGGTCTCAAAATCTACTTTGTTCTAATTTCCATAAGAATCAGTCCAACATAATATAAAATCTCATATAAAAGGGTATTCACGTTTTTTTGATTTCCTATTGCTTCATTGTATCGAGTGTAAAATTTTATATTTTCATTATTGTTTCTATGGCAACTGATTTTTTTTACTCCTTTCGATTCAATAACAAATACAACAAAATCTCTGTTGTGAATTAAAACAAAAATATCATTGAAAAAATACAAAATTACGAAATTAGCATTTATTATTAGATATACATATTAAATCAGTAAGTTAATTCATTAATTAAATTAAATTGTTTCGTAAATAATGCTGTATGTGCTATTAGATACAACCCTTTTTTTCAAAAAAATTACGTTTTTGATGAACTTTTCAAGTCGCCTAAGAGCAAATTCGGTATATTGACGGAAAGAATAATAAATATAATAAATATATAATATATTAATAATATCCTTCAAAATGAGGTTGTGTAGACTTTCTTAGCTTCCCTAGGAGCCGAGATATAAACGTTTAAGCAAGAGGTGAACGCACATATGCAATATTTTTGTATTAAATTTGCAATAACTCCGGTCCAAATGAACGAATTTAAATTTTTGAAAATACCTTTTGTTCATTTTTTCATAAGAAACAAAAAGTATTTGGCAAAATCTCCATATCTTTCTTAGTTTATTAATTATAGCCATTTAAACAATTAAATTGTTTATAACAAATAAACCTGTAGGATTTCGGCCTCTTAACCTCGAAAAACCGTTTCTACGCACCAAAAACCATGTGCAGGTGAAGAGAAAAAAATAGGGAATTTTTATATTAGATATGATTGATTTTAATAATTTCCAGTAATATACAACATTATATATAAATTAAGATAAAGATAACAAATAAAATTAGTACTTGTGCTCTCGATTTTTGCAAATAACTTGATTTGGCAGTAATACAAAAGTCGTTTTCGTCTATTTGTGAGATTTTAAGAGGGTTCTCGGATCAGTTTTACAAGATTGCACCAAAAGCAATTACTTTTTTTATGCCATATCTCATGACATATCTAACTTTAATTTTTTTTTTTTTTTTACATCATCTTGTTAACTCGAAAAACCTCTGAAGGGTCCAAAAACAGGTGAAAACATCATTTGATCATATCAAACGCATTCAGTTAAGAAATTCTCCCCTTTCACTTTGACTGTGTCGCTAAAGAAAATGGTAATGACAGAAAACGTCACTTTCAACGAACCTAGTCGTAAATAAAACGACCACCAGAATGTCACTTTTCGTCTATTTCTCCCATAGTCGGTTAAGCCGACAAGGAGAATACCAAATTTAGTTTGTCACGATGTTCGACAAGTGATACGACTATGAGAATAGGGGTGATGATTTCCACCCCACAGTCCTCGATGCGATACAAAAGAAACCTTGACTTGGACTAAGTTTGAATTGGAATTCGAAATTCAATGGATGGAGTCATTTCTTGTGGTCTACTTTACCAATTAGAAATCAGTAGATTGTTAAATCTCATGATTTAGGCAGGCCGTACCACTGCACCATCAGGACTGAGTGGTTGGAATCTCGAGGTCAATTACAAAGTCTCTGCTTAAGACCCACAATACTAATTTAAAGTTTTAAGGCTGTGTTTCCGCAACATCAGAATTTGAGGATAGAAGATTGAAATTATCATAATGTTTTATTGTCACAAGGACTGATTACGTGTACGAAGTTTGCTGAGAATCGGTGAAATAGAAGTAGTTGAAAAATCGGTCGCAAGATTTGAATCAAATATACGGAACGTGAAAACCCTTTAATATTAAATAGCTTAAAATTTATAAATTATATAGAGGAATACATAAATGTCTTGAGCATCTGCTCTTTTTCCGCTCCAGGGGAAAAAATTAAGAAATCCTATTATATAATTAAGGTTCTCTCCCATGCCCTAGGTTTTCAAAGTTCCAACTGTCTGGGTCGAAAAGGGGGCTTTTGAAAGACGTGAAAAGACGGACACGTATTAGGAAATTAATGCACACAGATGTTTCATAATAATATTTTAGATCCATGCAGGGTGTATGTTTATTAATTACATACGTTGCCTGAAAAGCTTACAATCTGAAAGTCACTGAACCCTTTCATCCACTCCACATGTAAGTGTTTAGGAAAAGTACAAAAGGAGATAATCCTTCCTCGGTCCCATGAGCATACTTCATAATTACTAATACTACTCATAAATTCCAAGTTAGCGCGCGGATGGACCAGAAACGAAAATATGGAAAAATTAAAGCAAACCCTAATAGCATTATTCCGGATGGTAGCACTCATCCATACAACCTCCTCTCCCTCTTCCTTCTTTCCTTCAATTCCGATGGATGTTGCAAGCTTAATTTTTCTTTTCCTCTGCTGTTAGAAGGAAAAACAAAAGAAGTGGTTCCATTTGTCAATTTACGTAAATTGTTTAAAAACCTTTTGTGCTGAGATCAAAAGCCTAGAAGCGAAATGTAACTTAAATCTTAATTGTGCTTAGCAGCTATTAAGTAAGCGAAATGTGAGCCTAGCGAAAAATGGCACAAATGATTCAAAAATGTCCTCTAATTGCCGCCAACGAAATACGCGTGAAAAATAAATCACATCCTAAATTGTGGGGGAAATTAGCATTCAACTCAACCCAGAGCTGGTCAGAGCGACGCTGCGTTCGTAATTTTCTCTTGCAGAAAAAGGAGATTAGATTTATTTCGTCAAGCATAAAATAAGAACAATAACGATTTAAAATGTCTTCATTATTAAATAAAATAAATCTGGATCTTACCCAACTTTCTGATTCTTATGATAAAATGTTTCTTCTTTAACTTTGTCTTAAACAAAGTAATCAATCCTATGGTTTTCTGTCCACATAAAGGGTTGGTCATTGGCTGTTTTTTTTTTTTAAATACTATAAAATAAACACTGTTCTGTATTTTTTAATAATTTTTGATTTATTCCAATGAGTTCATTTAAGTGGCAAACCTAATTTTGCAGCAAAATTTCGATGGTTTGAGACCCTTGAGACAAATAACTCGATCAGTATTGTGCTTAAATGCCTGAATCGTTTCTGGATTGTCAGCATAACGTCAGAGTGTACAAACTTGCGTATAACAAGCGCCATTGGTGCATTATTTCGATTGAAATTTCTTTTCAAAATTATCACTGTTTTGGCAACACAACACTCAATTAGGAAATAAGTTTTCAATATTTCTCAACGTTGTTCTAGCCTAAATCTATTAATTTCATACTGCGGAGATATGATACTGTCTTTCTGTAAATTTTTTTAGCGCGAATTTGTATCAAAATATCATATAATTTAAAAAGAAAGCAATATGTGGCCCATCTAATAAATAATTAAAAAACTAATTAATTTTATTACGCATAAAAAACTGTTTTTGAAAGTCGTATAAGTTCATTTTTGGAAAAAATGAGTTAATAGTAGTTTTAGTAAAATATATATATATTAGATATATTAAAATCACAAAACAATGGTGCACAATACCCTCATAAATTAATCAAAAAAGTAGAACTATAGAATGTTATCTTAGAAGTGTGTTTTTAAAAAGAGGAATAAGTCCATTCGTAATAATGATAATCGCATTAAATATTAATTATTAAGACTCCAGTATCTTTATAGTGACTAATAACTAACGACTATTATATCATACATCAAAGCAAAAATCCATTAGTTTCAGGTAAATCATATGCAATAGTATTTCATAACTTAAGTGTAAGAGTTCTGACGCCTATAAAATAGACGATAACATCTCAATTTGTTCTGATAGTATTGTTGGTAAGTAATAGTCACACAGTTGATTTTTTTATTATATTTACATAAATAACACCCAGGAATATTATAATAATACAAATATCTCAATATATGAATAAATGAAATTATACCACTTTCAAAAATAACGTCCCATATTTTGTTTTGGACAAAGAAGAAACTTGCGAAAGATAAAAGTTATTCAATGTATCATGTATACTTAAAAGTAAAGAAAGAAGAAAGACGATACACAAAAAGTCTGGTCAAGTGCGAGTTTGACTCAAGTGTTGGGGATTCCGTACATATTTTCTAATTTTTCAAACACTATCACAAAGATTTCGTTTTATTTTTCTTGTAATGTTTAGCCACCGTAATGTCTATAAAAAAAAAAGTTTCAAAATTTTTGGAAAATATCTTTAATTTATTTTATTTATAGGGAGAAAGGGGCATACTTTTTCTTGTGCGTTTTTGATAAAATTTCTTAAAAGGAGGTACGAGAAAATTAATGTGGAAATTTTTCAAATAATGCCCACTAGACAACATTTGACCAGATAAATGCCATTTTTGACTATCGGATTAGAACCGAGCACGCAAATTCTCAGACTCTGCCAAATTTCATGTGATAGCTTTAAAACTGCTCGAGATATTCGACGGTCACATACAGATAGACGGACGGACGGCGCAGTCAAATCAATAGTGTTTCTTTTCCCATTTTTGCTGTAAAACTCTATAAAATTCTTATTTTATAAAACTTTACAACAAATACAATGAATATAATAATTTCTTTATTATTTCAAAGTACTCGTCCTGTTTTATTTTATTGGCGCTCAGTGTTTGCTAATTTTATTTGTTCGCCTGTCTAGGGCCTATTTTTCCACATTTCAAATTCCCTTTATATAAAAAGAAGTCAAATATCACACACCCCTCCTAAATTATAAATTACTCCCTAGGGGGGACCGAAACACGTTCCACATCAGAATTGTAGCACCCTATTTCTTATCTGCCCCTTTTATGTTCTTGTGGTTAGGAGACTCATCTCTTTTTCATCTCCACACAACAAATCGGTTTCCGTTTGATCTGCAAATATTTACTTTGCCGCTCATCAGTCAATAAAGCCGGTAAGAGAGCTTGTGAATTAAAATTACGTGGCAGATTCGAAATATTAAACCCCATTTTTCCGAATGCGAAAGATACCAGCGGCCCTCTCTTATGTTTGAATTGAATTTCACTTTCATTCAACTGTAGGCCCTTATGTGGGTGCGAGCCCATATCAAAAGGGTGAAATATACTTGACGCTTCAATACACTCGCACTATATGCGGCTATTGATGGGAAAGTGAATTTTCTTGTAAATAAAAAAAAAAATTGTATACTGAATAACAACACTCCAACCCTTTGCATGCCACTTTTAAGCGTATGCTTGAGCAGGCGCTTACAAAAAGCCTTCACACTTCCTTACCGAAACAAATAAGGAGGTCCGGGGAGGAAAGAGTATTTTCAATTTTCCAGGATGTGGTAGAGCAGCTTAAGCGTGGAAATGAGCGATGTGCTTAAATTTTCGCAAATTATAGCCTCACAGATTTGTAAATAATTCAGAAACAGTAAAGCACTTCATAATCTTGCTGCTTGGGAAGAACAAACGAATTCTTGAAACTTTGATCATAAGCTGTAATTGAGTTTTAGCGGCTTTCAGTGCATCTCTTGTGAAATCCTTTACCTCTAATTGTTTCGGGATTTGCCTTTCACCATTAATATCAGATTTATGACTTTATTGTTTTACGTTGTGCGCTCTTTGTATAATTTGAGTGAAAAAGTATATTAAAATTTTAATAAGGGCTCGCTTATAATTTCAGAGAAAATGAACCGCCTGCCTGTCTTTCAAATTAAGGGCTCTTTTTGGTATGTCGGATGAGTGCCCTATCTATCAGATCTTGTAATCTTTTCGGGACATAGGGCCTGATGCCTGAAAATGAAGTCTTCATTCCATCTTACCCTATTGTTCCTTCCAATTTTCAGCTCTCTCCAGGAATGTTTCAGTTAGGGAACGTACCCAAACTACGTGACCCGTTCAGGGGGAGGGGGGGGTCTTCAAAATACCACGCTTGGTCACAGGGGGGGGGGGGGGGGGGGGGGGTTAGGTTTTCGTCACGTAGTCAATATCCTCTAGGAAAATCTCGAGCTATATTCAAATACGGCGCGCAGAGTTTAGCGCTTTCTAAAATCACGGGTGACCAGTGGTGGATTTACCAGCAGGCTGAGCAGGCTGGAGCTTACGGCGGCAGATTTTAGGGGCGGCAGATTTTAGAGGCGGCAAATTTAGGACCAAAAATGTTTGTTTATATCTCACAGAAATTAAAAAGATTTATATTTATATACCGAAACTAATATTCCGTGGTTTCGCCGGCTATCGCCGTCGAGGGAATTCTAGGGATCAAGCGCCGTCATCTATATATAAATATAAGAGATAATAAATCGAAAGACTATTCAGAGTAGACTGCACAATTTGTTTTAAATAACAACAAAAAATGAAAACCAGAATTAATAAAGAAGTGTATAAAGAATAAATAGAAAAATATTTGAAATTAAAATTGCAACACATCTCACAATTCCCAAAGACAATCCGCCATTTCATTTGTAACAACCCAATACAATAACATATTTTCAGTTGTAACATGTCTTGTAAAGACAGAAGAGAAGCTGACCAGTAATGAAAACCTGCAACACACGCAGGAAATAGGCTACAAACTAAGATAACTGTGTATAGTTTAATATCAGTAAAAGGAAAAAAGTTTTCAGAAAGCTTTTTCATAACTTAAAATGGTCCACGGTATCAAAAGATTTGCTATGGTCTAAAAGAATCAAGATAGTAAGATTGTTACTATGCAGAACTTCCAAAATATATCTGTTGTCACATTTAACACGGCCATTTTACAACTATAGAACTTACGAAAACCCGACTGGGACACAGACAACAAGTTTTTAATGGTTATGTACGGAGTCATTTGCATATATAACAATTTCTCAAATATTTTACTAAGGAAGCACATAATACTAATAGTTCGTTAATCACTAAGTCCACAAGGAAGCGCTTTTTTTGAGCACAGGTATTACAGTAGCTCGCTTCCATAGAGTAGGAAATTGTGAAGTTGGTAGACAATGATTAATAACGTGCGTTAAAACCTTTGCAATACCATAATCAAAATCGTTTTTAAAAACCGAGGAGACTTTACTAGAGAATATTATTATTAAGCTACAGTTAAAATTACACGTCAATCGATAAAAAATTATAAAAGCTAGAGATACGCTAAAGAAGATCACGAAAAAAAAAGATTCAACTGCGACGCCTGTCGCACTCTGGATTTGCATCCAAAAGATTGTTAAAATTTTTTTAAAGTACTTTATGACTTTTGTTAACATGTACACAAAATCAAATTACATTATATAAAAAAATTGTCATGAAAACAAAATCCAAAAATTACCCTTGATTTCATACACACAAGGTAGTATTACCCCTTAAGGAATTCGTCATATTTTGTTAGAGTTTCGTGATAGGAGACTGCCTCAAAGAATTCACATTAAGATCACCACATATACATAGTTACATTTGGAGTGATTAACACGATTGTAGATAGGGATTAAATGGAGTAAATACGATAAGTGGACAGTAAACACCAAATTAACCGATTTACATCATTAAAGCCAAATAAACTTTATTAACTTTATGTTTGCAAAACATGATTTGAAACCATATTTAAGAATTACTACGTGAAAACTTAGGGGGGGGGGGGGGGGTCTAGGCATATACTACGGGTGGTTACCGAGGGGGGGGAGGGGGTTAAAAAGTCGCGAAAATGGGTCACGTAGTATGGGTACGTTCCCTTATCTACCTTTTGCCATAATTATCCGCCTCCAACCAGCCAGTTGTCGAACAGATCTCCTGCAGGCATTCAGATTGACTTATCACAGGGTGTGTCCGATCTGCGCCGAGGAACTTTTGCATGAACTTGATACCTATAGGCCTTCGCTGCAGGTCATTCTAGATACAAAGTCAAGTCAGTCGAACTTCTGCTCTGGACATCTTCGAGCTTCTCTCTACCGAAAATGTCTATGGCTGTCAGTTACGTCAACCTTGGCAGGCGCAATATTCTAAGAGAGAAATTTAAACACTTGATATTAATTAATTTTCGTGGAAATTAAATGTGTTTCAATTGCATACTAAATGGACAGCTGGAGCTACTGGAATTACTAAAATAAATAGGTGGAAAGTATAACACACATATAGAAAGAAATCCAATAACTTAATTTACTGTTAAGTTGTTCAATTTTAACAGGTGTGAATAAAACTCTATTTGTAGAGAAAACTAGGTGTGGACCACCGGTGGTCCACGCTGCCAGGTAAAAGCAGTGCCTATGGACCACAAATGATCCACGCCAGATTGAACGTGTTAAATATATATATATATTAGGGTGATTCAAATTTTTTTTCGTTTTCTTCAAACAGGTTCAATCGTTGCTAGGACAGGAAAGAAAAGTCCTGGCCCAACCCCAGCTGATAATATCAATATTTACTGGTGACTCATCGAACTTTTTTGTTTTCCATAAAAATAACATGGGAAAAAATGCATCACTAGACGTTTTTCTCTGTATCTCGTGAAAAAATAATCATACATGAACGGGATCAATTTCATTAAAAAAAGCATACAATTTTCTACAAAAAAGTATTGTTTCATTTTTTTCGTAAAGCTAACACAATATTAGTTTATTAGCATTCAAACTCGAGGCATAAATTCAAGGTTGATGAAAAAAATGATTTTGTGACTTCTTCAATGAAACTATGAATATTATTGATTAACGTAATGAACCTATGCTCTTTCTAATGAAAAGAAACAACACTGATGAAATTTGGTGTGATACCTCCAAAAAGGGCTTGTCGATCTCAACATTTTGCAAATTAATCGACTTGAAATGATAGAAAAATATTTATATTTTTTATTCAATTAACTAAAAAATTCAAAGATATTTTCAAAATGCCCTTCTTGCGAAAAATACATGAATTAATCATGGAAAAGTTTAAAATTTCAGAGAAATTAATTATTATAACTTATTATTATTATAATAATAAATTTATAACAATCTTACTTTAACTTCATATAAAATCACGAGCTCATAAGAGTTTTTAAAATAGATTTTTAGTAGCATTCGTTCTTAAAAAGATCCTTTAAAATCATAGTCTCAGAGTTCAATTATTTGGTCTTAAAAAGTTTTAAAGTTTTAAGTAAGAATGTGTTCTTACATTTCTTATAAAACACTAACATAAAGTTATTATAAGCAGTAATCAGAATAACAAGTGTTTTGAAAAATCAATATTACTTCTACGGGTTTCCACCAAAGGTGAATTCTTCGCGAATATCATATCTTTAAAAGTAATATAGCAATCATTTCTTAGGGAGGACAAATATAAATACGCTATTAGAATTTATTTTTAGAAAAATCTTTTATAAACCTTTTAAACGAAAAATTTCTTAATGAAAAAGCTAATAAGAACTTTAAAAGTCTATTTAAAATTTGCAATTGACTCTTCCAAATTGTTTGTTGTGCAAGTTCGCACACATATAGACGTTCGATTAATGTGACTGTCGGAAGACTCACTTAGGCCCATTGTGATAACACTTTTTGTTACCACGGTTTCTGGTGGGAATTGAACCCACAACCTCTGGCATCCTGCTGGCTCGTTGCCAACGCCGCGTTATGCTACCAACCGAGCTATTAAGGTCTCCCTGCATATACAAATTATGAAACAAGTGAGAATAAGGTTTTTTTTTAGAAAAAAAAAAATTATAATATTATGTAGTGTTATTGTACCATAACATCAATGTTTACAGAATTCTACTTTAATTTATCCATCCTACACTATTACTATACTACGATATCTACGTACACCTGTGTTCAAAAAAATAGTAGTGCACCAATGCGGCAAGTTTGCTGTTCTACAAATTCTCATGTACAAAACAAAGACAACTTTTGCACAAAACACAACATCAGGTGTTTAAGAATCTGATGAACAATTAAAAACATTTTAGTTCATAAGCATTGAATAGCAGTGTCGTCAGACAAGAGCACTTGCACTACTATTTTTTTGAACACAGGTGTATACTATTGAAATTACTAACTAAGCTCGGTAAAGCTGCCAGATAAAGCGTTGGGAGATTGCTCACACTTTTCAAAGAAAATTTCTTTAGTCAGCCTTGTCTTCCACTAATCCTGCCAAAAGGTGCAAACGTTTAGGGTGCCAGGCAGGGCCGTAGCCAGAATTTTTTTTCGGGGGGGGGTTTTCAAAATAAAAAGTGAAAGAGAAGGGAGGGGGGGGGAGGGGTTGGTAATGTACATTTTTGAACTAAATTGAAATTTTTTTTTAAATAGCGTTAAAATATTAATTTGAAATAAAGTTTAATTTTTACATCTTCAATATATATTTAATTAAATATTTTAAAAAATATCAATACTACTATGTAACTCTTATTAAGGGGTTACACCACCCTGACGCTCGAAAAAATAGGCATAAAACTAAACTTTGTTTTTTGGCTCGACAATTAAAAATATAAATTATTCTTTATTTTACGTATACATATAATAGATTTATAAACAATTTCCAATATTGAAAAAAAAAACATTAAAAATGGCGGAAATATGAGTCGCTCAGTGGGACGCTCTTTTTAAAATCCTTGCTGACGGTGTACATGATTTCTCAGTCCTGCATTGTCCGAAAATAAAAAAAAAATTGCTTCTTCAGAAGTATAATAGCTAGAAAGTAAAAAATTAAAAAAATTTTTTTCGAGAAATTGCAGCTGTTTGAAAAAAAAACTCGAATTTCCATCAAAATTTTGAGTTTAAAAAATATATAACTTTTGAATACGGAACCCAATCGAAAAAATAAGTGATGTGAATTTAAGTCAAATCGGTTTAGTAGATTTTGAGATATCGTTTACACCAGTTTGAAAAAAGTAATTTCGAGAAAAACGTGAAAGAAAAAAAGGTTGACGTTAACGCCTTAAAAGTAAATTTGTTTTTTTAATTACTTTCAATCTGCGATTCCTGGACCATACATAAGGTTTTCTGCTGCTTTTGCGATGTCCTCCGTTACCTGAGTTACTGTTAGTTTAATTTTGCCAAAGGAATTATATTATTGTTAAAGATAGATAACGTAACGGTCCGCACTCTACTTGAGTTTTGGGTCGGCTCCCTCACGCGCTCACTTCTAATTGCTATAACTTCGGTAATAATTTGAATTTTGAAATGTTTGAACACTTAAAATATTCTTAAAAGTATACAACATTTATTTAGCAAAAAACATGAATTCTTGAAAATTTCACGGTGGTGTAGCTCCTTAAAAAAATACAAAATAAAAGTTCTAATTTTTTAAAACACTTAATTTGTTGAAAAAGTTATCTTACAAACGTAAAAAAAATAGGATTTCACAAAATAAAATCTAGTTTTCGACTTTTCACAGCGAAAGAAATAGTAAAAAATATTTTTAAAAATATGTTTGAACTTCTTCAGTTATCGGCTACAACCTGAGTTGTAAGTGCTAAAGATGTTTGTTGATCGCATCTAAAATGTACTATTTATAATATTCCACTACTTTCAAATTGACTAAAGGCGCCAATATTTATTGCCTAGTGGAGAGGACCTATTATTTTGTTACCTTTCTTAATGAATTTTGCGATGAGGCATCTGATGTATTCTATTTTTTTCATTCCGAGGACTTACATCAATCATACATCAATTTTTTTTAGGAAATAGCGTTTTTTTTAAAAGGCTCTTGAAAAGGTAAATGCTACCTACCTTTGTGGTATGAGAAAAACATCAGTGATTATTTTTAAAAAATTACATCGATATAGAAATTATGCTAATTTTTATATTGTATGTAAAAGAGAAAAAATTTACAATTATTACCTTTTGTATATATAAGAATATACTTTTATAAAATTAAATATTACAAAATTAAAATTTGTAAACAAAACTCAACTCAACTGAATATGTCGAACAGTTGCACATATTTTCATTAAAATAAAATTAATTAATTTTATTAAACTAAAAATTGGGGTAAAAAATGATTTGCCTAAGATACAAAACATGTCTTTAACATATTTTATCATTTTCAAAGAAAAAAAAAGAGTGGAAGTTTTACTCATCTGACTGTTCAACCCTTGTTTTGTTCTTAAAAAAGCATGTAAATTTTTAGTTAAGTTTCAAAATTTCGGGGGGGGTTCTAACCCCCTGACCCCCCCCTGGCTACGGCCCTGGTGCCAGGGAAGATTACAAAATTAACTTTAATATTTTACTTTGAGCAATTTGCAGTTCCTTTTTATGTGCCATTCCATACTGGCGTGCCATACATGCATCAATGCGGCTTGGAAGATGACTTTAAATATGAGCAATTTAGGATGATTTACGATTAATAAAAGGTTATACAATTCTGGTCGGTACATTCTTCTTATGGATGGTTTGCGCGATACGATTTTTATAGGTTAGGGTTTTATCTAATTTTCTCCCTAGATACTTAATATTTTCTGACCATATAATTTCAACGTCGTTTATTTTAAGATTTGATGTTGGTAAGAAGCTCAATTTTCGCCTTTTATATTACGTATATCATCATGATCATGATCATATGATTTCTAGCAATTTTATTATATTTTCCAATAGTGTGGAGATTTGTCTATGAAATTTTCATAACATCTGTGGGAACTATCGCGGAGGTATAAATTGCTGTATGTTCGGCGAAGACTGAAACTTAACAACCGCGGTTAACCGTCTGGCATATATATATATTTTTGACATATGGATCCGAGGACCGATACTTGGGTCCCGTCAACATTTTGCAAGCTTCGGCATTTTTTGATCCTATGTGGACTTTGAAGATTCGATAACTTGCAAACCATCGTCGCGTCGTTATATAGCCAGAAAAGATTTTATCATTTTAGATATAAGAGCTTTACGAAAAATAGTATCAAAGACTGTTTGAAACATCCAGTACCAGAAATGTTGATTTTCTTTCTCGTAACTTTTGCTTAATGTCCTTAGTTATATTTTTTGTTGTTTTCACACGTTGTTCATTTAAGTCAACCGAAAAACATTAAAATCAAATATTTTTCACAAGGACCACACTTTTCAAATTTACTTTTAAATCAAATGTTTAAATATTTGTTTATGGAATAGTCAAAACAATCGGTTTTACTATTTTCAGACAAGCAATAATCGTATCAAAGCAAAATCCAACAGTTTTGATCTAAATACCCAAGTATTTGAATTTGTAAAGTTAGTATTTTACCTTCAAGTTAAAAGCAAGCACTTACCAAAGTTTGACTTTTTTCCATTCAAAAGAAAATCTAATCCAAACCAAAAGTTGGCATGTATGGTCTAAACGTTATGTAAATATATATTTTAAATCTACAAAGTATGCAATGCGATATATAGTATGTACAATAAAATACATGTAATTGAAAATTGCAGCAATTTGTTTTATTTATCTCGATATGTACTTTAGCTTCATTTGTTTTAAAAAGTTATGCGTTTAATTTAAAAAAGAAGAGATTTTTTTTTACAATGATCCGACCAACTAAATGCGCTGTGTTTGGTTTAAACATTTTGGAATTTAGATTGAAAGTCGAAGTATTTGATTAGAAAGCGTTTTAATTGAAGGCGCTATTTGATTTAAAAGTTTGGACATTCAGTTTGAAAGTTCAAGCATTTGTTTATTAAGGATTTGAGTTGGACACGCTGCATTTGGTTCAAAAGTTTTTGCATTTCGATTGAGAGTTGAATCGTTTGTTTTAAGAATGTATGAATTGAACGTGATATGTCCAAATGTTGCTGTTGTTGCTGTTCGGTTTAAAAATTAAACCATTCGAAGATTTAAACGCGTTGAGTATTTAACTTAACAGTCAATGTATTTTCTATAAATGCAGAAACCCTTATTTACTTATTATTCGTAATTTTATAAACGTAAAAACATTTGATTTAAACCGCTCGCTTCGTTTGTTTTAACCAATTCACTTCTCTGGGTGTATGTATTAAGAAAGTTACGGAGTGTTAAGCAAAAAGAAGTGTATGTTTAACTCCATTGGTGTTATTTGACAAGCGATATTGTATCCTGCAGCTGAGTTACACGTGATACTTCTTAATTGAATTGTTTGTCTATAATTGAAGTACAACAATGAGCGCCAAGGGGCACCAGGTGAAAAGACGAGTATCTCTAAACCACGAAAGCAGTATTTTCCTCTTAAACTTTATAGGTGTTGATAATTACGTAACTCTTCCACTATAAAAAGTTCCTTCCCACTACCATTTATTTTTATCTAGCCCTTTTCAAAATCGAATAAGGGAAAAGAAAACCACGAAGCAGTGTTTATGGAACGTGTTGGCTGACTCTCCTTAGTTCCAATTCAATTATGCAATTTTTCTTTTCATTGCCTCACGCTTCTCAGAAATTACTCGTTATTTATCGCCATAGGACAAAATGGTGAATAAGGTTGCCATTTAAATTGAAAAATGTATGCTATGAAGGAGGCAGACGGAAGTAGTAGTTTCTGCAATTTAATGAAAGTTATGGTAGGTTACATAAATGCGGGGAAAAGATACTTTTACCTCATGAATATCCCTAGGAAATGCGCGTTCCTTCCTCAGAGACTTCCAAGTGTAAAAGAATTATTTGTGATGGAACAGGGGTCTAGAAATGGTGTAAGAAGTGGGGTTGATGCAATATCCCTACATTTGACTTGTGAATAAGTTTAAAATGCAAGACCGGAAAATGTTCCTACGCGGTTAATGCGAGTAAGATATGTATGGGTCTGTATGGAGCCAGTCATTCACGTTCGTAGCCCTCATTTATTCATGCTGCTCGTTGACTACATTTAACTAAGAATAGGAGCAAGTTTCAGACCACAGGAAATCCTAAAATACCACGGGGAGAGCCTTTTCTCATCGCTTTACATTTTCCTACACATAAAAATCAAGATGTAGAAAACACATTGGAAATAAAGGCTATTTCAAGCCAAACTCCTTATTTGCCGGGTAAAACTTTCACACAGTCAGGCAAAGGGAACAACAAAGCCTTTTTAAATTAATTCAGAACTTCTGATTTCAAAGGGCGGGCATTCCCAGTAAATTCATTTAATTTTCATCCGGACGCAAAGGTTGAAGCTGAGGGTATTTATTATTGATGTTGTCATGAATTAAACGGATGTAATTACGATGAATCGATAGCTGTTAGCAGCTTGAGAACTAAATTAAATCTGATGTTGAAATGAAGCAATAACTCTATGAAATTTTTAAAATGTTTGTGATTTAACAAAGAAAAGGGGTCAAGATCCTTTTAAAGTGTAAAATTGACATATTAACAAACGATGACGGCCAAAGAGGAGCTATCAAGCTTTACGCTACACGTTGAGTGAATAATTATACTCTTGAACGATTTACATAAAATTTTCTGGACTACGAGAGCGGCTTAATTGGTTTCCTTAATTAAAATTATGTGACTGTTGCTGTTCAGCATATTGATGGAAGTCTAATTTTTAATTTACACCTGCTTCATCAATTACTGCATTTTCCAGTAGAATACTTAATTCAGCTTAATAGGACTAATAGCTGAATTACGCAATTAGATATATTAAATTCGTGAAAATGTTGTTCGAGGTTAATGACTTTAAAAATATATATAAATGGGAAAAAAATAAGTTTAAAATTCAATAACTGAAGAGATAACTATCTTTTGACGGTAATTAAAATAATTCCATTTTGTATTATTCGCTCAGTCAATCTGTCATTAGAAAGCAAAACTTAATGCCCGATCATTCTTGCGTCTATAAAATTGACCTCCTGAAAATTATACTCTAGCAATTCAAAAAGATTTTTCCTTGACATTGGTCTCAGCAAATCCCTTGAATTATCTTTCATGGAAGAAGTATATACTTGCAAATTCTTATGTTTTTCTATGAAGGCAACGTTTATTTTACAGACTGTAATACAATAACTCTTTAATTTTTAAGCCTGCGATATATTGAACAAAATCGACAGAAGCAGAAAATTACAAGTTGCTTTTAGGAAGCTCTACTTTTGTGGATATTCTTTTTCGATGCTGATTTAAAAGCATATAAACAAGATTAGTTAAAGACAACAGACGCACACAATCCTATATTTTTAAAATTCCGCTTTAGAACAGTAGGAATACATTTACGCTTGAAATATTGTAAACTTATTTTCAAAGTGAGTGGCGTGTTGCCGAAACAGTGCAAATTTTGAAAAGCAATAAAAATAATCCTTTGGCCCCACAAACTGCAATTTGATGGCGTTGGACTTTATTTGGGATGGCAATAAATATCAATGTTATGCTGACTGTACAGAAACGATTTAGGCACTTAAGCACAATATTGATCGAGCTGTACTTAAAATAGAGACCCAAACTATCGAAAATGTGCTGTAAAACTGGGTTGATAGGATAGGCTACTACAAATTCAGCCGAAGCAGCCATTTAAATGAAATCATATTCCATAATTAATCAAAAGGTTTACGCTTTTAAAGAAATCAAAAAATTTTGAAAAATATTAAACAGTACTTATTTTATAGCATTTTTAAAAAGAAATCAGCCAATAGCCCACCCTTTGTATGGGATTAGTCGATATTTGATTAATTTAATTTAAATTTGTTGAAATTTCAAACTGAATGAACAAGTGTGCCTAATATTCAACTAAAATGTATGTGTAAATTCAGGGTGGGCCATTTAAGATTTGGAATTTGAATCGGCTTTAAAAAAAACAAATAAATATTTTTTCAAAGTTATGAGTTTATTAGAAAGATTGAACCTTTCCATTTAGGAATGGAAGACAACATCATTCAACATCTACTGCCACGGCTAGCCTTACAATACCCCATTCGATCAGTCCAATTTTTAGTACATTTTCTATTGTTTGGGCCTCTATTTCGTCAATAACAACTTCGCCAATCGTCTCTGGATGGTTAGCGTAACACTTGTCCTTAACGGCTCCCCACAAAAAAAAGTCTAACGGAGTCAAATCGCAGCTTCGAGGTGGCCAATTGACATCAGCATTTCGGCTGATTATACTATTTCCGAAAACAGTGCGCAAAAGATTGATTGTTACGTTGGCTGTGTGGCACATTGCGCCGTCCTGTTGAAACCAAATGTCGTCTATGTCATACTCTTCAATTTTGGGAAACAAAAAATCGCTTAGCATGGCGGGGTAGCGATCGTCATTCACTGTAACGGCGTTTCCTTGCTCATTTTCGAAGAAAAATGGCCCAATAATGCCGCCATATCAAAATCCGCACCAGACAGTCACTTGTTGTGGATGCATTGGTTTCTTCACGATGACGTGTGGATTTTCTGAGCCCCAGATATGACAATTTTATTTATTGACGTATCCTCCGAGGTGGAAATGAGCTTCATCTGAAAAGATGATTTTTTGGTAAAAATGCCCATCTTCGATCAAGCGGTCTTCGGCCCATTGAGCAAACCGAAAACGCATCGGATGGTCATGCGGCTTCAGCTCTTGCACTAATTGAACTTTGTACGCATTCATACCGAGATCTTTATGCAAAATTCCTCCCAAAGAAGTGCGTGAAATGTTCAATTCTTGAGAACGATAACGAGTTGATGTTGATGATTGTTCACGCACACTCTGAGCAACAGCAGCGATGTTTTCGGTTGAGCGCACTGGACGAGTACGTACACGGGTTGTTTTATCCAACAACGATCCAGTTTCACGAATTCGCTTCACAAATTGATCCACAAACTGCGTTTTTGGCACATCCTTTTTGTCAAATTTTTTCCGTAAATTTCTTACAGTTTGAGTAGAAGACTCACCACTTTAGAAATAAGTTTTTAATATTTCCCAACTTTGTTCAAGCGAAAAGCGACCCATTTCATAAATGTCAAACATAAAACTAACTTTCTGTCACATCGGAAATGTCATCAAACCTTCCAACCTCAAAATAACCTATAGTTCCAATTCCAAACGTTAGATGGCCCACCCTGTATTACCATAATAAAATGTAGGTTGGTATTAAAAAATTTACATATTATTTATTTATTTCTATTAGTTTTTTTTTCAATATTTTCTTTGAACTATCTTTTAAAATATTGGAAATTTTGATTTAAGATTTTTGTAAAAATTTTCTCAAGTCCTTCTCAGCAATTTTTACAGCTTAATAATATAAATTGAATGAATTTTGTAATAAAAGTGAATGAAGCAGATTATTTGTCTTAAGTAATGTATTAGAATTTTCCAATCATTTTCAGTTTACTTTTAAATAAATGTTTTCAACGAATCATACCAAATGAAAGGCTATAAAATCAATTAATTCCAAATTTATATTTTAGAAAATACATATAAATAATTAAAATTCAGTGACAACACTTAGGTTTTTCCATGAATTTTGATTTGAATTCCTCCAATTTCCACTACAGAAAACAACCTATTTGGCAAATAAGGACGTATCCAGTTGACAAATGGTGTTGGAGAGCCCTTACTTTCAAGTTTTAATTTTATGATAGAATGAGAAGGCTTATCCAAGGGTTCGCTAAAATCTATATAGATACAGTTTGTAAATCCATCTAGAAGCCTTCAGGAACATATGGAACAAATTCAAGAAGATTAGTAGTTGTGGAGTGGCCTTGAAGAAATCCATGCTGGTTATTGGAAATAAGACGTTTACATATGATTGAGGTTTTCAAATAATTAATAACTTTGAAAAGTTTAAGGATGGAAGAGACTTTTGGCAATTGGTCGGTAGTTGCACACGTCATTTTTAATGCCTTTCTTGTGAATCGAAATTACAAACGAATTTTTCCAAATGGTAGAGAATTTTACACTGTTCAGTGATTTCTGCAAGCAATTTATTAATGGTGTTTAAGTTTTTCATATTAAAGTGTCAGCCAAAAACAGGAGCGAGTGTATATGGTATTTCTTTTATTGGAAAGAAATCCAAAGGTTCGAATACAATTAAGAATATACATATATATTAAAACTTCTTCCATAATTTTAGTGTTATCTATTTTAAACACAAGCCATGAAAATTGGTTCTCTATTTCATATATATGTAATTTACTCTAAAAACTGTGGTAAAAGAGATAGAGATTCTCCTTTCCAGCTCTATAATTTGGCCACTTCCCCAGATTTACACAGCTACGAATAAGCAAAAACCATCATTTAAAGTTGAGCCACATAATTTGCCGACTATTCAAACTTGCCAGTTCCAATCATAGAACAAGAAAAAATTACTAAAACTTTTCCGAAAACTCAGACTGCTCCAGTTTAGATATGATAGATGTGCGATTATCGCAGAGACCACTGGGCTTGGATATATGCTTCGAGAAACATGAGACGAACAAATGCAGGCCCACAAGGGCACATCCCTCTGAGGTCAGATATCCGACCATTTGGGTGCGGTACAACCAACCCAATATAGCAGACGAAAAAGTTCACATCACGTGCTTGCAAAAAGGAAAATCCCTGTATGTCATTGAACGGAAATTATTTGAGACAAAACTTCTTTCATGTACTATACATACTTTTATTTATAAATAAAAATACGCAAGTAAGGCACCAGCCGCAGAATATATTTTATAGTCTCTGTAGTCCACATAGAGGACATATACATGCTACTCTGGCATTTCGCACATAATATGTCGCAATAAAACCCGGATATATATATTTTTTTTGTTCCTTCCATCCTTCAGCTATCAAGTAAGTTTGAAATTCTTCCCAGGGCCTCAAGAAAAATTTTATTATCCCTTTGCGAGCATTTCAGTGGTTGTTCAATAAATCCTTCAACTTCTGCGAACAAATAAAAATCAAGCCGGCAAGAAGCGCAAACTTTATAAATTTCAGTTTTTTTACCCCTCCCTCTGCAGATATTCCCTATATCCTGAGAAAAGCAGCTCGAAAGGAAGAGGGGCGGGGCGGCGAGGCAGTATGTGTGCTGCCGTAGGACGGTTTCCTATATTAAATTTCCGTAGATGCCAGTAAACATTTAACATGTTGGTTCGACTGGTTCCAATAAAATGGAATCGATTAATTTTTTCTTCATATGGACATTCATAGAGGGGGCCATCCGATTCACGCTGGCCCCTGCAAATATCTATAGAAATAATAGTTCCGTAGAACTGCAAGCGAAGCCCCGTCGCCCGCTCTGTGCGAGCAAAATGCCTTCCAGGAAAATCGATTCCCGCTGGGAGGAAGCCCCTAATATCTTTAGAGTGCACAGTGGTCCCCGCAAAAATATTTCAAACAGCGCCCCTAGGGGTAGAAATAAGGGGTAAACATACAATAAGCAGCTGCTCACTTCGTTACTTGAATCCTGTTCGTATCTCGTATCTCATACTAGGCTTTTATTAGGCGCCAAAAAAGAAATAGTACGACCAAATGGGGACCCACAAGAA
This sequence comes from Dysmachus trigonus, assembly GCA_949715965.1. Taxonomy (NCBI): domain Eukaryota; kingdom Metazoa; phylum Arthropoda; class Insecta; order Diptera; family Asilidae; genus Dysmachus; species Dysmachus trigonus. Next base: position 20,248,629 of record OX454320.1, read on the forward strand.
TGACTATAAGTTACGCATGAAAAAAAGTGTTATAAAAGTGTGTCAGAACAGAAAGTATATAGTACAAGAGTAAAAGTCACATTTTTTATTTAAAGGTACTCTCCCAAGTCGAACTTTTGATAGTTTTCAAAAACCTAAAGTTTTCAAAACCTAAAGATTAGAATTTAAAGGACATAAATATAATTTATTTTCTATATTAACCCATTAATGCGCAAAACGAGAATTTTGTGCAAGCAAGTTCAATTGTACGATTCGAATAGAAAATTGGGGCGATTTTTTTCCAAAATCGTATATAAGGGGTTTTTGGGGATGCTCTTTCAGAATCTGGCATTTGTTTTGCATAAAAGTTTCAAAAACCCAATTATTTTTTGAGTTCTAAAGAAAAAAAAAATGCTTACTTTTTCTAGTCTTTTTTCTTTTCAAAGTCGATTATCTTGACGTTGGTGCTATTGAATGATCATGTTACCACCCGAAATTACGGTCCGAATGTCTAAACTTTCTCGAACCATGGTTTTGAAATTTTTTTTTTTTTTGCTTTGGTTTTTGTAAAATGGCCATTTTATACTTTGGATTTTTTTTACACGAAAAGGATCAACGTTACAAAAGAATTTATAGAACAGAAAATGCTTGAAATTAGCCAAAGAACAGGTGTGCATTTTTTCAGAATTTGTTCAACTATTTCTGGTTTTTGAAAAATCAATAAATATCCCGAAAAATTCTGTAAAAATGTATACGTATTCTTTAGCTAATTATAAGCACTTTTTGTTCTAAAAAAAGTATTCGAAAAATTGATCGTTTTTGAGTAAAAATTTCACCAAGTTTTTTATGATGAAATTTGGTAATATTTTTACATTTTCTGTTTTATACAATTTTTTTTGTAAAGTTAGTCCTTTTCGTGTAAAAAATCGCGATGTTTTTAATTACATTGCTTTACAAAATGACCATTTTGTAAAATTCAAACAAAAAAAACTTTCCAAACCATGTTTTGAGGAAGTTTAGACATTCGGACCGCGATTTCTGGTGGTTATATGTAGAGCCGTCGCGAGGGGGGGGCTGCTGGGTTTCTCAACCCCAGGCCCCCCAGGATACATGCCTTACATACTGCTAAAATACTGCAAACTCGATATCCAGTGGACATCAAAGAAGATCTACTAACACAAGAAATACTTTTACTTTCGAAAAATAAAAATTTAATTTCTCCAAACGAACCAAGAACGACTTCTTCTGCTTTAGAAATTTTAAATAAAATTTATGATTTGGGCTTAGAAACCGTCTTTTATAATAATAAAATCTTAATAATAATAATAATAATAATAATAATAATAATAATAATAATAATAATTTATTGATTTATCTATTCCACATTTTGCAACAATTGTTGCCCTTACATAAGCCCCGAATTCAAAAATAGCACCAGGCCCCCGTACACAACGCGACGGCTTTGGTTATACATATGATCATTCAATAGCAGCAGCGACAAGATAATCGACCTTGAAAAGAAAAAAGACCAAAATAAAGTTTTTTTAAAACCCAGAAAATAATAGGGATTTTGAAGCTTTTATGCAAAACAAATGCCAGATTCTGAAAGTGCACTCCCAACAACCCCTTATATACGATGTTGCAAAAAAATCTACCCAATTTTCTATTCGAATCGTAGAATTGAACTTGCGTGCACAAAATTCGCGTTTTGCCCATTAATGGGTTAAGGAGAGATTTACGTCAATTTGACACAATTTTACATATTCATGTGCACATTTACACAAATTTGGTGTAAAATCACACAACATTTCCAAAGTTGAGTGAATATAACACCCAGAGCTTTAAAATTGTGTAAATTCCCCCTTTTTTGCTGAATTACACCAAAAATGTGCACTTTAAAAAACGTGTTAAATTTTTACACAGAGAAAAATGTAAAATTTCTCTTAAGATCAGTGTGAATTTACATTCAGTTTTTAGGGTGTAAATATTGCACGTCGGTAAAATAGAACGAAAGAATTCTTGCAGCTAACTGCTTAATTTAGCTTATTAATCTCAATTGCTGAATTGCATACTTGTCTCTAAAATCTAAAACAGCTATTGTCCTGCCTTGTGCTGTCAAATTCCACATATTTTACGTATCAGGTAACAAATTAATCATCGCAAAAAATTAAAATAGGCATTGCTTTTAGTTTTACGAAAATATTAAAAAATCACCCATAATTGAAATCACCCTAAAAGATTAATTTTATCAAAAAATTATCATTTAGTACAAAAATGTTTCTTATTCGATTATTTATATTAAATTAATCTCAAAAATATAATGTGATGTGTTTTCAACTAAGAATTGTTAGAAATCCACCAATAGGCGCTGCAAAGGGGTATAATCATCCCCCCAAAATTTTGGAATAATCTAGATATTTTTGTGCTTCAAGTGATGACAAACACGTAATTGAAAATTATTGCCATTTTTGAGGGAAAAATGACCCTCAGCCTAGTGAAGCTACTCTCTAAGGGAGTGAAATCATCCCCTAAACAAAAAATACTGTAAACATTTTTTTTAAATTCTGAATATGAAATATTTTTGCTTTTTGAGTGAGGGAAAATATGGTAGAAACAGTTCTTATGCGTTTAAAAAAAAGCAAGATATAAAAGCTCTCAAATAGGGTGAAAGAATCCCCTAAACCTTGAAATACGCTAAAATATTTTTTATTCTTCCAAAAAGTCAAAAAGTGTCTATTCTCTATTTGCTTTTCTTTAATATACAAATAATGATTGGGGGATAATTTTACCCCTTTAGAAGCATTTGTAACCTGCTCAAGAATCACAAATGTTGTTCGTACCATATTTTTCGTCACTCAATTTTCATACTCAGTATTTAAAAAAATATATTACAGAATTTTTATGTTTAGCGGATGATTTCATCCCCTTAGAGAGCAGCTGTACTAGGCTGAGGGTCATTTTTTCCTCAAAACTGGCAAGAAGAATCACAAAAGTACAGGGTGTTCAATAGGAAATTGCGAAAACTAATGGGTCACAATTTTTTAACAATTGGAGAGATCGGTAAAATGTAAATACTTTTTAATAAAGGACAGTCGTCATTTTTATTTGATGTCCATTTTATTATAAAAAAATTAAATTTATTTAATACAAAACAATTAATTTAAAAATATAGTGAAAAATGTTAGTTACTAATGATATATATTTTCGATATTTTAACCATCTAATTTGCCACAAATATCCATATGCTTTCTAAAACTATTAAAAACATGTTCTAACGTTTCATTTGAAATGCCATTGATGATCTTCCCAATGTCTTTAATAAAATCCTCAACTGTTTTTTGGTTATTTTCATAGCAGAGATCTTTAATGTAGACCCATAAAAAAAAATCAAATCGAATGAGATCTGACGAGTAATGTGGCTATTCTATTCCTTTCAAGATTCAAAAAAATGCAGGTAGATACCTTTTATACCTTTTATGTAGATGGTTCACATTTTACAAATATATATTATTAATAATTCACGTTCTTCACTATATTTTTAAATTTCATAATGGTTTGTATTAAATAGATTTAATTTTTTTATAATAAAATGGACATGAAATAAAAATGACGACTTTCCTTTATTAAAAAGTATTTACATTTTACCGATCTCTCCATTTGTTAAAAAATTGTGACCCATTAGTTTTCGCAATTTCCTATTGGACATGGTATTGGTATGATACATTTAGAATTATGAAAAATATTCCTAATTATTCTAATATTTGAGGGATGATTACACCCCTTTTCAGCGCATACTTATATGTGGATTTTTAACGCGTCTTTGTTAAAAACACATCACATTGCATTTTTGAGATTTATACTAACTACTTGTACTAAATAATAAGTTTTTGATAAAATTATTCTTTTAGGGTGATTTCAATTAGGGGTGATTTTTTAATATTTTCGAAAAACTAAACGAAATGCCTATCTTGATTTTTTTATAACAATTAATTTGTTACATGATACATTTTTTTATGTCTTTTCCTTAGTTTACTATGAAATGCGAACAAACAGGCGAAAAAACGGTGTTTTTTACGGTCACTCTTTGCAATGGACCTAAAAACTTTTAAAATATGAATCGAACTATTATATGAATCATATCTGAAAGTGTTATGACAATAGTTCCTTATCATTATAAAAGAAACGAATTACTTCTTTTCCTTTATTATGGCTGAATTGCGTGTACAATTTCTCATAACAAATATGTATTACATGTAATTCAGCTATAATAGACAAAACGAAACGATTTGTTATGTTCTTTTATGATAATGCTTGGCTTTGAACTGTAAATTTACCCAAAAACAAGACCATTTGATGTATGTGATTTAATATAATAGAGCATAACAAATCTAAACTAACAACAGTCAAAAAATTGCTAAAGTTTATCACTATGAAGCTCTAAAGTCAAATTCAGTGCCAACGTATTTGCATTTGTTTAGGGTCGTCTCATAGTAACTTAACTCACTCTTTGCCATAAAAGTGTTTGGGTACCAGCTCAAATGTTATCCAACATTATTATGTGCCCACGTTTATTTAGTTGATTAAAAATAAATACATGAAAATTTGAATAAAAGGGGTAAAACGATGCGGGTATCGCTTTATTCCATGACCTGACCACATCATTTCTGGGTACAGGAGTCGGTTTTATCCCTTTTTTGTCGAAGGAAGCCAACCTTTTGTAACATAAGTGGCATAAAAACGATATTAATTTACAAAGGAGCTCATCTTAAATCCCGCCAGACTTGAGACAAAACGCAAACTCCCGACTGTAAGTCTAATTGATCGCCTTCTGTCGGCAAGATATTCTCACCTCAATCCGAGCCAATTTGAACAGAAGCATGAGGATGATAAGGCCAAAGCTGTGAAAGCAAATGAAACTACTCTTAAACTGAAATTTGCCATCAGATTAAGATGTTATCAGATAGACGTGTATATGTGTCAGTAAAAGCAATTAATACTAAGTCATGAAATGAGCCCTGTAAATCCCAAAGGCTAAATTATGCAAACAATGTAAGGTCGTAGGCTTAGTTGGGCACAAAGCGATAAAACTGCTTTGCCCGGTTGCTTCACACGTAACGTGCCAACATTAAATAATTTTCTCTCAGCAAGGATTAGCACTATTTAATTAATAAAGCACGAGAAACCGAGCCCTACTACTCTCGTAACACGTAACTGGAGGATACCCTACTATTTTTAGGTTTTAGGTTTCAGGTTTTCACAGTAATCTCGTCTACGGCGAACGACTCTATAGTCGAACATTAATTAAATTGCGCGAGGCGAGCTAATCCGGAATTAAGTGTTCCAATCGGGGAATAGGGTTATCAAACATACTCTTAAAGGAGTTGTCTTTTTAGACACATGCCACTTACTTTTACTTACTTTTTCAAAATAGATTTATTTTTATAGTATTTTCTTTTTGTTTATATCACTCTACGAACTCTTTTTCGATAAATATTTATGTAAAACTAAATTATTACTACTTGACTGCTTTACAAATTTAAGTTGCTTCAGCCTTTCGGATATTACTCTGTTTTGTCAATTATATTTTATGTTTTAAACTCTTTTATACTATTACAGTTAGTTACAGTTGGACAAGAAGTTTCCCTGTAATTGGTTTTATATCTGCCTTTAGTATGGGTCTTCGAATAAAGAGAACCCAGGAGACGCAGAGACATGGCAAGTACACGGAATTTCCTGAAGTCGGAATTATCTTTCACTATGTGAATGAGAAAAAATAAAAATCCATCAACTCCACCACAAAATTCGTAAAAATTACAATGAATTTGACATTTATAGTATGCAAGTCTTTGATTATACTTACATATATACTATTTATATAAACAAAACTAAAGATTTGCTGGGAGCCTAATTGATGATTAGTACTTCTGGGAGCGAACAATTATTTTTAGAGGGCATGGTGCATATGTTGGTCCCCTCTTTTATTTGTTTTTTGTAATTAACTTTTTATTTGACTTTAATAAGACAGGCCATTTAAATAAAATTATATTCCATAATTAATCGGAAGATTTATTCTTTTCAATAAAACAAAACCTTTGAAAAATATTGAGCAGTGTTTATTTTATAGCATTTTTAAAAAGAAACCAGCCGATGGTCCACCCTTAATATATCCATCTTCAAGTCTATTGTCCAGAATTTTGACTGATACTGTAAATACTCGTAAATATTTGGGGTGCCTCTGTGCTCTTCTTATTAAGTCATATAAAAGACAATCCAAAAAAATCAAAAATTATTAAGTTATTATAAAGAATTATAAATAAATGAAAAGATCATTTTGTCTCCATAGCTAGGTACTTGTAGAATCTTAATGATTTTTTTATTGTATTGAAAGGAACCTTTATTTAAAGCCTTAAAAACTTAATAAAGAAATATTGAAATACATTATTTTCACGGCGGAGGCATTGCAAATTTTGTTTAAATTGTTTAAAGAGAATACTGAGCAGCTTAAACTTTCCAGAAAATAAAAAAAGAATTTAAAAAACAATATATATAGACATTTCTGAAATTAGATTCCTATCAGTGTTTTTAAAAAACAGCTTTAAACTTGCTAATATTTGGAGATCGAACTTTCACAGGCGTTAATCTTACAGATATCAATATGTAATTTTCCGTTTCACCGTGGTATACAAATAAAATCGATATATATTAGACACGTGCATTTATGAGTTAACCTTAAAAACTGCTTGCAACCCCAAGAAAAATTATGAATTATGAATTCTTTTAATTGTTACCACTTTTCATTGTGAATCTTTTGTTGATATGATATTTCGGCTTCCCGATTAAGGCGCACATGGGTATATCATACTCATGTGTCTTTGATAATTTATATTGAAATAATAGTTTTTGGACAAAATCGATAACCAGAATTGTTATGAGAATATTAAAAATTAAATTTTTTCTGATATTATAAGCAAGCAACAAGAATAAATAATTTATAAAATATCAAAGAAATAAAATTAAACAAAATCAAAATTTAAACAATTTAAAATAAATACAAATTGTTGTATTAAATAATAAAAAAATGTATAATGTTCAACAAAAAATAAATCTTTCAACTTTACAAAATAAGCAGCTTCTGAATTATTTCTGAAAAAATATTCCTTCCTACAAAATAATAATTTAAAACAAAAAAAATTAATTTATTGAAATTTTTTGTAACTTTATTAAGGAAAATATATAATCACACCTTAAATAAAATATAATACTTTCAACTTTGTCTCATGAACTTTAAAATTGTAAATTCACATTTTAAAATATTTAGTTTCAACAAAGCATAATTTGCACTTTAAAAATGATAGTTTGATCTTTAAAACAGATAATTTACACTTCAAAATAATTAGTTATCGTTAAAATTATTATTTTTAGTTTGCAAAATATCCAATTTAAAACATAATATACAGTTCATTTAAATTCAAGCTCATTATTAACTAATTCCATAATAATCTTTATACTTATATTTTATAGACTCTCGAAGTTCTGAAAGACAACATTTAACAGAAAATAGAGCTCATAACTAAAATGTGATTGAATATGTCATAAAGAGTTCTAATTTGCATCAAGCTACACCCTAAAAAATGCTGATGTAATTTTACTCCCTTTTTGGAAGGAAATTGAATACCATAATGGTAGTAAAATTACACTTAAAAAAATTATGCAAATGTCTGTGTAAAAATACAGTTTTCTTGTGTAAAATTATTACATACATATGCGGAAAATAACACATAAAAGATGTAAAGTTTGCATAATAAATGTGTGTATTCTTTACTTTTTTAAAGTAGGTAAATTTACACATAGCAGGTGTAAATTTTTGGAACTAAACTCTACTTTGAATATAGTATTTTTACAATAAAGTTAAGGGGACAAGGACGTTATCTCTAATGAATGGGATAAAATGAAGGAAATAGTAGGAATAAGGTCATTTAATAATAAATTTGCAATAGGTTGTTATTTGTTGAGTAGTAGACAACTTATGGTACATAAAAATAAAATAACGAAAACTTTCTTCTCGCCGTTGTATTAAAGTATTAAGATTAGTATAATTAAATACATATCATATTTCATTTTTAAAGTTCCTTAATCTAGTAATTTTACCTAAAATTTTCAACAGCACGTCTTAACTTTAAGGAATACCTTCAAAAAGTGATTGCGCATTCATTTTGTTTGAATAAGAGAATTTAGATCGTTGATTTACGTCAGCTTGACGTAATTTTACATATTCATGTACACAATTACACCAATTTCGTGTAAAATCACACAACATTTACAAAGTTGAGTGAGTGTCACACCTAAAGCTTTAAAATTTAGTTATTTATTTATTTATTTATACGTCTTCATCAATACAACTGATTACTATACAATATACATAGATAAGAAAGCAAAGTAACCTTAACTAAGCCGACTCTTTAACTGGCATTTGGAAAGATTAAAATCAATAAGACCAAATTGACCGTTGAAGAGGCGCGACATCGAAGAAACCGGCTCATGCATTCCATAGTTAGTACTGTGTTGAGGAACATGGAAGAAGTTGTGGCCTCTCAAGGAGCGAGCGGGGATGGAAATATTAAATAAATTAATTAAATAATTGTTTAATTACACACTTTTTTGCTTAATTACACCAAAAATGTGTACTTTTACAATCGTGATAAATGTTTACACAGAATTGTAAAATTACTCATAAAATCAGTATAAATTTACATTAATTTTTTTAGAGTATAGATACAGTTTGAGAAAAAGTTATCGCTATATCAATTTGAGTCAATACTTCTGCATCACCTTGTATTATTAAAATATTTCTTGAAGACAAAAAGTGAACAAGTTTTTTGAGGCTACTGTTTCGAAAAAGCTAAAAGAACCGATTCTGAATAGAACATTTTGTCCCTGAATCACTATAACTTCGTAAAACTAGTTTACACGCATAGCAACACCACACCTCTCCTTTATGCTTTTTCATGACGGCAAAACTTTTCTTGGATATTAATAAAATTATCAGCCTTTTTTTCCTAGGGTTATTCAAAAGGAGAAAAAATAACTAATTTCATTTCTCCTCGAAAGAAAACTAAGTAACATATGTTCGCCCGTCCATGACCCACTAAAGGCTGCAAATAATCTTTTCTTTTTTTTTTCAGCTTCCACAGCTTGGCACGGTGCAATTTCGTTCTCCTCCTCAGACATGCCGTGAATATTTTACTTTAAATGGATTTAAAGCCTGCTCCGGCTAATGGTGTTCGATAAATCTTTTAAATTCTCTAGTCAAACATCGCCTGGTTAATCACAGCCACTTTGCTCAAGGAGGAAATATTCCTCCCTAAATTACGATCCACTTCACTGGCCAACATTTATCCCACTTCAAGACCAGACAGCGAGCTCGAAAAGACCACCACCACAGAACCGCACAACACGCAAAATCTTCCAATCGCTCATTTTATTAAACCGAAAATCTGTAATTAATGTCCTTAAACTTATAGCCTCATTTCCCCGCCCATTCACTCCAAGAGGGCGGTGCGAGGTCCGAGGGGGCGAAAGCAGACAAGCCTTCAAATAATTCGAACGTTTCCTTTTCCTTGAAAACTTTAATTAAGTAATCACATCCTACCCACGACATGATGAGTTCAAATATTATTAGATAATATGATGAGCTCGGCTATGCGAAACATAGGCTCGAATTCGGAGGGCATTTATTAATGAGCCGCCCATCCTCCCCCCTCCCGCCTATGTAGTCGTCGTCGTCGTCGTCGCCATCGTCATTAAATATTTTGGGGCGACATCAGCAAACTCGGCCCGATGTTATGTTATCATATATAATGGGCCGCAAAATATCCCCGGGTTCTTTTGGGTCCTTTGTTAGCTTCTTTTTACGCATGTGCTACGCGTAACTTTTATTATATAAACACATTTAAATTCATGAACTTCGAAAAATGGTCAGGGGTGGCCCCAAAGCTGCTCGTTTACAAAGTCTCCAATTTACCATTTGAACGATTCATGCAAAAGAACTTAGGCGATAGTCATTTTTTCCCATAAATTGTTACAAATTTAGTACTATACATGGCATTCTCCTGGTCATTTTCCCTAAACTTTCGAGGGCTGATATCAACTCTCGAAGAAACTTTGGGAACTTCCTGAGAGATAGGAATGGATGTTAATTTGCATGAATTTCAAACAAATTCAGTCATTTCGTAGGGTGGCGAAGGTGGAGTAACAAACGAGCTATCGACATCGTGGGCCCCTTAGGTGACATCTTCCAGGTTTATATTTTGCAGGAGGGTTCAGTAAAACGCACCCTTTCAATTAATTTAATCCTAGTTTAATTAAAAACAAGGATTACGATCGGCATGCTTAGGCGTGATATGAATTCCTATTATTTATTATCACCGCCGACAGTAGTCCCCCTTGTGTTTGCCTTTGACCCGACTACCCCGGCCTACTTATAAATATTTATAGATGTTGTCCTTTAATTATTTTTAAATTGGGTTCCGTGCTGTGTAAACATGCATAAATAACCCGACGAATTTTTAAACTTGTTTGTTCCCCACTAAGTGGTTTCAGATGGAAAGGATTCTTTGAATTAAATTTCATTAAGGGATGTTTTCCTTCTTAACAAAACGAGTTACCGTACTTATACATTGAGTTGTCCTTCTTGTGTATAGTCAAAGGCCAGTAATCGGGTTAAATGTTCGAGTAGGCCAACGCCAATAAATCCAAAGACTTTATAGAACGAATAAAGGATTCTAAGATTAAAGTAGAAAATTGATTAAACCGAAAACGAATATTTTAGACTTTGAGGCTTTGTCTTTTGAGCAGGCAGATTGGAATTCAACATAAAGCCACTCATTTGGATATCTTCTACCAAGATGCTACAGAATGATACCAGTAATCAATGTTGCCTACAATACTCATCCTTATGTGGTGAAGGCTATCCTGACTTGGAAATACTTCCAAGTACTCAGCAGGACTTATATTTTTTAATTTGCTTCATACCCTGCAACCATGTTTGCTGTTTGGGTTTGTCATATGTATATGACTTTTTGGCGTGATTTTATACTTTATCTTTTTTGTTTTAATGTTCTTACACGTGCATGTTTACATTTTAATAATTAATTAAACAAATTATGAATATAACCGCCACCTAGATATTATAGACCTGTATGCTTACTTTCACCAAAAAAAACTTGGGTAAAAGTCAAGTAAAATGCATTTTTCTCACGAATGGGATAAACGTTGAAAATATACCTAAAGACTTTTTTGTGCTATTTATCTCATTTCTTACTGAAATCTGAAAAATAGCATCGAATAATCAAAATAATTAAATAGTTGAAGAGTAGCTGAATAATGAATTTTAATGGATTTTTAAGCATGAGTAAAAATTTCGACTTTTGGAGAAAACATGTTCGTTTCATTAACAGACAGAGTGCGGTGAAAAACGTTCAACGATATGTAAAAACTTTCGATTAAACACATACTCTGAAAAACTGGAATTAAAGATTAATTTAATTCAAATTAATTGAATTCAAAATATTTATTTCACTGAATGTATTTTAATTTTTAATACTTCTGATGGGTAAAATAAAAACTTAATTATTTATTTATTACTTAATTCATTATATGTATGAAGTACTGAAATAAAATATCGAACAGAGAATATTTGTGTCAAAACCTTCTACAATTACATCCCGTGAACTACTAGCCGTTTGTATGTATGGGTAAGTGATCTGACAGTTCGGGCAATTCACATTGGCTATTATGAAATTATCGGTGTATCCCTATTGCAGACATTCGCATTTTCCCGGATTATATCACAATTAGTAAATGTAATGTTCTAGAAAATACAAATTTGAGACATTTTACGTTTAGCATAGGTTATAGTGCAAATATCTAAAAATACAATGCTTGCTTAAAATTCGAAATATTGCAAATATGTTTTTAAATTTTCTTCATTTCGAACAAATTCAGTCACTTCTAAAACAAATTAAAACTCGTTGTATTATTATAGTAATTATTATTTCTACAAATTTATTTCAACTTTTCATACGTTTCATATGAAATAGAGAAATTATATATTTTCTAGCTAAAATAAACCTATGAATATATAGTATTCATGTAGAGTTAAACGTTAAACCATAATTTTACATACTATATACATACGTTTTGCTCCCCGCTTATATCAGTTCAATTTTAAAATGTTTATTTTAATTAGAAATTTCATACCCTATTTGAATTTCAGATGTTTAAATAAATTTGTGAAAACATAACAATTATCTGCATTTAGGTCTGCTTACGTATGGATGGATGAGTTAAATATATTTAATCTTTGGTTAAACCTACAACAGGTCAAATATATTTGTGTTTGCTTTCAACTCATTTACCAATGGGCCAAACTGATTTGCTTTTGGATTAAGTCAAAGTGTGAATTCTATTTAATCGCACATAATTGTTAGTTCAACTTCTGCAAGTGTCCTAATAAATTAAAAACCTTCCGTCATAAATAATTTAGTTTATAGGCGAGTGACAATGTTCACCTTCCGTAATATAGCGATAATTCATCAGGAAGTTCGATTGACGACGGACGTTCGACTTGCTAACCAAAATAAGGGTCTTAAAGTAAAGCAAACAAGTTTATTATATGTATGTAGTATACCCCCAATGATAAAAGAAAAGGAAAAGAAAATTGTTGTAAGAATGGCGCTGGGATTGAGTAAGCCTCATATCGCCGCGAGGACAAATATGGCGAATGTCGCGGCAGTGACTCAAATGTACTACACTCTACAAGGTTGAAATGATTTCAGTCGGGCAACGTAATGATCAAATCAAACGACCGCAGTTGTGTTTGATAATAAACACCGCCATAATAATAAAGGCAGGCAATAGAAAATTGTGGTGCCATTTGGGAGAATTTTTTTTTTTCTAAGCATGGAATTAGATACAAACAATCGGTAAATAGCTAAACTATGTCAATAGTTTTCAGATATAGTATATATTTTTGTAAATAGGAAAAGGACGAAAGTTCTAGTCGGTTTTTTATTAGTATTAAAGGGTATTTTTTCGTTTTAAATGGTATTTTTAATACTTTCCGGTGCCACTCATTCGGGTTTCAAACTATTTAGCGGTAAGAATAATTTATTTTTATGATATCAGTAAAACTAAATTTAAATTCGAACTGATCTTAAAAGCAATTTTATTCTTTTCTATGTGTACAATTTTGTCACGATTGTAAAAGTATAAATTTTTGGTGTAATTAAGCAAAAATGTGGGAAATTACACAATTTTAAAACTTTGGGTGTGATATTCACTCAACTGTGTAAAAGTTGTGTGACTTTACACCAAATTGGTGTAAATGTTTACATGAATATGTAAAATTATGTCAAACTGACATAGGTCTACGACTTAAATTCTCTCATTCAAACAATGAATGCGCAATCACTTTTTGCAGGTATTCCTTAAAGTTAAGACGTGCTGTCGAAAATATAAGGTAAAGTAATTAGATTAAGGGATTTTAAAAAATGAAATTTGATATGTATTCATTTATACTAATGTTAATACTTCATACTTTATATTATTTTTATGTACCATACGTTCATATGTCTCAGTTTTATGAGTTTATTAAATATTTAACAAACAATAAGCTATTGCGAATTTATTATTAAAATAACCTTAATTCTACTATTTCTTTCATTTTATCCCATTCATTAGCGATAAGATAAGATTACCTACTCAAAAAAATATGTGCTTTACAGATCCCATCGAGTTTATCGTCAGAAGGGCATTTCAAGCCTTAAAAATGAAATTCTAAATATGTTAGACCCTCGCAAACTATTATGACTACATATTTATTTCGCGTAAGAGCGTTCTATCGTTGAGTATGTTTCCATAATAGGGAGTCCTTATTATCAGATTCATATAAAAAAAATTTAAACAATACAAAAGCTGGCCCAGCAGACGTTGTACTGCCCTTTCCGGTACATTTTCATTATGCCATGTGCGTCGACCAATATTTGATCGTGTTCTTTCTTTTCTCATGTTTCTACAAATACCATTAATATAAGAAAACAGTCTTTCCGTTTCATATCCCTAATTAATTTATTGAACAAACTTACACGTTATTTAATATTAAGTAAACCGTTTTACCCTTCACAAATTAAAAAAATTACCCGGTTTCACCGGGCGTTGGGTAAATACTTACTAATTGAAGACTTCTCAAATGTTCTAGTTTGTTATATCCTAGAAATTGATTCAACCCGAAAACCCTTTTATGGATCCGCCATCTTGAATATCCAAAACTTGATAATATTGAAAATTAGTGGCATTGACACAATTATTGTACCAAATTTCATTAAAACCCCTTGAAATCGAGAATTTTTTTTATATATATTGGGTCTGCCATCTTGGATCTAGAAACTTTGATAATTCGATAATGATTAAAATTAGTGGCACCAAAAAAATCGTACTAATTTTCATGAAAATCCGTTGAAGTCGAGAAATTTGCATCACCATACTGGATCCGCCATCTTGGACCCGCCATCTTGGATCCGCCATCTTGGATTTGGAAATTTTGATAATATTTAAAATTAGTGTGTATTAATTTTCATTAAAATCTGTTGAAATCGAGGAATTATGGTCTCCCTATTAGACCTGCCATCTTGGATTTACAAATTTTAATAATATTCAAAATTAGTGGCCTCAGAATAATCATTATACCAATTTTCATTAATATCCGTCCAAATCGAGACATTTTGTTCGCCGTGTTGGATCCGCCATCTTGAATTTGGAAATTTTGATAACATTCAAATTAGTGGCCCCAGAATAATTATAGTACCAATTTCCATTAAAATCCGTTGAAATTGAGAAATTGTTGGTCACTGTCTTGGATTTGGAAATCTCGATAATATTCTAAATTAGTTGCCTCAGAATAACCATTGTACTAATTTTCATTCAAATCCGTTGTAACTGAGACATTTTAATCGCCATGTTGGATTCGCCATCTTGGATTTGGAAATTTTGGTAATATTCTAAATTAGTTCAATAAGAATAATCATTGTACTAATTTTCATTAAAATCCGTTGTAATCAAGACATTTTAGTCACCATGTTGGATCCGCCATCTTAGATTTGGAAATTATGAGAATATTCAAAATCAGTGACCCAAAACAATCATTGTACTAATTTTCATTAAAATCCGTTGAAATCGAGGAATCTTGGTCGCCATATTGGGTCTTGGATTGGTAAATTTTGATAATATTCATAACTGGTGCCCTCAAAATTATCACTGTACTTATTTTCATTAAAATCCATTGAAATCTAGAAATCTTGGCCGCCATATTGGGTCCGCCATCTTGGATTTGTAAATTTTGATAATATTCAAAATCAGTGACCTCAAAACAATAATTGTACTAATTTTTATTAAAATCCATTAAAATTGAGAACGCGTCGAACTGTCAAACTGGTGAAGTTAAAATAGTCGTTAAGTTTTCTGAAATTATCCAATTTTCTGCGCAATTTTCTTAACTTTTCTTTCCGTAAGAACCTTCTACAAAGTATAAGAAAACTTTTAAAAAAAAAATGAACGAAATCGGTAAAGTCGTTCTCAAGTTATTGCGTGACCAACAGAAACAGGGGTTCATTTTTATATATATAGATTTAGATAGATTGTTTGCCCAACCTTATGTAATCTTATCCCTGCTAGATGTTTACTTTTGGCTCTGTCAAGTCTAACATTTACATAGATGCGAAGTAACCTGTGCAGACTTTATTAAAGATATTCTATCGTACATAATTAAATGCCCTAATCTTTTATCACTGATTAATCCATATGCACCAGAGAGAACAATTCGATCGAGATCCTTGTTGTATGTTCCTTTACACAAAACTAATTACCATATGATTTTCATTAATCTGTTTCTGTTTGTATAGTTAATTTTAATCATTTAGCTGAATACATAGATTTGACTTTGTCAAGAAAGGGGTTTAAAGTATATCTTTCTGAAAATCAGTAGGGGAGAGCGGGGTTGGAAGTTCCGATTTTCAAATAACATGAAATTTTATTATAAAAATGAAAGCTTTCATTTTCAACATGTGCAAATATTGAATGGATGTTTATCGGGTTTTGTAATATTATAGTCATTTCTACTAATATTTCAATAGTTTTTTTTACAGAAGCAAATTTTTGTCAATTTTCGGAGCGGAACATTCAGCCCCGCTTTGGGGCGAGTTGTTCCACCTTTGGGGCAAATTGTTCCGCTTAGATTATGACAATAAACTGTCAGAATAACATAGGTTTTCTGAAATAAAACAACCATTTCTATATATTTATGTATGTAATGTTTATTCTATGCACAAATAAACTTAAAAAATGACAAAATATTACTGGTACAGAACATTATTGGTCCAGATAAACTTTTTTAACTTTTTTAACTTTAAAAAATAACAAAACATAAATGGTGAGCTCCAGATAAACGTTTCTTTACTTAGTTAAATTATAATTGAGATCTATAAACTTATAAATCTTATCAGATTTATAACTAAACATTCATATGCGAGTTTGCGCACCTCTCCGGGCAGAAGACCGAAGTATATTGCGGAACACTTTAAAATGTAGTTCGCTAATTTTTTTTTCCTGTTCCAAGGTAAAGTAACCTGGATTTATAACCTATGGTAGGAACTTTGCCATCTTTCAATTTTGTAACAAATCTATGTAACGTCACGTGGCAAATTTCAAGCTCTCTTGCCACAGTTTTAACAGGTCTTCCCTCCTTGATGATAGCATCTGCAGCTCGACGCAACAATGTGTCGGAGGCTTTACCTCTCTCTGTCTTACGTTTGTAATTTCTCATCATTAAAATAAAAAAATATGGTCTTATGAATTTTAGGTATACGATTGAAGGTAAATTGGGGTAAGTTGTTCCGGGAACAACCAGCCCCGTCAGGAAGGAACTTGTAGCCCCAAATTACGTTTATATACGAAGACTGACATACTGGCAAACTAATATAATCAATTATAAAAATACTTATCCAATAATATACCTTACCAATGTCACTACAATTTAGGAGAGTTACGTATGAATCGGTCTATAATACACAGAGATAGACCATATAGTTTAAACACGAAAAAATTTACTTACGTGATGTTTTGACAGCTACGTGCACACAGCCACTCAACCGTTGTTGACGGAATAACTAAAATGACTGCCGACGTGGCGGGTCACCTGACGCTTTAACGACGCACATCACATGTATTGCTATCTCTTTACCTTACAAAGTTATTGCTGTCGGAACAACTTACCCCGGGAACTTCCAGCCCCGCTCTCCCCTACGTGAGGAACTAATTTAAAATTATCGATTGTAATTTTTTCTTTTTGTTTATAAGTTAGTCTGTAATATTTCGTATTTGTAAACATTAAATTAATTAAATAAATAGTCATAAATATCACATAGAGAATGAATGTCAGAATGACAGCCCGTATTGACAGTTATCTCTATACAGGAAGTTTTATCTAAGCTAAAAAAATACCCTTTACTAAAAATAAGGTTGTGCGCTGTGCGCCTATAGTTATGCACCACATTTCATGCAATTTAGCTATAAGACGCGGCGGTGGATTAATTCAGCACTCTTGCATAATCCTTCCTAAATTTTTCATTGTATACAATCAACCCTCCTATAGGGTTATAACTCGCACTCGGCGACCTTGAATAAGCATTAGCTGAATGTTGCCCCAGAGGGGACATCTGAGCGTAAAGGGTTAATTCGTGCTGCGTTATATGGAAACCACGTTATAAGAAACTCAGAATTAATACAAATCAGATTAATTTGTACCGCGTTATATAGAAACCACGTTAAGTTAAGCAATGGAAAATTCTAGAACAATGATTATTAATTTGTTAATAGTTGATATTGCAATGTTTTAATTAGAAATTGTTTACAAATTTAAATATCGAAAATGAAATATTATTTTGTTGCCGAAAAAAGCTTTGTGGGCTGAGCTGAGACATGCAAATTAAAAGAAAGCAATGCTTTATCGGTTGTTCATTTTTAGGGAAATACCCTGATTACTGAAATTGATAAATGTGATGCGCATTCACTGCAAAAAGGGAATTCTTCATTAATTTCAACCGCAAAAATTTATTATATCGAAAATGTGCTGCCACACATAAACTTGTTAAGCTATTTAATTTGGAATGTTGTTGTACGAAAAACACGTTATAAGAGTACCGGGTTATAAATGTACCGCGTTATAGGAGGGTTGCGGCAATTTTCACACCGCGTTATATGGTAACCACGTTATAAGAACACCGCATTATAGGAGGGTTGAGTGTATTCGATTACATTTAATCAATAAATTAAATAAAATATTTCGAATTTTCACGCGAAGTAGACAAATAGATAATGCTAATAAAGACAAATGAATTGCTGAATTCTTCCATTTTAAGGAAACATTGAATGGTCACAGATGCAGATGTGTAGCAAAAGGATTACAAATTCCCAAATCGAGAGAACTGAAGCCCAAAACAGGATCAGCATCAGAAGGAGAAGATACAATTGTGCGCCCAGAAATCTCGCGTGGGGATTGCAGTTCTATATAAATGATTACAATTAATTCAATCAACAATGGCCTTTGGTGTGTCGATTCAATGTACTATTCGCCTTTGAGACATGCGGAAGTCCAATCAGTTCCGCCAAGAGGTCCTTTACACTGCCCGGCCACATTTGCGGGTACGAGAGCTTAAATGTACTAGAAACCAGTGCCGTCGGAGTCTGATACTGAATTAGAGCTCTCTATATTCTTGGAGCTTCCATTATCACCACTGGGAGTTCTCATTATGAATGCATGGAAACGTCACGGTGGTGGTTACTTGTTGTTTAAAGCTCGACAACTCGCATAAAAGTCCCCCCAATTTCGGTAGCACACCAGAAATTAATCCACCTCACCATGGGCGTAGGGGGGACAGCAGAGAAGAGGGCTACACATTTATTTTTCTAACAATTAATTATGGGGTGTTTGTCCTTTGTTGTCGCCCCAATTTTAAAATCGAGCGTTTCTCGGGACCAAACACCTGTTAATGCCCTCATAAACACTTCATTATTCTAGCCGCAGATCTGGCGAACTATTCACAGGGTGTCCTCAAAAATTCGGAGTTACCATTCAACGTGGTTTAAGTGGATTTCGGAGTATCAACTCTTCTGCACTTTGGCCCTATTCTGCGCTTTGAATTGTTCGTGGGCTCCCAATGGGTGGAACAATAGAAAAGCCACAGTATATGTATATATGGTAGAGAGCGAAAATAGCTTCATCGATTTTTGCAATATCAAAACATAAAGCGCAAAAACAAAATATAAAAACGAATCACAAGTACTTGCGGCACAAAAAAAAGAAAAACCCTGAGTATCAGATTCTTTCGAAATAGAAAGTATTGTTCTGTGTCGCCGCGCGTCCTTATTGTTTATATTTTCCATTCAGTTACTGTCTTTCGTCCCAAACCCTCGTTCGTATTTGACTGGAATAATACCTCCTGGCACGGAATATTTCATTTCAATATTTCACGTGACACGGAGCAGTGGGTACACCTCGTCAAATTCGACCTCGACGATGCTCAGTCACACGGTTCGGGTGTAATCAATAATAAAGAAAAAAAATATAAAAGAAAACATTCCGGTAGGTAGCATTAATTATGAGCTTTTCCTGAATCCGACGGGGATTTTTTTTTTCCTGGATTTCTACATTCCAGGAGAAAGGAAAAATTCGATCCGGATGAAATTTTATTCGCATTTATTTTCTATTAGGTAAACATTCGATTTTATTGCATGATGTTTTGTGGCTACTGCAAAATTTACAGAGATGAAAGTTGTAGCAATTCTGAAAATTACCTTGAATGGAGCCTATAAAATTCTCTCAATTTTATTTTGTTGCAATTTCATAGAACCCAGCGAACCGTGTAATCGAAGCACAAGCTGAGGGAGTTCTTTTTAATTGCCCTAAATTGGTTACTTATTGTTAGATTGAAGAAAAACAAGGTTTCAGCAGCAGGGATGGTTCTGAAATTTTTAAGTCAATGCTATTTTCTTCCGGGCACGTGATATAATTTGTTCTTATAAGTTCAATCTTTGAAATTTCCTCTTTATATGTTCATTGGAAAAATAAAAATAGTGGCGCCTTGAAAGGTGGAAAGAAAAATTCAAATTGTACTTTTTAAAAAGTAAAAAGACGCGAATTTTCGTATGATAAAAGTTCTGAACTCAATAAAAAGCCACTTAGGGAAGTTACAGATACTTCTCCATCCAGATTGCCCGGACGGAGAATGTCTTCCTTTCGAAAAATTTGTGAAACGACCTTATGATGCTGATAGGACCATCTAGCTCCAAATCCTTATGTGACCTTTCCTTTCTTATTTTCTGTTACGAGTATATTCATTCAAATTGAATGGAGTTGTTGTTCTTCCTTATACATTTCGGGAATATATCCAAGGAACAGATGAACAAGAAAAATAGCTCTGATGGTCACAAACAATTTCGTCTGCATTCTTGTTACCAAAGGGTTAAGATGAATTCATCCCAAAGGTGAATAGGTGGATCGTGGATACGACACCGACGGGTGGCTAATTCATTTAGAGCCATCACCAGTGCTAGTGATTTAGGACTTGGGTTTTCTGTATGGGCGTTTTTTATCACTGTTTTTATGACTCTGCTTTAGGAATATTCTAAATTGAAAGAGTTCAATTTGGTAGTGCACATATTTTCTTAATAAATAGGGTATCCAAAATGTGTATTTAAATCGAACTTAAACATTTGTTAAATTAACAGAGTTAAAAAGATCTCTACTTAAAATTTACCTAAAAGAAATCAAAAACTAACTAAATCGGAGGCTGGGAGTTGTTCAACATTCCAAAATCTTTAGAAGAATGACAAAAAGGAATAGTTACTCTCATCTAAAAAAAATCGTTAATTTTCACCCTACAAATATTAGTTAATTTATATAAATCAACTTGGACTGAAGAATTAACTGATGTGTCTACTATTTGAAGGCATTTCAATAAAAGTATTACCTACTTTTCCCTATATACAGGAAAGTTGTAATTTTCATTGCATGCCCATTTTATTATAAAAGAATTAAACCTATTTAATACAACTCATTAATTTAAAAATATAGTGAAGAACGTGAATTATTAATGATATATACTTTTGAAATGTGAAAACTTGTGAAATGTTTGAGGTCTCGTTAAATCTTTTTATTTTATTCAAGACGGAGCAACACCTCATCGCATACAAGAAGTATTTGAAGCCATCAATAAGTTTTATGGCGAAGAGTTATTGGCCTAGGGTAACCCACGCTTGGCTAGAGGAAAAATAGAATAGCCCATCGTCAGATCTCACTTAATATGTTTCTTTTTATGGGGCTACATTAAAGATCACTGCTATGAAAATAACCCAAAAAAAAATAGAGGATTTTATTAAAGACATCAGGACGATCGTCAATGGCATTTAAAATGAAACGTTAGAACATATTTTTAGTAGTTTTAGAAAGCATGTGGATATTTGTGCCAATTTAGATGGTTAAAATATAGAAAATTGATATCATTAGTAATTCACGTTCTTCATTCTTCTTCAGTATATTTTTAAATTAATGATTTGTATTAAATAAATTTAATTTTTCTTTAATAAAATGAACATGAAATGAAAATGACGACTTTCCTTTATTAAAAAGTATTTACATTTTACCGATCTCTCCATTTGTTAAAAAATTGTGACCCATTAGTTTTCACACATTCTTATTGGACACCCTATAGTAGCACACTCAGCCCACAAAAGGACCGAAGACTGAAGTATTCTTATAAACAATATTTCTAAAAATTGATCGCCTATTTTGTGTTTAGGAAGAATAACACTTTTATTTCTTTCTGTAATGAAAATGACTTATTTTATTTGCATTATTACTGTTTTAATGAGCCTATATCACCAATGTCGCGCTCTTTTTACTCGTGTTATCCTGATATTGATTTTGGCCTTAATATACGATAGTTCAATTTAAGAATCGGCTCCGTTAAAAAATACAAATTAATTTTAATTGTATTTTCCTTATGTATCTCCTTGTATGGGATTTCGTATGTATTCAGTATTATTGATGAAACTGACAGTATTATTGATGAAACTGACAGAAATAAATAAATAAATAATAATGATCCGCCATAAGAGTCCGTGTATAAGAATAGAATTTTTCATTACAATCTAGAACAAAAAACCTTAGAATTTTGAGTATAAGTTCAATTAATATCAAACCAATAAATATTTCGTTAGAATTTCATAAAAAACTTGATGATTTCCACTAAACCCCGTGTTAAAAATAGGATCATTTTTTAAAAACTAACGACGCTCCTTAAAAATGCAAAAATCCCTTAAGTCTGGTCTTGTTCTTGGTCAAGTTAGTCTCGATCTTGGACTTTTTGTAAGACCGAGGTTATGACTGCAAGATCAAGACCAACTAACTATGACGTCACTAATCAATAGTGATAGTCCTTCAACAAGTTAATTCTTTCCACTGTTTGTATACATTTATGCAATGTACACATTTTAGATACTTTTTTCCTACTCCTATGAACTGGCGGTTATGAATAATTTGCAATGTATTTGAAAGTACCAAGCAAAAAACTCACGTACATGTTTTGTGCTCAGCATTTTAAATAAACTAGCTCGCAAATATGATAACCGAAGGAATTAAGGATGATTACTGGATACTGAAGGAAACAACAGCATCACAATGTCCCAATCAAACGAATTGCATGCTTTGTTGTCCCAATATATTATTGTATAGTACACAAACAGTGTGTCACACTCATCGATTTATTTAGTTTTCTTTTTATTCTTTCCTCTTTTTTTTCAAATACTCTAAAAGCATAAAAGAGCATTGTGTGCCAGTGAGGCTTTTTTCGCTTCCCCTACAAAACTCCGGGATGAGTTCAGAATCCCCCAGGAATTTCCTTTTGTTGGTTTTGCGGGCGATAGTCATTACGACAAAATGTGCGCGCTTGCTGATGTCATTGCTCCTCCTGTAATTAATTTAAATTCAGGACGTGGTCTTCGGATCCCTGTTATTTTTCTCATTAACTTAATTAAATTTACTTGCTTGCCTAACTGATGTGGATGCATAAGAAGACCCCTAGGGTGGTCTCTCGAACTCCGAAGAAGATGGCAGTTTAAGTTGCACAAAATGTCCGTCGAAATAAATAATTCCTGCTGATCTGAAAAAATTTCACTTCAGAGTGCTTAGCATTCGTAATGTTGGTTTTCGGATCGTTCGATCTCCCCAAGGAATACATCGGGTATCATGAAATGTAAAAATATGCAGAAGTGCACTCCCGGAAAAGACGATTTCTGTAAAATGCATGCTACCAACTCATATACCACTATATATTTGTATAAGCTTAAGGGGTTATATACAGTCAGGATTTTTAGAAAATCGATTTTTTTATTATTTTATTTTTGTAATGTACATATATTAAAGTACAGCCACAGAAAATTTCATGTCAATCGGGTGAATATTCTCGAAGTTACACGCATATTTGTAATGACGTGTTCGAGTTTTTGTACTAAATGTAAAATGCTTTTGAAACTTTAAACGCGTTTTTCTCAAAACTGTGTTCTTATAGTCGGTGAGCAAGATTTCTCGGAAACGGCTAAACGGATCAGTTTCAAATTTTAACATAAGCTTCTTAAGTATATTTTTTAGTAATTAATCGAAGCTTTTTGCTCACCGATAAATATTTTCCATTTTATAAACAATTTAGAGCGAAAATTGTTGTTAAAAATCGATTTTTTTTTTTAAGAAGCCGCCATTTTGTCAAAAATTCTTATTTTGCTTATTCCTTCGATTAATTACGAGATAAAACAATATACTAACGAAATATTTTTGGTTTTTCCATTTTGGATGATCCAGTCTAGAGATATCGTGCACACCGCAAAACGCTTTTTTTTAGAGTTGCTCCCGGAGATCAGCTGTAGCAGCTTTTAAAATAATTATTTTTACAAATAAAAAACATTAAAATACCCTCAAGAGTTACCGTTATATGTGTACAGAATTTTACATTAATAACTTAAAAGATCATCTCAAGAAAAAATCTTGAAAAATCGACTTTTTTGGGCCTCCTGACTGTATATAACCCCTTAAGTCTGCAAGGAGCAAAATGTTTTTTTATCACAATTTTTTTTTTTTGCCCCCCAATGGCAGCTCTTCTGCATGCCGAACCAATAGAGCAGACCCCCAAGGTATTATTTTTACATTTGCCAGGCTGCTTTAAACTTACGAGGCTGAAGGAGTCTTTCTCATTTTCGCAAGAAGATTGCAGAAGTGTCTCTAATTTATTGATACATTAAATCAAAGGAAATTGCGAAATGCTCACGGAAATTCTGCAGTTGGACCACCGACCGACCGGTCCTAGTTTACAAATTGCATTGATTTGCAATGATTTATGCAGAGGGCGCTTGTCTCTGCGGACAGGAGACATAAAGAAGCGCACGTGCGCTCCATCGTACTTTGTGCAACTTAATTGTAACTCATCCAATGCGGTTCAAGTCCATTGAGGAAAGAAAACCGGACCTTTCCTAATTTTCGTGGCTCTACGTTTCTTCCTTTAAGATTTATAGGGTGCTCATGAATTTTGTTGGTGGTGCCTTCTCCTCGCTTTGAGTCAAAGCACACAGAAGAAATCGTCATACATTTATGCAGGAAATTGGGGATTCCATAGACCTGATAAAATATTTTGCCCCGAAGACGACGGGTCTCATGAAATACAAATGACACTGACTATAAAACATTGCCCTAAAAACAAACAAAAAAATGGATAAAATAATTGCAGAAAGAGGCTACTTAGCATTAGACCCTAACTAGCAACTGTCGGGTTTTTGGGATGTAAATGATAAATTTTTTCGACTACTGTGAGCTACAAGATGTTCAGCTTTTTCAATTTATTTCTTTACAAGATAAGATAAAACTCTTAAGGGTTATTCTTCTCCACTGAATAATTAAAGATATAACAACAAATATTAAAGAGGTATTCAAGCGTTTTGTATTTCCAAGTGTATCGTTGTATCGAATGTAAAAGCTTATATTTTTCTCGTTATTTCTATGATAACTGATTTCTTACGTCTTTTAAAGCGATACAATAAAAACTACAACAAAGCGTGAAGACATTAATATCTATTTTATTTAAACTTATCAGAAAAAACCAATTGGTGTAAAGGAAGTAATGCGATGTCGGTCATTTTAGTGCAATGTGGATTAACAAAAAGGGTTTTATATTTACATTTATGTCTTCCTTTTCCTACAAAATGCAATACAACGGCTATAAATTACAAATTTGGAAAATAACATACTAATATTCCCGATTTAAATTCAATTCATCATTTGAGAGCTTATAACACCACAGATTCAACTAAAACTTCAATTTTCATAATTTGAAAAGACGGATTCTAAATGTGTAGCCAGTATTCTACACTGAAAGAAATATTTCTAGTTGATTCAATAATGAAACCTTGTTAATTCATCTCATCCGAATTTTCTAATTCAATCAATTAGATCCTAATTCATCTATAGAATTGTTGAAATCAAGGAAATGTATATCAATTATACTATAATATATTTGCTAATTTTTAAACAGAGATCGTATCAACATAACTTTTAACACTTTCGGTCCACCGCCGCCTACAGTCGGCATCCGCGCAACATTCTCTGGGTACGACCGCCGCCTAAAATCTGCATTCACAGAAATCTCTGTGGGTACGTTCGCCAGCTCTAGTCGTCATTGAGGGCGAAAATTAAAGCTTTCCATGGATGTCGGCGACCAGAGGCTCGAGCTTTCTCTGAATGTCTGTTTAAAGTAGAGCAGCTGTATATGCAGTAAAAAAAATAATGTATTACTGCGGTCAACTGTGCTGTACCAAAAATGTTAATTCACGTTAAATTCACCAGGTATTAACCTTTTCAATGTATGTTTCAACAAGCATGTATACTGTATAGTTGTTGCTACTACACTGAGAAAAACAAAAACCGAGTGGAAATAATATTAAACCTTCTTATAATAAGAACTTTCAAATATGATATTAAGATGATCTTTGAAGTATGTTTGAAGTTTCAGTCTTAATTTTAAATTTATGTATTTTTCTTAATGTACATAGATAACTTGCTTTAAGGGTATTTAATACAAAAAATCTAATCGACTTGCGTTCTTGTTAGATGTATAATAGGCCTCGTTGACTGAACTATTTCCATTATATCGTTTCAACCAGATATGAAGTTTAAATAACAAGACAGCAATCATTTTGGGTGAAACAATAACCATTAATGAAATCTGTTGTTTGAACAAAATATATTTTCCGGTGTATGAAGCATTCCATCTCTAATTCTCAAAACGGCCTAAAATTATTCACTCTAAGGATTTCAAGTTTGCTAATTAGAAATCTAAGGCCTTATTCAAAAGTTTAAATGGTGCATTCAAATTGCAGTATCCATATTCGGTTTTTCAAATCTGCAGAAGTTGAAAATTCGGAGAAACAAGATTATTCATCTTAAAAGGAAATCGCACTTTTAAAAAAAAAAAACTATAATAGATTTAAAAAAAACAAAAAAGATATCCAATTTTTAAATAGACAATGAACAAATCTTTTGATAAAATTGTTTATAAATTCAATTTATATAATATATACATTATATTTTAGAAACTATTCTTAAAAAATTGAAATTGTGAATTGTGTGACTCGAAATTTTGATGGCTTTCAACCGTAGGTTGGTCCAATATAATAAAAAGATTTGTCACTAGTATATAAACAACTTCTATGTATTTTTCTGCTATCTGGCTTAGTTTTATAATAAAAGCGATCGCCCAGTATCTCCGACTTCCAATTACAAGATCTTTGGTTTTATACAATTTTTCATCCAGAATTACATGTTGTTTCATTTAAAACTAGTTTTAAGAGTGTTAAAAGAAAACAAGAATGAAGCCATCCTTCTTACAGATTTTTTAATTTCTTAGGAAAATAGTGACAATAAACAGACATACAGAAGCGGTTCTGATCTTATTACATTTTATTAAAATTTCAATATGAAAGGTTCAGCAGGTTCCGAAGTCACGGTCTCTTGAAACAAAACTATATTTAATAATAATCTTAATGAAAATAAATAATCTTTAAAGACATAATTATTTTGAAGCAATCAAGAGTGATGTAATCCATGAATATTGCAGGTTAATAATTATACATCATTTTGTCTCATTGAATAACAATAATCGTATTGATACCAGACACTCCTAATAAATATCATTGGGATCCTATCCATTCTTACGTAAATATAATTCTCTAATAAGGAGATAATAAAAACCCTTATAAAAACATAAATAATTAATTCATCTTAATGACCTTTTATGTTAATTTGAGAAAATGTTAATGTCTCTCTTCTTTCTCATTTCAGATTTTCAGGAAGCTCATGGTGATAATAACAAAATTTCATATGTTTCAACGAGACAAACCCCTCAAAGTTATAATTGGCAAAAAATCTTTACTTGTTAAGCGGAGGAAGGAGTTTATGGTAAATGTTTTAATTTCTTAAATGGATTGTTTTTTCTGTAATTAGATGTTTTATTCAAAATATGCCATATTATCTTAAAACTTTATAATTACTCATTTAATGGGAATTTTAAATCTGCCTGCGGATAAATTTACTGACACTGCTCGAATTTTATGTAGAGTTTTTTAAAGTAATCTTAAATCGCTATAAATATTTAAAAATACCCAAAATAAGGGGATTTATTACTGAAAATGATTCGATTCAAATCGTGTTAGAAATCCATACATACATTAATATGTATGGTAGTCGCTACTATTTGGTACAATTTGGTTTAGTAGATATTTATCCCAAGTATACGTAAAATCAATTTAAAGTTTAGTCACGAAACGAAATTATTTAAAGTTTTTGTTAAGTTTTAAAGAAATGGTTTGCGACCAATTAATTTTTTTTTTTTTATTATAAATTCATTTTTCACTCACAAAATACCTTCTCCTTATATAGATTGGGTTTTAATATAGAACAACTAGAAGGTGATTGTAATTGTACCTAATTTCACAAATTTCTTGGGACTGATGCTGTAGATTATTTCTCTTTTGCAGTTTTGTCGCCAAAATGCCTGGTGCGACTTTTTGTTCGTTAATTATAATGACTAAAGTATATGTAAAAAATTTCAAATAGATTAAAAGATCTCGGAATATTAATCCTTATTTTACTGAACAATTAGAGGAAGCAATTTGAAATGGAAAAACACCTAGTGGAATTGTATGTCAAACACAAGACAAATGATAGGTCATATGGCCATTTCCTTTCACATTAATTTTAACGCAAAGATACCTTTTAAAGAGGAACTTCGATTTTGCAGCCTGCTTATTCAAACTTGATTCAATCAGAAAAAAATATGAGGCATTTTCACGCTTTTAAACCCATCGCTCTCACTAAAAACTCGGAGAAGAAAATCAGAATTAACGCTACAGAGATTTTATATAAATTAAACCTTATTTTAATCCCAAAGACGGCAAATACGTCCGCTTTAGAAGAGTTCAGGAACTAATTAGGATTTGTTAACTCTATTTACCTCTTCAATTTCCCGAGTTTAGAATGAAGTATTAGCTCTAATTTGATTTTAATGCTCTCCAGGTTCAAATTTTTATTCAAATAAAACTTAATGTGACCCCGAAGGTTCTCACACAAAAAAGTGATCCCTAAAAATTACAATTATGGCATTAAACTTTTATTTATTAGTTTATTAACACTTGTTAACATAAATCTTATTTATTTTTTAATTATAAAGCTAATATTTAAATATCCGTTGACTTAGAATCTTGAAATTTGGCACGAAGAAAAGTGTCATAGTACAAGTAGAGAAAATTATTAATTTCATATTCTACATATGTGAAATTATTACTTTTTTTCCAGTTTTACTCGCGAATTTCCAAAACTTGTTCTACGTAAGTTGTTCAATTTCCAATACATATTAACCACACACTCGCACTTTTCCATCTGTTTTTTTTCTTTGGAGCTACGGAACCTTAAAAAGGTAGATTCAATCGAATTTTATATTGGACTAGCTGGGTTACCCGGTTTCACCCGGCGTTGGGTAAATACTTACTAATTAAACACTTCTCAAATGTTCTAGTTTGTTATATCCTAGAAATTGTATCAACCCGAAAACCCATTTATGGATCCGCCATCTTGAATTTCCAAATCTAAATTTTTTTTTTTTTGTCCTGTCTTACTCCCTTCGGGAGCATAGGGCGTTTACAAAGTCTCTCCATCCGTTTCTATCTTGGGCTAGTTCCTTAAAATAATGATTATACCTATTTTCATTTAAATCCGTTGAAATTGAGAAATTTTGGTCGCCATATTGTATCCGCCATCTTGAATTTGGAAATTTTGCTAATATTCGAAATTAGTGGCCTCAGAATAATCATTGTACTAATTTTCAGTAAGATCCGTTGAAATCGAAAAATTTGGTCTCATATTGGACCCGCCATCTTGTATTTACAAATTTTGATAATATTCGACATTTGTAGCTTCATAATAATCATTGTACCAATTTTCATTAAAATCCCTTGAAATCGAGACATTCTGGACGCCATGTTGGGTCCGCCATCTTACATTTAGAAATTTTGATAATATACAAAATTAGTGGTCTGAGAATAATCACTGTACTAATTTCCATTACAATCCGTTGAAATCGAGAAAGGTTAGTCGCCATCTTGGACTTGATAATTTTGATAATATTCGAAATTAGTGGCTCCGGAATAATCATTGTACTAATTTTAATTAAAACCCGATGAAATAGAGACATTTGGTTTCCATATTGGATCCGCCATCTTGGATTTACAAATTTTGATAATATTCGAAACTTGTAGCTTCAGAATAATCATTGTACCAATTTTCATTAAAATCCGTCGAAATCGAGACATTCTGGTCGTCATGTTGAATCCGCCATCTTGGATTTGAAAATTTTGATAACATTCAAAATCAGTGACCTCAAGATAATCATTGTACTAATTTTCATTAAAATCCGTTGAAATCGAGAAATATTGGTCGTCATATTGGGTCCGCCATCTTGGATTTGTCAATTTTTATAACATTCAAAAACTGTGACCTCAAGATAATCACTGTACTAATTTTCATTAAAATCCGTTGAAATCAAGTAATACTGGTCGCCATATTGGGCCCGCCATCTTGGATTTGTAAATTTTGATAACATTCAAAATCAGTGACCTCAATATAATCATTGTACTAATTTTCATTAAAATCCGTTGAAATCGAGAAATATTGGTCGCCATATTGGGTCCGCCATCTTAGATTTGTAAAGTTTGATAGCATTCAAAATTAGTGACCTCAAGATATTCATTGTACTAATTTTCATTAAAGTCCGTTGAAATCGAGTAATCTTGGTCGCCATATTGGGTCCGCCATCTTGGAATTGTAAATTTGGATAACATCCAAAATCAGTGACCTCAATATAATCATAGTACTAATTTTCATTAAAATCGGTTGAAATCGAGAAATATGATCGCCATTTTGGATCCGCCATCTTGGATTTCTAAATTTTGATAATATTCAAAATCAGTGACCTCAAAAAAATCATTGTACTAATTTTCATTAAAATCCGTTGAAATCGAGAAATCTTGGTCGCCATATTGGATCCGCCATCTTGAAATTCTAAATTTGGACAACGGATTTTAAATCACCATTCCGCAAAACCCCTATGTACCAATTTTCATGAAAATCGCTTCAAATTTAAAATTTTCAGCCGCCATCTTGGATCCGCCATTTTGAAACCCTACCCATTATCCGAAAAAAAATTAGCCTATATGTTAAGTCAGAATATGCGCTACCTGCGGACAAAAAATGAAAAATATCGATGCAAGCGTTTAGGCGTGATTGAGCAACAAACAAACAAACAAACAAACTTTCATTTTTATATACAGTGTTGGAAAAAACTAAAGCAACTCAACACAAAAAAAGTTGTCTTTAAGAAAAAAATAACAAGGGTATGCTTTACTTTGAAATAAAATATATTTAAATTAATCCTCTTACATCCTTCTAAATAACAACAAAATAATATTATAATAAATTCAACATATCACACTGATAAACAGTCTAAGTTCTTACAAGTAATAGAAATTATCTGGAAAAAACTAAAGCAACTTTTATTCAGGTCAAAGAATGAAAGTGAAAAACGTAGTTTTACAATTTATTAGAGAATTCTGCGAATTATTAACGAATTCTGTGAATTATTAGCGAATGCTGCACGGCTATGAATGTAACGACTAATGTACCGTTCCACAATTGTAATGGTGACGCACGATAAGAATTATTTGCTTTGTCCTTTCATTCGAAGAGTGATCGCGCAAGTGTTTCATCGAATTTAATGAGTATGGCTAGGAATAAGTTCAACGATTTCACCAAGGAGTGCATCATAAGTGATTTTAAAAAGGGTTTGACTCAAAAGGCCTTATGTGAAAAGTACAGTATAAGCAAATCTGTGATATCAAGACTTTTAAAAAAATTTAAAGAGACCGGTAATGTGAAAACTATCCACAAAGGTGGACGTCCGAGGAAGACGACAGCACGAGAGGATGCCCTTATTATAAGAAAAATAAAAATAAACCCTTTTGTATCATCAGCCGAAATTCTCAGGCAGATCCCGTTGAATGTTACTGATAGGACCATTAGAAATCGAGCCATCGAAGCCAAACTTCCTGCAAGAAGGCCAGCGTCTAAGCCAGCAATATCAAAAAAAAAACCAACAAGCGAGGATTAAATTCGCTGAAAAATACCAGGACTGGACCCAAGAACAGTGGAAAACAGTTTTGTTCTCAGATGAATCAAAATTTAATTTGATTCAGTCTGATGGAATGACAAGTGTCAGACGTCCTATCGGAACAAGACTCAATCCTAAATATTGTAATCATACAATAAAACATGGAGGAGGCTCTGTAATGGTGTGGGGATGTTTCTCCTGGGCAGGAACTGGACCCATTGTTCGAATTGAAGGCAAAATGGATCGGTTCCAGTACAAAGAAATCCTGGAAAATCACATGTTACCATATGCAGAAGAGGAAATGCCACTTCGTTGGAGGTTTCAACACGATCGCGATCCAAAACATACCTCAAAATTTGTAACTGACTGGATCGGAGAGAAGCACATCGATGTTCTGGATTGGGCTGCGCAATCACCTGATATAAACCCAATAGAAAATCTATGGGAAATTGTTAAGAGGCAGTGGAGAGGACACAGGTTCTCCAACCAACGGCAGTTGTTTGAAGCAGTACAATCAGAGTGGTCGCAGATTCCAAAAAAAACCATTGAGAACCTTATTTTATCGATGCCAAGAAGATGTCAATCCGTAATCAAACAAAACGGCTTCGCTACTAAGTACTGAAATTCATTATGTTATTATAATTTGTTTAACTATAGTCGAGTTGCTTTAGTTTTTTCCAGACAATTTTTATTACTTGTTGTACTTAGACTGTTTATCAGTGTGATATGTTGAATTTATTATAATATTATTTTGTCGTTATTTAGAAGGATGTAAGAGGATTAATTTAAATATATTTTATTTCAAAGTAAAGCATGCCCTTGCTATTTTTTTCTTAAAGAGTACTTTTTTTGTGTTGAGTTGCTTTAGTTTTTTCCAACACTGTATACATAGTCGTGCCATAAGTTCTGTCTCCCTCCCCTCCACTAAAAGGCTCACGACGCATCCCGATTACCTGTCGCGAATTAGCTTAAATACTTCCCGCTTTGTTAAAAAAATATCATTTTGTCATTGGATTTCGAAGGAGCAACATGGAGTGGGGCATTAAAGAGAACAGGATCGCCGTTATTGCACTATTTAAGTGCAACAAGCCAGCAAAGGAGATATTTGAGCTTCTTCAGCCACTACAAATTACAATAAAATTTGTGCATCGTACTATCAAACGATACCGTGAGACTTCCTCTGTCGATGACAGGTCCAGGAGCGGGAGGCCTCGTACGTCTCGTACACCAGCAGCAGTAGAAGCGATGCGTCACCGCATACTGAGAAATCCGCTCCGGAAACAAAAGGTGATGGCACGGGAGATGAAAATACCCAAAAGGACGATGTCTCGTATTATCAAGGAAGAGCATAAGCTTAGTGCTTATCGACGGTCAACAGGGCAGCGGCTTACGGACAAGCTTCGTGCGATACGAGAGATGCGATCTAAAAGTCTCTTGAAGAAGTACGCGGGAAAAAAATACCAACAAATACTTTTTTCAGACGAAAAACTTTTTACTATTGAAGAGAAGTTTAACCGACAGAATGACAGAGTGTACGCGCATAGCTCTAAGGAAGCGGCTGAGAAGATACCCAAGGTAGAGCGTAGCCATCATCCCGCCTTAGTCATGGTTTGGTGGGGAGTTGGCTATTACGGTGCTACGGAGCCTTTTTTTGTGAGCAAGGCGTGAAAACGAAGGAAAAGAACTATCAAAGTGACATCCTGGAGAAGATGGTGAAGCCGCTCAACACAACGATGTACCATGGTCAGCATTGGGTGTTTCAGCAAGACTCAGCACCAGCTCATAAAGACAAGAAAACGCAAATCTGGTTAAAATCGAATGTTCCTGACTTCATTTCTGATGAAGATTGGCCTTCTGGTAGCCCAGACCTAAATCCTTTGGACTACCGCTTATGGAATATTTTAGAGGAGAAGGCCTGCTCTATTCAACATCGAAACATTGAGTCATTAAAAGCAAGTTTGATGAAAGCAGCGAAGGAAATATCACTAGATGTGTTGCGTACTGCGATTGATGAATGGCCGAAACGTTTAAAAAAATGTGTAGCTGCAAAGGGTGGGCATTTCGAATAATTGTCTGCATTACTGTAAATTAGAATAAGTATATTACTAAACATAATAAATAAAATTTAATTATTTTTTTCTTATATGAGCTTTTTTTCATTTTTCCTTTGGGACAGAACTTATGGCACGACTATGTATATAGGGATTCAGATCGTCTCGTTTCTTGAAAGTTGATATGATATTTTGTATAATCTCAGTTAATAAATTTGTTATTCATTTATGTATGCCTGTTTCATACTTCTATGTTACAGAACAATAACTTTATTAATGTTTTATATACTCCCTTATGCAGTGTCGGCTTTAGAGGACCGCAACCGGGCAATCACCCGAGCCGCTAACGCGCGTATTCTACTCATCAAACCCTTTTATTTGGTATCTATATCAAGCGGGTTGCGAAAAAAAAGGTAATCTGCTATCTTGGAGCGTCCGTCATATTGAATTTAAAATGATATTAGATATACTATATTGTATTGTCACGAAACCTACTTAAGTCTATTATTAAATTTCAACAAATTCGGATAACAGGAAATGGGTTGAAATTCGAGTACAAATTTTGAACCGGAAAGACATATATAAGATCGTTATTATAAATAAAAGCTTGCAAAAAATTGACGAATCATCGAGGCAAAGTGTGTAGCTAACTTTTGCATCAGGTAGTTTGGCAGAAGGTCCCTATGGAGAAGAACGAGTCTTTGTTTTTTATCAGTTGTTTTGTGAAATTGTTCAACATAAAAAAATATAAAAATAAGGAAGAACTAATGATGCTTGTTCTGCATTACGAGGAAAGTTGACATCAACTCTAAATCTATTGATGGAGGTTTGTTACACGACGTAATCTTGGGTCTGCAACATTACTTCAAGAAAAGCCCGGATGACTAAGGCCCTTATGAACATATCTACAGCGATTCAAAGAACTTAAAGTGGAAACAAGTATAAATAAAATATCTTGTTAATGAATTTAAACGTAATTTCCACAATAAGAAATTCTACAGACTGTAGTTCGCAAAATACCACCATACAAGAAAAACCTTTAGAACGACATTATTCAAGAATGGTTCTGCATGATGACGAATCAAGCAATTCTCTTCTACTGTGCCAACTTTCAAAGTATCGCTCAAGGGGATGAACAAATTAATAGAAATAAAATCGTTTGCGTTAAATTTTGCATTACGAACATACAACATTAAGGACTATTATTTGAAAGCTACCTCTAATTCCTAAAAGGGACATTATTCGCAAATTACGATTCCGACACGTTAAATTTATGCGCACATGGGGAATATCTGCGACAGCTTCTAGAATGTATCAGAGCGTATGAATTTTTCATGATGATTGTTCGTTCCTCATTTGTGCAAACTTTAATATCCTTACAATTTTCATTACTTCTGTAAATTTTCCCAACATTTTCGAGGCCAATTGTATCTCAGGAAACATTTAGTTAGAAGGTGGCTGCAATACCCTCGAGAAACGCACAGTCGAAACCTCAAAATGCTTTATTTGTTCACAGCTTTTTCGGTTCAAAGCAAAAAAAAAACGAATTCAGAGAAAATTCAATTCTCTGTTCAACTTCACCCACTGAGGTGAAATTAATTAGAAAATTCCAAAGTGGAGATATTTCTAAACCGAGTTCAAGCCGCTGCCGCAATTGGTCGAAGTGAGCAGCTAAACAGTACAAAGATACGCAATAGCGCACCTATTTTATTAGCGCGTACTTTTCGAATTGAAAAGAACGAGGAATTTCCTTTTAACGAACAGAACAACGCCACCATTTCCCGCCCACTTTACAGCCATTCATTTTCGCCGGTAGAGGGCAGAGCAGGCTGCGCATTAAATTAGTAAAAAATTAGTATAACTTGTTGAAACGCGATTTTCCAATTAAGACATTTCTCGAAGGAAGCAAATCCGGGGAGTTTGCTGAGATTAACTTGCCGGAAGCCTTTATATCCGCTTTCGTGGCTGTCCATTTTACCTGTAATACATTCACAGCAGGGCGGAGCGCCCTCGATGTGCTTACAAAATGGAACCCCACCTGCCCTAACTGAGTTTTGTTTCATGTCCAAATGTCATTAGATTTCGACAGTTTATGGGGGAATGCATAACAAATGCATTATACAAGTTGGTACGAAAATTTATTTCATGCAATTTTGCACCCGGACACTCTTGGTTGGTGTACGTGGAATCCTCGCTTATCATAAATTACGACAGAAATCCATGTCACTCTATTTGTTATGCAACTCATAATTTTCGTATTTTTAACTATTTCCCCCTCTCTCAACTCCATTACCCTAGTTCCCATTCGATTTATAGAGCACCGATTTATTGATCTGCGGTGACATCCATATCGACTCTTCAGGTAACAACAATTGCGCCGCGAATATTTTTACCTTCGGATTTTCCTTTTCAGGCAAAATTATTTCCGCAATGGACCGTAACACTGTGACATGATGTGTCAACTTTCATTTTCACGGGACAGCATTTAAACCTGGATATTTTTTGAAAAGCTCTTTACTATTCCCTTCTATTTTTGCACCTGAAAACTGCATTATTTCAAGAATATAAAAGGTTGATAATTTGCGGATACTTTTTTATCCGTTTTCTCTTTTGTTTTAGGTTTTACCTACCGCCGGGGATATTTTTACAATGCATCGCGCGTAAAGGGTTTAACGAAATTAAATTTATTGTATGGAAATGTAAAAAATAAGATTGACGTAATTAAATTATGAGCTATTTTATTATTCACTTTTTGTTCAATAAATATTAATGTGAGGTTGAAAACAAAATGTTACTCCGACGGAAAAGCTTTATGAATAAGTAATTGTAAGCACAGCTGTAAAATAATGCATTATTCTTGGAATGCATTACCATATTCAGTTACTACATAACTACTTAGTAAAAGCAAGACAATTACCAAGTAATGCTTTTGTACTTCACCATTACCATCCTTCAGAAGCATTCTTTAGCACTAATGGGTATGGTACTATGTACTGTAAAAAGAATACTTAAAGCAATCAAAGAAATTCGTTGCAAGTAAATTCTTTTGCAGTGCATAATAAACTCTTCATGTTTCTATTTAACTCTGTATTGTTGTATGCTTCACTGGGCTACTCTTTTTATTATAATTAGAGGAACTGCAGAAAATATAATTGCAATACTTTAAATAGCTATTCAATTTGCTTCAATGTACTTCTGACTAGAGGAAAAATTCATATAGGGATTTACCCTATTTCATGTTCTGTATTTGATGTCGTCTTAATTTGGGTCTGCAAAGTTTTAAAAATAGACCCAGATTACCTAAAATTTCTCTTGTTCCTTAGAAAAAAACAAATATTTGAAGTATAATTGATCCAAGTAAATACAAAATAGATTCTTCGAACCTATAGAGGATTTTGACATGTGGAATAAGCTCGATTACGACTCTTGGTTGTCAAAGAAATAAAACCTATCAGAGTCTTGTTATCAAAAAGATAAAAGAAAGCATTTCACCTTCTCGTCACTAATGATTCTTTATCCTGAAGTCGATCTTATTTTATTATTAAGTAAAATGCGTACAATTGTTCAACAGAACGCGCAATACTAGGATTATTGCAAACCCAAAAAACTACAAAGATGCTTATTGCCACATAATAGTTTAATACATATGCTCGTTTAGTGTATTTACTTGGAAGGGAAAAGAAAACAATTCAATTTTCCTTGCAATAATTTTAATAAATTTCATAATACTTAATTCTGGAAAAACAAGAAGTCCATAACAATCAATATATATAAATTTATTGTTTTCTCACAGCAGTCTATTAACAATTAATTATAGAAAGTTAAACTAATCCAAGCTTATATAATATTTATCGAATTCTGTTTTAAAATTCTGAGGTTTTCTATAAATAAATTAAACACAAAAACCTACAATTTAAACAACGAAGCATATTGTCAAAGATATTGTAAAGATTATAGTTTAATTGTTTTATATAATAGTTGAATACTAATAATTTCCTTTTCTTATTAATTAAAGAGTTCAATTTATTATTAACTTTGACCTTACAATCAATTTAATAAACTTGTTATATTCTTAATGTTGGAAATTTCAAAGTCCAAAATAGTTAAAAATTATGCACATTAATTCATCTCGCACTACAGTGTATTAATAATTAATTAGAGTAAGTCAGGCTAAGCCAAGGTTATCTAATATTTGTAGAACTGCGATTTGTAAAAAGATTGTAAAAAGAATGAAACAATAAATAATAATAATAATATTAAAAACATAGATTGTGCACGTAAGATGCTTTCGCTTTCTTCGAATCTGCTTCAACTAGCTCCTTGAGAATCACTTTTTCGAAGCATATCATGAAATGTGGGTGAAGCGCTTCAAATCTGCTTTTTTTCGAAGCACTTGGAATTTTCCCACTGGAGACGCCTAGTAACATTCTCAAAATATAATCACCAATAAATGACACAATAACATTGTGATAATAATATTCATATACTTATTTTAGATGCAACTTACATAAATTTCATGAAAATAGTATTTTTTAAATAAAATTCAAAATCCATATGTATTGTATATATTTCAAGCACATATCTTTCATATACATACATATATAGAACAAAGATCAAGAAATAGTTTCTGTTATAATTATTATTATTTATAATGAAAGTAAACAAATTTTATACAATTTAATACCTTTTCAAAGTGTGATATTACTGAAAACAGCCAAGTTTGTGCACTGATACGTCACAAAATTCACAAATATTTCGAGTATATCCATTCTTTTTGTTAGCAGACCAGAGTTTATATTATTTGTGAGGTTTATTTTTTTACCTCCGGTCACAATTGGAACAAGTTTGTGTTTTTAAAGTACTTAGAAAACCTTTCTGATGGTTCATAACTTCGCGCCCATTTAATTCTTTCTCCATTTCTCGAAGGCTTTTTTTCCATTGTGTTCAGAAATTTGTTTGCTTTTAACAGTTGTATTGCATATTCAAGTAAAAATTTGTTATACTTCATTCTCGTATTATTTATTTATTTTTTTATAAATCAAAAATGAGTTAAAAGAATCGAAATTAAAAAAAATATAATACACGCTTTTTTGTCCACGTTGTATTCTGCGGGCAAATATTATAATATGATAGGTATTTATTGTCCTGCACGGACATCCCTCTTTCAGAATTCCCAGGAAACGTTTATCAGCATCATAGACTGTGTATTGTCCCTGAAATATTTTGGAAATGTGCCGAAATCCATGTATACAGTACTATGTTGCATGTATATAGCAAAACGGGGAGATCTTCCCGATTGGTTGGCAATGTGTTAAGATAAAATCTTGCAATACCGGCAAACCTTTAAATTGTTTATGTGGATATCAGTGCCGTCCAACACTCTTGGTTTGCTTACATATACAATATATTAAAGACATTATAGCAGTGAAACACAATAGTGAAACCAAGTGTTGTACTTCATATTCTGCAGAATAAGATCTTTCTATACGTTTCACTTTAATTCCAAATTAATTAACTGGCACCACCATGCATTTCAAAGTTTCATTTCACAAAAAATATTTATAGTCCGACAAACTTAAATAACTCCTAAAATTGGAATTGAATTGAGACATACATAAATATTAGTTCACAAAATGTTAGCTATCTACACCAACTAATCTCTGAGGTAAAATACTTCCATAAGTGTTCTCCATCTTTTACCATTGTCTTAAATAACTCTATAAAGAATTTTAATTGTAATTAATTTTACAATGTGACGAAAAGTGCATTATTTGCCGCATTTTAAGTCTCACATTTTCTGGGTGCTTAAATGTTAATACATAGTGTCATAAAGGCGCTCTGGTGTTATGTCTTTATGAATTCTTGGAATTCTTGGAAGTTGTAACCGTCATGATGTATTAAAAGTTATAACCAAATAATTGTAGTCGTAACTTTTAAAATAAGTTATGACAGCAATCGACTGATCATAACTTTATTATGAGAAACAAAATTCCTTTTAATGAATTTTGTTATGATGTCATTTGAAAATTTAAGAGGTATTCATACTTTCTGTGTTCTTACAATTAAAAAGTTTGGTAACCTTTAGCCGAAGTTGCGGCATCGATAAACATAAAGAACATGTATATAATATATGAAGAAGAAAAAGGCGAATGGTTTGAAGGCTAATTTAACAATTTATTTTTTATTCTTCTAATAAACAAAGTGATATCTCTCGGATTTATATGTGTCAAGAAAAATTTTTCAGCAATAAAGTTTAATTAGTTTAGTTTCCATTTGATAATGAATATCTGAAATTAAAAAAATTTGCGTGATAAAGTTCTTATTCCAAAGATGGGTTAAATATTTTTTGCATAAAATATTTTACTAACAATTCTCATGAAAATTAAGTAACGTTAATAATCTTCAATTCATAAATAGTTATAACATATTTTACCTTTAACCGTGCACTTGGGGAGTCGATAGTTTCTTTTAATTTGTCATATTAAATCCAATTGCAAACTACAACGCATTTGTAATCAGCAGCCTCGAAAACCTCTATTATAATTCACCTTTATTATTTTTCTAATAACTTATCATTTTCGCTTATTAGTAGAACTAAAAATGTAGGACAACTTACTTCTTTTTAGTTAAAAATTAATAATTTTAAAAATGTAGTGTTCAATATCTGCTTCAGTTCAAATAAAAAGTTGTTGGTGCAATAGGGGTCCGAGGTATGCTAGCCGAATTCCAACTAGAGTTAACTTCCTAGAATTTCCAATCTAATGAAAATGTAGAATTTAAAGTAGGTAATTTAATTAGATTTATATCTTAAATTGTATAAACTAAAATTCTAGGTGTATAAACTAGAATTCACTAGGATTTGTATTAAAAGCAATTAAAATCCAATGAATTTATCTTAATTAGGATAACTGAATATAAAAGCCAGAATTGTATTAGCTTGTTTTAACTAGATTTATGTCTAAATTTACTGCTTTTGATTTAAATTAGATTTGTAATTTTTGTTGCTAGAACAGAACGATATTTTTGTCTAGATTGGTAGTTTATATTCTAAAATATCACTGCAATTGGTACGAAAACAAAATTGATTATTTATAATTTCCTAGTATTGGATTTATATCATTCGGATTATCGTGCTGACTTAAAACTATGTGATACTTATTAGGGATTCTGAACTTTTGAGAGCTGTTCGATTTATTTTATAGAAAGGTTTTATTTAATTTTGTATATTTGTCATATATTAAATAAATTTAGAATACTATGTTGTGTACTCAAATTTGTAAGATTTTGATAAATAGTTAACATTGAAAGCTTGTATTATTTCTTTTTAATGCAGCACCAGATTGAATCGAACAACTAAAGTCTGTTTTTTAAAGCCCGATAGAAATTTAAATTTAAAAAAAAATAACACAGAAGGTTGAAATTTGATGAAACATTTTTTTTATTCGAAAGACCAATTCATAGAGCATATGGTTACCTTGGATATCAGTTTATTGGGTCATTTCTCGAAATCACTTTATCACCAAATCGTGATTTACTTATAAATCGAGGGTTTATGTCGCTGTATGGCACGTAGCGCCATCCTGTTGAACCCCATCCCGTCAGGATCAGTGTAATCCACATTTCCGAAGGAATATTCATTAATCATGCTCCGGTAATGTGTCCATTGACCGTAACGCAAGCCCCTGCCTCATCTTTAAAGAAATAAGGACCAATGATGTCACCAGCGTGTAAATGGCACCAAATATTTTTCTGGATGTACATAATGGTATCCCTAGAGTCTCTTTTGGATTGGTCTCTCTCTAGAAGCGACAATTTTGCTTATTAACAAACCCATTAAGCTAAAAATAAGCCTCGTCACAGAAGACAAATTTGCGATAAAACTCGACAGATTTTAAAGTTTTGGATAATTCTTAACCATTCTTCAAGCTTGAGTATATTCATGATTATTTGCTAGACTATACTGAAAATAAATATCACATAGAGATGTTAGAATACCCTTTAGAATTTCATGAATTTAAACAAAAAAGAGGAAAAGAGTACTGGAATTTTAGTGTTGTCAATAAATCTAAAGCCCTTTTCACTAGACTAATAAATATCTAGCGACAATTTTGTTTCCTCTAGATTTTATGTTAATTTTGGAGGAAGCTCAGAGAAAACCTAGAAACCTGGAGGAACACAACACTAGACAATATCTAGTAAAAATTCACCAGAAAAAAACATTAGAGTGTATGTTAAATTTATTACCTATCCATTATGGTAAATTCAAGCAGTAATGCAAAGAGCACTCATCTTGCTGGCCATACCGCAAAGAGAAATAGCCTTCAGTACCAGCTCCGAGAAATGTGTGGATATTTCTAAGGATGGTTGTTAAAAGCAAAGAAATTCCTTCCTTTAGGCTGAACTAGATTTGAGATGTAAATATATTTCACTTAGTATTTACATCTCAAGTCCAGTTCAGCATACCCCTCACAACTACGTACAATTTACAGCCTGATGCTATCACCTACCTTCAAGATATTTCTGTTTAAACATCTACATATATGTTTTCAAGAACATACAACTTTTAGAATAGGAAATAAATTAGAACAAACACAAAACGCATTCAAGTCAAAACTCTCAACTTCCAGAATTAAAATCATATCAACTTAATCAGTCGTTTCTGTCTTTTGTGTTTTCTGATTTCCCACAAACTTCAACGTTCTCCTACCTGCGGCGCATGCAATAACTTTTAAAATCGATGCAATTCTACTCACATTCTATCATTTCAGGTCTAATGTGACTGCGGCACTTGTGCAGGGAAATGAAACCTCAGAGTTACCACAAGGGCTTGCTGCTTTGTGGCTTACACTGTTTCACCTTAATTTACTACCTTGTGCCGGTATGTTCAGCAGACGACTTCGATCATCGGATGCAGAAAGCGCGGAGGGTTTTGAAAGAAGTGCCTTTAATAGACGGGTAAGAGCTTGTCCATAATGATTAGGTTTGTGGAAATAGGTTTTCTTCAT
This sequence comes from Dysmachus trigonus, assembly GCA_949715965.1. Classification (NCBI taxonomy): domain Eukaryota; kingdom Metazoa; phylum Arthropoda; class Insecta; order Diptera; family Asilidae; genus Dysmachus; species Dysmachus trigonus. Next base: position 20,291,532 of record OX454320.1, read on the forward strand.
CGTTCACTCCCTTGCCACACTTCGGTGGTTAAAGACTTTAAGTTTTCAAATTGCACGCAAATGTCTTTAGACTTTGCATTACGGAGGGTGATTTATCGAGGGTTGGTAATATGAAACATCTCTGCTCTGAGTGAAATCAAACCTAAAATAAAGAGAAAAAGCATAAGGGTTAATCCATATAGGCAGACAGGATTTTAAAACCAGAGTTGTTAAAGAATGAATCAATGGGACGACCACATTGAATACCTTGGAATATGTATACTAATTAAACTTATGTACCCTTTCGTAAATAAAAGGTTCACATTAAATATCGAATATAAGCTAAGTGTCTATAAAGCAAATTTTCAAAACGCAATTCTCTATGGCGCACAGTGGACTATTTGGCGAAGTTTTTCTTCAAAAGTATTTATCTCCAGAACGAATTAAGATATCGCTGTAATTTTTTTAAATTGACACTGAGACTATTATTATGGGAAAAATAACCAGAATGGCTGAAAGACAAATAAACACCTCAAAGTTGAATTTTTTGTGAAAAATTAAATAAGCATACACCAACAAAGACATTGTTCTTTATTTCAAATGCCATATATTTTCTCTCATGTACTTTTACCTGCTGATCACGAATCCGAAGTTAGAATAATCGCTTACCCTCCAGTTTTCAGAAAAATGAAGAATTTCGGTACTCGTATAAGCTTTTTTAAACCTTTGAGTCACAAAATTCGAGCTTAAATTAATTTTTACTATAACTTACTAACTGAAGGGGTTGCTGATCACAAATCTGTAGCCAGATTTTGAAAATACAAAATGGCGGATTCAATGTGGCATTCCAAAAATTTAATATTTCATCGAATTTGGACTAAACATTGAATATCTTAATTCGTTCTAGAGATAAATACTTTAGAAATAAAAATTTATCAAATAGTCCACTGTGAGCAGCTCCTATATGGACATATTGCGCAGAAACGCATACTAAAAACCAAATCACACAAAATAAAATGTTAAAAATGATTTTGAACTTGCCATTAGTACTTTTCGACTGCAGAGCTATACAAGAGAATAACTAATCTTGATCTGGTGAATACCAGAACAAATATCTCAACTGATAAATTTCTAGAACGATGCTCATATTCTGAAAGTCCTTTAATTTGGAAAATACTACTTACATAGCTAGTTTTGTAAGTAGGATAATGAGAAAGGTTATATATAAAATAGTATGTAATGTATAATAATATAATAATTTCAGCATTTGCTAACTAAAAATATTTTTGTTGAATGAAGCACTAAAAAACTTAAATTTATTTATTTAATTTCTAAAGACTGGGAATGATATTAGATAAATTGAAAATCCGTGTAATGTAATGTAGGCATGAGAAACGCTTTTAATAAATTGTTAGGATAACAAAAAAAAAAAACGATTCGAAGGACGAATCGAACGCGGGACCTCCAGCACATAAGACCGAACCTTAACCTTTAGACGGCCGCGATTTGAGAGCTAACATCGCCCTTGAAAAGTGCCCAAATTTGTATCTGGTTTCACGTATCAATTATATACAAAATTCATATCACAGGGCGAGCCGATATATCGGCTCTCCGGTCCGGTAAGGGATAGGAAAAATTTTGTAGTATTGAATTTTATGAAATTGCTAAAATTCGGTGAAAATGGGACTCTAGGGGTTTTCGGGGTCGCTGATTACGAATCCGGGGTCAGATTTGATCAGTTTACATATCCCTAACCCCCACTCTAGTTCCAACGCTATCAGCAACCCCAAAAACGCCCTGGATCTTGTTTATGACAAAAAATTATTGATTTTACTCCAAAGCCGATATATCGGTTTTCCGTTCCTCTAAAGGTTAACCGTCTAGTCTGGACAGCGGCTCGACAAACGCTTAACATTTTTAACTCATAAGGCGCCTAGGAAACTTTGAATCGATTTTTCTCGGAATTTTCCGAGTAGTGCGTCCTATTGCTTTAACCACGTGAGGTGCTACGGGTCCTCTTTCACCACAAAAAAATTCGGGCAAATCCCCAGCCCCATGGTCGCGCCGTCTCCTTGTTAGACTACATTATTTTGGGAATACAATACATTCACTGAAATCTTTGTGAACTCACTCGGATTCATTTGAATTCAGTGAATTCTTTTTCATTATACTATATTACATTATTTTTGAGCAAAAGATTAAAATAACTAATATTTAAAATAATTTATTATAATTTTTATTTCTTGAAGAAATTATTAATTGAAGAATGATTCTGCAGGAAGTCACCTATAGCTGTAATGGCTTTTTACTTAATAATCACACCCAGTGGCTTTCCGAAGAATCATTTTTCAATACTCTGAAAATGATCAATGAAGAAGTATAAAATCAAAATTTTATTTAAAATATCCAATTCAGTAATTATTGTTCATAAATTTTTCAGTTTTTACAACGAATTTGAAATTAGCAAAATATTCTTCTTTCAAACGCCTTACTGAAAACCTCTAAATATTTAGTTTAAAGTATATCTAACAATATTTCAAAATTTACTTTTTTGGATTTGTAAGTAAGATACTGCAGATATGTGAAGAATATTTGTGTAATATAAAAATGTGCTTTTGTTTATTTTATTAATTTACTAAGAAAAAAAGTTGTTAAAATAATGAAAACAATATTAAATAATAATTTTCAAATATAATTAACTTAATATAATATATAATAACTTAGTAATATTTAATGCGTTCCATAGTTACATTTAAAAAATTATTATATCTACAACGATCTGCAACAAATTTTTAAAACGTGCATATTTGCGATATTTTTCTCAAAGTTCTTTTAAAATGATTTACAAAAATAATTAGATAGAATTCATTTGAATTAAATGAATGCTAGTGAATTCACAAAGACTTCACTGAATTTAATGTACTATATATCAGAAAAATGCTGTTCATTCAAACGAATGCATTATTCAATATTTTATTTTCAAAGGAATGGAATTTTTAAGAGGGACGAATGAAAGGAAAATATTATTTCTTCATTCTTTTGAATTCAAATCAAAATAACCTGAATTCTTTAAGAACTCTGCGCATACTACAATATTTGTTTTAAATGTAGAATGATATAAAAATTAATCGTTGAATGAAAGGATGTTTAAGGGCAATTTGCTTATTTTATTGTCCATGTGTGTACAATGTACATACAAATCACAGGTTGTTTCAAGCAAAAGATGTGAATTTAAAAATATCAGTCAAATCTATTTCTGAATCACTATTTCTGAACGCAGTCTGTAGAAAACCTAAAAAATATTTTATAACTCTGAAATTTATCTATTTCCTTAGACACAACGACCTACCATGGAATATCAGAAAGTTTTTAAAAAACCAACTGAAAGATTTTCGTTTTGGAGCCGACTTGAGAGAAATTGCGCCGTGGTCGACAAGTGCTTGGAGCCACACAGACCTGAGGAGATTACAGGAGGGGATGGTATCAGCGCAGGTATTTACAATTTTCATCAAATAATAAACACTTAATATTATTCTGTAATTCACTACGGCGACTGCTTTAAGAATTAAATAAAAACTTTTTAACAAAAAATTAACCCGACAAACAAAAATACTGAAAAACGAAAAATAAAATAAACGCTTTTACTCTTAATAACAAAGCTCATAAAATAATGTACTATAGGTAACTAATTTTGAGTCGTTTGAGTGTGTTGACTGTTTGTTTGGCTCCGACTTTATTACAATCACCAAAAGAAAAGGTTTATTTTATTTTTCGCTTTTCACTTTCGTTTTTCGTTGGTTTAATTTTTTGTTAAAAAGATTTAATTTTTTAATTTTTTTGTGGCTAAAATCTACTAATTACTACTTAGGGGTGGAGTTTTTTTTCAAATTTAAATGGACCCAACTTCAAGGTATACCCTATTCAATAAACAAAAATCATCGAAATCGGATAACCCAGTACAAAGTTATGCGCGGTAGAATCTGTTACCAGGTAAAAATTCAGTGGATGAATCATCAATCATCCCCTATTTTTTCCTACCCTTAGTGGTGGATTTTCATCCTCAAATTTAATTGATACAAACGCCGAATTATTACTTATCTAATAAAAAAAGAATCATCAAAATCGGACTACTCTGAAAAAAGTTATGCGTGGTCATACATAAAAAAAATATATACGCGTCGATTTGAGAACTGCCTCATTTTTTTCGTCGGTTCAAAATAGAAGAAATTCTCTTCAATTTTAAGATTATACCAGAGCCAACCGCCGCGTCTCTTTAAACGATTACACATAATTTTAACATATAACATTTTCTAGAAAATATTAGTTAAATACTTTATTTGCATTTAAATTGTGATTATTATTAAATCAAATTAACCACTTTTTTTAGTTTATGCGAAACCACATTAAGTGTAAATAAAAGCTTTGAAACTGGTTGATTCATTTTACAACGCAATGTTTTAAAAACACAAATTGTTAACAATTCATTGTAAAAACTAGATTTTTATAAAAATCACTACAAAGAACAACAAAAAATCCTGTCTTCTAGAATTTAGAGTATTAAAGTATGTATTTTGTGTTTAAAAATTATATATTTCGTTTGAAAATGAAGACATAAGATTATAATAACTTGGATGTATTTATTCGAGAAAACCTTCAAAGTTTGAAACAGAAATGCTTTTTCTTCGTAATCAAAAGGAAATTTCTTTATAATCTACATTAGTTTCGCTAGAGAAATATACACCATAATATTAAAATTAGTTAGACATATAACAATATTGACCCAGATCCAAAAATGATGTTTCGCGAAAAACTTTAAAGTTTTCAACACAAATTCACTCTTTAAATTTAAATATCTGGTTTCAAATAAATATCCAATGACACGAATATATTGATAAAAATCAATTGTAAAAATATATGTAATATTATAGTTTAATCCCACGATTCTTTGTAAAAAACTATTTGTTTTTTTTCTATAAAAGAGGAATATCAAAACAAAATGAGTATGAAGCCGTTGCAATTGTAAAAGTCCTTAATACACAACTCAATATGTTGTAAATAAGAAGGCAGGCTTAAGGTGGTTTAATCCTAAACAATACCTTTAACTGTTTAAGCTCTGAACGAATACATTTCATTAAAGCTTGACTAATCTACGAATGCATTCATTACTCCAATTGAGATAAATTTCCGACTGAACTGATTAATTGATTTACGTTTCCATGACAATTACTAGCAGTCGTCCCCCTTTCGAAATCAGCGCATTTCCTGAGATAAGCTAATAACTCTGTTGTTCATCTGTATTTGGGATTTAATTACATCGGCCCCATTCTTTTCACACGTTACAGTTCTGGTCTGCGTATGCTCCATGCTCCTCACAACATTTAGATGCTGTTCAACTAACTTTGGAGCAGATAGATTTAATTCGTCGACTAGTTCATTCGTACCCCAAACATATGTCCCTTGTGACGACCGCAGCAGGTAATTGAATCGAAATTAAAATTGCACTCTCCTACTAAATTGAGATATTTTTTCTTGTTTGTTCTATTTGTCTGCAGGCATAGAAGAAAGTCACCGAAATGGAAAAATCGCAAGTCTGATAGGAGTAGAAGGCGGACACTCGATTGGAACAAGTTTAAGTGTTCTCAGAATGTTTTATCAATTAGGAGCACGTTACCTCACGTTGACTCATACCTGCAACACACCTTGGTAATTAGTTTCTATAAGATTTGAATAAAATTGGTAAAGTTTTCCCAACGTATTTAATTCAATTCAGTTTTAATTTATCAATTTTAATGGAAAAGTTTGGTATAAGTATTTGAAAAGAAATCGATTTTTGGTTAATTTAATATTTCAAGAATATGTATGCTGTATCAAACAAATTTTTAAATTCGAACATTAAAAGACATAATCACTTATGAATTTATACCAATTGAACTGCACCTTTCGCATTGATGCTTAGAAAATTGATCCAGAAAAACTGAACCTGTCCAGAAAATAAATTGTTCCTGTCGAAATGGAACCAAGAATAAATTACACCTAAAAAAATATTCCACCATCATGATTTCAAACAAAAGATATTTACTTTCTAAATACCTATTGTAAATATAAGGAAAATCTTCAATAAATAGACATTTTGTATAAGGAAAATCCTCAGTCAATAGACATTTTGTATAATATATTGTTTGCCTGGCTTTTCCCAACCTTGTACAAAATTTAGGAATTGTCAATCTCCAAACTGAAAGTCAGTGGACTTACAAAACAAGAAGAAGGAAAAAACGGAATGATAAATATCGGTGTTGCGGGCGGTTTTAGCTTGTACGTTATGCGGTTTTCGCGAATTTAATCATGTTTAATGCGTAGTTATGAGGTGAGTGTGTAGCAATAAGTAGTTTAAATCCATTTCTGTATGGACTTGCTTTTAAAAATAGATGATTTTACTCTAAAAGGCATTTAAAAAGCATTTTGTGTATGGGTTGTCAAAATCAGCCTTTTTTATTAATATCTTGAAAATGATGCCTACTTTCCTGCTACAAAATACTTAAGAAACTATTCCCAAATCGAAGAATCTCGGAAAGACGAGCCTGAAAATTTGTCAACCTCTTCTAGTTTGAGTTTTTTGAGGATCAATTTTCCAGGTAAAATTTGAAGGGACCAATTTTCAATGGATCATTAGTGTGACTACTTCACTTATAGATGATTTAAGTGTATATACCTATTAATAAATAACTAATAAAATATAAAGGATATTCTTCGTGTACGGTTCCTTTTTTTTAAATATATTTTTTTTAATAAATTTTACATAGATTTTCTGTACAAATAACTCCACCATAACTCTTAAGGGGTTATTCTACTGTTAAACGGGTAAGAAGCAGTATGTTATTAAAAGTGTTGTAAAAAAAAAACTATTAGAGATATCAATTTGAAATTTTGCATGCATCTTTATTAATGAAAAAAATATATAATGGCATAGTTGATTAAAAAAAAAATCGGTTAAAAAAACTTTAAACGCGATTTACTCAAAATGTGTTGTTTTGGTGCGCGGTACATCGTAGAGAAAAAACTAATGAAGCGATTTAGCTAAAAATTTTTTTGCATAGTTATATATCAATTTTGCACAGACTGAACTTAAATTGAGCCATAAAAATTGAAATTTGGTTATTTGGGAGCACTTTTTTCATCGAAAAAACGTCCAAAATCGAGCATGCTATTTTCCAACACTTGTCAAATCGCGAAAATTTAATATTTATGGCTCAATTTAGGTTCAGTCTGTGTGTTTTTAGCTAAACTAATAAAATTTCATCGTTAAATTGATTGCAGATCACCTGGACGACCTGGGCAATGTACCGCGCAAACGACTCTGGCCGTCAGCGCGCGCTACATCAATCATAAACCGAAGCCGCCATTTTGTTTTTTTTTTTTTAATCAACTATGCCATTATATATTTTTTTCATTAGTTAAGATGCATGCAAAATTTCAAATTGATATCTCTAATAGTTTTTTTTTTACAACACTTTTAAAAATATACTGCTTTTTACCCGTTTAACAGTAGAATAACCCCTTAAACTTCTTATCCGTTTTCAGTAAAATTTGCACACATATATTATACATAAAGCTCTTCAGTCCAAAAAATAGATTATATTATTTATATATATGAAATCTAACATTTTCGATTTCAAGAAATTCGAATGAAAATGGATTAAATAACTTTACGCGATTCCAGATTTCTGTATGGTGAACAAAATGTTCAAAGTTATGAGATTTCCGTGTATATTGATGTATAGAGGTTTACAGGGTCGCTGATTTTTATTAGGTCTACGAGAAAGTTCTGTCCGTTTATGAAGTGAAAGAAAATAACACATTTTTCATATATTTAATAATATTTATTGCACAATATAATTTTCGTCGTTACTAATGACCTCTTGCCAGTGTGATGATTATTTGTAAATACCATTTTTGAAAAATATCTTGTCTTTAGAGGCAAGGAACTCAAGAAGTGCTTGGCAGACGTCTGCTTCAGTTTTGAATTTTTTTTCCTTTAAACGCAAAATTGTTTAATTTTCAGGGAGAGAAACAAGTGATAATCAGAGGGTGCTAGATCTGGGAACTATGGTCGATGTGACAGAATTTCCCAGCCTATCTCTTCGATTTTCTAACGAATTGTCAAAGCAGCATGTGTGGTCTAGCATTATCAAGGTGCAGTATGATGTGCTTCCTATTGAACATCACCGGCCTCTTTACTTTGAATGCTTTTTTTAAGTCATTCATTTGCTGACAATATCTCTCCGAATTGAGATTTTCGTTACGTTTCAAACGCTCGTACTATATAATATTCACTTAATTTTGACACGCTTCCGTAGCATTTCTTCCCTGTTGGAATTCGTACAAAATACAGTGTCATAAATGAATTTTATCGATAGCCATCTTTACACGATTGCGTCTCACTTAAAAATGACATGAGACACCTTTGTTTCAATTAATTTAGAAGAGCACATGTGTAATGATAAAGAGAGACAGCCATATATGAATGTTTCAAATGAACATGTGAAATGTACATACGTACTTAAACTTGAAATGACATTATCGCACAGAACTTTCTAGTACACCTAATAATATTTCATTTTATTAAGGAATTTCGTAAATCCTATATACATCATAAATTGTCACCTTCAACTTATGCGAATTTAAAAATTCAACTTTAAACGAATTTTTGGGAAATTTTAACGATTTTGGATGGACATATGTACAATGTACATACATATAAAGTTGATTTACATGTTTTTATATAAATTTGATCAATTTCCCAAATGTTTTTCTTTCAACAAATCAAATAGGGTGTTATATTTTAGGAAAGGTAATTTATTAGAGATTCTAAAACTGTTTTATTTTTCCTCATTTTCTCATGTTCTTGTACATGTTGTACCTAAAAATGGAATTAAATTTCCTGCAATACTAGAACGCTTATAATACAATTTTAAATGAACTTAGTAATTTTCCTTAATAATTCTCTCATTTTATCATAAGAAAGACGCCGCTTTAACGTTCCCAAGACCATACTTCAGGGCACAGTAAAATTTTAAGGTGAAGGCAGTTGATGCAAAAGTAATTTGAGAATATTTAATTATAAACGAAGATGATTGAAAGCTGCTTTCCCAGATTATGGTCTTAGGTACCCCACTAATCATGGGCCATCATTTACGTGTGACTAATAATACTTTAAGCAAGGGCGCTGTTTTTCCCCGAACTGCCAGGAACAGCAGAGCACAACTGGCTCTGATTTAGGTACACGGGCCATTTGAAATGACATCAATCTCCAGAAGGTCTCCCTAAGAAACAAATAAGCAGATACGGGAGAAGGAAATGGCAAGGCACTCCTGATTTACGAGTTTTTGGGCCTTCCCCGTCCCGCGATAACAATTCTGGAGGAATTGTCAAAAACTTAGTCTGGCCGAAAAATTAAAGGAAAGTTAAAACAAATGGGAAATTAATGGCGTAATCATTTTAAGAAGCCACAAGGGAATGTTATCGGATCCCAGTAGACCAGTAAAGGCCTGACTTTTGTATGGTTAATGCCAAATATATCGCGAGTGGTTAACGCGAAATACATAAAAATCCAATAAATAATCGGGAAGATTTATGGGATGCCTGGAAATCTACTTGCGGGAATACCCTTCCCGATATTATCAAAAACTTAATAGATTCAACACCGAAGGATTACAGAGGCGCGAAAATAAATACGCTCTCTAGGGTAACGATGTGATAAGCAGATCCTTTCTGCGGAAATGTGTAATTTGAGAATCTTTCACAGCGAGGTATTCGGAATATGGAAGGTTTAATTTTCGATATGGAAAATCAAATATACTATAAAACTATAGTTATAATGATTTATTTAAAAGCCATCCATCGTCCTTATAGTATGTATACGTACCAAGGGCAAAGTTGTTCAATTTTATTCGATATACTTAACTTTATTAATATTTATATTTATACTATTCCATCAAGCAGTATTAAATCTCGATTTAACACATATTTTGCACATACATAATTTTTTTCTACAAATGGTAAATTTTTATGGATCTCGATGATTTTCTTAAATTAAAAAATTTAAATTTTTTTTAATTCTTTTAAAGTTTTTTTTTAAACATATGTAATTTTTTTCTTACTTGCGTTTTTATTTTCAGAGAACTACACATTCATTAGTGTCAACTGTCAATTCTAGACAACATTTAAAGTTGTATAAAATACGCAAATATGTATAAACAAATAAGAAACTAAATTAAAAAAATCTAAAACCCAACTGCGTAAAAACCCTGAGCCTGCCAATTAAAAGATATTAGATAAAATCGTGAAATCTTTAAAAAAATCATCCAATCAAATATGATAATTAATTGCAGTCGGAGGCATACTGAATCTGAAAACATTTGGTATCGCGCAGTCGGGTAAAAATATTATGGTAATATTACACATAAACGTCTCCAAAGTTATTTGGCACAGAAATTAACAATTTTTTAGAGGTAGATATCGAAGTAATACATTTTCGGGTAATATTCTTAAAATTTCAATTTATAAAAATTACATTCACATTCGCATTTTCTTACTCTCGCAGTATTTGAGCGAGGTTTAAGATCAATAAAGAATAGTAAAGATGAACTAATGCCTATACTTAGTTCTTTTTTTTTCAAGTGTGTGTAGTTTTAGATTCATTCATTCATTTTTCTCAAATAAGTAAAATATATTATAAAATTATAAAAATTTGGGCACAGAATATAGCAAAAAAAAGGATGTGCAACCCATTGAAAATTTCCAAATATATGGAGTTTATATATTATATATTTTTCTTTGATATTTATAAGGTTTTAAACTCATAAACTAAAAAATTACATTCGACTCTACAATATTCTTTTTCAACTGTATATTATATATATACATTATACATATGTAATAATTTATATTTTACCATGAATATTTTCAATTTTTACAAAAATTTCAGAAAGCATGTTTGCTTCAGAGTACCAAAACATTTTTTATTGAATTTTGCTAGCTATATTTGTAATTTGAAACGTCCATTTACTTAACGTACTTTTTATTTAATAATACAAATTAAAAAGACCTATTTCGGAGAATCATTATAGTGAGACTAATAAGTTTCCGTGTAGATACTTAGGTTATGTACTAAAAACCACGTATAAAATCGTCAAAAGCATTTAAATATGGAAATAATACCATCTAGTAAGAATAAAGCTAAAAACTTAAACCCTACAACGGCTCATTCATTAGTTAGTTTTATTTATTTGAGATATGACGTATGACTGCTATGCAATTGCCGAAATTTATTTTATTAATGAAAGCAGTAAAATGCTGTTTCATCAGTTTTCATATAAACACAGTGAATTTTTGCTCAAATCTTTTTTTAAATACTTTTAGAATCACAGTAGGATTTTAGTTCTTACATTTATTTATATTATATTTAACACGTTTTGGGGTTACAACTACGAAATTTTCAAAATAATTTTTAATTCATTCCCGGAAGTACATTTTTTTAAATATATTAATTATATATTTTAGAAACTGCAGATTAACAACTTTCATTTGATACCAAACTCGATACATTTGTCTAATTGTCATTCATTATTTTCTTGGTTTTATTTTGTGGATCATATCCGCCATGTTGGATTTCACATGCCTATGACATGCGGAGCACTACGACAAAGCCAGAAACAATTCATTTGTCAAAATATGATAAGTAGCTTAGGAGTTACGCGAGAACAAATGAGCATACATATAATAATATAAGACTAAAATCATAATCCTGCCTTTTGCTTTGCTGTAGTCGAGTAAAAATTCGAAAAATGCTATTAATATTACGTAATTCAGTTTTTTCTCAATTTTTCCAGTAAAATTATACACAAAAAGAATTTAAATTTCGTCTTATTTGAGTTTTATCATGTGATAATCGTATGAAGTTTAAAGAGATCGATTTTTTTTTTAATCTTAAAATTTATCCTCGAACAATGTATGCTATGAAAGTAATTAAAAAAAACCGATTTAACTAAAACCTGGTTTCATTTCACAGGGCCGATTGCTGCAAGGTAGATGAGCCAGGTAAAGTCCCCCACATTGGGGGGCTATCAAATTTCGGAATGGTTCGTATGACAGCGTTTTATGAATAAAAAAATAAAATCTGCACACTACAAATGATGTCCCCTTTTACAGCTTGTCGTCGCGGAAATGAATCGCTTAGGGATGATTGTTGATCTATCACATGTGTCCGTACCAACGATGCTAGATGCCCTTATCACATCAAAAGCACCAGTAATCTTTTCTCACTCCTCTGCACATGCAATATGCAACAGTTCCAGAAATGTACCAGATCATGTACTTAAAAGAATTGTGAGTACGCTTTATGCCTATGAGTATAATATGTATGTATATAGTACATGCCCCTTTGCTCCTCTTATATAGTACTACATAGTATATTGTATTACACCGAGTTCCAATTATATGAATATACATATATATATTTAAATGCTGAAGCAAAGTTTTCTAGAACATCCGAAATATAGTATACCACTTTTCTCACTTGTTATTCTATCCATAGGCAGGTAATGGTGGTCTTGTCATGGTCGCGTTCTATCCACATTTTGTAAGCTGCTCCGAAAAGGCCAGCATCAGAGACGTCGTAGGTACGTGCAGGTGTACATAGGGTTGATAGTCGGTACGTGTAAAGAAGTGCTGTTTTCTTTTTCTTTTATATTCTAGCACATATAAACCACATACGGGATGTAGCTGGAATAGACCATGTGGGCATCGGTGCTGGATACGATGGTGTTAATTTGTAAGTTTAATACACACTCCGACATTGGAGTTGTACAACATTCATCGCATATACAAAACATCCCCTCCACTAGTTCTTTCCCCTTCTCCCGGTTTCCCCTCAAACCACCCGACCACCACCAAACAAGACAAAGCAATTGTAGTGATTTATGTTCCGATGAAAAGGGTGCTCCAATTTACATAAAATAATACTTTCTGTCTCCTTACATTCCCGCATTAAGATAAACTTTGAATTCATGCCCGCACTCTTCCCTTTTGGAGTAAAAATTTTTTTTCCAGAAGTGGTTTCCGCTATGTGTATATAGAAAAAAAAAATAAAAAAAAAATCATGAATGTTATTCCAGGGTACCAAAAGGATTAGAAGACGTGTCAAAGTATCCTTACCTCTTCGCTGAGCTTCTTCAGTCAGATAAGTGGTCGGAGGAGGACATCGGGAAGCTTGCCGGAAAGAATCTTATAAGGGTCTTCAAGGAAGTCGAAGCGGTAAGTGTATTGACACTTTTCAAAGGATCTCTGGCAGCGTGAGTTGGAGCAGTTTTCCTCATAAATTTTTATTGAGACGCCCATCGAGCTTGACAAAAATGTTAAATTATCTTATCAGTCATTCGTAATGTGGGCAATTTCCTTCAAAAAATGAGATCTCAGGGACTATATTCGTTTTTTTTTTTCGTTTTTTCTTTCTAAATTGACCGAAAATAATTTTTCATGGAAATCAACTGAATTTATTACTACCATATATATGTACGTACTCATGAGATATAAAACATCACGAAGATCGAGCCTTTTCTCTTACAAAGATTAATGCAAATGCAAAACAAAACAGGCAAATTGCAAATTGCAGAGTTTCGTAAAAAAAATGTTTAAGCTAAATCTCCCAGAGGCGAAATTAGAAATGTTTTTTTCGCTTGAAGCAATGTAGATGCTTTTTACCAGGATACACAGGAAAAATTTGAATACTGTTGACTAAAATTAAGGCCGTTCTCGGCGAAACGTAAAGTTTAAAATAAGAGCACATTATTTAAGGTTGCTATATTACATGCTCCTGGAAATCGTGACTGGGGATTCTATGTGTATTTTTTTAGAAACTGAGAGATATAAGATAAAATTTCCCACACATTCCACAGCTACCGGCTGTGCTGGAGCGCAGTGACGCGGAAAACTTTCCAACTGGGAAAACCGAATGATTCATTTTAAAACAAAAAATTAAAATTAAAACCATTTCGACTATCCGGAGAAATGCTCAAACTCATTGGTTTTCTTTTCAGGTAAGAGACAGTTTAGAAGCTCAAGGAGTGCTCCCCATTGATCAGTCAATTCCACCAGAAGATATTTTAGGTAGATCGTATTGTCGATACACTGGACCAAGAACGTGATTGTAAAATGCTTTTACTTATCGTCGAAGGAATCATAAACAGAAAACTTAGTTATGCGATAATATCTTAAAGGAATAAAAGAAAATTGTATAAGATGAAAGAGACATTGTAAATATTGTTCATATGAAAAAAAGAATATTCGATAAAAACAATTTAATTGTAAAATTTTTTTTAAATTAACAAAAACTTCCATCAAATTTGTTTCCTAAAAGTGTGAATAAAGACCAAATAATGAAAATATGATTGTTTTCTTACTGCCCTGATTTTTCCCTATATTTTCCTTAGACGACTCGACGTCTTCGCTCACAAGGGGAGAGAATAACTTGATAAGAATGGATTTGAATAATTTTTAAATAAGTTGTAGGGGCTAGTCCTCTGTGTTTTATGGTTAAAGAATTTTTTGCAACCCTTCTACGTTTACAAGATAATCAAGTCCAAACTTTACCGCACATCTTAAATATTAATTTAGTTTGTTAAAGACAAATGTAACAAAAGCGAATCATATTTTTTATTAAGAGCACAAAGCAGTAGCAGAAGATATTATATAGTCAATGCATATAATCATGGCTTTATCAATTAAGCAACTGTGCAATTTTAAAAGATTTTTAAGTTTCGAGTCATCGCATGGGAATGAGTTTTCAAAAATGCGTTTCGCTTCGGTTATTCTAGATGAAATATCTTATTTTTATTTTTCTAAGATAATACATATAGTATAAAAGTAACTACAGTTTATACAACATTCAATAGGGAACTGGTCGAAGTATAAATTGTTATTTTTGTAATAAACAATTAATCCTTTAACTTAAAATTCAATAACTTCAAAATGAATTTGAAAAAACTATTGGTGAAATGATCAAGATTCGGCTAATTCACTTCTGTGGTAAAGTACTGCGAAGACGTGAATTTAGAAAATTTATGAACGTTCTCTTTGGTCTTTTCAACTATATGCACTATGCACTAAGCCAAGCCAAGCCCCACTCCTCGTTGTCGTGTATAAACTGAACTAGTATTTAAATTGCACGGTAAAGTTTGATTATCTCGTAAACGAAGAAGCGTTGCATAAAATCTCTTTAACAGAATAAATAGAAGACTAACTTCTACAATATATTTAAAAATTATTCAAATCCATTCTTATCAAGTTGTACCCTCCTCTTGTCAGAGAAGAATCACTTAAAATTAATAGGTTTTTAATAGTTTTCCTAATTAATATTAGTCAATAGAATATATCCTATAAATAAGTGATAGTTCATATGCATATTTATAATAATGAGTTGTTTATCGTATAAAAATTATGAAATCTCCACATTAGCATAATATGTCATCTTATTAATTTTTAATATGAAGTTTTATTATTAACCCATTAAGTCCCAAATGTCAGCTTTTTCGCCGCTGCGTTCGGCCGCTATATTTTTAGGGAAAATAGTGTCTGAAAAATATGTGACACACTAATTCCGACGCAAAATTTAATGATCTTTCAGAATCTGACCTCAAAATTTGCAACAAATGTGTGGTTCAAAAGTTGTAAACTAATTTATGCAAAAAAACGTGATTTTGAAAAAAAAATTTCTAGTTTTTCCAATTTTCCACAAGGAAATCATTTGAAATTTCATTGTTTTCGTGCAAATATCGTGGTCTCGACTCCCAAAGTATAAGCTCCCGTTGTTTAAGGGGGTAGTCCAGTGAAAACAACTGTTTTTTCAACGATTTTTTTTTCATATTAGCAATTAATTTTTATTAAAAAACTTTTTGACATATGATAGTACAACTATTAAACTACACAAAAAAAAATTTTTTTTTTCTTTTTATGAGTCATCCTGACAAAATGGCCGCTCCGGCGGACGTCGAATCTCTGCAACGGTTCATTTGAAACAAAAAATTCAAACGAGGTTTTAATCTGTAGAACATTGGCTATCGTCGGAACTAGAATTATTAATTTTCAATAAAAAATAACAAAATGGCGGCATTTTGAATTTTTCTGGTGTTTTTCGGGTGCTTAATTTGTTTATAACTTTGTAAATAAACAATGGATTTTAATAATTCTAGTTCCGACGATAGATACACAATCAAGAAATATACAGCTAAATTTTTAGATCAATCGGAGCAAAAGACTCTGAGATCTGACGTCCGCCGAGTCAAAAAATGCTGTTTTGAGAAAAACGCGTTTAAAGTTTTTGTTGCGGAAAAAAGCTAAACAAAATTAATTTTACCTTAGTCAGCGATGCCTGCTCCATACATAACGCGATGCCTGCTCTATACATAACTAACCTTAAATACAAAGCAGAAGGACCTAGACCGTTATAAACCGAAAAAAAATGGGCGGAGTAAACAGAAATACAAGAGTCCTCCTTGCTCCGAAACACGCCAGGGGACCTTCGAGCGCTCGGATTACACGTCTCTCGAAAACTCTCTGTATCTTTAAAACTATTCAATATTTTGCTTAGATATTTTAAGGGAGTATTTTCGAGGTGTAGTAGAGTAGATTTAAGCAAAAAACAAAAAAATTAAAAAAAAAATTTTTTCACTGGACTACCCCCTTAAATGAAGGATTTTAATGTTTAAGCACACAAAATGGCGGTCGGGACACGAAAAGATGAGAAAAGGTTTTCGGAATTTTTTACTCGAAAACAAAGGGTTTTAGAGAAAAATTTTATTGAACAAAAAGTGCTTAGAATTGATTGAGAAACCCGTGTGAATTTTTTCAGAATTTTTCAAGCAATTTTTGGATTTTTGGATTTGTTCATTTTTTGAAAAATCCAAAAATCTCATCAAAAATTCTGAAAAAATTCACACGTGTTCCACAATCAATTCTAAGCACTTTTTGTTCTATAATATTTTTCTCTGCAAAAATGCAAGACAAACTGAATACTTCTTTGCCGAACGTTTAAAAACTTATTTCACTGTTCCCCTTTGCTTTAAAGTGTTGTCATATTAAAGTTATGTGATACCAAATTATGGACCATTGAATTGTTTTGAATTGAATTAATAGAAATCCTATCATATTAATGTCGTTTCACATTATTTTGGTAACAATAACGAAGCCCTTTTGATTAATATGGAATTACACGTTAATTTAATGAGTTATAATTCTTAATTTTCACGCGACACTCTCTTATTTTAATATGGGCTACACGATTTAAATTTATTTTATGTATGGTTATATTTTTAATGGGATATTCTATTTAAATAATAAATGGATTTTTTTGATCATTTAAAGTTTTTATCTTATTGTGGTTATGTGAAAAATTTGACTACATACTATAGTATAATATTTTCCTTGTTATTTATACACGAATCCTTATTAATTCACTGTAGTCCAGTCAAATTAGGGGTTTCACCTCGGAATGAGAGATAATAAGCTGGAAACTCGTGTACACCTTGATTTTAGCATTCTAAATGTTGTGTCAAAAGTCTCATAAAATCTCGTGTCTGCGTCGTAAGTTATTGAAGGTCAAAGGTCACAAAAATCGGTTTTCTGGGATTATCTCTGTTTCTACAGCTCCAATGACCTTTGACCTTCAATAACTTACGACGCAGACACGAGATTTTATGAGACTTTTGACACAACATTTAGAACGTCAAAATGATGGTGTACACAAGTTTCCAGCTTATTATCTCTCATTCCGAGATTGACCCATTTTTTTTTGCTTATTTGACTGGACTACTGTACTTAAAAAAAATCACGCAAAAACTATTGATTTGCCAAGGATAATTTTTCTGAGTAGCACTCTGAAGCTGAATTACTTGATATGAAAATTTCTTATATTCAGCTGTAAAAAAATAAATTGCCTAAAATGACTCATCTTCCGAAACAAGACCCTAAACAACTACATATTTATTTTTTACTTTCTCTCGGGACTAAAACAAAACGTAGGTTGCACAAATATCAAACACATATGAAGAGCAAACCATAACACATAGTACAAAATTTGAGCAATTTTATAACACTGAATATAGTAATAGTAGTTTAAATTGTGTACTATCAAAAATAGACATTTATCGATAATAAAATTATACGAAAAACGATTGACACCGATTTTTTTCGAATAATATTCCAGGAAACTAACTTTAATAGCACATGACATATTTAAAACTCAGAAATTTAAAAACACAATTCTTCCAGTCAATTTTGCAACACAGATCAGTGCACACTACATATAAAAGTGATTTTCAATTTTATCAGCTTAAAATCCCCTTGCAAACAAGAAAGAGCTCTGCTTGTTTATTTTTGTTTATTCTGCGTTTCATCACATTTTCAGTTTTTAGTTTCAGTTTTAAAGAGACCGGTCGCATTCGAATTTTATAGTTAATGTTTACTGTGCGAATTTTATACTTAATGTTTACTATTTACGAATTTCAATGAAATTTCGAAAACTTCGTTGTTGACAGACATGTTTAAAAGTTAAATATTTCTGAAAAAAAGTTGGGACCAACCAGGGCCCGGGCAACAGGGATGAAAACATTGAAAATAAATTTATTTAAAAAATTTACTACACAAATTAACTTTGATAAAGTAATCAATGGCTTTGATTCTATAAAAGTTAGAAAACAGATGTTCACGTAATATTTTGTTTTATACATTTTCAAAGAACTTACTTCTTTAAAATATGATTATTTTTAGAACTTTTGATGACTTCTGTTATTGTTTCAATCATCATTTTTAATATAAATCAATTTATCATGTACCATGCATTATGAATTTATAAGGGATTGTGTTTGAATATTATACAGGGTGTCCCGAGAAATGGTGTCAAGCGAAAGTCCTGAGGTACCCGAATCACACCCATTTTCCATTTTTTAAATTTTCAGATGATATTCTACCCAGGTATGAATTTTCAGAATTTTATAAAGATAAATAACAAAGTTGTCCGAGCTTAAAGTTGACGGACAAAAACGGACAAATCATGTTTCATCAACTTGATTTTTCAGGAAATAGTTTTCGAAAAACCTAAAATTGTTTATATCACCATATAAAAAGTAAAATTTTGTGGCCCGGTAACCACTCAAAGCTCTCAAAATGTACATATAGTCCAGTCATATTAGGGATTTCACCTCGGAATGAGAGATAATAAGCTGGAAACTTGTGTACGCCTTCATTTTGGCATTCTAAATGTTGTGTCAAAAGTCTCATAAAATCTCGTGTCTGCGTCGTAAGTTATTGAAGGTCAAAGGTCACATAAATCGGTTTTTCACGATTATCTCTGATTCTACAGCTCCACTGATGTTAACACATATTATAAAAACTGTAGAGCGTAAAATTTACAACAATTTTTGTTCCAAACATTTTTTCATGCGCTCAACCCTTTTTGAGATAGAGGGCGGAGAGCGCGCAGCGTTCAGCCATACAAGGTATAATACAAGGTCAATAGTGAATCTCGGTGAGTAATACCTTATATAAAGTTAATAAATCATTAAAATATTATTAACAATGAACAATTTGTATTATTTATTAATTAAGACATTGTATTTAATTACATTTCACATATGTATAATATATTTATTTGATAATATTTACCTACTTTGTGTAATTAAAAACTCATTAAATGAAAATTTCTTATATATCTTAATTTCACATCAATTTATTCAAAGTAGATTTTAAGTAGAAAAATAATTATTTTGTCTTTAAAACGTGTAAACTTTTAAATTCTTATTTTTCTATTAAGATTATAACTGGATGATAATCTCCCTACATAGAGAAAAACACTGGTAAATAGTACTAAAAACCAAGTTTACGCTGACCAATTAAACGAAAATGGAGTACGAATCTTACTAGCGACATACAATGCTCTAAACTCTGAGGAAAATATCGATCATCTTCGATATACTCAGTTCGGTGAATCTAAAAATCTGCATAAACCTGTCCAATTGTCTGAACTTCCGCCGACAAGTGCAGCAGCCCATCAGCATATAGTCATCATCAGTGTATTACCAAGTTTAAAAATGGTTAGGACATGGTTTAGAACCCCAGGAACGGGGTTGGGTGCTGCAAAATAAATTTCTGAAGCCAATGACAACAATATTACCACCAGCTCCAGATGAATTACTTAATACTATATTTTGTAATTGTAAGAATGGATGTGGTCCACGCTTCGAGTGCAGAAAATCGGGGCTGCAATGCACTTTAGCTTGTGGCTACTGTAATAGGCAAGCTTGCCTCAATGTTATTTCATTGCAAAGCAACGCCGAGGAAGAGAGTGCATTCGACCCAAAAATGTTAGAAGGCCTAGAAGCAATGATTCAGGACGACGAAAGTGATGATAATGAAACAGAAATTTTCGAACGCCCGGAAGATGAGGATGAAGAAGAAGAAAATTAATATTGTGATCTCGGAATTACTTAAGATTTGTAAATTTACATAATACAAATTATTCATTGTTAATAATATTTTAATGATTTATTAACTTTATACAAGGTATTACTCACCGAGATTCACTATTAACCTTGTATTATAGTATGTATGGCTGAGCGAAGCACACTCTCCGCCCTCTATCTCTCTATTAAGGGTTGAGCGCATGAAAAAATTTTTCGAACAAAAATTGTTGCAAATTTTACGTTCTACAATTTTTATAATAGGTGTTAACATCAGTGGAGCTGTAGAAACAGAGAATGCCAAAATGAAGGTGTATACAAGTTTCCAGCTTATTATCTCTCATTCCGAGGTTGACCCATTTTTTTCGCTTATTTGACTGGACTAATATAAAGTTCTATAGTACATACTATTAAATTTTTTATATACCTATCTCATACAAAAATATTCGAGCAATAAAAAATGCTTGGTATTTTAACTATAAAAACGTTGTAAGTATTTTAATTAAAAATTACGTAAAGCCATATGTACTATTATTCTAAATAATGTGTACTGTAAAAGATTTCAATAGCATATGGGTAATTCTTTTACAAACCGTACGGATTTTGATAAAAATTGACCGACATGTCTCCGATTTGACTCAAAACTTTTTTTACGGGTTCTACATATATCGAAAAATAAGAGATACGTGTCCGAGGATTTTTTTTTGTTCCGCATATTTTCGATAATACTAGTGATCGAAAATGTGAGAATAATGAATTTTTTGGCTTGGAGACTCATTTTCAAAAATTTATAACTCTGGTTTTATTTGAGCTACAAACTTCTTTTCTTTTTCATTTTAAATCTAAAGGACTGAGTTTTGAGAAAAACATAATTTTAATAAAAATTATTAACAAATTCATATTGTTATTAACAATTTAATTGTTTAAATCAATTTTTAACAATTGCCCCCACCTCATAGCAAGTTTTTAGTATATTTATTGCATTCTCCGTCATATTTTACATAAAAAACATGTTTTCAAAATATGGAGCCTTTATTATTACTATTTTTAAAACATTAATTTATATAGCGCGACACGTCAAAAAAACCGGTTTTTTGTTAACAAAAAGATAATTATAGCTCGGATCAAAAAAAGTGAAATATAAAAGTTGTAGATAATAAAAAGACCTACAATTCTTGTCTCAAATACTTTTCGACATAACCTCAAACTTTTCGAATAAATTGAAAAAAATGTTAAAAATCACCTTTTCCAAATTTATTTGCCACATTTTTTGCCTCATGTCGTTTCTTTTTTTTAATATAAGTAATTATTATGTCCTTCTTAACAAATAATATTTATTAGCAATCAATACAATAAAAAAAACATAAATTAATAATAAATGATAGAACATTTTTGATCGCATATGTATTTCGTTTGATGGTTAGTTGAGAAAAATATTAAAAACACAAAAATTATATGTTAATTTCTTTTTTAATTTTTTATACTCTTTTTTCCAATAAATAATGTTTAAAAAAGGTGATTTTTAACATTTTTTGTATTTTATTCGAAAAGTTTGAGGTTATGTCGAAAAATAGTTAAGACAAGAATTGTAGGTCTTTTTATTATCTACAACTTTTATATTTCACTTTTTTTGATCCGAGCTATAATTTTCTTTTTATTAACAAAAAACCGGTTTTTTTGACGTGTCGCGCTATATAAATTAATGTTTTAAAAATAGTAATAATAAAGGCTCCATATTTTGAAAACATGTTTTTTATGTAAAATATGACGGAGAATGCAATAAATATACTAAAAACTTGCTATGAGGTGGGGTCAATTGTTAAAAATTGATTTAAACAATTAAATTGTTAATAACAATATGAATTAGTTAATAATTTTTATTAAAATTATTTTTTCCTCAAAACTCAGTCCTTTAGATTTAAAATGAAAAAGAAAAGAAGTTTGTAGCTCAAATAAAACCAGAGTTATAAATTTTCGAAAATGAGTCTCCCAGCCAAAAAATTCATTATTCTCACATTTTAAATTACTAGTATTATCGAAAATATGCGGAACAAAAAAAAATCCTCGGACACGTATCTCTTATTTTTCGATATAGAATCCGTAAAAAAAGTTTCAGCCAAATCGGAGATGTGTCGGTCAAAAAGGTGTTCGGTTTGTAAAAGAATTACCCATATGCAAAGCTATGAAAAGAAGTAATTTCGCAGATAACAAGAAACAAGTAATATTACTCAAATAATTTCGCATAACAGAAGCAATAAAATGAATTTGCAACAAGAATTTAATCTGTTTCAATTATTTTACTGCCAGTTTTACACTCATATTAACAAGAAACAGGTACTTTGAACATAAAGTTAAAAAATAAATGTGTAATATCGTTTACATATAGAAATAATTGCCAGAAATTCTACTGTGTAATAACCACTCCTACTAAAATTATATTTTAACATCTTTTCATGAATATAAAAAAAAAAATTTAGCGTAACGTCGTACAACGAACACCATTGTAATATTAATATTGCCCACTCGCCTCCGTCAAGGCTGTATTAAAGGGCTTATTTGCATATATGGAGACCATCAAATGAAATGTTTTAAAAGGTTTTAAGTGATAAAAATCAAAAGGTGTGAAATGCAAACTAAAAGCCATCGTAAGAGCAATTTAGGTTAAAGTCACGTACTCACCTACCTCAAAAAGGACCGTACCCTGAAGGGTCAACTTAATTGTATTAACTGTCACAGTTCTAATGAGAATTGCCTGAGTGTATGTGATGCGAGGCGCAAAAGGCCCTTTTCAGCAAGCTTGCTACATGACTTGCATTAGCATGTGTTACTGAATGGAGCTCCTGTGAAAGGTTTTCCAGGAATTTTCCCAATAAATGTTATCACACTCACGTTTTCTTTAATTTTCTTTAATTAAAGTACCTTTTTTTTCATAACGATTTTCTATGCTAGCAGGACCAGTATTTTTTTATGGACCCAACTTCATACTATGTATATATATATATCCAGAAATGTTCTAGCACATAATGAAAAGAGTATTTTCCACCTACTCAGGGTTGGAAGGACATAACTTGTGGTCATTATCCTGATACCATCCCAAAGGGTCCATATTTTATAATCCCTGCGTGAGACCTACAAAGACTGTTGCTTCTTTGGGATATAAAAGCTGTTTAAAAACTCGAATGAGGGTGAACTCATTAAACTAATACATTCCGTCCAGTCGTAATTTACGTGTTATAAAGTTAAGGGCGATAATTAGGAAGGCAATTAAATCGGAACGCCTTAGATTTCGTCTTTTTGTATAGAACCATCCCCAAAAATGCGCTCGTTAGTAATTTAAATCCATCAATAACACGTAAATGAAAGCCACCAGAAGATTCTGTTGGCATTTTCAAGATCTTTGTAGACGCGTTAATCGCACGTTTTTCAAAATAACTCAATTAATTTTGTAAATGACTTTTCAGATGCGATAATTTCGAAGAAAATTAATCAACAACTGCCAGGCCCTATGTTTGTGGCATTATACCCATTCTATAATGGAGATCTCATAGCAACGAGGTCCTTTACAATTATCAATTTATTTAAAGGCGAGCAACAAAAGGAGACCTTTTTTGCATAAATCTCTTCTTTACTTGAATGGTCACGAAGAAAGGGCTTTTTTCATTATTCTCCATTACCGGTCTCTAGACTCAAGAGTCTCACCGCCCCCAACTCGATTGCGAGTTGTCAAGTAATATTTCAAGAATTCTTAATTTACCTTTTGTGCGTCATTGGGGAAAAAAAAAATACTATCGGTCACGTTTTTTCCATTGGACCTTTGTAACCTTTGCCGTATTTGTTCAAGGAAGTGTTGACCCAAGAAATTCAACCCTTTCTGAGTGAGGTTCAATAGGGAAATTGTGGTAGTTAACACTTTCTTGAGACTACCGTCCCAGTGAGTAGGCAAATTTTTGTCTACAATTTTCGGTTGAACGTTATGAGACATGTGGCATATACATACTATAAAATTCAATTCCGAACGTTCGTGCTAAATACATTCGAAAGATACCAAATCATAAATTATGCAAAGAAGTAGATATGCAAATTGAACTTGACATTAGCATGATAGATAGCGACACACCAGCTGAACATTTCAAGTATCAAGATAGCAAGGTCCAACAATGACATCATGACTGTAATTTTTGAGATTATTATAAAAGAAGAAAAAATCTTGTTAACAAATTCATGTTCATGAGTCATAATTTAAACTGATCATTCAATAGCAATTGCCATATATTTATGGTTCGTTTTCATTGAAATTGACCGTCGCACGTAGGTGAAAACGACCCCTAACAGTGGAAAATACCAAAATTCGAAAAATTATTTCTGCACTATATAATTTATAAGAAATATGTTTTACCCTGTCTAAGGGGTGTATTTAACAATGGTTGTACCTTTTTGTATGTCACTAATAATTTTTAGTATTCAACGTGACCTAAGTTTTAAAATGAGATAATATTAAGTAGTTTATCTTCATTTATTCAACTGAAATTATACAACTCAATTTCGTCAATTTTGATTTTTCGTTTCTCAAAATTGAAACAGATGCTGAGCATTAGCTTCTCACAAACCTTCAATTAGCACACATTTTGCTTTGAAATACGAAGTCCACGAAATAGGCTTATTTTGCAGTCACTCTTTAAACTTTTCAATTTATTAAAACTAGTTTTAATTATTCCCATATCCATATTATATTTATGCAATATTACCATAATTCAAATAATCTTCTATTGAGTTGCATTTAATACAAAAAGTTTAAAAATTTGGCGAAAGGAACTAATGTATTATAATTGGGAATAAATTGAAATGTAAACCGATATGAAATTATTTTCGTTCTTATCCGGACATGTTCCTTTGGCTGTAAACTTAATTTATTAAAAATTAATCCTTAGACATTAGAACAATTTAAAAATTCGTAACATTAGATTGCAGTTTTTTGTCTGCTTCTCTATTCAGTTAAAGTTCTGTATTTCTTGTATGTTGCTGCTCACTAAATTTTGAAATCAAAATAATACTGCCAAAAAAATTTTTTTTTAAGTTTTAAATACAAATATCGTTTTGCTATTGAAGTTGTTAAATACATATATTAAAATAAAGACCTTGAAACCTGAAATTATATCATCTTTTAATATTATCATTGTTATAAAGCTTCATTTTCAGCTATTCATATTAAATACGAAATATTTGAGTGTATAAAGTAAACTAAGTTAATTAGTGCTTTTAAATATTGCAATGCAAATGCTAAATTCAGGATCTAGCAGAACTAATAAGTTGAAATTGACGCCCAAAAAGTTGACAGAGATCTGATTTTGTTGCAGAACAGTTCAATATTTAGAATGAAAATCCGTCGACCAACTCATACTAATAGGCCTTAGATACTTACTGTTGTTAAGTCAATCCTCTATCAATTTAAAATCGTCTAATTAATTCTGTCGCATCCGGTATTAAAATGTAAACTAAAAGTTTTAAATTTAATATAAAGTTATAATACAATCTTCTTTTATTATGTTTTACTATATGAATAATTAAATTTTAAATCTTACAAAATTTTTAAATTTCACTACATAGACGTTTTCTTAAGGTTTTGAATCATCGGCATTTATTAAAATATAATTCGAATCTGGTGTACAATCCACATTTTATAAGAAATATAACCCACCTTTTTAATTGTATACACTGAAATAAATAGTTTAGCGTTTTACACTCACTATAATACAATTAGATGATTTGAATTTGAAAAAAACATACAAATTTAGGAAGTTCTTATACAATTTTGTTTAAATAAATAAAAGTAAAACAAACATATTTTAGATCTAGTTAATTTATAATATGTATAATACTATATTTATAATTTATAATAGTTTGGGGCATTTAACTGAAATGCACAACAAATGACAAGTTTTAGCAACAACAGCGGTGAGATGAAAAGAAATGGTAACGCCCCAAGCTTTTACAAATTATAAATATACATATATACATTATAGATACTATCAACTATACACATAAACCTTATAAAAGTTTGATTTAAAGATTTTTTGTTTACTTTTATTTATTTTATATTTTTTTGTCTGAATTTTTTCATAGTTTATCATATTTTACTTGTTACGAAGAGCATCCACTATATTGGGTTTAAAATGATATTAGATATACTATATTACATTGTCACCGGACTTATACACGTACTGCAAAATTTCAAGGCTCTAGCTTAATTAGAACTAGTCAAAATTTTGATTTTAAGATTTGTCCCAGACAGAGAAAATGAGAAAATAAAAGCATCGTGAAAAAATGTACTAAAATTAGTGTTTTATTCCAAAAGTCTCTTAGCTTTAAACACAATTCAACTTCATCTGCCTCTGCTTCTTTGTATAATCAATTGTACAATAGGGAAATGTCGCACAAGTAGTTAACACTTCCTTAAGGCACCGTCTGAGTGGGCAGAATTTTCTCTAAATTTTTTAAGAACAAAGACTGCGCCTCACCATATGTACTATAAAATTCAATTCTGAACATTCGTGCAAAGTGCACTCGAACGATACGAAACCTTTGTCTGCTGCAGAACCGATTTAAATTTTAATCCCATCTTGGGGCTCTGAAGTGCAACTGCTTTTGCCAGTGGAATGCACCGGGTCCGGATTGACCCGGAAGGCAAGCGGTGAGATATAACAAAACCAACATACATACATAAAAATTTTCGGAGGTCCTTTCTTATTTTCATGGACTCAAGTGATTCCTGTGAGCACTGACAAAGGGAGAAAAACAGCTCAAGAAGAGAACTCCTCTAAGGAGACGACATGCATGCAATTGACAGACATCAATTCCTATGTATGTATGCACAGAGGTCCTATCATCCTGCAAGATAAAAAAAATGCTGCACCATTCCGATGCCCGGGAATTGAGCCGGTTAAAGCAAATTAATGCCACCACTGACCGAAGGGCTAAGCTCTTTCGAGTAATTGCATTTCCTGCCAGTAGAACAGGATCGGAGTCGAAAGTTCAGAAGGGCGAATAGCAATTATTGTAATTTCACGTTGCCACCAATTTTTCTATCTCCAACTTGCTGTGCAAATAAAGGGAATATTGCAGGAATTCCACAAGATTTAACGATCTGAACTTGATTGATTTTCACTACAAGATAAATAGTTATACGCTGTAACGCCGCCATCTGTTGCCCCTCTTTCTTCCTTCCTGCCCTGGAGCAGTGCAGCCCCATTTATGTGGGGGGGGGGGGGGGGGGGGGGGGGGGGGGGCTATTTTAACCGGAAAATGTATCCGGGAACAACGTTCCCGTCGCTCCCCTATCTCTCAATCTGTGTCACCCCACTGGAGCTCTAGAGCTGATGTTGCTTATACTGCAACATCATGGGGCCCGCGGCCTCGACGGTAGCATAAAAAACTAATGAGTTTTATCAGATCTTCGTGACAAATTTTTGGCCCTGGCCGTCAAAGGAATTTTATGATTACATCGTTTAAGCCTGATATCCCCTTGCTAATTCGAAGTCCTCATGGTTGATTGCTTTTAGGTGGATCCATCACACCACACCCCCACAGGGATCGAAAATCAACTTGTATATGTTCGTCCATCGCTGGAACTTCCTTCAGGACTCTTATTGTAGGTATAGAAATAACAATTCGCTAAAAGACTAACTCAGTTTTTCGGATAACTGTTATTACGTGACCCAATTAAATTAGAAAAATAAGAATGTCCCCGCGTATTGCAATTCTCAGCCATGTTCCTTCCGACGAAACTTTTGAGACAATGTGACGGCGAGTTAGTTATTGTATTCAAGTAATGAGATTTGCTCAAACATAATCAGCAATTTTTGGTAATCCTCGGAAAATGGACATTTTTATTTGTTCGCCCTTAAAAATTGCTAGTGCTAGAAAATTGAGTGTTATATTTTAATAGTAAGAAATTCAACTCTGGACTCATTTCCGCATTTGAATAAAATTAGGTCAAAGTTTATTAAACGATTTAATTTATAACTTACTATTCTCTGTAGGAAAATTATACATCCACCCGCAAAATTGGAGTTTTTCTACTTCGTAATGAAATTTTGACAAGATTTTCTTCAACGAAATATTGCCGCTTACAGTGCTTACATTATAGAAAGAATGAATTGATGATAACGATTTACAAATTATTTGAGAGTTCAAAAATTGTTGCTATTGTTGCTACATATTTATAAACCCACTGGTAAAAACAGATGAAAACATATCCACTATTCCCTATTATTCAAAAATGGCGTGCTAAGCTCTTCAACTGTATTTAAATTGGCAAAAATCAGCCTAGTTTTAAGGTATGGAGAACACGCTGGGTATCCCAAAAATTTCATAGGATTGGACCGAATTCAGACTGGAATGACGCGGAAATACTTTTTTCAGTCGGAATCTACTGAAGTGAGACTGAAAATTTTATAATATCGGAAAACAGACTGAATTAAGACTGGAATATTAGTTACCTTTGATGAGTACCAGTAAGAAACTGAAAAGAAAATGAAAACAGATGGAAATTTGTCAACTTCTGGCCTTACAATTTTTTTCGTTAATAGGTGATATTATAAATTTTCCAAATATTAAACTGAATGAAAATTGTCAACTCATAGACTTCAAAATCTTTTTTGTTTTCCCTATTGAACATATTCGAAGTCCAGGAGAATAATGAATCAGTGAAACATTCTGTAATTTATTGCTTTTTTCATTAGCTTTATGTAAAAATTAATTTTTGAGTAGTAAATACATTTATTCATAATTCTAGCAATACATTAAATCTTACTTTGAACTATGGAAGCGTTAGCAAGTCGACCCTGAAATTATGACATTTGTATTTTTATTGTAATTGACTATTCAATTTAAATTAACGTAAATTCTGAAAAAATTCGATTTTTATATTAAATTTTTTAATGGGAAAAAAAGTACTATTATATTCAAATTTCTAAGTGTCGAAACGAGTAGCATTTGAACTAACATATATTCTATGAACAAAATTTCACCTTTTTATTCTTACTTTAAACTTTAAACGCGTTTTTCTCAAAACTATATTTTTGACGTCAAATGTTTTCAAATTTTGCACACTTCTTCGAAATAGCATTAACTAAGTAGTGAACGAAGGATTTTGTTTTTACTTCATCGTAACATACTTTACAAGGCAATATGTATTGTTTTTTCGTACCGGAATTTTTCGCATTAAACGCCGCCAAAAAATAAGATTTCAATTTTTTTACAAATCCTTCTTTCACTCCCGAACTGAACTCGTATACTAGCATAAAAAATTTGATTTTTTGGTATCAGTTAAATCTAGCACAAGTTATTATGTCTATCTGATATTTAACAGATTTTCGAAAACCAACTCTCAGCGGGCCATTTTTCGATATTTTTCACCAAAAATGTCATAGAATATAGTTCGAATGCTACTCCTTTTGAAACTTAAAAGCTTGAATGTAATATGTAGTACTTTTTTTATAGCAGAGAAAATTAAATTTTTTGTAATATTACGCTGGCTAGACCTTAAGAAATACATCAAAATAATGTACTAAGGAATTGAAGTTCTTCAAAAAGCCTAAATCGCGCAACCAACGAAATCACTCACAGTAAGCACATGCGCCTTTTACTTACTTAGCATTCGATTTGTGTGAACGTGCGATTCTCACCCGAAAAATAATAAATATAAAATAATTTAGTAGAGGAAATCAACAAAATAATTTTAAATCAAATAGCGTAAACAATTCATTTCATTCGACACCGTAGTTAATTTAACTGTTGATTATCCGATTGAATTTTTAAATCCCCAAAAGCTTTTAATAAAACTTGGCACTCCTATAATTTTGCTAAAAAAATCTCAAACCGCCAAACCTTTGCATAGGACTCGACTACGTGGGATTAGAGTAGCAGAAAATTAGATAGAAGCTTTTATTCTGATCATTTAACGTTGCCGGTATCGATCTAACAAGGAGAAGGCACCTGGTCGTCATCACCGATTTCGCTCAAATTAAATAAAAATAATAAAAGTTTGAATTTGAATGTACAAAGTCTTTTGGTATTCGCCTTAATTACAATCCTTTGCTGAAAAGTCCGCAATCCCAATTTTTTTTCCTTATTTATGCCTTTTGCGTATAAATAAATAAAAAAAATAAAAAATTTATCACTTCACTTAATTGCGGACTCGAATCTTATAAAAATTAGGAAAAAATCCGAAAAAAAACATCCCCATGCTGGGATTCGAATCCGTGACCTCTGAATCCCAAGCCCAAGTATTCTGCACTGCACCAGCCGCCGCTTTGGGAGTGTGTTACAATGAATGCGATTTAGAGGCGCGTGAAAATTTTTGTATGCTATTATTTTGTAAACGCGTGGCCATCTGGAGTTCCCACTTCGGGTACTTTCATTTGTTGCCAAGCCCTACATGTGCTATAAATTTGGGCGAAATCGATGATGACGACCAGGTGCCTTCTCCTTGTAAGAGAAAATTGCTTTCCCCAGGAAAGACTATAAGTTTCTCTCTCTAAAATAAGAAGACCATCTTATCAATTTATTCTAAGAAATTCTTATATATTATGTGTATAAATCAAATAAAACTGAAATTCAATTTTTTCAGAAAAATTGTTTGGAGATATCAAACTCTGTTTCTATACCCATTGTTCACTTTTCTAGGTACTATTACTTATGTAGGTTTTAGAAAGCTGACACATAATCGCACAGACAAACTATATGAATGCATAAGCAGGGTATAGATATTGGCTCATTGATTCTGCTACCCTACAAGTTCTACAACAACTCGACCTAGTATATTTTAAAATGTAATTCAAGATATTATAATCTATGCTAACGATCAAATCAACAACAATCAAAGATTTTAACAAAGAAATATGAATTTGAGTACGCTATACTTAAAAAAACGAGCAATTTGTTATAAGAAGTAACAAAAACTATAGTTCAACCATACAAGAGATAAAAAGTCCAACCGTTGTAAACATTATTTGTGCACTTGATACTTAGCACCATTATAGTTTACTTTTTAAAATAGGACTCTTTTTAACCCTGCAACAAATTAATGAGCTCAGAGCCGCAGGAAGTTTATGTGTATAACTTTATCCAATTTGTATTTTAAAATAATTCCACCTTTTTACGTATTCATAAGCATGAAAGAGATTCCGCTTTTTCAAGTGACAATCACTTGCCAGCAATTTATTCCCTTGGCTTTTCCATTTCCAGTGCAGATCTGTTCAGTTTCCGAATTAAGTATGTGGAAGGGGGTGAGGGGGCTTATTATAATTCATTTCGTACACTATACATGCCAACCCTATTCTGTCCCTGCCCTGAGCCCTTCTTTGCGCTTATTTTCAGGCTGAGAGATAAAAGTTCTAACAAATCCCCTAATTAAAAGAGGAGGAAAAGTAGTCCTGCGGATCCAAACTGATTCACATACATATGGCATATATGAACCATATTTTCAAATATACACAATTTGGAGTTCTGCGGAAGGCTAATTCGTCTATTTGGCTATTTGCAGAGTTGGCAAGTGTGCTCGCTGTGCGCTGCTGAACGGCTTGCCAGGAAGGAAGGAAGGAAGGCCTTCTTGTGTCTGTACAAAGTACGGGACTGGGAAGAATGATTGCCTCCTGCTTTTTGTTTCTTCCCAAAAGCAATCTAACACATTTCGTTCGCTCCCCATGTTGACTGAAGTTTCCTTTGATAAATGCTTGAATCTGATTAATCGGTGCGATGATAATATAATCATGATGAGGTTTGAGGGTCCATCGTCTTTCGTTGGCCTAGTCGCAGTCGTGTCGTGTTGAATATGGGCCACTAATGTTCGTGAAAGCCTCAGAGCACATTTTTGCGGGGGGGAATTCAGGCTAAAATGAACGTATAACCGTCGGAAAAATAAATCCGATTTTCAAGACAAAAAATAAGATAAAATAATTACGTCCAAGGGTCGTCCAGCTGTCGACAGGTTGCCCTCGGGGTATTACAAAATACCTTTTTGGCAGCGATTGATGATTTCCCTGGAGAACTTAGAAAACCCATAAAATCAAAAGAGATTCATTTAACTTGCCTCCTCGTATTGTTCATTTTTAAGAAAATTCTCAAATATTTTGGTTTTTTAAAGAATTACAACTGAGACTGTTAAGAAAAATCTCTCTTTTTAGAGATATTTCAGATATTGTGTTGTAAACGAATTGCTAATTAACCTTACGAAAACATAATAACATGAGATTCATTACGTGTATTTAAATTATGTAGTGCATCAGTATTGGATGAGGATATCAAGTTTTACATTGTTTAAATTAAAGGATAAATTCGAAACAAAAGTTAAGCTTAGGCCAGTCTTAAGTAATAGTATAATACAGAAATGCAATGCCATGTCATTACCAAAATAATGACTACTGAAAAATTCAATAATAATGAAAGTAAATTTTCACTATCATAGACATTTTTAATTATAATTTAAATATAATTTCATTTGCATCTGGTACCGCTCTGTCATATAGGAAAGCTAGGAGGCCGCCTATGGCGCCACAAGCTAAGGGGCGCCAAAATGCGACGAAGGAAAAAAAATTGTGTAGGTACATACAATTTTTAAAAATGAACTAATGATGTATCAAAAAATTGAGGATTAACTTATTTGAAAGTAAAAGTCAAATTAATATTATAGATGAGAAACAAATGTGATGTAAATTACTAACTTTTATTTAATAGACAGGTGATCCTAAAATGTTTAGGCCGAAATAAAGCGAGTGCTGTAACATTTAAACTATAAGCAGGCAATCCTTAAACTCAATGGACCGAGGGAAAGTGAGTGCTGTAACTTTTAAGCAATAGGTAGGTGGTTATAAACCCAAAAGCCAAAAAACGAGTGCTATCACTTTTAAACAGTAGAAAGATAAAAATAAATCCCAATAGTCCTAGAAAAGCGAGTAATATAACTTTTAAAAATAGACATATGATCTTAAACCCAAAACACCGAGGAATTAAAGGGGCAGTACACTTCTTTTATGCATTTTTTAAAAGTGTTTTTTTTTTAATAGAAAAATGTATTGAATCATTTGAAAATTTTACACATTAAAATATATGTATCAAAGAAAACAAAAATAATTTTTTCGAAATTTCTGGCGTTTGTACGACAGTAATATGGCTGCCAAAAAAAAAATCCCTTTTCAAACTGGTTGGTAAGAAATCTCAGCTCTGGAACGTCTGAAACAAAAAATTCAAAGCACATATTAAAATATAAGTCAGCTGCTAACCAGTATATAAGTCAGCTGTGAACCACGATGAAGTATTTTGGCAAGAAAACAACAAAATGGCGGAATTTTTAATTTTTTAACGTTAATTTTTATTCTTTTTTTTTATTAAAATATTTATAAAAAAAGGGTTCAATATTAACCTATATTAATAATAATGGTTAGAACCATAAGCAAACATATATGGAATATGTCCGCAAAATTTGAGCCCAATCGGACCAGTAGTTTTTCAAAAAACAGCCAACCAGGTCAAAAAACGTAGTTTCGAGAAAAACGCGTTTAAAGTTTTTTTTATTCAATTCGCAGATAATTCTGAAAAAAAAAGTATCTTACGCTTATTCGGCAATGCCTTTTCAATCGATTTAACGAATAAAAGATTTAAATAATAAATACATGCTTAGAGAAATATAAGCTGAGGATGCAACATTAAAAAATATTCTAACGTACTTGGTTTAAGTTTAAGCTAAGTAAATTTATTTTAAGCAATGACTAGATAATAAATTTTTTGATTTTGTCTAGGACGCTGATTTCACTAGAGCAGTCTCTGATTCGCATTAAATTCTTAAATTGTAATGAATTTTATTTTTCATTAGCATTGAATTTTTTAATGATAACGCAATCAGTTATTTTATATGTTAAACCAATGTAAATACATATATAGTATACCTATTCATACTAAACCCGATCAAATGACCAAACGTGATCTTAAATGTGCTACATAGTCGTATCACAATAAGCAAAAGAAAAAGAAAATGTTAATATTGGCAAATCTATTGTATATAATTAATATAAAAAGTCGAGTGGCTTTCTTGTGAAATATAATTTTCCTTAAACAATTTAATGAAATTTAAAAATTGCCTTGCATTATCATTTAAAAACTCAATACTAATGAAAAATCGGTAACAGTACCATTAGAAAATTCAATGCTGATCAGTAATAATAGAAAATCAATGATAATACTTGAAGGGCAATTTTTTCGGAACTAGTTTTGTAAAATTACACTCTTGCTTGGACAAATTTCAACTTTCTAGATAGTATAGTTAAGATTTTAGAATGTGTTACTTAAAATTTGATGGAATAAATTTAATGAACAAAATTATCAATCTGAAGAACATCGTCCTCAAAACTGAATATTGTCTACCTACCTTTGAAATATAAAAAAATAGCAATTCGAGATATCGGACACATATGAAAAACGTAAGTTAAAGCAAAATTGTTATAAACTTTAAAAACATTTAAAAATTAGCACTTTAGTCAACTAAGGGGCTACACCTCAAAATTGTAGTGTCGTCTAGTCTCTCATGCCCTCAAACGATGGGATTCAAATTATGGATTGAGATACATAAGAATATAAAACAAAATCAAATTGAATGAACAATTATGCTGCGATACTCCAACTTTGTGGTTGCGAAAAACTGACCAAAAATTTGTCCTGCGGAATTATGTAAGCCGCTTTTTAGCTTAGTCTACAATCCAATTCATGCAAACTGGAATTGAAAGAAAACGACTCGTCAAATATCGTTTTAATTCACTTTTCTGAATTAAAAGACAACTGAACGCGTTGTTTTCTTTCGACTTGCTTGGATTAGATATCCTGAAAATCGCTTTATCTGCACATAGTCAGCTCATATTTGCAACTCATAGTCGTGCCTTTGAACACTCACAATCTGAATTTTCAAAGTTTCTCTATCTAAAAGAGGCTTAGCGGCTGCTTCTATTATGGAATTTAATTTCAATATTATAAAAAATCTACCCAACAAAAGCTTTTACGAAAATTTATTGAGATAAAGTAGATCGTGTACACATTTTATAAAATAAAATCTATTTCTACCTAAATTCCAAATATTTTTTTAATAGTTGAACTAATACAAAAGAGGTTCATTCTACTTGGACAAAAAACTCTCTTGCATTTGTACCTTTTCGAATAGAAGTAGTTTTATTAAAAAGTTCAATGCAATTCATCTGGTACATTTCGTATCGGGGAGTTGACCCATTTTTCGTATACATATTTCATGTTCACTAATATAAAAATCCCACGTGCAATGAATTTAAGTGAACTCCACTTGAGAATGTACAACTCTCTTGCATTCATCATTTATTAACCAAATGCTATAGAAAGTTTCAATTTGTATTTTATTAAAAAAAACGAACCCCCTCATGTTTAAAAGCCCGTTTGTTAATCAAAGTAATATCAATGCTATTTAATTAGATTATCCACATCTCTAGCATTAGGCAATAATTATGCTAAATCGAAGCTGAATAATTCGCCGAAAGGTATTTTGCTAACATAAACCCTAATTGCCCCTGCATCCATGATGAAGTCACTCGTTAAATTTGAATATTCAAGAGGAGCAAGTTGGACAAATAAATTTCGAAATTTAGCTAGAAGGCATATCACATATCTGATTCGACGGGGCCTTCTTTGATTTCCGACATAGAATTTGATATCATTGGTATCAGTCCCTCATAGAACTTACAGCTTATCCCTACATCTTCCAGTCAGTTGCAATAGCAATAGACTTTTCTTTGAAATCGTGAACAGAATTTCATTTCATACAATTTTCCTCGATACATCTGGCATACAGAGATCTTTCTGTTCACAGCCTCCAATATGTATCCCTATGAGTGTTGTGTGTACACGTTAACATCTGTCCGCCTCGCCACGTTTTTGGAGGGTGTGTATATACATATATGGTGATGACACCACTTCAGCAGAAACGTTCACCTATATATTATTTGAAATGTCACCCCAAAATTGTTATGCTGGGTGAAAGTGTTCAACGCCCTCCACGCAGACTGATACAGTACCCACTAAAGTACAGAAGGGTGGGGTTCCGAACATCTACCTTAGTGCGAAGGTTTCTCTAGAAATTTATTATACAGGCTGAGTATTTCGCCCCTTAATCGCATCCGACGTTCTAGCGTATTCCCCAATCTAATAGATTTGATATTTGGTTTTTAACGCACATCAGACACTCCTTCGCTGGAGCGAAACTGCTTCCCGGAAATAAAAATTAATTAACTTGTAGGGAAATGTTCTTGTGCCCCTATTGTAAATTGAAAAGCAAATGTGGGCTTTCACACTTAACTGAATTCATTGATAAGTGCCAACAACCTCTAACTGGGTGTTTTGGGTGGTATAAAAATTGATATATTTCTTTCAAAGTTCATAAAAATGGTGCTTCCCATTTTTATAGGATCGAAGTCAATAATTCATATTACAATGATATATGACTTCAACAAAACGACATATAGCATGTGAAATAAACAACCTAGCACATACCTTATCGTTATATATCTTCTAAAGGTGCCATTAAATTTTTCGCTTCTAAATGTTGGACCAACGGCTGGTTTCTTTTTAAAAATGCTATAAAATAAACTCGTTTCAATATTTTTCAAGATTTCTTGATTTATTGAAAAGACTATACCTTCCGATTATTTATGGAATATAATTTCAGCTGACTTAGCAGTAGGCCATCCTCTCAACCCAATTTTGCAGCACATTTCATAAATAGCTTGATCAATATTGTGCTTAAGTGCCTGAATCATTTCTGAATTATAATTTTTTTTTTTGATAATCAAATTTGAATGGTAGTTTACTATTCATTGTCGAAGATTTGAGTCGTAAGAAAAGTCTGCTCACTTTTCATACAAATCAAGTACGTTACCGTTTAAACATAATGTCAGTTAATTCAAAGTGGCAATATGGAAGACATTTCTGAAAATATATTAATTTCTGATGCTACAGCAGTTCCAGTGGCTTTCCTTACTCTTATGTAAAAATTTAAAGTCTTCACATATTGCGAAAAGATATAATATTTTAAAATTATTAAAAGCGAATATGGGAAATCAATTTCCAACCTTTTACGAGAGTTCTGCCAACGAAAAGACATGTTTACGAATTCGTACAAAGTTTGTAATTTAAAAAAATTATCATTCATTATCTCTTTTCTAAAAATAACTATCAATAATCAAAAACAAATATCTTGGGACAGTTGAGTTCTTTGAAAAGAGTAAACGATGTCCTGGGAAAAGGAAAACATCTGAAAAAACGAATTGGGAACTGGATTTGATACATTATACATTGATACATATATTTTCAAAATGTGCCCTGTTTCGGCAACACAGATCTCATTTTGGAAATAAGTTTTTAATATTTTCAAACATTGTTCAACCGTAAGTCTATTAATATCGTACCGTGGAAATATGATACTGTGTTCCTGTCAATTATTTGAGTACAAAAGAGCTGTTTTTGTTATAATAATATGTAATCTAAAAAGAAACCAAAAAATGGCCCACCCTCTGTAATAAAAGCATTTTTTGCATTAGTCCCAGGTTAATTATGCCAGAAAGGTAGGCTCAGAAAGTGTTAAGCTAGTTCTCCCAAGACCTGAGTATTAAGTGTTGCTAAAAAAAAAAGATTTTACCTGAACCTGATTGTAATGAACATTTCGACGTTTCAGAGTAGGCTTCCACCACTTCCATTTCTGAATATGTATAAATTCCTGGAAATCTCGTTACATTCTAAATCTACCATCAAGAGATTTGAGAGATTTGGTCAGTTCACAATTCTGCCTCTAGTATTTACAAAAATTATTAAATATTATCAACCGCTGCTCGTCACTTACTACTAAAAGGTAAATTATCGGACACAACTATAAATAATGTATGGCAAAAAAGAAGCCAAATCGTTATGCCTTTAATAGCTTTATCCACCATAACAAATGGACCTATTCATAAATTCGGCGCTGCACTGCAGAGCTGGCTATTTTTGGTTTAAACAGAATAAGACTGCACTGCCGTACTGCTGCTCAGCTGCAACGTTAAATTTCTGAACGCTTCCTGATTGTATTTTAACAATAAATTGCTGAACTTTTTCATATGTACATCCCGTGAGAATGAAAATTCTTTTTGAACGCTCTTAATATCACTCAAGATGCAGCTTTCTTACGTCTCCCAAATTGAAATTTGTTTTCTTATTGCAATCTTTTGATATTCCACATTCGTTCTTTCTGCTTGAGAAGCTTTTCACTTAAATGTTAAATTATAATATAAGAAAATTCGTAATAATCAAAGCAAAATAAATTGCCTTCTAACAAATATTTGCTCCCTGCAGCAGAGTTAATACAAAGTTAAATTTATGAACGGACAAAATGTACAGCATGACAAGTAAAAACATTTGAGATTTAGATATTCTGTTGTTAATCCTTTTCCTTCTGAAAAACTTGAATGGCATTCTTTTTTAAAACGATTTTTTATGTAATATTACCAATATTCGGAACTAAAAATTCGCTTTACCGCCGGGTATACCGGGCATAAATATAACTTATTCATGAAGTACTGCGGGAACTTTCATGACGTTTTTCTCAACTATTTCTGATTAGTGGGTCCTACTATTTTACAGGTAGTATACCCACAGGGTATACATACTACTACCTCACCTAAGATCGTTAAAATCCCTTTCCCCAAGGCCGTATAATTAGTTTCTTTTGAGATATGTAAATGAATAAACAATATTTATTTACTTCACCCGTTCTCTTTCGCTATATATCTATCTCTTTTTCTCTCTTTCTCGTACTACTTTTTTATGTTTAATACAGAAATCGAAGTAATGATGATAGTTCAAAAACTTACCTTTGAACTACAAAAATTAATTTCGTTAATTCATATATAATTTAATGTTTTTCAATAGTAAATTTTACTAATTTCGGTAACATTTTTATTCTCAATTTACTCAGTTAAGAGATACAAAAATAACGTCCTCTTACAGAAAGAAATTTCTCTTTGTAAGAAGAATAATTCTTCCCAAAAAGGTTATCAAAAAATACCTAAAAAGAATGATACTGATACTGATTTCCATACATTATCTATGACATAGTCCAAATAATCTAAAGAAATAAAAAGGAAAAAGAAACTGATTTAAGAGAAATGTCAAAGTCAAATTTTATTTACGTTTTGGCACACATTTGAACATAGGTGTGTAAATTTTGGATCTTACTCCGCGGTATTTTTTTTTCATCACGCAGGCTGGGATGGCCGCCATTTAGTTTTTCGAATTTGTTTAACAATAAAAATTCAACTTTAAAGCTTAATAAAAAAGCATAGAATTTTAAGTTGCTATCTTTTGTCGTTTCTTTTATACAGCAATTTAAAAAAAAAGAAGTTAATTTTACGCGTTTGAACAGTAGGGGAGAGTGGGGGAAACGCGAACGTGGGGTAATCACGAATTCAATGATTCTAATGTGTTAGAGAGAGATAGCCATATTTTACTTGCCTCCATTTCGGAGATCACGCCACCACCAGTGGCAGGCAATAATACGGGAGACGCGGGCGCAAGTTACTTGTGAAGGTATGCATATTTCATTATTTTGCATGTTTTTGATGTAATTTTTTTGGTAAATTAAAGTTGGTGTTGCTTTATTTCTATCTATAATAGTAATTTAACTTTTA
This sequence comes from Dysmachus trigonus, assembly GCA_949715965.1. Lineage (NCBI taxonomy): Eukaryota > Metazoa > Arthropoda > Insecta > Diptera > Asilidae > Dysmachus > Dysmachus trigonus. The sequence continues at coordinate 20,331,742 of OX454320.1, forward strand.
CATAGTGGAATACTCACATATTAATCAGCTAAATGACAATGACGCAATCAGCAAAAGAAATATAATCTAAATTTTTTTTTCCATTTTACTGTTTTCGACCCAGCGGGGTAAAGGCGAACACTCCATGTCGGGCAATCTCGAACGTTCGTCATTACCCCCCTCCCTTTTGCTGGTTCCCCGTTCATCTTTTCTTATTATTGTCCGAGGGTAGTACATATTCCAACTTAACATATAGGCTAACTTTTTTCGGATAATACATAGGGTTTCAAAATGGGGCATCCAAGATGGCGGCTGACGATTTTAAATTTGAAGCGATTTTCATGAAAATTTGTACAAAGGGGTTTTGCGGAATGCTGATTTCAAATCTGCTATCTAAATTTAGAAATTCAAGATGGCGACCAAAATTTCACGATTTCAAGAATGTATAAGTCTAGGGTCAAAATACGAAAGAAAAAGAAAAAGGCGAAAAGGAAAATGAAGACTACTTTTGTATTTTTTGTAGAGATAAATATATAGATCCCCCGTTGAAGACTGGATTATGTGCTACGTGTGTAAAAAATGGGCTGACGAGAATTGTACTGACGGACAGTCAACATCGTTGGGTTATAAATGTAATTACCCCACTTGGTGTTCGTGTTTACCCAACTAATGTCGAGTAAAGCAGAACACTAAGGATTTTGTTTTTTTTTTTCATATTGTCACAATTTATTAAAAATATAAATATTGATTACTGAATTCGATAGACAGATAAGTAAACTTTATAATTAAAAAATAAAGAAATTCTCTGATCAAATTCCACTGTTTTATTTAAGTTTTCCCTTAGGTGTTCGTGTTTCCCCCACTTTCCCCTACACTAACCCCTTAACCTAGTTTGGTGCATCGGTCCTAAGCGTGCTTTAGCTTTACCATTAACTTTACCAAAGAAAAATTGAATAACCCTGTATTATACAGTTCAGTCAGAATCCTTTCCATGTTTGGAATTTTAACTAGATTTTCACTGGCAGAAGTTAAGAACATAGATTAAAATATAGGCTACTTTTTACAGTGGGGCAAATATATATTTATTATTGAAACCGACAATTTTAAAATTCAAAGAATGGCCATGAAAACTGATACCCAGAGGTTTTCATGCTCGTTATTTTTAATCATCTATAATATCGAGATTATAATGGATACGAATTTTGAATTTCAGTCGTCGGCAAAAATGTTGGCCAAATCCTAGTAAAAATTAATTGAGATGAACATGGTCGAGTACACAAGGGCTTCATAATTTTCAAATGGACTTTTTAACTATAAGCTTCTGCCTCTTCCTTTCATCCCTACGGATAAAGAGTGCAGAAACATTTTCAGATTTATACTCATCCACAGGAATATACCCTGTAAAAGAGTCCAAAAGCATTTTCCAAATTTTACAGTCGAAGTAACGCAGCTTTAGAAATGACGCCTAGTTCAACTTAATTAAACTTCACAATCGACTCTTTAATTAAATGCCGAAAAGTGCACCACCGTCTGACTACCTTCAGGTTAACACACTTGAAGGGAACGAAATTTCAGCGCAAAAGTTCTCAAAAGTTTATAAATTCTCAAACAAACACCAGAAACCTTTGCTTTTTATTCCTCCATTCGGGAGTAATGAGTCACTTTCAAAGTGACCAAGAACAAAAGCTACAAGGCTCTTGGGGGTGTTGGCAGGCAGCGACCTGGAGTGGGGAGAACCTTTGGAAACCGAATTTTAATGAACCGCGCACTGAAATATTTTCCTCTAATGACACTAATGACTTTGATAAGGTCTTATAATGCAGTGGTATGCCTGCAAAAATAAAAAAGAAAATATAATTTTTTTGTTTGATTAATCAGCCCATTCAAAATGCGGCACATTTTCAAAACAGTAAGTAAAACATTTTCGAAGCCCATTAAAAGTTTTACGTTATATCAAGAGATCGAGCGCATTAAGCGAGTTTTAATATCTTGGGGGGGGGGGGGGGTATCAACAGGAGGTCAATTTTCTGTACTCTACAAAACAAGCGCCTAATGATAACAACAGCGACGGAGCTCTCCTCCCTTTTCGAGGCAATTAAAATTCAATGTGCCCGGGCAAGTGAAATACGGTTCACCTGAGGATTATCTATTTCATCTTTGGCTATTCGAGCTAACAAATGCTTCGACAGATAGCATCAGCTATGAATATGTTATGCGGCGGAGAGAGCCCTTTTGTAGGCGAAAATTAGACTAGAGGATTGAGACCGGAGACATCATTGTTAATTAAGGAGCGCCCTGCCCTGCAGAGTTGCTTCAGTCCCACTCACCGTCCTTCTGGACCAGATAATAACCTCATAAAATAAATATTATAACAACAATACTCTCCAGAGATTGATCAAAAATAAATGCCTTGATGATTTGTAGACAATTTGAGATAAACATACAATCCCATCGGGATGAATTTCTGCAGTACATATATATATACGCTTATATACCAAATTGCTGGATAAACACATTTATTTTAATCCTGCAGACGATGCAAGACAAATACGAATTCGCGTAGGTTTATCTCTTGAATGTCAGCTATTGAAGCTACAAAGTTCCACCCACACGCAACGTCTCCAAAATTGAGAATTGAGAAAACAGAAAACCCACTCAGCTATTGAAGAAATTGAATCCTATTTCTTGACTGAAATCTCTACCTGGCATGCAGCCAAATCACCAGACTTTATAATTAAACGAAATATCCCATAAACTTGGGTAGAAATGGACTTGTATGCCGCTGAGAGTGGCCTGTTGCCGACGTTTCAATTCAAACAAAAAATACAGTGGCTCAAACGAATAACACAGCCCCACAAAAAAAAAAAGAATTGTTTTTTCTGACCAGCGAACGAAACTATCATATCATATATATTTTTAGACGCTGAATCCGAATGCGAGGTCAAAAACTAGTAGACCTCCAAAATAATTTGCTAGAGTCAAAAACACCCCTTGAATAGGGCGAACATTTCAGGTGTATCACGATTAAATTAAGAGTAAACACTAGGGTCCATCCAATTTTAAACATGCTCTCGGAGGGGTTGAAAACCACCCCCATATTTTACCCAACTAATCAAAAACAAAAATGGCCGCTGAAAAAGTTTTGTCAAAGTGACAAGAAACTGCAATAGATTTGAAGTAATGCTTGAAAACCACCCCAAGAAAAAAACCCTGACTTCAAATGGTAGGGAAAAGACATTAAATCTAACATGATTTCCATTTGTATGGATACTACGATTGGCTAAAATCACGCACTACTATGGTTCGTAAGTAAGCACTCACGTATAACAGTGACGCCCCATAGGGGGTGAAAACTACCCCTATACAATACGCTACTCAAAAAAAAAAACGTCGGTGTCTTCTTGATCAGTTGGGTAAAATATGTGTTTAGTTTTCATCTCCTCCAGAGGTGTGTTTCAAATTGGATGGACGCTAGTGTTTACCCTTAATTTAATCGTAATACACCTGGAAAATACATATAATTCGATTCACTAAGATCAAACAAATATTCTCGGAGCTTAATCTCATTTTCACCCTATTTAGAGGGTGTTTTTTGGCTCTAGAAAATTATTTTGGGGGTGTACTAGTTTTTTGACTTCGGATTCGGCGTCCAAAAATCTATGTATGTATCTATATAGATATGGTCTCGTTGGCTGGTCTGAAGAAGAAAACAAATTTTGTGGGGCTATGTAATCAGACAAAGTTAGTGTAATAAAGTAAAAAACATGAATATTAGTGAAATTTTCTTTGCTATTTTCTATGATTTTTAGATACATTCGAAAAGTTTATTTATTTCGCTTAATACAAACTACAATTTTTAATACATATACAGAAAAAATATACCTACAAAACAACAAACAACTCCAGTCAAATAAATAATCGAACATATTAGAAACACTTTTAGATGTATTCGAAAAATATAACATGATAGTGATAGAAACGAATTATGACAAAATTACAGGGAAATCCTTTTAAAACAGCCAGAGAACTAAAAAAAAATTGTATAAGATAATATAAAAAAGATGTTCTAATGTGCTGAAACTGTGCGAAATTGTTAAATAGAAGCGACTACTATGGAAGAGTTGCAAACAAAAAGCCATTTATAAACAACGAATATTGGGTAGTTCTTTTAACTTTTTAATGCTTTCAAATTTAGGCCCGTAGCATAGGGTGCCTCCGAACAAAGAAATCGTAAAAAACGATTAAAGTCAAACTGATTTTGTTTCAAATGAACCATTGAAAATAAATTTATTTAAGAATTCGACTAAACAAATTAACTTTAATAAAGTAATCAATTAGTTTGCTTCTAAAAAAGTTAGGAAACAATATAAATAATTTGGGATGAATTACGTCTGGAAGCGAAAACACCTGCGTCGTCTGCATAGAATATGTTTGTTTTTTTAACTTTTAATTAATTTTATTATATAAATTTTTTATTTATTATTATTTATTTTATTATTTAAATAAAAAATTTATTTTAAAATAAATAATGTATTAAAAAATTAGAATTTTAGACTTACTACACGTTTTCGACACCGAATTTTAAGTATGATGCCATAAAGATAACGCAATAATATTTATAGGGCAAATAACCATTGAATTGAGGAAGTTTTTAAAGTCGTTAAATAGGTGACATTTTATATTCTGAAAACTTTCTCAATAAACAACCTCATTAACATTGCAAACCGCAATAAAAATCTGTCTAGTAGATGTTAAATTTATAAGCTAAGAAGAGCAACAGACAGAGAGACAGACGTTGCTTTTTGCGAGTATAAATGTCGAGATATTACATTTTATATAAATTTCAAGAAAAGCAACATAAACTGAGAGATCGGGTCCTTAAATTCACTATGGAGTATTGAAATTTTACTGTTCTGTCCTTTTATTAAAACAATAAAAAAGTCAAGCAGAAATTACAACAGCATTTTAATATTGGTAATGGCTTAAATAGGAACTTTTGAGATGGACTTCTAGAAAAACGTATTGAATTTTACAAGATTAAAGAAAGAAGAATTAGAAAATTGGTAAAAATAATTTAATAATATAACTAAAATTTTCTACCGTTTTGACCCTTTGTGTCAGGCGATGACAAAATTTATTTAAGCTATATTCCAAATTACGGATATAAAGTCATTCATCATTTCATAAATTGGTATTTATTTTATTTTTGATTTTCTATGTATTTCAGAGACCGACGAGATTTCGAAAAATATAGATCTCCTAGACTTCCTTGGGTCTTGTAAACAGTCGCATTTCTTAATGGGTTTTAATCAAAATTTGGCTATAAATTAAACAACAGGTTCAAATAAAAAGATAATTTTATAATTTTTAAATAGATTTCTCTTGTTATGTTTACCAACAATCTTGTCAGGTGAAAGTCATAAGCGAAAATAGTTGAATGAAGGCAGCAGCAACTGGCCACGGTAGCTCAGTTCGTAAGAGCATGGAAGCGTTAGTTCGAATGTCACAAAATCAATTCATGTCCATGTCCAGCCGGGTTTTTCCCAAGTAATTCCCACAAATGGTGTCAGAAGTGGGAAGAGCAGATGTGGCTGTGTTATCCCGTGCATTTCAAGACGAATTCAAGTTCAGGACCAAATTTATTACATTCATCTATCTAGTCATATTCAAAAATTGGGGAGAATGATGAAGCGGGGTGGGTTCGACTACGTTATGTATAGTATATAATTTTATTTTAATATTTTATAATTTATTTCGATCCAATCGTGTGTATGGTTTTAGGGAGTCAATAAGATTTTTGAAGCCGGACATAAATTCTATGCAAGAAAATCATAGGCAATCAGTTTTGGTTTTCGTGCCAACTTCCAACATCTAGTATAATTTTAGCATGTAGTATTATAAGTAGTAATGAAGAATTCCTAGAGTTATTTTAGAATTGTAAATGTTTCTGACTTTTTTCGAAGGCGATTCAAATTTTGTGTTTAGGTTTTTTTTTTTGTATTATATAGTAGAATTCAAATAAATACGTATTAAAATATACTACAACAATTTGAGATGTGTAAGTATAGGCTATGTAAAAGGAGAGCGATGGGAAGATGGGAATAATTAATACTCTTCAAAATGGTAGACCCGAAAGGTTATAGTAAGTGCCGAAGCTGTTAAGGGTCTAGGTAACGTGAACAATGGGAAACAAGGCGGCATCACAATAACAAAGTGGTAATCGCTAGTTGAGGCTATTTTGCAGAAATTGCAGAGGAGAGACAACCAGCCATTAATCTTGCCTTGTTTGCCATTCCAAATAGAAATAAGAAGAGGCGGGAACAGGTCCGCGAATCAAACCCAGCAATTGCGCTAAATGTATCTTAAAGCTTTCGTGATTTATTGGCCTCTTCTGTTATTAATCAGCGCTGCGGTCCTCTTTTTCACCAAAAGTTTCAACACCAATTAACCTTGCCATAGAGATAACAGACAGCTTGCTCCTCAGACCGGGGTGATACTGTGGTGTTTCCCCGTCTTCAGCTTTTGTGAGAAATTGTTTTCCGTCACACTTTGTCAACAGGGGCTGTATTTAAAGATTGATTAAGTAATCCACTTCTTCATGATGAAAACATTTTACATTTTGCTTTATGAATCCTTATCGCAAAACTAAACCGATGTAAAATTACATTTTCTACAGAATGGGGAGATCTCTTCAATGAATCGAGGCAATAATAAATTTTTTTTCTTTTAGTACAAGTACAGTTGTATCTGTATCCGATTCCTCTTAACGTTTTAATTTCGTAAACTATACTCATTGTTTCCGTAGAGAATCGTAAGAGTAATCCTTCGACAAGGACTCACTATGAAACAATACACAATAGATCTTCGTTCAACGAGTCCCCACTTCAATGTTTAAATTAAATGTAGAGTGCTTTTTCACGGAGAAATGTATATCTTGAGATTTTGAGCAACGACTCAAAGTATTTGTTTTAAATGTGAAAAACCGTTTAAAGATAATTCCAGCCTTAAATCCTTTCATAGAACTATTGAGGTTGGAAAACTTACTGCATGCGGCTTAAGAGTTGCAGGAAAATGGAGTGAATCGTAAAGGAACTTCGCTCCTTGGAATATTTCGGGCATTCCTATCCTGTCCAATGAGAGCTGTATTGATTGCCTGTTATTTATTTTCTGTAGGAGGAAAGCTATTGTGGCAAAGTACCACTTAGAGATAAGGCAGATCTTAATCTTCTTTGCACAATGCTCTACTCCTGAACATCTGGCATCTGACTGAAGGAAGTTTGTTACCATTTCCTGTTCGTTAGCTGGGAAAAAAGACTCACCCCTCCGCCAACCCTCCAGATTATCCACGATGTCTTTTATGATTGCCTTAATATCTTCGGTGGGTATCCGAAACAATAACGCTTTCAACGTGTATACAGGAAGTTACTGAGGCAAATTATGCTGCAATCGTCAGTAATGTTAGTAGAATGCCAACAATGCAGCAAGTTGCAATTCATCATGCGTACGTTCTATGGATACTTTGCATTGTACTGTCAATCCATGATTTAAGGGCATAAGTAAAGTTTTGCGACAGATGTATTCCGTTTTCCAAAGTGTTCTTTAAGCAATCATTTGAGATGCCATTCGATAGATATAGGACCTTTTCGTGACACAAGTGACCCACTTTCGGTTTGAGGACTTTTAATTTTTCATAAAGTGAAAGGCACGTTCTATGAAAGATGTGACACTCAAAAATGTTTTTATATAACTACTTTTGCTCATCACCCTTTAACCATTCGAAATTCAACGTCGAGAAATTTACACATTAAAGTAAATCGAGAGAATTTTAAATTCGGATCAGACTATTGAAAATAATAAAAATTTGGGACTGCAAAGATTTAAAGAGTCTCTCAGATAAATTTTTTTTTAAAGCTTTCCATTATTACACTCTACTTTAACGAGTCAATCTCTACTTCTATAAAAGACGATTTCTGTGTGTAACTGACTATTTTTGTATAATTGCGGCAGACTTCAGAACACGTGAACGGATTTCGATGCGGTTTTCAAATACATTTAGAGTTTTTTTTTCGAGGAAGGCCTTAGGCAACATCACACTTTACAAATCCAAGATGGTGGATCCAATATGGCGACCAACATTTTTGAAATTCACCTACTATTCTACTATCACAATTTTAATGAAAATGAATACAAAGCTCATTTCTTTATTGCTGATTTCGAGTCCCTATCCTATATACATATATATGTACTTTATATAGATAAAATCGAAAGTCGAATTTGCTTGTTTGTTGCTCCATTATGCCTAAACGCTTTGCATCGTCATTTTTCAGTTCTTGTCCGAAAGTAGTACATACCATATTCCAATTTAACATATAGGCTAGTTTTCATTCGGATAAAATATTGAGTTTCAAGATGACGGCGATAAATTATGTTTCAAGGTCATATCATGAAAATGTATAGAGTTTTATAGGATGGTGATTTCGAATATACTCACGAAATTTCGTATCCAATATGACGCCCAACATTTTTCACATTCGACGGATTTTAATAGGTACTAAAAACATCTTAGGACCAGCCACTGGTTTCGAGTCATGGAATTTCTGATCGCTTATTTCGGATCTGCTATTGGAATTTCGAGATACAATACAATAAGAGAGAGAAAGAGATTTCAATGATAATTAATACAAAGAGAAAATCAATTCATATGAGTTTTCGGAGCCACCGCTTTCACATTTTCTATCAGAATTTGGAAATTAAAGATGGCAGAACCAATGTGGCAATGAATATTTCTATAAACAAAAAGAAAAAACTTGCTATTCCAGGGAGAACTGTATTGTATATATTATTTTCTCTCTTCCCAATGTGACAGATCGGTTGTCAAATTGGCAGACGACTAAGGCAGGCGGGAAATCTTTATATTAAAACTTATTAGCTGTCAAACACTAATAACCAGCCCATATCGACTTTAGACGAACATTTTATATTTAAAGTTTTAATGAATTACTAATTTAGCCTATTTTTGTTACATAAAGAAATATTTTATGAATTTTAAAATATTTTATACCCATTAAAAATTGTATAACCACGGATATCAGTAATTTAAATTTTTTAATTTAGGTTAATAAAAATTTATAATTGATAAATAATTAAATTAGTATTCATGAGGCGTGTTGTTATTTTCCGAAGTATCAAGCATATATTTACATGAAAAATAGTATTGCTTATAAAATTTGAATTTTGACGAAGAGGAATATCACATATAATTAAGCAAATAATATTCCTTTTTATATGTGAGGAGAGTTATAAGAACGGAAAATATATATTAGTTTCATTATGCTTGTTATTTATAATATAATATTTTATATCGTTCTCTTTCGTTCAATTGATTATAATTATGTTTGTAAAAGTTTCGGTTTATATATGTATAGATAGTAGTTGTGACTCACAACCAAATTGGTTATCAGAACTTTGTGCAAACCAGGATATTTCCGCAAATTTGTTTGTGAAATTGTTGTAAACGCGGTTGTCGTACCCATTTGCACATGGTTCGCAGCAACTACACAGTTATGAGTAATAGTTTTGCGAACCAATCTACAACCATCCATTCCTACTTGGGAGAGAGGGCAAATTACGTAATCGAAAATTTGTTTGGGGATTTTATATTTAAAGAGGCTTGTTTGTAGAATACAAAAATATTTTTTCATAATTTTGAATATGTAGCATGTTTAAGAAGATACATATGTTAAAAAATATGCCAAAATAGAGCAATCTCTCCATCCTCCCCTCTTATTTTCGAAATTAGTAGGCCTAAAGTTTTAATATAACGCCTTAAAGTTTACAGCAGAATTAAAGCTATAATCTTATAATAATAATCTTATAGATTTTTAAAAATTCTAGAAAATATGGTACGAAACCCTCTGTTTCTTTGAAGAGGTGATATTCTCAAATTTACCAAAAGTAGAACAATTGCAAAGCTCTAATAAGAACAGAATAAAAGTTCAAAAAGTTCTACGTTTAAGAGAGTTTCTTTACTACTCTACTTCAGCTGTTGACTTCTACTAGTTTTATGCGACAGGTTTTACTGCACATCACCCCAATTAACCCTTAATTGAAATTTCACTCCAGGCAAGTTGACCTTCTCAATTTTTTAGAAAAACCCTATGACTTTTAACAGTGATTTTTCCTGCATAAATGTAGGTCACTATAAAAATAATGCTATATAATATTCTATAATGATAATAATATATTTAATTGCATTTAAATTTTTTTATTAAAAGATATATAAGTATATTCTGGGATGAAATTTCACTCATGATAACTTTAACATAATTAATGTTGATGATACCTTTTAAGGGTTAAATATGAATTAAAAATTAAAAATGTATAAATCAACTTTCACCAATTATACGAAATTCCTTTTTAATTATTAATTTCTCCTTTATACGTGAATCGTTTCGAATTTTGTCACAACTAGGTACTTATAGGGTACTCGTAATTAATATTTTCATAAATGTTCGCACACTTTTCATACATCATTATCAACACTTATGTAAACTATTTACGACCACGAATTATAGCTATAAATGGACTCATAATTATTTCACCGTCAAGGACACTTGCTGTAGACCACAGAGGAAATGTTGCGCCTCCTTTCATTAACGAAACAAGTGAACCATGATTTTTGTAGGGGAACAATTCTCCTCGACTGCAGATCCAATCAATTCAGATGAGTGACTTGCATATAGGTCTATTAAAAATGTGCTGCAAACACAGTGATGGCCGTATTTTATGATTTCTCCCTGTTTGTCGGTTATCAAGCAACCTCGCGTCGGGTACTTGGGCCAATCTCCTCTTTGCACCAAGGCCGGGACACCACAAAAGGGCGGCTTTCAACGTTACTGTGAGAGGGTGCAATAAAGTATCCGGTTAAGCATACTTTTTCCCCGTCCGCTTCATAATGACTCGAGTTATCGACTCGAATGCTTTAAAGGGATTTATTATTTAAGCGGTACGTGCATAATGCCTCCGGTAGACAATTTTCCGGGAGAACTTGAAAGCTTAAGACTTATAATCAGATTTATGAGTATTGGTTCCTGGTTTTATCACGAGCATGATACAAATCATATTTTATTGCTCCTAACTATGTAAAGGATGGCGGGGATTTTTGGAGATGAACAATTTCTGTAATCCCAGAGGATAGAGTTTTATAGGAAATTTATTGTCATCGGTCGAACAGTTTCACTCTTCACTAATTTTTCTCATTATCGATTTATAAACCGGTTCCATTTACTTTTCACCCAATTTTATCATAATATTATATATACTACATTAGGGTGCTTTTTTTTTTTTTTGCGACTATTTTTGTTTTTTCATTCCCACCTCGAAATTTTGTGGGAAATACCGAAACAAAAACTCCCTGAAAAAATTGGGTTAGTGACTCGTGCTACCTCGCTGGTGAGTGTTAGGGTTACGCCGCAATGGACACTTGTGTAGAGAAGAAGAAACCCTATCATTGACCAAGATTATACCATAAAATGCCTCTGACCTGTAGAGTTTTGAAGAAAAAAAATCAAAGTTTACGTGTATTTTATATGGGAAATCTTTATACGCCTTGGTCTAGTACTTAATATTAATATTAAGGGCTCCAATTTTCAGGGAATTTTTGTTTAGGTATTTCTCACAAAATTTCGAGGTGGGACTGAAAAAAAAAAAATGGTCGCGGAAAAAAAAGCACCCTAATACTACATATATATATAATTTTTATTTATTCTATCTTTGATATTTGTTTTCGCTCCTTTAAATGGCTCAATTTTTCACGAAGTCACTTCTCTATTGCACTGAAACTTTACCACTTTGAAGTTGCTCTTTACTATTTCTCGCAAAAGCAACAACAAAATAGTGAAAAGTTTTCAGTGCTGCAGAAGAAAAAATTTGGATTCTTGATGTAAGAAAATTTTTCATTAAAGAAAAGGTGCAATAAAACAGTTTTCTTAAAAATAAAAATAAAGAAATATAAAACATAAAGAAACTTTCCTACGAACTGACCATTCACGTCGTCACTTTAATAAGAGACGGCTATGCGAACTTCTGGATCAATATCCGCGGCACGTCGCCTTCCAAAAGGGTTCGCGTCATGTTCGGGACAAAGAATTTTCGTACAGCTCTACCTGATGGGTGGCTAGTGAAAGTTAAATAGCTGATAGAAATTGATATTAGATCCTGATTTTCTCTCGTCCGCAGCCCGTATACAGTATGTACGTGTAGAGTATTAAAAGCAAACATGGATCTCGGTCCTTTCCCAAGTATGCTTATCTATCTTTTCATTGCCGTCAGTCCCTTCGTTCCTTGACACCCATGTGCTATAGTAAATCTTTTATATTCCGACAGTGACTTCAGACAATACCACACTTATCCAGATTCCCTGACTATCCCGTAATTCTGAAAGTTTTATGCCGCTCATTCTTTTTTCTGGATTTAGAACTATAAAGCTACAGGACTCCACTTTTTGCAGTTTGATAAAAACCTCAAGCATAATAGCCTTAGCGACATCTTAACCTACTTATCAGTGGCGGTTCTAACTTTAAGGCTAGTGGGATTTTTTAGCTCCGCCACAGTATTGCAAATCTTGATTAAATGTTAATTTTTAATTCATTCTTAATTAATAAAATATTCTTCATCATTTCACATGGCCAATATTTGTTTCGACAAACATGAATATTATTTGCTACTATACTAAGAAAAAAAACAGTAGGCATAATATAAAACCTTCTTATAACACTAATTTACAAATTTTAACTTTCTTGTTGCCCTAATTTGATTGGAAATAATGGAAACTAATCAGTAATGAAAATCATTTTTTTCCCATTAAGTTTTTGAGAAAAATAGGGTTAAAAAATGAAAATAACCATTTAGCCACTTTGGAACCATTTTTAAAAACAATGGCATTTCGTAGCAGCTCGAAACGTAAGGCAAATCAAAGTTTGAATTCTAAATTTTAGCTTTATGATATGTTATAAGTAAATTGTATTAAGATTTATTCAGGAAACGAGTTTTTCAGGAATCTTCAATCTGCCATATAAACGAAATGAACCAACGGTATGTAGGAATGGAACTCTAATGAAAATCTTGTCTTGCCAACATACCTTGAAAAAGATTTTAATTAACTGATATTTTATAACTATAGTATATAATGAACTACGTTTAAAAAAGAATTCTAAAAATGGCTGAAAGACGAATTTTTTAAATTTTCAACCAAATTTTCTTGAAAATGTGACGTGGTGGAATTTCTTTATTATTTTTTTTTTCGACATCAGAGAAACTTAATAATAACATACTTAGTAAATTTTTTAAGGGAACAAAAATCTTGTAAACTAGTGTAACAAGAACTTTTAAATTGAGGTAACAAAAATATCCTATCACGTCATGTTTTTTAGCAAAATAGGGTAGAAAAATACAAAATATCGTATTTCAGCCATTTTTAAAAAATGTTTAAAAAATAAAGGAACGTAAAGCCCATAATACGACTTAAAAGAAAGCCTGAATCCTTATCTATATTATATGAAAAACCACTCATTAAATAGCACTTACGAAGCATCTTCAGGAATAAGATTTTCATGAGCGTGCACAAGCAGTGATCTTCATTTACTAACTATTGTATAATGTAATCGGTTTATGGAAAAAAAAAATGAATTCAACAGAATATTTCGAAAAGTATTAAAGCATCTCGTCTTTTAATATAATAACTAAAGATTCATACTGCTTTACAAGCTCCTACAATAATTCGTTATTTTTTAATTAATTTGCCAAAATGGCCATAATTCGGTCGTTTGTACATTTCAAACCTACTTTTCTCAAAAATGTGACGTGTTAGGACATTTTCGTTTATGAATTCGTAATCTGCGGAAAAAATCCTATAGAAATAATATAACACTTATTCTGTGGCAAAATTGGTGTCGTACAGTTTAATTCGCAATATCAATTTAATCTTAATTATTTTTGATTTTAAAATATCATGTTTCTCTTAGTTTTGGTATTAATTATACCTTTAAAGCAACCAGTTATCTAGGTAAGTAATTTTTTGATTTAAATTCTTTTTTCGTGAATTCAATTCAATGCGGTGTTTAATTCAACTAGTCAATACTAGTACGATTAGATCAATTATGATTCTATATACAAGCTTTTTCTCATACACGGATTACTTAAACGCCTTAAAAACAACCCCAAAGCCATTAAACAAAATAAATACAATATAATATAATACTTACTCAATTTTAGATATTCGATTTCAGAAAATCTTGTAAATCCAAATCCTTTACAGCACTGGAACACCATTCTTGATTGTATGTACATCAATGGTCTGTCGAATACTTGCAAGATATCAATCTCAAATAGAAAATTTCAATAGGGTTGTCAAAAACCACTAAAAGTTGCTTGCATTTGTGCAGCATCCTTTTAGCGTGGCTGATTGAATGCAAGTCGAAGGACTGCTAGGACATCTTGTCGTACGTCAATCGCACTATCTAAGAATTCGTTGGCGCCACACAATTACTTAAGTCCTTTAAGTTTTCAGTTGATTTTCTGCTCAAAGTTTAGCTTAACAAAGTTACTCTTATACCAAATTGTTTGCATAGCGCATCTTTGACCTATTTAAAATATTTTATCAAGTTATTTTTGTTACCTTGTAGCGGTTTGAGATAAATATATAAAATGTGTTCCTATTTAAAGTGAAAATGTTTGCTACTTTTATCCCTACATGAGTGTAAAAATGGAAGCAAACTAAGTAGCGCTTCTATAGCTACGGTACAGCATAATATCACAGCCGAGCACTTTGCTCAGTAAGGCTAAAGATGTTGGTTGTTCCCTTTTAGCTGAATAGATAACAATGGGTTTTTATTACAGCCTAAGTATGACAAGAGTATGATTTTAAGCTTAAGTACCAAGCTTTTGAAAAAATATGACACGCTAATGTGTCGGGTGGTTTAAAAACAAATCAAATTGAAACTTTTTTTTTTTTAATATTCTGTCTGTCCATTTATTTTATTATCATCTTGGATGACACCCATCAGTACAAAACGTTATTATTAAATATAACAATGACCGTAAACTATTCTAAAATATCTAAAATCTAAATACGAACTCCCAGAAATATACACACTTTTAACATCAAATACATACATAAAAGATATATATATTTTATGCACTGCAAGTTCACCAGTCTCATTGAGTTTAACCTTTTTTAAACTTAAGTAATAATATAGTTAAGACTAGGAAAATCAACACCCATATTGAAATGGAAATGAAGCCATTATAAACAACAGGATTATCCATACCCCAGCCACGTTGAAGGATTGACCTTAATGATTCGGTAGGCTTTGTTAGTGGTAAGATAAATGAGACTATCTGAAGTAAGTGGTACATTCCTTCAATCGGCCAGATAATACCGCATAGCATAACAATGGGCAGGAAGCTGCCCATGGCCACATAAGTGGCGGTTCTTTCAGTATCTACCGCACATGCAATAACGAAACCGAAACACATTCCGCATAATCCATCAAGGACGCACAAGAGAATTACAAGTACGATGCTCCCATTTAATGCTATATCAAAAATGTAAAAGCTAAAAATTATTACTAGAAACGCCTGGCTCAGCACGAGAGTGAATTGCGTTGTCACTTGTGAAAGCAGAATTTCCGGGCCCGTAATCCCAGCCACCAGACATCTTTCAAGCATTCCCTCGTTCCTCTCAATCAACATAGCGCCCGAAGTTATTGCCACAGACAAGAAGAATATTATTGTCAGTATAACGCCTGGAGCGGCAAAGTCTGTAAAATTTGGTACTTTTTCCCCATATATTGGTTCATTCCATAAAACTGGTACACGACCAAGTTTCGGATTTATATCGCAGTCGCTCAGCATCAATTCAACAAAATCGAAAAAGGTGTACTGAATGTCGCGATAGAGCAAAGTACTTATTTGCTGATCTACAAAAAATAGAAAGGACAGTTTTTGTTTTGGTAATGCGACAATACTCGACAAAAAAACAGTGCTACTTACTAGACATGTCGAGATGAACGTTAACTTCCGCTGACTCAATTGTTGGATCGTCGACAAACCTCCCAGACTCTGTCCTTTCGACAAGGGATACTGAATAATTGTGGGCGAAATGAATGGAGCCCCATGCCTTACCCCTGCGGACTTCCTCGTTCGCTTCCTCTGGTGTTGCAAAGAATTTCTACGGGGAAGGACAAAAAAACATTTTCACGCTTGAATATCCTTGGGATTGAGCTGAGTGACAGTGTTTATTTAGCGCAAGTTTAATTGTAATTACTTCTTGCGCTGAACGGATGTGAACCTGACCAGGAGGTGTACTTACAACAACAGCACTATGGTTTTTAACCAGCAGGTCCAAATAGCGACAACTGAGATACGTCCGGTTACATCCGACAGTAAAAGGACACTCCTGAGCCTGAATATGGTCCGGTGTTAGCTCCTGGTTTGAAACGGCCAAACGAAGTCCAACTGGGTCATGCCCAATTGCATAGCAGAACAGGACAATTTGCACCACGGGTAGACCAATTATAAACAACATCACGCTGAAAAAAAAGAAGTGTTCGTCAAATTAAATTTTTAAAGTAATCCCCGTCCTATCCCTGGCAGCTTACCCAACATTTCTTATCATCCAGAGAAAATTCTTCCATATTAATGCATGCAAGTGATGGGAGCTCATCACGTTCAAATTGTACCAAAACGACGCGGGCAGCTCCTCCTCGGGTGGTAGTGGCGGTGCTGGCACATCAGGGGTTAAAGTGTCTCGTCTCTGCGATGTCATTGAAATATTGTCTCCAAATTCCCCGGATATTTCACCATTATCCTCGTCGGAAATATCCAAAGCTGGATTCGATATCGCCGGAACTGCAACTTGGCTCACTATTTCTTGTGCAATAGACGATCGCCTTCTTTTGCCCATGTTTTGGTAGATTGCAAGTTTTAAAAAGACTTCTTCCAACGATAATGTATTATATTGCTGCAGTAAGTAATTGGGAGACTCTTCTGCCAGCATCCTTCCGCCACGTAATAATCCAATCTGTAATCGAAAGAGAATTTTGAATTGTTAATTGTGACTCTCCGAAACTTGACAAAGTCCTGGGTGGACTTTATATCGATTTATATCTTCAGCTGGAGGAACACTTGAACCACACTTTGAAATATGCCAATTTTCAGTTAGGGGGAAACCACTGTAGTTTTAGACATTGAGTTAAAAACTCTCATCTTTCCACAGAATGAGTTTGAACAGACATCTGCGGATGTGGCACGTTGTAAAAAGTTATGAAGTGCAGACGTCGCACTAGGAATTAAATTTTTTTTCTCTGAGACACCACCAATCCAAAGCAAATGTTTGAGCCAGTTTTTCAGTCTCTTTACTTCAAAGTTTGTTATAAAATTTGTTTTACTAGTTAGAACTTGCTCTTTTCAATTTCAGAAAAGTCTTTTTATGGTCCATTTTCTTTTACGAAAAATAATTACAATTTCAATTGAGGAATATTACTTTTTTATAAGTATGGCACATTGAATAACAATTATTATATAAAATTTATTAGCTGGTTAAAACACCGCATATTAATAATAGTCGAGTCAATGAAGGATTTTACTTCTAAAACCCCCCTGACCTGATTAAAATTAAATAAAAAGTGTGAAAAGTGAAAATATAATAGTAATCATATAACATTTATTCTTAGAGCTCTATCTCTTGGAAGTAGATTTCACTCGACTCGACTAGCGAAGACATATTTTCAAAGCTAAGAACTTTTTCCTCGCTAATTTGTTTCGAAGAATTTAGTTCTCATTACAAAACATTTATATCAGCCGTTAAATTTGAAACTGGTATAAGTTTAATCAGATGTAGATATCACACTTGTAAAATTGTCATGTTCATTACAATTATCATTACCATTATGAGGAATTGAAATTTCTCCAATAATAGTAGAATAAAATAAAGTACATCAAATTGTAATGTAGCACTTCAAAATCTAGCTTCTTTTAAAATAGGAGTATCTAAACTAAAAATTCAAAAGCTTAATATTCTTTTTGGCAAAAATAAGAAGCTTGCTTAGCTTTCTATATTTTGAAGCCAAAAATAACAAGTTATGAAGCTCGCTATTTTTATCTGGCAAAAATAAAAAGTCAAGCTGACTTTATTTTTTCAAGCTGAAGTTCTAAAGTTACGACGAACGATTCAAATTCCTAATACATTTTGAGCAATAAAATTACACTTTTGACATCATTCATGTTGTTGAGATACTGTAAAATCGCCAAGTGTAGTTGAATTTATGGTTTCTTCAATACTCTTTATTCCCTTACAATTCAATTACAATTGTTTTCTTTATCCCCCGACCATGCACAAATATACTTTTCAAAGTCAAGTTGGCTTTTTATTTTTCCCTGAAAAATAATTACTAGTTAAACTGGTTTATTATTTTTGCCAGGAAAATAATTACAAGCTTACAAATTTGTTATTTTTGGCTCAAAAAAATAAAAAGCTAAGCTGGGTATTTATTTTTGCCAGAAAAATATACCAAACCCTCGAACTTGTTTCTCTTAGCTCCAAATTATTATCAGTTGGGAGAGTAAAAGGTAAACAGAGCTTCTTCAAAAAAAAAAAAAAAATATCAGAACTGGTAGGAACCCGGTTTGAAATATATTGATTTAACAATTCTTACAAATATATTAAATTTGAGATTCAAAAATTATCTGCTCCATCGCTTATGTTTCTGATTTTGAATAATTGAATATTATTAATATATAATATATTTTTTTAATGATTTTTCTGTTTCATTTACTCAACTATAAGTTTTCTGTTCTAGATATTAAATGTTAACATTAAAATATAAATTTTTCGTTTAGAATCGTTTAGAATGAACTGAATTATACTATTTCACAGCAGTTAATTTAATAGTAGCAATTATTAAGAAATCAAAACTCAGAATATATCAGATTAATTCATTAAATCGTGGCTATTAATTCAAATTTTCTCAATTACTATTATAATTGAGGATTTGATGGGTGCAAAAACAATAAAAATTAAAAGTTTTAAGCTAATCAAGCGGGTAAAGCATGAAAATTAAAACTGATTTTAATTAAAGTATTTTTATTTTAAAACTCATCTATAAAGCCATCAACCCACATAAATTTCATACTTCAAACTTGCCACTGTTTAAATGAAATAATTACATTCATTATCTCTCGAATTATTCGCACGCCATGTTTTTTTCATTCCCGGATAATATGTATATTTGTTCTATATAATTTTACTGTTGATACATCATCGAAAACAATTGAAAAATAAAAATAAATTCCATGCGTGATAAATATCATTTTCGAAATATTTGCAAATAAAATAATAGTTAAAGTTGCTTGTCGTTACCTTCGCGACCTAGATACCTAGAGTTTTCGAGGTCGCTACTTTCAAATATGTATGTATAGCATTCCGAGTGGTCTCTATAAGCGTACTTATTATTGGTTCTTTATGCTTACTATCAGTATTATTCATCAATAATATTGAAGGCGTTTTATATTGATAGTGGGAGGATAAATATTGTCAATAAAAGGGACGTTCAATCAGAGTTGGTCTAAATTTATTCGACTGACGAATAACGAATTTATTCATTATTCGTGAACCACGAGTAAAATAAGTGATGCGTTATTCGAATGATAAATAAAATTTAAAAAAATTAATTAATAAAAATGAAAAAAAAACATATGATACAAAAATTTGTTTGATTGCGGAAGATTCGTCATGGTAGTATAATGAAGAGACGCGTTCAACTGATGCTGAAGAGAAATAAATAAATTAAATATACTTTTAGTATTGTGTCCAACACAGATGACTTATAAGAGTACTGAATGAAGTTCTCTATCAGGAAAAAAAATGGTTGTGAATACCTTGTCTTTTCTAGCAAAAATTCTAAATTTTCTGATGCATTTTGGGATAGTGCATAATTTTGCTATTATTAATGAAAAATACGAGAATTTTAAATGACCAGCAACAAATATTGACATTATCTCCTACAACTTCTAACCATCATTTTTGGTGAATTTTTACGGCGAAAACGTTCGTGAATTGGTTGGGGATTTTTGCCATCCACATTTTTTTCCGTGCACACGTCTCACTCCTTTCTCCTAAACTATGAAAGAATGAATAATGAATAAATCATTTTTATTCACATTGACGAATAATAGCTTTTTCGCAAATAAATTATTCACGAACGAATTATTTGTGAATGTTTTTGTTTTTAAATAGTTCCTTCAGTAGAATAATTCTCTAGGTAAAAAATTATTTAAATAATGCCTTACTCTGACTTTAATATATTGTCAATATTACTGACAACTCTCCAGCAGTATGAGCGCATGTATAGTATTGACATGTTGCACAATATCACATCAATATCTCCAATAGCTGATTGAATAGCTCTTGATTCATCCTCAACAAATTGATCTGATCGCCTCGCGATAACAATTTCCTGACCCATAATCCCTTCTTCAGTTTATTCTTGAAATCTTCACATAATGCAAATGGTATACCCGTTTGCCACTATGGCAGAGTACAGTACGACGCGATGAAAACATCCTACCACCTTGAAAGAGTCAATACTGAAATATTGAACAATAATGTTGAGCCGTCTGTGGGCTTCATTCAGTCCACGTCAATATTATTGATCAATAAAATCATATTATTTATATGCTGTTTAATCGCCAATAATAATCAATAAACTTGGTGATTTCACCCAATTTTGGTTTTCTAGTACTATAAAGGAAGACTCTTGAACACACAAGATGGCGCAAACAAATGTATCCTGACATTTTTGCCGCTATATTGAAGAAGAAATAGGTGAAAATTTGTGACTGGCATATAAATCTCGCATATTTATTATTATTATTTATTGTATTTAAGTCTAAAATGGTTTCATTCAATTCAAAAATGCTTTCACTTAATCTTTTAAATTCGGTACAATACTGAAGGCAGATAGATCTCAATTTATTACGCTCTTGTGGGTGACTAATCATTGACGACAGTTGTTCCTTATCTTTGTCAGTTGCTTGAGGAAAAAATGAGAACGGTTATTGCTCCCTTCTTTATATGTTTACGATTCTAGCAATAAAAGGTTGAGAAAACACGGGGGAAAAAAATAATGGGAAAAGGTATGGACATTGCGAAAATAATTTAAATACAAAGGTCATAAATTTGTTCCGTGAGAGCAGAATGCGGAAGCTGCCACCACATCGAATGAGGGACCATTTAATTTATTATATTTGGTTAATCCAGCACTCAGACGCACCAGCTGAATTGTAAGCACGTCATTGTTTCCAAATAAGTAAAAATTGTATCCCACCTTCATTAAATCTTGGCAAAGTGCCTAGAAAGTAATTTATATTATGGTTCCAAGGGTACAACCCACTGGGTACGTGCTGAATTGAACCTCTTCACTTGCTGAGAAAATTCCGAAAATTCCGGGGATAAAGTGTATTATTCATAAATCTTTTAAACCTCTGAGCTGATAAATTATACTTACCTCTCTCTATATATGGGTGCACAATGAAGGTGTTTTACGTAAATGTTGAGAAAACGATTAATCATTATTACACCAACATCTTACTTGCATGCTTTACAATAAGGGAAATTGTCCCTTAGGGGGAAACCTTCACCCCAAGAAAAGATTTTCAGGAATTAAACTCTTAAAACACTGGCTAAAAAGGTACCTAAGGCGGGAATATTTCAGTTGGTACGCTCTGAGTTATGGCGAACATTATCCTCATTATTTAACCATAAGCCGTAAGGACCCAGTTAAATACGAATATATCTCATTCCGAGCACCTAGTCCTGTAAATTTTCGTTCCACTTCACATACGATTGTCTCAGTGGTTCTCCTACGAGTTCGTGGCTTTCCTTTAATTTCGTTAAAGTGCAGGGTTCGACCCGGCCTCTTAATTACCCCATAAGATGTAATTCGTTATTATGTTCAATAGGGAAGAAACTAAATAGTTGTATTACTTACCACGTGTGCTTGTGACGTCTCCTGGATGTAATGTGTAGTTATTATCACAGTGGTGTTTCCATTCTTAGTTATATCAACAAGGTGATCCCAAATACTAGAATAGTTTTTAATAAAATGTAGTTCAAAACAATTCAATGTTGTAAGCCGCGTTGATAAAGTCAGTATTTTGTAGTCCATTCAATTTGAACACAATTCAGCTTATAAGAGCAATTGCTGAATACAATTCAGCTTACTTACTGAAACTCAGTACTGAATTTTGTTCATTCGATTGCAAAAACAAACTTTTCAAAATTCGGCTCCGTAAAAATAAACAAACCTTTGTCTAAGCACCGGATCCACTCCCACAGTTGGTTCGTCCAAAATGAGCAGTTCTGGTTCGTGCAAAAGGGCTGAAGCTAAACTGCACCTTCTTTGTTGACCGCCACTTAAGTTCTTGATCAGCTTATTACCGTTAGGAAGATTAAGAAGCCTTAACAGAAATTCAGTTCTTTCCTCAATGCGTTGTTTACTGAGGCCAGCGATCCATCCAAAATATAAAAATGTTTCTCTCATAGTAAATTCGCCATAAAGGGCAATTTCCTGTGCGAAAAGGGGGCGAAGGGCAAGTATATTAAGAAATAATCTAACAATTTATTACAAGGATTTCAGTAATTACTTGTGGCATGTATCCAATTCTAGGTCCAGGAACTCCAGAGCCACGAGATCCAGGTCGTCCTCCTAAGACCCATATTTCGCCAGAATTTAATCTACGGCGTCCTACTATACATGAAAGTAAAGTTGTTTTGCCACAACCTGAAGCACCCAAAAGGCCATATCTAAAACAGAGACAACAGGACCCCACTGTAAGTTACACTTGTATATTCAGAGGCAGTCAAGATAGGCTTAGATACAAGCAGCCGGCTATAAACGTCACATGAATAAAGATACTAGCGCGTTACACGAAGCTAATTTATTGGTATTGAACAGGGAGTAGTTTTCATTCGGGGATTTGGATACTTTAGATAGCTGCACGCGTTGCCTAAGGGGTAACTTTGTATAGTAAAAGCTTAAAACCGGCCATATACGCCATTGTCTGAACGATCCCCTCAGTGCACTGGGAAAATTCTGGATTTAAGCAAATACCCGGCTTTGTTCTCCTTCAAAGAAGATTGTTTCACGTAATGTATAGCTATTATAGATACAACATTCGAAATGCCCACTCTATGAAGGTTAAAAAAAAAATATTTCTTGCAATTTACAGAGTAAACAGAAATTTTTTTTTTTTAACATAACATGATTAAGCGATTAAATTAAATAAATTAATAGAAAAAACAAAATCAATTACAGAATTTAATTAGTTCGACAGTAATTGTTTAGATCCCCACGGTAAAAATTCAAAACGAGAATATGTTGTGCTTATACTCATTACGCAATAATATTCCGGAAATTCAAAAAAGGGCAATGAAAAAACATTATGAATAAAATATTCCCTCTGGACAATTATAGCAAAATGCGAGAGAAAAATAATCATGTGCGGCAATTAAAACTGCGAAAGTTAAAAGTTGAAATAAAGCGCACTCAATGCATTTAAAACGGCATAGTTGAATTGAATAAACACAGAAACATGAGAGCTTTATTTTAAAAATTCCCTGGAGCATTGTTTGATAAATGTCTGCATTAAAAAATTTTGTGAAGTAATTTAATTTTATAATTCACAACAGTCACTCAGAATATTGTCGAGTAAATATGGGAAAAGCTTCCGCTCAATTTCTTTACACTAGGCGCAAATAACTTCATATAATCGTACAATGGACGCTTCTAATAAGACTTTGTTTTCATCGCGGTTGGACGAATATTATTTCTTGACATTGGCCTCTTTTTATGGATAGTAATTATTCGTAATGAACGGAAAAATTTGCAAACCATTTTTCTAATGAATATCAATGAATTTTGGATGGTTTGCGTGACAAAACATTCTCTGTTTTATAACCTTTTATGTTTTGACTCCTCCTCTGCCTATATATACAAAATTGGGGTTGCATTTAAGTGAACATTTGTTCTGATTTTATTAGTAAAATAATGATTTTTTCTCATTTATTATACTGAATTCATTACTAATTGATATTGATAATTGATTTTATTGTGTTTCTTTTCAAATATTTCTTACAAAGATTTCATCATTGAGTTGGTCTATAATACCCGATCGAAAATTTTGTTTAATTAGTTTTAATAATTTATAATAAAAACACCCTTATGAAAGTTTTTATGTGAAATAAAAAATGTATATAATTTTACCTTATATTTTAGTATGAATTGCATTTTGTTTTTGTTTATAGAAGAAGATCCAATGATATAAAATTAAAAAGAATTTATTATTTATTTACTAGCATTACAAAAATATTTTTAAATTATTGTACTCAGCTGGACTTAGCTTTTAATCTTAAGAAATTAGGACTCTAAACGTTAACCGATTAAATTATAACCGAATTTATGTATTGACTTTTAACATATTGTAATTGATTTATAATACAAATATTAATTTAAAAGTAATACTTCGGATTTTGAGTTTTCTAACAATTATTCACTTAATTTTAATACAAAAAAATATTAAAAGGAAAATTTAATACATTTAACATTTTTGGTGTAGTCATATATAAAATCCAGAAAAATGTTAAATTAATTCCAAAATTTTCAAGCGTGTACCAAATTTAATTTTTCAAAATTTAATTTGAATATGGTGTTTTACTAATAATTTGTCCTCAATAGTGACGTCATTCTAAACATTTACTATTTTCTGAGAATTTCTTTACAGAATTACTTTCGGAATCTAGGAAAGGTAAATAGGTTTTTTAATTGTTTTTTTGCTAAATAAAATTTTCAATAAACAGTCTTATCTGCGGCAAAAAAAAAAACAATATATTTAGGGTGATTCAAATTTTTTTTTCGTTTTCTTCAAACAGGTTCAATCGTTGCTAGAACAGGAAAGAAAAGTCCTGGACCAACCCCAGCTCATAATATCAATATTTACTGGTGGCTCATTAAACTTTTTTGTTTTCCATAAGAATAACATAGGAAAGATTGCATCACCAGACGTTTTTGTCTGTATCTCGTGAAAAAATTATCATACATTAAAAAGAGCATACAATTTTCTACAAAAAAGTATTCTTTCATGTTTTTCGTAAAGTTAACACCATATTAGTTTATTAGCATACAAACTCGAGGCATAAATTCAAGATTGAGGAAAAAAAAAACGATTTGTTGACTTCTTCAATGAAACTATGAATATTATTGATTAACCTATTGTCTTTCTTCCCATCCCATTCATGTATGATTATTTTTTCACGAATTACAGACAAAAACGTCTGGTGATGCATTCTTTCCCATGTTATTCTCATGGAAAACAAAAAAGTTCGATGAGCCATCAGTAAATATTGACATTATGAGCTGGGGTTGGACCAGGTCTTTTCTTTCCTGTCCTAGCAACGATTGAACCTGTTTAAAAATGAAAAAAAAAATCGGAATCACCCTAATATATAATATATTTTTGTTTCAATTTAATTCTATTCTAATAATTGTATGAATTTCCCGGGAAATTTTTTAATTCACTTATGAATGGTGAATAATCGGTCTCTCTTCGAACTTAACCTCGTATTTCATAATTTTTATTCTTCAATAATTTATATATGAAAAACAAAGTTGAAAACAAAAAATGTAATGCACACCCAAGAAAAAATCAGAGTTGTTTTTGTTGTTGCCTTCAGAAGCAATAAGAAGAATGAGAAATCAAAGTCACTTAATTTACTCAAGTTAGAAGAATGCTATTGTTTGAAAGAGCGGGCAATTAGATTAAACAAAAAACCTATTCTTACCGACGAAGTACGTCGTGTTTTCGCAATTGTGTATTTTTTCTTTTTAATTCGTAACAAATATCATTTTAAATTTTATGGAGAATCTCCACATCAAGGTTTTTGCAACCATTTACGAGTAGAAACTGGTACAGACAAATGCATTAACATAATGTGTGATAAAGTTTTAATTTTCTTGTTCCCGAATCGCTGATTGCTTAGTTTAGAGGCCATCATATTCTTATGATATCACGCGATATAATTTTGTCCTTCAATTTTTTTTAGTACATTAATATTGAATCCGATGTTTCATGTTTAGAGAGGCGAAAAGGTTATTCAACTAATATGCAATTTATCCAGTTATCTAAAGTGACATTTTGTTTGTGGTTCGAAAATTATTTTTGAGATTAAAATTTCTTACTTGTTTACCAATAAAGCTTTTAACCTTAAACTTTGAACCCGTCATTTGAGTATTTTGAGAAAAAAAAAATTTTTTAATTACATCTTCAAATTAGAATATTAATTAGAGGTCTACACCTCAAAAAGAAGAAACCAAACCTGTATAAAATTGCATTTTTCTCGAAAATGACGTGTCGTAAAAATTTGATCTTTAGTAGTATGTTAGATCTTCGTAGCGCGCATATATTTTGAATGTGAAATAAATTAAATATGTTTTATTTTTTTTATTTTTTGTAAACTTGTTTTCGGCCCTCTCAAAAAAAAGTATCGTATATATATAAGGTATCGGGGTATCGTTTGAAAGGGCTACTTTCAAAGATTTCAACAAATTTCACAATTTTTGATGAATTAGTTATAAAGATATAGAATAAAATCTATGAAAAAATACCGTTAAATCCCTGATCTAGGTTTCTAAAGCTAAAATTTCGATATTATCAAGGTTAGTAGGTATTGAGTCATAGATAACAGGCAAACTATCACGTTTTCCGTCAATCTGACAGTTGATGACTCGTTCTTGACCAGTTTTTTCTCCAATTCCTTAGCTTTGACTGATCCGAGTTCAACAGATCAAGAAAAAGTCAGGGTGATATACATACAATCATATCATCAGTTGCACCTATATGATGTAAATTTTGGTTTTCCTTATTGCTATTTTCCATTAGTCTTCTCATAATAACTATCTCTATTCATATATTGCCATTTATCTGTATCATATGTCCAGCTCGTTACAATAATGAAATATTTTTATTCTACTTTCAATATCCTGGTCAATGAACTATTGCTGCCACCTATTTTCTGTCGACTATTTTTGCTTGAGAGTGGCTCATCTTTTTTTCCATGCACCATATTTCCATAGAATATTCAAAAATAAGAACTATAACCACTTTAATAACATCATTATAGTACGTTGACTAATCGTTCTTTGCAAATATTTTCTCAAACCATAAAAATAACAATTTTCAAATGTTGATTCTTTATATTTTGACCTGCAAGAGAACTTAGATACACAACTAATTCATAAACCTGTGAGATTTCAGTTTTTGCCTTTTTTAATAATTAATATGCTGTCTCATTTTTTTTAATCTTTCTTTCCTTTTCTATATCAATATAAAATATCTCTCATAATTCAAATCATTCGCCAAGATCTGCACCGATTTATTGAAAATACATATTTAATTCAGCTATAAAACTACCCATAAAAATACCCTCAGAAGTCTGCAGTTTTTACCAATTTATTTAAATTAAACGAAAACACTCGGTTAAATGTAAGTCAAACGTTGTCACTTTTACTTTATTAAGAAGAAATAGAAAGCCAATCAAAATCAAAACAATTTCCTGTAATTCCGGTATGTATTAATATTTATACGTATAATAATATTTTATACGTATTTAATACATATACAGTATATCTTCTTTTCAGAATTGTTAAGAAAAGAAAGTAAATACTTTATGCAGAAACAGCACGTTAATGGAAGCTACATTTGATTTCCGGTGGCAATATATGTATATTCTCATCCCTACGGCGAACGTATGCATAAAAGGATTTTATACTGGGAGTCACCTTATTTCAGGCGAATTGATTTCTTATTGCTGAATTACTAAGAATATATAACATTTAATTTAGGTACAGGTAAGAAGTTTAGCTCAAAGTTTTTTTGCCATCCAGTATAAAGGCCAAAAATTATGTTTAGTATTTTAATTTTCAATTAGTTTTTTAATACTTCCCAGTTCCTGAAAGACTTCGCTAATATCAAAATCAATCAATATCTATCACATTTTTCAACTACACTAAACAACTTCACAAATTTTGATGTAAGATATTAATTTTAAGAACTTAAAATGATGGATTCAATATTGAGGTTGATCAAAATTGCTCCACTTTGGCATATTTTTATAAAGGGTGTTTTTTTAAGAGGCATCGGATTTCCGATAGGGATAACTGTCTAATAAGTTGTCATTTGTTTTAAGTTTTAATGTCATTTTTATTCGGTAAGCTCTAAAAAATCACTATGGAAAGATATACGCAACAATTCCAAATCGTGGAAATGTATTTCCAAGATCAGGGATCAAATATTAGTTAGTTAGCAATGATGTGCGACATTTTATTTCCAAAACTTTCAGACATTAATATTGATGATGTGTGAATTTAACAGGACGGCGCTACATGCCATACAGCGACCGAAATAATCGATTTATTGAAAGGATAATTTGGCCAAAATTCAAGAGCGTGTGATTTGATATCGTTGGACTATTTTTTGTAAAAATATGTGAAGTCTCTGGTCTATACTAATAAATCACCTCCAACTGACGCATTAGGAGTCAACATAACACGTGTCCACTGTGTATATGGGATGCCAAATGCTCAGAAAATTGGTCAGAAATTGAAGTGATAGAATACGCTAGAATATGATAGAATAATACTCATACGCCCGAAATAAAATTAAAATATTAAATGTTAAAAAATGTATCTTTAGAATAAAATAAAATGTATGGTCACTTACTAAATTTTTATGTTTTATTTAAATTCAAAATGCGGAAGCTCCTAAAAAAAACCCTTTTATAAAGTGGTATTGATGATATGCGATATCTCCAAATTCAAATATCAGAAAAACAGGTTTTATCTTGCAGGTTGGATTTGATTTTGGAAAAAAAATTAGCTAGTCTTTCACAAAATAAAACCGAATTCTCCTACCTAAAAATAGATTTTTTTGTTTGTTTTGTTCTTTTTTTAACACAATTATTCGATAGAAGATTTTTAACCTAATTTCTACTCCTCATTTCTTCTTCTGCAGCTAGATTTCCTTTTTTGATATGGTTGTCCGAAAAACTCTATTGCCTACCCTTTTTTCTACATAAAGAACTTAAACTGCTATATAACTGTCTTTATATTATCAAAGGAAATGTTATCTAGAAAAATTGCTTGAAAACTCAGAACACATTAAAAGCAGGCAGTGCGCACAAATTAAATGCAATAAACTTTGGAAATTGCAAGAAATTTCATGTTGTATAACTTATTGCTAGCTAAATCTGTGACTACCAGCATATTTACATTAAGAAAACAGAAGTGCTTATAGCACATATTCCCAATGCAGCACTGCTCTGGTGCGGTGCGGGCTTATTCATAGCCGACTCATAAAACCAAAAACGCTTTACTTCTTGAAACCGTCGAAAGACAATTCTACACTAATTGGGCATAACGTGCAAAGATGCTCCTTCAGAATGTGCAATAACAAGGAGCTAAATCTTAGCCCGTAATTATGAGATCCATGATTACATTGAGGTAAAACCATTTATTTTCATAATGCCTGGGAACAAAAGTTTCTTAAAGTTTCCATTTGGTTTGCACTAAGAAAGAGCCAACTATGAAGCACCATATAGCAAAATAAAAGTGAACTTTCCTGCATCAGCAAACATTTCTTCGT
The DNA here is from genome assembly GCA_949715965.1 of Dysmachus trigonus. Taxonomy (NCBI): domain Eukaryota; kingdom Metazoa; phylum Arthropoda; class Insecta; order Diptera; family Asilidae; genus Dysmachus; species Dysmachus trigonus. The sequence goes on from OX454320.1 coordinate 20,361,472, forward strand.
TAAAAGCATCACAATTACACTAAATCACTGCAGCGTAATTACAATAAACTTCTGAGTTGCTCCCATCCCCCACCGTGCCCCCTAGAGCCCCCTAGAGACCCCTAGAACCACCTAGAACTTAGCCGAATTTTCTGTTCCTTGTTTTTATGCTACAACAGAAATTGCTGCTTTTATAATTTCCACTTTTCTCCCACATTCAAACATTTGGCGCGAAGTAATTTAATTTCGTTAAAAGCTTTCGGCTTTAAAAACATTCGAATTAAAGAATTAAGTGAATAAAACAAGAGAGAACAACGAGGGGGAAAAGAATCATTTTTCTTTCGCACACTTTGACCTTCTGACTGGGAAGAGCATTTCGCACGTTTTAAATTTTGATGATACGTCTTGTACACATAATAAAGATACATTTTTTCCCTCCACCCCGTGAAATATCATTTAAGAAATTTCAATCCCGCAACGACCGCAACTTGATGACATTTTATACAGAGTTCAGAATCCATCCAAACGGTGCGCCACGTTCTGAGGGCAAGCAATCGGGGCCCCTCATTTTGAGCCGTTCTAGCGTAATGAGGGTTAAGGGCAAATTGTTAAACACAGGCTAATGAAGAGGTGTTGTACCTCCTCTCCTAAAATTAGTGTGCTCGTAGGGCAAATGATAGGCAAATACTATATATAAGTGGCGGGCGGGGGAACTACAGGCTGCCGACCTCAAAATTGTTTAAAAATTAACCCAAAATTTCGAGATTCGCACACATCGTGCGGTTCATATTGCCCGCTCATTAGCGCATCGCTGCGGTTTGCTTTACTAATCCTCGTCTGAAAAAAAGTATGAAATTTCCAAATTCAACTGTGAATTATTACAGGAAATGAGACAAGCAATAGCAAGTATAAAATAAACTAAAAGTAAGCAAATTCATACGGATGCAACTAATATGCGCCATTAGTTGTTTGAAAGGTACTTTTTAATATATTTCCCAAAGACACGTTCTGGATTTCAATCGCTTAAGCTGGATACAGCAGGCAGTTCCACTTACGGCGTGCCTGGACAAGTTTAGAACCCTCACCACAGAGCAGCGAGAAATAAGTAGTTGATTGTGCCTGGGTGAATGCAAGAATCTCAGTTTTTCATGTATTCTTTTTGGTCTATGATTTTTTGCAAAAATATAAGCTCGCGCAAGACCAGATAGGATTCCAAGGAAATTCTAAAGATTAAAGTCGAGTAAGAGGATATGTGCGAATTCCTAGTAGTCCAGGCTACCAAGGTAAAAAAGAGGTATTACCTCCGAATTTTTTGAGCATGCATCGATTTTAATGAAATTTTGACAGCATGTAGGGAATACCTCAAAAAGCAAAATCTACCCTATCCCGATGTGTGCTTTTTCCCTGGGGGTGAGTTCCACCCCAACTAGGGGGTGAAAATTTTTTTGTGGAAAATAACCACGGAAATCGATAGAGGAACAAATTTTAAGCAAAAATTGTTCTTAGCATTTTTTTTGAAAACTCAATAGTTTTCGAGTTATACGCAATTGAAAATTGGCATTTTTCGTAAAAAAAACCACGTTTTTAATCGATTTTTTATGAATAACTCAAAAACTATTCATTTTATCAACAAAAGTGTAAGAACCAAAAATGAAGCTTATAAAAAAACAAAGAGATTGGTGCCTTTTAATTGATTGTAGGCCTAATACAAACCGAGTAATGATTTATTGAAGGTTGAATACATTATTTGAACGAAAATTTTTTAAAATTCAACGTCAAATAACGGAAAAATGGTCAATTTTTCGAGAAAATTGCATAGAACCTTTTTCAAAGTATTTTTAAAAAGCTTTAAACTGAGGGTTACTAGAACTCTCTAGCATGAAAACTAAGAGAGTTATGGCCGAAATAAAATTGATTTATATTTTTTTTGTAGAAATTTGTTTTTTGTTTTTTGGCCATATCTCGGTTAATTTTCAAGCTATTTAGTCGCTCAAAACGTAGTTTTAAAGGGAATTTCATAAGCTATAAGCATATAAAAGTTTTACATTTTTTGAGCCCTTTATTTTTAAAAGGGCAACGTTTAAAGGGTTCTAAAATGGCACCAGTCATACGTTAGGGCAAGCTTTGGAAGGTCATATCTCAGTTATTTTACAAGCTAAAAAAAATTTAAAAAAAGCAAAATGTTTGTTAAAAAAAAAGCTAACTTTTTGTTCCTTACTAATTTTTACGTATATCCTATAGTTTTTCCGAAATTTTGAAAAAAAGAAAAAATTTTGAAAATGTCGAAAATAATTTTTCGACTTTAATCATAATTTTTTTCGAAATTATGCATTCTAAATCGTTCAAACTCTCACAAATCATTGTGAGTACATAAATAAAGTAAATTGACCATGAATTATCTTTTTATTGCAATTTGGGTACTATTGCCAAGGGTGAAATTGAGTTTTTTTTCTACAAAAAAAATATAAATCAATTTTATTTCGGCCATAACTCTCTTAGTTTTCATGCTAGAGAGTTCTAGTAACCCTCAGTTTAAAGCTTTTTAAAAATACTTTGAAAAAGGTTCTATGCAATTTTCTCGAAAAATTGACCATTTTTCCGTTATTTGACGTTGAATTTTAAAAAATTTTCGTTCAAATAATGTATTCAACCTTCAATAAATCATTACTCGGTTTGTATTAGGCCTACAATCAATTAAAAGGCACCAATCTCTTTGTTTTTTTATAAGCTTCATTTTTGGTTCTTACACTTTTGTTGATAAAATGAATAGTTTTTGAGTTATTCATAAAAAATCGATTAAAAACGTGGTTTTTTTCACGAAAAATGCCAATTTTCAATCGCGTATAACTCGAAAACTATTGAGTTTTCAAAAAAATGCTAAGAACAATTTTTGCTTAAAATTTGTTCCTCTATCGATTTCCGTGGTTATTTTCCACAAAAAAATTTTCACCCCCTAGTTGGGGTGGAACTCACCCCCAGGGAAAAAGCACACATCGGGATAGGGTAGATTTTGCTTTTTGAGGTATTCCCTACATGCTGTCAAAATTTCATTAAAATCGATGCATGCTCAAAAAATTCGGAGGTGAAAACCTTGGTAGCCTGGACTATAGGAAGATTATGCACAAACCGGATTGTGTCGTTAAATGCACTTGTTAACTTTCGCTTAAACCTCGAATTAAACTTCAGAAAGGTCAGACTAACTAACTAATTATTAGTGGAAGGTTCGAATTATCAAGAGTGTCTGGAAAAGACTAGACAATTCGACTTTCACGGATTTAGAGTAAGTTTGTTATCCAAAAAACATTCTTGGCTTCGCCTTAAATCCTTATTTATTCGATGGAACTGAAGGTCATCAGCGTATAGATGGATATATTTATCACGCAAATCGCCAATATAGAGGTTAAACCATAAAGGACCTAGAATTGAGCCTTGCGGGACGCCCATACTTAAGGTAGCTAGTCTCAAATTTTTATCATGGACCCAAATAAACTGTATTTAATCATTAGCTATTAGCTTAATAGCTGATGATGAAAAATTAAATCGGTTTTTAAGTTTAAGGAGAAGTTTGTTATGATTCACCGAACCAAAAGCTTTACTGAAATCAAGAAGTACCAATGTTGTTATAAAATCTCTATCAAGAGCTTCACAAATATCCATGCTAACTCGCAGAATGGCATTTTCAAACTATGTCCTCGACGAAATCCCGATTGCCACCTTGTCTATCATCCTCGGTATGCTAAGAGATTTGGTTTAGCTCCTCGAGTACCTTGGCTAGGAAGCATACTAAGCTAATGGGGCGGAAGTTACAGTCCAATTAAGACCTTTTACACAACACAGTTGGTGCCGAAATATTATTTAAAACTTTTGAAAATTTATGTTTTTTTTTTAAATAAATTAACATATCAATAAATATGTCCTTGAAAAACTTGATAGAAAAAAATTTCTTGGTCGAAAGAAAATTCCTACAAAGCACCTAGAGTTATATTATTAATCTTGTTGCAATATCCATTTGTCTGTTCGCCTGTCACAACTTAATACAATAAAATAAGGTACACATTTCAACTTTACACATATTAGTTATGTGACAAGTTATTGAACTTAATCCAAAACAGGAAATTGTACTATTATTCTATAATTTAGGGAGCTTGGAAGCCAAAATCTTCCCAGTTAAATATACTTCGAGTTCATATAGCAGAATAAGGATGCATTTGTTATTTAATTAATTCACTATTATTATTATTTAATCAATGTATGATGACTTTAGGTAACACATTTATTTAGAAACTATGTGAAGCAAATAATAAAAGTATTGTTATCTAAAATAGGTTGTCAATTTTTGGTAACTTAAAAATTCAAATTTTTTGCAGAAATTAAAATTTTTATTTTCGCTGATTTCAAATTCCCTGTTGAAATTTCGAAATTCAAAATTGATAGAGTGACTCAAATTCTCTGAATTATTATTGGTTTTGATTTATTTCGTTTATTGGAGTATTATTCCCTTCCATACACTATACAGAATTTTAGACAAAAATGATTGATTAGATATGTATAATAAAAAGTTTAAGAGCGCGCACACGATCGCGCTTTTCTCGAAAAAATATCATCAGATTCATAAGTTTCGTAGAAATACTTTTTATAATATTATTAAGGCGATTTAAGCAATGTTCTTTATTACCAAAATCAAGTTATAGTTAAGCAGCAGCAATTTTTCGAAAAATAAAGTGTTAAAAATCAATTTCATGAAATAATACAAACTTAGAATTTCGATCGTTGTCAATTATAAAAATTATCATATTGCCTTAAAATTAAAATTTGCCTGAAATTTCATAAGAAATTCTAAGACGATATTTTTAAAATTGTGTACACACGAAATACTAAATCTCGTTGACAGTCTGTACAAAGTATTACCCGACTTTTATTTTCAAATTTTAAACAAAATTTATTTGATACACAAATAAAAATTCACAGACAAAAATTCATAGGTCGAAGTCTCTAAATGCCAGTCAAATCTTGCAATCCACCTTTTCTCTTTTTATTTTATTAATATTGTAGCAGTTTCTAATTTTAACCTTTTTTTTATTTCACTCAATAAATTATGAAAAATAAGGCATACGTATTACAAAATCTTACTCAAAAATTTCATAATAACACAACGGTGATGTAGTAAAATGCGCTACATCAAAGGTGTGATTAAAAACAATAGGGGAGCAGTTAACATCAAAATTTCATGAAAATGTATTGAAAATTTGATACCAGCATACATTCTCTGTGCAGTTAATATTACTCCCTCATTAGTGCGTCTTTGCGGTTTTGTGTGTAATAAAATTGTGTAATTAGCAAAACAAAGCGTAAAAGAGTGAAATCAGCGCAATTGGAGCTAGAAAACCTTGCAGACACAGTCAATCTTGATGGAAAGCAATTAATTCCTCGAAAACAATTCGCTCAAGCTGCTACTTATATAAAATCAACATCTGCCTGGAGTATGACTCGCATCTACTTTGTCTCGCATGGATGACTCCTGAGTATCATACGTATGAATGTAAATCAGATTCTGAGCTATAGTAACGAAAAGTGAATGCAGCAGTCAATACGGTTGCCTGCAGCAGCAACACCACACCAGCATAGCGTGCTCTGTTGTTTTGCAAGACGGCACAAGGAGCATCCAATTGTTGGGAGCATCCCATTCAGTCATTCGGAGGGGAATGTATCTTTTACAAACGAGGGAATTAATCGAAGAAACTCAGGGCCCCAATTTTGGTACTATCTGAGCCCCATTTCTCGGTATCCATCCGCACCCTAGAAGCGAACTTACATGGAACCCTTCGGCACAGTCATGTTGAGTCCATCCAGTACAACATTGGGACTTTTTGCTGTACCATACATTTTATGGGCTCGTCTCACACATACGGCCTGCTGCTTCCTGATCGCCAGCGATGATGTTTGTGATATGAAATGTCTCCTGCGGGCGGCCAAATCAAATTCGGGGGCTGTAGGTTGGGCTGGCGGAATGCCCTCCGACTCAGCATCCATGCTGCTGGTTCAGTTGTCTGGAATGAATTAGAAAACAAATGCTTTTAAAGATGAGTACACTCTGAAACATGATGGGTGGATGAGCATTTTAAACCCAGCTCAGATCCCCATCTTTTTTAGTTTAATTTATCTCCAGTGGCCACATAAAATAAGTCACAAAACAAAAATTCCTCCCCGAAAAACAAGAGCAAGCGAAAATCTCGAATTCGCTGGCTCATACGGTCCGTGCTAACAAACTTCCGGGCCAGATGTGCACACCTTTTGTGGTTATTATTTGTAAAGCGGCGGGCAGTTTCATGATTTCAGCCATTTTTTTGTTGGTTTGCACAGTGTGAGCTGATTGGGCAAACACTTTTTACAGCAACAAAATGTATGGTATCCTCTTTTTCCGCATGAATCTATCTTTTGGTGTACAAAATTGTATTATGCAGTACTAGTGTTCTGAATTCGAATTTTCTGTTAGTGTAGCTTTCATGAAATTTTCAATTAAAATTATACGAGTTAGAATGGTATGTATATTAAGCACCATCAGTTACCGAACACGTTTGTTGTCTATCGGTGGACATTAAACTTTTCGCAAAACTGATGTTCTTGCGATATTTACGCTTTTTCATTAGTAGGTATATTATGGAAGATTGTGTGGACGTGTGGTGTAACAAATTTAAAGTTGATTTCAGTTTTTGACTATGAAAAGACACAAAGTGACAACTGCCACCATAAAATAACAATATATCCAACAAGAACAAATTCGTACTTCAATATAATGAAAATTCCTAGTTCAATAAAGGCTCACATTTCCTTAAATAAATACTTTTTTTTTCCAAGAAATATGTACTTACTATATTTAAATATGAGAATCCCTATTGCCTACCTTCCCCTTTTTCCTTAAGAATTACACTTACGGATTTTCAACCAATAAATTTAATTTGATAAAACTTCATAAACGTTTCTTAAAAAAAATTAAAACCATATATAAATTGGCTTAAATGTATAAGAAAACGAAACTCTCCATCCGAGTGAAGATCATTTTAGAACTATGAAAAACTAATGGCGAGCATTAAACACACAGAGCCCAATTACAATAACATATGGTATATCGATATTATTAACAATTTCAAATAATTGTACTTTGTCAATAATTTTTACACTATAATCTCATTTTAAATTCCTAAATTTTATAACTGCCCTAGACCAGTCTCCTCATTATTTTGATCGAGTTCACAACACCAGTGTATTTATGTCATGAGCTTATGTTTAATGAATGTTAAACGAAAGTAAAGTGTCTGGTTATGTCAATTATTTCCTATAACCCGAAGCCAACATATGTCAAATTATGTCCAATATAGTCTTAATATCTAGTGCTTTAGAAAAAGTATAAATCTATGAAGATTTTTATATTATAATAAAATATTTCAATAATTTTTGTTGAAACTCTTATTTCGAAAAATGCCTAAGATGAACTTGATTATTTATAATCGACCAAACCATTTTTGTTAACATAAAAGTATTTACCAAAAGCATCATTCTTAATTTTAGATTTAGGTCAGAATGTAAAGAGAGGATGGCTTACAATCCCCATTGTTGCAGAAATGTTAATGTTTTTGCGGTAACGTCTCTTGTTATCCACGAGCACATTATTTAACATCAAACCTTAGCTTTTATTACTTGCTCAATATAAGCAAACGCATTAGCTAAATAAAGAAAATTTTACTTGGAGGATTTGTGAGGTTCTTTCATCTAAAAACGATTTTTGGAGCTAGATAAAATATAAAATCTCTATCAAAAACCACTAATGACGAACAAGCAGTTAAACAATTACTCATGTTATGTTGTTTTGTAAGGTTTTCATTTATAATAAATAAAAATAGCAGTAAATTTTTGTCAGATCATTATCTGACCTATTTAACAATACAAAAATATCAATACAACAGCCCGGGAAGTAGTCTACTCAAATAACACCTGCTGAAATTTATCGACACAAAAACAATTTACGTCAACACGACGAATATAGAATTCATGACGCCTTTTGGAAAAAAAAGCAATTAGTTTGTTTTATGGGGAATTACTTGACTTTTTTACGGTAAAATTGGCTATAAAAATAGGATTCAGTAATAAACTTAACAAGAATAACCAGTTTCACAAACACTAGCTGCTTTTGACATGCACGTGAAGTTTAAATTCACTTTAATTCTGACTTCAACAACTCAAAGCGAGACGCTATTCGGATATGTTTCCACTATGACTAGCATTATTAAGAATACTAATAGTTCTAGAGCTGTGATTCATCAAGTATTAGAGATAAATCGATAGATAAACGTAACTACGTTATAATGATTAACGTTTATATCCCAGGATATGGAAGGAAGAAAGGGACTTACATCGACATTAGACAATTTTCATAGAACACATAAATTCACTAATCAATTTTTTCTTTAATTCAATAAAGAGGTCAAAAAACGATATTATATGTATTATAATTTTGAAGGTGTAATTATTGATTTTTTTTTTTACATGTTTTACATGAAACATTTTTGTTTATCCGAAAGAACAATTCATACCATTAATATTTAAAAATGATTTTGAGTATATGGCCACCGCAACTGTCCTTAAAGAGCAATGTCGGCCGTATATCACGTAAAACATAAACAATGTTGGCTTCTAAGTTGTCAATTGTTGCTGGATTGTCAGCGTAAACCAGTGACTTCACGTAACTCCATAGGATATCGTCAAGAGGTTTCAGATCATACGACCTTGGAGGCCAATTTATAGGGCTGTTTCTCGAAATTCCTTTATCGATGGTTTGTGTCGTTGTATGGCACGTAGCGCCATCCTGTTGAAACCATATCTCGTCAGGATCAAAGTTATCCATATTTTCGAAGAAATATTCATTTATCATTGTTCAGTAACGATCTCCATCTCCATCCGCCACTGCCTTATCTTTAAAGAAATAAAGACCAATGATGCCACTAGCCTGTAAACGGCATCAAACAATGCAGTTTTGTCATTGGTCTCACTGCAGAAGCGACAAATTTGCTTATTAACTAACTTATTAAGCCAAAAATGACTGACAATTATGTGAACCATAAAAATCACGAAGCCATCGAACCGACGACTGATTTTCAAAGTAAATTTGGATAATTCTTAACCGTTCCTCAAGCGTGAATCTGTTCATGATTACTTGCCACTATACTGAACATAAATATCCCATTGAGGTATAAGAATGACAGATCGGATTGACAGTTAACCCTATAAGAAGTTCTATTTGAGCTAAAAAAGCACCCTTTATAAAGCAGTCTAAATTTTCCCCATGAATCAGGGAGTCCAAGAGAAAAGCACAAAAGGGAAGAACGAAGTCTTTTATTTTTATTATTATTCGGAAACTAGAAAACACTTAAAGTGAAATAAATAATATCATATTCCAAAATCATAATCCCTTGCAGTGTAAATCTATAACAAAAAAGTGCTTTAAGATTACCACCTCCCCTCTTTAATTATTTCTAATTTGTAAAGATTGCGCTAGAAGCCAAAAATAAAGAAACAGACACAGAACCAAAAAAAGAAACCTTTCATTTATCATAAGATCGACACGACTATAAAAAGCACGTGTTCAAGAGGTTTTACAACATTCAAATTGGATTAAAGAAACTTGCTGATGGTCCGTGCTGAGTGAGCCCTTTATCGCATATTGGAAGTTAGTCAATGTAAAAGTACTTCATAATTTTATAAAATTCTATTAACTGCTAATTTTGCTATAACCAAGTTTGAAATCGCAAATAAAAAAAATAATTTGTAATTATCTTAATTAGTCACGGTAATTAACTAAGTAAATACCAACTTACTTAAAAATTTTTTATTACGCAAATGGCTTTAGAACAAATGTTATTTACCAATTAATAGTTTTGTAAATATGAAATTATTTAATGGAATGTCTGAAAACGTGCTATGACGGTTTGATTAGCATTCGTTTTGCATAAATTAGGAATTTTGCGTAAAAACTTCGGGCAACGCTCTACCCAAAAATGGCAATATTCACATTTGCCAATATTTATAGAAAAACTATGTAAGCTTTGGCATGCTATTGATGAAGGTTAAGGCTTAATTTTCAAATTAAATAGTGAACTTGGTTACTACCTACTTTATAAATTCTGTGAATCTCTTATGGATATTGATTTTGCAAATTTTAACTGGTATATCTACATTTTTGGGTATTTGTTTTTTGTTTTTTTATGATATATCAAGTTTAGAGAATAACCTTTAAAAGTGATGGGTACAGTTCGACCCGGAAATAATCTAGGCAAACGTGAAAATCAGTCGAATTTAAGATTTCTGAAATACATAGTATAGTAGTCCAGGACGATGTATCATCATCCTAAACTAGGTTTCTTAATGCTTAAATCAATAGCTAACAAAAACAAATTTCCAGAAGCTTATAGCGCAGTGTTTTTGTTCGCATTAGTAGCTTCATAATTACGCAGTAGTCAAGTTGTATTATAATAAGAAAAGAAAAGCTATTCAAGGAGAAATTTCATATTACTCTAGGGGTTATAACCTTTCATATAATAATTAAATGCATACCATGTAAAAGAACAAAGTCGACTGGTTAATCCACAAAAAATTCAGTACAAATAAAAAAGCAACTACTAGAAGCTACTTAATTAGAATTCTGTATAAAATGAATGTTACATACTTCTGAAGTATTTTTATATTTATTCTTATACAAGGGTTATCCATGACGCAGGTGGAAGCTATAAGCGAACAAAAGTCATAAAGGCCGATTATCACAAAAGATTCCAAAACCGGTTTCGTTCTAGAATAAAATTTCCAATGGATAAATTTCACGATAACCTTGTAAAACCTTATGAGAAAAAGGTTTCAATTAATCAAGACAGTTGATAATTATGCTGACGTAAAAATTGGTCTTCCAGAGAAATAGTTAGTCAAAGTGTTTTTTTTTTCCGGTATATGACACTTGTAGAAATGTTTTTTTTTTATTTAATGTCCACTCATGGACATTTAAAGGTATGTATTTCCGTCTCGCTGCATGCGTTCTGTCGTTAAGAAAATTACTAAGTCAGAGTTAACCAGATAAACAAAAAGCAGGTCATTACCTCGCTTAACTCTACAGAAAACGAGACCAGACGTATCTACAGTAATCGTCATCTTGCCATTTTCTTGCGTCAATGTAGACAACAACAAAATATATCGAGCCTTCTCACCGTAGCGATGAGCGTCAAGCTAGAAGGTTAAAATCTTGCAAAATCTTCCACACGACTATCGAATTTAATCGAGTATATTTCCTATATTTAGAATTGTATTATCAAATAATAAGGTAAATTAAGTAATAGATACTTTGACCTGCCTCGTGTAGGCCCAATATTAAATATTGGTCCATATTTATGGACATTTTGCTTCCAAAGGTTGCATCTATTGCGTAGTCAGATAGAGTATTTCAAAACAAGTTCTGGCACACATTGTAATGGAGGTGTAAAATAGTCATAAGTGGCTGAGATGTGCGAGGTAGTCTCTTCTTGCATAATTTTGGTTTGAGCAATGCTCTACCTTATTTCAAATGATTTTTCCCTCAATTCGCAAATAAATATTGGACCTTGATAATGGCAAATACGGCAGAAATCCGATCTAGTTAGCGTGCAAATTATTATCGACTTAATCATCGTTCATTGCTTGGGCTAGTCTATTTCAGTAATTATTTACTTAATCATCGCACCTTGATTTCTCACTAAAAGGTTACCGGAAGAATCCTTTAAAAAAATGCCTGCGCAAAATATACATCGTCTGTAATTACTTTCGTGAAAATAAGTTAGTACACTTATGTAAGATATAAAACAAGTTTCCGAAAACTGTTCAATGTAAGGTATCTTTAAGGTATTATATGCCAATTTTATAAAAAAGTGTAGCACTTAATTATCTCCAATCACTTGACCTCAACGGTTTCCAAATTTTATTTTCAAGGCGACCTGCGCTAAATTATGTCACTAAACCAGGGCCAAAAAATATTGACTTTAACTAAGTCCGGTCCATCATGTCTTCTCATAGAATAAATATAAAATGCTAATATTTCTGCGAAGGCAGTCGCTATTATGTTGTAACTTCATCTCTTCGTCAGTTGACCTTGTAACAATTGGTGAAGAAATTATATCGCATGGATATGGGAAATATACCTTTCTTCGTTTTATTGTGCTGCCCACAGCTATTCAATATGATTGTATCCAATAAAACAAAAACTGGAACTATAAAATCTGATCTGATCAAATTGAACACAATTTAGCTGCTTTCCTTTTCATTCACAAATCACTCAAAATATGTAAAATATATAACTTGCTTTTGTTTTTCTTTAATTTTTCTTTAAAACTTCTTCTGGATTAAGAATCAACTTTTAATCGAGCAACTAACGATGTTATAATACCTCTTGGATTACGAAACAATGATCTACTTATTTTTTTAAAATTCACTGAAGCCGTTTGACTCACTTGCAAGTTAAATAACAGCCGACTTGCTTCTTACGATCTTTCTTACAGATCACGACGGCGTCTTTACTTAATACTGAAAATCAAGTTAGCACCGTGCCGCTTCAAGCCACAATCTTTTGATTGTGCTCTTAAGCAAGCTTCAATATAAGGTGGGGAGTTTACGCTGCTATAGACAGAATCTCCTTCGGCAGTGATGTCACAAATGCTTAACTATGCACAAACTCGAGACCAATTTGATTCTCTTCACTTGCACTTTTGCAATAGAAGAATTAATTATATGAGAAAAAATTATTCTACGAAAGACTGACTCATTAAATGGTCTGCGCAATATTTCTTCATTTTTTTACAGGATTTTTAATTACAAGAAATAGTTAAATATAATAAAAAGTGATCGAGAATGTGACTAGATTGAGCATATCTCTAATATGTATTAGTAGGAAACGTAAATCAAAAGTGAAACATGTTCCGTATCAGAATTAAATTCTCGTCAAGTTCATAAGATAGTAAACCATTCGAGCAATTTTTCTCTACATTAGGACTTTGTAACTCAAGAACTTAGTTCAAAGTTCAAAAATTTGTTATTGTTTTTGTTATGTAACAAAATTAAATTCTTTCGAGTTCTTTTGCAAATCAATTTGTATCTTCGTAAAAAATGATCAAAAATTAAAAATGAATGAATGAATCAAAAATTACAAAAACTGGTTTACGATATATTAAAACTCTTGTTTTTAGTCTGAAGATATATATTAGTAAAGGGTATTTTTTTTTTTTAATAGACTCACACTTGAAGAATGGTTAAGAATTATCCAAATTTACTTTGAAAACCGGTCGTCGGTTCTTGAGTCAGCCTTTTTTGGCTTAATAAATTTGTTAATAAACAAAATAGTCGCTTTTGGAGTGAGACCAATCAGGAAGAGACTCTAAAGACTCCATTACATCTAGAAAAATGCACCGTTTGGTGCGGTTTACAGGTTGGTGGCATCGTTGGTATTTTAGTGAAATTACAAACAAATGTCTGTATATACCTATTAAAATGTGATATTCTAACTACTCTTACAAAATGTCCCATCAAATTTCGCATATCACAACTAATTTTTAAAAAATCGCCTGTATATTTTTGCAGCTCACTGAAATTTTTACTGTCCGCGAACGTGTTAAAAATGAGGCAGGAGATCGTTACCGGACAATAATCAATGAATATTTGTTCGAAAATATGAATAGCATTGATCCTAGCGAGATGTGATTTCAACAGGTTGGCGCTACGTGCCATACAACGACACAAACCATCGATTTATTGAAATCACGATTTTGAGAATTGGCCCTGTAAATTGGCCTCCTAAATAAATATAAAAAACATCTTTAAGTTAAACAGTTTTAGTGTACAATCGAAGATGTACTAAAAGCTAGAAAATAATTATGAGTCACCAGTCTGGGGCTTTGGTCAGACCAAAATAAAATCGTGAGGCGCATTTAGCAGAAAACCTTCTTTTGTTGGAGCTTAATTATATTATAACAAACGATTTGACTGCAATATTAATGTCGAAGAAGACAGCCGAAAGCCAGATATGATTCAATTATGGTTCATTTTAATTTCTCGCAGAGTACACAAGTATATTTCTTGCAGCAATATCCAATTATATTCGCAATACCTCTGGACTACCACAGGGTAACCTTTGTTGGTGATGTCAAATTCTTTCGGTTTGTTCCTGTGCTGATGAATGTATATAATTAAATTAGGATTATCTTTCGTGCAAGAATTAAGCAACCATATATATTGTATATTAACGGAAACTTAATAATAATTGCGACAATACTACTATTTAGATTATCTGGGTCAATGTGGATATAGTCCTTATGAGCCATTTATAACAAGGTAAATTCAAATTTGGGCCTCATAAAAACGAAGGTGTTTTACTTCTTTTTCGTATGACCAATTTTAAAGTTTTTAAGACTTGCGTGCTCCCTTATTTAGAGATTTTAAAAATTATCTCATACGTATTATGCAAACAGAAGAGCGTAGTATCACTCAATTTTGTTGAAAACCTGTGACCTGAATCGCTATTGTGCCTATAGATTCAATAGAATTCTCAGAAATCCATTGTTTCTTAGATCAGGTAGATTTTTTACGTATAACAATTTGCCTTATTTTATCTTCAATGTGCATTTTTCTCAAGAAAAGTAAGCAACTATTATGCAATTCTTTATGCAACTATTATTCTTTTATTCAGTAATATAAGAGTACTTTTGAGTCAAGGAAATATTAAAAGAGACTTACCAAGTATTTTCAAGTTTATTCAATAAACACTGGACATCTAATAAATTTAGCATGCACGCTTTCAAGAAACAAAACTATAATTAATTTTAAAATTTTTTATGTGTCTTTTGAAGGTGTTTCAACATAACACCATCATCTATCTTCTACTTCTCCTCTCCTTCTTTCACCTTCAAACATTTAACATAAATAGTTCCCACAATCCTAGTGGTAAAGAAATGAAGTAGTTCAATTGCGCTCAAAATGCTTGCACCCAGAAATAAACCCAAAATTCCTCCGATGGATACAACGATGTCCAATTTTTCTCTCACTGCCTGCCTGCGATAGAGATGACTCGGTAAAGATTGTAGACTTATTTGAACAGATCTTTCACTCCTTTTTGGATCAACTCTGAAGAATAAAATGGTTATATTATTATAGTATTACAAAAGAAAAAATCTATGGCCCTTTCTTAAGACTGAAATACAATTCTGATTGTTAATCTATTTATACGCGTTCTTCGTTGAATCTTGTAATCTTCATATAAGTTTTAATTTAATCTAAAGTGATCTTGTTGCAAATTGTATTTCAATCCTAACTGGTGTAATTAAAAGACATATAAAAAACACAATTTACCTTTGGCTCTTCTCGACTACTGCAATTTCATGATCATTACAAGAAGGCTAACACCTGCACACTAATCCATTTGTTCGCCAAGGTTGCATTATTTTTGTTTGGGGGTAGAGTAAATCATTAGTATCAAGACATAAAAACCCTTTAAAATCACACGATGGACTTTGGTCGTCATCTGCATATTTTACTAATTAGCTATGCATTAATTAAAGCTCAATCTTACCATCGATTATCATGTTGTAATTTGTGCAATTGCAAGTTTTCAGTTGAGCAGATTTTAAGCATGTAGTTACGCAAGTACTGAAACTATAATACTTATATCGGAAATCTGGAGGCTTTTCATCGAGAAAGAGACATTTTCTATGTTCTATATGAATGTCTCGAACCCCATTATCATTTATTACATTACGTAAGCTTAGACTTAAAGCCAATTGAGTTCCTGGCAATAATGCCAGAAATTGCAAAAAGTTTAGTATATTGTGAGGAATTTCTTCCTCATTAAGTATGTGAACCTGAGAAAAGAAAAATTAAACATTTAATCTTAAAATATATTACTTAAAATTACTTAAAAAAGAATATGTTGTAAATCTACAAAACTGTTTTTGCTTGAGCATTCTTCCCATTTATTTATTTATTTATTTATTTATTTATTTAATCTACGGCAAAAAACCAACAGATTACAAGTTCTATAAACTAAAATAAGTGTATTAACACTAAAAATTACTGCTTTAAAAATCTAATCTAAGCAATTCCTTAATTGATGACTTAAATGCTTCTCTCGGCCAACACAAATCTAAATTATCATAGACATTATTGAAATTACGAATGCAGTTACTCGAAGGCTCTCGCGACCCATAGCTAGTTCTGTGAAACTCTTCATATAAAAGTGGCCTAGATCTTAAAAGCCGTAACGGAGTACAAATATTGAGGCTACTCAAAAGCTCAGGTGACACAATATCATAGCACAAAATATCTCTAATTAACATAACTTGATGCATTTGTCTCCTAGCTTTAAGAGATTCAAGACCTATGGAAAGGCATCTACATTTGTAAGAAGGAGAAGGACACGACCAATTTAGCCTATAGAAGACAAACGTACCTTTCTTTGAAAGACCATGATTTGTCTAAGCTTGTTAGGCTTCGTTTTTTTTCATTTGATTTTAATTTTCCTACCTACTTGTTAAATATCGTAATAATACGAACTATTGTTGACTGAATTTTTGAGAATTAAGTTATGTTAGAGACAACTTTGCGTGTGCAGTGCTGGCAGACGAACCTTACGACGAATATTTGTTAATACTATCCGAACTGAATTGATTTGTTTTAGTATGTTTACATTTTAAATTTGAAGCAATATTCCATGCGTAGCGGAATTATGTTATGTTCATACACACTGTGCTTACTTTCTAACATTGTATAGAAATGGAGTTTTTTATTTTGTTGAATAATCAAACCTGGTAAATCTCTTCTGAACGCTTTCAATGCGATTAATATGAATACTCTGGTTAGGATTCCAGACAACTGATGCGAATTCAAGGTGCGATCTAACCAAAGATACAAATAGAGATTTAAGTGTATATGGATCATTAAATGACTTTGAGTGCCTTTTTAAAAAGCCCAAGTTCATGTTAGCCTTCGAAATTAAATATTCATAATGCAGGCGGAACGACAACGAGCTATCAAAAATAACACCTAGATCCTTAAATTCAGACTGACGTGCAACTACTATATTATCAATACAATAGGTATTAGAAATGGGATTAAGCATACGATAAAAGGACATAGATTTACATTTCGTTGGATTAAGCAGGAATGCATTATCATAACACCATCTTGCTAAGTCATTCAAACCATTTTGTAAAATACATACGTCCTCAACATTTTTTTATAACAGAAAATATTTTAAGATCATCCGCATAAAGAAGATACCTACAGTCTGATAAATAGTTTCCAATGTCGTTAATAAATAGGACAAAAAGTAAAGGTCCAAGATGACTACCTTGCGGGACACCTGAGATAGCACGAATAGGCTTAGATGACGAGTCACCAATCTTAACACACTGAACTCTGCCTATCAAATAAGAATGAAACCAAGACAGAAGGGAAGAGTGGAAACCTAGCATTTTAAGTTTATTTATAAGAAGTAAGTGATTTACCCTATCAAAGGCTTTATTAAAATCAACATAAACTACATCAACCTGATGACCACACTCGATAGAATTAGAGACAAACTTTGTGAAGCAAACTAGGTTTGACACAACAGATTTTCCAGTGACAAAACCATGCTGACAAGGCGAAATATATTCTTTAACATGATTAAAGATTTTATTTTTGACAATACAGTCTAATAACTTTGGCACGGTTGCCAATTTGGTTATACCTCTGTAGTTTTTTATATCAAATTTTTGCCCTGATTTAAAAACAGGCATAATCGTGGAAATCTTCCATACATCTAAAAACTGACCGGAACTGAGTGATTTATTGAACATGATAGTTAAAGGGCCAATTAGAGAGGGGCATCTTTTAAAGAGACCCTGACACAAATTATTAGCATCCTTAACATATGATAAATTCAAGCCCCTAATGGCCTCAATCACATCAGTCTCGTCAATAATTAATGAGCCTAAGCCAATACAACCCTGCTGATCCTCAGAAACATCGCGCAAGTGAGAGACATCTTGATCATTATAAACTGATTCAAAAAAATCGGCGAAAAGATTACAAATGGATACCGGATCTTCGGCTTTAACACCTTCCAACGTCATAACTTGGGGAAGACCAGATGACTTTCTTAAGGTATTTATGTGCGACCAAAATACACGACTATTGGATTTTATATTAGATTCTAAAGAGAACAAATATTTCCTGTAAAGGTATCGATGCAGGGTTGACACTTCCTGTCTTAGTCTTTTATAATTACACTCATTAGATGCACTTTGTACTCTTCTATATGCTTTAAATGCTTTATTTTTGGCATTCTTCAAACGTATTAAACTCTTGGTAAACCATCTAGGGTGAGAGCCCTTCAAATGCTTTTTCTTTGGTACATGACGAGTAAATGCATTCTGTAAACAGTCTAAGAAACTCAAAAACATGTCGGAAAGATTACAACTATTGAAAATATTTGACCAATCAACAGAAAGAAAGTAGTCATTTAGGTCATCATAATTTGCTTGAGAAAAATTAAAATCATAACCTACGTCACTAACAGGTAATTGACCAAATGCATAGAATTTTAAATCCAGTACAATTGGCAGATGATGAGAATCAGTTTTAAGTAATGGAGAATCTACACTATGAACTGAACTATATAAATCACAATCAACGAATATTAAATCCAGTATTTTACCTAGACGATTCTGATAACAGTTTATTTGTTTTAAATTCAATGATAACAAACTATCTACTACATAAGATTCAGAAGTCGAGCTAATGACTGTAGGTAACAATCCGCAATCCTTATTCTGATATGACCAGTTCAGATTAGCTAAATTAAAATCTCCGAGTACGCAAAATTCAGTATCACTAGCAGAAGATTCCGATACAGAAATAACATTATCAATATGCAACTTATAAATCTCAATACTACTTAATGGGGGAATGTAACTAGCACTTAAATATAAATTATAGCCATTCTTAATATTAACAATCAACTGCTCGCATAAACCATTGTTGAATTTTAATGCAACTATTGATGACATGATGGACGATTTAACAGCGATGAGTACACCTCCTCCTCTGGTAAGATTAGTAGCATCTAGGTCCCGATCACAGCGGTAGACGTTATATAGACTTTCGGCTATAAATTCAGATGACAATATAGACTGAGTTAACCAGGTCTCAGTAAGCACGATTACATCAAAATCATTCTCCATAACAGAGCAGTAAAATTCATTTAGCTTAGAACGCATACCAGAGACATTTGAATAGTAAATACATAAATCAGCAAAAAACGGAGAAGCCGAACCAGACCCAGTTAAGTTTGTTTCAGTTCCATTACATTGCTTAACTCGTTTTTTGGTGTCGAAATGAACTTCCTCAAAGCAATTCCCGCAGGCCAGTTAACAGGATTCAGCGCAACTTGCGATAAGTTAGCTGGAATACCAATTTTGAAATTTACGAATTTCAAGGAATTTAAATCGCAATCCCTTTTTACTAATTTTATGCAGTCAACAGATTCTTTAGGCAAATTTAGTTTAGTACCAATATAGTTCCTCAGAGTTTCCACCTCGTCTCCGGATGGAACCGAGATGCATGAAACCAACTCTTTTTAGAAATCACTTTAATGTCATTGGAATTTGGATCACATCCAACAATAGTGCGTTTAGTTACACGGCCACGCTTGCCCACAATGTTCCAATCATTAGACGGCTTTTCCTTAGGTAACCTTTTTAAATTGTCAATGGACCCCGAATAAGATGCAGCACTAGAAATAGCATTGATCGATACGCTTAAATCTCCATCGGCACTTCCAACATTTACTCCACAAGGCACAACCAACCCAGTCCCGCCCGTCCAAACTGTAGCAGCACATTCAGGGTTATCAGAAGGCGGCAGTGAACGAGTAGTAGAAGTACCAGCAACATATTTTCTTTTTAACACAGAGTCTGATGAACTATCAGTAGCTGTTTTGGATGCAGCAAGACGAAAGACTTCTTAGGTGATCACAACATTTCGTTTTTGGATTGGCCAGCCTGTAGTCTGGATCTCAATCCGATTGAAAATGTTTGGGGACTACTGGCCAATAATGTTTACAAGAATGGACGTCAATTTGAATATGTGAAAAATGTTAGGGATGCCATAATCAGCGAATGTAACAAAATTGACCAATGGTATCTGCAAAATTTAATTAATTCTATACCCAGGAGACTCCACCAAGTAATTTTGAACTCAGGTGGCAACACGAGCTGTTAAATGTTTCTGATATAATTATTATATAATTTTTTATGTGATACATTCAATTCTTTGACGAAATTAACATTTTGTTTCTATAATTATTTCGTTCCTACATTTTTGTGTAATGCGCTATGTTTTTCGGTTAATAAAAAATGAAGTGAAGTCTTTTGAATGTACTATTATTTTTTAATAGCAACAACCTACGTGCAGTGTTGGCAAATCGAATTTCCAAATATTTACTTGTTATAATTGAAATAAGCCCAAATATTGCAGTTTTCGTCCTTGTTTCTATAATTTTTTCGTATGGTGTATACATAGTCGTGCCATAAGTTCTGTCTCCCTCCCCTCCACTAAAAGGCTCACGACGCATCCCGATTACCTGTCGCGAATTAGCTTAAATACTTCCCGCTTTGTTAAAAAAATATCATTTTGTCATTGGATTTCGAACGAGCAACATGGAGTGGGGCATTAAAGAGAACAGGATCGCCGTTATTGCACTATTTAAGTGCAACAAGTCAGCAAAGGAGATATTTGAGCTTCTTCAGCCACTACAAATTACAATGAAATTTGTGCATCGTACTATCAAACGATACCGTGAGACTTCCTCTGTCGATGACAGGTCCAGGAGCGGGAGGCCTCGTACGTCTCGTATACCAGCAGCAGTAGAAGCGGTTCGTCACCGCATACTGAGAAATCCGCTCCGGAAACAAAAGGTGATGGCACGGGAGATGAAAATACCCAAAAGGACGATGTCTCGTATTATCAAGGAAGACCTTAAGCTTAGTGCTTATCGACGGTCAACAGGGCAGCGGCTTACGGACAAGCTTCGTGCGATACGAGAGATGCGATCTAAAAGTCTCTTGAAGAAGTACGCGGGAAAAAAATACCAACAAATACTTTTTTCAGACGAAAAACTTTTTACTATTGAAGAGAAGTTTAACCGACAGAATGACAGAGTGTACGCGCATAGCTCTAAGGAAGCGGCTGAGAAGATACCCAAGGTAGAGCGTGGCCATCATCCCGCCTCAGTCATGGTTTGGTGGGGAGTTGGGTATTACGGTGCTACGGAGCTGCATTTTTGTGAGCAAGGCGTGAAAACGAAGGCAAAGAACTATCAAAGTGATATCCTGGAGAAGATGGTGAAGCCGCTCAACACAACGATGTACCATGGTCAGCATTGGGTGTTTCAGCAAGACTCAGCACCAGCTCATAAAGCCAAGACAACTCAAAACTGGTTAAAATCGAATGTTCCTGACTTCATTTCTGCTGAAGATTGGCCTTCTGGTAGCCCAGACCTAAATCCTTTGGACTACCGCTTATGGAATATTTTAGAGGAGAAGGCCTGCTCTATTCAACATCGAAACATTGAGTCATTAAAAGCAAGTTTGATTAAAGCAGCTAAGGAAATATCACTAGATGTCTTGCGTACTGCGATTGATGAATGGCCGAAACGTTTAAAAAAATGTGTAGCTGCAAAGGGTGGGCATTTCGAATAATTGTGTGCATTACTGTAAATTAGAATAAGTATGTTACTAAACATAATAAATAAAATTTAATTATTTTTTTCTTATATGAGCTTTTTTTAAATTTTCCTTTGGGACAGAACTTATGGCACGACTATGTATATGTTGTCAAAATTAAATGAGTAACAAAAGTTCTAAAACAAAATTTGCTTAAGTTTCAAAGCACTATATTATTTGCACCTACCATAACATAGCATTCATACTATTTATGATAAATTGTAAGGTTGTCTGAAGAAAAAACGGGAATAAACGGATTGAGTTAGAAAATTTCTAGCACGATAGCATAAAATATCTATTCCAGCATAATTATTTTTATATCTTAGAATTTATTCTGTCATCTGTGAATAAACTTGGATTAAAGCATATCATTTTAGAAAACTTCGAAATTACAGTTACAAAACAATTTTTTAAAGTTTTACTAACCTCAGCAGTGTAAAGTGAAATTTTATAGCTCTAAAGATATCATTAAAATTATCGAAACAATAATAATAACTTTGTTTCGTTTCCCAGAGACTCTCATTATTAACAATTAAATTCGAAAGTGATTCCATCATAAGGGAAAACTATGCAACAATCCATGAGACTTAAATGTTCCAAGTCCATACACCCAATTGTCTTTTTTTTTTGGTAAATCACACATTCAATATTAGTCAATCGTGCCCTTAAATTACGGATATATAGAAAATCGAATTCCTGATTGCCAAAATCTCCACATCAAATTACAAATTGCTCTTAAATGATAATTGTTAATTACAGTTGAATACTATGCATTTGATTTATTGAATGAAACTGAAATGTTTTGTCAACAGTTTAATTAATGATTTCGGTTTACTAACACGGGTAGGCGTATAATTGTTTTTGCATTATTTCGTTAAGCGTACAATGCCCTTGTTTTCTTTTGAACCAATATCCAGTGGTTTTCACAAAAGAGCCTTTCCGTGTTTTCACGCCAATGTACCTGACAAACAATACTGAAAATCCCAAAATTAATGAATTTGTTATGAGCGACAATCTGGGATTATTTTCCACAATTGGGTTTAGATAGAAAGTGTTATTTTTAAGGAAATAATAAATAAATTAAATTTAATTTTTTTATCGTACATAGTTTAATGTGTAGGAAAATTTAAAATTAAAACATAAAAAACATGATCATTTAACATTATAAAACAAAGCATTTATGTGAACACATTTTTATCACCGAAAGGAAACATAAAAAGTTATTCAGTATTGACGTTGCCATCCAACCGACGATTTACAACCAACGTAATTTTGATGCTCATTTTGCGGAGAACTCGAATTATACAAAAAAGTTCTGTTGACAGTCAATGGATTGACTATGCAAAAAATCTACATACAAAAATTCTTACATAATGAAGATGACGCCGATCTCCTCACTTTCAAGTTATATATTAGGCCACAATCTAACCACTCTTGAACCACTTTTTGTGGTAAAAAAAAGAATTCTTTTGAAATGATTCTTAATTAATTAAGGAGTCACATAACAATAAAATTACTACATGGATAAACCCCAGTTTGAACCAAATCATAAAAGTGGAAAAAATATAGCGCTAATAATAAACATGCCACTAAAATGTGGTCGATTAATAGCCCTGCAGCCGATGCATTGACGAAGACAAAAACGAATTTAATATAGTCGTATAAATTCCAATCTCTACATCTACAGTAAAGCCACAGTCTGGCCACTCTTGAACCACTTTTATAAGCGTTTTTATTTTTATCGAACAATCGAAATTCATTTGGTCCAAATGAATCAACTTACCGCAATTGGCTTTCGCAACTCAAGTTCTAATTTTGCAATTCCGTCTTCATATCCAATATCCGTATTCAGCCAATAGTCTTCTTCCCTATGATTAAATTTCATCAGCGTATCCTGGGAATTATCAAAACTTTTATAACATACCTTGAAGTAATTTGAATAGAATTCAGAATGAAACATTTTCCCATTGTGGTTTGCAGTGGCAGAAAATAGGTGCAACAATCAATTTCGAACCCTTTCCAACTACACTTCTTAAATAATTGACTACAATTTGCTCTCACCTGTGCCGAAGAAATATACAGTGTATAAAAAAAAGTGAAAAATTAATGCAATACCTGATTAGCTATTTCATCATAGCCATCCTCTGGACATTTTATACCTGTCGAACAATAGGCTTTGAGGGAACCGAAACTATATATGTTTTGGAATACAATACGAATTAAAAATTCCTCAATATCATAGCTATATTCTTCTTCGTGCCACCTATTTATTAGAAAATAAAATAATATAAATTGAGGAGTGATGCTACCGCATACTTTTTTACGATGCTTTCCAACTCTGTGTACTCTTCCTTGGTGGAACCAACCTCACATATGCCAACCGAGGGAAATTGCACTTTATCTTCTGGTTTCACACTTTCGACAACCATGCTAATAGCATTCTTTTCAAATGAATCTTGAGAATCTTTTATTAAGTAGTATGACCCATAGCCAGACGCCACTATACAGGTTAACCAAAATAACCTCTCGGTGATATGGTACCTAGACACGCATGTGGTCCACAACAACATAATTGCAATCATTTTCAAGATTAACGTACCTTTCATTCGCAATATAACCGACTCCCGCAAGGGAGCTATTCAGACAGTAATCTTTTAAGACAAACACGAAGCCATTGAATATTTTACCAATTTTTCCCATTCTCCTGCGGTACTCTTTAAGTCCTGCGGTTTTTGGATTACAGGAATAAACTAAAAATCCAACATATAAAAATTGTGGTCGAATACCCTTTAAAAGTGAAACCTTGTACAAATGTTTATTTAATGAGTGTAAAAGGAACAAAAGTAATATCAAATCTCGCAATCGTGTAATAGTAAATTTATAGAACCAACAAAATCTTGACTAACATAACCTTCACGTAATTACCTTTGATTGCGCAACACGCAAATGAAAAACTCAACGGAAGTTTTAATTATTCCATTAAATTCACATAGGTACAACCTTAATTTTCATGTTGTACGTAAAACTCTTGTGCTCTCAAGCATTATTTGAATTTGTAACGATATGATTATATGGCAACGAATATGAATATTGTTTGCCCATTAGTGTTACATTGTCGGAGAATTTAATTAACAGGTAATGTTATTTTTACAATTAAAAATGTAGGACCTCTTCAAAAGTTTAACACTACATATACTGGAATGGGTTTATTTTAAGAATATCAGGTATACTACTATGATTTAAACGCATTAGTCCTGCAATTACTGTTTGGGATATTTATTTCTAGCAGGTTATCTTTATCAGAGTGAACATTTTATACCTTCACAAGATGCTAAAATAAGCATTTAAACTGTAAAACTGGTAAAAAATTGAGATGCGACCTTGCAAAAGTTATATCAGTCTATATCGTCGTTGCGCGTGCAATACCGCGAAAGAGCAGTTTGTAGATACCGCGTATCTGCGTTTTCACGATTTAACAGGAGAAAGAAAAAACTTGCCGCCAACTTCAAGCAAGCAACTGTACCGCGGTATTGTTTCTATGTCAAAAATGAGGCTTCTTATAGGCTAATTCAAATTCTGTGAGATCTATAAGGAGCGAAACCATGTTAAGAATCCGTAGGCGCAATATTTCAATTTTGCGCTTTTTGCTGTTACGCGGTATTTACAAACTGCTCTTTCGCGGTATTGCACAAGCAACGACGATATATCATGTATGAAAAAGTCTGCAAAAAACGTCAAAATACCACAATTAAAAAAAGACTTTTAAGAAAATATACCTATATATTAAATAATTTTACTTACTCTTACTACTTTCAATATTGAGTCCTAAATTTTACCAAATCTTAATCCAATACTCCTCAATAATGAAGATAATCTCGTCGAAAGAACCGTCGAAATCGACTCATACAGCCTTGGGCAAAAGTATTAAGCCACCCTAATTTATTATATCTTTATTAGGATGCAAAATAACCATTTAGCCCTAACGAATAATTAACGACTTTTTAATAAATATATCAGTTACATTTATAAAGCATTAAATTCGGAGATGAATTTGAAAGCGTAGTTAGTTGTCAGCGAAGTGTTGAGTAGAATTTTTAAAAGTAGAAATGGCGACAAATTAATTAAAATTTGTTCAGAGTAGCACGATCTAATTTTTAAGGAAGGCAAAACGCAAAAGGACATCCCGAGAATTGTAAAATAACGTGACGCTGTTGAGCACACTCTCAAGCGTTTTGCGGTCACTGGTTACCAGCCCCCTATCACTCTCTATAAAGCCTTCATAAAAAAGTGAGTACTTTCTGTCGCCACCGGAAACTACTCCGCTAGGTGGCGCATACTGTCCTTGTAGGTTGAACGAGCGCGAATGTCAGGTTATTTGAATGGTTGTCATCGCAATTGTGATTTCGAAGTTGTGCAAATTTTGTTTTTATTTTTTCAATTTTATTAAATGGATTCGGAATTGGATCGAAAAGATCTTAAAGATCATCATAGAATTTGTGGAAAACATTATCCACTATCTGATATTATATGGAAAAAAAAAAATATTTTCAAAAGTCCCGCCATCGTTCGCCTACAAGTACCATCAGCGCCGCGTAGCGGATGGGGTCACTAAAAATTCGTCCTTGAACACAAGTGGCAGGGGCCTGCTGGTTACTGAGAGCAGGGCGAAATTGGGCAGAAAAAGAGTATCTCCGGCCCGTGATGATCGGAATTTAATTCGATTCTGTCGTAGAAATCGTGAAAAAACGCTGTATGAACCTGCTGCTGCAGCATCAGAGGTAAGTGGACGATAAATATCGGCAAGAACTGTTAGGAGACTTTTGGAAGCTGGGCTAGGAGGATGCAAAACAAGGAAGAAGCCCTGGTTCTTTAAAAAGAATATTAAAAAGTGACTAGAATGGGGTCAACGCTATAAGGTCTTCAATGAAGATTGGCCAAAGGTGGTCTGGTCTGATTAATCAAATTTTCAGGTTTGTTGTTGCTTAATACGGAAAATATCAATTAGACCTCATTATGGTATTTAACCCACAACCTCATTTTTTCTTTATTTTGTAGATATTTGGAAATACAGGTGTAAATGTATTAGAAGTATATCTTCAGCTGTCGTTTCAGAGGATATTTAATATTCGAGAACGAGGATTCAGCAGGACAATGCCCTTTGTCACACATCTCGGGTACCGAGACAACGAATGAACGAAAACAACCTTCGGCTTATAGATTCACCTGCTCAATCACCGGATCTAAATCCGATTGAGCATTTGTAGTCTACTTTAACACTTTACCAACCACAAGCCTATTAATAGATTCAAAACATAATTTAAGAGATACAGAAAATGCATTGCGGTCGGTAATGTGTTAAAGGTGTTACTACGATCAGGAATCATCAAACATCTCAAAAGCCAGCTTGAAGATAGCTTTACGTGAAAAATGGAACAAAATTACCATAAAAAAAGTGAAAGAAGTTAGTTTTCAGTTTACCAAAAGAATAGATATTTTTATAAAGGCAAGACGAAGGCCTACAAAATATTAATAAATTTGATGTTTAACGCTTTCTCATAAATATTTTTAACTTAATTTCATCCCCACTCTATATTATAATATACTGAAGAAGTCCAACATTCTGTAGGTAACTTACTACTATTGGCCAAGGCTGAAGGTTCCAGCAAAGACATTAAAAAAAAGAAGGCGAGTCGAATTGATAACCTTTGTTTTTTTCGAATCGATTAAAAACCTACTTTAGTCAACGACTAAAAAGTACAGACTCACATCGTCAAAGTGTGGATGCGATACAAGTAATTAATACTACTTAGGTATAATATTATATGCGCGAAGAAATATTCACTTTTATGTTTTAATTTTCTATGTAACGAGTAAAAGCATAAATCTGCCTCATGCGTGCGGCTATCATTCGTAATAAACACCTTCGTAAGACATGTTTTCACAGCCTAGTCAAGACCATGCCCACGATCATGACCTTGAAATGCCTATCAACCTACCTGTCCACTACGATCGACTTGCATGATTATAAATTTGCCTGCAATCACATACGCTTTAAATACGGTGGGCGGAACCACTTTGGAGCCACTCAAAAATACGTTGTTTTTCTACTTCCGAAAATAGTTTCTATCTGTTATATGTTGAAACCTTTACATGAATATTTAATTTTATTTATTTTATATCCATAAAACGTTATCAAATTGTGTTTCCACTTTTCTAATGTCTACTTCTTATTTTAGTATGGAACACTGTCCAATTCAGCGAGATGGTGTACATACTTTTCTGAGTATAGCTTTAAGTTTAGTTCTAAAAGCAGTAAAAACAATTTCTGAATTCATTTACCGAAAAAAAATTGCACAATCGGTTATTGTTAAGGCGGCCTCATACCAAAATTTAATATGTAAAAGTGAATACAAAGGACAGCGCATAACCGAGATTAACCCTTTTAGTGCCAAGCGTTTTATGGATTACATGCGAGAAATGCCACGGGCCGATTTGATATACGCGCTTATATAAATAGCTTTATCCCATTCTTTGGCAAGGGCCTATACTATTGGCATTGGAGATAAGGACTAAATGAAATAAACACAAGCATGGTGTGGTCTACATTGTATTGGAGATAAGGACTAAAGCAAGTCTCTCTGCGCGTGCGCTCGTAGGCAGCTCGGCCTGCCGGCCGGGCCACTACGCCACATCGGCCCGTGGCACTTTTCGCATAAGGACCGTGGGCCGATAGATCGGCCCGCTGGCACTAAAAGGGTTAAATCACCTTTTGTTTCCCTTAAAAAAAATTGTTTTGTGAAACTTGAAATAATGCAATTAATAAAAACCATTATTTTCCTTTTACCCCACTGCTTTTGGAAGGTTAATTTAATTATTTACCTGAAAATCAATTCATACAATACCATAAATCAACTTTATTGTTAAAATTATATTTTAATAAGATTACACCTTAACATTACATTTAAATTCGTAACGTTATTGAAAATAAAATGTTCACCCAAGAAAAACAAAAAACTTCTAACAATGTTTATTTAGCCGCATATGGGCCAGTCTTCTTAAACATGCTTTATTTTCGATAAATTAATACTATTCATTTAATGGAAATGTCTTACAAGAATGATATCATTAATTTTTTCTTTTAACCTTTTCTATATATTTTGTTTTAGTGAGAGCTGCACTTCCTCCTGTGGGATCCATCATTCTACTCCAATCAGTTTGGCCCACAACAAAGCCTATTGCTCTCATCTTATCTTGAGCACGTTTTTCTTCAATATCGGCCCAACGGACCTATAAGAATATAAAGAATCACTAAAAATATTCTTAATACATAGCATAAATTATTTGTACCCTTTTTTTACTACTGGATGAAGATTGCGGCGGATCCCACCCATCCATTTGCAGGTAGTCTTCCAATGTAGTAGCACTTTTTTGCAATGGTTTACTGGTACCATCGAGCCGTGCTGAAACGCAAAACACAAAATAAGTATTGTTTTTTTAATTATAAGTTACTTAAAGCCTTACCAAGCTTATCTTCTTTTGCATCTGTATCCCATTTGCTTTTAAAAAAGTCTACGATCTGAAAGTCGACAGTTTATTTGAAATAAAAAGTATTATAAAGGAAAATTTATTGTAACAATTAAACTAAATATAATTGGAAAATTTTCAAATATAAATATTTATTGAAATGTTGAATTTTAAGATAATAAGGCTTTTTTTTATGATACATATAAAGAAAGTTTCATTCATTAGGTGATAATAGCAAAAAATTGTCGTATAGCTCATAGAATTATAAATTGATTTACCATAACTCAACCATTAATACATAGTTCAATGCAAATGTCTTTTATTCTATGAATATGATCTTCTACCAATACAATTGGCCAGATCAAATTAATCTGGACGTCGTTAGTATAGATGGATATTTATGTACATTGCAATAATAAATGCCGAAGAAGGAAATTATTCAATGTACATGGTGAACAATAAAAGATCTAGCATAGATCCCTGTGATACTCTGCACTTAAAGAACAAGATGTACCTCCCACAGCATCGAGAAGTCTTTGGCTAGGAGTTAATGATTTTGTTTCTGAGTCAAAGAAGGATGATAAGAGAAACCCAACAACAGTCTGATATTCCATCACGATCTCAGACTTGGCGGAATAAATGAGAAATATAACTCTTATTGAATTGCTGCATCTAAATATAAATTCGCCATACAGGAACAGTAGACACAGAAGCAATAAGAGCTTCACAAATTTAAAAGGCTACCATCATTTAATATTATAAAAGTATCAGGGCCATTATGACAAACCATCGCCGTACACTCCTGTGCGCATACAATTTCTTGGAAGGGAAAGTGGAAATAAGTTTAGCTTAAATATTAAATACAGCCTAAATTGCATCCATTGCAAAAGACCTGCTGTCAGGAATTGTTCGTTGAGTAATATTCCGGGCATCTATAAAACAGAAGATGCAATGATGATTAGTTTGCGGAGGCACTAAAGTGGGACTACATTCATGACTGGAGTAATGCAGTACCGCTTTGTCTAGTGCAGTGGTCGGCAAACCGCGGCGCCCAAACAACATGCGGTTCTTTAGCCTCTTAGGTGTGGCTCTCCCACAAAATACCACGTGCGATTGAAACTTTGTGGCCCATATGCAGAAATCGGTTTTCGGCCTGGGCGAGTCTATTTTGAAGAAATAGCGTTAGACGGGGGTGTTGGATACCTTACAATTTAATTTTACAAATAAATAATATCATTACTGAGTATGGTATCAAGTTTTATTCAACTAAGACTAAGTAAAGTTTATTAATTTTAGAGAGCGTTATGGAATGAAAGAAGAAGTAGTGTCGAGGATTGAGAAAGGTATGTTGAGATGGTTTAGACATATAGAGAAAATAAAAAAAGAAGTATACAAGACGAGTGTGGAGATGGGAGAATTGGAAGGGATCGACCTCACGTACCTCAATCAGATTGAGGACATTTTTAACAAAGGCCCGCCTAGGAAGTAGCCTAATTAAGTTAATTACAATGTACCTACCTATAGAGTTTAAAGTTTAAACATTTAAGAAATGTGACTCTAATAAGAAATTTCAATCGTTGTTCTGTTGGTATTTGACTCTGTTGACTAATGAGTTTGCCGACCACTGGTCTAGTCTATCAGATTCTCACGGCGCCCTGTACAATTAATTTCATTCAAGAATCATAACTCTGATTTCCGCCAAGATCTAAGCAGCGCTTCTACGGAGACTTGTCTCTAAAGAATAGCGTGCTTATTGTAAACTTTGAACAATAACATTGCATATATGTCTTGCTGTCCATAACAGAAATAAGATCACGATTAAGGGCCTTATAGCTGAATTACCAAAAAAAATCGTATAATTATTACTAGCTACAACTTATAGCTGAATCACGAAGAAAATGCCTTATAAGTATTTTAGCACCTGATCCAGCAATAAATAATAGCACATCAATCAACAAAAGTATTGCAATATTCGGCGAGAAATAAAAAAGATAACAATTTTCATGTATAGGTTAACTGATGTAATTATACACCATTATCAAAAAATCATAGCTGGTTTTGCATATACTTGAGATAGAAGTTAACAACTATGAAATATGAGAAGTATTTGATATATACAAAAATGTGTCCTTGAATTCATAAAAAGACAGAAAGTAATTAATTTCAAACAAATAATAGGGATGTAGTTGAGAAACATTTGTCCTCACATCCAATAATATAATTGTTTAAGAAACGTAATATTCTCACACGATTATACCATTTCTTCCTGTTAAATAAAATGTCACATCGAATTACCTCTACAAAACCGTCAATCTGTTCTTCTTCATCTGCTTCATTTCCCTCATTACTTTCATATTCCTGAAACAAAAAGCAAAATTAGTAGTAATTCGACGATATTCCAAAAAAAATTAGCAAAAACAGATTAAATTGTCCCTTGTTTTCAACTTGTAGCAAGAATCGTAATGTTTTAAATATAACAAAAGTACCGTCCAAGTCTACTTAACTTCACACTCACCTCAAGCGAAACATCCTCCATTTCAACTTCCTGTATAGCATCGCTTTGCAGTATGGAAGTTATATCGAGCTGAACATAAAAATTTGGAAGGGCCTCCCAACTGTCTAGGATTTTTTTAATATCTTCCATTGATCTGTTGTGGATATTTTGACTCAGGCATGTCTCAAGATCGCACAACAAATCAATAACATAAAACTAAACAAACACGGAATTTAAATCTTTTTAGAAGAATTTCATATTTTAAGGCTTTACCGTAAATTGAGCATCTTTAGCGATCTCGTAAAACTCTGTAATTGTCTTAAGGGTGTTATTAACGCAATCTACAATTACAAAGTCAAACAAATGATCTTTAATAGTCTTTTTAAATGATTTTATTAAATATCCCATGTAGCTTTCCTCCATTCCTTTCTCATATTCGTAAACCATTTCCTTGATCGTCACCTACAAGTTGATACAGTTCAATAAAAACAACTGCATCGATTAGGATATTATTTAATATCTATACGAACCTTTCTGCCAGTTTTAGCACACTTTTCAGCTTTATCAACTTCTGTCATAAAATAATCATCAATGCTTAGTATACGAGGTGCTGAACCGCCCATTTCAACCTCTTTCTCTTTAATCAATTTAGCTACATAGGATTTACCACTACCAGGCGGTCCTCTTACGACAATCGCAATTTTTTTTGGACGGGACTGTCGTCCAGGAGTGAAAAGTATCATATCAATGGATACAGCATTCTTTGATTCCCCTGTGGCAATTAATTTTACTTTCTTTTCAACAATCGTCGAAGGGGCAGCCTCGTTAATTGGAAAAACAGCGGCAGGTTTCTGGTTTTCTACAACAGGAACATGAGCGGCCCCTATTTGAAACTCCTCATTTACAGAAGTTTGAATGAACTCAGACTCACCAAAGTCATTGCTGAATCATATAAAATACAAATAAAAGGTTTTAAATCATTCAGTAAGTAACATTAAAGCAATTTATTTTAGAGTTTATTCAATGACCTATCGTTTACAACTCTGAGCGGCCTTTTACTGTGGCTCTAGACTTACGAATGCAAACACTTATACTTAGGGAGAATAAATACCACTAGTGTCGAATGCTTCATGAAAGGAAATAAAATTCAATTAACGTGACAAACTTACTCGTCCTCAGATATTTCATCAAGATTTTCGTGTTTTTCGTTTGCATCTTGCTCCGATGGAATATTGACATCATTTTCAGGATTTATTGATAATTCATTATTATTACTTTCCTCTCGGTTCCCAAAAAATGGAGGAGGAACCGGTACCGCGCCTGACCAGAGATCTGAACGAGTAGAAAAGTTTTCCTGCAGACCGCTCCTCTAAAATTTTAGTTTTTATTTCTGCCCTCAATGAAATTCATTTTTCTATTTACTCTGTTTCTGCGGTTCCGATTTCTACGACGGTTAGAATTAAAGTCATTCTTCCTACCTTCATTAAACCCTTGATTCTGATTCTGATTCTGACTCTGATTCGAATTCGGATTCGGACTCAGATTCGGATTCTGAATCTGATTCGGGTTCAGATTTTGAATCGGATTCTGATTCTCGGTCTTTGCCGAGGCATGGCCATAGTCGATGGTTGTCATTGGGAGGAAATCGTTATGTTCCTCTGGACCATCAGTAGTACCGCCACCATGTCCATAATCTACAACTTTTGTAGGTAAAAGAACATCATTTTGCTCACTTTCCATTCCCAGAGGTCGATTTTGATAATCAATAACGCGAGTTGGTCGGAAAAATGGTTCGTTCATATTTTGTTGTGGTTCACCACGAGAAAATGGTGAATTTGGTGGTTTATCGAAAACACTTCCATCTTTTTTAAATGGATTACGACGATTGCTAGATGTTGTGCTGCCATCCTGTCGGCTAGATCGACCCGAACTTCTGCTTCTGTCGCGACTGTTGCCACTGTTGTTACTGCGGCTTCGATTCCTTTGATCGTCTCTGTTAAATCGCCGTCCACGATCGTTGCCTGCAAATGGATTAAATCTCCCAGATCCTCTATCATCTTGATCTTTGAATGGGTTGTCTTTCCCCTTGTCGGACACCCTTTCACTGCTTCTGCTTCGCTCGTCGATTAGACTTGGTGGAGCATTTTTTCTAAGAAAGCAATACTGATAAATGCAATTCGATCGAACCAATTAAAGGGGAAAAACAACAAACATCACTCTGACGCTGATCACCAGAATCTATAATTTGTTGTTAGAAAATATGCTGTTGGTTTAACACGTTGACTGCCAAAAGTTCAGTCACGTATTCAGCTATTACGCGCCACACATAGGTGGGGGGCATATGACCAAAGTATTAAGTGTTTTCTACTTACGCATAATAGCACTTTAATTGTTAAATTTACCTTTAAATTAACGAATAACTGTTCAGTAAAACTACATAAAGTGGCTTTTAACAGAGCACTTGTCAAGCTCTTCAGCTTACACTGAATTACTGATTATAAGCTCAATCCACAAACAATGAAACCCCATCGACCATTGGATGGTGAGAAATAACATTGAAAATTTAGTTTATATAGACCAAGGATCCAAAATCCAAAGATCTCATAGTTCATTTTCCACAGCTAGACCACCGAAAACAGAAAACGCATTTCTTATCTACAAGGAGTGCCTGGGTGACAAATTAATACTACAAAAAATTAATAATTTCCGTATCAAAATTTTCAAGACAGCTTTATTGAAAGAATTGCATGTAAAAATGCATTTGTCGATTGAGAAGCTTTCATTTATGCGCCTTTCTCAATGCAAGCCATAGAAAATTTTGTAGGAAGAATCGAATTTAGGTAGCGCTTCAACTCCATACAGTAGAAACACTTTTACTTTAATTAATAAGCAATAATTATGCCACAAAGAATTAACAAGCTCAGTTTTTTGTTTAATAAAATTCACTCATTCTAACAAAACGAAATTTTATAGGAAGACAGACTGAAAACTAAACGAATTCATTCACAGCCAATACGAAGGAACATTTGTGTGATCTGATTCACGATTACGAAATTTTTTCACTCGATTTTGAAGATTCAAGCACGAAAAACAAATAGGTGAAATTGTTATGTGGCAAAAATCCTACTTTGAAACCATGGTAATAGGACAGAGAAAACTTGGAAAGAATATAAATTTGCCAACGCAGTAATTATATAAAAGTCAACGAAGCAATTTTCACTTCAACAGTTTTAATTTGATAATTAAAATGTGAATAAATCCATGAAACTTAAATGTTTTTGCTTTTTATAGATCTTATACAGTGCGCGCAATTTCTATAAGCGCACGTCTGATTTTCAAGTGAAATGCACAATTCATTGAAATAAAGCGATATAGTAACAAAATTTCTTTACAAGACAATTGTTCAAGTTTATAACTATTCATAAAAGCAATTAAACAATTCCAAATATCAAGCAATGCGTGAATGCAATAGATCAATCTTTCACAACTGATCTTAGAGTGCGCAGTTTCTATAAACGCAGTTTCTTTTTGTAGTATTACTAGTTAAACGCAAAGTAATTTTGCAACTTTTTAGGAAACAATTCATGTGAGTTTCATATTTATTTTCAAACTCTAGCTTAATTCTGTATAATTACTGTTATTTCTTAAGATTTATTGTAATGCCACGAGGAAAGGTCCTTGACAACGATGATCGCGTCAGAATCCGTGCGTTTAGGGAAACTGGTCTTGGTATAAGATAAATTGCAAGGAGAATTGGATGTTCAGAATGTGTGGTGCGAAATTTTATTAAAAAGGGCAATCGTAATGGATTATGGGATCATCCAAGAGGGAACCCCAAAATTTCCAAACAAAATATTGGGAAAATAAGAGAAGAAGTTATGAAAAAAAAGTTAAGTGCAGCTCAAATTATAGCGGAATTCCAACTCCCAATTAAAGGAAGAAGAGTTCAACAAATTTTGAAGGACACTACTTATATTAAATATAAGAAACCGGCCAAATCTCTCCAACTGCAACAGCATCATAAATAAGCGCGCCTAGATTTTGCTAGAAGCCACATGAACTAGGACGAAAAGTGGCAAAACGTTATTTTTTCTTACGGAAAACAATTTAATTTAGATAGTCCAGATGGATTGAGTACTTATTGGCATGATTTAAGGAAACCCGATTCGCCTCGTCTAAGTAGTAATTTTGGTGTTGGTAGTTTAATGTTATGGGGTGCCTTTTCTTATCAAGGAAAGTTATTTTTACGCTTTGTTCCCACCCGAATGAACTCTGCCATATATACAGACCTGCTGGAGGAATCTCTTAAAGACAATATGGAAAAAGATTTGATTTTTCAACAGAATAACGCCGTTGTGCATTCTTCTGCCGAAACAAGACGATGGTTTAGTGAAAGAAATATTCCTGTAATGGAGTGGCCATCACGTAGTCCGGATTTAAATCCAATGGAAAACATTTGGGGAATCATGGCACAAAGAGTTTACGCAAATGGTGGACAATTTTCTTCGTTATCTCAACTGAAAGCCGATATTTTGAAATGCTGGAATGATATTGATGAACATTTGTTTAAAAACTTAATAAATTCGATGTCTAACAGGTTTTTTCAAGTTATAACTAACAAAGGAGGTAAAACACAATACTTAGAAAATATAAAAAAATTTTCTTTTCGTTAAGCTTTTAAAATAAAGACTATAATATAAAGTGCGTTTATAGAAATTGCGCAGTCAAAAGAGACTTTTAATTATATTTATTTTTATTATAAAGTAATTACTTACTTTAATGAATGTTTTATATTATTTAATTAATATTTACCAATGGGCAATTTATGCTATATAATCGGTTTTGAAAAATAAAAAGTAGTTTTCTTTAAACATGAATAAAACTGGCTGCGCTTATAGAAATTGCGCACACTGTATATATACTACTAATCTAAGCACTTACCACAAAAACTATTAGATGTTGCTTAGAGCAATAAAAAGTGGAAGACATACGACTTCCAGTCCTTACTTTAGCTGAAATAATGATAACAACCTCAGAAATGTACTTAAGATATAAGCAATATGAACAATTTCAGAAAGCAATTCAATAATCCGTTTTTGAGCTAATGTAGTTTAAAATCAGCTAAAAATCAGTGTTGCATCACGCCGTACTTTCTCTATTTCTTTACTCACAGGCGCAACAAATAATTGAGGGTATTTCCAAAAAATGTTGTTTAAATTGGCTTGGTCCCATCGTTTACGTTAAAAGTTTGCAACACAACAAAATCGCAGAACTGCAATGCAAAGAAAAGAAAAAGCATACCTTGTCTGGATTTCAAGATAGCCCTGACACTACTTTTTAAAAATCGGAGAATAAATGTTCCCTCCGTATAAAATTTCTCCAAATCAAGAATGAACCCGGAAAGAAACATCTAGCATAAAGATAAAATTTGAGACAAAACGATGAAATCTTCATCCAATCAGGGATGGTTCAATTCAATCATTCTTTGCATACTGCGCCACATTACCAAGTGGAACCATCAGCAAAATGCGGCGTGATATTGAATTTATTGTCGATACATACACCTTTCGTATAATATTGATATATTTGTGAGAACGTATGTATACGTACTTAGCAGTCAAAGTTAAAGATCAGACTTTATTTTTCGAAAACATTCATTTATAAAATACACTTTCGCAGCAATGTTAGTACGCACCGTCTAAATGGAATTTATTCCTTCGAAATTAGGAAAAGATAACATAGCGAAATTATTTATAAATTCTTTGCGCCAAACACTTATAGGATCTCAACTTTTACTATTTGGTGCCTTCAAAATGCTAGTGAAGTTAACACTAACTGAAAACATCAAAAATATGATAAATTCAACAACAAAATTAAAAAATAGTTTTGCTCATATCTCTCTCTTTTATGGAAAACTGTGCACATCTTTTAATTTCATTTATTTACAACAGTTTCATCAATAAGCTGATTACTTACAAAGTTTTAGTTGAACCATTAACGAGACTGACTTTTAATCTGGCTTTTAGATAAGTGGAAATAAATACCAGGTTAATTCAAATTGAACGAACGCGAAATTGAAGTCAAAGGCTCGTTAGAACTATAATTAGTACGATGGTATGAAGATAGAGGAAGTCAGAATTTCTCAAGGCGCATGCCGGCACTGAAACATTGAAAAGAGCCAACTCAGAAAAATTAATAGAACCCTGCAAACAATCGAAAGCCAAAACAGCTCTGTAGAGATTACATGTATTCATCAACGAGTCAAGCGAAATAAGCTTAAATCTACCGAGATAGATAGACAAGACATGATTATTCTCCCAGGAAACAACACGAACAGCAAACCGCACTAATCTACGTTAAACGGACTCAGTACGGTGAATATGGCACTCATAGTATTAGAATGAACACCACATAAGAATGGCATATTCTAAAACTGGTCATCATCGAACTCCTTAGATCACCTCTTGCCGAATCCTAAAATTGAATTAGCTTTGATTTCAATTGTTTCAATATGACCCTCAAAAGGGAACAATGAATTGAGAACAAGTCCCAAATCTCTTGCCTTAGTGAGTCTAGACAACGTCCATTAATTGAGTAGTGGAAGAATAGTAGCTTACTAAAATTAAGTGGTAGATAATTAATAGAACACCATTTATGAAAGGCGTTTAGTCAGTTTAAAGCATCACATTCACGATCGTCAGATATTATGCGAACGATTTTCGCATCGTCAGCATAGCAAAGAATTCTTAAGTAGGTAAGGATAAAAGATGTCATTAATATAAATTATAAATAACAAAGGTCCAAGGTGACCCTGAGATAAGTCAGATGTATTGTCTATTAAGTAAAAAAGTGCAACGCAAAAACAAACGCTTCAGTACGGTCAGATACTTATGAAGTAAATAAAAATTGACGCCATATCAATCATAATAAAATGTTGAAATAGTACAGTATACGACAGTTTGTTCGATTGCGAAAATTGAGACGACATAAATGAATTGGTGCACTGTTTTAATTGCAATTAAACCTCACGTGGGTTTCTTGTTGAACATTTTAAAACTTTCAAAAAATATCTACAAATCTACTTGCAACAGGAAGAGTTCTCATCAAATTTTGAACAATTGTGGAAAATTTTTTAGATTACTCATAACATGAGTGCAATATAAAACAATGAATATATATTTATACGCATCGATTGCATTCAAAGTTAGACAATAATCACTTCGTTACTACTCTTCTAGATTGTCCTGAGGAAAATTACAAGGACGTACCAGCAGCGTTTCATGTTCAAATATTCTCATTCGTTAAGCCCAGCATTTTTTAATTGTAGATTTCATGAAACCACAATCTTGTCGAAGATTTAACAATTAAAATTTCTATAGTTCTGTTTGAGACGCAAGACAGGATCAATCAATTTTAAAAGCTAATATGAATTAATTGGTAAAACATCACCATACTTTTTTTTTTTTTTTTTTTAAATTAATAAAGATGGCAATATAAAAATAAACATTATATTGCTATTTAATGCTTAATGAAGTTGTTAATGTTAATGAAGTTGTTTCAATAAAATCGAATAATCCCATAATAAGACCGCAGGCACCAAGCAATCATAAAACATTTTATCGATCTTTCTGATTATAATAAATTTGAAATAATTACAAGCATAACTAATTTATTTATATAAACCTATTAAAACACGTAAAACGTATTTTGTAAGTTATGTTAACTTTACGATTTCTTGGTGAATATGGACTTAAGAGATAACAGAAATTTTTATATTTGTTGACAAGACATTATCATAAAGGTTACCATTTGTTGCGGTTTCGTGAAAATATTTCTCCCAAATATTATTAAAGACTTAAAAAAAGTTCGGACTTATTGAGGTTAAAAATACCTGGCATTATTTTTACATATTACTACATTAAATAATATTTGATGCCATTTTGTTAAAGGAATAATTAATTAAAAACGATTGTTGTAGGGAAGACAGAGAGTAGTTTTCTAATTAGATGACAAAGTTGAGTGTTCCTAATCTTTTCCATTTGTCTGTAAAAATCTGAATGAGTAGCTTTAAATACAGCTTTTTCAATATTTATCGAGTGGTATTAAATAAAAAAGTATATCAATGTTTATCGAGTAGTATTATTAGACCAAAAAAACTGTGTTGCAGAATGTATCAATCTTACGCCAATAGAGGAACTTAATAAACTTTTCTGTGGTTGTATTATTCTGTTTTCATTCGTATATTGTAGTTATCCAACCAAACCTACCGACAATAAAATTCTGAAAGCAAATCATAATTGGTGATACTATTACTACCAGAAAGTACTCTTTAGCTGAATTTTGAATGTAGCTCTTTTATATTCAATTCAGCTTTAAGCAGACGATCCGAATTTGTTAACGTTAATGAAAACAATAAATGTCCACCTGTCTCATAAGTGCACCAAAATGATATATGTCATGAACATTGAAATGGAATTCTCATTGAAAGAAACAAATAAGTGGCAAAATTAAAGATTATGATTAAAAAACTCCCATTAGGTTTTACTTGTTTGCTTTCACCTTTAACAAAAAGAAAGAAAACATTATCATTCATGTGTCATCCCAAATTTACACAGTTTAACAATATGTTTCTTCCCTCTTTTTCGCAACTTTCTGAAACATTTACGGTTCCAATTTGTGGCTAATCAAATGGTAAAATTTGAGGAATAGATCCAAATTAATCAATTTATTTTGCATACATTGGGCTTAAATGCGCACGAACCACAGGTCATCACCAAGTTTGACTCGTAGAAGCGCATTTTAATGCCAACTACACTCTACCAGTCTATATCGTTATTCAGCGCAAATGGGCTAAAAGCCATTCAATTTCCTCTAATCCGACATGTTTTGTGAGAAAAGACTGATTATAAGAACATGTTTGTCTGCATTTTTCTAAGATGCATAATATATAATCCCTAAGACGGCACTCGCACTTACCATTTTTTGCAAAAAGAAATCCAAGCTTCTGCTTCTTCTATAGTAAAACACAACCTGTTTTTATCCTTGCAAAATTGTGTGATCATCCCATCATATACATATATATATTTTGATCTGTGAACAAAATTTCCGATTTTTATGCATTTTTAATGTCTTCAACACAGACACATCAACGAAATTCTGTTGTATAGTATAACTCGGTTTCTATTCTTTTCTCGGTTTTGATGGCAGCCTGACCATACAACCCGAAGTATATGGAAGATATTTTTTAATTACGCACCATCTCTAGATGAACTGTTAAAATAATAATCAAAGTTAAGAAGAGAATTCCACAATTATTTGATAACTTTTTCAAGATTCAATATTTTGTACTTCCTTTAATACCATTATACAAAACTTCTAATAATGGATCATTAGATATGGTCGAATCTTTTTTTATTCTTCTCTTAATGACAGAATACAATCAAGGTCCGTTCTGCACAGCTTAAATCCGCCACAAAGTACTTGCAGAAGCGTAGATAGGAAAAATACAAGTCTTCCAACGGATTCAATGAATTGGAGAAGTGTAAGGGAATCTCGAATCCGCCGGATTTGAAAATAGACCCCATGATGTCAAAAAGATTGTTAGATCTGCTACCAACAATTAAAGTAGAAGCATTTTCGTTGCTCAAATCTTGCCGAGTTCGCAATTATAATCGCTCGGCCGAGCAGATTTATCAGATTGCGCTCTGAGTGCTCGCTCAAAGTTACTAAATTTATATAAATGTTTATACTGCCACTTAGTTATAACCCTTATCCTCTTCTGCATTTATTTTGACTACTGAAGTCGATTATTATGCGCATTCGGCAGTTTAACTTTTAGATTTGATCTGTTTAATCAGTCTCATCACTCAGAACGCGCTCAAATGTCTGGTTTGAACTTACGGACACAGATCAGATTATTATGAGCACTCAGATCGTATAAATGGACACAAGTGGAGCGCTGGGATCAATCCGATCGTAATTGCGAACTCGCCCCTTATTGACGACTTGAGACTTATAAACATGCTGACTGCCAGATTTTATTCTGCCTCGTATTCAGCTCATACGTGTCACACATGGTAGTCAACGTTTTTAGTTAGCTGTTATATTAAGTCGAACAGCAACATGTAAAAACATGTTTGTCCAACTTAATAATCGAAGGTGAATTTGCAGTAGCCACTGCTTTATTTACTGTGATCATAGCAAATCTAATAATCACAATTTAAAATAATTATGATAATTTTTTTCTAGCGTCTGGTAAAATTGTATATATTTAATAAGAGATATTTGGTTGCCTTAATTAACTATCCAAGGCACAAAACAGATCAGTGCCATAGTGATCTTCAACAAATTTAATGAAAGAGTACGCATGGCAAAAAAAAGGAGTTATACATCAATCCCATACAAAAAAAAAAAAGACAAGAACTGCAATCTGCTACCGCCCAACAGCGTATTTCCTGCCAATCAAAATCAAAAAGTGCAGAGAAATTCAGCGCGAAAGGAATCTGATGTTCGTTCGTTGGAGTAAAATTCCTTCACTTACCGATCAAGTCCTTTATCATCTCCTCCCCATGGTGAGTTTCTCCAATCGTCCCCATCATCCTGCCATCTTGAACCTCCTCGTCGATAGTCATCCCGGCGCATCGAATTGTTCTGTCCCTGGTTACCCCAACGATTGTCCTGCCGGTTGCCCCAAGGAGAGTTGTTATATCGTGATTGGTTGTCTTGCCATACGCCAATATTGGATTGATTGCCTCCAAAATCTCGGCGATTGTTGAATTGATTCTGATTTTGATTATGAAAGGGCTCCTGTCCCGACATCCACGGAGACATACCTGGACCGCCTCCTCGCCTGTCCATATCAGGATTATAATTACCAGAGCCACCCGGAACTCCATTGCTCCCAATTGCAGCAGTTATTAGTGCCAGTACATTAGGATCAGATAAAGCATTGGCCAAATTAGATATTCCGTGCGGCATGTTTCCCTGCTGTCCGGGATGGTTCCCGTAATTGTTCGGCTCATTACCACCTCGTTGATCAGAGGAAAGCAAGCGATTATCTAAAAATTTACCAAAACTCTCGTTCGGCTCATTTTGATTTGGATAATTTATGTTCATCTCCATGTGATTGCGTTCATCATTAGGATTGCCTGAATCTGGCTTACCTCCTGGCGGGGACATCTCAGGCATATCGAATTTTTGGGACATTAACGAAGGTATTTCTCTCTTCGCTGGAGGCCCGGTCGGGGGCATCGTTGTGAAATCAGGAACTATCCCCTGAGGCCCTGTCGGAGGGATGGTATTTGCATAATCAGGGGCCAGTCTCGGAGGCCCTGATGGCGGCATATTTGTATAATCAGGAGCTAGTCCTGGAGGACCTGCCGGCGGCTTGGTATTTGCAAAATCAGGGATTTGTCCCGGAGGACCTGCGGGAGGCATAGTATTTGTCAAATTAAGGGCTAGTCCTGGGGGCTTGGTATTTTTAAAATCAGGTGCCTGCCCAGAAGCGAACGTACCCAAGTTTTTTTCAGCATTTTCTGCTTTAGCGTCAGCTTCAAGATCAATTACCTCAGTTGTTTCACCAGGCTTCTCGTCAGCGGTCTTTTCATTGGTTCCTACCAAGTCTAATCCGGGAATACCATCAGATTTGGTACTCGCCAAAAATACACTTTCAGCTTGATTGTTTTCAGCAGGTTTCTCCGGTTCAGGAGGTGGTGGTACAACCTCCATCGGTTGTTCTGGCTCATTTGGAGGAGGCTCCGGTTGAGATTTCTCATCAACAGCTGGCTCATCAATCACTGGCAAATTCGGAGCAACCAAAGCAGCCCTTTCTTGTTCCTCTTTCATTTTCCGTTCGAGTTTACGCTTTCGCATTACCTCCCTGCGCTCAA
This sequence comes from Dysmachus trigonus, assembly GCA_949715965.1. Taxonomy (NCBI): domain Eukaryota; kingdom Metazoa; phylum Arthropoda; class Insecta; order Diptera; family Asilidae; genus Dysmachus; species Dysmachus trigonus. Next base: position 20,405,175 of record OX454320.1, read on the forward strand.
GCAATTTTCTGCGACAGTCCTCGAACTTCATTTCGTACTCCTTGTACGCTTTCTTGTCCGGATGGTTAGCGTTTTGCCTTTTCCAGTTCTCGAATTCTTCCTCCCATTTTTTAAATTGTTCATCAAATGCTCGCTCCTCTGGGGTCTTGTCGTCGTCATCCTTTACCATAGGTTTCTGTTGATCAATCTGCTGACTTGGGAAACAATCCTGTCGTTCCTTTTGCTGATTTTGGAAGCGATCCTGGCGGTCCATCTGTTGATTTTGGAAACGATCTTGTCGATCCATTTGTTGATTTGAGAAACGATCCGGACGATCCATCTGCTGATTCGGAAAACAGTCCTGGCGGTCCATCTGTTGATTCGGAAAACAGTCCTGGCGGTCCATCTGTTGATTTGGGAAGCAATCCTGACGCGAGTTACCGCCAAAATTTTGATTTTGGTTTTGAGAATTTTGCCACGAATTCCTTCCACCGCGATCGTTGTCGAATCGTCCTCTATCAGAATCACGATCGCGATCTCTGCCCCGATCTCTGCCTCGACCGCCGCCGCCCCTGTTGAAGTTGTCGCCATAATTGTCGCGATCGCGACCACGGTCATTGCCGTAGCCTCCACCACCCCGTCTATCGTTAAAACCTCGGTCATTATTCGACCTCCAGGACTGCTGCTGGTTGCGCTGATTCTGACCGAATTGGTTGCGCTGGCTGTTCTGTTGACCGTAATTGTTATTCCCCGACATTTCCTGCCTATTAGAAAACGATTCTTCTTCCTTCGAGTCGCTCTTCTCGTTCGATTCCTGTGGGGGCGGTGGAGGAGGCGGTGGCGGGGGATTCGCTGTAACAGCACAAATGTTAGGATTATTCATAACACTCGTCGTCTGCGTCGGCGGGGGTGGCGGAATCGAGTAGTTGGACGTCCCGGTCGGCAGGGCTGGGGCTACGTAAGGAGTAATCGTCGGAACAAATGGAATGCTCGGCGCTGCGATGCCCAACTTCGCCTGCATCTCTCGCTGGTACTGTAATTAAGGCGGTACTTCGCAAATTCTAGTTTTCGGTTAATTAAAAAATTTTCGCCTACCTGCTCGCCATATTGCGCGTGCCACTGCGCGTACTGCTGGTGATAAGTCTGCCATTGCTGCCAATTCTGCTGTAGGGCGAGCTGCTGCTCCGGCGAGAGGGCCGCGTACTGTGCAGGCGTGTAGGAGGCCGGCGCCTGTCCTGCCGCCGAGTAGGCGGCACCGGTCGTTGCCCCAATCGCCGCCGGGGCTGGCGGGGCCGCTACGCTCGTCGCTGGGGCCGCGGACGCTGGAGGCATCGGGGCCGTACCCCACTGTGGCCACGACATTCCCACTTACTTCAGTTCTTTTAAGACGTTACTCGAATACTGCGGCGCTTCTTTTTCGCGATAGTTTTTATTCAGGTTCTGTTCTAAACGGAGAAGCACTCAAACACAAAATTATCCTCGCGCAAAATGCAATACACAAATCGCACAATTCACTTCCATTTTTCAAAGCTGAAGAGCCACGAGCTGTGAGCCGAGAGCTCGTTTATATGAAAGTGCTACAGCTGACTGGAGAGTTTGGAGACGATCGTTAAGAAAGTATGCGAAATTTTTTGAAAACCTTTCCCATTATAGCATCAATTTTCTAAATGATAATTCACTGACGGAAGATCTACTCGCCTACAAAATGGTATATTTTTTAATTCCTTCTACATGCTTATTTAAGGGAACTTGACACATCCAAAAGCTGAAATTTGTTTTTTGGAAAATTGGAAGATTGAAGAGAAGAAAATAGATATTTTAATGAAAAGCACGAAAAATGACACGCCGAAATTATGAAAAATTACACGCCGCGGTATATTCTTCGCTACAAAATTTGGAAACCGTATTACACTTTAATATAATGAAATTCTTATTCTTGAAGGCATTTCCCATATAGTCAATCATATAAAAAATATTGATTTTTTGAAAATTTGGGTGTGTCAAGTCCCATTAAGGGATACCCCACGTTAGACAGTTCAAAATATCTAGTAAGTTTTTTTACTTCATAAATTGTCAGAAAAGTGTCCGGAGAAAATGTTCATAAAGTTTTAGATTGAAGTTCGTATTCTTTCTACTAGGCTATTCGTAATTCGCTACTAGCCTATTCGAAACTTTAAGGGGACCTTTACTTTCAAAATCGGGGAAAAACACACTTTTTAAAATTTTTTTGTTTTGAAAAGACTATTATATGTATTATTCTGAAACCTCTTGAACATTATTGGTAAGATAAAAAGAATTTTTAAATGCAACTTTAGTTTATTTTAATGCCTGCAGAGGGCGTCATCCAAAATGCATTTTTAAAACGGCCACATTTCTCTAGGACTTCCTGTAACAGGTAGAGTAAAAATCTTTAGTGGATTGTTTTCATAAGGCACAAAACTAGTACCTAAACCTAAAAAACCTTTTACTTGTAATAAATATATCATTTTATACACATTTTTCTAAAAAAGTTAAAAAACGACTATAAGTTAGGGGTAAACTAACCTCCGCATAAAAAAGTGGGGGGTTAAAGGTTTAGTTACTAGTATATTTGATAAAGAATCGAATAGCGTTTGGTTTGTTAAAATCGGTTGAATAGTTTTTGAGATACCGATGCGGCCATTTTCAAAAATGTGATTTCGAGAAAAACGCGTTCAAAGTTTTTGCTATATAATTTTTGCATATAAAATGCGTAGAGGTATCGTTACAAATATAGGTAAAACTTTTTTTCTTTTACGAATTTCTTAAAACGGTTTTAGGAGAGTGTTCGTGTGATGTTAAGAAGGTCCCCTTAAACTCGTTTTTCTCAAAACGATATTTTGTCATTTACATGTATGATTACTCAAAAACTAATTGACCCATCGTTTTAAATTTTGTTATACGTTTACCTTATTGAATTACCAAGAATATGGAATTATCGTTTTTTATTCATAAAGCATAAAGAGGGTGAAAATTGATACATAATCTTTAGTCAGTCATAAAACATTAAATTTTCAACTTTTTCAACCGCATATTAGTTCTTCTTCTATCTGGCGTGACTGTAACGTGTATCTAACAGTAGAAATTGTCTATAGATAAGGATTTTGCTTATATAAAATGTTTAAATGTAATCTGATATTATGTCAATGTTATATTCACACTACATCCATGGCGTTGGGCGAACAATCACAGCGATAAATTTAAGCAAGCTTTTTATCAAATAAATACAAGAAAAATTAGCATAATAACTGAATATATACTGAACTGATTGATATATAGTGTATTGTCGGAAATGATTATTTCACCCGTTGACGAATTTAGCAAAATTTAAAAGCCTTTGTAACGTAAATTCAAACTGAAGAAACTCTACAAAGATTTCATATAAGTCTGTTGGAATTTTAATATTTGTCAACCCTGCCGTGCTGGCTGAAGCCAATCAAGAAATGTCACTGTCACTTCCCCTGTCAACAAACCGTCCGAGAAGTTTGGTTGATTTTCCTGCAAAATTGCGAAAAACATGTGTTCTCCCGAGCAGTTATTTAAGTCCGCGGTGGAAAAAATATTTAACAACTGGACCGGACTTCGTCTGGCTGTGGAGCACGGGATGGGAGGACGCCAGAGCCATCAGGTAATATTTAAAATCTGATAAACTTGGGCTCCTTGTCAGAAAATAACAATTTTTCCACATTTCCTCCTTTCAGACCGCAATCGACGTTATGAATTACATGTACGATTATTGCGTAGGAAACCCCGACTTATCGCAATCAGAAATTGCTGAGATTCTAGAGGAAATAATGGACCAGGAGTTCGACACAATTCTTGAGGACGGTTCTGTGCCGGGTAAGCAGATTCATTTTGCCTTCTCGCTCTGCTGTTTACTTTTGAAAATTTGTAGAAATATCGGGCCATTTGCTGATGTTTTTAGAACTTCTTAAGAGCGGCAATCAAGCTGAGGTGGAGAAGGCTTTAGCCCGATTTCCTCAAAGTAACCACTGGCTGGTGCCCAGTGCTAGAGTAACGTACGTCCGGGATGATAGCGACTCCAGTTCGAGTGATGAGGAACTTGAGGTCGGTGCCCAGTGCTCAATGGACGTGGATATGCCAGAAACAAGCAGAAAAACCAATGAAGCACCTGAAGAAGAGTGCGAGCCCGGGTGGACGACTGTGAAAGGAAGGCGAAAAAAGTAGTTTTTTGTTAAGGAAGTAAATAAATCGAATCTGCAGAGTAGAAACGGTTGTCTGAACTTATGGATGATAAGGAGAAATTGTGGAACATCTTGCTTGACCTCTGTGAAAAATAGCTTACTTTCTTACTCTGTAAAAATAGCTTACCTTCAGAACCGATGTTTGGACGAAACACACGCTCCTAGTTACCTGCGAAATTAACATTATATAAGAGTAATTCCTAGAAGGAATATAAAGTAGAATTGGGGGGGGGAATAGGCATAGAAAAAGATTTTACTATAATAAGTATACAGAAGGAAAACCGGACTTTAAAAACGGGTAGGTAGCACTATAACAAAGGAGAATGGGGAAATACAACAGTTCTAGAAAAAGCCTGGCTCTTATTAAATTAAAAATAAAAATGGTAAAAAATGGTATTTAAATGTAATAATATAATAAGAAATGCATACATATATATATATATATATATACAGGGTGTCCCGAATCAACGTAGGAAAAGCTATACCAATCGATTCCTTGGAGTGTCCTTATCAACGTTTGTTATGAGACTCTCCTCCGCCCTTAAAATGCCTCTATCTCCCTCAAAAAGTTTGAGGTGAGTGAATTTTTTTCAGAGGTTCGCTCACTTAAGTCCTTTTAGGTCTTTGTAACTACATCGAGCTTTGAGTCCTTACTCCAAAGAGGAGGAGAACACCTTTCCAACGATACCCCACTTGTTAGGATATGTCCAAACATGCAAAAGGCAGAGAATCATTTCTCTTCTCCCTGAAATATTAATTGACTACACGTTGACAGAAATTCCTTTTCTCTTTCATACCCAAATCTGGTAGAAGACCGAATACCCAGGACAAATCTTTCAAACCATTCAGTCTCACCTTCTTTCTGCCTAAGACTATGGAGAAAATCATTTATATATCTAGATCTAAATGATAGTGGTGATCATTTTCAATTAATAATTACAATTCCTCGTAATGGAATTGAAAACTTTTTCAAGTCGAGTAATAAGGAAATCAACATATTAATTACAAGTTACATATACAAAATTCAATTCCAGGGAATTTAAAAAATTAAAATTTTAATTCCGACCCAGTTCTGTTTGGAGAGATCCATGTCTTATTATCTGGGTAAAATTGAGTCAACGGATTAAGTTTTTGTGAAGCAGATTATTACTAATATTCCCTGGGATTGTACCGTGATTTTATATTGCCTGGGCGAAATTCCAGATACAGAAAAAACCAGAAACCCAAAATAACCGCCCTTCTGTTGGAGGGATTCCGGAAGATTTGTGATCTGATCATGGAGACACTTTTCATAGACGCAAACCCTTTTATTTAGCATCTGAGTATGTGAGTTGCGAACATATCCCCTTAATTGTCAGCTGTTGGTAAAACAAAGAGCTGTCAAGATCCCGGTAAAAGTTTGATTTTTAGCTTAGATCGTAATTTTTGGAGGTACACCAGTAGCAAGGGATCAACTTGGTTTTTGCACTTTTCTGGCATTCAAGAAAAACTTCCGCATGGAAGAGACAGTGGATGATAATATTTCAGATATTAGCGATGAAGAGACAGAGATCACACCACAAAAGGTATTTTGAATAAGTGTTATCTTTACCCAATTAAATTTGCTCTAATCTCACCAATTTCAGATTCTAGAAAACATAGAAAACGCGTGGCAAAATGAAAAATTCGCCCCAGAAATCCTTCCTGCCGAGGAGGACATGCTAGAACTTTTGCTGTCCCAGTTGGAGCACATGGAAGAGAATTTAAAAAGCGTCGATAAAAACGATATGCTATTTACCGTCCACAAAATGGAACTCGAACGGATCCGATACATTCTGGCCAGCTACTTCCGCTGCCGGCTGAACAAAATCGAGAAATTCACCAAGGCCATTCTTCTGGACGAGGAGGAGCGCCTGGGACAAAATAAACGTCTTACCAAAGCAGAGAAGACGTTCGCCATGGAATATTCGAAGCATATCGAAGACTACTTCCAGCAAGTGGCGCTCCAGCACATGCCCAATTTGCAGAGGTTTGATGGGAACCAACAGGTCGTCCGGCCGAACCTGATGAGCCATGTCTTCATCAAGGCAAATGAACCTGGTAAGTAGCACGTGCAATTTGCTTGCATTTTAATTGGTTTATTATTTTACTCCCCAGTCCCTGGTGTGGTGGTTGGGGTGGACGATGATGAAGTGGACATGACCCCGGGATCCCAGCACATAATTCCATACAAGCTGGTTTCGGACTTAATTCTTAAGGGCAGTGTACAACTAATTTAAATAAAAAAAAACAGTAGAACAGAACTTTCATTAGCTTGACAATTTGGTAGAGGAATTTTTCATTTATTATTTATTAACCCTTTGAAACACGTATTGTTCTAGCCATCGAAATTTTATGAAAATTATTAAACAAGGGTTCTTGAGGTCACTGATTACGAATTTACTATTAGATTTTTTAAATTCAAAATGAATCCAAATGATTTTTTTTTATTTTTGTGCACCATTTTGAATTTTCAAAATCTGACAGATTTCTAATCAGCGATCCCGAAAACCATTATATATACATTTCTAGATAAATACAGGTAATCTTTGATCTTGTCGTGGATTTATTCTAGAAAAAGTTATGTTTTTCGTTATTTATTTCAACATTTCATAAATAATTATAATTATGATTATTAGGATCTTACGAAGCTAGAAAATAAAAAGCTGCTACGGAATTGATCATATATATATTGCTCATAAATAATAAAAAACCAACGGCATGTTTATGGGTCTCTGGGTAACCCGTCTGGGTTAACTCATCAACAGGCTTTGTACATCCATCGTTTACAAAAGAAAGATACTATGCTAAGTAACATACCTATTCGTTTTTAGGGTTCCGTACCTCGAAAGGAACAAACGGAACCCTTATAGGATCACTATGTTGTCCGTCCGTCTGTCTGTCTGTCAAGACCCTTTTTCTCAGGAACGCGTGGAGATATCAAGCTGGAATTTATATCAAATACTCAGGTCTATTGTCCCTTGGAGCTGTGCAAAAATCAAACTTCTAAGCCAACGCAATCAAAAGATACAGCCGTTTATGCCGCAAATTTTCGACACTCGCAAGGGAATCAAAACCTACAGGGTACTCCCGTGAACTCAGAATCTTGAAATTTGGTCCGAAGCAACGTCTTATAGCACAGATAAAGGAAAAATTGCGAAAACCGTAAATTTTTAGTTACATCATATAATAAAAATATTTTTAATAATTTTAAACTTACTACCCCTTTCCTCATGAACGCGTAGAGGTATTAAATTGAAATTCATATCAAATACTCAGGTCTATAATACATTTAAGCTGTAACAAAATCAAACTTCTATGTCAACTCAATCAAAAGAAACAGCAATTTAAGCCGCATATTTTCAAACTCGCAACTACTCGCAAGGGAATCAAAACCTAAAGGGTACTTCCAGTCGACCTAGAATCTTGAAATTTGGCATGAAGCAATGTTTTATAGAAAAATTCCGAAAAACTTAAATTTTTAGATACATCACATATTTTTTGGGTGAACTTTTACTTATATACCTACAGGTTTGTACGGAACCCTCGGTGCGCGAGTCCGACTCGCACTTGGCCGGTTTTGTCTAACTCAAATTTGTCACTTGCAAAGTCAATTATTGAAAAACAAGGGAGTAGTCATGTAATTCGAACCGGCCAAAAATGTGAGATCATTTACGAAAACGGTCTGATATAAAACGAATCAACCAAAATTTGGCAGTCGTTGTGACTGATTTTTGTTCGAAGTGTTTAGATTGATCGTCTTGAGGAATAATGTCAAAAATATAAGTGAGAACAAGTAAAAATATTCTTATTTAAAGCAACTTAAAATTAATGTTATGATAGAACTTCAGAAACTTATGATTAGTAATGTAAAATAAGAAGGAAAACGAATGATGCTATTAACAAAGAACAACAAAAGTATCATTCTTTTAACTTTTGGGAAAATAGAACATCAAATACAGCAAAATAATGATGAATTAATTCATTGAAATATAAAATCCTTCATCCGATACCTACACTAAAAAAGAGAAAGATCTAATAATCTAATTGAATTTATGGCAGTATTCTCTGCGGTCGAAATATTTAGATGACGCCAAGAGAAGTTTTATTTTATTAATAATATTTATTAAAATTAGTCGAAACACAAATAGATGAATATAATCTGAAATAGCCGACAATCGTTCGGTGAATTTGTACTCTGGTCACTCGGGAGCGTTTTCAAATTTACAAGTTTTAATAGATTATAACAGTCTACAGCACCAGTAACGATATCATCTCTACGTTTTGAGAGAGGCGACAAATCCAGCAGTTTTAATCTCATACGGAAAAAGATTAGAGAGATTAGACAACAGTAAGTGACAAAGAGCAAACTGCAAGAAACTTTTTTGATTGATGCGAATTACGTTCGCATTGTAATGAGGTCTATGGAAGCATATTCTAAAATAGGGCGAACAAAAACACAACATACAATTATTTAAATGCGGAGATCAACGAATTAATGGACCAACATTTAATGAAGCCTAACGTTGTATTGGCATGATTAATTATATTATCAATATGAAGCCCAAAATCAATTTTAGAATTAATCAGCAAACCAAGATCCACAATACTTTCATTTCGTCTTGTACGTAATAAGCATAAAAGATTTTCAAATCATCAGCATATGTTAAAACGTGAATTTTGCGGAGTAAGGGAAACAAATCATTGATAAATATAACGAAAAGTAATGGTCCAAGGTAACTGCCCTGTGGAACTCCATACAAAACAGAAATATGGGCAGAATAGATAGACGAAAATATAACCTTGAAGTTAGTGAGTTATAACTGAATCCATAAACCGAGATCTTTGAAAAAAACAAGGCGGAGTATTTTAAAAATAAGCATTTTATGAGAAAGCTTAACAAATGGTTTACTAAAATCGGTTGTAGAGATGCAAAACGTCGTTTTTTCTGTTAATATACCAATTTTTAAAAGAATTTCGAACAACGTATTCACGTTAAAAAATCGCGGACGTGACCCGACGACACAGCTATCAAATTTTTTTACAGATAATCAATGCTCTCACCTAAATAAAGTCCTCTTTCTCTTTTTTTCAGAAATGCTCACTCATTGGTAAATTCTAGGCGTCATGGCTCAGAATATTTCCTCAGAGCATGCCCTGCTTTTATCGTTTCTATAAAAGTACCCATGTTTTCTTATTTTAACCCAAATCGAACTTCAGATTTTTTTTTTTCTTAAATCAAAGATACTTTTCGTCCAAAGAAGGCGTACAAGACAATACATTTATATTTTTAAAATTTTCAATTACTTACGAATTTTGTAGCCTGGAATTAAAACATTCCCCCTAAACATACCAGATTCATTTCTCTACAAAATTATATAGCATTCCGTAATTCTGAAAAACCTGATTATCGTTACTATGGTAATTATTACGATGGTAACCAGTTAAGATAACAAAGGTGACGTTTCGGCAGCTGTTATTTCATGTCCCTCCATCTAATCCACATTAAATAAAAATGAGTTATAGCTGGAATTACGATTATCCACAAATTGCTAGGGATTCAGGTTTTACGTTACAGCAATTCCAAGACGGCTCCATTAACTGGCGAGCAATAGGTATGTCTCCCAGGATAGTACAGAATAGTTTTTTCTAATCACACCACTCCTCAGGCTCAGTGGAAATAAGTAGGCTAGTTTCCGAGCAGGACTTTGAGCAAGTGGACTGCTTGTTAGATTATCTCTTAGAGGCTCCGCTGGCCCCTATTCTTAAGAGCAATGTCCTAGAAAGTGGGCTCTGTAAATTCTTTGGCCTAGCTCAACTTGGGATCCAGTACCTTCTCTTCTGTAAGAAATTTTTGGATAAAACTGTGGCTAGTTTGCGTGAGACTTTGCGGGAAAATCAAGCGGAGATATACAAATTGAAATCACAAAATGAAGAAATTAACAAGGAATTCCTGCGGTTACACAAAAAATTAGAACGTTTAGAAGAAATCAATAAAGTTTTGTATCCTTGTCCAACATGCCCGAAAAATTTTGTAAGTAGTGACATGCTTAAGACGCATATTGCTAGAAAGCACTCTCAGGATCAGAGTAAAACGGTAGAAGTAAGTGATAAGACTTTAATTAACACTATCAAACTGGAGCTGGAAATTAAGCAATTGAAAGAGCGGCTAAATGCAGCCGAAAAGCAGATTAAAGAAAATAATGTACCTCAAAAACAAGAACGCGCTACTTCTCCTACTCCTAAAATTGTTGAAGACGAGGAGATTAAACAATTGAAAACGACTTCCGTACAAACTGAGATAATTGTTAGTAACGTTGGAATTCAAACTAATCTCAGTGATGATAAAGACTTTGATGAAGTTGTGAATAATGAGTTAAAAAGAAATCAAGAACTACTCCAGGAAATACGAGACAAATTTTCAGATATCGAAAAATGGAAAACACAAGAAACAGAATTTAGTCAAAAGTTCATGGAATCTGTTATGGAAAAGTTACAAACTTTAAAATGTCCAGAAGGTAATATTTCTATTGAAAAGGACATCCAACCTGTGATCGCGAAAGCAATTCGTAATTTTGACAATGTCTATATGGATAAATTGAATGGAATCGCGGACAAAATCGAAGGCTCTTTAAGACTAAGTTTTTCTGATTTACAAGACGAATTAAAGCAATTATGTGAAACACAAGAAAAGGTTCAGTCCACAGTTGGAAGTCTTTTGAAAGAACGCACTTCTCAAAATCCTGGCAATTGTGCTAGAGAAATTGGATTAGTAAAGAGGTAATCGAAATTATTTCTATTTAGTTTGAAGTTGTTTGCTAAAATTACTATATATTTTTTAAGGTCTCCAGAAATCCAAAAACCGATTGTTTATTCCACACAAACTCAGTTAGTAGAGAAAAAGGACAACGAATTAAGTATGCAAGCAGGAACTTCTAATGCTAAAAAAGACAATTCGATTGAAAAGAAATCATTCATTGGTGATTTTGAAGCAGATGTCCATTATGCACCTCCTCCTGTAATTAGAAGTGTGGGAAAAGATTTCCCTGATCAACATATAGCTTATCAAAGGAAGAAAAAGGCTCATAGGTTCGTAAACATGAATACGTATATATGTACTCTTACTTTTTAGGTACTTTTAATCTTTGAGTATAGTATAGAAATATGGAGCCTTGCAAATTTAGAATTTTATTTATTGTAAAAATAATGCTACTTTTTTCTGATTTTTCGAATTTTATTCTACAAAGAAAACGGTACACTATTAATTATCAAAATATTTTCCGTTATTGTCCTTTTGCCACCGGCTCGGTAATTCATGGATTCCCTCGCGAAAGAATTCTTGGCTTTTCGATGCAAAGAAAAATAATTTTAATACAATTTTAACTACAAATATCTTGTTAAATTCTTATAAAAAATAAATCAAACTCAAATCGGACCACACCTTCATAAGCAGAAGCGGAATGTTATTAAGAAAATGTCTCCACTTTACCACAAAGAATATATACTTTTATTTTTAATGAATTTCTAATCTACCCAAAGAAGACAATAGTATTTCTTAACAAGATATTATTTTCAGATATTCTAAAGAAGAAACTAAAACTGTTGATATCAATGCGGAATTAAGTACGAGACTTGAAGATCTTGGGATTAGTCCAAAGGTTGATTCAGTACCAGGAAATGTAGCCTCTCGTGCATTACAGCTTATGGCAAAAAAGCATAAAGCGCAGAAGGTGCTTAATTTCTTACGAGTAAGGAATCGAATAAAGAAAGTTGTGGACAAGCTATCTAGTGAAAGAGTATTAAAAGAAACGGATCACACTTCAGTTGGCTCAGCAAGCTCAGAAACTTCTTTCGATGAAAGATCGAAACAAAATGATTCACCAGAAAGTTTAGATGACTTCAAGCTACGACTGGAAAAACTTCTGAGTACACCAATTGAAAAGGCATCGAAGTCACTGTACAGTACACCAACACCAGTTTCTAATATTTCCCCGCAGGGGGATAGTGCTCAGAAGAAGCCAGTTCCTGTTCCTCGAAAGAGGGTAGTTTTTGACTTGGAGCGCACGGGAATGCGAAGCCCACCTTCGGATGGTTAAGCTAATGAAAAATTTTAAATTTCATTTATACTGTTTAATTTAAAGCGTGTGCTATTTGAGAAATCTTTTCACTTTCAACTTTGTCTCCATGATATCAGTCAGAGCTGTAATATTTAATTTAGTACAATTACAAATAAATAAATAATTGTTTTCAATAACAATTACAAAAAAATTTCAATTACAATTCCCAGAAAGTATTTAATACATTGAATTATTGAAATCTTCTATTACAATTCTTAGTTATTAATTAGAGAATTGGAAACGTTTAGTTGTAATTGTTAGAAATTGTAATTCTAGTCATGTTTTGCAAATACAGAGCTCTAAGCTGAACAATATTAATTCGGTAATGATTACTTAGCTGCCGACAGCACTTGAGCTTGAAAAACCCTATATTATACATTATATTAATTATTTAAAGAAATTTTAAAGATTAGCGTAATAAGACAGTAAAAAATGATAATAACACAATTCTGCAAAATTTGAGTAATTAAAAGTTTTTTTTTAGTTTTAAAAACTATTTTTGATGTTATTTAAGGCGCTAAATACGAATCTGAAAACCAATATTTTTAACCACGTAAAGTTTTTGAGAAAATTATGTCTAAAATGTGAAATAAGCGATATGTTGGCTATTTTGCAAAAATTTAGAAATAACAGAATGCTGTAGAAATTTGTTTCTTGGCTTAAATTAAAGTTTAAACCTTAAACAATATATATATTGATAATTCAAAAACCTTAAAAACTTCTACAAAATATTCAAAGAAATTCACTTTTTTTTTATAAACCCGGTTTCCACAAAGATATCAGTAACAGTTACAGCTAAATTTCACTTTATATACATAGCTTAGATCTCAAGCTTTCATTCGAGCATCATTTTGATATTCTGCGAAAATCTGTTATTTTTTAACAAATTGCTAAAAATGATCTTAATATGGATTTTTTCACTTTTTATTTTTCTCGAAAACTGATGTGATGGAAGATGTTCGTTTTCGGATTCTTAACACGTTAAACGCCATGCCGCGGCCCTAGGGACCGACGTTAGACTTTCCGTTCAGGCCTTTAAATTCATATTACACGACCGCGCGTGTCGGTGAGACTAAATATTTTGCTTAGGCGACATAGATTTTTGTTCATTCAAGGCTTAAAAAAAACGAATATAATATTTAGAAAAAGTTAATGTAGTTTATTAAAACAGGGTAAACTGAGGTGTGGTTTGTCAGTTCAATATTGTAAATATTTATATTATTTGAAAATTATTGTAAGGTATTCTTCAACCTCTGGTTTCTGTTGTGGCTTCATTTATACATATTATTGTTTCCCAATTAAATTTGTTTTATATTACAATTTTAATTTTTGTCTCCTTTTCTTACCAACTGCATCCTGGTGCTTTTATCTGACCTACGCTATATATTATAAATCTAAGCCCTATTAGTGGTTTAAGGATTCATAAATATTGAAAAACGTCTTTAATATCAATAGGCGTTCTGTATATTTATCATCATGTCCAAAATTAAAATTACCAAACTTTTAATTACAGCTTCTTATGTACAAGTTAGAATCAAACAGCAACAGAAAACCTAAGGTCAGTTAAACCATTTATGCACTTGCTATCTTCTCTTGAGTGGCCTGGGATTGGTTGTCAGCTGAAGTCACTGTTGCGTCAGTTCCGCATTCGAGGCATGGGAAGCGCTGGTACAATGCAGCCCTATATTTAGGGTGGCTAATACCATATACAATTGGGTTATAAACAGCGTTACACTTGGCAAAGACAGATCCCCAAATTGTAGCAAGTGGTGTTAGTTTAATCGTTTCGAAGATACCGCTGTAGTTGATGATGAGATATGGCGTCCAGGCCATGAACCATAGAGAGATTGTGACGAGAGCGACCTTGGCCAACTTACCCTCAATGCTCTTGTTGGCATCCTCTGAAGATCGGAGCGAGGCAACATTCATTTTCTTGGCTTGCTCTCGCATGGCTTTTTCGTGGTCGGACACAGCCTAAGGTATTATAGGAGGATTCAATAAGTTAGAGTTAGTGGTTGGCTAGTTCAGCTAGGCCTTACCTTAATAATGAACCAATAGGAGTAGATGATCATGAAGAGAGGTAAGTAGTATACAAAGATGGAGTAGACCAAGATGTATGATCGACTGCTCCAATCCTTGCTAAGATAGTCAGTTCCGCAGGCAGTCATGTTTCCTTCAGGGACATATCTATTCCAGCCGAAAAGAGGGGCAATAGTCCACATAATAGCGAACGTCCAGATTCCCAAGATTTTGACCAGTGCTGCTCCGTTTGATAGTGGCTTTCCAGCCATACCAATGACGATGACATTGTAACGATCGAAGGCGATCATGGTCATGGTCCAGATTGAGATACAGCCAAACAGGGATCCAAACATTCCGTAAAGGTGGCACATAAATGGCCCAAGCACCCATGTTTCGTAGTAACAATTGAGTACCATTGTAGGGAACATCGTTGTCATCATCAGGAAATCGGAAATGGCCAAGTTGACTACGAAAAGATTGGATGGGGTTCTGAGTGATTTAGTTGTTGTGAAGATGAAGATGACCACAAAATTTCCAATAACAGCAATGGTTCCGATCACAGTCATAACGAATCCCAAGATTCCGTGCCACAGAGGATTCATGGGGGGGAACTGATACCAGTAAGAGTCCACCAGATGAAGCATATCCGGTGGTACGCTGTCCACGACCGTCATGTTGCCACTTCCATAGGCCTGGAAGTAGGGCTCGGCGATTCTTTCTAAAGCCATATTGTGTGACTTTTTAGAATGATGTGCCCAAAAACTTTACACAAATTCACACCAGGTAATATTACTGAAGAAAATCGTTGATTTTACAACGAACTACTTCAGTTTAAAGAGGTTTTTTTCCTCGAGAATGTAAATGTTGAATACGGCGGCTCAACTTTGAGCTGTTGATGTCCTGCCAACTGCTTTTATACCCAGCCAAGCGGTAATCCAATTTGCTAGCCATATGCAGAGCATATTTATAATTTTTACGACATTTCTTAAAGCGTTCAAATTGGATATTCAAATTTAATAATATCGATTGAGCTAAGAGTTGTACGCTGTTCGATTTGGTTGTAAGAAGGTTCAAGTTTAGAAGCTTTCAATGGGTGTATGTATATCAAAGGTTATTTGGGCATATTGGCAAGTGACTCAAAGTATTTTCTCAAAATGTTCCTCTATTCCCGTTAAAAGTATTTTTTCTCTTATTTTTATTTAGATTAGTACAGCTTGTTGAACCCACCAAAATAAGGGTACGAGCTTTTTCCACAGCCAATTTTTTTATCTGTGTACACGATAATGTTGGAACAATTGCAAAAATCGAATTCATTTATTGTCAGCTTAAAGTACTCTTCATAGCAGGATAAACTTAAACAATGTGTAGTAAATCTTGTTATGAAAAGGTTGAAGAACTAACATTTTATTAGACAAAAATGCTGATTTTTAATTCCTATAAAATATTGCCCAAAGATAACCTAAGAAAATTATAACAATTTTGTGAGACTGAAAAACAATCAAAGATTTTTACTTTAGAATATACTAGTCATTACTTGAATAAACCAATTTTGATTAAAAGCATAATCCAACTAGTTCTTTTATCGTATACACACATTTCAAACCCATTCGGAAATGACTTTTTTCCAAAACATGCCTATAAATGTTTGTCAATGGAAAACAGTGATATAAAATATCTATAGAATTTTGTCTATATATTATGAATTCGTAAACGAAAATGTCCCATCACGTCATGTTTTTAGCAAAATAGGTTACAAGTACAAAAGGTCGTATCTAGAAAATTTTTGAAAATTTCTTAAAAAGTAGCGTGTTAAGAGCTCGTAAACGACTCAAAAAAAAAGCCTGAATGCTTACCTAGATATATGAAATACCTTTCTAGCACTTAAAAACCATCCTGGGAAATATTTGTTTGAATAACGTGTACCAGGTGTGATCTTTATTCACTACTAGCTGGGTTACCCGGTTTCACCCGGCGTTGGGTAAATACTTACTAATTAAACACTTCTCAAATGTTCTAGTTTGTTATATCCTAGAAATTGTTTCAACCCGAAAATCCCTTTATGGATCCGCTAACTTGAATTTCCAAAGCTTAGGTTAGGTTAGGTTGCCGTGGCTGCCTGACGGCACACTTAGGCCACAAGGGCCCATTGTGATACCACACGAGGGCTTTTCCCAGAAAACTAGCTAACCTTGAACCACTTCGTGCCTTTGATGAAGTGTTCAATGTCTCTGACGTTCTTTGAACTCAGATCCGACAAGTCATCAAAGAAATAAGCGCCCAGATATCTGTTTCTGCACATAGATAGTGCTGGGCATTGGCACAGGAGGTGGGTTATGCTTTCCTCCTCCTCCTCATTTTGACAACTTCTGCAGAAGTCGTTGGAGATAACGCCTAGTCTGTTGGCATGTTTGCCCACAAGGCAATGCCCCGTAATTACCGCCACGACGTTACTAATGGCCTCCCTCCTGAGAGTAATCAGGTTCTTTGACCTATTATGGTCAAATGTTGGCCAGATCTGCCTGGTGGTCACACAAGTATTCTCGTTTCTCCACCTATTTTCGGCAATCCTTAAGTACGATCTTATAATCTCTGCTTTACAGGAGGCGAGCGGTGCTCCTATCCGCCGGATGATATCCCTTTCTGGAAGGGTCGTTCCCTGCCTGGCTAGCTCATCCGCTCTAATATTTCCCGGGACATCACTATGTCCTGGTACCCAAATTATACTAATATTAACCCCCCCCTCCGCTACTTGATTAAGCAGAGAGCGGCAGTCCGCAACCACCTTTGATGTCGTATACACACCCGTTAGTGATTTAATTGCAGCCTGGCTGTCAGTAAAGATAGAAATATCTCCGGGAGGAGACATATTCTCCTGCAGCCATAAGAGGGCTTCCATGATAGCCATGACCTCCGCCTGAATTACGCTGCTGTGGTCTGGCAGCCGAAATGACGCTTCGAGGCTCAGTTGCTCCGAGTATATTCCACCTCCAACTCTGCCCCTCAGCTTTGAGCCATCAGTGAATATCTTCACCGAATTTGCTTTGCTAAGAAGTTCTTCCCCCCACTCATGTCTCGCTGGAATAAGCGAGTCGAATTTAATATCGAAACATGGGTTTGGAATAACATAGTCTAAACCTTGGGTACAAGTGCTAAGGATTTTTGAATGACCATAATCCATGCGTGCCCAGGGATGTATAGAATTGAGCCTAGCAGCAATGGAGGCAGCAGTTTGCTTACCAAATAGTTCCATTGGAAGGAGATGGAGGATGACATTCAGGGCTTTGGTGGGAGTTGTCCTGAGTGCACCCGTGATCAGGACAGAAGCCATTCTTTGGATCCTATCCAGCGCATTCTGGTGGCATGCCCTCTCTAGGGCGGGCCACCACACTAGCACACCGTATACCAGTATCGGCCTGATCACTGTCACGAAGAGCCAGTGGACAATGCGTGGTTCTAAGCCCCATCTTTTGCCGATTGCACTTTTGCATGAGTACAAGGCTATTGTAGCCTTACGTACTCTTTCAGCAATGTTGGCTTTCCAATTCAGCTTCCTATCCATAACGAGACCAAGATATTTTACCTCGTCCGTGAGTTCCAACCTCACTCCACCAAGGAGTGGTGTATTAAAAGAGGGAATCTTGTACTTCCTGGAGAATAGTACAAGTTCCGTTTTATTCGGGTTAACGCACAAGCCACTATTAACACTCCATACCGTGAGCTTGTTTAGGGCCTGTTGTAACACCTCCGACAGCGTATTCAGGTACTTGCCTGATACTGAAATGACAATGTCGTCCGCATACGCAACTACGCAGCAGCCCGAGCGCTCAAGATCCAGGAGGAGATCATTCAGGGTCAGGTTCCACAGAAGCGGCGACAGGACCCCTCCCTGGGGGGTGCCCCTGTACACATGTCTTCTGATGGAAGATGCCCCAAGAACCGAGTTGACAATCCTGCCACACAACATCTGATTGATCAACGCAATGATTGATTCGTCCAGATCAAGACCCCTCATGGCTCCCGCGACTGCTTCAGGTCTGACATTATTGAACGCTCCCTCGATGTCCAAGAAGGCCGCCAGTGTGTACTCCTTGTACAGCATGGCCCTCTCAATGTGATCAACTAGGGTATGCAGGGCCGTTTCGGTGGATTTGCCCTTGGTGTAAGCGTGCTGCGAGGGTGATAATCTCGCCGGATTTACATACCCTCTTATATGTATATCGATCAGTCTTTCTAGCGTTTTAAGAAGAAAGGAAGAAAGACTTATAGGCCTGAAGTCTTTGGGTCTGCAGTGTGAGACCTTCCCCCCCTTGGGAATGTAGACAACCTTGACTTCAGTCCAGGTCTTGGGAATATAGACCAGGTTGAGACAGGCACTGTAAATAGCCAACAGCCAGGGAATAATTATCTCCGAGGCTTCCTGAAGCTCAGCTGGTATGATGTCGTCCAAGCCTGGGGATTTGAAAGGCTTGAAGCTTTTTATAGCCCATTCCAATTTTGTCCTACTGAGGATTTTCTGGGCGAGTTCATTGGGGATGGTAGCGACTACCGACTCAACCGCTTGCTCTGAGGAGCAACCGGGGAAGTGAGTTTCGGTCAGCAGCTCCAAAGTTTCCAAACCCGAAGAGGTCCATTCCCCGTTGTCTTTTAACAGGAGACTAGGGGTAATCGGGGACGTCGAAAGGACCTTACGTAGACGGCTAGTCTCCGATACTTCCTCCACCCTACTGCAAAAGTTCTCCCAGGAGGAGCGTCTGGCTGTCCTTACTAGTTTTTTGAAGTTCCTAAGGCTTTCCTTATATGATGACCAATCATCAGTACGCTTTGCCTTATTGAACATCTTGCGGCATTCTTTCCTTGCGGCCATGATCTCCGCTGACCACCATGGAGGTTTAGGTTTCCCCCTAGGCCTCCTGATGGGACACGAAGTCCGCGTTGCCTTGTTACACGCCTTGGTGAGGGTAATCACCACCTTGTCCAGCTCCTTCCTGGAGTGGAGCATGGGAGGCTCCCCACCGGGGAGCGCATGTTCTAGGGCTTTCCTGTATTTGTCCCAGTTTGTTTTCCTCCTATTCCTGTATGGTGAACATACCGGTTTCTGTATATCGAGCTCAAACTCGATGTACCGGTGATCGGACATAGAAGGGTCGTTGGATACTCTCCAGCTTCTAATAGCATGAGCATCCCGTTCAGTGACGAGAGTGATGTCGAGAACCTCTCGCCTCACCGCATTCATAAATGTGGGTTCATTTCCCACATTACAAATCCAGAGGTTAGTGCTAACAATAAATTCGAATAAAGACTCACCCCTTTCGTTTACGTCCGTACTTCCCCAGATCGTATGATGAGCGTTTGCGTCTGCGCCGACAATCGCTGTGATCCTCCGCTCATTTGCTTCCTTGATGGTTTTGCGCAGGAGTTGATGCGGGGGAGGTTCCTCGTGGTCATGAGCCATATAGCTGGAAACCAGCCATATGGGCCTGGTTTGGGACTCCAGCATGACCACTACGTTGTCCTTATCACTATTATTAGTGAGGATGAATGCGCTAAGGTTATTTCTGATCAGAATACAGGATCTAGGTTTACCTGTACCTTTTATATAAAAAGCCTTATACCCGGCTAGGTTAAGTCCACAAACCCGGTCCCCAACGACCCATGGTTCCTGGACTAGCGCGACGTCTTCTCCTTTCTGTGAGAGACGCAGAAGCAGCGCAGCCGACGCCGCCTTGGAGTGGTGTAGATTAATCTGCACCACTCCCACCATGGCTGCTGCTTGGTTCGGTCACCTCGACGACCGTCATGTCTGCATCTTCCGCATCGAGTAACAGGTCGTCTTCCTCGTCCTCATCAGGCATCTCCTCCTCTTCCTGGTGAAGAAACAGGTCCCCAAGCATCCCCGATGTGGACTGGATGCTATCCTCCTCGTTGAGTGGGGCCGGTGACGGTGGCACATCTGAAGCCACGGAGGTGGGGGTATCCACAGCGCCCTCATCAGCCGTCTTGGCCTCGGTGGGGATCTCCGCCTTGTTACCCTTCAGGTCCTTGCGATAGACCGTCAGGGTAATCGAGCCGAAGCCGTAGCTGATGACGCCATTGGATTCCTTAAGCGGGGCAAGTGACTCCTCGTTGAGTATTATCACCGCTTGTCTTCGCTTGCCGCTAGCCTCGCTGACCTGGGCAACCTTCCAATCGTGGGTGGGGAGATTGGTGTTGCTCATCCTGATCAGCTTCAAAATTCCTGCAGGGCTTGATGGCTCTGCAGGAATCCACGCCCTAGACCTAGGCCTGTTAGGAATTTGCTCCTTTTTAACTGCCTCCAGTCTAGCACCCGGCCAAACCTCCCCTACGGAGGATATCGCTAGCTTGTAGAGATCGGCCGAACGCTGATCTGCACAAGCTATAAGTTTAATGCGACCCTGGTACCAGCCAGCATCTCGACAGAACGGAGGGGGTCCAGGGTTCCTTTCGAGGATATCCTCATACACTTTCAGCAGCTCCATCTCCACCGTCTTCCAGTTATCCACTGAAATGGTGCCATCCTGGTTGCCGAAATCAACTATCGCCCAGATGAGGTGATCCTTTGCAGCTTCGCTGAAGGGCCTAGTGAGCTGGGGGGGGGGCCTTGGAGGGCCAGCTTTTGGCCTCTTAGAGGCTGATGGCTCCTGCTCGTCCTGCGAGCGTTGCCGTTTGGGAGCAGGGTCCTGCTGCTTCGCTCTGTGCTGGGCAACAACGCTTTTGGCCCAACTTAGAGAAGATTTCTCTTTCTCAGAAAGCTCCGTTTCCAAAGCTTAATAATATTAAAAATTAGTGGCCTTAAAATAATCATTCTACCAATTTTCAGTAAAATCCGTTGAAATCGAGACATGCTGGTCGCCATGTTGGATCCGCCATGTTAGATTTGGAAATTTTGCTAATATTCAAAATTAGTGGTCTCAGGATAATCATTGTACCAATTTTCATTAAATCCGTTGAAATCGAGAAATCTTGGTCACCATATTGGGTCCGCCATCTTGGATTTGTAAATTTTGATAACATTCAAAATCAGTGACCTCAATATAATCATCGTACTAATTTTCATTAAAATCCGTTCAAATCGAGAAATATTGGTCGCCATATTGGGTCCGCCATCTTTGATTTGTAAATTTTGATAACATTCAAAATCAGTAACCTCAAGATAATCATTGTACTAATTTTCATTAAAATCCGTTGAAATCGAGAAATATGGTCGCCATTTTGGATCCGCCATCTTGGATTTCTAAATTTTGATAATATTCAAAATCAGTGGCCTCAAAACAATCATTGTACTAATTTTCATTAAAATCCGGTGAAATCAGGAAATCTTGGTCGCCATATTGGATCCGCCATCTTGAATTTCTAAATTTGGACAGCGGATTTGAAATCCCCATCCCGCAAAACCCCTATGTACCAATTTTCATGAAAATCGCTTCAAATTTAAAATTTTCAGCCGCCATCTTGGATCCGCCATTTTGAAATCTTACGTATTATCCGAAAAAAAATTAGCCTATTTGTTAAGTCGGAATATGTACTACCATCGGACAAAAAATGAAAAATATCGATGCAAGCGTTTAGGCGTGATTGAGCAACAAACAAACAAGCAAACGAACTTTCATTTTTATATATATATAGGGATTATTGTATGAAATAATCTTTTTATGGAAAAAAGTGAAATTCAGCAGACAGATATTTGGGCAGGATACATTTTCGCATCTATAACGTCCTTTTTATTCACATTTTGGACACTATTTTTTGCTTTTCCTAAAGTAATACATGTTTTCTTGGACTCAATTGTATTAGTTTAGCAATTTTTTTGAGGACAGGAGCAGGTTTCAAATAAATATTTATTTGAGTTGCTTTCTTAATTCAGCAGTAGTGTAGTTTTTGGTTACAAAATATCTTTATATGTAATTTATAGCATTATATCTCTCCTAATGTGCTTTCAAAATATATAATACTTGCATAAGAGTCTGGCGGAATGGTTAAAGTTCAAATATTATACAAAAATGTGAATTTCTCAAGAAATATGTAAGTGAGGAACACAAAAGAAAGTTTGTGTACGGAAATAGTGAAACCATAAAAATTCTGGTCTGCTAGAAGGTTACCATAATTATTTCATATGGGGAAAAAAAGTCATGACTGCCCAATAAATCAATAATATGAAATTGCATATTGCACTCGTTATTTTTGCTGCAAATGGATCTGAAACCGACGTGTAGAGTAATTGAATTACTTGGAAAATATAAAAGACCGAGTATTCCTGAGCTTAGTCAAGTACCTCAGAAACAAAGGGGTTACGCTGCAACGACGAACGAAATTCTTTGATTAAAATACTGGAAAAAAAATAACAAAGAAAATTTAAAAAAGTGAAAAAATAACGTATAAAATAGGTTGAAACGATTTATAAACATTTCTCGTGAACATAAAACGACACTATTTTTAAAAAATGGAGAGGTATATAGTTTTTTAATTTCAAAGTGAAATTGTGTTTAAGAAGATAACGAATTTATTGTGTCTCTGCAGTCTAGCAATGCAATCATTCGTTGGACCACAATTTGCAGCACAGATGGGCAATATGTCGGTGGTGGATAAAGTAATGAATTTTGTTGATTTATGTGATTGTGGATAGTGAGTTAGCTCCTTTCATAATTTAGGTGACTCCTGATATGATTCACTTGGTCCACCCCTACTGGAATCAATTCCCGCCAATGGATCCTATTTGGGCGAAGATATTAGGTGCCTTCATCTTTCTTCTAGAGCTCATATCGTGGTGCGGCAATGGAGTTGTAATTTATATTTTCTCAACTACAAAATCTTTGAGAACTCCTGCTAATTTACTGGTACTAAATCTGGCATTTTCTGATTTCTGCATGATGCTTTCAAATGGTCCTATGATGGTGATAAACTTATTTTATGAGACCTGGGTGCTGGGTCCTCTAATGTGTGATGTTTACGCTATGTGCGGATCTATGTTTGGATGTGGATCCATCTGGTCGATGTGCATGATCGCCTTCGACAGATACAATGTGATTGTAAAGGGCATGTCAGGACGCCCTATGACCATTAAGTTGGCCCTCATGAAAATATTATTCATCTGGTTGATGGCTACTTTCTGGACAATTATGCCTATGATCGGTTGGAACAGGTATGAAATATATGGGGGCTATAAAACAAGCATTAGAATGTATTCTTTCCAGGTATGTTCCCGAGGGAAATATGACTTCATGCGGTATTGATTACTTGGACAGGACCTGGAACATCAGATCTTATCTGATCCTCTACTCGCTGTTCGTATACTATACCCCTCTCTTCATGATCTGCTACTCCTACTGGTTTATAATTGCGGTATAATATTTCGAATTTGAAATGAAATTTATTTTAAAAAGCATATCTCCTTTAGGCTGTATCTGCCCACGAAAAAGCCATGAGGGAACAAGCAAAGAAGATGAACGTTAAGTCCCTCCGATCCTCTGAGGATAATGAGAAGAGCGCTGAGGCTAAACTGGCAAAGGTAGCCCTTGTGACAATCTCACTATGGTTCACAGCATGGACTCCCTATCTAATCATCAATTACATGGGACTCTTCAAAGTGCCCAATTTAACTCCTCTGAACACGATTTGGGGAGCCGTATTTGCTAAGACTAGCGCGGTATACAACCCGATCGTCTACGGTATCAGGTAAGATCACGGGCGTTCTACTATTAGATATAAATTAAAACTTCTGAATTTTTCTAGCCACCCTAAGTACCGCCTTGCACTCAAGGAGAAGTGCCCATGCTGTGTATTTGGAAAAGTCGATGATGGAAAGGCAAGTGATGCCCAATCACAGGCAACAACAGATGGCGGCGAATCTAAGGCATAAAAACGATGTGAAATTCGTCTTAAAATATGTTTTTTAATTTGCAAGAAATGATGACGACGCCAGCTCGAAAAAAAAATAACTTCGTTTTTTTTATTTTATCAAACAGCAAATGTCATAAAGTGGCAAAAATAAAAAGCAAATAAATAAATAAAAAATCTCTTAAAATTGAGAAGAACGAAAAAAATTAATTTTAGAATGGGGAAATTTTATTAATGGAAATTAATTTTTGGTATACAATTTCTCATAAGTTTAGACCTGCCTATGCTCAAAATATTCTTTCGAGACGAACCCCGAACAATCTGAATGCGAGGACCGGGGGCAGATAATCAACATGGCTTAAGTTAATTAAATAGACAAATGCAAAAAAGACTGGGATAAATCCAACCTCTTACGATTTTTAATAATTTTTCAGTTCTGCTACTGAAAGTAAAAAAGTGATTTTCTTAAATTCGGCCAAGCTAGCTAGTTTTTTCGCGTTAAATAACTTTATTTGAATTAATCAAGACAAATTCAGACCAATGCAAAAAAACCCAGATAAATCCAACTTTTCTACGATTTTTTAAAAATTTTTTAGTTCTGCAACTCTGCTTTACTGAAGAAAAAACAATTATTTTCTTAAATCCAACCCACAGAGCTAGCTTTTTGGCCTTAAGTAACGTGGTTTAATTAATAAAATGCAAAAAAAACCGAGATAAATGCAACTTTTTGACGATTTTTAACAATTTTGCAGCTCTGGCCTATTGAAGCAATCTGTGTTTCTTGCTTAGATGTCTTAACACTTATCCTCTAAACTGGGTATTAGCAAAGATGTCCTCTTCTTAAGTTTTTCGATGTTCGTTTCCGATGCTATTTTTATCTAGTTCTAGTTGTGCTAGTTGTGCAAATGCCGAATTTAATTTGAATACTATTTTTTACATAGGATTTCATACTATGTATTATTATTGCGATACCTCTTTATTTTCAACCTTTACCAAGATAGCAAATACTCCAGAAAATATGGCTTATACATATTCAAAAACTTAAAAAATGAGGTTTTCACTATATTAATTATAGGCGCAGATAGATGAAAGGACTTACTTTGATCAATGTTTATTAAATTTTAGCCACTTTGCTCTATTAAATTCTAAACCCCGCAGTTTAAAATGTATGATTCCTGTAAAGGTGCACATGTTTTCGTAGATTGGAATAAATTTCAGCATCAAAAATTATTTTTTGAAAATGGAAAGGCTTTTTGCATGAAAAAGGTATGATTTTTTCCCATATACACAAAGGATGAATTTGTTTTAAAGACAGGCAGATACTATTCGTTACGTATATTCATTTATGCAACGGTTACTTTATTTAATTTAGCCTTATTATAAAAACTTGAAGCATTATTTCTATTGAGAAGGGTCAACAAAAAACGCAATATTTATAAATTTTCTTTCTGAATTTACGCTTGTGTTTGTTTCTCTGCTTCGGTAGCCTGCGATGTTGAGTCCGCTGATTGCTGACCACCACCGTTTTGGCAACTAAGACATGGGAATTTCTTATACAGAGCTGCTTGATATTTTGGATGGCTGGTTAAATGAAGTAAAATTATTTTCCTAAATAATATATAAATTGTCTTAAAAGTAGTTTACCTTATGCCATACACTATTGGATTATAAATTGCATTCGCCTTTGCAAAAATAGATCCCCATATCGTGGTAAGTGGCGAAAGTTTTAAAAGCCCAAAGATGCCAGCATAGTTAATAACCAGATAAGGGGTCCATGCCATGAACCACAAGCTGATAGTAACCAAAGCGACCTTGGCTAATTTAAATTCGACTGCTTTGTTCTTGTCCTCGCCAGACCTTAAGGAAGCAACATTCATCTTTTTGGCCTGCTCTCTCATAGCCTTTTCGTGTTCTGCTACCGTCTACAAAATATCGGCTTATTATCGTAAGTGGGTAGATTACAAAAAATATCCTTTACTCTAATAATGAAGTAATACGAATAGCAAATTGTGAAGAGCGGCAAAAAGTAGCAAAACGTGCTGTATACAAGGATGTACGATCGGCTTAGCCAAGTTTGTGTGAAGTAGTCGGTGCCGCATGCAGTCATATTTCCTTCAGGGACGTACCTGTTCCAGCCGAACATAGGAGCAATCGTCCAAATTAAGCAGAATGACCAAATTAAGAAAATCCTTAGGACGGCTCCTCCATTCGTTAGGGGCGTCCCCGCGATACCCTTAACAATAACGTTGTACCGATCAAAAGCGATCATCATCATTGAGTAGATCGACGCGCAGCCAAATAGTGATCCGCACATTCCGTATATTTCGCACATGAATGGACCCAAAACCCAGGTTTCATAGTAGCAATTAAGCACAACTGGGGGGAACATAGTTAGCATCATCATAAAATCCGACACGGCCAAATTTATAACGTACAAATTCGACGGAGTTCGTAGAGCACGTTCGGTCGTAAAAACTAAAATTACTATAAAATTTCCGGAAAGTGAAACGATCCCGAAACAAGTAATCACAAAACCGATTATTCCGTACCACAGGGAATTCATTGGCGGAAATTGATACCAGTAGGCGTCGATTAAATGCAACATCTCGGGAAGAGCATTGTCCACTACCGTGAGATTATTTCCGCGAGCCTCAAAGATTGGCCCGTTGATCTTATTATAACTCATTTTTATGTTTTTGATTCGTTCGAGTCCTTTTTCAGAGAGATAATCTCGTCCACGCACTTGGACAAAAGTTCGATTGGTATCACTTCGTTTATGTCTAGTTACCGTCCAGCTCCATCAACTGGCTTACTGGTAATCCACAACTAAACGGAGGGTTTCTACAATTTCGGTTTTTATACATTTCTTTCAAGACGTCGGCTAAGACTAATCCAATTAATTGCAAATAAAACTTCCTTTTCATAAAAAGACAAGGTGCTGATGTGAGGAAAACTTTTATGCACTCGGTATATAAAAGAGTTAAATAGAAGATGATGGCTCTAGAAGAAAAGGTAAGCTCTGGACAGTTTAGACGTTATATAATTCCATTTAAAAAAGCAAATAAGACGAATACGAGCTGGAGTTTGATGTAAGGTGGTCTTTCACAGGATAAGCTAGAGCTTGCAATTTTAAAAATAACACCTTATATACCAGCTAAGAAACCCGGCAACAATAAAAAAAAATGGTTTATAGTGGTTACACGTGTAATTCGATTTCAGTTTAAAGTTATCAAGGTTGGTCGGAAGTTGAAATATGTTATTTTCATCTTACTCTGCTTGTTGGTCTGTGATTTCCCTAACTTAGGAACCTGTTTCATACGACGGCAATATTTTTTCGACAGGATAACTACCACGAAAAAAAAGGTGCATTTAATATTTTTACTTATCGGGGTGTTCTGTATCTTGCAGTATAAAATATTGTTTTGTTAATCCTATTTTGTTTCCTTTCAAAAACACAAATTTGTGGAAAAAGAAGATTTTCAGATTTTATGATTCCAGAAAAACCAATATATATTTTTTTATTTTAGGCAAAATTTTAGCTTCCACACCTTTCTTTAAGGAAACCTTTATGGGGTTACACCACAATGAAAGGACCCCGGACAAATTGTATGGAAATCGGGTCCCGGTCAAATTCGCTGAAACTTTGCAGAAAGGTAGTTCTCAACCTGCTGATCAAAAGTCTCAATGGGCCCGAAGTCATCCTATGATAGTTGCGGAGATATAGAGGGGTGAAGTGTGAGACCTTTGCTATAGACCCAAGAACGCTTCACGAAATCTGTAGTTGCTTAACTCGAAAACCGAGGCCCCTAACAGAAATCTTTGAACACAAAAGTTGTGGGTAGTTATCAAGGCATGTCATTACAACCATAAACATGTTCGGTTGACCTTGACCATGGACATTAACCCATTAAAGCGCGAGAATTTTGTGCACCCAAGTTCAATTGTACGATTCGAATAGAAAATTGGAGCGATTTTCTTTCAAAATCATATATGGAGGTTTTTGGGGATGTTCTTTCAGAATCTGGCATTTGTTTTGCATAAAAGCTTCAAAACCCCTATTATTTTTTGGGTTTTTCTATTCAAACTCGATTGCTACTATTGAATGATCATATAACCACCAGAAATCGCGATCCGAATGTCTAAATATTCTCAAAACGTGGTTTTGAAAGTTCTTTTTTGCTTTGGTTTTTGCAAAATGACCATTTTGTACAGCAATGTAATAAAAAATTTCACGATTTTTTTACACGAAAAGGACCAACTTTACAAAAATATTGTATAGAAAAGTAAATACTTTAAATTAGCCAAAGAACACGTGTGAATTTTTGCAGAATTTTTTTAGAGGACCCAACTGATATTGGTTACGTTGAAGCCTGAGAGAGCTATAGCATATAGCGAGTAAAGCTCTATGTAGTTGAAAGACATCACTAATTCTACTTCCATATGCAGGAACACGCAAATTTATATCATTCACTAGGATAGTATTTAGATATTTGTGATAAATATAATATAAGGTGCACTCGTTAATATACAGTCTCCTATCAACAATAGGGGATAGTTTAAGTATGGATACTCAGGATAGGATAGGATAAGGAACATATGACTTATTTAATTTTCTTTGCAGATTCGATTTTATTAATTTTATTTTGATGATACGGAGACCAAACCGGCGAGCAATACTCATGAATGCTTCGCAATAGAGTAAAGAATAGCAATTTCGCCATAGACAGATTTTAAAGATAGGTAGAAATTGCGCTGAAGGATATCACAGTCATCATAAGATTCAATCACTATAAATTTCTTGCGATCGTCAGCATATAAGAGGAAACTAGGCAATATTTATGGTCGTCATAAATAAAAAACAGAAAAAGAAGAGGGCCAAGAATAGAACCTTGGAAAACACTGGCTTTTTCCATCGTAATAAAGGTGAACTCAACAAATATATTTCAAAGAATATTTTAGCTTTAGTTCGAAGCCTACAGTTTCAAAAATTTCCCTCAATACCTTTCCATATTTTATGATTAATACAAATTTATCAGAGGAAGACTTTTCTTAAGAGAAAATGATGCTCGCCTTCAATAAATATTTAGCAATTGACGAATTTTTTCTCAGGCACAAATCTTAATAGTATAGTAATTGTATTAAAGACAGGATAACCTTTCCTATCCTAATTATATGCTTCCTACAAAGCTATATATTTTCTTTGATTAGACAAAATGTTAGCTAAGTCATTTTTTCTCCAAATATAGTGTGGGTTTTCACATACTGTATTCATATCCATTCGTGCTCATGCAGGTTGATAAATACATTCAACGAACGACTTCTTCGCCTTCACCCTCATCACTTATGCGCTGAGTCTTAAAGAACTTTTAGACGCAACTTTTGGGGTGGTTTGCAGTCAAAGAATTAGATCTCACACCCAAGTGTGCCAATACCCCTGTCTCTGGTTAGGAATCAATAAATCACCTTGCCAATCCGACTTTGTAATTGCTGAGTTTAAGCACCAGGTCAAGGAAGAATTTCAATATTTTCCCTCATTTCAGTGTCGAGCAAATTTAGTTAGCATAGGAAAGGTCTTTCAAATGCTCCAATTCAATGTTATTGGTTGTAATTGCCTTCCCCGCGATTGTCTAAGATTGTTGAATTATTATTGTTCTTTTGAGATGAATCAATGTTACCGAAGAAAGGAATCTCCGTGCTTTGGAATATTCCACATTAAAGTATTATTTCTTTCCGTCTAGACAATTTTAGCAACAGAGGATTTTTTAGGGAAAAAAAAATTAAAATGAATTAAAGGAAAACAATTTCAAATTCCCGAAATATATTATACAATAATCAATATACAATTTCTTCACAATATTTTCAAGTTAATAACCAAAGCTTTTTAGGTCACACCAGTCGCAATGCCATTCATTAAAAATGAAGATTTTATATGAGAATTTTTACAAGAAATTAGAGATAAAGACGGAATAAAACGAAAAACATTTAGTTGCTTTGTTTAACCAACAAAATTTTTATTTAATAAAATAAATAAACACTCGCGCTAAATGTGCTTACCCTAACGGCGGTGAAGTAAATTTGAGAGGGTTCTTATTTGGGTTTGGAGCTCAGAGTCCATTTTGTTAACTTCATCGTCTAGGAGATTTTTCAGTTCAATTAAATCCGGCAGATTGTCCATATCTTTTATGTTTAGCATTTTTGTAAAAAATTCTGACCACACTTGCTTTTTAAGATACCTGAAAAATATAATTAAAAGTTAACATGGAAAATCAAACATATTGCGGAAGTAGTTAACCTTGGTAATTTCTGCTTAATATCCCACACATCGAATTTCTTTACGAGCTGCATATATTCCCCAAATAGCATCACATGAACTGTTCCTGCGATACAGAAGAGATCTGTTTGATAAGTCCACGGCCTTCCTTCTTGCATTTCAATGCATGTAAAACCGTCAGTTTGCACGACCTAAAATCCAATCATTAGCAATTTATAAAATTAAACAAATATAAAATTTCATAATTTTAACCTTTATAAATTCAGTCCTTTCGGGAAAGAGGGTCATATCGATGGCGCATCCAAAGTCAATAAGCCTCAATGAAGGGATGTGTGAATCAGAGCTGGGCCTGTAAAGCCTCGCAATTAACATTTTGAATAAATAAAACTGCATAATAAGGCTCTTACACTCTCATTAGTAAGAAATTGTCTGGCTTAATATCAGCATGAATAATTTTACAGGAATGTAAGTGGGACACTATGCTCAGTATTTGGCTACTGAAGTGCATCACAAGACTTTCATGCATTACCTAAAACAAAAGCATGGTATAAATTGGTTTTTTATTTTGTTCAAAAAGTAGTCCTAATAACTCCCACTTACTTTCTTCGTAGCTTGCCGTATTTTATTATTAATGTCAAGTAAGGAACCATATACTGAAAATTCAGTAATTAAAATGCTGGCGTTTGGTGCAATAATGGCTGAAGATATATCCATAAAACCAGGTAGCTGAAAACATTATTACATTTTGATATCCTACGTCTATTGATCTTATAAACAACTTACAATATCATAATTTTTAGTTCTCTTCCGTACTTCAGTGCATATATACAGCTCCCACGAATTTGGAGGTTTCTGAAGCTTTAAGGCTACAACAGCGCCAGTAATATTGTTAACGGCCTTATACACAGACCCATAGGATCCCCTTCCGACCTCCTTCTCAATTGAATACGAGACATCAGCCAGCGTTACAGCTCTAGTGTTCGCTAGTTTCGGAATAGGATTGTTCACTAGCTTATAAACTTCGTTTTCGTCACGCGATGGAAAATCCAACTTGGTTAAGAATGCCTTGCATAGCTCTGAACTAAATGGGTCTATAACGCTTCTCGCCAAGTGGGTCTCAATAGTATTTTGCGCCTTTTCCAATCGTCGCAATTTCAATTCTTCATCATGCTCAGAAGCAAAGAAACTGTTTTGTTCGTAAGAGCACATAGAATCATCATTTTGTGCAGAAATATTCGATGTGTGCCTTTTTAAAGTACGAAGATATTGTGGAGTGGATGTTTTTGAATACGACTGTGACAATTTTCTCACTGGCGTCGAACAGTTAGAGGTAAGATCAATGTAGCTATTGTCATTAAAGGACGAATTCATGTCCAAATTCGACGATTGATCGTCATTACAAACAGTATCACCGTTTTGTGTGTTACTATAATTTTTGTACACATTCGAATCAGAACTTACATTAGCAAATGACAACAGAAGATTAGCATCCTCGTATTCATTGCGTGAAATTGTTGTAGTGTTCTTAATTTGATACGTCTGATTGCAATAGTACGGCGAAGAGCTGCTATTACTATTTGCTGTATACCTAGGATCATCATAATTGTTAACAATTCTTATCTTCTTAACTTTTTTAATCTTCGGCGTTTGCCTCGGAGATCCTGTATGATTCGAATGGTGTGCGGCTTTGCCTCCAAGAGCATCTTCGCTACATGATTTTCTTCCCTCGTCAATACTATACGAATACGTTGACGCTACATCTCCTGTACTATGACCATTTACAACATGTGAACTGGCTTGAGCCACTGGCTCTCGGCGGAACTTAATCGTTATTCGTTTATTCTTTTTACACCCATCAGCATCAGTGCTGAATCGAATGGTGGAAGCTTCTATTTGATCTTCAGCCCGATAAGTCACAGGGGTGACTGTTGTCTGGGCGGGGCTACTCATATTAGTTTGCTCTTTGTCCTTTCTCTTCGCCAATTCGTCATGTTTTGACATATACTTTCTAGCCCGAATCTCTTCGGGGCTGTATTCTTCTCCATCCCCAGGATATACGACATGTTTCTGATAAATGCAACGCCTATTAAGATCAAAAGGTTCTTCTAGAAAGAGAGATGGTTTCCAGGTTTCATAGTTATTCTTACAAATTTTTGCAAAATTCGAAGGGAGTTTAACATTTTGCAAAGGGTACACTTCTTGGCTAGATTCTACCTGTGCTGGGGTACCTTCCTCGCCATAAATATAATTTAAAGAGGACGATATAACGTAGGCACTGTTGTTTAAATCGCATTGATCAGAACTTGGTGCACTGCAAGAATTGGCATTTTGAGGCTGTGTACTGGTGCTGGTCTGCTGGTGCTGTTGAATATGGAACCGATTTGAACTTTGCAAATGAGATGAAGTTTCGTTATAGTCTGCACTTTGTACCCCAGCTGAAACCTGTTTAAAATTCGTGGCTTGAATAGTACTAGTGGACTCCACGTGGTCCGCTTCATGAGACTGAGAAGTAGGGAATTGTGTGCAACCATTACTTATAATTTGCGTACTTTCTGAAGAATGTGTACTTGAATGATGACCATTGGATTTCTCACTCTGAAAATTAGATAAATTCTGCGTACTATTTGTGGTATTATGAACTTGGGATGCATGGGTTGTATGCTGTACGTTATTTGGTTGTTGTTGTGGAAAATGATCGGCAAATTCAGCAGGGTCTGTGCGCACTTTCTTTGCTGGTGGATTTAACGTTGTTATTTGTTGTCTTTGTTCGTTTAGATGGTTTGCACTACGTTTTTTCGAGGAGCTATCATTATACAACATTCTCTGAGAGACCGAGAGACGAAATTTTGTGTGAGCTTCTTGCAGTTCACTGTAGGGTTCAGCGTGAGCCTAAAAACCATATTGAAGTCTATAACCCACTGACGAAATATTAATGCCGAATTTAATACCTGAAACCCAAGATTGTAAACAGATTCCGCTTCCCTTAATGCATTGGCCGAATCGTAGTAATGAGCCCATCCAATGTAAAAGTACGAGCACTGGGTTCCAATTCCACGTTGGTAAAGAATTTGATACAGCTTAAGTGGGTTCGGTTGTAGATCGATCTTTAGGTTAAATCTGACCTTAGAATTAATTTCCTAATATATAATTAAGTGACTTACGTATTTCACCCATAGTTTTATCATGCGGATGTTCTGTTTGTAACGTTCACTGTGCTCAAATATGGCCAAGCACTTCTCCAAGGTCTCTCTGAACTTGTTCTCGGGATCTATGTGTATATTGTAATCAAACCAACAAATATAATTGTACCACAACTCTAACGGGTCCGTTCCACTGTAATTAGCAATAGCGTTCTCCCACGCCCTATAAATAAAAGTTTTTAGGAAATGCATCCCTAATAAAGCAATAAAGCACTCACTGCTTGTCTCGCAAAAATAATTGCGATTCGTTGCTTGTTGGGTTCATTTTAAAATAATTTTGTTGTTTTTCTACTTTTGTCCACTTTGATCTGCAATTGACATTGAATTAAAAAAAGAGGGAAAATAGCAATTGTTTTAATAGCGATAGCATTAAACTCACAAATAAAATCAAAGGCTCTGAATTCGTATATGAATACTTTATTCGTTAGTAAGCTACAAGATACATATTAAAGGATGGTGTCGGATTGCTATTCAGAAATAAAAATAAGGGACGAAATGAAGAGGGAGAAGATCCGGCATTAAGTTTTCCTATTAATTCTATTTAATTTATTTTCAGAAAAATATTACTAGTGTAATCAACATCTTTTCAAATTATAAAGATTGCTCCATATCAGTGTATTTAAAACAAAATTTTTTAGAAAAACTATTGTACTTTTCGACATGGTCTGCTTTTAACTCAACATACAAAAATTTAAACATATCTTTTTTCCCATAAGTTTTTCAAAGTTATAGATCCTATTTTTAATTCGTCAAAAATAAAAGCTTATCCTGCATATTAACATAATTATGAATTGATTGATACCAGATTTTATTGTAGTCGTGGTGTTTTTAAATCAGATTATAATTTCGCCTTTTCATTAAAATGTACCCTTTTAATCTTGGGATATTCGATTTGAACCTTACTTTATGGAATCATTCCAGCAGTTTAGGCTCTACGAAGGAAAGGTAACTTCCCAACTATTTTTGAACAAATTTGTTTCCGAAAAAAATGATCGTAATTGTGGCCACATTCACTCTTTTAATTTAGTTAATCTTTTTTCTTTATACTTAATATTTGTTTTTCTCAATACTTGATCTTACAAAGAATTAAATTCAATAGAGGTTTTGCTGTACTATTTTTCCTCTATTATAAATATTAATTAATATACACATAGTCACAAAGTAAATCATGATATCACAGGTGTAAGGAAATTTAATAAAATCCAAACTCTGCATATAAATTTTAGTAAGAAATAAACAGTGTAGACTGCTGGTAACGAATAAATAAATAAAATAAATAGGATTCAATTCATGTACAACCAAGTTTAATTGTTTAATATATAAAATGTCCCATTTTACCATAAGAGTATTATACCATACAAGGACGTAGTTAAGATGGGTCAAATGGGACACTGGTCATTAGCAGGGTTAAAGCAAACACACAAATTTATTTATAACAAATTTGTCGATTTATACACCTTATTAATGTATTAAGTGAATATGTTTACATTGTTTTTTTGTTTAAAGCTTAAACTCTATAAATTTCTTACTACTCGAGTTGCAACAGAACACTGAGTAGCGACTGAGAGTCTCATGTTGAGTGCAAAGGGTTATTAAATAAATATTTACGCTACGCCGGGTGAAACCAGGTAACTCAGCAAGTTTATTACTCTGTAGAAATCAGTTTTAATAAATATTGAATTGCAGCTATCCACAGTTTAAGGCATTTTATGACCGCAAAGTTTTCTTTTTTTATTGAGAGAGCCCAGGTTGGACACTTTGTAAAGAGATCTTTTAAATTTATGGCCTTGAGGTGCTCATGAACTTTCTGTGGCTAATGAACAAAAGCCTTTCCTTTTTATCATAATTAGGTTGTAATTTAACTCCAATCCTGAAATAATGGATCTAATCTGTGTCGTTTAACGTTCTTAGGGATTAAAGTTTTTTAAGTGAATTTCTTACTAAATCCTATGAAAAATCAAAAATCCTTCGAGGAGCTAGTCATTACATAAACAAAAAAAAAAAAAAATCAAATCCATAACCCGTAATTCAAAGTGTGAGTAAATATTTTTTAAATATTTTCTGCCCTTATGGAGACTTTGTGCATTGGGTCCTTTCAAATCGCTGATTCAGCAAAAAGGGTCCCTGGCTGCAGCCCTTTATCAACCGAATCCAATCATCCCCCAGCTACACTTGCGATTCAAATAGAAACAAACCCAAAAATCCTTTCCATCGTACCCAGCAGCAGCAAAATTGGAACCCCCACCTCCACCTGGGTGATTTCAGTTAAATTTCGGGAAATTACCTGGGATCCGCACTGCAAAGAATGCACGAGAGCTGTCAGTGAGTCGTTCCCCAGGCATCCAGCAGCGACTCCGTCGAATTGCGAGTGCTCTGCCCGCTCTACCGGGACATTTCGGGTCGCGTTCAATTCACGAACTCAGAGGATCCGATGGAGCAGCCGCCAGCTAGCATTTGAAATCTATTTCCACGGTAAACAAAGTAAAAAACCACTCGGAAAATGCGCTACATACCCTACTTACTGAAGCGATTGAAGTACGGGAATCCCACTGACTGGCATGGTGAATTTAGTAGTGCCACTTGCTGCCGCACAGCACTGCCATGTCGGAATGCAGTTTTCGACCAGTTCTTAAGTGTTAACGCTCTTTAGGTATGCAAGCGATTGCAGGGGAATAACGATTTTTAGCGAGAAATTAACAATTTATTAACCTTAAAGCGTTAAACAACATCTAAAATCGATGATAACATGCCAAAAGCTAATAATCGTCGAGCTATCAAAAGTTACGTTTAAATTGAGTTGGATTTGGAAGTAATTGCAGAAAATTTCATTTGGAAGTCAAAAGTAACGAATTTGCAATATATAATACAAACAGAAATGCAACTGCCAACTAACTTCAAAATCAAGTTTGTATATAACATGGAAGAGACCAGAAACGATATGGAAAACAATAAAAAATTTAGTGATGATTGATAAAAATAATATACATGAGATTATCAAGGTTCCGTATCTCGAAATGAAAAAATATAACTCTTATAAGAACACTTTATTGTCCGTCTGTCTGTTTGTCCGCCAAGACCTTTAGGAATGGCTAGAGGTATGGAGTTGTAATAAAGGGGGGAAATCACACTAGGAGGGCAAATTATTTTTTGGGATTTTTTTACAGGCAAGAATTCAACCGATTGTTTTTAAACGAGGATATTTTATTAATTATATATTATTGTTACGAGGGCGACTTAGGTTCTTTTTCTTATGTTGTGAAGCTTATATTTTATAGAGTTGAATTATAAGGTTATGTTACGGGGTTTGTTATGTTCCGTATTTTCAAGCCAAACTACATTTATATGAATAATTCCATCTGATTTACTGATTGATATGTTATTGCTGAATGATTTGTATTATATATTCTGCCTTGTTCTATTAAGTTTCCTATTGTGATACCACCTTGTTATACTTTGTATCATTTATTGTGTTATGGGTGTATACCCGTTGATTAGAATAAATAAATAAATTAATGTTTTCATGTAAATGTCATTAAATTTTAAAATCATTTCAGCCAGAAATCCCTGGTTTATTACTAGTTCTCTCACCCGACTTTC
This sequence comes from Dysmachus trigonus, assembly GCA_949715965.1. Taxonomy (NCBI): domain Eukaryota; kingdom Metazoa; phylum Arthropoda; class Insecta; order Diptera; family Asilidae; genus Dysmachus; species Dysmachus trigonus. The sequence continues at coordinate 20,442,454 of OX454320.1, forward strand.
TAGTTTGCGTGCATCCTCGAGGCCGTAATTCTAATAATAAATCAAAAACAAGGTTTGTGTACAGTATTAACCTGTTTTCCAACAATTTTAATTAATCTGCTATTAAAAAAGTTGAAAATTGAATTTTGTATGACTGTTTTATTTGTATCAATTTCCACCCTTTTTTTGTTAAAAAAACAATCGGTCAATGAGTGTTTGTTTTAAAAGGGGCACAAATGTAGGTTTAATATCACAAGTAAAGGGAAAAATCTGCAAATCATTAATTTCTAATTCTAAATTGTTCGTTTTCTGATACCGAGTAACCCCACAAACTTCTTAGAGCTAGTTTTTTAATACCCTGTACGGAACTCTCACCGCGCCAGTCCTACTCGCACTTGTTAGCTTTTTTTTTTAATAATTAAACTATGCACTACGTTTGAGTGCAGTGAGAATAGCAGAGAAATGAAATAATTATTTTGTAAATAGCATTCGAGAAATAAATGTATCTATTAGTAATGTGGAATATGAAAATAGAGAATCTAAAATTCCATCGGGTTTTAAATTTAAATACTGTGATGAAAATTATTTATTTGAATTAGTTAGTACAAGAAATGAACAATAAAAGGGACTATATAGGATTTTATAAAAGTGCACTTTTAGAGTCTCTTGAAATAGTCAGTCCAGTTTTATTGAAAATTATCAACATCTCCATAGTAAATGATGAATTTCCACATCGATGGAAGGAATCAATTGTTAACCCCATTGAAAAGTTAAAAATACAAACCTAAGGGCCCATTAATATGTCCAATTATATAAAAAATTATCTGGAAGGAATTCGATGACGAATTTGCAAACCGAAATGTCCCATCACATCACGTTTTTTAGCAAAATAGAGTTGGAAAGAACAAAATATCGTATTTTGGCCACTATTAAAAATTTATTAAAAAATAACGCAATATGAAAGAAACTCATAATACAACTGAAAAGAGAGCCTGAATCCTTATATATTGCAGGTATTATAAAACAATTTGTGTGATTCTTAAGTGTAACTCCAGAACTTCTTTGAGGTCAACACGCCAACGTTTGGTTTGGATGTCTGTTGAGCAGCGTTTAAAGTATAATGCGCTTTTTTTGTCTTCAAGTTAAAAGTAGGGATCTAAAATATGTTGCTTAGTTGACACATTATTTATTTAAGAAGTATGAATGATTTTAGATTATAAAAATACAAACAAATACTCTCAATTAGGCAAAAATCGAGAGTTTTTCGTTTTAAGCGCAATCTTTCTAAAAAGAATGAATGAACCAACTGCCAAATCTTAGGTAGTAATATATACTTATTTATGTATTTTAGAATTTATTGGATTTTAAATAAATACTAAATTCTTAAATTGTAAAGGTTTGTACCCAAACTAATATATAAATAAAAAAATTCGTTTTTACAAAACGTTTCTTCAAAATCCCCAGGGAGACCTCAAACTCAATCCGTTCCGAAAGTGAAATTATACCAAACGGTCAAAATAACAACTGTGGACAGATCCTCGCATCTTGCTTCGTGTGTTTATTTACCCAAAGTCAGCGACTGTGATGAAGTCGAAGGAAAAGTGTTCAATATGCGGCCAAATGACAAAGTACGTTTGTGGGAATTTATTCAAGTTAAAGACGAGCAGTTCCACAACGCCCCTAACAGCAGTCATCAGGAGGATTTCTGGGGGAAACGCGTATTTGCTGGATATGCTGCAGGAGGGCTTCTCGTGTCAAGAGTGCCTCCTCAAGATCGAGGAATACGACGAGGCCTACACGAGGGCGAAGCACCTAGAGGGACATCTGCAATATCTACTGGACAATCGAGTTAAGAGGCAGCACTGGACAAAGCGCCGCAGCAACATAGTTTTCCGCTTTAAAAAAAGTTTGAGCCCCAAAATAACCCGCCAGAGGCCATCTAGAGAAGCACACCTTCTGACGCCTATTCAAATCGATGTAAAAAAGGAGGAAATACATCCCAAAGAGGAAAAAGATTCTTTAGAACCTGAGTTTCAGGATGACCGGGACGATACACCACCATCCCCCATAACGTAAGTAGTTTGAAAGAAATACTCCAAATAATACAGGCTAGAGGATTCTATCATTTCCGTATTCCTTTTATTTTAGAACGTCTTCTAAAGCATTGGGGAGATGAAAAGTATAGAAAAAAAAACCTCGCATAGTTTTCGAGATATGTATTCATAAACAAATTTAATTTTGTCGTCTCATAAACTAAATGCTTTTTCTTTTAAAATTAGAAGGTTTTGGTTTTTTACAAAGTGCCTGTTGACTGAAGATTTTCCCTATACAAAGTATCTATTGACTGTAGGTTTTCCTTTTATAAAATGTCTATTGAATATGCCAGACTGATTTTTTCATTACTTTTGTTCTTTCCCTGCTAAAAAATTCCGTATAAACCGTTCTCACATCCGGGGACCAAGGAAAACATGCCCAGGCTAGATATATTTAACTAGCTTAGCTGAAATTGTTGCGTGGGCAAAACTCGATTTTACAAAATTCATCAAAACAATTATATTTTAACTTTCCATACTTTTTACGCTATGACTATTCGCCTGACGTTGATTTAGCGTGGCTGCAGTGTGGATATAACATTCAGATAATTCTAGATTAATCTCAGGTGCGGATTTTGTTAGGGAGAAGAAGGTCAAAGGTTCGTCAAGATGCTCAGGGGCCACCCAACTGTGACACACTAAATACAAGGAATGAAACAATTATTGAAAATACGTGCGAAACAAACAGAAACGAAAAATATATAGGGTTAAAAAAGAAGAAACGCAAAGCATAAAAAAGGATAAAAGTATATTATTAACACTTTAATATCCGGCGTTGCATTTTTGCAACGAAGCAATTATCGCTAAACGCCCGGTATTGCATTTTTGCAATCTCTTACTACGTACCTTTTTCAAATTCAAAGTGTCCTAAATTGTCCCTTATTTGCTTTTGTAACTAAACATCTAAGCATAATATTTTCCAGATCACCCTAGCTTTTTATGTAGTACAAAATTTCGTGCTAAACGAGGGTTACCTGTAAATATTTACGTTATTTTTTATTGATAGTCTCATAATTTATGCTTAGAAAAGATACGTATACACATATACTTAGTGAGCGAAACAGGGAAAAGCCCGTCCGTCTAAAAAATTATTAGATTAGTAAAAAAAGCGACTGGCATCTTCACTCGGTCACATTGTTATGTGGTTAATGATTCGCACAAAAGTAAACTCGCGCTTTCCTTGACTTGGCGATTGAGTTTTGGGGTAGGAAGAAATTTTCAGAAATGAATACAATTAATTTTAGCAACAATAGTCGAAATTGACAATGGAATTCAAATTTAGTAGTTTGGAAATACCTATTATATTAATATAATATAATTTGTATCTCGGTTTTTTGCTTTTTTCTACAATATTTAATTAAGTTAAGTTAAGTTAATATTCTTTTATGCATTTTTAGAACAAAAAAATTATGTAATAATAAGATTTTCCAAATAAAAAAGTCGCAATTTTCTCAAAAATTATAAAAGAAAAAAAAATAGAGTGATAAATATAATCTTCGCTTTATACAGAATTTATTTTTTATTCAAATTAATAGTATTCGTATAAAACCTATAATACTAAAAATCCTCTAGCTCCAAAGAATCACAATCCGAGGCGGATGAAGACGATGCGGACGACTTTGCTCATGCCTTGGGCCAATGGAATGAATGCGAAACCTGCGGCAAGGCGTTCAGCAGCAAGTCTAAGTTGACCCTGCACAAACGGGTGCACAGGAGGCGAGCGAAGTGCGAGATCTGTGATAAGAGCTTCAAAAACGAGATTCTCCTCGAGATTCACAGCCAAACCCACGACGGCAAGTCGGAGTTGGAGTGCGTCGAGTGCTCCAAGGTGTTCTCGTCGAAGGGGGCGCTGATAAAGCACTATCGGATCCACAGAGGCGAGTACCTCTACCAGTGCGAGCACTGCGGCAAGCAATTCATCCACGACTCCTCGATGCGGATGCACAAAATGGGGCACGAAGATAGCAGGGAGAAGAAGTGCCCAGTCTGCGAAAGGGGTTTTCGGTCCACACAGCACCTCAAGCGGCACCTGCGCACGCACACCGGGGAAAAGCCCTACTACTGCAGCAAGTGCGGCAAGAAATTCGCCCAGAAGTACAACATGATGACTCATTACAGCAAAGTGCACAGCATAGCCGTGCGGAAAAGGATGTTTCCCTGCTCGTACTGCTCGGAGTCCTTTGCGCAGCGCTTCCAGGTTAGTGAGCACATCAGGCACTTCCACAGCAGCCAGAGCGAAAATTTACCTGCCCCGGCTAATCCTGTGTACCACAACAAGAGTGAAAGTGTAGAGGAATACGCAGAGTTCCTTTTTCAGCAAGAAAACGACGCCGCAGCGATGTCCGCGGGATCATAGATTATAAGTTTTTAATGACATTAAAGGCTTCCTTATTACGAAAAACATCCCGCTTTTGTAAGATTTTTTTAAATTATATAAACTTAAACTATCCAAAGTCCCAGGTTTCATCGGGCTAGAATTCATTTTTTACTATTAAAAACTTTTATTTAACTTCCTTTGTTGTCTGGCAGCTACAAATCCTACAAAAATTTCTAATAGGTCTACTAGCATACGTGTATAAATCCCATGACAATGCAATATGGTATATCGTCGTTGCGCGTGCAATACCGCGAAAGAGCAATTTGTAAATATCCGCGTATCTGCATTTTCACGATTTTACAGGAAGAAATAACTTGCCGCCAACTTCAAGCAAGCAACTGTACCACGGTATTATTTCTATGTCAAAAATGAGGTCTCTTATAGGCTAATTTAAATTCTGTGAAATCTATAAGGAGCGAAACCATGTTAAGAATCCGTAGGCGCGATATTTCAATTTTACGCACGAGGTGTTTACAAACTGCTCTTTCGCGGCATTGCATGCGCGACGACGATATCTAAAATCGTTCTAAATCCAAACTGTCGTATACCCCAAAATGTCGGACTTCCGTTTTGATATTCGACATGGGTATCAAAATAAAGGGTTTGATGAATAGAATGCGATAAGCTTCATATTAAATGGTTAACTTGGTTCGGCGATATGGGTGTCGTTAGTATTGATCTGCAACTTGTCTAGGAAGAGGAAAACTCCAAAATCAAACCCGATTTGAGGTTTCCGTGTGGCGCGAGTAAGGGTCCAACCTGAAATAAGCGGTGACTGGTCTGAAATCACGAAAATGCGGGATTAAGTAATTGCCGCTCTCCATTTGCATTTCGAATTGTGGGATTATTTCACAAGATGTATATCGCTTCATACGTTTTCAAGAACGCAAAGTTAATTTCTTTTTATTATTTTCTACACAGGGATAGGTTTTCATAATTTATTGACTATTACATGATATGCATGAGGCCCATGACGTTTGGCACCATTTTTTGTACTTCAATTCAAACATTAACTAACGAGGATCAGCTTTAATTTTTTTTAACGATAATTGAACACCCTGTAAATCTGTTTTATTTTTCTATTGTACTATTGGAAAGGCCAATGTCTATACTTTTATTTGATATCCTGGTTGGTACTCTTTTTGCAAGAATACGAAGGAGAAACTGCCGTAAACGCAGAACCATATTGATATGTGTTACTGCTGGAAATGGGATAACTTTAATGGTGCACATTGACCTTGCACATGAGTGAATGGTGAAATTTCAGGCAAAACATAGGAATAAGAAAATGTATATTTTGAATACAAAGGACTATTATCGGAAATTGATTAAATCCCGGGGAAGATAACGCACCCAAATCGAGGTAAGGCCGTGTCATTACTGAGTGCCGTATTTTAATCCTTGCCTTTCTACGCCAGGTCAAATCCTTAGATGGCCTCCTAATTGAAGAGCGAAATAGCTAAAAGCTAACAGTAAAAGTGCCTGAACATTTGAAAATAAAATTATATGAACTAAAACGGAAAAAGTAAGTATATTTTCTTCATTGAGGCAATGCTGAATGCTTTTTATAAATGGACATAGTTCATATGGAAGATCTTAAAAAAAATTTCTATCAAACTTATCCTTGAAAAAGATATATTATGTTGAATTTATTTCCTTAAAAGCTTGTCACGTGTATTACAAAGAAAAAATACATACTTAGGTACTGACTTTAATTAGGATCTTCCACATGAACTATGTCCACTTATAAAACACATTCAGCAATGAAAAAACAAGGTTTTAGTACATTTAAACAATAAAAACTTGTTTTCCAAAGGTTTTTCACATATAATTTTTTTTTGCACACAAGAATATAGATATAGGTACCAGTATATCATATCAACAATTCTCCCTTAAACTCTTGCTTTAGAGTGAGAATCAACAACCAAAGGATATAAAATGGTAGGAAAAAAAATCAAATAATCCAATTAACGATATAGGCTATATTACAACTAGGTATAAATTAATGCGGTTATTACATCTGATCAAAAATAAATCTCTAAAGGACTAATTGTAAGAGTAACGAGCTTCACTTATTCAACCGTCTGGTTGCTATCCGAATAACTCTGTCACGGGTGGTGTTCGTCGTCGTCGCTGGTGTGCTTGCTTGTCCAGGGCTGAAGATGTTCGCTTGCGTTGTTGTCGCTGCGGCCGGGCCATTCGAACCCGAGGTGAAACCAAAAGGTGCTGGATTGGTGTTATTAGATTGACTTGCGGGCTGAGCTGGTGGGCCTCCAAAACTGAAAGATTTGTTGGCAGCAGGCGCTGATGTTGCGGCAGATGATGGATTAGCATTAAATGCGAATGCAGAACTGGCACTAGGGCCTCCAAAAGCAAATGGTTTACTATTGCTGCCAGTATTAGCAGCAGGCTGTTGCGGAGTTGCTCCAAAATTGAAAGTTTTGTCACTTTTATTTTCAGCCGGAACCCCTCCAAAAGGATTTGAATTGGGTGCAGCTGTAGACCCTGCCGAAAAATTGAATGTTTTCGTCTGGCTTACCGCGGGGCTCCCAAACACTGAAGAAGCATTCGCACTGTTCGTCACAGGGGACCCAAAAACGTTGTTGTTATTACTAGTTTGAGCTCCTCTAAAATTAAAGGAATTTGTTGGTGGAACTCCAGTAGATATTCCTCCTCCCTTGCTTGCTGCATTCGCCGCAGTTGCATTAAAAGAGAATCCTCCGGCAGGCGCTTGGTTATTTGCACCGAAAGAAAATGTTTTTGTGCTGGCTGATGTAGTATTCGACGAAGGTGGAACTCCAAAGGCAAGGGGTGTAGCAGGCTTGTTTTCCGTTGTTGAGGGACCAAAGACAGAGTTTGCTGTTGTCTTAGGAGCACTAAACGCTGAGGGGGTAGCAGATGTCTGTCCAAAAATCGAAGACGGCGCCGGTACCGCTGTAACTCCAAAGGCAGGAGTTGAAGTTGATGGAGCCCCAAAAACTGAAGATGTTGTTGTCTGCGGTGTCATGAATGAGTTTGAATTAGATGTCGTAGTCGGTGCCCCAAAGATAGAGTTCGATGTAGTCTGTGGCGTAAAAGCAAAATTCAAAGCATTTGAGGGAGCAGGAGCAGCGAATGAATTTGGAGCTGTTTCAAAAATGTTGCTGTTCGTTACTGCCGGAGTTTTTTGCTCCCCGCCTGCAAAATTGAAGGTGTTACCCTCACTGGGTGTTCCTCCGAAAATAGAACTTGTTGCTACTGGCTTTTGTTGGGGATTGGGTGCTCCAAATGAAAAGGTATTGGATTTTTCCTGAATCACAGGATTGTTCATCAAAGCATTACTCGCCGGAGCAGTTTGGGGCTTAGGAGGCGTACCAAATGAGAAAGGCGCAGTCGTTGCTGCGGTTTGTTGCTTATTATCGGCAGTAGCGCCGGTAAGTGTAAATCCAGTTGATGGTTTGCCACTATTTGCTGAAAATGAGAATTGAATAACAGACGAGCCAGTGCTACTACTTGGGATAGATGTTGCAGGTACCCCAAAAGCTGGTGAGGTTCCAGGTACCCCAAAAGTTGGTGCAGAAGCAATTTGTGTTGAGGTTGAAGGTATCCCAAAAGCTGGTGCAGATGTATTAGGTGTGCTGAATGAAAATACTCCCGATGGAGTCCCAGGATCCTTCTGACTAGGATTTGAGCTAAATGCGAATTGTGCCGTTGTGCTTGTTTTTGAATTTCCTCCAGGATTCAAAGGTGCAAATGAAAATCCACCACTTGACTTATTTTCAACTATTTGGGAGTCAGTCTTCGCAGTTCCTGCATTATTAGGAACTCCAAACATAGGTTTCGTGTTGCTGGGCAAACTTGTACTGGGATTTGAAAATAATGAGCTCGTGATATTTGTCGTTGCAGCTGCGCTCTGCGTGGCGTTGAACGACAAGGGTTGACTGGTTCTGGGTCCTTCTGTTCCTGCGACAGCAGTGAAAGCCGATGGATTGCTGCTCGTCGATACTCCAAAAATAGGTTTCACTTCATTCCCGGTGCTCTGTGGCGCTAACGTAGAACTAGCTGGAATTTTAAGTTGAGTGCTAACAGTTGCGATTGAGTTAGGAACTCCAAAAGTAAGTTTTGTCGCATTTTGAGAGCTTGGCATTGAGAAGGCGGGCACGGATCCAGCAGTTGAGACGACGGGCGAAGTTCCAAAAGAGAATTGCGACTGCATTGTTGCTGGAGTTGTAACAACTTGTGAATTAAGTGGAGAATCGGAAGCTCCAGAAATCGATTTAGCAGCATGAGCAGAAAATGTTAGTGAAACTGCAGCCGTGGAAGAGCTTCCTGGGTTCGATGTTGAACTCGTCGTTGTTATTGTTGTCTGAGGACTGCTGATTTGAGATGGGAAAGAGAAACCACCCGCAGCATTGGTTTTTATTGAATTTGGTAAGCTGAGCGGGCACGAGGACTGTGTAGACCCTACGGGAATGTTCGGTTTTCCTATTGTTCCAGGCAACATAACTGATGTCACCGCAGTATTGTTCTCACTAGCTCCAATCTTGGCGGATGTCGCTATCGGAATGGTTGCTGTTGCTGTCGTAGTCTTCGTCTCGAATGATATAGATGCCGTTGAGACAGTGGCTGTATCCGGCAGACTAATCCGAGAGCTAGAAATGTTATTTTCTTCAACTTTCGCTGGTGGTCGACTGTCTGTCACATCGTCTTCATTCAATTCCCCGCTGAGTCCGCTGAGCATCAAAGCCAACTTTGACTTTTTGGTCCGCTCTATTATTGGGTTCGTCTCCGAAATCTGGGAGTTGTTTTTGGGCTTTACAAAAGATATTGTTCCCCCTGAGGCATAATCGTCTAAATTGTTTTCAAATGATGTACGAATTTTTGTCGGTGCATCGTCATAATTTTTGTTAAATAAAGTTAATTTCGGTTTTAATTTTTCCTTGATAGGTTCAGGACAAGATTTAGGGATGTCTTTAGGTTTTGCTGGTTCGACAGCTGGAGTTGGCGGTAACGGTGTAATTTGTCCAGCTATAACTGAATCAATTTTTTGGAAAGACACAAAATTTGATTCATTGCATTGCTGTTTAAGTTGAGGAGACGTGGAAGTGTCCGCTGCTGTAATCTGTTCAGAACTTTTTGGGGCTCGGATATCATCAAATTTCCTTTTTGGTGTCGACATTCTTAAGCTAGAGCTAAGAGAGCTTAAAACATCGTTGTTCTTACAAAACATTCTCTTTTTAGACATCTGTTCCGGAGAAACACTTTCATTAGACGACGGAAATGATGGGCCCTCCTTTTGCCGTCGTCTCTTTGATATCGCATTGTATGTTGTGGAGAGCAAATGTACACCCCGGTCAGTATCATCAGGTTCTTTGCAATATTTCTTTAAGCTATCACTCGTGTCCAGTTCCTGTAAAGGCAAACTGTGATAGATCTTATTTGTCACAGCAGATCCTTCAACACTTACATCACTATTTATCCTCTTCCTGGAGATTTCCCTTAAGGCATCTAAAACGCTCTTTGTTGGTGCCAATTCGCTTCCAACTGGATGCATAATCGGCCTGTTCTCTCTCGATATTTCATCGTTACATCTGGGCAATCCCACTGTAGGCACAATTGATCCGGTTCTGAGGATGCTCGAACGTGTATTTGCTTGAAAAACTGATTTGTCTGGGCGAATATTCCCGGTCATAATAGCAAGCCTTTTACTGAAACTATCCTTACCTGGTGGTGCTATTTTTACCATGGATATATTCTGGTTCCGGCTGGGCTTATAGACAATTTCCTTTTTCTTTAAATGCACAATTGGGAATTGACCGGGCTTGTTGTAAATATTACCCATGGACAGGCTTCGATTGAGCTTGGAGCCATTCTCGTGATATCTCACAATCCTTGAGGCTAGGCCGCGACTCTGTACGTCGATGTAAACCCTGAAAACAGTAAAGCGTGATGAGTACAAGGTGAACGGTGCGCTATAGATATTAATTCAGCAATTACCTGTGGTCAATCTTATTGATCGGGGACATCGTTGTCTTGGAAAGAACAGGCGGAGTACTTGGCCTCGAAGTTTTTGGCGGTGAAAACAATTTACCGCCCCACGGAAATTTGGAATTTATGCTGTAATTTAATGCAAAGTATTAAACAATAAGTAAAATATTATGAAATTGCGACAAACTTGACTCATTTGTAGCAATTAATTGCTGATAGAAGCAGTAAAACTCAAATCTCTTAGGCCGACAAAAATTCTTTCTTACCTTGACCCATTAAGGTGCGTCGATTCCGCGATGGGACTGCTTATATTTGTGGTGCTCATACTTAATCTGCCGTACACAGAGCTTCTGCGGTCCATATTCATCTCGGTTACTTAATTACAATTGGTTGTTTCCACAACTTTTCCAATTACCAGAAAATTTTAGAAATTCTAACTTGTTGCGACCGTTTGGCACCTTGTCCATTAAAATGTCCACTTGATTTTAACATCTATCGATTCCACACGGTGTTTATTTTCGTATTTTACAATTTTACTAAATCAGTCTTCTAAAATGTACGTCCATTCGGTGAAAGTTTAAGCATTATTTCCACAAGAGAAGCCTCCACGCTGTGAAGCCATAACCAAACGAAATAAATTTTTGAAGTTTCGACAAGTTGAGCATGACATTTCGACATTATTTGAAATTAACGAAATATTAAGCTGCGTTCGAAAAGTTAAGTAGTTCGAATAGTAATTTATTATACTAAATGATTAGTAAACTTATAGATTCTGTAAATTCATGATTTTTTAAAGGTAGTTTTAACAAAAATAACACTTTATTAACAGCGGAAGGATATTTTAATTGCGACTTGTGGCATCTTGTTAAAAATTTAACGAATTTTCGGAACGCACTACATCTGACAATTCAAAATGTCAAAAATTAATTCAATTTTGTGATAACCTCAAAAGGAATTTTTCTAGATTTTGATCTCATGTTTTGGCTAAGAAAAGTTGGAATTATTGTGGTAAAATGACCCTGTATGTATATAAGGGCGAGTGGGGGTTGCCCTCGATTGATTTTGAATGCACACGTGCTATGGTAATTTCTGTGATTTCTGGAAATCGAGAACTTTTCTAAGGCAAAGTCCCTTTTCAGTGTGCGATCAAATTTACGGAGGCGCCGGTTAGCATAAATACTGAGGGAAATCCGTTCTTCTCTGGGTCTGGAATGTTACCTTATCTTCAAACAGAAACAGGAAAAGTTGTGGGCTACAGAAAAATATCAAAATACTTAGCAGATATGGTGAGAATATGAAGATGATGAAACTTGTATCAGTCTATTTGAAATCTCATTTGTCCACCTTTATCATAAGGGTTATGAAGTAAATGGACACCTGCCAAAAGATGTGAAACCTCTGGCAAGTGGTTATGAAACGATGGTCTTTAACAATCTGCACCCGTACTTTTACTACGTAATGTTTGGTGATGCGGCCAACAGAGACGTAACAAGGTCCCTTTACGCGAAGAGAATGTGGCTCCCGTTCAATTTCTTCTACCCTTCAAAGTACATTAAGGACACTGACAAAATTATGGAAGTTTTTGCTGGATTTTCGGTCTATGAAAACGTTGAGGAGCACTCAACGGAACAGGTAGAGGAATTATTCCTCTCACATATTTTAGTGACTCAACTTTGTTCGCTTTTCAGATTATCTTAAATGCAAAACGATGCATAAATTTACTATCATCCAAATTGGGAAAGAAAAAGTGGTTTTGTAGTGAAACACCTTGCGGACTTGACGGCATGGTTTATGCATACTGCTCAATTCTATATAACATCACACTGCCGTCCAATCCTCTTCAGGCTCACATCCGCGAAAGTACGAATTTAGTGAAATTCATTGAACGAGTGACTAGGAAATATTTCTCGGCGGAAGGATACACCTCAAAGACCCAAGAATCAAATTCAGGGAAAAATGCAACGATACTTACACCATCAGAGCAAGACTTTCAAGCTAACAAAAGAAAAACGCAAATTTTTGCAGCAGCTGGTGCCGTTGCTGCAATGAGCGCATACGCAGCGTATACCGGACTTTTAAGGGTGAGTAACAGTAAAAGGTAGATTACCAACCAATCTCACCTTTATCTAAAATAATTACAGATTTCCTTCGATGGTCAATATGATGACGATTTTGGTTATGAAGAAGACGATGACATCGGACCTGAACAATAAATTTCGCTACTAAAGCTACCAAATTATAGACTGTTTTTGTTTTACACCCTTACTATATTGAATTACAAAATTATGTCTGAAAGAATGTTTCTATTCTCTTGTGCCTGGTCATCGGAATATTTAAGCTCTACAATTAGTTGGTCTTCTCCTTAACACACGACTTTATTACCCGAGTGAAGTTCCACTGAATGAAAAAGCTGACGAAGCGCAATGGACCCATTAAGATAACTTGCAGGCATTTCTGAAGTGGTGTGCCCCAGGGAGCCATTCCGCAGCACAAGACTGTCACTACCCAGCTTTCCAGCCCCAAGATCGAGAAGAATGAACCGTTCTAAGTAAGAAAATAGAAAATATTATTTATAAAAGAATAAAACATGAAGCTGATATCACTTACCAGCGCATCATCGATTATTTTGTTGCCAACGTCCTCTGGCCGTGCTAGACCTCCGCTGGCCGAAATAATTTTTGTCTCAGTAGGCTTTGTTTTCTCCTCAGTTTCAAAGCCTGGAGTGTTTGTGTCGCAGGGAAGGGCCAACGTTACTGAAATTCCCAGGTGCTTGGTCTCCATCGCAATGGTTTCAGCCATTCCCCGGAGGGCAAATTTAGTGGCTGCATAAGGGCCGTAACCGTAAAGTCCTATTAAGGCAGCTTGAGAGGCAGTTATAACAATAATGCCCTCTTTAGCGGCCTTCATTTTCGGGAGTACCCACCTCGTGCAATAGTAGGTCCCATAGTAGTTGACGTCCATCTGTTTCTTGGCATCCTCCACTGAGACTTCTTCGAAAACACCACAGATAGCCAAACCAGCGCAGTTGACCAACATGTAAACAGACCCCACGGATTCCTCTAGCTCAGAAAAGCACTTTGCTACATCTTCATAGCTCTTGGATATGTCCAAAGATCTGTATCCAAACTTCTGTTCGGGGTGCTTCCGATTCTTCTCGAGTTCTGCCACAGTTTTCTCTGCAATTAGACAGAAAATGTAGAGCTTTATTTAAAGTGCAATAATTGCGTAACGGCCATAGAAAAGCTGGGATTAATCAATCGGATTAAAATTGCAATTGTTGGAACAAAAACTACAGTGCATTAACTGCTTACATTTAAATATCAAGAAGAAATAATTGATGAAAATAAATCTGAAATAATTATTCTTTCCGAAACACACTTAACTGCGGATATTAATAATACTGAAATATATATTAATTACGAAGCTCTGAATAATTCCATCGCTTGTAGGTTGAACCAGTCTGCTAGGTTCTTTAGGTATCTGATCCGTCTTTTGATTCGACTTCTTTTACCCATGATCTTGCTTTGGAAAACCAGTTTCATTATGTTATACTTTTAATTTCTTATTAAATTACCAAGATACCGAAGTACCCTAGAGTAGTGTCGACCACATACAATAATTGATTATGCGTGCCTTTAATATGATGTTAATATCGCTCTTACACAGGATTGGGCTCATGTTGACAAACGCCTTTCTCGCCTTGATCTCACTTTCATTATCCGCCTTTTCATCTATTAAAGTTCTGAAATATTTCGATCTTTTTACTCTCTCGAGTCTCTTTTCTCCTACTAACCTGGTGTGATTTTTTTTTTATCTCAGGACCATGTATTTGGTTTTGTTAGTGTTCATCTTTCGACCGTATTTTGTGCACGACTCGTATATTTTGATTACCAGTAGTTGTAGGTCTTTCATGTTGCTAGCCAATATCACGGAATCATCTGCTTATCTGATATTAATATATCTTCCACTGATCTTGATTCCAATCTCTACAGCTCCCAGTTTGTCTAGTACTTCGTTAGTAATACATTCATATGAATATGCATTGAATAGTGTTGGCGAGAGTATCCCTGTCTTATCCCTATCAATATCTCAAATTTTATCGCGGCTGACTAGTTACAACTGTTCAATGATTTTTATGTCTTTCAGATCTAAATTTGTTCCATCTAATATTCTTATCACTCTTAGGCTGCACTGTCGAAAGCTTTTTTTAAAGCAATGAAGCTAACGCTAGCGTGTTAAATAACGCTTCATGTTTCCCTAAGGAGTTTCGAAAACCGAACTGTGTTTCACTTATGTCTGCTTCTAATTTGCGATATATTCTATTATGTATTATTTTTAAAAGCCTCTTTAAAGCATGGCTCATTAGACTAATGGTCCGATATTTTGGTTTATCATCGTCGAATAGTTCTTTAATATATTCTTCACATATGTCTAATATTTTGTCAGGATCAAGTACAATTTTGCTGTGTTTGTTTGATTGCCAAAGTTCCTAATTTTGACTAATCCTGTGAAATGAAAGCTATTGTGTTTTTTCTCTAAATCTTCTATGGTATCCAGTAGTTATTTGTAGTTTCTCTTATTTTTGATTTTATGTTTAAATTTACATCTACATATTTCTGTGTATTTTTATTTTATTTTTTATTTTATTCTTCTTACTAAGAAAACAACCCCACATCTGGAAGCAATGGTCGGAAGGGTTCTTGACTCAATATTAAGGAAATTAGGTGACGGTCATCTCCCATAAAAAAGCTACATCTCCAAAAAGGAGCTGTATTTTTGATAATTAATATGACAGAATGTGTGATAACAATAAAAATACACGTGTGTAAATACCCTGTGTTCACATTTCGCCTTAGTTTTGAGTATCAGCAATTATTTCTCTCGGAATGTGCAGTTTTTCTATCCAAATTCTATAAATAGATAATTTCCACTGTACATGATTAAGTAGCTGTGATGAATTCGACGAATTCGATTTAGTTATTTACTTTGCCACAGTATCTTCGTCATCTTGATCCCACACCACCAGGCACCTTGTGAGTATAGGTGGAAATCAGCGGAATAATTGCTAAGTGAGTTATTTTCTTCTTATCATAATTTCTCCGTTGTTTCCTAATACATAATCGAATACCTATCTGTACTGGGGGCTTAACCTGTCGACCCTACATAAGAAAACTACCCTAAGAGTGGACCAACGTGCATAAAGAGGAAAGTACATATTGGAGTTTCGCCCAGACCCCACCATAACTTCGCTCTCTAATTTTACAGCCTTCTAAGCGATCAATTTGATTGATCTTTGACCTTGAATAACTTTTTAAGGGAAAGTGACCCTGCACCACCTTCGCTCATTTCTAAACCCATTCCAATAAATCTAATATTTCTTTCGTTATCCATTCTCGTTTGGGAATCCCGAGAGCAAGGCCCTTCAACGATCCATATGCATACAACATCGGGCGTTTGAATTTTTTCCCACTTTGTCGCAATTTCATTTTATCTTGAGATCTTGAATTGCTCAGGATTATATAAAATTGTCCAGGATGATATGCTGCAAGAATCATTGTATTATTTCTGCCAGTGTTATTGGTATATATACAATTTTAACTATCGTGGCAGGTCCTTTCTCTGAATTTTTCCTCGCTTGTTATCTATCTTTTGTCATTTTTGTCTATACATGTGTACTTTTGTGATCTTCGCATGCAAACTTTGTCTTCTTTTGATTTTGCAAGAAAACGTACTCGTTCCGCAGTTATTTCACAGTTTAGTTTAGACTACACGAAAAACTCCACATCTTACGCAGTGGGACTAGGAAATACTGCATAGTATATATTTGGTTCGACAGATTCCAGAGTAAACTATATTTTATATTGGATACATATCGGAGAGTGCTTCGAAGCGTACAATACCTTAAAAGAATATAAAACCTAAATCATCTTTCATCCTATTATCCTGATACAATTTGACTAAAACATAAATGTTTTTTTCTTCTATACTTGATATACAAATATTTAGTACACAGTTCATCTTTATGGGTAATTCTAAGTTATGAGGTATTTTCAACGGCAATGATAAAAAATCATATATACATATTTAAATTATTTGAAATAAACCTGTTATATCTTAAAAGTTACCATCTTCTTTATGGTCACTTAAATTCACGAATTAAGTGTATTTAATTTTGTCACAAAAGAGCCTAAAACATGAAAAATGTATCTCCCCTGGTCTGTCCCCCAACAGATTATGTTAGTCAATCAGTAGTTTTGACTAACTTGAAATTATGTTATAAACTATATTTCATATAACTTATAAACTAGACTAATTAAATTAATGTAATCTAAGGAAAAACAATCACTAACATTTTCTTTTTCATAAAAACTATAATGTCTACATTTGTCCTTCATATTTAGCGTCTCTTCCCCTGGCGTTTTGTATTCGTTTAAAAATCACAAATGTTTAAATTTATCGCGTAAATTGCGACTATAAATATAAAGCATTCCACGTGAAGTTAGCAGCAAGCCTTCACGACACAAGCGTGCGGCCATTTTGCTCGCCATTTCAGTGACGCCACTTACTGGAAGTAGTTGTGAATCAGTGAATGCGTTCTCTCCCCTGGTAAGTTTTTTAGCGCAATTATAAGCCTAAATAACTTGTTTTCTTTATATAATTACTGTAAATAATGCATAGAATCATATTCTTCTTTGTTAATTACGTATTACAAAAACTTTGACGTTTATACCAATTTTTTAACAGAAAAGTATCTCCCCTGTCTTCTCTCCCCTGCCTTCTAAGGTGCCAGGGGAGATACTTACTGTCCAGGGGAGATAAAAATATGTCGTGTTGGAGTATTTTTACAGCCAATACGTGTACAGTCAAATCCCCTATAACGCGGTGTTTTTATAGCGCGATTCCCATACAACGCGGTGTGAAAAATGCGACAAGTTTTCCTATAACGCGGTCTCTTTATAACGCGTTTTTGATACAAGAACATTCCAACAACTCAAATGGTTTGAACAATTTATCTATGGAAACACTTATTCGATGTGTTAAATTTTTGTATGTACATAGTTAACATTTGTGGTGTATTCCCCTGTTTAACAATTCTAGTATTCATTAAACCAAAATTTAAATATGTAAAAATCTACATATTCATTGTCATTTCTATTATAAAATTTCATTTATTAACCGTATTAGCCACAACTTGTTACTTTGAGAATGCAGTTTTTATATAGGTCTGATTTATATAGAATTTATTTATTTCTGAGATTCCATATAACGCGGTACAAATCATTTAATTTGTATTAATTCTGAGTTTCTTACAACGCAGTTTCCATAGAACGCGGCAGTGGTTTCCATATAACGCGGTATAGATTATTCTGATTTAGCGTATTTCTATGTTTCTCAAAACGCGGTTCCATAGAACGCATATCCTGATTTGAATTAATTTGAAGTCTCTCATAGCGCGGTTTCCGTATAACGCGGTACGAATCAATCTCGTTATAGGAGACTTGAATGTACTGTTGTTCATAATTCAGTCAGTACAAGATGCTATCATACGCATGGACTTCAGCGAAAACTATTTTACCAAATATTCTGAAGAAGTGCAGTCCTTCCATTTCGGGGGTTCAAGGCAACAAATCAGTATGCACACAGTTATAGTTTATACCAAAGAAGTTGGACAAGACATAAAAGGCACATGTTTCTGCACTTTGTCCAAAAATTTGTCGCACTCACCTCCAGCTATATGGGCCCATTTGTATTTTGCATACTCAAATAAGAATTTAAGTTTTTAAGTTACTTTTATAATTACTGATGGCTGTTGTACAATAAAACGTCTGATTATTATTAATTAACAATAAAAATAAAGTTGATCCTTAAACTACTACTGTGATTTGTTTCATAAAATAACATAAATATCTCTCCCCTGTTCATAAAGTATTCTACCCTGTACGTCTTGTCTCTCCCCTGTATCTAGTATCTCCCCTGGTCAGTTATAAAATAATAAAAAATAAATAAATTGACTGGCTGCTTTTCGCATATGAAGATAATAAGTGTTTCGATAAAAACATACTGCAATCATATTAAAATTCTATTATTTTTGTCGTGCCGCCTCTCCTAATAACTTAATACCTCTTAACTTAGAATGACCCTTATATGAAAAACAGCTTGGAGCTGGCGCTAAGTAAACTTGTAATACTTCCGGACCGCTAAGTTTAAAAATGAATGTATTAATAGTTTAAAAGACGCCGAAGGCATTAAATAGATTATTTTGTGATATGGAAGATCTTATATTTAACCTTATCGAAATGAATTGTGAATTTCTCTTAGTGGGTGATTTTAACATTAACTGGCTGAACGTTAATGATACTTACAGAAGAGAAGTACATAAATTATTATTATTATTAAATTTTACTGGAATAAATATACCTAGAAGTGGAATACTCCTCGCAATCACAGTTACATGGGCCCCTTCCTGAGCGCACCTGATGGCTATGCTCCGGCCAATTCCACTGGAGCCTCCAGTGACCAAAACATGCTTCCCGTCGATTGATTTGCGTTTTACTGAAACAAACGAATAAACCACAAAATGCACAAATACTGCAAGAAGGACATAGAACACTATTTCCGCTGTAAATTCCATTTTTATCTATCGCCGGCAATGGAAAAGACAAAAAACTCTAGCCACACCTGCGCTTACTGAAAGACAACAATTTTTTGACGTTAGCTCGGACTTTGACAGTCACCCCTGCAGCGAATATAATTTTTATCACATTATTCCTTATCTCTTATTTGAACTAGGCAAATTAAATACAATTCCCAATTGACACCTGCTCCGCCCCCTGACAGAAATACGTTTTTTCGTTAGAAAAGTTATTTGACAGAACGAAATTCCCTCCATCTGGCAATATTTGAACGAAACGTTAAGAACTTCTACATAATAAAAATAAACACACAAAAAAAACGTTAAGATGGCGGCAAGTGTGTAAGGTGTTTTCTCCTCGATCAAATAGAAAGTGACGTGCGTTGTGATTTTTCGCTTTAAAAATCAAAACAAATAGGAGAATTTGAATGTAAACAACTTGTGCGAAGTGTATTTATGTGGAAGAATAAAATTACCCACGAGGTTTAAGTGGCAAGTGCAAAAATACAGTGTAAATTCCATCACAGGATTATGCGACTCTGCCCCAGTGCGATCCAACAACACAAACGAGGCCGTACACCACAAAAGTGAGTACTCAGCTCGTACGCCAATTAATATTTCCCCACAGTTCGTTCCCCCGATTGTATAAAGTTTGCCAAGCTGCAAAAGGAATCCTCACGAGAGGAGCTCGCAAATTTATTGGGTCATGGTTGGGTACACGCATTTCGCCCCGTCGAACTGTGGCAAGTCGACGGTTCCAGAAGTAGAAATACACTCGGCTGCGTTTTAATTTGAAGCGAACAGCTCACTTTTGATACTGCTCCTAATGAATTTCAACGTGAAAAAGTGCTCGAGCAAATTAAGCGTTGTGTTTAATTCATTAAAAAATAATCCGCGGCAGCGGCTGATGAGCGACCTTCAGATGCGGCGACTATTTAAAATGTGGAAGAACTCGAATTGCTGGTTTTTTCGTGTTAATGCCAATTTAAGCGATGGAATTTCATATTTTCTACTCCTGGATAAACCTACTGTCCCGATAGATTTGAGCTCTCTTGTCTCCCTCAGCTAATTTGGAGGTAGTCCAACAATTTT
The DNA here is from genome assembly GCA_949715965.1 of Dysmachus trigonus. Lineage (NCBI taxonomy): Eukaryota > Metazoa > Arthropoda > Insecta > Diptera > Asilidae > Dysmachus > Dysmachus trigonus. The sequence goes on from OX454320.1 coordinate 20,462,594, forward strand.
CTAAGGGGAAAATGAAAATAGCTGCAAGCGCCGCTGGTGCCATATGTGTCCCCGAGTGCATTCACCTGCACTTGCGGTGACCACTGATTGACTTTGTTTCATTAGAATTGTATGACCCAGCACTGTTCGCGGACTTGTATTGAGACATTGTGTGCAGAAATGCAGAAATGAAGCACCTTACGACCTCCTCTGGTAATCCGACCAACAATCCCCGCATTTGTGGGCTAAGTCAAAGCCCTCAGACAAGAGAGTTGCATTGAAGAGTGCTGAGACTCCTGAATTACTTGTTCATTCACTTTCGCCTGCCTTTTTTGATACTATACCTGAAAGACTTCCTTTGGTGCACTTCAGGAAAAATGGACAGTCGTCGTGGGGTTGCGCAACTGTTTCAATCTTAATGAAGTTTTTCAGATAAATTTCTTTTCTATTTATAAACATGTCAATAGGCGAATTTAATTGGTACGCACCTGCCGATGTAGCAGAGTTTATTCATACTATATAGAGATCAGTTGAATCAACGAGCTGCAAGGGAATACTCAGCCGAGCCTTATAATTTGCCGTCCAACATGCCCCATTTTACTCAAACCTAAATTCCTCTGAAGACAGATTATTACGTTGCCGAAATTTAAAAACCGCTCGAAACCGGCAACTTGCAAGTTCATATTGCACAATAAAAGGTAAATGGTAAAAGTAAATATTAGGACTACTTTGTTGAATATCCAATAAAGTTAGGAAGGTTGCCAATAATGTGAAAACATTACACTTGGAAATATATTAACTGCTGGAGTGCTGCACTTTTGAACAGGAACCGTATAAAATGCGTGCGTGATTTTCCTTTAATTCGTTTATTTCATCGATTAACTTCGGAATTTTTAACAATAACAGCTGTAACGTTTTTAGGTTATTTTCACAGTTTTTATCGAAGAGAGAGATGTTAGATTGATGTGGCTGTCGGAAGACACACTTAGGCACATTATAAGCCCATTGTGATACCAGTTTTTTGTGACCAGGATTTCGCGTGGGAATTGAAATCACAACCTCTAGCGCCCTGCTGGCTTGCCGCCATTGCATCGCGCTACCAACCGAGCCATTGAGACCCCAATGAAACTTTCAGCAAATATCCCGAAGATCATTGCGAAAAATGTTAGTTTTCAAAATTTTAAAATATCTCTGTGATTGATCTCAAATTAATTTTTTACTTGATTCAATCAAAATAGTTAATTAAATAAATGTATGCACATGTCGTTTTGATGATAATACAATATTATACGTGTTTAACTAGTTGTCTTCTTGAAATTTAAATCCGAATGATCTGAAATTCTGCTTATATTTGTGGTTTCGATTCAAGTGTACTGAAATTTTGCATATACATTTTTGGATGAAAATGCTTTCTCCTTGGGATCGCTACAATATTCACTGGATTGCGCACTATGGATGGTACGTAAATTGCTTCTAAATACTAACAATAATACAACTTCAGCGGAATACAATTAAAATTGAAATAATACAAGCAAATATTTTTTGAGCAACTTTTGTTTTATTGTGTTTTAAAGAATGCAATTTTTTTGTCATACTATTACATGTTTGAACCATCAAAAAAAAATTATTTCTTTAATATTTAAAAATGGCGGCTGTACGACAAGAAGATTTAGATTTGTAAGACCCACACGATCTATTTGACCTTAAAAATCAAAAAAAAAAAAGTGAAAATTTGGAAAATGGTACGTGGTTGAAAAAAAAAATGTTCGAATTTTTGGATTTTCATAGAATTTTTACTATATTTGTTAATGAAAAATTAGTTTTTTTTAGGTTTACATAGAAGGAAATGATGTTATGTTATCTTTAAGTGTGCAAAATTTCAAAATGATAGATTAAATGGTTTTTGAGTTATCTTGCACGAAAAATTGGTTTTGAGAAAAACGCGTTTAAGGGGGTAGTACACTTCTTAAGGCCTTTTTTTAAAGATTTTTTTTTTATAGTTAACTTTATTTTGATCTTGCAAACTTTTTATATATGATACAACTAACATTCAAGAATACAAATTTTTTTTTTTTTTTTTTTTTTTTTTTTCTTCATAGGGCCCTAATATGACTGCCTGAAGGTGACCCCTTTTTAATCTGGCCGACATGATATCTCGACTCTGGAACGTCTGAAACAAACAATTCAAAGTGCATATTAAAATATAGATCAGTCGCTATCGCTCGAACTAGGATAAAAAATTTTGGTAAAAAAATAACAAAATGGCGAACTTTTTAATTTTTCGGTCACTTTTTTTTTGCAAAAAATTGTTTAAAAAAAGGGTTAAACATTAACCGATTTCCAACTCCTAGTTCGGGCGAGAACTACACATGTATAGAGTATCCTCTAAAAATTTGAGCCCGATCAGACCAATAGTTTTTTCAAAATCATGTCGGCCAGGTCAAAAAACGTGGTTTTGAGAAAAACGCGTTTAAAGTTTTTATTCGATAATTTTAAGGTGCGATAAGCGTAAGGCACCGCTATAAATGTGTCTATAACTTTTTTTATATATCGAATTTCTCAAAACGGTTTTGGGAGAACATTTCTGTGATATATTAGAGCACATTTATGAAATAAAAAAAAAATCGATTTTTTCAAAAAAAAGAAGTGTACTACCCCCTTAAAGTTTTAAGACTCAAACATTCTGTGACTAATTGATTTACCAATTAATATACGATTCCGGGGCCATAAAGTAGTCCTTCAGCTTCCTCAAAAGAACAGGGTAATAAAAGGCGCGCTCCTGAAAATATGGATATATGTATAATAATCTAGTAATTTTCTATGGGACATATTTATTCATTTCAGGTGTAAGGTAAGTGCGGGTAATAAGGCCTAGCTAAGGGAGATTTGAAATAAAATAAAAAGTATGTATCCGAATCAACAAAAGCGTCGCAAAAAGTTTCAGGTGCCATCGATGAGTGTTAGCTACCTGCGATTATGACCTTGAGAGACATCGATCATTTAAAATTATATTTTTTGTTATTTAGGCTTTATTAGCCGACAGGCCTTATTACCCGCACCTACCTTATATATAATGTTTATTCTAGAAAATGAACACTCATTTAACAAAAGCTGGTGTATTTAGCAGAACACATTTGGGATAAATCAGATGAAGAACCATATCAATATCAATGATATTTCTTCAAAATTGCTTTCAAAGTTTTTACACTTAACAAAATAAGTTGAAAAAACTTTTTTTTGTTTTAATATTTTGTAAAAGGTACATTATGTTGTATTTCTTTGTACTACGCATAAGTGTAACTTACAAGCCGGGTGTGATATACTCGTATTTGTTAATTAACATTTAAATGATATTAAGGCTGTCATAAATACTATATATAAAGTAAACACTTTAACAAAATTCAAATTATACAAAAGTAGTAGCGACGGTTGTAGCCAGTAGGGTTTAAATTGTTCGTGGTCTGTATTGCATTAGGTCCTTTTCATTTATCTGCAGATAAAGAGCTACATAATTAACTATTTCATGTAAGTCTAAAGTGTGTAATAACTAAAGAATGTCTTAGACGAATTACGTCAAAAGGCTCATTTCCATAGAGTTACTCTTCAATATTCGCTATGATATTAACTTGTTTCGTAAGCTGCGAACAAACGGCCCATAGTATTTGGTAATGAGGTTCTCTAAAACGAGCGATCAAAGCAAGATCTTGGCTGATTTCGATCTCGTAGTCTATAACACACAAATACCCACCTCGCATAAGTAATTGATCATTTTTCACAAAAAGCTCCGAGTGTGGTGTTTACTGAAATGAAAGCTATACGCTGAAAAATTAATCCGCCTAACCTTTGATCTTGCTCAATCGGGCTTTAGCTACCGTAAATAAGAATGGATCACTCCGAGCCGATCACTTTTTGCTTCAGGTGACTCAGGCGCTCAGGAAATTTAAATAGTTGTGTAGAAATGAAGCAGCAATTCCTATTTGGGAAGATGCCCGTAGGAAACAGCGATCAGCACAAAATATATACTTGCGCAACTGGTGGTATTCGTGTGTGTAAGCAGCTCGAGAAATGTTTGCATTCATCAATAAATCGGTATGTGCGACTCGGGCAACTTGTTGCCCAAGAATAAGACGCAGTAGTAGCGACACTCTTCAGAAGGTCATTCGGTGAATTTGGAATTCCTGAGATTCTTCACGAGTTCGAGAGCCCAGCGCTAAGACGCCAGAGAGGAGGCAAAAAGCAAGAAAGAAGCAGTTGCCGGCGAATTGCACGGTAGCAGCAGCAGCAGCCTACATCGGTTTTTTTTTCTTAATTTCTTTTTTTCCTTTTAATTCATCCATTCGCCTTCTTACGTTTGCATCTTTCTTATTATCTCGCATATTCCAGGCTCCTTCTTCTTTTTGAGACTATTCCACTTCTCTTTGCCAGTTCTGCTTTTGTTTTCCGGCAATAGATCCGGCTGAAATTCTCATTTTATTTTCATAACACCACAAGAATGTTGCCAGCCCGATAGCGTTTAGTGCAACTTTGTTGTTGGCCGAAAATATTTCAACTCTTTAAACTGCTTTTGGAGCCCCAGTCTTTTCCCTGCCACGTAATTCTCAAGGTAACGCAATGGACCAGACTCCGAGCGCAAGGGATGGAGAAATGATGAAACCTTCTGTTCAGAGCATTCCTCAGGGTATCCGAAGAACTAAGTGATTGGTGTAGGCCGGCATACACATTTAGCAGAATGGACTGATTGCTTTCATAGTTACTTTCATTCCATTAGCATAATATTATAGTCAAAAGCTTGTATTTTTTCGAATCTATTAAAATTTTCCTTTTTAGGATTCTGTACACTTAGAGAAAAGTAGAGTAATATTAACACATTCAACCCGGCGTGGATCATTTGCGGTCTACGGATATTGCTTTTATCTGGTGGCGTGGACCACCGGTGGTCCACACCTAGATTTTCTCTACAAATAGAGTTGTATATGCACAATTCACAATATCACACAGTTATAATTTAGACATTCACTAATAGCGATGTACTAAGCGCAAGCTACTGATAATGGTAACCTGTAGAGTTATTAAGTTTATTAGGAAACAGAAAAAACTCGGGGACAAAATAATCTTTCTCTCGAAAATAAAATTGGAAAAAGATTTACTTGAAATTAAATTATACTCTGACAAGTAGTGCATATCGTCGTTGCGCGTGCAATACCGCGAAAGAGCAGTTTGTAAATACCGCGTAACAGCAAAAGGCGCAAAATTGAAATATTGCGCCTACGCATTCTTAACATAGTTTCGCTCCTTATAGATCTCACAGAATTTAAATTAGCATATAAAAAACCTCATTTTTGACATAAAAAAATTCAATTCTATGTTAAAATTCATTTAAAATCCGCGTATCTGCTAATTCTAAACTACATTTTCTGTAATTTGTTGTAACAAAACCGCGTAAGTGACTTTAAACAGAATCTAAGCAAGTTATTAAAGTGATTTTATATGGAATTTAAACAAGTTATTAGTAAGCTAGCGTTATTTTCCTATAAAATAGGTCGCAAAGAAGTAGCCTTAGAGTTCAGTCTATAAAATATAGTTAAATGGCTAAGATATTAAGTTTTTTCTTCCTCCTGTAAAATCGTGAAAACGCAGATACGCGGTATTTACAAACTGCTCTTTCGCGGTATTGCACGCGCAACGACGATATAATCGTCGCTGATTTTTGCTTAATGGGTTTTTTAATAACCAAAATTGTCGCTTCGGGAGTGATACTAATCCAAAAGAGACTCTAGAGACCCCATTGCATTCAGGAAAATGCACCATTTCCAGCGGTTTGCACGCTGATGTCACCATTGGTCCTTATTTCTTTCAAAATGAGGCAGCGGCTCGCGTTGCGGTCAATGGATATAGTTACCGGACCATGATTAATGAATAATTCTTCGGAAATATGGATGACATTAATCCTGACGGGATGTGGTTTCAACAGGATGGCGCTACGTGCCATACAGCGACACAAAAAAAACGATTTATTGAAATCACGATTTGGCAATAAAGTGATTTTGAGAAATGTCTCTGTGAATTGGCCTCTAAGGTCGTGTGATCTGAAACCTCTATACTGTTTCCTATGGGGTTACTTGAAGTCATTTGTAACACACAGCCGACATTGCTCAAAAAGTGAATCAAAATTGAACTGACAGAATGCGCTTTGTCAAAAATAGTCGAAGTAGCCATATGACCGAAGTAATTTTTAAATATTAATCTCATGAATTGGTTTTCGAATAAAAAGTAATTTTTTATTAAAAGTAAACTATGCGTTATTTTTTAAAATTTAAAGTTCTGTCGGGCTTAAAAAACACCCCTGTGAGTAATATTTACTACTTTACTGAATATCAGTTATTTATCATACAGTTTTTCTTTTTGCAATTCAGTAAGTTAGCTCTATTTTAGAGCATTACTAAGCTCAATAATTCCTTTATGTAATTTGTTTAGTATGAACAAGAAGAAACCAAATACAAATGTAAATTGCAGAAAAGAATTATTGAGCTTTTATTATAAAAAGAAAACTTGAAAGAACTATATGAGTACAATAAATTTATTAATCAAAGTGTATTAAATTAATTCAGAAAATTGTTAATATCATAAAACTTTGAGTAAAATCTAGCTGGACCATTCCACCATTACAAAAACAAAGTACTATGAATTACGAAGGATACTTGTAGTTACAAAAAATTATATTTGATATTACTAGAGAACATGTTTGAAATTACAAAACATCTTACCTTTGATATTACTAAGCTACATGTTTGGAATTACAAAGTGAACTTACTGAAATGTAACTTTTACAATACTTTTGTTGTGGGACGTATATTAGTAATAAGTAAAACTGGGAACGGGATTCAAAAGAAGCTGCATTTATTGATACCTAATGCAAAATGAGCTTGCTTTCAAGAATACATCTCATTTGAGTGGTCACTTTTTCAATTCAGCTTAACAAGATGAATCGATGGACTGCATAATCGGCTGCAGAAACTGAATTCATGAAAACAATATAGCCGTTTTATAAATGAAATTCATATCCCGCCTTGCTTTAAACAGCCATATCGGTTAGTTCGTTCTAAAGGTAAACCTGAATAGAAGGATTTGAAATATTCGCCTTTGTCCGTCCGTTTAATTTTAATTACTCAGAGTTACAGAAATTTGTAATTAAAAGTTCTGGGCCCCAGGGATTAGATTCACCTTCATAGCATAATATGAAGGATATTCAGAGTAACGATTCCATCGTATTTAATATCTAGATATTCTCGTCAGGTATGTAAGGTCTTTATCCTTAAGCTGAATTTTCCTCCATCGTCTACCACAGCTTTTTTTTTTTTTGGTGTAGGGAAATTGGAGTGGAAGTTTGGGCCTTGGTTTGAAGCATTTTTTCAGGACAAGAATTTTCTTTCATATGAGTTTTTGAGCGATCTTTTACCCTCCCGGTTAGTTAGAAGAATAATTTCGGGCTCGGAAACGCCGGCTAACTCAACTAGTTGGGAATAAATTGGAAATATTTTATGATAAACGCATATATTTAGTCGATGTAATTAAAATAAATTTTTTTTCCTGCAGGTTTTCACTAAACTATAATTATTAAAATAAAAATATCCATTTTAATAAACCAGAAAGACTTGATCTCGTTTGGTACACTATGTAATTGCAGTTCTGTGGAGTAAAAAATATTCTCATTAACGTGCACTATATTTCCAGCATGCGCTATATTCCAATCTATGCGGTTTTATCGTTCAGAACCCTAGATGCAGAGCCCTTTTTATCCCCAGAATCCACTCAGCGTACCGCTTCCAAAGTAGGGCAAAGGTAGAGCGAATGTGCCTTTTTCGCAAGGAGGAAACGAATCATAAATACGGGTGGCTATTTACCCATTTCATTATCAATTTCTTCTTAATTGCATTTCCGCACTAAGCTCGGCTAAGTGGCATTTTTAATGAATTTTTACCGACGACCACTCCGCAGTTTCTAATATTCTAATTAATAAATATTTTGAGGAAATTACATTTTAATGGGTTGCACTCTAATTAATTTATTGATATATGTCTTCTCTGTTCGTTCAGAATTAAAAAACGGAGATTTGATGGCGATAATTCATGCAAACAGGATAATTGCAAGAAACGCAAAGCATAAGTTTTTTTTTTTTTTTGTAAAAGAAATGCTAATTAGGTTTTTTAAAAACGTAAAATTTCGCACAATTCAAACCTCGCTCCCATTGTAATTTCCGCCGCTTCATAATTTTCTATGGCTCCAAGAAAGCCTATAGACAGGTATTCCCACTGCCATCAGATGGGTTATCTATCTATCTTTCTTTGGGGAATATTCAACATTGCCGCCGAACACACACTTCCACTTTAAGCAGCTTCTCATACCTTCTCGAGCTCAGGTAGCATGATTTCAGTGCACCGCGTTATTGGTGAGATTCTGGCTGACGGCAGTTAGTCTTGAAGCGAACACTTTCACGGGCACTGGCTTTTAATGTTTCCTTCGGATTTCCCTCGGTGGTTGAGTATTTTCACCTGACAAGGATTCTTTTACTGCTTTTCCTCGGATACTACTAATCTCACCTGGTGTTGTGCGACGAGTTGTACTTTCTTAAAAGTGCCGCGAATATGAAAGAAAGCAATTTCCGCGAGTGTTTCGTGACTGTGCTTTAGTGGATGCATTTATAAGTACAATAACTTGCATCTCCTTATATGCTGATCTGTGATTGATAAATTATACTTCTGCTTTTAGTCTGGTTATCATGAGAGGTTATTGAGTTTTTCTCCGGATCTGCTTTGAGTTTCATTCTATTGTTTTAAAAATTCCTTTGAGTTTATACAATAAAAAAAAAAAAAGGAAAGAAGACAAATCATTTAGGGTGCCACAGGAGTCTGGTTTCGGACCACAAATTGTAAAATGAAACCGGAAATTCGCAAGGTATGAAGTAGAAACAGAGGCATATCTCGACCATGACTTGGCCACTGACTTCCTTTTTATTATTTCGTTATCTTTCCTTGTTTTTTTTTCCTACTGCTGGACTCCAGTGAATTTAGTTAGATAATGAAGGAGAAGTTTGACTACATGTACATAGTCGTGGATAATGCAAAATGGGCTTGTCCTATTTATCCAGAAATTTTCTTTCCATCCATGCCTGCAATTTGTTTACGATTTCCGATTGCTCCATTGTGCCTCTTTAATGAATGCCTTTGCTTTGGCTACAAAATAGCGAGTTGGTGTTTGCGTAGGTGGAGCCCCGTCTTTGTAAGTGGTCGTTCTGGCAATTTTGGATTAAATCCACATTGTCGATTAAACTCGTCGTCTAGTCAGTTTTTTTTCGCATTTTGTTAATGGAAAAATTATTTATATAACCGTAAAGTAAGAAAATTATTTTTATGGCGCTTTAGTCATCATCATAAATCTAATGAGTATTTGAATTTTAAATGACGCAGCAATATTATTCGCTTGTTATAATTATTACAGGGTGATTCGTAATAATGTGTTCCAACATGTGCCAATCGATTCTATGGAATTCTTCAATTAATGTTTGTTCCGAGACCTGCCCTCTAAAATACATCGGGGGCAATACCCTGTTATTTTCTTAATACACATCCTACGAACCTTTTTAAGGTATCATTTGATAGAGAAGTCCCCTAACCATTCAATCTTCAATCACTTCTCTACACCGCTCCGCATCACGAGTTTTTCAAATAGCCAAAGTTTAAAAACTTTGATCGGGGATTCCATAGAATCGATTGGCATATATTGGAATACATCGTTACAAATCACCCTGTATAATTTAAATGTTTTTGAGAATTGAAAATTGTTCGATAATTGAAACAATGAAATGTAGAAATATGCTTGCTCTCAACTCAACTCGACTTTGACGTGAAAAACTTCGGTTTTTTGATACACTTCAAAAGCTGCAAACGCAAGCGAATTTTGATGAAAACCAGCATAACACAATATAAAAATATCTTATTCAGCTACTCATCATGCCATTGTACTGTCATACGTTATTAAAATTTATCAAATGTAAATCTGTTTAAGACTAAACTAAAGAAAAAAGTAATATTTAGTGAAAATTCTATCCGACTATACGGACAACAAAAAAAAAAAAAAAATGCTTTCGAGTGTGATGGAAATAGTTTATGGGACTAAAACAAAAAAATATGCCTATTAGTTTAATTAATTAGATACTTTCACAGCTTTAAATCCTTTGGTTCAGTTTAATGTTTTTTAATATTATTACAATTTAATGCAATCTGATTGGGTTTGTGGCACTTTTAGTTCGGTTTAATAATTTCCAACTAAAATGCATTCAGGGAAGCTTAAAAGCCATTGTAACTGCACGCAACAATCAGTGCCTTTTGTGGATTTAAAATAAACTTTCCCCATATTATTAATTGGAAATTGATTTCCTGGAATTGTAGCATTGTCCGCTAATAGTGTTTTTGCATGCAAGGATATTTAATTATTGGATATACATCTGAGCGTTTTTTAATTCCTTAAATTTTTCCCTCTTTGTTTGTCTTAAACTGTCCTTTTTAAACAAATATTATATACACGTCATTACCAACTCTCTTTTTTCACCTTAAATTGGAAACCAATGGAGCAAAAATGTGTTGGCACACTTCAACACGTTACCCACTAAATTTCCAGTTCATTAAATCAACGTAATGCTCAACGCACTGCACGTGGAAAGACCTACATAAAAAGGTGGGAGGAATTGGAGAGGGCTTCTCCTTTGTTAAACTTTGTTTTGATAATTTGAATATGTACTTCATTGGTTGAATTATTCGAGCACGTGGCGCCACTCAAGAATAGGTCTAATCCTCGAATTCAGTTTGGTTTCATTTAAATATTCAAAAGCTCAAAATAAATTTGGGGTAAATTTCCCACAGAAAGGTATCACAATTTCTTGGGATTTTTTTTTAATAAATAGTTTTTTGTTTAAAATTTGATCCCTATTAAATATAAATACAAATTATGTCCTAATTGCCGTTTCAAAGTTGTTTAAAAATAAATATTACTCACATTATGTCCAAACATTTGATCGTAACGGTAGTGGTAAATTTAAAGAAATGCACAATTTGGATACTTTTATTAATTTGTTGTACAGTGGTAATAACTGAAAAACATTATTTTTCCAAATTTCATATCTAGGTGTTTCAAAATATTCATTAGAGGTATCTTGTTTTAGTTTTTAATATAACATTTATTACAGTTTAGCATCTTAAAAAATAATTAAATATATAATAAATAGGCATTTTTGGCATTTTCGATTTAAATAAGGTAAAGGCACCAATGCACAACACTTTAAGACAAATATAACACTTAAACGTTAATAAAAAATGTATTTATTTAATTATAAATATAGTAATAATTATACATAAACAAACTCTTTTATAATATGTTAACTATGAAAACAATTTAAATGTCTTAATTTTTTCTTTAAAAAATTTAAATTTATGATGAGGTCGCAAAGTCTCCTATTGTCGAAACAGCAAAATAGTGAATATCCCAAATGCTCGACACCCATAACAAAAAAATATATAGACAATAACAATTACAAAAATTACTGTCGTAGCCAGTATCCTTATACGCGTATATAATACGTAATAAATTTCGAAACAAACGAAAATAATTCTTTATAATTTTAATTTTAATGAATTTTAATTATTTATATTTTGGAGTGCTTTTACCAAGTTTTTAATTAATAGAATAGAATAAATAATGTTTCTCCATATAAACTTTGAGCACCCTTATGATCCCTTTAGGGATAGAATTTTGAAAAATTCCTTCTTAGTAAGTCTTTACATTATAAAATTAAACTATTGATCAAGTTTCATATTTATAAAGGATAGGTCATCCGTTAGTTTATTTTTAAATTATATATTATTTTGACACAAACATCCCTTTTGCACTCAAAAAATTGATAGAAAGACAGTATCATGTCTCCACGGCATGAAATGAGTAGATTTAGGCTTGAACAATTTTGGGAATGATTGAAAACTTATTTCCGAGGCAGTGCGAATTTTGAAAAGTAATTTCGGTTAAAATTAAATGCACTAACTGCTATACGCAAGTTTATACGCAGCTGCGATTTGACGCCGTTAGATTTTTTTTTTTTTTTGTGAGGTGTTGGTAAAAATCGATGTTATGCTGACTATGATGATATTAACACTTTGGCTGCCACGCTGGTCACCGGCGACCGGCACCCAATAGCTGAATAAAACGTGGAAGCGAATATAGAGCTTCAAACCATCGATAATATGCTGCAAAATTGGGTTGAAAGGATCGATTACTGCCAAGCCAGCTGAGGTAGCCATCTGTTCCATAACTAATCAGAAGGTTTACTCTTTTTGATTTATTGAAAAAACAACAAACTTTGAAAAATATTGAAATATTGAATATTGAGTGTTTATTTTATAGCAGTTTTAAAAATAAACCAGTCGATGGGCCATGCTATAGCTTCCAGTGTTTTCGGCTCAGCGATGATGAATCAATCAGTCAGTCAGTCAGGACATGTTACTTTATATATATGTTCATAAATTAGGCATTTATTAAAAGCAATAAAAATGACCTTGTATCATTTTTCAATAGATAAAAATGCAAAATAAACTAATTCAGAGTGAACTTAACTGGTTATGCAGGGAAGGATGGAGTTATCTGATTATGTAATGGAAGATTTTGGCCCATTCTATTTTTTTATTGTTAGAGAATGTAAAGTAGATGTGTAATCTGTTTTTAACTCGTTTTGGAAAAAATTGGTTAACCTGGGAAGCCACAGAAATAGGGATTTAAAAATATTCCATGCAAATATCGGATCCTATCCTTAGAGTAATTTTCCAAAATTCGAAAATTAAAATGTTTGGCTAGGCAACTTGAGCGAAGAAATTTGTGAGGTATAATATCTCGTTGATAAACCAAACCACGAAATCGATTCACGCGTTGTAAAGTTATGTGCGAGTAGTATCATTTTTACAAATAATATTGAAAACTATTTTTTTTTGTAATCTGATAATATTATTTCTCAATCACATAATTATTCAAAAATACTCACAATTATTTTTTTTTAGAAAAGTTGATGGTCACATATTTTCTATTTTTTTTTTTTAAATGAGTGTTGTTCGTCAGTAAAAATGATAAGAACCTTAAAATTCTGACTCATTGCAAATACAAAAAAGAGAAGGGAAATATGTTGAACTATGGTCACGAAAATAAAAATTACGTGTGACGGAGTGTTTATCCAATCAAATCCCTTTCTATCAACAAACCACAATTACCCCTCATCGGAGAGAAGTGATCGGAATGTGCGATATAATCAAGCGGTCCATAAACAAAGCCTCCAGCTAGAGACATTATCAGCATCGTCATCTCATCTCGAAAATAGGAGCCGTCCGGCGGAGTCTCGCGGCAGCAGCGGCACCAACTGCAGAATCGTTCGCAGTTTCAGTAGTGTAAGCCAAAACGAGTTTCGATTGAAGCGTGATAAAATTTCGCAAATTTCGCAAATCCGGAAAATCGATCAAGACCGCAATTATCTGCAGCAGAGGGAGGAGAACTTGGAAATTTCTACAAAAGTTAATAAAGAACTGGATGCTGCAGTGTCGACGTACGAGTACTCCTGCAGTACCGACACCGGTACCATCTCCAGCGGTGGTCAGGTAATAGGTCATAGAAAGCAACAGGAGAAACCTCATCGCGACGGGGGCAGCTCTGACCGCAATTTAAACAGACGGCTAAGTGCGCCTACATTTTCTTCAGCATCTTTACTGCTGAATCCGAAGAAAGTGCTATCACCAGTTGGACCGTCATCGGGTTCATCGACGTCATCGTCGGCTTCAACGCCTGGAAGAAGATTACGCCTGCATCGATCCCAGTCAGCATTGGTTCCATCGCCTGCTGAATCTGCTTCTGCGGTGCATTCCCATAAACTTGGTTAGTAGGCCTTAATTTTTCAGACGATTTTATCTATTATCTTAATATTAAGTCCTTTAAGACAAAAACGGTGAACACTTTATTTCCAGCCAATCGACGAGACGACTTTTTGGATAAGTCCAAACTTTCCGAGACTACATAATTTCCGTTTTAAGCAGGCAACTTCTTTTTCGGGCAGATGGATAATATCTTAAGATGGGAAAGTTCAATTATTTTGGAATTATTCTTTTGATTTCAATGCTTATTTGGCTCGCAGTCGTATGTGTTTTATTCTGGGGATTTTCTGCTTGTTTGCGTAGATGGCCGCAATAATCTCGACTTTTACTTTTTCCACTACTTACAGACATTAAAACCTTTAAGTTAATGTTAATGAAGATTGGAAAAATTTTATTCATGGGAATATATTGTGTTGGAAATTACATTATTTACTTTCTAAGTTATAATGGAACTGATTCTCCGTTAGTTTTGTTAAAAAATGAGTTTTACATTTGGATAACTTCGGTCAAAAAGTTTATCAGAAATTGAAATCTCAATTCTTACTTTGCATACATGGGTAATTTTTTTTTCGGAAGATTTTTCATAGTATAGTTTATCGAAAAACAACCATGGGAACGGTTCTTTGTCTTAAAAAGGGTCCAGGTTCCGCAAGACAATGTCGAATGCAAATGATGTTTTTTCTATTAAGTGTGTGAAACAATTCTTGATACGTCGCTTGAGTTCAATATTAACTCCCTTTGTGAGGGACTAAGCAGTTCAAATCGTTCCTGGACATGAACAATCTCTCTATAAGTGGATTTTTTTTTATGGTGAACATTTAATAAAAGAGTGGCTATAGTCTGAATTTGTGGTTGAAGTGAAATTTTCCTTTATAACAGTTTTAATTTAAAAAAATTCCAAAAAAAGTCCAATTAGAACTTTCATAGTATTGTGAAAATATTTTAGTTTCAGGATTATTTAACATGTCTTTTGGAAATCTGCGATTCCAAAAGTCACTACGCACACTTTTTCAAAGAAATTCCCCTATGTCCACCATATTGGATCCGCCATTTTGAAAACTTAAAAATGTTCTATTCTTTACAAACGAGAATGGGTTTAGGTTTAATTAGTAGATTCGAAATTAGAGATCCCAGAAAAACATTATATCGACGATCAAAGGACTGCGATATTTCGTCGTACTAAAGCGAATATTGGAATAAGAATCATTACAAAATAATTGTATGTAAATTTATAAAACGGCTTTAGAGTTATTCCATCTATATTCCAACGAGGTGAGAGAAACTTGAGAACTTGAGCCTACCGGAATATGGAGCAAGATAAGAATATTTTTCCAAGAGAGGCCTTGGAGAGTGAATATTCAAAAACTAGTTAGACAGTCTCACTACGGATTTATATTGTGTCCCGGTTGAAAAAATAAAACTGAAATTCTACTGAAAAATGTCGTCTGATATCAGCGGAAAACAGACGTAAATATATTTTGTGCTCAATTTCAGTTAGTGTTTCTTCAATCCACTTTTCCTGAAGCAAAAGTGCAAACTGAAATAACACTGTAAATAGTCTAAATAAAATATCGAGAAAGTCCAAAACTTGGAAAATGTCAGTGTGTTTTCAATTTCTTTTCATTTTCTTGCTAGTACTCATGAAAAGTAACTAATAATTCAGCCTTGATTCAGTCTGTTTTCCGATATTATCCTAAGATAAAATTTTTAATCTCGCTTCAGTCTCTTTTCTGACTGAAAACATATTTACGCCTTATTTCAGTCAGAATTCCGTCTTAACTTTCTCGATATAATCTTATGTTATATTTTCAGTAAATTTTTAGTTAATGTACAATAAGTCATAGAAATAAGAATAAACTAATGCTAACAAAAATTCAAAGCATGCATTGAAAATGTAAAAAGAAAAGATATCGAAATTAACAAAAATATATCAAACAAGATACAATATAACAGTCAAGACATATGGAGACCATTAAACTCTTTACACCATCTTTTTGCGAAGCTCAGAGTAGCTTTAATCTTGTTGATAATATCGCCAATGTAATTAGTCGTTAAAAGAAAGCCTACTGATTTTTTTTTTGGTTAATTTTTGCAAAAACTTCGAACCACATTGTGAAAGCGATACATGGCACTTTTAGTATTGTCGTTATCGTAATATACAGGGTGTTCAGAGGTGGGTGGTCAATACTGAAGGGGGTGAAAGGTCAGACCGAGACAAGCAAAAAATCGTATGGGTGGGGGGGGGGGGGGGGGGGGGGGCATCACGCACCGTTTGGCAGTTACAGGGTGATTCGTAAATCAGGATTTTGCCTTATATGGGAACCGCTCTTGTATTTTTATGTTTTTTTCTACGCATCGCAGCGGCCCCAAACTGATTTCAAAAAATCACTATTTGGAAGCCCTTTCCAAAACAGTTTACACCACCCCCCTATCCCCAACCCCTTGGCCACAATCCCCCCTGGAAGTTGAAAAAATTAACTTTTATTTCACGATTTTTCACCTTTCGCCCCACTTTTCTCTGAAATTCATGTTATTAACATATCTACCTTTTATTTTTTTTAAGTTGCCTATCTAATTACCTTTCCAAAAAGGTGCAACATGCCCAGGTAGGAAAAGGATACGAAAATTTATTTACAAAAATCCTTTTACAGAATATCACGATAATTCGAATTTTTAAGAAATTGTACTTAAGTTAACTAAAAAATACATTTTGTTCGCTTAAAAACTAATTACAATTAAAACGTATGTCCTTCAAAAGCTGTTCAAAATGTTCTCCGCCAGTTTCGATGCATGCAAGTAGCCTTCGTTTTATTTCACGTTTGAGGTCTATGGTAGCCAGTCTCTCCCGTATTTTCGTGGCTCGTGGTCACAATCCTGGTAACTAATTCTTCTCTGGTGTTGATTGGTCTTGAGTAAACTTCATCTTTCATCATTCCCTATAAGAAAAAGTCCAGTGGAGTAAGGTCCGGTGACCTAGCAGGCCAAGGAATCGGTCCACCTCGTCCAATCCAGCGCTCTGGGTAATTTTCATTTAACCTTGCCCTAACAATGTTCCCAGTATGCGCAGGTGCTCCGTCTAGCTGTAAATAAATTGCGGTTCTGGTGGCCAGGGGGATGTCCTCCAACAGATCCGGAAGGGTATTCTCCAAAAAGTCCGAGTATAGCTGACTATTCAGCACTTGGGGTAAGATGAAGGGTTCTATCAACTGGTTGCCGATGATGCCAGCCCAGACATTGACACTAAATCTTTGCTGGAAGGACCGACACCTGGTCCTATGTGGGTTCACATCTGACCAGGTGTGGAGGTTGTGTAAGTTTGTGATGCCATCCCGGGTGAATTGCGATTCATCCGTCCACAGAATTCGGTCTAGAAACCTTCTGTTTTCGATGTCAGACTCGAACAGCCAAGTGCAGAATTGCAATCGTCCTTCGGAATCTCCTTCCCTAGTGCTTGGACCGGGATATGGTGGTATGGATGTAGTCCCTCTCGGTTCACAACGGTCCAAACTCTCCCTGAAGACAGTCCTGACCTTCGTGCGACCTGCCTGATGCTTATTACAGGGCTGTTCCTGACGATGTTGAGGATTTGTTGGTCGGGGTCCGCTGAATCGGCCGATTTTCCTGCTCGCGTTTCTGCTCTGGGGGCGGTTACACTTCCGGTTTCTTTTAACCTTCTGAAAGTCCTTGAAAATACCCTTCTGTTGTGTACCCGCCGATTCGGGAATCTCTTTTGGTATTCTCGTACGGCCTCACTATCACTTCCTTCTACTAAACCGTGCACGTAAATTATATCGGCATACTCGTCAACACTGAATTCTGCCATTTTATCTTAATTTTTTCTATTAAACACCCGTTCTTTTCGCTTGCTTCTTCAACTGTGGTCAATGTCCTTTCAAACTCACCCATTTTTATACCATAATTCATAGGAGGTATTAGAAACGGAGCGTCAGGATACTTAGGAGTCAATACTGGATATAATAATCTAATAACGCTATTTAACGAGATTACATTTATTATTTTATTACTGTTTTGCTGAAAAAATAAAAATGTATTACCTCTGTTTCCTAAACAAACATTTCCGAACTTGCTGTCATAAAAATTGTTTACTTAACGACATTTTCCATTATGGTGCAATAAAGTAATTAGGTACCTGTGAGGATGTTTTAATTTCAGGACTTTTGCAACCCTTTTCTACCTGGGCATGTTGCACCTTTTTGGAGAGGTAATTAGATAGGCAAATTAAAAAAAATAAAAAGTAGGTATGTTAATAACATGAGTTTCGGAGAAAAGTGGGGCGAAATGTGAAAAATCGTGAAATAAAAGTTAATTTTTTCAACTTCCAGGGGGGATTGTGGCCAAGGGGTTGGGGATAGGGGGGTGGTGTAAACTTTTTTGGAAAGGGCTTCCAAATAGTGATTTTTTGAAATCAGTTTGGGGCCGCTGCGATGCGTAGAAAAAAAGATAAAAATACAAGAGCGGTTCCCATATAAGGCAAAATCCTGATTTACGAATCACCCTGTAACTGCCAAACGGTGCAAGATGCCCCCCCCCCCCCCCCCCCCCCCACCCATACGATTTTTTGCTTGTCTCGGTCTGACCTTTCACCCCCTTCAGTATTGACCTCCCACCTCTGAACACCCTGTATAGGGCGGGAAGTGAAGTGTATGGCTCGGAAGTGATGTTTGTTTAAAAACAAATTAGGTTGCCTCGTTATTACTGGTCGAAATTAAGAGAAATTACGAAAGTATAAGTGGACGGTTGCTATAACCGGAATTTTTATAAACGTACTCATGTTTATAATAATTTAAATGAAAACAAATCTAAAGAGTGCGCATAAATCGCATTATATAAGCGGTGGGTTGTTATAAGCGAACTTGTAATAATCATACAAGTTTAAAAGGAATCATTTTTGTTAGTCATGTTGGAATCATCTTGCGAATTTTGAAATTTCTATATCATATTCGAAATTATCTCCGTCAGAAAAATATCTACATAGAATTTTAATTTTGTAAAAACAAGTCTCTCAAAGAGATGTAGGGGTCAAGTTGTTTAAAAATAAAATTTCTATAGTTTAACTTTTCTTACTTCATTTGAGGTAATGAAACTCAAGCAGTGATTTTTTTTTTTTGAGAGAGGGTTTCAAACCAGTGAATTACTATGTAAAATTAATATTTTACAATAATTTATCAGAACATTAGTTCATTGGCGGTAATATAATCTTGAATTCACTTCAACTCTTAGAATAGCCTGCACAAATATCGAAGTTTTATATCCACTCTGGACCATGCTAGTCATTTAATGGGAGCAAGGTCAATTAAAAATAAGTTTGTATGATGATAGGTGATTTGATTGGCAATTATTTTCGCTTGTCGTTGGCATACCAATGAGTAATGCAAAGAACATCGACTATATCTGCAATTTAAATTAAGAAATTTGGCATCCATTAAGTTCATCAATTAAACTCCACGCGGTATCCACGTAAATTTTGCCGCCGTGATCTTCGTGTATTTACGACTCAGGAAATTGCAGACACCTAGAAATTGCTTAATTTCCTTTCTTGAGCCGCAGCTCAAGTATGAATTATGATGTAACAGTCAGCGTGGTGAGCTTTTTGCTGGAGAATAATTAATTATAATAGGACGCAAAAAGAATTTCGCTACGATTAATAAGTTGACTCATTTAAGAGTTGCATTCGCCGTCTTTAAAGTCGTTCCAAAGGTCAGCGCATTTTTCTTACTTATCTTTATCTCTGCTCTTTATATTATTTTGATTTTTTCGTTAAGAAGACAGTCACGTCGAAAGGATGGACGCAAAAGTAATCATTAACTGTCATCACGCGTTCATTATCAGCTCTACGGATGATTTCTAATTAAATGCGGTTGATCGCATTGAATCGGATGAACGAATTACATCAGCAGCAATTATTCAGTTTATAGGTCTACCGCAAGCCGTGCTTGTACATTAACGAGAAATGTTTGGGAAATGCAAATTAGTTCCTAGATCTACTAATTAATCAAAACAGAATCTCAATCTCATCAAATCTAATAACTACTTCGCGCATATTTCACGCTCTTTATTACAGATTCGTTTCTTTTATTAGGAAAAGGCATTTTCTAAAAAGGATTATACAATCAATGTATTTTTAAGGAAAGAAAAAAACAAAAAACAGAGTACCTTTAAGGCAAATATGATCATTGCGTAAGCAGCAGCCATGGAGCTTCAGTGGATAAAATATTCAATGAAGAATGCTCTGGTGCTTTGCTGAATTGGACAAATGACTCCATAGAGCACAAATTATATTGCTTATACAATCAAATTCATGCGTTACGGAGCCAGGCTTCATGAACTTGCTTCCGTTCAAGGTAATTGAGCATCGCATGAAATTATATGATTGAATCATCTCACATTAAAACACTTGTCTTGAGTTCTGGCCAGTGATTTTTTATGCTTATATTGTTGCAACAGTTAAATTTCCTTATATTTTTTTCAGAGATTTGTAGGGGTGTGTATATAAAATTTGAAAAAAAAATGAAAACACTTCTAAATTTGAAAGTTGCTTAAGGGGACCTTTACTTTCAAAATCGACAAAAACGCACTTTTTAAAAGTTTTTTTTTGAAAAGACTATCATATTTATTATTCTGAAATCTTTTGTAAATTAATGGTAAGATTATGAAAAATATAAAAAAAAATTGTTTATATACAACTTTAGTTTATTTTAATGCCTGCAGAGGGCATCATCCAAAATGCACTTTTAAAACGGCCGCATTTCTCTAGGACTTCCTGTAACAGATAGAGTCAAAATCTTTAGTGGATTGTTTTCATAAGACACAAAACTAGTACCTAAACCTAAAAAACCTTTTATTTTTAATAAATATATCACTTTATACACATTTTTCTAAAAAAGTTAGAAAACAACTATAAGTTAGGGGTTACTACCCCTCCGCATAAAAAAGTGGGGTGGTAAAATAATATTTTTAAAGGTTTAGTTACTAGTATATTTGATAACGAATCGAATGGCGTTTGGTTTGTTAAAATCGGTTGAATAGTTTTTGAGATACAGATGCGGTCATTTTCAAAAATGTGATTTCGAGAAAAATGCGTTCAAAGTTTTTGTTATATAATTTTTACATATAAAACGCGTAGAGCTGCCGTTACAAATATAGGTATAACTTTTTTTCCTTTACGAATTTCTTAAAACGGTTTTAGGAGAGTGTTTGTGTGATGTTAAGAGACATTTTTATGAAAAAAAAAAAAAAAAAGATTGTGTTTTTTCCGATTTTGAAAGTAAAGGTCCCCTTAATACAATTCTATGTAATTAAAGCGCCAGAATGTGAGTTTGCAATCACTTCTAATAAAGTGATTTTAAATATTCACTCAGTTATAGAAAACTCTGAAGCTCAGTATTTAATATAAAGAATAAAAATTAATTTTATAGAATTTTTATGAAATTAAGTAGTCAGACGAAGGTTTTCGGGTACTTTCAACCTGTGCCAATCGGAAACTTTACTCGGCTGATGAAAGTTCTAATAAGTCGAAGAAGAATTTTGACACTATCATGGTGAGTATAAATGGCTATAATTAAAGATCCGTCTGGTATCTTTTGAGTAAAATTTTCTTGAATAAAAATCTTGTAAAAAGTTCCATATGGTAGTGGGGATAAACATCTAAAGTTACCAGACTACTTCAAGTAAAAATTGGGTATACCTTCAAAATCTTACTTGTGTATGTAAATTGTCAAACATGATCAAGATGTCAAAGGGAAAATTTATGGATTTACTTAACATTTTCGAAAATTTTGAAATTTGTTTTTTATTTATTTAAAAATGTTTTCAATAACTTCTTCTTCGATCTGAATCGAAAAGCAAAATTTAAACATGCAAATCTGTGATTTTACCCAAAACTCGGTCTCGCAGCGTGAGTAAAATTTGGTAAAATTGAGTAAGAGGAGAAGTGCTGTCAAGAGCTCAATTTTTGCCCTGCGTGAGGCTAGCAGACACTTTAAAGTACAAAGTTGATGAGTAAAAACTTTAAAGTTAACATGCAGACCTTAATTGACAGTTGTCGCGATTTTTTGTATGGTTAGGTTAGGTTAGGTTTTATTTATATAGAAAAACAATAATTCCTCAAGGGAAGTAGAAGCACTGTATGCTTCTATTAAGATAGCCACAAGAAGAGGGAAATACTTCCTTTGTATTTTTCTCATTTTGTTGCATAAAATTAAACTCTCGCAAGAAATCTCTTAAATTTTGCCCATGTTCAACTATCAAAATTTCATTTGCATTTCACCTCAATTCACCTCGAGTAAAAGGTTTCCAATTGAATTGAAATTACGTTATCAACTTTATAAATTCAAGATGGCAGACTGTCAAATTCCAAACTTTATAAACTTAACATAACAATTTGTAATAGCACAGATTTCAAATATGTTGTTAATACTGAAAGACCACATAGCTTTCAAGAAAAAAGTTGATTTCTTGAGGAGAACCCGCAATAATATACCGACAATCACAGCAATCAAAATTTACAACAGCATTAGACCACTTTTTGAGTACTGTAGTACTATAATATTCATGTTTAATCAAGAGATGATACGTAAGCTGCAGCTGCTACAAAACAAAGCGGTGAGGATGATTCTGCGATGGGCCAGATACGCTTCAATAAGGTTTATGTTAAGTGCGATATAATGGCTTAGTGTTAAGCAGAAGATAATGACGAACATGTTTATTTTTATATTAAAGTAAGTAACAAATTACATTAACTAAGGGACATGATTTTTGATTACCACAGCTGCTTCACAAAATAGTTTGTTTTTGGGGTTTTTCGAAGTAGAATGAATTATCAGGGTATTTAGAGCAAACATTGTTCAGTATGTGAGGAGAATGAATATTATCATAAAATTTTAAAAGTCAAGACAGCAAACTGTCTAATTCTGTCTTATATTTTTCTCGATCTATATTTCTTAAAGTCAACCGATTACCGATTTAAAATTCTATTCTTTTATGTTTTACATTATTTTTTTCTAATTAATCATCAATTGAACAAGTTATTGACCTTTACTTTAACATTCAGTGGTCCATTGTTTTGGCGCAGAGAGCTGATCGATGTTATTTAGATGTCTGTTAAGCCTCATCTGAAACAATAAGTTAATTAATAGTTGATAATTGGGTGCAGTAATTTATTCGACTTTTTCAGATTTATAAGCAATTTTTTACTTGAAGAAAATATTCACTGCATTATGAAGAGTATGAGGAAATGAACTAGAATAAGTTCAAACCGTCAATCATAAACTTTATCCAATATATCTTATAATTTGTTCCGATTAAACCTCACTACGATAGATTGAATGGCGATTAAAGAAAAATGTTAATTATCAGTTAAATCGATTTTAATTGATGTGCGCGTTCATTGGACTTCACTCCTTCTTCTTTGAACATCCTTAAAATAACTTAAATTTTCTCCCTTCCATTTTTTTAAGTCTCTTGGGCCACATACCAAGCAAAAATTTGACCAGTCATCAACATGAAATATGGTATTCATATAAAAGTTTATAATCCGTCCAACAAAAATTTGTATCCGGTACATCGGTTCTCTAGCACAAAATTCGAACATTTAAATGTACTTTAAGAACGAAAAAATTAATTAAAAAATTCTCATAAAAATTTCACCTTCAGTACAAAAGTTGCTATAAACGTGGAAATAAAACGTACACCCCTATTTTTTGTAAGAGATTCGAAATAATGAAATCCTACTAATGAGTCTCATGGGAATGGGTACCAAGCGGACAATAAATCTAAATACACCTATGCTATATTCAGAGCGACACTACATGCACTATATTTTCTAGATATTTTCGTGTTTCATTTTATGACGATTGACAATAAAACGACTGTTTCTAAATAAAAAGTGCTGAATATATTACAAAAGCTCTTTTACGTCAATATGAGAAGTTCTTTTGCAATAGTCAGAATTTTAATATTGTTTTAAATGAATGCAAATTACATGCAAACGTATGCTGAAAGACAAAGAATTTTCTTTTGAGTAAAGGAAAAAATGCCTTTGCACTCCAAAGCTAACAGCTAGAGATATTGGAAATGATTTACATACAATTTCCAGGTAAGCTGAAAAAGCACGAGTTCAATCGTTCATACCTAGCAGAAAAATCTACAATAGGTGAACATCCGAACTGGAAAAGTTTCTCTTATGATTCCACTGGGAATTATTGCATTTGCAATACAATTGAGATGAGAACTGAAAGTTTTTAGTAACTTTTTCCCATTTCTTTCAATTTTAGCTTCGATTACACAGAGGCGAATTCACTTTGGAGTTTTGCTGCATATCTTAAATGCGATTATAATTTAATGAAAACGTACGTACTTTAATTTTATTCGTGATTATCCGTAAATTTGATCCTCACCAGGAACTTATGATGTGGCACATGCATATGAATAAGGAGCTTTATTCATTCACGTACATATGCATCAGCATTAATTTTTAATCTATGCAGTTTGTCATTTGCAGTCTGTGACTATTGATTTTTTCTTCAGCACACCTTCGGGATTTGGTATTTTATATTTTATTAAAAGCTGATACTGGAGTTAATATCTAGCTCAAAAAGAAGAAAAACCTAACTACCTATACGCTAATATTTAAAGATTGTTTGCGAATTGTCCGAATTTTTCCGAAATCTGTTAGGTAAATATTCAGATCCAAAAAAAATGTAGAGGTCGTATTTTAAAAACTGAAGCTTTTTTGGGAGTAACGAAATTAATAACTTCGTGTTGTCTGTTATAAGTTTCGATTATGAACAATACTATACATTGGTTTTTCAAATTGTCTTTTGAAGTTAGGGGCCGGATCTGGCGAAACTGAGATTTACTAGGGCCCAGATCAGACAGAGTGCGCGCGGGTCAGGTATGTAACGCCAAAGCATCCGAAAAGCATCTGGTCGTCTCCAGACTACCCTATCTAGAACTGATTTAAAAAGTACATTTAATCTGTATCGGGTAATTTAGTTGGGGTCGAGTTAGCTTATTTTAGCAGGCCCTGATAAGGTAAAAATATAGCACAATAAGTAAGATAAATTCGGAATGACCCTAAAAGGGCCCGAATTGGATGGCAAAATCTGGTTCGAATAAGATAAATTAGATTTGACGCTAAATGGCCGAAATCGGGAGTTAACGCCAGGGACTGACCCTGAAAGGGTTAGAATTAGATGATAAGATCAGGGCCCAGGCAAAGCAAGGTATATGCCGTATTAAGAAAAAGGATAGGGATACTAAATCGGAGCTTGATCAGGAACGTGATAGTAGATTCATCTATATTCAAACCGAATCCGTGTACGATTTTCTCTATTGAGTATGCCTTTTTGTAGCCTGATTCGGTCCTGGCTGTACTCCGGCTTTCCCTAGTTCATTTCTAGTCGGGTCCTTACGGAGAACACCGAAGGGTAAAAAATGGCTAATTTTTGAGAATATAGAATATTTTTTTATTTTTTGTTATTCAATTAATTATTTAAGGGTTCGAGGAAAGATATGTTATTCAGCATATTTTAAACTAGGTTTCTACGAATTTTTATTAAAAAATATCAAAACTTTATTCGAAGGACCTTAAAAAATATTACTTTTCAAAATTTCGAAATAATTCTTTCGCGTCATAGTATTTCGAACAGAAATATAGAATTGTGTATTAATTTCTCTGCTGTTGAAGCTGTGTGAAATCGAAATATTATTAATTTTAATTTTCTGCCTAATGCTTTTGATAGATATATGTAGATTTATTGCAATTATTACAATAAAACACTGGACTTTATTATGCAATTTTAATTTTCATGATATCACAAAAATTATGATCTAATTCTACGAATTTTGTATTCTGTGTGTTGTGAAAATCTATTTTCAGTCTGCCGCCAAGAATCACTTACGCTCATTTGTTTTGCGTAACTGAGAGTTATAACATTTCTAGACAAACTATAGGAAAATAGATTTCCCTAGCTATTTAGCTACTTTGTAACCTTTTCTCCTGTATCAAATGGCTTTAGTATGAAATTCAAATCTGCAACAAGCCAGAGTCTATGTAAAAAGATGCGTAAAAGTGATTCGGCGAGGTTCCTGACTGCATTGACTTCGAAAGTGATATGTGGTGAAAATGATAGCGGCCCCGCAAAACAGGGATAGCAAGCAGATTGAGTCTGTGGAGAAAGTTAATTTGCTTACGAATTTCATCGTCTACATTATGCTCGGAAGAAGCAGAAGCAATAAGAAGGGGTGCATGTTCGCTTGAGGTGCATTATTTAAAGCCAAAGTATACAAGTTTTAGGAAAATAAAAACACTTTCTTCGAGGTCTGTCGTTGCACGGATATTTAGTAGTTATTCATCCGCATGCGGGCATCAGGGCACCCGTGCTACAAGTCAAAACCCATAGAAAAATGGGGCCCATGAAATGAAGGAAAATGACTTAGATATTAAACAAGCTGACGTCAGTCCTTCACGCTTATTAAGTCTGCACGCAGTGTTGCACCTGAACAATTCAATGCGAGGGAGCTGCTGAATGAGCTAAGTGCTGCCATTGGTAGCACAAAACGCGATAGAAGTGTCGGGGTACTGAGTCGAGAATGTCTCATTGTATTGTGCGGTAGATTGCCTTTTTTTCATTGAGGCTATAAAGAGTCAATAAAAAATTCATGACACGTCTGAAGAATCTGATTCACATGAAACGAAGGGGATTATGTGATTTCTGCCAGCATATTAATTGGGTAGTTCTTTCGGACTTGTCAAACAGTAGCTTGTGGTGGATTATAGCGTCTCATCTTGTCCTCTAGATTTACACCACAATTAAGTAAGCAATTTTTGAAAGATTTTCGAATTACCGGAAGTGAGTTTTTGGCAACAAATTGATGTAAATAAAGCTATAAGAGCTCTTAAAGGAAATCAGGTTTATTCATGTATTTGCAGTAATAGTAGTCATGGTCAATGGTAGCACTTAGCACTCTTTAAGCTTGGTCATATAGATGAATGGATTTGTAACAACTTATAATAATGAAACAACACAACAACGCTGGCCCCCAGCGTTGATTCATAAAAAACATCATGTGCAACAATTAGTTTTAGTTAAAAAAAAAATATGAAAAAATCCCCGTTTTGATTTTGTTCATAAGTCTTACCATAATATACAAAACAATAACAAAAGATTGCCGCCAACAAATAATCAAATAAAGAGTTTACATTATGGAAAAAATGAACGATTTTCAAATTAAAACATATTTTATTTTATTTGTTAATAGTTTTTTAACTTCCATTTACCTTCACTATTTGAAGTATTCTTGATGACAAAAATATCTCGAAAACTACTGTACTAATTTTGTTTCAAATTCTGTGTCGATTTTCTAGGTATCTAGTCTTTGAATGGAGTTTTTGTTCCGATGACAATTTCTGTTTTATTTAAGCAGAAATATGAGTTTTTTTTTTTTACATCGAAAATGTTGATTTTCTGTTTTAACTTCTGCTATTTTGTCGCAAATCAATATATTTTTAAATCCTTCGATCAGAGACTAAAAATTCTATAAATGAATCCTTTGATGAATCCTTTAATTTCGGATGATTCTGGTGTAAGCAGGAGTGGTCAGGCAAAATGTTTCGTTTAAAAATTAGTATTTAAGTTCTTCAAATTTACACAAAAGGTTGTAACAATTTTCAACGAAAAAATTATTAACAGTTTTGCTAAAACAAATTCGCAGTAGCAGAATTTTGAGAATTCTTAGATAACTTGAAAATCTTTACGATTAAATCATTTTATCCATAATTTGTAAAAAATGTAAATATTTCATGACTTTAATACTGTTTGGATAATAGCAATACAGTCGTCGGCCAAATCTACTGCTGAATTTGGCATTTGAAAAATTAAGTTTTAACACTTCTTGAGCAGAGAAGATAATTTCAGAAACTACTATAACACTGATTTTTTAATGCGTTTGCAGTAAAATACACAATTCAGCTTACTAAGACAAATTGTTGAATGGCAAAAACTCTTGAACGCGTCATAATAGTATAAAACTAACACTGAATATTCTATAAAATAGACTGTCATTTAAAAGGTAGATTTTTGCATTTCCACCGCATAATTCTTATTATTAAAATGAATTATTGAAAGATTTCGTTAACGCACCATTCTATTTAGAGGATTTTCTGTAGACCAAAAACCTAATCTCATCAGTTATTAATATTATACGAATAAAATCATAATAGATAGCAATTTTTCCATTCAGTGTTTCTCCTGTTCATTCTTTGATTATGAGATGATGATTCAGAAATTCTTGCGATGGCGGTTGGCATTGACGACGACAGCTTCACGGGTCGTTAAGTTAAACTTTTGGTATCAGCGTAAGGTCAAAAAGTTGTGTTGGTGGTTCTGTTTACATGCTTATTTGTAAAGCCGCTGTCATTCAGTAAAAACGCAAAGAAATAGCCCTCCTCGGTCATTTACATATTGCGCACCTCATTTCTACACCTATAAGTATGGTTGTGTGCACGCAAGCAGGTGACTAATGTGTTAATTCATTTGAATAACTAGCTGAATTTGATTGTGTTGAATGAGAAATTATGTTAATTCGATTGGAATATTCCTGCGACTGTTCTCGTTTAGGTGAGCCAATTCATATTCAGTTGAGCGTAGTGTGAAGAATCTCAATAGCTCTCAACTCAAGATGTAAATTATTTACGTACTCGGAACTTCCTTGCTTAAAGTTCCTTATTGGATATGATACGATATTTCAAGATTATGAAGCTATATGATTTATTATTTCAGCAAAAGAAAAGAATTTTATAATGTTTGCAGTAAAAAATTGCTTAATTTTTTGCACGAAAGATAAATCACATTTACATAGTTTCATATAGTGTGGGATAACCATATTAAAATATGATGTAAAGTGCAAAGGAACCTTTACTATATGTTTCATCAATAAAACGTGAAAGAATAAACAAATCTGATTTTTATACGATATCATGTATAGGTATGTTACCCTTCATATCTCTACCACTTAATACTTAAAAAAATTTCAGTTCTTATTAGGTTTGTTTCCGAACTCGTACTTGAGTGCCAGTGGGCGAACAAAGTTGCCCAAATCTGCCCAAATTCGTTTCCGCACTTTGTCCACTACGTCATTACTTCCTCTCCTGCCAATTTATTGCCAAACTAGCCCACGGAAACAAACCAAGACTTTTGCCATTATAAAGCATAATACATATTTGTTTTCAAGAACAACTCAATTAATGCTTTCAATTGTTCTATTCAGTATAAAGCTAATTGCTGAATTGTTAATTAACCGCAGGAACTGAGTTATTGTACGCAGTCACAAGTGGTAATCTTCACTAAAAAGTTTTAGCTAGATGTCAACTCGCATGGGTAGGCGTTAAAGTGTTAAGAAAAAAAAAATTTTAATGCAGTTATTGTCGACACATTGTAAAAATGAAATATATTACAAGTTTCCTACTGCCAATAATAGAAACAGCTTAATCAGCATATGTAAATCATAAACCACGCTATCCTAACCCTGACATATGCACCAGATCTTTCAATATTTTATCTTTAGGAGCTCATAAATATGATTCCGGAATCATAAATGTAAAATGGGAGAGACGAACACTTGGTTTCTTTTTTATATACAAATGTTTTCAGAAATCACATATTCAAGATATCTCAATCTATACGAAAATAAGCCTCCTAAATTTGCAGAAGAGCACAAATTTGTCACCAAGACAAGTTTAATGAAATTGATAACGAGATACTGCATCCATTCTGCTGTGAGACTGTCATGTGTAAAGCGAAATGTATTTTTATTCTTAATGGGAACATTTATTTTCGTTTTCAGTCAGTGAAATAACAGAAATAGTACACGAGTTAAGAGAATATGGGAGCCATAAATTAGGTCAGTTGGCGCCTTTTATGCTAACCCTGCCCTCTTCTCGAAGGGAAGTGTGTTGAGAATTTTACTTTTCACTATGAAGTTTTGTTACCACATAAACTGAGGGAAAGGAAAAGCATTTTGCTTATTTGGTGCTACAATAGTAAGTATGCGTCCTAAAGTTTAAGAATATGTTTAGTATGTTAATACAAGCTTTGGGTAACAACTTTATTTTGCATATTTATTTCTATTATAAGGGAAATGTCTTAAAAATACAAACAACATATTGTTTGCTAAAAATGGTTAGTAGTTTGAGATTAGCGTCGTAAGTAATAAACTAAAAAACATAATGTCATGAGAATTTTGTTGTAGATTATAAATCCGAAAACGAACTTTAGCTGCGTTTTTTGTAATGTTGTCATCTGAATCTGGAACTTTTGATTAAATCGAAATTTTTGAATAGTTATAGCAAAACTTTAATTTTGTTTACAGAACATCGGAGTGCCTGGAATTACATATATTTTGCGTTAAAAAATGAATCCGATAATTTGTTGAGTTCAAAATTTGAAGCAATGATGGGTAAAAATCATGGCAATTTGATGCGGTTATTCCAAATTTTAAAACCTTTGCTATCGGTCGCTTTTTAAAAATTCAATTCAATGCAAAATTCTGCATCCAAGCAGAAAAAATCCAGCTTTTGGTGAGCAGCCTCCACAATGAGAATAAACGTTGTCTGTACGATTTTGGGGATTTTAAAAATAAAACAAAAAAGATATGTCCTTGTATTTGGAATGTATTTTAAATGTAGTGTTGCAGAAAAATTGGCCACTTCTTTGAACGCGTAATGAGACGTTGAGTGTCGCTTTTACACTTTGCGGTGCATTTAAATGGAAAACACTTATTTCTCGGCACGTTTTATTTAGTTTCTCGGGATCCATGAAAAGCTTTTCAGCAATTTTCAGTAATGTTAAAAAATACCTTGCTCTTCATAAGAATATTTTATTTTAAGATGCCACATTTTTAACAATACATTGTATTTTTTATGACTACAGTCGCCAAGTAGTTTTTTCCTGCATTAAATTCCCATAGAATTTGTTTGATAATAGAAAGTTATAGGATTTTCCTGAGTGTAAATACAAATTGGCGCAGTCGGAGGAGATATTCTCGGATTTAATTTCTAAATTAACTTATAAATGTTTGATCATACGACAAAAATAATATAGTTATGATCATTTTCATAGAGAACTGAGTTCCCTATAATTTTTGTTTGAAACTCATATAACACAAGAAATGACACCACATGATATATATTACATGTGGCATGACACAACACATAACACATTGTTGCATAGTGAAATATCGTCCTAATAATCCTATATTTCGAAAAGAGAAGTCTTACCAGCAAAGAAAAGTAAAAGTATCTTAAAGATGCATTCTTAACCCAGATAAATATTGCACCATTTTCGAAATATCCGATTATTACGCCGATGTTTTGTTATGCAACAACATGATATGACATGACGCATTACACAATACATAACATGATGTATGACATGATGGCATGACATGATGACATGACATATGACATGACGAAGTTTGGATTTGTTACACATGACCAGTAATATTAAATGTAAGATAGGAAAATTGGGCTTGAATTTTGGGCCTTGTTTGGTTTGAAACATTTTTTAGTATGGTTTCATTTAGGTTTTCGAGCACTGTGTTACGTTTAAGTTTTCGTTCCTATAAAAGAATGATTGCGTTCGCCAACGCTGGGTAACTCAGCTAGTAAAATATAAAATATGAAAACTATGACTGAAAGAGTTGAACGAATGGCGGCGCCAATTCAATTATTTCGATGCCTTATAGGTTAATCTGTCTACCGGTAAAATCAAAGTTAATAGCTCTTTGGAAACATGTTAGGAATCGTAATCATCGATTGAAAATGATTTCCGTTTTTATTCACCTTCCTGTTTTTTTACATTTTCATCCGAAAACATGCTGTGGAAGGAAATTAATACAATGTGGAAAAGACTGCTGAGGTGCTTCACCAGAGAATAATTGATAATTCATTCAACTCTTCCTCATTCTCAATTTAAAATATTCAGAGTGTTGGAAGGTTGCATTACCTGATGTCGGTCTGTAGGAATTTAAGCAGCCTTGTTTTGTTTGAACAAATTATGCTTCTTTTGTTTCTTGTACATTTTTGTGAATTTTTACCATTTCTACCAGTTAACTTTACGCTGCAGATGGTGCTACCTAAGCGATTTCACGTCCCTCGAACGTAGGAACGCTCCAATTTATGATGCATACATTTCCCGCAACCCGCTCGATGCGAAGTAAAAGTTGGAATAATTATTAAAACATGCTTCCCCGTGCACGTAATACATTTTCCAGCAATGTTTCAATTCTGTTTTTTTTTTTCGCATCTTATATCATCGTACATCATACATTAAAAGGAACTATGTATTTGAAAAGTCTTCACGCTCATTATTACGTACCAAAGCACGTACACTCCGCATCAAGGAGAAGGTGGGTGAAGTTCATGTTGCAACTAAAACTTGTGAAACTTTTCCCATAACTTGTCAAATATCGATTGGAATTTTTATGCAGTTTGGTGGGACAACCGCACTGCCTTTACTCCTGTAGTGTCTCTGCACTGTTGCTGTAGAGTAAATAATCTTGCAGAGGGCGTTTGAATATTCAGGCGTGGACTCGAAACATACTCGGGAGCGGAAGAGTGACTTGAATACGAATTTTTTTCTGAAGTGGGCATAGAGATGCGCCAAGGTATGTGGGTCTATTACAGTGCGGCAATGCGTCATTTGTTGTTACCTTCCACGAACGAATAAATATTTACGAAGGGCGAATCTGTGGGAAATGTATACTCCAAAATAATTGATTATGTCCCATTGGTAAGCGAAACAGAGCTGCTTTAAATATTTGGGATTAGCTCTACCTAGAATCGCCGTTATATCGAATTGAGCTGAATATCTACATATCAATGAAGTAGCCTCATTCTTCATCGCATTCTTGGCAAATGAAGAGTGTGATCTTGGATTTGGAGCATTACAATCGCTAGTTTTTTTTAAATAGTAATAAACATAATTCCTTTTTTACGCCCTTACAATTTTAGCTCAATTACGAGGAAAATTGCTTATAAAAGTCATAACGTGTAATTCAACTATATAATTGAGTTTTCAATCTGCGAACTTGAGTAGGTAGTCCAAAATGAAATATAACATAACATATATTGTAGATATATTAGGTTTGAGACTTGCTTTTAAAGGATTTTTTAAAATTAAAAATAACTATTGATTATAAGTAAAAAATAAATTTTATTCGCATCTTCGCTGTCTATAACCTTTAGCCATTTTTCTGGCAACAGATGGATTCCGCGGTGAAAAAATTGAATATCCTCCGAAGCAATCCAATTTTCGACCCATTTTTAGATTTCTTCATAAGAGTGAAAGTGCTATTTAGATCGGCCATGCGTTATTGACCGAAACAAATGATGTTCAGAAAGAGCAATTTCTGGTGAATACGGTGGGTAAGGTAGGATATCCCAACCAAGCGCTTCTAATGTATCTTTAACTATTTTCGTGACACGTACCCGAGAGTTGTCGTGCAAAAAAATCACTTTATGGTGTTTTTTGGCATATTCAGGAAGTTTTTTCTTCAATACCCGACCCGGTATAACGATAGGCTGTAATAGTTTCACCTGATTTTAACAGCCCATAAAACACTATGCCCTGCGGATCCAAACACACAGCATAAATTTTGCAGTATGGATGTTCCGTTTTGGTGTCGATGTGGACCTTGATGATAATGGTTCGCCTCCTTTTTATTTATTTTACGTTTAGGATTATCAAAGTAAATACATTTTTATCACTATTCACAATTGGCTGTAAAAATGACTTCCTTTTTTGTGTTTGAAGTGAGATTTCATAGACGTCTATTGTAGCTTTTTGACTGACATCCATAAGATAAGAAAAATTTGCTGTATGTGGTAAAGAGTTATCTTACTATTTAGGTCAAATCTTTTAAGCAAATATCTACCCTTGTAAACAAATATAAAAGGAGCTTATAAGGAAAAATGTATATTCTTATCCATCTCAAACGAGGAAACACTACACCTCAATTCAAGTATTCCATTATGAAAATTATGAAAGTATAATACCTCTCAGAGTTTTGTCCCGCGTCCTGTCCCGGAATTCACTACTCGCTTGAAGTTTAGTCACATTTTTCTCCCTCCTGGAAGATTCTTTTTACCTGATACAGACGACACATTTTTCTTTAAAGACAGAGAAGCCAGGATGTGCGCCTATCTACCTTTTCTCATTATTAATTCATCGCAGCAAGCTGCTGAAGTACTTGAAAATGAACACAAAGTTAAAAAAGCAGACAATAACACAAGTTTAGTTAGGTTGGCAAATTAAATCAAACATGTACTCCGTTTCTCGTTACGCTTCTAAGTGGATTATGTTTTTTGTTGTGTTTTTTCCTGGAGAATTTTCAGTATGTCGTTTTTAATTTTACAGATTTAGGTGTTGAGGATCTACTGTCTGCCTTTAATGGGTTACCTATTAATCATTGAATGGTGGATGAATACTACGTTGAAGAATATTACTCAATTCAGCTTGAAAAAGCAATTGCTGAATTGAACAGTCATCTGTAGGAACTGAATTTTATAACACAAGGTAAAGTTCAGCAGGTTCGGCTAGTTTGTAAACTATTTTTTAAATTTCTTTTCAAAGTAAATTCCTCATAACTGGTTGTTTAATAATCATCGTCTTATAACCTTGAATTTATATGCTCGAAATTGAAGCGTTAGGTAATACATTTTAGATGTTCACAAATGTCAGCCTTCTTAATCCACCCACAAAACTAGCGTGCATTGACACACGAAATGGAAGTGAATTTCACTGCTAATGGCAGCAAAACAATTTTCTTATTATTTCATAAATCATTGACTCAATTAGATTGTGCTTGCTTACACCTTCGCGTGGGTATTTGATTGTTAAAGAAAATCCCTAACGGCTGTTGTCTAATATAAGACGAAGCCTTCAACCCCTCCTTAATGTCAGATTTTATTAAGCATCTTATCTGTTGGTCGAAAAAAAGTGATGCCTTAGTACCCAGATCTGTGCGATTTAATTAAACTTCAGCATGCACAAAGCTATCATTTAATCGAGTGATTTTTTTAAAGAGCCCACGAGAACGGAAGCGTCTTCATGAGTGGAAATTGGAAGGGTAGAGTTAGTCTGAGTTACTTCAGTGTCTGCTTCTCCTTGTATCTAACGTCTCGAGTTCACTGAAGCTGATGTACCAAAAGATGAAGCGCAGATTAGTTTTGCCATCTTGGCGACGAGATCAGAAGAAACGCCATGCAAATTGTAATGAAAGCGAACGTGATTAGACTGCTCTGAAGCTTTTCAGAATTCCCAACAAGATTGTATTATTACGTAGTCACTTCGGTATATACGTCGGCATATTTACATAAATGAAAACCGATGATTCATCTCAGCTAGAAGAGGCTAACTCGTGTGTGCATATTATTGAACGCAAATATGAAAGCTATCATGGTACGCAATGTTGCGCACCGAGTAATATATTCATGTCTTGGACTTGAGGTTATTTTTAAACTTCGGTGACACTTCCGCTGAGATGAATTCCTGGCATGTGTAATTAATTAGCTGTCCTCGCTGATCAGATTTTATGCCTAGCCCCTGCTGCTATGTGGGAAAGTCATTAATTCCATGGAGTATAAAATGGACAGAAAACATAGACATATGGTGTTGAGGATTACGTATAAACTTACTTCTTCCCATCTTTAACATTGCCTCAAAAAAAGTCAATTCCGAACAAAAAATGTTCTTTTGGTCAATAATGAGGTCCCACAGGATTCTCTTAATTATGTCATTTTATTTATTAGAAAATGCTACTTTACAATTAACACATGACATATCCAGCTTTTCTATCTTACAGCTGAATAGCCGTAGTGTGTTAAAGTTACTACGTAATTCATTTATTGATCTTATCGAACTAGAGCCTTATTATGAGCAACGAGACAAATTGCTATTGGTTTGATTATAACAGCTAAATTGCATGCAACATTTCTAATAAGAATGGTAATATTCAATTCAGCTATAACAAAGAAGTCATTTGTTTTGTTTCTCATAATAACAGCTGAGGCTTATTGGACTGGTAGAATAAGGGTAACCACATTTCCTGACTAATATTTGAATTGCCCAGATCTGTGGATATAAGAAACGCAGGTTATAGTCAACATTTCTTAGTACATATGCAATTAGAATAATCAGAAAGGTTGCATATGAAGTTTTAGTGTGCTGTAATTCTTCCCAGTTTCTGCATAGAATCTTCTTTCTCATGTAGGAACATTTTCTCAGGAAAAAAAAAAAAAACCCCTAATAAGAGCACTTCATGTCTAATGGAAGTCTCGTCATGGAACGCAGTTTTTCAGAAAATTATCGTGCAAATTTAAAATTACAATTTCTCTCTTGGGAGTTCCTCACGTGAATACCACTATTAGCTCCGACTATCATGAAGAATTTCTTGTTGCATGTCTCAATTTCAATTTATTAAGCGCAAAAAGACAAAGCAACTGGCAGGATAGG
Source organism: Dysmachus trigonus (assembly GCA_949715965.1). Lineage (NCBI taxonomy): Eukaryota > Metazoa > Arthropoda > Insecta > Diptera > Asilidae > Dysmachus > Dysmachus trigonus. The sequence goes on from OX454320.1 coordinate 20,499,057, forward strand.
TGAAATATTTTTCTTTTGTAATTTTCTCATTCGTTTGCGACATGAGGTGATCTCCTTCTTAATTACGTGGGAACTGATCTTCATGCAATACCACATGGTAAATATTCAAAAGGATGAGAACCAGAATCTAACGTTGGTATATGAACCATCAATCTAAAGAGTATCTTTATAATAGATAAGCAGAGCGTTTTTAATCGGAGAAGGTGAAATCGATTTTTTTACTTGATAAGAGATTGATTGATGATTGTTTTCGAAAAATCAGTTATAAAAAAAATGGTAACTCCAATGTATTTACGAAGGCTGTTATTAGAAAATAAAGATTCTTTTGATATATTTGATTGAAAATAACTTTTTCCTGCAATTCTTTATGGTTTGTCATTCATGCAGAAATGATGAACACAAAATGAGAATTTTTGAGATGCATTTTATTTGTTTCCGCTCACATAAAATATGGTCCTAATGTTGCTAGGGTTCTTTGGTAAATTTGCATGAAAATTCATACGAAAGTATTTTTGGAGTCGGTAATTCTGAATATGCTATTGGAAATTAAAAGGGACGAATCCAGCAAGGTAACCAGCAATTTCAAGATTTCACCTTCATGCAAGGTATATTGGGGTTTGCATAGTCTGTTTACAATCTGCTACTGGAATAAGGAACTTAAAAATTGTGAATCCAATATGCTCTGAAATCTTCAATTTTCACATTCTAAAGGGGTGACACAATTTTTAAGGTTTTTAAGATATGTTTTTAAAAAAAACGAACTGTAGCCTGGGAAACTTTAGATAATGTTATTATAAGTTGTATTTTCATTTGCATATTAAATCAACTTTTGCTTTTCCCTTTCAGATGTTACAATAAGGGATAAAACGCAACCAAAGCAGCTCAGTAGGCGCAAAATTCTGGCTGCCTCATCTGAGGACATTTTAAGAAGATTAACGACATCTTACGATCATTTGAACGGCCACAAGACTTATCATCCGCACACAAGAGACCAAATAATTGAGGCAAGACTAACAAACGGTTTGAAGCCAAACAGAACGTTAATAAAAACGACCTCCCTGAGGGAACAAAACTCGACGGAGAGCGTTATGAATAGTCACGCAACGACAGCTCTTAATCTTCAATCATCTGGACAAACTTCCGTTGTTGGTCATCATCGTGGATTCTCCCAGCCGACTGCAGCAAATTCGGGTGATCCATGGTTTCTGCAATCAACCGGTCATCAGATGCCACCTACTGCACCTGCAAGACAGCACAAACGTCCAGCACCACAGCCAGGTGTAGGTGGCATGCCAATCGGCGGGGGACTCCTACAACAGCAGCAACATAGTCAGTCGCAGCCGCACATAGTCCCGCCGATGGTTCCGCCACATCAAAATAATGTGGTTGTAAAAATTCAATAATATATCTGAACAAAAACCTTACTAAATATTCTCTTTTGTTTTGCAGAACCAGCACATAAATTCCATTCATTTATCCTCGCACGCTTTAAGTAGTCATAATTTAATATCTTCCAATCATTCACCAAAATCTCCGAACCAACAAAGTCTGCATATAATCCCTCCACATCCAATCACTACCAATTCCACCTGCCAAACGCAAATATCGAACTCCTCTAACAATAATCTCATGTCGACTTCCCTGAATACAGCGCAGCTTCAGAGCCACTTGAATTCGACTATAGGGCTCCAGTCTTCGTCGTCGGTGGCTTCGACACAAACTAACACTAAGGTCCATGGGATTGTGGGCGGTGGTGTCCTTCACCCTACGAGCGGGAGTCATCAAGTTGTGTCCCAGCATCCGGCAACACAGCATCAATCCCAGTTGCATCTACAGCAGCAACAGCAATCTTCGCAGCCGCCGCAGCAACAGCAACAACTTCAGTCCCATGTTCTTCCCCCTCCACCATCAATTCATGTTCCATCAACAAACGTAATGTCGACATCGCTACATACTTTTGATGCAAACGGAACTGCCTGGAATAGTACTTCCTCTCTGTCACCAACAATTTCGAATACATCATCGACTTCCTCAAACCATCAGCACCTTCAGCGAAAGTGCGAGGTTAAACTGAATGCAATGCCGTAAGTAGACACGACGAAATGAAGATAAATTAAATATAACCTCTTGGGCTTCTGAGAGGGTGGGTGTGAAGCGAACAAGCGTCTCAAGACACCGGACATAGTACGTTTGCAGTTTCCTCGTTTCTTTTTGTAGGGCGCCTTTTATTCACTTCTCACAATCACTTGCCGCATGTTTCCCTCCTTGCAAAGTAATATCTATTACTTGTGCTACCTGCCGGAGGGTTTAGGGTACAAACACCTTCTCTTGACGAGGTACGGCTTTGTACTCCTTTTCCATAGGATTTCAATTGCTACTCTTCGTGGCAAAAGAAATGCTTTATTCCCAGCGCCACTCCCCTTATTTGTAGCTTTTCCGGTGAATTCCGGAAGGTATAGAAACGTGCTGGATTCAAAAAATTCCTTCTTATTCTGTAGTAAGCTCTTCGTAGCACTCAATAAATTCTTTAAAAGGTCATTCTACTATGTGCCTCTTGAAAAATATTTATTTTTTAGAACTAAATTTTCACACTCACTGCATAAGTACGCTTTGCTCAGGCACTAAACATGATTCGCGAAAACTGCGTAACGTGCAAACCAAAACAGTCATTTTGTTTTTTATCCCCCTTCTTGTTTTGAAAAGCCACTGAAATTCAGTGTAAAAATTGGCAATTCCTCAATTTTGTGTAAGGTAAGTCAAAGATAGTCAAACTTAATAAATTGTTCCGCTGTCTTATACAAAATGTCTATTGACTGGGGATTTTCCTTTTACACAAATTGTCAATTGACGAGGATTTTCCTTACAGAATAGTAGTGTTATCGCTTAAAGTTAAATGAACATTATATAGAATCAGGGAAAAAAGGGAAAATCGGCCGTCAGTTTTGACAAATTCGTTTATTTTTTCCTATACATTCAATTATCCGGTTTTTTTAATTATCCAGAAGGAAATTATCCCTTGAATTGAAATTTCTCATGAGTAAATAAATAAATATTTTTTTTTTTAAATAGTACAAAATTGCCAACCACTTATGAGCCAATTTTCCAGTTCAAATTTTGAAGTTTTGTGTGGCAATTTCACACATGGCACATTTCAAAGTATCAAATCTTTGTTCTGGGTAGCTGTTAGCCAGCTCCCGTTCAATACTAAATGTTTTATTGTTCTGGATAGATGAAAAAAACGCAGCTAAGACTGTTAAAATCAGAACCCTCTCTTTTGCTTTCCCGTAGTTGGGTAAAAATAGAATAAAACCTGGCGCACTAAATTTACGGTTGAAACTATTCGCAATTCAGTGAAAAATCTCTTGGTGATGCGTAAAAAATCTGTCGGAGGATAATTTTATCTCGGTATTTAGGGGCTCAACAAGTTTTTTTTTTCAATTTAATAAGATATCAGTGGTCGGGCACTCACAGACCGACTCATAAACGACTTCTGTAGTTAGTATTTATGAGTAAAATATGATTAAATATATAAAAATATAATTATAATCATTTACACAATTTTGAAATAATTATTATTAATAGTAAATACATAACAAAAAACATAAATTTTTTCCAGAACAAATTTATAACAAGATCAAAGATTAGCTGTATGTATTTATGGGGGTCCTCGAAAACCCCTATATACTAATTTTCCAAAGAAATTAAAAATTGTTCGAAGTTTGTGTCCGGCATTTTAAATTTTAAAGATCGAGTAGAAAATTCGTAATCAATGACCTCAAAAACCCTCATATAACAATTTTCTTAAACATTTTATGGCTACAACATACGTGCTCCAAAAGGTTAAAGGTATGTAGGAAATTTTCTACCAAATTTAAGAATTGACAGAGGTCAATAAATAGTAAAGTCGAAGCGTCAAATGTCATTGATGTTCCCATGAACATGAGTGAAGTTAGATTTATAGTAAAAATGGGAAACCGGAAATGGTCCTTTATTTAAGGGCACTTCACTAAATTTATCTATCAAGCTTTAAGATAGCAAAACATTTTAAAGTTGTCTAACATTGTATTTTATCTTCTTATAAATATATAGCTTTCTCAAAACTTTCATTGGGTTGTTGTAATACAACCATAATGCCGGCTCCAGACTCTCGCGAGGCGCCTCCTAGAGGCTCTCGGCACGAGTCGTGACGAGTGGAGGCTGCAGGAGTGCTAACACTGCTAACTGCTAACCATCCACACTCTCGCTTCACCGCCTCGCGTCCTTTGACTCGCTTCTGAAAATCCACACAAAGCGAGGCGAGGCGAGAGAAGACGACTGGACACGAGCGCAGCGTCCTCACTCTCGTACTCGCGTTCCCTCGTGGAGAGTCTGGAGCCGGCATTACATTTACAACTATAACAGAAGGTTTTCGCTTTCATTTGATTAGTTTTAGATTAGATTAGATTAATTTCTCGTCAGTTAATTTATGAGTTTTTCAGAAACATGTCAATGTTAAATAGGAAGCAAAATAAAACGTTCGCATAAGAAAATTTATCAACTGAATTGCGCCCAATGTCAATCAAAATTATCTGAACTTCGGATTGAAGCAAATTATAACTTATCGTTTACACTCACAACTTAGCTGATAGCGTTGAAGTGGGACTCATATGTTTGCTTTTATCTCAAACGAACCAACTGAGCAATTATTGTCATATCATCTGGAAGGTTAGTTTGGTCGCGTATTGCGTTATTATTTTTTTTTTTTTATTTAATTTATCAGGTACCATAAGTGCAGGTGATTTGTCGTAATTTATTACTTTGAATAGTTAAAACAGAGCATGAGACTCCAAGGAATGCTCAGAGCCCAAAAGTTAGATAAACAATTGTTAACCAAAATTGTAAATTGAATGTTTATTATAATTATTTTTTTACAGATGGTTTCATGGCAGTATTTCGCGAGATGAGGCTGAGCATCTTCTGCAGCCAAGAGAAGATGGTCTCTTCCTAGTGCGGGAGTCAACAAATTTTCCCGGTGATTACACGCTATGTGTCTGCTTTCAAGGAAAAGTTGAGCACTATCGGGTTAAGTACTTAGAAAACAAATTAACTATTGACGATGAGGAATACTTTGAAAATCTTGGACAATTGGTGGCGGTAAGTAATTAAAATCCATTAAAATACTTGTGTAGAGTTTTACTATTATATTTTTCAATCGTAGCATTATGAAAAGGATGCTGATGGGTTGTGCACGCAGCTAGTTAAATGTCTTCCTAAGAAAGGCAAACAAGAGTTTTGCATAAATTCAAAAGACTTTGTGGACAAAGGCTGGGTAATACCCGAAGCCGATCTTCAGCTAAGGGAAAGCATAGGAAAAGGAGAGTTTGGTGACGTCCTTCTGGGAATTTTACGAAATGAAAAAGTGGCAGTTAAAATGCTTAAAGATGATGGAGCAACACAAAAATTCTTAGCTGAGGCATCTGTGATGACGTAAGTTATCTATTTAGATTTTTTTTTAGTGGTTTAAAATAGTAAGTACTTTTTAGGACTCTAGAACATGAGAATCTCGTTAAATTTATCGGCTTAGTTTTTACCAATAAGCACATCTACCTAGTAACTGAATACATGAGCAAAGGATCACTGGTTGATTACTTGAGATCGAGAGGAAGGCAGCACATCACGAAAAAGGATCAAATCAATTTTGCATAGTAAATCCTAAGCGCATTTGTTGGAGGAAAGTGATGTAATATATTTATTTCTCTTTTACAGTGATACCTGCTCTGGTATGGAATATTTGGAGGCAAAAAAAGTAGTTCATAGGGACTTGGCAGCTAGAAATGTTTTAATTTCTGAGAATTGTGTGGCTAAGGTTTCTGATTTTGGTCTTGCAAGAGAGGAATGTTACAACTTGGAGGTCGGAAAACTTCCTATTAAATGGACTGCACCAGAAGCTCTTAAGGGAGGAGTAAGTTTTCTGTTATTATGTTTTAATCCTTTATACCCAACAACCGAATTTTTGATTATTACTTTCAGCGATTTTCCAACAAGTCGGATATGTGGAGTTTTGGTATTCTTCTTTGGGAGATCTATTCGTTTGGTCGTGTTCCTTACCCGAGAATTGTAAGTAGAAATTTGAATGTTTGTGGTAAAGCAGAATTTAAAAATGTTTTATTCACACATTAGCCATTGGCCGATGTTGTTAAACACGTTGAAGTTGGCTATAAAATGGAAGCACCCGAAGGCTGCCCGCCGGAAATCTACGAGATGATGCGGCAGGCATGGGACTTGAATCCGTCGAAGCGACCAACGTTTCAGGAGCTCAAAGTGAAACTGTTGCAGCTCAAAAACGCTACCACGTGAAAGTTGTGTGCCGAACAGAATGGCATATAACCGCTATTGCTAAGTGTAATAAATCAATATTTAAGGACTATAAACTGTTAATAAAAACATAAAAAAATGACGAAAAAAGAAAAAAAGTTATCCAGAGCGAGGGAGCTTTTCACTTGTTTAATAGAAATTTTCTCGTTTCGTATATTTTCCTTTTTTATATATTATATACACGTATTTTTTTTCTTCCTTTTATGCATATATTTAATATATTTATTAAATGACAACTTTTAATATAGTGAGCGTAAGCAGAGGAATATCTAGAAGTAAAGTACGATACATGTAAAACACCTATTTCAGAAGACAAATAGCAGAAATATCATGAATTCAAGTCAAATTGGATTTGTTTTCTTTCGTCGTTGTGATTTCGTTTCGAAGTGTCAAAATCCAGATTTTATATTTTTTGTAAATATTATCAAGAAAAGGTGATAGTAAATTTAATTTTAGTAGTATTACCTTTAGGCAACGATTTCGAATGTATCCAAGGCGCTCTAGAGTGGTTGCAATTTCGGTTGATTACTTTGCTGATAACTTTCTCCTGTTGTTTTTTGTTTTTCGATAATTGTCATAGCTTACCATAAAGTGGGGTTTTTAATGATCATTATTAAAAATACAGACACAAACTATGCCAGTATGGAAATATAATTTAAGAAATTTTGTTAGCATGATTTTTGTCTTGTGAACATGTCTTTACCTAACAGAGACTTTTAAACTGATGGCAGCTTTATTTAACTTATCCCTAGTAAATTTCTGTCATATTGTGTCTTATATTAACAAATATTTTCTTAAATGCAATTATATAACATCTTATATCCTTAGCAATGCTTGCAAGAAATTTTTAGCTGAAGGTGGACTAATTTAATTTTTCTTAACTAATTAGAAAGCACATCTCTACATCTAGAAAGCACTTAGTACTTTCTCGCCACTCAAAATTTATTTGATTAGAAATTACTTTAATTCTTAATTTTCTTTACTATATTTTCTCAAACCACAAAATCGTTTGTCGTCCAATCATTAAAGTTATGCAGCTATTGGCGTGGATTTTACTTTGAAGTTAAACACTGAATTCCAGAAATATATTAAAGCTTGATTCCTGATACTTTTTGTATACCACTAATTTTATAATTAACTTCAAATGTAGTATCATCTTCTAAAAATTTAGTAAGCTTATATTTTTCGGTATTATTTTACTCGCGAGTACCAGTATTTTATTTCTTTTTTGAGTGTAGGGAAAATGGTACTTAAATTTAGTCATATTGTGCAGTAACAAGCAAGTCTTATTGTGGAAAACGAAATCATCATTTGAAAATAATTTTAATAGAACAATAATTCTACCGGGTGTAAAATTGTCCATCAACCAAATAACCAGTAGAGAGGCTAAGATGTGCATTTTATTACTAAAATTATAGGATAAAAGGGGCAACTATTTCGCTTGAGAATATAATTGTAACTACTACTATATGGAAAACAAAGTTAAATCAACTCGAGCAGTCGCAGCAGCTCTAGAGTAACTTGAAAAACTAATTTAAAGCGTAGATAAAATGATTTTAGACGTCTCTGAATATTTATTGCAAATAAATATTGTATTGCGACAATAAGCAGACAAAAATGTTCATTTGTTTTTAGTTCACATATGTAATTACTCACACCCGAACACACCATCATACATGTTTTTCCAAGATACTTATCACACAATCGTATTTTGTTTAAATATAAATTCACAATCCATTAAAAAATAAAATCATTTCATTTCCAACACGTGTTTTGTTTTCGTTTCAATTTATGTTTTTTCTTCATGAAATTGCATCTGCATTAGCAAAAGGATTAAGCATTTTTTTATTTTTTATAGCAAATAAATGCAGAAAATTTTCTCTACTTACAATAATTATTCTGAGGTCGTTCTTTCGGAATATATCAATGGCATCAAAGTTTGAAGATATAATACGAAATTGCCGACTTCTTTTATCATCGTTTAAATAATTTAATAAGATTTTTGCATTTTGAAATACCAAAGCAAGGTAAATGTTTTTTAAATAGTGTGAAACAATACAAATTTTAAAATATTTTTATTGTTTTTTTAAACTCTATCGTAGATGTTTTGTTCATAGAAAAAATATTCGAAGCCACTTCTGTTAGTCCGTTCTTATCATTTCACAAATATTGCTGAATTAATTTAACTAGCATTTAAAGACTAGTTTGAAAATTTTGTGAAATAAATGAATGAAAAAGTCCTATCGCGTGAGATCTTGAGAAAAAAAAGTCAAAAAGTTTAAAATATAAACGTAGGAATTTTTTTTAACAAAATAAGGCACGTTGGTATGTGAAAATATCATTTGAAAAAGCGATATTTCATATCTGATACCAAAATGGCTTATTGTTTAATACTAATTTTGTTTTGCTGTTTGTACTTTCTTCCAAATTTCGGTGACTGAAAACGTTTAACAATTTTCAAAGATGGCATTGTATTAATGTTTAACTATATTTTTCTTTTAAATCTTACGTGATAAAGGTAATGGAAAAAATCATTGAAGGAATTCGCACACGGCATACATACATTTTACTAAAGTTTTTTTTTTACGTAACTAGTTATTTTTATTTTTAAAAATATCACAAATTTATTAAGCACAAAGGATACGAAGCAATACCTTGTACGATTAATGATGTAATCAAATGCCGAGCGAGGAGCCCGAGGGGAAAAATATTTAACGATTCAACTGAATGAGCACTGAAACTCGCTACTTTTCATATATTGCAAAAAAATACATAGCACATGTAACGCGTAAAAAATTCTTCCTACATTGATTGCATGTTCCGCTTTTTCACTGCCACATACCCTTTTCGTCCAGTCTTTCAGTTTTTTGAAAAATAATTTTCGATAACCAGCCAAGAAGCTACCAAATAAGCGCATAAGCTAAGAAATAAATAAAGTTAATAGTCGAAAGGCATACAGAACCATATTTTACTAAGAAGTGATACGAAGCTAGGGCGAGGGCCGGTGCTGCTGAGGAGGCATTATTGCGTAAATAAGGAAGACATTAATATCGTAGTTTTTGGATAAATTATACTGTACAAAAAAAATAAAATAATAATAATAAAGAAAAAACAAAAATCATTTAAGTGTTCGTCCTCTGTAAAGATTTTTACTAATATACCGAATGAATATTGTCAGTTTTTTAAATGCCAAATCAAAGGAGTTTGTTTGTGAATAATGCACTGAAGTTGTACTGAAAATAAAAATTAAAATTAGTGTTAGTGGCCTGCCACTGGTTTTATGAAGAAAAAGAAAAAAATTACATTGAATGAAATCATTTCAAAATCAATCTTGTATCAAAATTACAATTTGTGGACATACCAAACTAAAATTAATATATTCGAGACATTGCAAATAAAGTCTTTGATTCATAATTTTGGGTTATTTTAATTAAAACCAACCATTCAACAAATCTTCTGCTTTTTTTTAATTTGATTTTTTGCATGAAATTTCCTCTTTAGGCTTTTTATTATAAAAACTAAATTCTCTGGTTCAGAATTATAAATTAAAAGATTACAAAGTTGCTAAATAGCTGAAAAAAACTTATTTTCAGACATAATAAAGTTGTTACAAATTTTTATAAACTATTGTTTAGAGTCGAAAAAAATTGGAGCTTTAAAAATGACGAATTTTGGATTGTTAACTGCGAAAATGTGCATCTTTTCACGAAAAATGCAACTTGAAGCCAAAACGAAATTTATAAGCTCCAAAACTTTATTTAATCTACAAAAACTGTGTATCTTTATAGAAAATGAGAGCCTCGTATTTGGGAACTCGAGTCGATATCGAGAATTTCATATTTGGTAACACGATTTCGAAACCATACCATACGATACCAGTCAAGAGGAAGTCGAGTCGAAATTCTAATTCGAGTTCCAAAATACGGACCTGGGATACCTCCCGAGGGAATATTATTACGAGGCACATGGTCTTCCAGGAATTCAAATTTGTGAAGAGGAGAGCTTTCCCTATTGTAAATTTTGCTGATGAATTTCTAGAAGGAGATTGTCCTTAAAGTTTCTTTTTAGCCGAAACAAAAAGTTTTCTGTGTCTCAGTTAGGAAAACGTTTCCTTTACGAGTTAAAAGGACCACCGTTTTAAAATAACAGGCTTGGGTTTTATTTGCGAAAATACTGATTTTTATAGAGGGGGAAAAAGAGAGATTTTTCCCTAGTATTAAGAAAAATTTCCTACTGTTGAAATTTTACAAAAAAAAAAAACCTGAAATCATGGTATGTACAGGTAAAAGATGAAATTTGCGAGAAAGAAGAATAATTCAATTTGGGAAAATGTGCGGAAATTGTCAATCAAAACGCGAGCACATCATTTTTCACATTTAATTAATTTCTTCTGACAGTATCTCTAATCTCTCTATTTCATTTTTTTATGGAAAGTTGACCGTTCTAAGTTTATGGATGAAGTTTGGAAAAGGAAAACTCATAACTCGTAGCACAATTCAAATTCAAAATTAATATATCAGCAGTTTTCCTCTGGGGCCTGCATAATTTTCTTTTGTTTTATCTGTTCCTGAGCACTGGGTTCTGTTGAGCATTTTTCTTCAAAATCATCCTCGGTAATGTTCACGCCCCTGCTCCTAAATTTGGGACAAAGTTGAAATTCGGAATTTTTCGGTATACAAAAATGAACTCTCTTGAGGTCGGAGGTGGACGTGTTTTTGCAATAACAGGTTTGATTCTGTAGGGAAATATGGTCAATGATTGTGTATATATTTGAAAATAAAGCCATACCGGTGGAGTCTTTTCAACACATCGCATTTCCCAATCTAGTTGAGTTTGAATCGGAGCTACATCTTGATTTGGGGGACTGAAAATCATTGAGATATAGTCGGAAGAGAATTGCATTTAAGTCTTGGATAAATTCAGAAATGTATCAATCTGCATTAATGTCCATTAAGATGAGTAGAATACTGTGGTGTTTTTAAAATTTTAAGGATTAATCTTTAGCCGATAGACCTATCCAGAATAAGAAAATAACATATCTGGCACATTGGGGGGTTTCATGCCCCAGCCATTAAAAGTACTATGAATAAAAGCTATTGATTAGTTTCATTAAACAATTTCACCAGATGGTCTTCAAACGATGCTCTAAGAGATATGTGAAAACAAAACCACAAATTTAATATTGAATATAAGTAAAATATTAATTAATAACTACCAATTTTAAAATTTAAACTGGACTTACATAAGAGTGAAACGTCTAGGACCCCACAATGCCAGATAAGAGTTATTAAAATCCTCTTTTAAGTTCAGGTACTAAAATCAATTTGTTTATCATTTGCATTAAAGACCTTATAGCTTACATTTCTAGAAAATCAAAATCGGAATGGAAAAGAAAGAAGTCAAATATTGGGGTAGCGTAGCATAAAATATTTGTTCTAATCTCAAATTTTTTTAATAATTTCCTTTCAAAGCTCTACTACTACTCTATCCGTTGAATTTGATTCTAAGAGTGCACGAAATGTTGAATTTGTTTATACAAGCCAAGTTTAGAGTAATTCAGCATAAAATGTTTACCTTAACCATTTTTTTCCATTTTAAGGTTTTCAAAAATCTTAAATTGTTTTGTTGCATGACAGCACAAATTTTTCCGGACAAGATCAAGATACTCGCAACCCTTCTATGGTCTGTTGGGTGCTATGTTCTTTACAAGGGTGCTCTAGTACTAATAGTCATTTACTATCTATTGTGTTTAAAAAATTCATTTATGAAAATGTTAATTTAGCGGAATCTTTCGTAACAGTTTTTCGTATTTTTATGTATTAGTTTAAAGAGGGATTATTGAAGGTTTTACTTCAAAATTGATGTTTTTGTTTAACTAGGAGCTATAAATTTGAAAATTGGATATATTGTTTTTTATTTAAAAAAAGATATAATTTGTGGGAAAACAATTCATGGATTTTGCACCACGACAACGCACCGTGCACTCATTACACTAGTCGGCAAAATTTAATATTTAATTTTGCCTACAAGTCATTTATCATTTCTATAGGATTTTTTCCGTAGATAACGAATATGCAACAAAAATATTCTATCACGTCTATAATGTGTGAGCTGGCGAAGCATCTTCGATTATAAGATTTTTTTTCAACCTACTTTTTTCAAGAACGTGACGTGATAAGACATTTTCTTTTTTTGCAAATTCGTAATCTAAGGAAAATTCCTAAAAAAATGATATACGCGATTTTTTCGCCACAAACACCAAAACCATATTCGCTTGATATGTGCGTTCTAGCCGATGGGGTGGGGATTACTTTGAAGGAGATAATATCGATTTTGATGAATGAACTTTCAACTTATATATCTTTCTAAAAAAGTCTCCTTTTTAATTATGGTGGTATTTATTATCTAAGGAATAATGTCTGTGAATATATTCTCGGCCAAATTTTTTATGCAGCGGAAATGTAAATTTTGTTTGTTGTTGGTATTATAGAAATTTCCAACTTTTACTTTCTCTGAAATGTAATTAATTATGCATTGCACATTGCAATCTTGATGCATTTTTGAATCAATCCATATTGTTACATACCCATCGCACAAGACATTTAGACCAGGGGAATTAAGCATATTCACGGCATATGAGGGCTGTGCGAAATTCGGCACTAATTGAACAGGCTGTCCTACGTTTAAAATATAGTTGATCAAATCCTGTAATGCTCCGCAGCAGGGTAAGATGCCTTGATTAGCACTGTTGTTCAAATTATGCCCTTGCAACTTCTCCCACGATATCAACCGCGTGTCGACTGTGTTGCGAACGTCTTGCTGCGTCACCACGTAAATCTCATTACCTATCGCGATAGGAACTGCAACGGAAAGTTTAATTAGCCCTTGAGCCCTTTTAGATAAGAGAAGACTGCTGGTTCTTACCTCGAAGTGGGTCGAATACTTGCTCTGTTACCTGCACTAATCGGCTGTTGTTTGCTGCTGAATTACTTAACATTTCGGAGATTTGGATGCTGCTTCCATTTATTTTTTATTTTATTTTTTAAATTTTTTATAAGGAAAACGTGCCGGAAAAATTTTGCAATTTCTTTTGAAATATTTTAAGAATTTTTAAGGGGTGTCAAGTAACGAGGTTACTAGACGATAAATATAAAAGGTGCAAAATCCCAAAGGATTAACCCATTAATGCGCAAAACCAGAATTTTGTGCACATAAGTTCAATTGTACGATTCGAATAGCAAATTGGGGAAATTTTCTTCCAAATTCGTATATAAGGGGTTTTTGGGGATACTCTTTCAGAATCTGCCATTTGTTTTGCATAAAAGCTTCAAAAACCCTATTATTTTTTGAGTATTTTAAAAAAAGTTCTGATTTTTTTTTTTCAAAGTCGATTATCTTGTTGTTGCTGCTATTGAATGATCATATAACCACCAGAAATCGCGGTCCGAATGTCTAAACTTTCTCAAAGCATGGTTTTGAAAGTTTTTTTTTGCTTTGGTTTTTGCAAAATGGCCATAAAAGTAATACAAAATTCGCGATTTTTTTACACGAAAAGGATCAACTTAACAAAAAATTCATAGAACAGAAAATGCTTAAAAGTAGACAAAGAATACGTGTGAATTTTTTGGAATATTTTTGGTTTTTTGAATTTGGCCAATTTTTGAAAAAACCAAAAATGTCCCGAAAAATTCTGAAAAACTGTACACGTATTCTTTGGCTAATTATAAGCACTTTTTGTCATATGAATTTTATTCGTAAAATTGATCCTTTTTGATAAAAAATATCACAAAATTTTATCATAAAGGAACTTCAAAATTCAAAAAACCAAAAATAATCCAAAAAATTCTGAAAAAATGCACACGTATTCTTTGGATAAAATAAGCATTTTCTGTTCTATAAATTTTTTATAAAGTTGATCCTTTTCGTGTAAAAAAATCGCGAAGTTTTTATTACATTGTTGTACAAAATAGCCATTTTGCAAAAACCAAAGCAAAAAAAAAACTTTTAAAACCATGGTTTGAGAAAGTTTAGACATTCGGACCGCGATTTCTGGCGGTTATATGATCATTCAATAGCAGCAACAACAAGATAATCGACTTTGAAAAGAAAAATGACCAAAAAAAATTAGCACTTTTTTTTAAAAAACCCAGAAAATAATAGGGTTTTTGAAGCTTTTCTGCAAAACAAATACCAGATTCTAAAAGAGGACCCCGAAAAACCCCTTATATACGAATTTGGAATAAAATCGCCCCAATTTGCTATTCGAATCGTACAATTGAACTTGCGTGTACAAAATCCTCGTTTTGCGCATTAATGAGTTAAACTTTTCAAGTAAATTACTTCAAAGGAGTCTAAAGGCCCCTTCACACGACGCTATTTTGCTTGCTGGATTATCTGCTTGATTCAGCTGCTGGGTTTCAAGCGTTCTGTGGCGCTAGATGTTGTGCTGGCTTTTTTATTTGTTGGCTTCACACGATGCGTGCTCCAAAGCTGGATTTTAAGCTAGATGGTGGGGTTAAGTGCGCAGTGACAGTTCAGATGCCGAGAAAAATGACTGACTACTAATATTATTGCAGAGGTTATCAATTGTAGACGAACTGCTATTATTGTTTTTTTATTAATTTGTGAAAAATGGCGAAAACAAAAACGTTTGAACAAGCATTTAAATGCGTCAATTAACACTTCAATTTGGTCCATTTTTCAGATTTTGGATTTGTATCTTCTTTATTCATTTCAATCTTCACTAAACATTGTCTGACGCTTTATGTGCATGTCACCCACGTGATAAAATAATGTTTTCTGATTCTCACTCAAATCCAACAGAGAAACAAGCATTGAAAATAGCACATGTCCTATCAGCAAAATCCAGCATGCGTCCACGCAACACAGCCCGCAGTGACGTCATTTTCCATCTCCGCAGCCAGTTCAGTTGTCAGCAGAGGTCCCAGCAGACAATCCAGCAGGCAAAATAGCCTCGTGTGAAGCGGCCTTAAGTGAACAAGCTGATAGAGATATTTCCAGAAACGTTGCTTCTGGAAACAACCAATGTGCTGCGAAAGTCGTGCAAAATTGGATACGAATGCAATTACTTTGTCGGCATAAAGCCACGATTTTAATCCAATAGAACACTTTGTGAGCTCCATTTTTGGACGAATTAAGGACTCGGGCGCAAAAGTGCGGGATAAAATCTTAGATATTGATAGAATATTTTCAAAGATGCAAAGAGAATAAGTCTACGGTAGGACCCAAATATGAAATTTCTCCGCACGATAGCTAAGCTCTGGCACAATTTGAAATTACTTAAAAAATTTAACTGAAAACCTCGTTCTTTTACTTTTTTTTATATCGCTAGCCTGCTCCAATAATGTTCCCCACTAGAGCTTATTTTAAGAGGAAAGTGCCACTAACGTACACGGATTTTACATGGTATATGTCCTATCCTATTCTCTATGATCTAAGGTTAAAATCCAGCCTAATTCCTGTGAAAAAGTAGTAAATAGTATGCCGAATCCAGTCAAAGCGATTTTAGATGCCAAAGGTCTTTGCAAAAATATAAAAAGTTGTTTTTTTCACTAAAATAAAAGTGGTGCATAACCGAATCTGAAGAAATTCTTAATTTATAAGTTTTACATAGCTAAGATGTTCTTTTTTCTGGGTTTATAAATAAAGCGTTGAATTATGAAGTACAGGTATTCCTCCTATAACACGGGTTCGCTCTTACACGATAAGAAAATTGCATAAATCCTCGTATAGTACGGCAACCCACAGCACGGTTTCATTCTAACATGGTAACGAAATTACAAAAACCCTCGTATAATACTAAACACATGATTTTTATGCAATGAAATTTATAACGACCCTGTAAGGACTAGCAAATAGATTAAACGATTATTAATGGGTTCAGAAAGTGATGATATCGTTTGACCGAAAAAACGCCCCCCACTAGTGCTGATTAGTTATGCAATTGAAGAAATACGTTAAAATTTGTTTGAATTAAATGGGAACAAAAAATGGTCGTTTACTTACGTGTTTTATTAATTTTATATATATTTTTACTGAAAATTGTTAAATTTTAAAGAAAAAATTTGGTTTCTCCCAAGTAATTTTCCAACAAAAACCCGCAGTGTGAGCAGCATTTGGTACAAAATATTTATTTACTGTCCATAAAAATAGTTTAATACAATTCGCCTATGTTAAGTATATATAATACAAGTGTGCTGATAGCTTTTTACAGTAAATCCTTAACAGTAGCAATAAATATCACAATAGGATTAATTTCAACATAACAAAGGAATATCAAAGGAGTGCAATTCTGAAGAATTGAGGCGGTTAAGACCGCAATCTAAATGTGAACATCTTTCTGGACTCCTGAAACCGATACACCAATAAATGTTTTAGATGGAGGATTTTAGGTCTCGGCGACCGGTCCAGATATCTTGGTGGCATACATGTGGGCAACTCGATAGATGAATTCATACTGTTCCTTAGTCAGGACTGCGCTAGCTCGTCCCCGTCGGACGAAATAGACAATTTGTGGTATATCGACAGAACGTTTCGGTGTCTCGAGACTTCTGAGAGCGATGTCACAGGCAATTATTGTCCCTGTGCGTCCAGTTCCAGGTGAACAATGGACGGTTAAGGGTCTAAAAAAAAATTCGAAATAAATGAAGTTAAGTCATTAATAGTTTACGCCGAGTACCCTTGTGTTTTTGAAAGTGATTTGGTTTTATCAATGTTCCCGTTTAGCTCAGGAACGTTTCCATTTCCATTCGTTTTAGGCTCCTCTTCGTCAATCTGCTCCTGGATGGGCATTTTTAGACAGCTTCGGGCTTCCAACAACATTGCGATTACACCAGCCTCATCTCCTGGTACTCCCGATTCGGGCCACTGATACCAGAAATGAGTGATTTCCCGCCAGGTGTTAGTGATGTTATTTTGTACATGGAGCGTTGACACGGCGTATTTTTCTTTAACCTCACGATTTTTAAGGGTTATCTGGAAATCGCCGAATACGACGTGATTGTCTATCGTTATGGAAGGTGGTAAATATTCAACGCATTTCTCCTTTCCATTCTCGACCAAATCTGTTGCCATTATAATGACTCGAGAATTTTGCTCCCAAATCATCCTCCAAAAATCTGCTACAGTGTTCTCTAGCGGAGCTTGACAAGCGATGTAATAATTCGGGGGATCTTTGGGACCCTGAAAATACAAAAAACCAATTAATTGACTGAAGAACAGATTTTTAAATAGAGGTAAATACTCGAACGAAATTAGCGTTGATATATTCAGATCTTTCGTCTCCATTTATTTGCTGTAATATCACTCTGGTCTCTGGTAAAGGTATCACATTTGCATACCTAAAAAAATAGCAATGTTAAAATAATAAATAATACGCAATGGTGGTGAATTTCTAATTTTCCGCTTGAAATTGAGGGTAATGGAAAATTATGGAAACTCAAACAAGTTTTAGTTTTAATAGGCTAACTAAACTGTCTTAGCTTCTTTGGATTCTTTGGCACTTTTAAAAAACAAATAGTATTTAAAAATTATAAATGGATGGATTTTAAAGAAAAGATTAGCAATTTTTGTAGTCTATGTCCTCCGAAAATTGCGTAAATTTGAAGCGAACTGGTTTCCTTCACACGGAAAATATTTCTAACAATCACTCTTACGTGTCGAGTCTGGATAAATAACATTAGTTTACAAGTTTTTACTATATATGTACTCTTAAAAAATGTACTAAACCATTTATAATTAAGATTCCCTGGTTTTGAAAAAAATTCCATCACGATATTCTATTTTCGAGCAAAATAGAGTTAAATATTTAAAAAAAACGGTTTGTTTTTGGTACTTTCTGGAAATTTTCAAAAAAATAACCGTAGGAATTCGAAAGATATAAAATATCAGTTAATTAAAAACATTGTCAAAATTTGTTTGGAGAACAAGTTTGTCATTATAGTTCAACTCGGTCATTTCAAGAAATGAAGATCTCACTCCCTAAATAAATCTTAATAAAGTTTATAAATAACTGATATTTTAAAGCTCTAGTTTAGGATTCAAGCTTGATATGACTTATGTTTCAAGCTGCTACGGTATTCGTTGTTTTTTAAAAAAGTTCCAAGAGTGGTTAAAATATGGTTATTTTCTATTTTATTTATTTTATACAAAAAATTTACTTTAGTGATTAATGATTGGTTTCCATTAAAGTTATGGGAAAAATACATTTCGTACTAAGAAGATCGTGGTCACCGGTTAGAAAAATACTGTTTTGAGAAAAACACATTTTAAATTTGCGATGACATAAACTGTAAAGAATCAGTATATTTTTGAGATGTTATACTTCATGAAAATGTAACAAAACAGAAATTAATTTTTTGAAAGTTATAACTTGGTTTGACCCCTTTAAAATGATCTGAAATTTATGTATGTTAAAATCGAAAAGGTCGATTACAGCAAAAAAGAAAGTGTCTAGATTTTTATGGATTGATTGATATGGGTCACATTTAATTACCTGTTTTTATCTTCACAGCCCGGGGGTACCTCATCAGCTCTCGTAGTTATTTGGGGCACATCTTTGAACTCCTCGTGGATAGTTTGCTTTCTATCAACGAATTTGGCTAGATCATGGATGCCAAGAATGTTGTGTTTCAGCGATGGATCATCAAAAGCGACATTTCCATAAGATCTCTTCGAAGCCCTAAGGGCCCCTTTACGTCGTACGCTGTTATAGATGGAAACGTTATCCAGGCTGTAAGCATCCAAGCTGACTGGCCGACACCGCTGACCATAGGTAAGATTTTTCTGGCGCTTCCTCATTACATAGAGGAAACCAACCAGAAGGATTAGGGCTAGAATTCCAACGACACTTACAGAAATTGCTATTATCACGTTGAAGTCAGTGTCGTTGGGCGTATTGCTATTTTCAGAAGGAATAGGGCCGCCAACCTCCGAACCTTCCGTATTCGATGTGGTTACATCAAATTCTGTTTTTGTTGCTGTTGTTGTGGGCATCACAGGAATGTTTATATTTTTCGGTGTTTCACTATAGACCTCTTGATCTCCACCAGGCGTATTTTGGAAGATTGTTGTTGTTGTCGATATTTCCGCAGTTTCATTAATTGATTTCACTGAATCATCGAAGCTTCCCGGAGATGAAATGAAGGTAGTCGTGCTCATCTTACTCGTTTCAGAAGTGAACTGGTCCAGCCCGATAGTTGCGTCTTCTGTGATTCTGTCGATCACATTATTTTCAGTGGGTTGTTCTGAGGTCGGGCTGGTTCGTGTTGTTGATACCGGCGCCTCACTCGTCGGAGCCCAGCTGGAATAATCCTCCGATGCGGGGGACGTTTTAATATTATTCGCAAGCGTGGGCCTAACTTGTGTGCTAATTGTAGTCGAAGTTTGTGAGAATTCTGAAGTTGAGCTAGAAGCATCATTATCTTCTGTAGTAGTGGTCGACTCCGAAGTCATTTGTGGAAGATACGATGAACTGCTGCTCGATGTATCCGAAAAAGTCTCTGTTGGGGTTGAAAAATCTGTCGAAGTGGTCGAGAAATCATTAGTGGTTGAGATAACTTCTGAGGAAGTATCTGTGGTTACTAATATCTTTTCTACTGTTGTAGTCTCATTCTGAAACCAGTTCGCTTTAGTCGAGGGCTGAATAGTCGCCAGTGTTGTTTCATCGATTACTCTTTTACTAGATGAAGAAGTAGTTACTGAGGATCTATCAATTAAATTTCCTAGTTGGCTAGAAGTTGACAAAGTTTTGATTGTCCCTGCATCTTCAATGTGAAGTGGTTTCTCTGTTAGGACCCCAATAGTTTGTCTTGTACTGAGCGGTGTTGTTGAAGTGATCTTCTTGAGAATATTTATTACTGCAGTTGTTAAGGGTCGGATAGTTGTATTTATTTCCTTTCTTCCTCCAACACTGATTGTACTACTATTCATCTCATTAACATTTTTATCTACTTCAATGATTTGATTTTTTTCAATAGACGACGTATTTTCATCATAAGTAGATTGTGTTGTTGCTGATATTGGTTTTGAAGTTGGAGGATTTTCTGTACTAATAGATACAACTGAGGAATGTGAGTTTATATTATTATCGTTCTCCACCTTCTGGACTTGTAATTTTGGTTCGGATGTTTCCGGCTTATTAACACTACTTTCTAGAGTATTTTCTATAGAGTTTGGGCTACTCTGGGCATGATTTTTATTCAATTCAACCTCGTTCATGATCTTTGACCAATCACTAAGTAACTTTGTAGATGTCGTACTACTGGCACTTTCTAGAGCATTTTCATCTGTTATATTGACAAACTTTTGATCTTTATCTTTGGTCTTGTCACTCTTCCTCATCCCAGCTAGCGCCCATACTTCTGGCGCATCCGGAAGAGTCATATTTTTCATTTGTTTCGGACGTTTCTCAGTCGTCCTAATGCTGGAAAGGTTTCTTATCTCATTCGTTGTTATATCGTAGCTTGTGCCTTCAATTAAAACTTCATTCGCTGTTACACTGCTGTTTTTGTCACTCTCTGTAGCCGTACTTAATTTATTATTTACAAAAGTATGCTCCGTGGTTATTTTAGGGACATTCTCTGTTGCTTTTGATGTTAAAGTTGAAGATGTTGAATGAGTTGTTGAAGTCGTTGGTCGTGTCGTTGAAGGTGTTGAACGGGTTGACGGTGACTGAGCACTGCCTGTTGTTGGTTCATCAGTCGTTTTTTGGCTTGGCTCAGTTGTATGTGCCTTAAATTCATGAGCGTCTAGTGGAATGGATTCATTATTAGGAGACTGGTTACTTTCTTTTATTCGTTCAGTAGTAACATCATCTGGGCTGTCGCTGTAAGTGTTGAAAGAATTCAAAAAATCACATCTTTAAAAAATCGAACAACAAATATTTAGGATTTTAAGTCTTAAATCTGGGATTACACATTTGAGAAAAGTAAGAAAGATTATTTTATTTACTAAGAGGACTCTCAATTGTGTAATTGTGTTTAAGGGGTTTGTTGCAACAAAAAGATTTTATTTTTTTATTTTTGACTTAGTCTTAAATTAAATTTGAACTCCATATTTTTAAAGTTGACTGAGTGTTAGTCTCTTTTGTAGAACAGACTATTAAAAATTTGTTAATTACTAATTTTAATGAATTTTCGAAATTAGCTGGAAAAAAGGAATTTACTTTTCTCCTGATGGAAAAAGCTGATGGTTAAAAAAAAAAAATTATATTTTTTCCTCAATTGAAAATAAATGATATATAATTCTTATAGGTTTTTTTCTATAAATAACGAATTCATAAACGAAAGTATCCCATCGGCCATCACATCACGTTTTTGAGTAAAATAGGGTTGGAAATTTCAAAATATGGCATTTCGCCCATTTTTCAAAATATCTTAGAAAATAATGGACCGTGATAAGAGTTCGTAACACGATTCAAAAGAAAGCCTGTATCCTTATCTAGATATACAGTATGAAATACTGCTTTTTTAAAGCACTTCCTAAGTAGCCTGGGAAATATGTTTTTCAAGAACGTTCACCAGTTATGATCGTTATTCACTGTCTATTGTATGAAATAAAAGTTTTATGAAAACAAAAGTCATTTTCATGAAGTATTTCGGAAAGTGTTAAAGTCTCTCGTAATTTCTTATAATAGATACAGGTTTAAGCTTTTATTTAAGCCGCGTTATAAACTCCTTTGACAATCTGTTATTTTTTAAAGATTTTTCAAAAATCGCTAAAATACGGTCTTTTGCACATTTTAGCCCTATTTTACTCAAAACCGTGATGTGATTGACTTTTTTCGTTTATGAATTCGTAATCTACGATAAAACTCCTTTAGAAATGATGTATCGCTTTTGTGGTTGCAAAATTGGTATTGACCTGCGTAATATGTATATATTTGAAAAACATGGCTAGCAATTTTTGTTAATCAACATATGACAGACCTTTTTTATAAATTATTATTTTTAACACGTTCAACCCGGCGCAGTTTTTTATACTTCACTTCATCGGGCGGCAGTGCAAATTGTATTTTGCTTTATCTGGCAGCGCCTTGCACAAAATGTTTTAAAAAAAACCCATAAAAACAAATAAATATGTACTTAATGTATGTATCTATTATAGCCTACTTTTAAAAATAAGCTCTTAAATTTTTCAATAAAAAAAACATGTGATGTGATGTGAGCCACCGGTGGTACACGCCGCCAGATGAACCATTTGCCTGTGAGCCACCGGTGGTCCACGCCGGATTGAACGTATTAATAAACATACTTTTAACATAACACCTTTTTATTTTAGTTTTTCGATTTTTGCAATGTCTAGCTATTAAAACTTTTCTGGCTTAAAATTTTTATTAATTACCTTGTCCGACTTAATTTTTAAGTGCCGTACCCCTGTGTTTTTGTTTTTGTTTTTTTATGGCGTACGCGTCAAAACACCATCTTAATTTTTTTCTGAAATTAAATTTACGATCTTTTTTATGCACAAAAACTGGTCTGTCAGTGAAACAATGTTTTTTACTATGATACACGTAATTTTTTAACGCCGTGCCCACGTTCATTAAATAACCAACAAAAAATGTATTTTTTTAAATTCTAAATTAAAATCTAAGTTCTCTTTTAAATTTTAAATACCTTTCTTTATCGAAAATATGTTGAGCCTGATATTTATTTCATGCATGTGTGCTGCGCATTCAAAATGTGATTAACACAATTTTTCAGCCAGACAGAGTTTTAACAAATAGATCTCAAACTTCATTACAACAAAAACAAAAAGATTATAGGAAAAATTCTCAGCCAGACACATTTGCTCAAAAATGATATTTTATTTACCATAAATTGTGTAAAGAAGAGGGTTCACTTTCCGCCTAATCGGTCTAAAATTTACAAATTGCGTTTATTTTGATAATAATCTATACCACTCATACTATATGACTAATCTATTTAATATTAAAATATGTACAACCATTTCTCTTAACTTTTATGTAGAATTAAATAGAAGGATAGTTTTGCAGCATTTTTACTTCTTGCGTGACATTTTAACATAGAGCGCAGTTTTATTTTGCTATTATTTTATTAATTATTACTTAGTTTAAACAGGGACCGAAAATAACAATTATTTTCAATTTTTCCAACCAAAAAATCATGTAGACAAATTTGTGGGAAAATTGGTTTAAATGTAGCATTATGATTCTTATGGCCTGAGCTTTAAGAATTTTATGTGCTTTTTAAATTTGTGATTTTTTCGAAAAAGATCAACAGAAAAAAATTATTTTCGCATTTTTATTTTTAAAATCAAAAATAAAAATCAGAAAATGATTTTTATTTTTAAAATCAGAAATAAAAATCTGAAAATGATTTTTATATTAAAAATCAGAAATAAAAATCAGACTATGATTTTTATTTTTAAAATCAGAAATAAAAATCAGAAAATGATTTTTATTATAAAAATCAGAAATAAAAATCAGAATATGATTTTTATTTTAAAAAATCAGAAATAAAAATCAGAAATTGATTTTTATTTTAAAAAATCAGAAATAAAAATCGGAAAGTGATTTTTATTTTTAAAATCAAAAATAAAAATCAGAAAGTGATTTTTATTTTTAAAATCAAGAATAAAAATCAGATTATGATTTTTATTTCTAAAATCAAAAATAAAAATTAAAAAATGATTTTTATTATAAAAATCAAAAATAAAAATCAGAATATGATTTTTATTTTTAAAATCTAAAATAAAAATCAGAAAAATGTTTTCCAGAGGTGTCCGGCATGATCAATGTTTAGTATTGGGTGCATTGCTATGACATTCAACAGATAGCGCTCCCATTGCCGTAAAATATTTAGCTTAGCGCGTTTTTTTTTTTTTAAATAAAAATTATTTTGTGATTTTTATTTCTGATTTTCAAAATAAAAATTATTTTCTGATTTTAAAAATAAAAATCATATTCTGATTGTTAGTTTTGATTTTAAAAATAAAAATTATTTCCTGATTCTTATTTTTGATTTTAAAAGTAAAAATCATATTCTGATTTTTATTCTTGATTTTAAAAATAAAAATCACTTTCTGATTTTTATTTTTGTTTTTAAAAATAAAAATCACTTTCCGATTTTTATTTCTGATTATAAAAATAAAAATCAATTTCTGATTTTTATTTCTGATTTTTTAAAATAAAAATCATATTCTGATTTTTATTTCTGATTTTTATAATAAAAATCATTTTCTGATTTTTATTTTTGATTTTAAAAATAAAAATCATAGTCTGATTTTTATTTCTGATTTTTATAATAAAAATCATTTTCTGATTTTTATTTCTGATTTAAAAAAAAAAAATCAAAACATAATTTTTATTGTTGTCCAGAAAAATAACAGTCAGGAAATAATGTTTTAGATCTGATTTTTACCGAAAATATCATAACGGTTACGGTCCCTGAGTTTAAAACATATCAAGAATTAGTTGTGGTCCGTCTGCACTCATATAGGCCGATTTTGTTAGGTAAGTGACACCGTTTTTAGTAGTGAATTAATTTTTCTCAACTAATTAACAAATTTTTACTAGTTTGCCAGGCGCAGCATGTTTTTAACATGTATTTCAGCGAATTTGAGTAGATTTTTCGATCCCGTAAGTATTCTCTTTGGATGAAAAAATATTTAACGACTGTAATTTTTAACAATTTGCAAACTTTATTTATATTAATCTCAATGCATTTATGAATAAGTAAGATATAAAAATGAGGAGTATGAAATTATTGTTTGAGCAACGCAATCGGCATCTGCCCTAGCCTTTCTCAAGTTTATCTTCAATGCCGCCACTTAAGGTGATACTTGATGGAGAATTGCTCACCTGGTACGAACATCAAATTCTTCCGACTCCGTCGTTATCGGAGCACCTTCCGTTGCGACATCGGTCGTAGCTACCTTATCGGAGGAAACCTCTCGTTTTTCGTCATCACCTTCCGAGTTTGCGTTTTCTTTGGTTGTAGGAATTTCAGCAGTTGCAGCTGTCGTCTGCTCATTTGGCGATATTGTGGTAATTTTACTATCGTCTGCATCTGATAATTTTGCTGCCACCTTCACAGTTGTTTCTTGGGCTTCCTTCAAGATTTCTACATTTCCTTCCGTTGTCTGAGATTCAAACAGAGTTGTAGATTCTGGGGGTCTTTGAGTTTGGCGCAAGATATCATTGCTGTTTATTTTGGCAATTGCTGGAGTGGTAATTGTTGGAACCGGAAGAGTTGTTTGTTCTAAAGTTGTTGTTTCGGCACTTCCTTCGGTGGTAGGCGCTACGCCGGTAAATCCGTTGCGAATTACATTTGCACCAGTCGATGTCGCGATCACAAGCAGTTCTAGCAACAAAAATGGAATGAGTAGTTGTTTCCTTATTTTCCAAATATGCTGCTGCATTGTACACAATTTTTCCCTTCTGCTCTAATGCCCACTAATTTCTTTTTATTTGTTAAAATATCCGCGGGCGACTAACGATGCTTAGGATTTGAGCTCCACGTACCCATTTTCGTCTGAAAAGAATAAAAATATGTTTCAATTTATAATAATTTATAGCATTACGGAAAATTTTCTCTCATGAAATATGAATATTATAATTTTATTGGCGGATCTTATTCAGTTGCATATTCAGCTACTACTTATAATCTACAAGTAATGTAAATGACAGCAATTTCGATTTTGCAAAAGTTGAATTCTTGAAAACAGTAAGTGTTCAGTGTTTCAGCCTATCAATTCTCAGTGCTTTTTGTGAACTTTAAATCCTTCTACCTCTAGAAAAACGTCGTAAAAATATAATTACTTTGCTATTTGTTACCTCAAATAAATTTGTATATTTCTTGATTGCTTTCAAGAGAAATATTTTACGAAACACTAATAGTCAACTCAACTAATTAAAATAACTTCATATAACTTGTTTTATCGTTCTTGTTTATCACTTTTGTTCACCTCGAAACAAAAAATACTCTCTTAGGGTTTCCCATTTAATTTTTGGTGTATTTCAAAAAGATTAATTTTGGAAATACGGGCATACTTTTGTATATTTAGTTAATTTTCATGAAGATTAATAAATACTTTGTATGGTAAACAATTATTTATCTCTTAAAACTACAATATAAGTGTGTTTCTACATAATAAAAATGATGACCCAATGCAAAACAAGGTATTTCCATAAATCAAATTTCAGCAGCAGTTTTTGCTTCAAGCCTAAAATAATAAAACATTTTCTTTTGTGGTCTTAGTGAAAAATTGCACACCTATGTTTACAACTTTTTTATTAACTCACTTTCTCTGTCCGATTTCGACAACAATTTTGTACAATAATTGATCTTTTGCGAACTAAGTTCAATAATCGTGTAAGCAGCCGTTTTGGAGATGTGAAACGGCCAGTGGGCAGCTACGATTTGACGTCGTTGGACTTTTTTTTGTGCAATGCCATTAAAAATCGTAGGATCGAGCCATTCGTGAAATAGGGCCCCAAAATATCTAAAACGTGCTGCAAAATTGGGTTGACGGCCAGTGCCAAGCCAGCCGATACAACTATTTAAACAAAATCTTATTCCATAACTAATCGGAAAGTTTACTCTTTTCAATAAATCAATAAATTTTGAAAAGTAGTGAACAGTGGATAATTTATAGCATTTTTAGAAAGAAACCAGCCGATGAGCTAAAAAATTGGTTCATTTTATCTGTTTGCAAAAATAACACAAAAATAGCACAAAATATATAACTCCGCTTGAATTTGGATTTCGGATAATCTAGAATGTAAATATTTTGCGAAACACCGACGAAAATTTTTTTCGATGTGTCGCCTACGATACATAGGCACTATAAACTACAAATTTAAAATAATTTGTTATACATTTTTTTGTATAACTTCTTAGAAATACAATATACCTTTATTTAACCAAAGAACTTTACTTCAGACGTAACCACAAGCTTATAAACAATGGGACAATTAAGTGCGCAAACCGAGACGCAAGCGTACACAAATTTAAACAATAATAAAGAGCCGAATCTACTCTGTAGTCTGACACTGAATTCTTCCCAAAAAAAAGTGAAACTTTTACTTTTGAATAGTGCGAGAAGATTGAGTCATGGCACCGCACCGGTCCGGTCCGGTGGTTAAATTCTTCAAAAGTAGTTGAAGTGAAAATTCGAGTCGAAACCGCTTTAAGGTCTCAGAGGGTCCGAAAAGTATGAATATCTTACCGGCTAGAGGCACACGAACATATTTACATTAATTGTCGCGGCGCATAGCGTCCAATTGTTTATTCGGTTTCATAACAACGTTTATAAGCACGACACCGCTGGGTAAACAAATGACGCGGACCGCGTGAAAGTGAGGCGCTCCACGGCACGAGGTGAGGTGCTCCCCCGTTTGAGGTGATTAAGAATTACCCACGGGTGGATTTAGTGCTCCAGCTGCTCCCCGAGTGGGGATTTAACGATCACATTAGACACGAACTGGCGCGAAATGTTTGCAAAAATCCAACGCTCGCCTCGCGAATTCAATTACTTTGGGGCACGTTCGAAGTCGTCTCTGGGGACTGTGCGATTCTGCTCGCTTGTAACCTTCTGGTAGACTAAACTGAGCACCTTGGACTTTTCAGAAATCTGAAACCGGCGTAGCAGCAACGGTGGGTGCTCTATAACAAATGAGATCAACTCGTTTTTATTTTAATTCAAAAATTTAATTAACGTTTTTCAGCTTTAGCACGCAATTAACAAGAGGCCGCCGCATGCACTTAAGCGAACTTGGCGAAATGGAATTTAAAGTATTCATTGCAATTGGTGAAAGTTATTTAGAAATGCATCCCACAACAAATAGTCTGTGAACTGTTTAACATCGAGATTGGATTGACGGGAAAAAAGTAAGATAGCGTAGAAGTATTGAATTCATTATTTCAATTTAATGAATTTATAAATTCGATTTCAAATAAGAAACTAGAGTCAATTCACGCAGTCGACGTTGAACGAAAGCAACATTCCAAATGTCGATGTTATTTTAATTTACAAACTTTAACTTGAAAGATAATACAAGATAATAAATTTAAAACTTCTTTTTAAGCCTGCGTTATTAGTGTTATTTTCTTGTTGCTTGTGCCGAAAAAGAAGAAAGTCTCGATATTTTGTTTAAACTATGCTTTTGTGAAGACGATGTGGATATCCGTTTGAATAGTTCATTATTATTATCTATTCTATATTAAGAAGTTTAGAAATTCCATATATATAAATAATACCCCATTTTTGGAGAACTTAAAGATTATTTATTTTATTTAAAGGTAATATTGTACAAATTTCTCAGCAACATTTTTTAAATCAAATAAAATTTAATTACGCCCAGCACCTCCTTTTGTTGAAAACTCACCGTTGCAATTCGTTCAACTATTTCTTGATCTGATACAATACTTTAATACTGCCTCTAATTAACCCATTAATGCCTGAATAACAAAAAATTTTACGGCAACTTTGAGGCGCTAACTTTTATCGAAGGGGTGGTCAATTCTCATCGAGACCAACTTTTCTAGACGTATTTTGAGTTGCCCGACACGATCCAACCAAAAAAAAAAAGTGAAAACAAATTATTATTATTGTTTTTTTGAAATATTATGTAAATAAATACCTTTTTCAGGTCATTTTTTTCGAAAAAACGACAGATTTAGTGGGGAAAAAGCAACTTTTTACTGCAATAAAGTGCATAAAACGTGTTATTAGTACTTCAACTTCAAAAATATGCAGGCATTTTTTTCGTTAAAAATATTAGGATGCATAAAAATTGCAACAATGTAATGCATATTTGCATTATTTTCGATCACTTTTTTTATCTCACTATGTTCGACTATTCCCAAAAATGTACATACACTAGTTTTAAGGGTCACTGATTACGAATTTGCTATCAGATTTTCGTAATTCAAAATGGCGGATCCAAGATGGCGAACAATTTTTGGCAAAATTCTCAATTTCTTCGAAAAAAAGTGGGTATTCGGAGTTTTTGGGGTCACTGATTACTGATTAAATGCCTGCATATTTTTGAAGTTTAAGTCCTAATAACACGTTTTATGCACTTTATTGCAGTAAAAAGTTGCTTTTTCCCGACTAAATCAGTCGTTTTTCGAAAAAAAAATTACGTGAAAAAGGTATTTATTTACATAATATTGCACAAAAACAATAATAATAATTTTTTTTCATTTTTTTTTTTTGGTTGGATCGTGTCGGGCGACTCAAAATACGTCTAGAAAAGTTGGTCTCAATGAGAATTGACCACCCCTTCGATAAAAGTTAGCGCCTCAAAATTGTCGTACAATTTTTTGTTATTCAGGCATTAATGGGTTAAGGTACTAATTTTTCTATAGATTGAACTATGTACAATAGAACAAGTAATGTCCAGGGGAAGATAATTGAAGATTTAAATTTAATTTATTCATTATTTTAAAAGCGTTTTTTGTTTTTACCTCGCGGTGTGGATAATTTAATGATTAACAATCCGAATAACTTGCAATTTATAAAACATGTTTAAAATAAATATTTCTTCTGCATGAATTACCATGCTGATTTTCCTATTTTCATTAAACAAAAAGAGAAAGAAAAATATAATCTTTTATGCAAACAATTGAAATTATCTTTTGTGAATAATAAGTTTTTTAATTTCGCAAGTTTAAGTAGTTTAAAACTAATTACGGATTATAAATCTAGCTCGATTTTTAGAGATACACAGCTCGAAGATTGATTTTTAACAGCTTTGCATTAATACGAATTTTCAAGGCAAAATATCAATTAATAAAATATGCAGTGAAATCGGCAATACTTATAAAAAAAATGACAACGGCGTCACCTTGGCTGCACTACGGCCAAACCACTTTAAGATATATATTTATAAAGTGGTTCAGCCGATGGTGAGGCTGAGGATGCGGTTGTGGTAACCTTTGAGTGGCGGAGATACGGCCTTACATGTACTAGTCCACATTTTCATATATTGTACAGTGCGGCCGTTGTGCGACCGAATAAAACATTCAAAGTGAAGAGTTGGTGCGGCCGTGTTGTGGCTTTCTTAAACATTTTAGATATTTTTATTCGGGAAATTTCTTACCACTCAAATATTATTATATTATAGGAGAATTATTGGTAAATAAAATTAAAACAAATGCATGGAGGATAAATTTATATTATTTTATTTATTATAAGATATTACAGCATGCTTTCAAGAACTCTTTTATCTATGCACTGCATAGAGAAATTGTCATATTTATGTAAGTTACTAAGGGACAAGTTTTTGGTGCGGAAACCAATATTTTTCGGAATCCACTGAACCGATTAACTTAAAATTTTAGATATTACCATAAATTAAAATCATTCGCACTTTCTTCTCTGATAATTAAAACTCTAAAAGGTTTTGTCGATTTTAAGAAGTGCTCCCAGAAAATACCATGACTAAAATGCTTTTTTTTTATATTATCCAAAGCTATAGATACTTATATATTTTTTGTTTACATTTCCATATTTCCATGCAATTTTTAATGGTTACGTATTATTATTGTAAAAATTTTGAAACTATAATTATTGTTTTGTTCCAAAATTGTAAAGATATTTATGTGCGGCAGCAGAAAAAGCATGAAATGTGTATTTTCTACTTCCAGGTTTAATTAATTTTAAAGTTATTTCCTGAAACAAGCAAGAGCTAAATTAAGCGCAAGTGAAATCACGGGAGAAAAAAACCCATTCTTCCGTTACAATGCAAAAACTTCTTAAAAACATAATTGCAGATTCGTCACCAAAGATCGATGTCTCGAAACAAACCTTAATAAGCGCAAACA
Organism: Dysmachus trigonus; assembly: GCA_949715965.1. Lineage (NCBI taxonomy): Eukaryota > Metazoa > Arthropoda > Insecta > Diptera > Asilidae > Dysmachus > Dysmachus trigonus. The sequence goes on from OX454320.1 coordinate 20,530,223, forward strand.
TTTGGTCACATTTGATGAACAAAGCGCCGTGGAGTTGAATGGAGCCAGGTTTTATAATGGAAGCGATCAAACAGCATTACACGCCTTCGCGTATGACTGAAGTGCTAAATTTTCTTTATTGCATTGAAATTCGTGACGGTCAGCTCTAAGCGACTAGCAGCAGAAGACGACACGTTTTCGGTGGTCAGTTCGAGCAGTAGACTTGTAAATTTCAAAACGTTCGACTAAAGTGACCATGGGTTTCTTTGCTATCGTCCGCTTTGGATGTTAACGCGGTTGATTAAATAAGCCCACGGTCACACAGATTACATTCACAAACTTTGGTGATAATATCTTTCTTCTTGAGCTTCTTCATCCAGTTTTTTTTAATCGATGAAATTCAAAGTAAAAATAAAAAAAATATCCGGCCAAAGAATCGGTACGAAAATAAAAGAATAGCTTTGTATTGGTAGCTAAACGATAATTTTAATTTGGAACATAACTATATCAATAATCTAAATGCAAAAACAAAACTACTGAATTTATTTGCAGTTGATCCTTATCTTTATATTTATTCACTATAACATATTTAGTTTCGGAATCGCAGAAAAACAATTTATATTTTTATACTTGGTACTAAGAACAAAACAGTCGAAATTTACCTTCAACTTTAACAACCTCTAATTACGATAATAATGTACTTCATATATATAATGAAGTTCTACTTAATGAGTTCTTCACTGTGATACTCCTAAATAGAAAATTATTTCATTTTAACACACTTCAGTATTAAATTTCATATACTTTATAAAACTAAATTTAATTTGAGGTAGAGTTTTTGTGTTTTTTTAGGATCAGAATTTCACCTTTTATATACTGCAAATTAAAAAACGTGCCACTTTTTCAGAGCTTAAAATTGGTGTTTTTTAAACAGACGGTATTGCGCTAAACAACACTCTAAAGAAAAAATTAAAGAGTCGTCCCGAGATGCAACCCTTTAGTTTAAGAATAGAACTCTAGAACTATTCTCCGCTAACATCTGCCAAAAAAACGCCCATCTAAAGGTAGGCACCTTTTTAAATTGCAAAAATTGAAAGTTTGACGACTTGCATAGAAAAATAAATTATAATAATGTCAAAATTTCATTGGAAACGAAATGCGATATGGTTGTTTTCAGAGTTTTTTTGATTAGCCCCACTATTTTCTGGGGCCTCAATAGCTCCGTTGATAGCGCCGACGCTTTGGCTGCGAGCCAGCATGGCGCTAGAGGTTGTGGTTTCAATACCAACCAGAAACCCTGGTCACAAAAAGTGATATCAAAATGTGTGTTTTCGAATAGCCACATCAATCTACATCTACAGCCCTACTATTATTTTTTAACCCCTAAGTAATAAAGAACACCAGGAATCAATGATTTGCGTCCACGGAAACATCTGAAGAAATTTGCGACAAGTTCGAAATGTGCAATTTTCGAATAATTTTCTTATTTTCACACCCATAATCTCCAAATAAAAAAAAGTCATCGGAAGTGGAATTATTCTCCCAAGAGACCCCTGAAATGATGTGCAACATGCTCGCATTCAATGATTTTCAGCTAACCCCTTGAAATAACATCGGAGATGAATTTAGCGTCCCAAGAAGCAAGTAATTTTTGTCTAATCTCCATACAAAATTATGCCAGAAATGGTGCCGATGTGCACTGATTTCTCTGAAAAAAAAGGGATAACTCCTAGAGGCCATAACCTGGTTATTTTTCGTGGAAAGAGTATGCTTTTATTTTGCATTCACGGGGAAATTAAATCAAGTTTTGGAATATGTTCTTTAATTGTAGGGATTCCGGAAAAATATGTTTAGAATATATTCCCGCTCAAAATAAATGGCTCAAGATATAAGGAATTTACGAGAACATATCGTCGTATTATTACATTAATTAAATGTAACATATTTCACGAAAAATTATAAATATAAATATGACTTCTGTAAGTTTCGCCACGAAATCTGTAACCCGTCAAATTGAGTTCCGTAAATCTATTGTTAATTCGACCTTTACTTCGTAATATTTTTCTGGGGAGGTCGGCAGGCTTTCAATTTTCGCAATTTAAAAAAGTGACGCCCTTTAAATGGGCGTATCTTTGGCGGGAAAAGTTCCAGACAGTTATTCCTTATATCTCGGGGAAACTTTTTGGCTTTTTCTTTAGAATGCAATTTATAGCAAGACGCCCCCTGTTTAAAAAACGCCTATTTTCAGCTCTGAAAAAGTGTCCGTTTTTTTATTTGAACAGTACACAATTTTGTAAGCATTGTTCTTGTATCTGCACTTTAGCTTGTTTAAGGGGGGGGGGTAAGGTTTTCAGCATGAAAAAGAAACACTTTTTTTGCGATTTTTTTTTAGAAATATGGTTTGAGCAAATTTATTTAAATCTTTTGTATATTATTAAGTATGATTTCAGCAATACTCAGTAATTTTTTTATGCGAAAATATCGACAGACAAGCCGGTGACTGAACTTTTTCAAAACCACTTTTTAAAAGTCCGTGTACACTGCTATTTAAAAACTACATTACTGATTCATTTCAAACTTGGTACACACTTTCTATATATAAAATACCTCCCCCCAACGTTGAGTTTTAAATTTTTTTTTTACATTAAGGGGGGTTTCCACTTACAAAATGACGAAATTCTTCGTAAAAAATAGCAGTTTTTATTTTAAATGACCACCAAAAATTTATAAATGAAAAAAATAATAATCAGAGAACGTTGGGGGGAGGATTGAATGATACTCTGACTAAATTTTAAAGGTTTTTAATTTCGGATAATTTCCAGCTGAGATACAGTGTACACCGCAAATCGTCTATTTCCAAAGACGTTCTTGGAAAAGCTCCGTTACCGGCTTGTTTGTCGATATTTTCGCATAAAAAAATTACTGAGTATTATCGACATCATACTTAATAATGTACAAAAGGTTTGAATAACTTTGCTCAATCCATATTTCTAAAAAAAATCGGAAAGAAAAGTGTTTTTTTCACGCTGAAACCCTTACCCCTCCCTTAACCTTATCATTTCTTTTTTGTTTTAAATAAATCAATCAATAATTGTGGTGGCGCCTAATCTACAGATTTTTTTTCGAAAGTCCTACATACCATATACTTATATACATATTTATTTTGAAATTTTTTCTTGCAAATTGTACCTATATATGTATAGTATAGCATGGTCAAAAATATATGCTATGTTATGATGGTGGTTATGTAATGACTTCCCCAAAAATTATCTCAACGAAAAGAACACTCTCCAAATTTTTAGCACTAATCATTTCCAAGATATTTAACTCTATACATTTAAGGTAGTTTTAAGGGTTGATTAAAAAAGCGAATTTGTTGAAAGAAAACAATAACAAACCAAGATCGATTAATCACCTTCGACCTAAATAAGAAACAGTGTGAGGGTATTAATTTAGATCAGTGCATAAATCGGCTTTACACTTTTTTAAACGTCCCCTGAACCGTATCAGCGGCAATTCGCGCAGCACAAAAATGTTTTCTCCGCAGTCAGAGTCGACTAATAATTTTCAATTTTTTCACTTCTGCGGCCATAAGAAATTGCGAAAAAAGTATTTCGGGTAGCGAGCACACCAAAAAAACAGATGCTATGCGGTGTAACATTGAATAATGCAATTCGCCTTAAAAAATGCTTGACAATTTTCTCCTTCGTGGCTCCGCATTTTGCGTGCTTGGTTTTGCGTGAAAGATTGCTTCATAGCGCTGTTCGTCGCTTTATCGTTTCCCAAATCTTTGTTTTTGCACAACAACGATGTGATTACCGGTAGAAGTTGTGCCGAAAAGTACTTATCCTAGCATCAACATAGATTCAGATGAATCACCATTCAACAATGAGGTATTAAGTTGCTTAGCAGTAATTTTACGATGATTTTTTAGGTACCTCGTCGTTTAGCTGCGATTTGTATCTTTTTTAGTTTCGGCAATTATAATGAGCAACAAATATCTCCTATTGAAAATAATACTAGAACTATATATTTATGTTCCAATGCGAGGGCAATTTGCTTTTAATCCGATTATATAATAAATATTTCTGGGGATTTCCCAATTTAAACAAATTTACACAATTTTCAACGAAATTCAAATTTGTTTTCAGAAATCAATTACTTAGAATTCAGTGAATGGGTGAGTTTGCTTGTAAATTATTTGTAGCGAGTGCTTAGATTTAAAAACAAGTCTGTATATTTTTTTACCTGTCGAACTCCAAGTACATGTAAACACCGGAAAGTTTTTGCATGTTCTTCACTTCGGATAAATATAGCTAGGCGAGTTTCATTCATCATCATCAAATTCGTGAGAATATCTTAAACTAAACTTTTTTCCGAAGAAATGACATTTTCCCGAAATCAAACTTAAAAGTTACAAAAAAGCTTTCGTGACTAACAAAAACGTTGCCACTGTTTAACTAATAGTTTTGGGATAATGTTTGGGCTGACTCTATCATTCCGAAATACAACACAAAATTTCGAAAAGATCTTGGATAAATCATAAAAGTTCAAAATCTGCGAATATGTTGAATTTTAAGAATTTTTGCAATTTCCGAATATTTATGTTTCTGTCTCTTTTTTATTAATTTTTAACGAAGTGACTAGACCCATACGGATGACACGAGTCACACGGGTTACACATTTTACTTATACACTGACAGAAAAAACGTTGCAAAAGCAATGGAAAAAAATATTAAATCAATTATTTTAATATATGATTTGGCGCCAATGCCGAAAATTACTAATTTAACTACATTTCACATTTCCATCGTTAATTTGACAAAAAAACAATTTGGAAACAACATTTTCGTTATTAATATTATATTTGTTTTTGAATAAAAAGTATTGCCATTTTGGAATAATACGTTTCGTAGTAAAGTGATTTTACCTCAAACTACCTCCCAAATGTAACTGTGCACAATAAAGCCCTTCAGTATACTAAAATTAAAACGGCGCTGCTTTGAATATTTTTCTTTTTATTTTAAAAATATACGTTTTATATAACTATACCAACGAAAACTGTTGTTTGCGTACACACAAAGCTGGAAATATATAGCTGTAAACATACTTGCAATTACGTGGAGGAAAAGTATTTAAAATAACTTGTTGCCAGCTTGTTTGACAAAGATGTATAAAAAAAAACATTGTTGAATTATTAATTATTGGTGTAGCATTAAAATTTAACTTTGTTGAATGTCTTTTCTAATGCGTACCATAATTGTTTCAAATAAAGTATTATTAAATTTCCAACGATCCGCAACCAATCTTAAAATCTTGATAATCTAAAACGTGCATATATTTACAAAATGTCTACTGAGTGAAAATTTCCCTTATAGACATTTTGTATAAGGAACATCTTCCGTAAATAGATATTTTGTATGAAGAAAATCCTCAGTCAAAAGAATCTTTGTATAAGGAAAATATGTAACTCGCGGTTACCCTTATGGTGCGTCCAGTCACTTAGAATTTTTAAACTGCTTTTACCCTTAAAATGTATCATCAAAATAAATCATGGGTGCAATTTCACACCAGAGTATGCTTATAGTATGTATATATCTTTTAAGTTTAATGACATTTAAATGCAACTAAATATATTATCTTTTACTTTTATAGTGACCTCATAATTTTATGCAGATAAAATCACTGTTAAAATTCATTAAGCTTTTCTCTCAGATTAATATACCTGGGATGAGATTTCACCCATGATACCCTTTAAGGGTTAAAGATCACATAATCAGTGCCACTGTACCGATATCATCAATACAATAAATAAAATGCTAATACTGGAATATTAGTTATCGATGAATACTTATACCACCTTAAATTTTTATACTGCTAGATGGGCCAAAAAGTATTATGCTATTTGTTTTGGTTGTAAATTACTATGTAAAATAAAAAATTGAATTTTTATTATTTTTTTTTTTTTTTTTGATTTTCCAATTTTGCTCCTTTATGTGCTGAAGATGATGTCAGTCAAATGGGCGCCTCCAAATTTCATGCATAGTTGTGCTCTTTTTAGCATTTTTCATTGCTCTTCTCAAAACTTCTGGCGAAATGTTTTCTATATTTATTTTTCCTCGGGTTTTTTGATAAAGTGATACTCTTTTTGACCCATTTTGTAGTTTTTGTTTTACTTAACATTTTTTGTTGGCATCCTTTTAAAGAAAGTTTTCTATGAAATAAGCCTACTTGTATTTTTCTGGACTTATAAGCTTTTGCCGGATTTTTTGGTTTTAAGGACTTTGCGTTTTTAGGATTTTGGTGTTTCAACATTTCCTTTTCGAGATTTGATGTGCTCTTCTTATTGGCATAAACGTTTTCAGAATTTTTTTCTTTACAAAAACAAAAATAATAAGTTCATTAAAAGTTGTATGGATGAAATTAAATGATATTATATAATTTTTATTTTCAATAAGTGGCAATTACAAAACATACTACAATTACGGACAATAAAATTAGTTCAATCGAAAGAATTGCTTATTCCTCCTGCCAATAGGAAATTGTCCAGCCGTTCTTAGTTTCCTTACGGCCTCCCGCAAGTGCTTCGGTTGCAGAGCTCCTGATTCCCCCGACTGTTCCATGACGTCCAGAGCCTCCTCGACAACTTCACCAACAAAGACTTTAGCTATGCCGGCCATCGCTATGACCACATTCTGGGAGACTGAACATCCTGTGATCGTTTGCATGAGCCGCTTTATAGCCGCCTTGGGAAAAGCCGCTCGCCGATACATTTCATACCTGTCCAGCTGTTCCTCGGTGAAATTCGAGACGAGCACTTGCATCTTCTCGCGTTCCTCCTCCTCGAGTTCCTTCTTGCTTTTCAGTTCTTTCCTCTTTAAATAGTCCCTGTCCTTCTGCGATTGCAGGTCATTTGATTTTGAATCCAGGTCATATGAGCTATAGTCACTCTTAATGTGGTGGTCATCGTCGTCACCTTTGTTCAAATTATGCTTTGAGTCTTCAGAGTAGTGCGATTGTTGGTCATCAAAGAATTGTAGGTCCATTGAGTCATCCTCGTTGGAAGAGCTCCTTTTGACTTTGCAATCGAACTCACTGTCTAGAATTCCTTCCATTTCGTATGCAAATCCGAAGACTTTGGACGGGATGAGTTTTCGTTCCTGTTGCGTTTACAACACAACTTCTGTAGTTTACCCTATACGGACAAGGAAAATTTCGTGTCAAATTGATGAGTTAGTGATGTATGCGAAAAATATTTAAGATTAATTTGCTATAACATTCACAATTAGGGCTTTTTTAATTTTCTACAAATAGAGCCAAGTATTACAAGTGGAAGGGAGAAAACAAATTGATGCAAAAATGGGTTTTTTAAAGAAATTTTGTATTTAAATGTTCAAGAAATCTTCGTGAGAGAGCACTTGACTACAGAAAACTTTAATTTGCTTATCGTTTTCAGTACACACGGTATTTAGTAGTTACCTATTATCGACTACAGGTCTAAAGCTATAGCTTAGAATTTAAAAAAAATTATTGCGCACTTTAAACTACGCTCAAGACCGTAGTCGGTTGGTTGCAATCATACATAAATACTGACATACTTTAGAAGATATTTTATACTATTGAGAAATGCAGCGTTATATACCATGAACGCAGCACATTTTTGAAGTTTTTTCGGAAAACTTTAAGTTACACGATGAAGCAAAAAAAATATGTATAACGATTTTTTAAAACTTAGAATCAGGTCTTTTATTTTGACAGCTCTATGTGATATTTATGTTCAGTATAGTCTGGCAAGTAATCATGAATAGACTTACGTTTGAGGAATGGTTAAGAATTATCAGAATTTACTTTGAAAATCGGGTGGCGGTCCGCGAGACTTCTAGATGACTTCTTGATTTTTATGGTGCCCATAATCGTCATTTATTTTTGGCTTAATAGGTTTTTTAATAAGCAAACTTGTTGCTTCTAGAGTGAGACCAATCCACAAGAGACTCTAGAGACCCCATTACATCAAGAAGTCGTTATTTCTTTCCTGGCGAGATGTGGTTTCAACAGAACGGCGTTACGTGCCATACAGCAATATAAGCAGCATCGATTTATTGAAATCATGATTTAGCATTACAGTGATTTCGTAAAATGGCTCTGTAAATTGAGCTCCAAGGTCTTGTGATCTTACACCTCTCGACTATTTACTACAGGATTGCGTGATGTCACTGATTTATACTGAACAACCATCAGCAATTGACCAATTTGTTCGCGTTATTCGTGACATACGTCCGGCATTGCTCGAAAAAGTGATCCACAATTGAAGTGACATAATGCCCTTCGTCAAGAACAGTCAACAGTATCAATATCATGATTTTAGTCTTTCGAATAAAGAAAAATGTTTCTTCAAAAGTTAACGCTTTGTGTTATTATTTTAAATTTAAAGTTCTAACTGGGCTTAAAAAAACACCCTTTGTAAGTGTATACATATAATCATTAGCAAAGACAAAAACTATACCTGTTTTTTAAGGTCAAATTTTTAGAAGATACAGATACATATATCTCTCTATTCTTCCACTATACATTGAAGAAAAAGAAAAAAGCAAAAGCTCAAATAATTTATATAACCTGCAAGGTTTTCTAAACCAGTTCTACGTACTGCCCAAAACTAGATAGATATAAAAAGTGAGCACATGGTTACTAAAAATAAAATAAAATAAAATAAAAGAAGATATTCTGCATTTGCGCATGAATTATTATTTTCTTACTCTGCAGAGCGTCGCCTTATTCAAATTGGCGACAACAAGGCATCAAGCATTAATTTAGACTCATCAAAACAGAAATCGCCGCTGTCGTTGCCTTATTTTCATTAAGTAGCGCCGTAGCGAATACGTTTAATATGTAAGTCAGCGGCAGTTGTGGGAATTAGATTAATTTAAATTTTTATCATAGGATGTTGCTACTACGATCTTGATGCAGTGATTGATCATAAGAGTACCCCCCGTAATGCTCTCTCTCTCAACGTTTTCCGCATTGCATCAAGATTCCGTCCACTTCGTTTTGTCTTCCTTTGAAAAAGAAATTAAAGTTCGTTAAAGAAATGGTTTCCTGATTAATTCGATAAATAGTTTTACCTTTTATAGGAAGCATCTATAAAGTTAAAAACGCAAACAAAAATTTGTAAAGAACAAAAAGAGGAGAAAAAGCCCCCAACCGGAATCCCACGTCATTTTTAAAAAGCACACTCTGAAGATTAATTGAATGGGATAACGCTTTTTTACGTTGAATTAGGTTTGTTGGGAAAGCCGCCGAGCCCCACTGTAAGGCAACGGCAAAGCGGCAAGCTTGCTTCATCATTTTTCACAGCAAAAACCATTTAGAGTCGCACATTGCAAACTACGAGGCTACCTGGCTAAGGATTAGGCGAGGAATTTTGGACCATGTCGATACATTTTTGGTAATAGACGCACGATGAGTAAGAGCAAGCACAGTTTGGACCTATAAAATGCTAAAGATTAAACGGGAATAAATTTAGCAATTAGGGTGTTCCCCGTTTCGGCACACAGTGGACCTGATTTAGCTGGACAAAACCACATCTCCTTTGTTTTAACTAAAATATACGTATTACATAAATTCTTCCATCCCAGTGTTTGGCTACGTTGACTCAATTCTGGGTTAATTTAAAAAAAATTTTATGTTGCAAAATTTGTGAAAAGCACATCAAATTGCCATGATTTTTACTAATCAAACTTGAAATCTTTAAGTAAACAATTTTTTGAATTCATTTATTAACGCAAAATGGACGTAATCAATACAACTTGATGTTGTTTAACTATTCAAAAATTCCAATTCATTGCAAAATGTCAGATCCATATAAAATCAGATCAGTAAATATCCATAAATTGCAACTCAAGGCAAAATTTAGAATGTAACTAGTATGTACGCTCAACCGTCCTAATACCTACCTAGAATTGAAGAATTCGCAGAATATTTTGATTAAAGTGAAGGGTATGAGTTTTCTTAACTTTATTCAAATCCTAGTTTAAGCACAATTAGAAGAAGTTTTTTGTTGGAATATATTTTGTAGATTCTGCTCCAAATGAGGATATTAATTTTTTGTATATATTGCAAGATTAAACAGTGGGAAGTCTACAATAATATACGAGGGTGGATTGAAAAGTTCGCGGCCTCATATAGACATGATTAAAATTTTTTATTTCGTTCTGCCTTCATTACATTCAGTAACTCTTTAGTTGTCATTGTGTGAAGTTTCATTTTAGTGTTACTTTTGGTTAAGAGTTTACAGTGTTTTATTGAGCATTAAGTCAATCGATTTTTAAAAATGGAGAAAATCGACAAGGCACGCCCTCACACGTCCTGCGAAACGATATCTGAAATCCATAATTGTGGGTTCGAATTACTTCCACACCCCGCTTATTCGCCTGATCTAGCACCATTTGACTTCCACCTCTAAAAAAAACATTTAGGAGGACAGAAATTCTCATCAAACGAAGAGATTGAAGCTGCGGTGAATGCCTATTTTGAGGGCCAAAAGTATTGTTAATCCGGGAAAATTTTTTTACAAATGGTATAATGGCTTTAGAAACCAGATTAAAGAAGTGCATTGAGAAAAGTGGTGATTACGTCGAAAAATAAAAATAATTTTAAAATCTTCTGGTTTCGTTTTCATATTCAGGCCGAGAACTTTTCAATCCACCCTCGTACTTTCTAGCGAGGTTAACCGGCGTTGTTGCCCGGGCGCAATCATTTATCTAAAGAAAGTTAAACTTAATTAATGTATCGTGTCATATGTCATGTCATGTGTTATGTCACTTGTCATATCGCGTGTCTTGTCATCTTTCATGTTATGTACCACTTCGTTTCCAAGCCATGTTGTCATATAACAAAAGAGCCCCCCGAAGCAAAAAAAAAAAAATCTTTCTGTCATAAAACGTGGTGTAAATTAGAGAAAAACTGTGCACTCGTGTTTATTTATAGCCTATATCCTTCAGGAAGATATAAACGCGCTTTCTTCATATATTAAAAAATGGAAAAATGGAAGTTAAGTAAGTATAGAGTGTAGATATACAGATAAGGTACCGATTAATTGCGTTAAATTTGAAATTTTACTTAAACATTTTAAACACTAAATATGTATGCTTGAATGAAGCAATAAAACAAAAATATGCCTAAAATCGGCAATATTTTACATATTCAAATTTCAGAATTTCAAGAGAAAATTTCAGAGAATGGCAATGGCAGAAGCAGCACAAGAGTGCTTCAGAATTAGAGCTTTTAAAGTTCTTGCTTAGTTATGACAGCAGTTTTGTATTTATTCAGGTTTTGCCATTGTCCTCATCTTCTAAAATGTTTCGCTTTCTTAAAAATTATCTAAATAAAACCCATCAAATTTTTGGATTGGCATCTTAATTGCTTTAAATTTTTAATACTCCTAAAAAAGCTATGTTGAAGGGAGAAGAGAAAAGTTTAAGGTACATATCAAATCATATGTAATTTTGTTAAAATAAGTGTCTCTGACCAGAAAACCGATATTCTATTCCTTCGTGGTTAATGTATAGGTCGAATATGAAAAATCCGAATTTTCAATATAAAGGGTCATCCAAAAAACGCGCCTACATGTTTCTTTTAAATAAAACACAAACTATTTGCAATTTTTTCAAGCTGTTTTTTTTTATTAAAAGTATGATCCATTACAATTATAAGTGGAATAGAATATCATTCAAATGTCCACCACGACTGCGTCTGCAGGCATCAATCCGAATATCGAAATTTTCAATGACTTTCCGACATGTTGCTGGTGTTATTTCACGAATTGCAACTTGAATGTTGTTCTTTAGATCATTAATTGTTTGTGGCTTGTTAGCATACACTCGACTTTTCAAAAAACCCCACAAAAAAAAATCTAATGGTGTTAGATCACATGACCTTGGAGGCCAATTGAAATCTGCATTTCGTGAAATTACACGTTGAGGAAATTTTGATCGCAAAAACCTAATGTTTTCTCGAGTTGTGTGACATGTAGCACCGTCTTGCTGGAAGTAGACGTCAGACACATCAATATGACTCAACTGTGTCCATAAAAAGCCTCTCAACATTGATTGGTATCGCTCAGCATTCACAGTAACAGCATTTCCAGCATCATCTTCGAAAAAAAATGGCCCAATGATTCCATTTGCCCAAAATGCACACCAAACAGTAACTTTTTGTGGGTGTAGAGATTTTTCATGAATAACACGAGGATTTTCATCACCCCAGATACGACAATTTTGCTTATTGACGAATCCATCCATTGTGAAATGAGCTTCATCACTAAACAAAATTTTGCTTGAAAACAATGGATCTGTCGTTCGTTGTTCAATAATCCAACTAGCGAAATTACGACGTTGTAAATGGTCTCTTTCTTTCAATTCCTGGGTTAATTGAATTTTATAAGCGTGTAAATGCAAATCTTTATGCAAAATCCTCCATAAGGAGCCATAAGATATGCCCAATTCTTGCGAACGACGCGAAATTGATGTTGTCGGTTCATTTTCAACACTTTCACTAACAGCAGCAATATTTTCATTTGTGCGTACAGACTTTGGTCTTCCACTTTTTGGTTTATCAGTAACACAGCCAGTTTCTGCGAATTTTTTCACTAATCTTTGAATTGAAGATTGATTTGGCCGATTATTTACACCAAAAAAATCACGAATTTTGCGATGGGTATTTTTCAAAGAACGCCCATTTTCATAAAAAGTTTGAATGATGTAAACGCGTTGTTGCAATGTGTACCTGTCCATGGTTAAAATTGCACTACCCTCTAATAAAACAAAATGGCTTATGTCATTTGAAAATATGTCACGTGTAAAAATTATGTAGTGCTGACATCTAGGCGTCACATTTGGATGACCCTTTATTTCTATCTTGATCATGGAAAATATTTTCGGTAGTTGAGGATAACATTTATAAAAATAACTATTTAAGAGACAAAAAATGTTTGTTTTTGTTAAATTCAGACCATTTGTAGTTAAAATCATTTCAGGTAAATAATCTATAACTAAATAACTAAATAAAAGTAACTATTCAGAATAGTCATGAGTAACAATTTTCTGCGTTATTAAGTGAATCCAACCTCTGAAATACTTAGTTAAAAATGACGACGCGTAAAGTTCTTTGAGCAAAAACATTATGGGTAATATTCATTTACAGAAAATATAGTTAATCCGGGATAAATTATATTCATCAACTTGAAAAATTCACTGTAGATAAAATAACACTTTTGTTTGTAAGGAGCATCTCTTTGGTGTAGTTATTTGATAACATTTTAATGGTTTTTCCCGACTTCAACCTACAAAATAGTTAAAAAATTACATTTAAAATTGTTTCCTTTCAGAGTTGGCAGTTTTCGAATAGTTTTTGGTTACTTCAACCTAACTTTAAAGAAAAAACTTTTTTTATTGACCGGTGATACTGTCAATTTTTCGTAATTCCTCCCAATGACCTTCACTTATAGTCCACACCTGAAGGTGGTATCAATTTAATTTTCTCACGTTTTTATTGTTCTTTTCTTGTTTTTATAAACAACTTTGGTGCAAAACACCAGCAGCACTATAACTCTTTTCAAGTTACTACTGCACAGTTTATAATGAAAAAAGAAGAATTTCGTTCGCCTTCCTTTGTTGAGATATCGGTCAAGAGCTTGTGTAATTTGAAGTCTTTTGTTATCCAAGAATAAATTGAGAAATTTCTGTTTAGCCGGTCCGTCGGCTCCAGTAGTCGGGGCGAACTCTGTCGTCGTACCAAGAGTACGGGGCCGTAGAGGTCGAAAGGTCTTTTTAAGATAAGAACTAGCCACCAGCAAACCAGTCCCATTCTAATCAAATTTTTCCCTTTCAAACAAACTAAATTGATGGGCTTAACTCAATTGAACACAGTCAGCCGCGAGTAAGTAGCTGGCTTAAGAATTGGCATAAAATTAGTGCCACTTTACACAATTTATGTGTGAATTACCAATTGTAAGTCACAAAAGCAGTAACCCAGGAACTCGTTTAGTCGGACTCGAATGGCACTGCGCCTCCTTTCCGAGGTGGGGCTCGTTTCAGTTTCTGTCTGTAAACAAAGAGGCTCTAGAGCTGTTTCATTTTGGGAATTTTGGTCTCATTTCAGATTTTATTAATAGTAAGTGCGCGGAAATGTTTGGCCCTCACAGAACGACCAAATTGATGAGTATACGAGTCGGAAATGAAAGTTCTTTTGCCAAAACCCGCCTCCATTGGCCAGTTTTATTGATCTTTGGTATTCGTCTTCTACAAAACTTTAGAGAATGGCCCACTTTTCGGGTTAGCGCTTGAGATATTAAGATACTGCAGCTCTATGCCAAAATCTCCATCTCTTTACAATCTGCAATCTTCACTAGAGCCGGAAATTAGTTTAATTAACGCTAATCAGATTGAAGAGGTTTTCCGGGATAAATAGAACAATCTTAGATACATATTCATGAGGATTACGGAAATCAATGGAACTGAAAATTCCTTCGAGGATTCCAAAGTTTTGATTCATGCCGTCCTTAATATATGTCAACTATATTTGATTAAACATTGCTTTATTTAACGGAAAATTTCATCTTATCTAATCACAAGCACATACTATATGTACTTTTCTAGTGCGACATTTTGCAGATAATTTTGATGAGTCGCGATTTCACGTTTTCGATATTTTCCATTTTTCGCTAAAAATTTTATAACCGCCTCATGTTTTAGCCAATAAACCATTTCTGGCTACACATAGATTACTTCATGATTTTATTTATATTGTTTGATGGGGTTTCTATAAAAGTCTGATCATAATCAACCTATGGACTGATTGCTAATTATTATTTTATCACATTTTTTACAAATTTTAAAGTGGATGCTTCCCCAATTTCCTAAGTGAGTACGCTTGCGGTTGCCTTCTATTTCGCTCACATTTAAGTTTAATCAGTTTCATTTAAACACACTTTCTCTAATTACTTTACTCATTAAATGTAATAATTGTAATGTAATTTTAAATCAGCTGGGTTTTTTAGTACTTGAACATAAACATTTTATAGTCGTTACGTTACTTCGAATTTGGTTTCCTACGTGGCTACGAGATCTTTCGAATAATTTCGAATACATTCATATTTTTGTTTTTTAAAAAAATCATTTTTGCATTTTTTCACATAACAATTTTTCATATCACTGAGCATAAAATGTAAATGGATTTTTTTTTTTATTTTTATACATACATCTTAATTTCTCGCACCGGTCAAGTGCGAGTTCAAGAAAAATATCTTTTTTAGATAGCACTTCTAAGGATGTTGCTGCGAACATTCAGCATTAGAATTTAGGTTCTGAAGATCTATTGTATAAACAAAATAACAAATTTTAAAATAAATTAAATATTAAAATTTTGTGCTCCCTAGGCAAATATTTGGTATAAGGCGTTTATGTTTGTATAATATTATATTTGATCTTTCGATTTAACGTTATTTTTAAGAAATCTTTTAAATTCCAGAATATTGCAAGCAATTCTTATTTTTTTCTGGCAAACTATTATAATAATTAACTGAAGACTAAATTGAATCATATTTTAGTTGGTTAGTTCCTGGTGCATGTAGATTCCTATCGTTGCTTTTCTTGTATTATATCCGTGAATCTCCGCTCTCAAAACTAGGTTAAAAGGTGATTTTCTATGTCTCTTTGTAATGTTATAAAGGGCCTTAGCCTTTTCTATATCTGTTAATTGCTTCAGGTTATATTTTTCATATAAAATTGCAGTAGAAATACCCCGAGGAAAATTAAACACTAATTTGATGGCCCTATTTAACAATTTCGACATAATTTGCCAATTTCATAAGTAAATTAGATTTTTAATTTTTGGTAATATGTAGTTATGTCTTTTTATGAATCCAATAACAGGCCCCTTTAATACCCCTCAAGGTCTGTGGTTCAACTTAAAAAATTAATATCTCTTGAACAATTGGACTTAAAGAGTGCAAAGTTTATTATCTTCGTCTAACGAGTCTGTAAACCTACCAAACAATTTGTCTCGATAAACGAATTGTATTTTTTGAGCTATACTAGTAAAAATGATTTAGAAAGGATTAACTTTTACCTGACTACCGAACGTAAAGGAATATGTGTATTGCTTTTAGCGTTTAATTTAAAGAATGATAATATTTTAAATGAGGTCTTATAATGTTGCTGAATGTTCCTTAATTACTTAAATCCCATTACTAAAATTCATTTCACTTAAAAACATTAAACATTTCTACTTAACAATTTCTACCTTTAACTATTAAATTTATCTAACAAAATGTTTAAGAATTGGCTCGACGGAATTTAAACGAGTGTTTTAAACAGATTAAGACAAAATCATCCAAAAATATTGTAAACTTCTCCGGCAGACTATGGAGAAAATATGATAGCATAATTTTTTTTCAATTATTGGAAGTTGTCACTCCAAAAAAAATGTTAAAAAAAAAACAACTTTCCAACTTTCATAAATTGTTATGAGATAAAATTATTGGTTTGGCATAGTAATTAAGGACCATTATGCAACAACTTAAGAACATTGCAAAATCTGTTTGTGGCTTCCACTTCATATGCATAACTTATAATTAGGTAATACTCGTCAAAAGTCTTCTTTTAGACATCGTATCTACTTTCTAATTTCATTAACTGCAGTGCATAATAAGCTGGAAGAAGTTTCACATTTGCCCTTGTTACCAATATCCGACATTATTCAAAGTACGCAAAGAGCTACGTAATCCGTGTCTATTTTCATGACCAAAAACAAGAGCTTTGCCACTCTCTTTAAATCGAGTGGGTAAATCGTTTCTATACATATTTTCCAACGGTCTTGTTCGCATTTAATCCGGCCGCAAAATAGTTTCAAATTGTCAAGGTGGAAGAGCATAAATTCTTAACAGAAGACTGACTCAGCCTGCGGATTGTGGACTTGGACATGCAGGTAAAATTCATATTAGTTTATGCGCATTCATGGCGGGTATCTGAAATTCGTGATCGGAAATGCTTCGTTGGTCATTTACCCGTCTGTTTACTCATTTTCTTTAGAAATGAGCCAGAACACCTGCAAGGAATTTTAAATATGTGATTTCCTCTGTATGGAATTGTCTTGAGAGCCTTATCTCACTTGGTTCGACTGTTGAAATCACCTTCTCATCATCTCAGTTTGTGGTCGCTTTCTTCGATAGAGTTATTTTTTTGTAATGAAACCAATGTTTACTACACAAAATCGTGCACGTGTCGAACATGTTCTTATAAAAATCATGAATTTATAAATGGGACTGGTAGAGCACGAAAGGTTGCCCAACACTGTTTTCTGGGCTCCATCCAATGGTGTTTCAGTGAGCCAATTGTTGGCCATGTTGCTTGTGGCATTACCCACAAAATACCAACAATGGAGTAGTGGAATGCGAAAACAGGCGCGGTTTTGCTAGTGCTGTTTATAAGCGACTGCATCGCAAAATCTCAGCGCCTCGAGGTACCTTTTCTTCTGGGGTTTATGCTAGGCCAGGCGCAGCGGGCCCGTTGTCTAATTAACTTTTTATGTAACGAGAAGGAACCAACTTTTAGCTTTTTTTTCTTCTATTTTTTATTAATTCGCATTGGTTCTGGTTATGAAACGAAACCTCTGATATACCTCCATGCGAACTCAGACAACCGAAACGAACAGAATTATATGAACCAAATTCTGTCGCTGGCAGGTCGTGACTTAAATCAATCAAAATTATTTTGCTTTTTATTTGTCTTATTATGAGCTCTTAATGGTTATTGCAGTAATTTTCGATGCACTGCTTATTATAAGCATAAAATCGGGATCGCCTAAGTGCATTTCAGAGCTATGCCTGCGCATCTTGACACTGTAAAGTAGTTGTAATCTAATAGAAAAGAAATCACCTGACGACGATCCAACTGTTAAAATTTATTGAATCTTAGCACCGCTACACACGTCGCGGTCAAATCAAACGATGCAATTCTTTCATAATTGCAATCCAAGAGTAGACGAGGGATGCACATATGCAATTAACTGAACTCCAGGCAATTATGTTGCAGATATAAAAGTTCGAGAAAAATCTTTGCCTGAGAAGAATCAGAGCTCGGGTTCATGAGGTGGAAATTTCGTTTAATTTCGCAATTATAAAAGGTTTTAATTGCTCATTTCTCTCCCGTGTGTACCTGTGTGCCCAAACTATAGCTATTGTTTGCCAGTCAGCTCAGTCACCGTAATCAGGTACAATCGACGTGGATAACCTTGAGATTGCTGAATTTCTATGGCTTTATCATCGTTCCAAATGTGACCTTCGGGCTGAATTTTCCATGCTTTTATCTTCTCTAATAGCTAAAAATACACTGAAGGGATATTTATTTATTGCAGAAAATCTTTACATTACACTTTTTCTTCTTTTAATTTAAAATACGGTCCACTGATTTTCTTCCGTTTTAAATTAATTGGTAAACTGTTCGTAACGCTCCCTGTTCTTATAACATTTTTCTCAGCCTATGATAATGTTTTTCATTTTACAGAATTTCAAGTAATCATACTTTTTAATTTGTATATAATTATTAACCAATTTTGTTATCCTTTTTATATTGTCTAAAATCAGTTGACACGTTTAATTCAAGAGCTCATTTACAAAAAGTCACCTGCCCAATCCACCTTATTTAGAGGAATTGCTGAATTTCGTAGTGGGCTGCGGAAATTGACTTCCTGAAAACAATGAAACAATTGCAATCATATCGACTTCGTTATAACTGAATTGTTAATCCTTAGCACACCATTAGTTCTTTTTCGGTACCATTTAACTAATTTTGGAGTGTAAAGGGCTTTAGAGAACATTTTATGAAAGAGTTCACATACGATTCCGCTATAAAGAGTTGATTAATTTATTTCAATGTATTATTATTTAATTTTATTAATTAATTAATTATTAACTAAAGATTAGTATACTGTAATCTTCTGGTGCAACTGATTTTTTGATGTTTTCAAAAATTCAGTTTTTGCATTCGATTGAACAATTCAGCAATTGGTCTAGTTAATCTAAATTGAACAAGCGACTGAAAAACACTGAATTCTTGAATAAAACCTTTGTATTTCTCTCTTCGTATTTGCAAGTGTCGGAAGACCGGTGAGTTCAAAAAGTAGTAATATATAAAATACTTCTTCAGACGATCAATGAAATATTATACGAAATGGACCTATAGTCCACTAAATACTATTCCACTTTTCGTAAACATTTTATCCAAACAATACATCAATATTCGTTTGTAGTACATTTTATAGGTTTTTCTCAAAAATTACCTCCACTACTATATTTCTGTTTATGCGCCTAAGTGCTTAAACAAAACTACAGTCTGCGAAAAAGCCTGAAGCAGCATACTCAACCTTTCACCCATGAAATATTAATTTCATAAAACTAGATTCGCTGAGTTTGTATTGTTCATCATCGTTAACATGATATAATAGAATTTTCAGGTTTATTTATAAGGAAGATGTAACATTAAAAATTTCTTAAAATCAATTAATTAAAGTGAGAAAATAGTTATTTAATAAAAAGACAAATATTAGTTTCCGATATTGCACGAATATGTGTTCTCTTAAATAAATGATCAACAGATTAATTATACATACGTATGCAGCTTGCTAGCCTTGAGCACAACTTGCACGATTCCCAGGTTAAATCCGGTTCTTACAGGGAAATTTTCAATAATAAATTCACTTTATGAAACTAGGAAACGCCGACCAAAATGCTATCAGTAATAAATTAATTGAATTGGATAAAGCATCAATGAGCTTTCACAACGTTGGAGATAGGGGTAGGATTGGTTTCTTAACATTTGCCCTTGAAACTACTGCGAAGTTACAAAACTTTGGGCACGCAAATCTCCACCGGTAGTAGAATTTATTGATTCTCAATAACCACAAATGGTTATCTCTTTCGTTTCGGTTCAAAGGTGTTTTCTGTAAACAAATTAGCAAAACTATAAATGAGAGATATTCCTCGTACCTTTGATAATAAACAAGAAGCGGGATTTATATACCTAAATAGGGAGAAAAGTTCTGGTAGAGTTATTTTCGATTGATTGTAATAACTCAGCCAGAAATTAACTGACTTTTATTGTGTCGCATCCTTACAAAATCAAATACCTCAATTTGAAAATCGACACATTGATTTCTTATAACAATGTTCCAACCATAAAAGTTATTCAGCAGATTTTTTAACAATGTTCTCATATAAATTAATGTATAGCATAAATGATACTTTATATTGTAAGTTAAAGATCTTACAAGAGGACTATGAAACATGTTAATAATCGATTTTGATCAGATTCACCGCCAGTTTCAGCGGTAATACGCTCGCTTAACGCGCAATGTTCGCTGGGTTTGATCCCCTATTATGTAAATTGTTGATTTTTTGGATCCAGTTGCTTCGGTACTGCGTCAAATATTTTAAACATCTTAAGGGGTTATTCTACTGTTAAACGGGTAAAAAGCAGTATCTTTTTAAAAGTGTTGTAAAAAAAAAACTATTAGAGATATCAATTTGAAATTTTGCATGCATCTTTATTAATGAAAAAAATATATAATGGCATAGTTGATTAAAAAAAAAAAAAAAAAATGGCGGCTTCGGTTTATGATTGATGTAGCGCGCGCTGACGGCCAGAGTCGTTTGCGCGGTACATTGCCCAGGTCGTCCAGGTGATCTGCAATCATTTTAACGATGAAATTTTATTAGTTTAGCTAAAAACACACAGACTGAACCTAAATTGAGCCATAAATATTAAATTTTCACGACTTGACAAGTGTTGGAAAATAGCATGCTCGATTTTGGACGTTTTTTCGATGAAAAAAGTGCTCCCAAATAACCAAATTTCAATTTTTATGGCTCAATTTAGGTTCAGTCTGTGTAAAATTGATATATAACTATGCAAAAAAATTTTTAGTTAAATCGCTTCATTAGTTTTTTCTCTACGATATACCGCGCACCAAAAAAACACGTTTTGAGTAAATCGCGTTTAAAGTTTTTTTAACCGATTTTTTTGATATATCAACTATGCCATTATATATTTTTTTCATTAATAAAGATGCATGCAAAATTTCAAATTGATATCTCTAATAGTTTTTTTTTTACAACACTTTTAAAAAGAAACTGCTCTTTACCCGTTTAACAGTAGAATAACCCCTTAAGTTGCCACACTATAGTATAACTGCGCTGTGTGAAGTATTGAAGTATTCGTTTTTCGTATTAGTCCAGTCAGAATAGACTTCCAATAGAGTTGAAAACTTGTATAGACCTTTAAAATATTATTCGAAATGATCTAAATGAATCAAAAGTCCCCATTGGATCGACTGTGCCTAAACACTCAAGGTCAAAGGTGCAAAGAACTGGTTTTCGAAAATATCTCTTAAACCGTGGAGTTTTGTTTTTGTAAAAATAGTTGAATACCATTTATAGACCACGCGTTTCTGTACAAAACAGATTCCTAGTTATCGCCATTTAAAAAATTGCAAAACTCATATATTTCATAATATCCACTCTTTTCCGCACCATCTTCCAAGTAGAGTCTTTGGTGCATTTTTTTTACGTGGTATCCCCGGTAAATATAATCAATAATCTGATCTGATTAAGTAATAGATTTATATCGATTAAAAAGAAAATAGTGTTATGGTTAATTAGGAGGCACAATGCTTTATTTTTGATTTAACAAAATTTAAGTTCTGATTAAATATCCTCAAATTCTATATTCTGTTCCCGGATCCTCCAAAAAGACTACTCAATAACAGTTTTTGTAATTGCACTATGGGATGCAAACATAATTGTGGATGTAAAAAAATTGAACTATTTTGTTCAATATGTGGGAATTGCAGAGGCAAATCTTGCTCCAATGTTGCATCCAATACAACGGATGATAATGATTTTGATATTTGATATAAATGAAGAAATATTAGATCCACGTTGTTTCTTAGAACAATCCACACAAATCCAACAATCAGAGGAGGAGAGGGAAAAGGAGAAGGCGAAGAAGAATAAAATTCAACTGCGAGATCTATAAATATTTTCAACGCCATCGGAATTTTTTCCGAGGTCTGGCAATTTTTTGTCTATTTTGACTGGACTATATGTCTGAAAATGAGTTTTGTTAGACGCCAATAAATCCCTTTTTATGGCTAATGCAACCAAATAAACGTAATTTACCCACACTTTTCTGTCTTAACGCTCGAGCACTATTCGAGTGATTTACCTAAAATATTGCATAGAGTACATAGATTATTTTATGCCTTCGTCACATAAAACATTATAGCTATTAGAGATATCTAATTTTTCAAAAAATACTTATTTTATTAGTATAATATTTTAAATGTAAAAATGTATCGAATTATATTAATTGACTGAAAATCGGGAGCAACTGAATCAATGCAAAAATTTCATAAACTCTCCTGTTTTCCTATTGCAAAATTATCAAATCAACAGAAAATTATGGTTAAATCTATCTTGGTAATTAGAAGCATGTGAGATTTCGTGATTTCGTTGCAATTCTTTTTGTGATTTTTCCAAGTTCTAAAATTAAGTGCTAAATTTAAAATGGTATGAATTGCACTTTCGATTTTTCAAGTTTTCTAAATACATATATAACAACAGAAATTAGACATACAATTTTACAATACAACAAGGAATTATAAGGAATGCTTTTAGACAATAGCCAGTTTGTATGAGAAAAATCTTCAGTCAGTAGGAACTAGATGTTATATTATTTTCATAAACATTAAAATTATTTCGGTCAGTACGCGGTCAGAAAGATTGGAGGGGAAATGTGAAATATCAAGTTTAAGCTGTCATTGTCATTGAAATCGTAAGTTAATATAGTTAAAAAATAATGAAGAATTTTTATATTTTCAGCGGTTTTTAGGGAACAACAAACCTGTAGGAAGAAAAGGGAAGTGTTGAGCTAAAGGTTATTGCCCTCGGTGAATAAAACTCTGTGGGAATTAACGCGGAAATTTGCAAAAATTGTAGTATTGTAAAACAGCTACTTTCCAACAAAAAATGTTTGCATATTAATTTGTTTCCAGCTTAAATGAATGTTCCTACAGTTTTATTCAAACCTGGGAAGCAACCAAATTCTTGACTTAAGACGTAAATTGTAAAATCCCTAATACTTTGTGCTTTAGTGGTTGTGTTTTTTAAAGTATTGACACTTTATTTTTATTGGCTGAAAATACTCAAATCTAATAGCTTCAATCTATCCAATGGTTTTACAGATTAATCTCTGTTTTTGCATAGTTATAAACACAGAAATTATACAAATCATGAGTTTTAGTTATTGAAGAATAGTTAAATTCCCGTTCATTCTCGTTACTAGTTTTAATCAAGATTGGTTAAACTTTCAACAGTGTCAGCTGATCAAAGTAGAACTCTTATCGCGGATTTGAAGAAGCTCCTCTAAGCTTCAGTCCTAAAAAGAGAACAGTGCGAAGACTAGGTAAGACCTGCCTGGGCATTATAACCTCCATTGTATGAATTACAGCATGTAACAAGCTATTAAGTAAAACTACAAGTATCGACGAAAGTAAAAGGTAGCGCATCCAAGATGTAACTTTTGAACACGAGCTGCTGGTGCAACTAGCAACAAAGGAGCATAACTTTAATTTTCCTTTCGCGCCCCGACAATGAGAAATTTCCATAATTCGACTTTAAGAAAAAAAAAGGGTCGGTGTGAAAAATTCTTGCATTCAATGCGCCTCTTGGCAGTCGGTGCCGCTGCCGCCGCGGTGGTGTTCACCTTTAGATTGCGGCACTGGAGCCCCAAACGAACAGCAGCCAGCCTTTTTGTTTCGAACATCTTAACGAGACAAGCGGTGGATTTTGAAAATCGTGCACTAGCTAATTTAAAGGCATCTGAAATTGAAATCGCTCCCATTAAGAGTGAGAGATCAAAGACGTATCAGGTGTTGCTTAAGCAGCGGAGGCTCGGGGCCGCATGACTCATGTCATCGTTGAGATTCTTTTTGTTGTTAATACGATGGCACTGTTTTCGACCCCAGGGGCCTAAAGTAACGATGATTTTGAGGTGATCGTGGGATGACTGCGGCATGAAAGAATTCCCCATATTTACAGGAAGTCACAGAGGACAAAGATCCCTTACCTTTTGCGGAGGCCTAGCACCTGTCAAGCTGCTGCCTTGTAAATGTTTATCTCCTCGGACAGCGGCTACTCTAAACGTGATGCACTTAATATTTTATTTTTCCTTGTTTCAATAAGCAGCAGATGTTCACGTTGCGTCTAATTTAAATTCTAACTACTCGCCAGAGGGGGGAAAATCACATTTAGAAAGTGTCGACCGATCAACCGCCTTGAAGTTGAAGTTTTGCGCACAAAAAAGCACTTTGCAGGGCACTAACACTCTCACACGCTACGAGTCGAAAACTCCGCAACACTTTCCGGCGGGACAAATGTCACAGCACAATTTCGCTTATTAATATTTACGCTTATTTACAGTTTTTCCCTGCCAAATTAATCGCCCAGCGAAGCCTCCTGCACCCACGACGGAACATTCGCAATTGAAAGGTTCACAATCGACTTGAAGAGTTTTGCTGCTTTTTCTTCGCCCTGTTCCTATTCTGGAAGACGCTGGAAGGCGACTGACGTTTCGGAGTTTATTGGAAGGTGGACTGAGTGCTGCCATGCTAACTGGAAATGAGCAAGTGGTTTGATGTTTTCCCCAGTTGATTTTTAACTCTGAAGGGGGCAAACGTCGTTAGCAGGCCAAATGTTTTTTAGAATTTTTTTTTACTAGGAAGAATTCAATTGAATGTTTTTAAACTTCGAGGATGTTTTATTAATGTTTTCATGTACATGTCATTAAAAATTTTTAAATCATTACAGCCAGAAATCGCTGATTTATTACCAGTACTCCACAGAAGGTCTTCACCCGACTTTCTAGCTTGCGTGCATTCTCGGGGTCGTAATTTTTAACATAAATCAAAAACAAAATTTGTGTAGATTATTAACAAGAATCTGAACTAACCCACGGACAAAGAGGTTGAAAATTGAATGTTTTATGACTGTTTGAAGAAAAAGGTATCAATTTCCAACCCTTTTTGTAGCTTAAAACGAAAAAAAGACGAAAATTTCTATAAAGAATGATATCATTCCAACTGTTAGTTCATATCCTTGGCAATTAAATAAGGTAACCGTATAAACAATTTAAAACGATCGATCAATTAGTTTTTTCAGTAATCATGCACGCAAATTGGAAAAAAATGTCGTTGTGAGAAAAATGCGTTTAAAGTTTCAAATACGTGAGTAACGAATAGCAAGTAAAAATTTAATACCGTATTCTTCGGATATTTTACTGGTGATTTATGAAAAAAAAAAAAAAAAAAACCGAAATTTTAAGCTGTCTAATGTGGTTTCCCCCTAAAATTGATAAGGATGTTAGGCAAATTTAAGTTATACGAGAGAGTTTGACCACTTTAGGTTCAAATGTTGTGAGAATACACATATTGGGATCACCGCGTAATTAATAATAATAATAATCATTTATTTATAATTGGGTACAAAGGATAAATCTTAAACGTACAATAAATACAGGAGTGGAGATGCAATTAATTTAAGTTAATTCGGTATAAATTAATCCTAAATAAACACAATTAAATCAAAATCATGGCTTTTCATCGTAGGCTTGCATGCATTTCATTCAATTACATGATTAATATTTGAAACAAAAATTACGAAGGTATTTAAATCTTTGATAATTTTGAAACGTAATGTTGAAAGATTTTATGTACGCTCATAACATTTTATCATTGTACCTCTCGTTAGTGAAATCCATCTTAGAATACGCATCAATTATTTGGGGCTCATACCACCAGGTTCTTATCAATCGGTTAGAATCTCTCCAAAAGAACTTTATGAGATTCGTACAAATGTAACCTTATGAGGGGATTTATGCATATAATGCACGATGTATGCCTCTAGGCTTATCCAGTGTTAAATTTATACGAGATTTTCAACGCACTATTTATGTTAGTGATATTTTGTCATATCACATAAAGTCACCAGACCTATTATCATTCCTCCACATATATGCTCGAGAAAGATCAATACGTTTAAGGTCGTTGTCCTATGTTCCACCACATAAAATGACTTATGGTTATCACGAATCGGTCACAAATTGTATATCAATTCTCTGGCTAATTCAGTCCATTTAGTTTTACCCAGAAAACAATTTAAAATTTTTATTGTAGGTAACTAGTTATAACCTTTATTGTATTTGCAATTCTGTAAGGCCTAATATCTTTAGACCTTGTATAAATAAATAAATAATTTAAACCTACTTAATTTAATTTAAATTAATAGCACTTAAACTATTCAATACAAATTAATCTAATCTGCTTAATTTCTCTTATTGTTAAACAGAAAAGATAGAGTAGGAAAACAAAAAAAGAAAAAATAGGAAAACAAATAACAAATAACAACTTAAATTAGTACTTTAAACAGTTTTGCAAATACGACGACTTGGATTTCTACAGACTGACTGTTCTTGCACTCTGCGGGCACATTATTCCACAACTTAGATGCATAACCAAAAAAGGAGTTTCTTGATTGTAAATATTTATATCTTGGAAACCGCAAATTATCCTTTCTATTAAAACGGAGGGAACTAATATTATCACGCACTTTCTTAGGTACCCGACATTCCGGATTCAGACGATCCCGGATTCAGACGATCCTTCAAAGTCATACCAAGAATAAGCTTGGAATAAGATGAGACGTGGTCGAAGCGGCGTACCCAAGGACAAAACGAGTACATAAATTAAATGCCCTGCGCAATCTATTGAAATTTGTTGCGTCTAAACTAGAATAAACAAAATTTATTAGGGGATTAACGTCTGTCGAGACTAAGATTTTGATGAAACTTTTTAAACATCTTCGTTTAAACATTAAATTAGGCAATTCACTAGCATTAATTTTTGTGAATTTATTTAATTTTTAGATTTAATTACCATTGACTGCAAAATAAAATACGTTCGTGATCTCATTTCATAGTTAAAAGAAACTATTTTCTTAAAACAAAATTTAAAACAGTGACCCCAAAAACTGAGGTTTATTAGCCAGTTTGGGGGTTCGCAAAATTTCAATTGACTTGTTGTTCAAATGATACCTCATGATTGAGACATTAATCAGAAAAAAACTTTGGGATTGAGCATAAGAAAGGTTTCAGAGATATAGAGGGTCAAAATCATCAAAACCGACTCACATAGCACAATGAAAAACTTTATGTAGCTACAAATGTTCATGCATACTAATCTTACTTCTATGAAAAAGTTATAATATTAATTAAGAATCACTATTTTTCTCCAGTCTTTATTATTACTTTCTCTTATTTTGAATTTCGACGTTATCTACTCTTGTATTGAACTACTGTATATTATTGTCAAATAAAGAAATGCCATTCATTAATTGTTTATCTGTGAAGACCCCTTGATTATCCCTTAATCCGAGAACTTGCTGTGGGGTTTAGTTGAAGGGGGATACCCAAGTGAATTGTTCTTTTGTACATATGAATATTTTTGTACTTTCAATAATAAAATCATAACAATAATTATATTCTAGATATTGAATTTTTATTTTTTAATAAACTATCTTAGGTTTTCAATTTATTAATTTTAAACGTCACACTTTTTCAGTGTTTTGGTGGTGGGCCGTCAATGAAAAAAATGAAGAACTTTTTTTTTTAATATTATAATAATACATTAATATTATATTTCTTTGTTTTTAATCTACTATAGAGTTCAGAACTTTTTTTGTTGACTTTTGGTAGAAATTTAGAGCATAAGTTAGGCCACGGTGTTTTTTTTTTTTTTTTTCTGTAATGCTCCGAAGGGTCTAAGAAGACAGAAATCTTAATTTAAAGACCTAACGAGTGAAACAAAAGCCTAATTTTGCCTACTTTTGAGGTTCAGGGTTCAAAATGTTGTTAAAGTGCCTATTTTACCTACATTTTATTAAACTCTTTTTCTGGTTGCGCTTTTGGGTTAAAAATCTAGGTCTGGAGATAAGAAAGAAAGTGAAACAAGGGCTCATTTTTTGTCTACTTTTGCTAGTTATCAGCCGCAATCTAGATAAATTCCAATCAGTGTTTTCCCATTGTGCCTATTGTTATCGTATTTTTCTTTAACCTTCCGACAATTTTCTTTCACTTACGAAGAGTTTTTAGCGTTAAAAATCTTATTCTAGAGATACGAGTGCTTAACAAATTTAAACCAAGTGCTTGGAAATTCGTTAAAACTATTTCTTATGGAGCTTTTCTCTGAAAGATTTTCTGTCGCCTATGATAAATTTTAGGGCTAGAACTATAAACAAGCTGACTTTTGAATTGAACCATTGGGCAAAATCTGAAGAAGTAAGTTCCAAATTCATGAAAATGTGAAGAAGTAGCTTCCAATATTTTCAATACATTTATGATATTTGAGAAACATTCACCTTTGTGGCGAATTTAGTTTAGTTTAAATAATAACTATAAATTCCTGAGTACCTACATACAATATGCATATACATAACTGGCAAAACATTAAGTCCATCCAATGGTAGTTCTGTTTTGCTTAGTTTAACCAATTAATTGACTATTAACAGTGAGTTCGAGTAATTTTTACAACAAAACGCTTTCGTGAGTTCTGCACGAAAAATCGTAAATGGCATGCATGACTCGATATGCAAACAACTCAAAGAAAGTGTTCGGTCCGATTACAGGTGTGAGCCGTTTCGCTTGTTCAGCGCTAATTACTCTCATTGGCTTGATAGCACCTCCCAGTAAAAGTTTTTTATTTTATTCTCTCTTATTACCTTTCTTTTTGTCGTTAAACACAAAAAAAGAAGCCAAATTCCATATCGCTGATGTTCCTTCTCTTGGACCATGCATGTTATAAATCCAGAAGGGAAAATATTTGAAACATTTCATTTAAAGGCATTATACAAATCATCTTTAGTGAAACATAATCCGTGCCGTGCGCCTGTTGCCGCGGAACTGTGATTCACCTCAATAAACCGAAAACGCCCCTAAATTGTTTTGATTTGTTCGAGTGGAAAATTTGGTTTTTATCTTTCTGCTGGTACTCGATGAGATAAATGCCACTGCCAGATATATAAAATTCTTCAGTTGCAACATATTAATCAAAATTCAGTATTATGACTACGCCCCAGTTGATTCCATTTTTATCATTTTTTAACACATTCTTCCATGTTTTGCATTTTACATGTTGCTAGTTTGAAAGATCAAAATTAAATTAAATGTTTCAAGTTTCAATCGAAATATCAAAAGTTAATTCGAAATTACTAAAATGGAAATTGGTGCTCTCTTAAATTTGTTAAATCTATAACATCAATTTCAAACTAAAACACAATAGGAGAAAACGATTTGACTATTTCAAAACTGAAAATTGTCTTTGATACTTCGAAAGTGGATTTGAAAAAGATCTAATTGAGGAGCATATTGCTTCAATTCGAGTGAAATTGAGTATCGATTTCAATTTAATTTTGGTCGAAATGAAAAACATGTTGTATTAGTTTAATAAATGAAATTTTGGGAATTCTTAAAAAACTGGAACAGCTATAGAAATTTTTTCTATATTTAAAGAAAACAGCCAATTGCCAAAGAAACATTTCATATACATATAATATGTACATATATCATAAAAAACTTATTTCAATATTTCGTGCTCCCAGTCGATTAAATTCAGCTGCGGTTTAAATCTCTTCTGAGGATCTGAAAAAAATAATGTTGATTATTATATAACCATTCTATTTGTATTTATGATATGTACTGTAAACAAACTAGGGATTATTCGATTTAGGGTCAATTCCTCAATAGTCAAATTGCGGATTTTGAATGCGACGTTACGGTTAGCCACAAACAGACACAGACAGAAAATGTTTACATAAAATATACCGGGTGTCCCAAAAGTATGGAAACGGCTAAATAACTTTCGAGGAATGCATTTTGGAGAAAAAAGCTTTAGACAAAAGTTTTAGGAATTTTCCCTGGCTATTCAATGGTGGCCGTAGATTTGACCTTGACCATGACCTTGAAGGTCATTTCTGGGTCAAGTTGACTTTTTTAAATTGGAACCCATATGTTCGACCACGGAAATGGAAAGAGCGGAAAATTTTATGTCCGAATATGACCTTCACCACGACCTCTAAAGTCATATCAAGGTCAAGATGGCTCTTTAAGGAGGAACCTGCAGTGTTTCTGCGGATTTGCAAAGAGTGGCAGTTTCGCGTCCAAATGCGACCTTGACCACATCCTTGACCTTGGACATGACCTTGACCATGACCTCGAAGGTCACATCAAGGTCAAGGTGGTTTTTTGAAGGGCAAACCATATTTTTGGCCATGGAAATGGAAAGAGCGGAAGACCCTGATATGAGCCTCGAGGTCATGGTCAAGGTCATGGCCAAGGTCAAGGATGTGGTCAAGGTCACATTTGGACGCGAAACTGCCACTCTTTGCAAATCCGCAGTAACAATGCAGGTTCCTCTTTAAAGAGCCATCTTGACCCTGATATGACCTTAGAGGTCATGGTGAAGGTCATATTCGGACATAAAATTTTCCGCTCTTTCCATTTCCGTGGTCGAAAATATGGGTTCCAATTTAAAAAAGTCAACTTGACCCAGAAATGACCTTCAAGGTCATGGTCAAGGTCAAATCTACGGCCACCATTGAATAGCCAGGGAAAATTCCTAAAACTTTTGTCTAAAGCTTTTTTCTCCAAAATGCATTCCTCGAAAGTTATTTAGCCGTTTCCATACTTTTGGGACACTCGGTATAGAGTACTAATTGGACTCACACATTGTTTAATAAGGAATTTATTACGATAGTTTATCTCGCAACAGACTCTTTTATTCTTTTAATTTATCTGTTAATATTTAATGCCACGAAGAAAAATCGAATGAAAAACAGTTTTCGCTCACAACGAAGTTGATTTTTACTTCCATGGTCCAAAGGAGAGGAGGTCCAAGAAGTATTGTATTAACCGATTATATATGCCCATATGGAAATTTTCCTCATGCGTCGTGATCACGTCTCCCAAACGTTGTTTTATGGCAAAGGGTGAAGGTAAAAGAATCGTCTTCGAGATAATGGCAAATTCTAATTATATTACCTTTAGAATTCTCTTCCGTTCACTATAAATGTATATATTGGTACAGATACAACATTGGGAAATATTGAGAAATTTTTGCCGAAACCGTGCGAATTTTGAAAATAAATTTTTGTTACATAATACACCTACCGCTCCTGCCGTTGGATTTTTTTTGTGGGGTGCTGCAAAGGACTGATATTATGCTAACAATCTAGAAACGATTCAGGTACTTAAGCATAATCTTGATCTAGCTATCCGTAAAATAGGACCCCAAATCATCGAAAACGTGCTGCAAAACTGGATTGACAGGATAGGCTACTGCCAGGTCAGCCGAGGCAGTCATTTAAATGAAGTCATATTCCATAATTAATCGGACGGTTTACTCTTTACAATAAATCAACAAATTTTGAAAAATATTTAACGGTGTTTATTATATTTTCAAAAAGAAACCAACAGATGGCCCACCCTTTATATGGTTAATGATCGACATGACCTAGCTGTCGACACCAAATAAGTAAAAGCCTTTCTTATGAAGGCAAAATTTAAATATACAACAATAATAAAAGTAGGTACAAATTTACTGTCAAAATTTGTCAAATTCTAAACTGTATGCGATTTTCGTTAAGGTCCCCACACACCGGCGCGAAATATTCGTTCGAGCTGCGGAAATTTCGCAGCGAAGTATTCGCAGTAGTTTGTTTACATAGCGTCTAATGTGATTATTCCCACCGGCACGTCGCGAATCCGCTGTGCTAGCGATTTTGCAGCGAATAATTCGCCGCGAATAAGTTTCGCTGCAGTCAGCGTTTTTATCGCCATCGGTGCGTATTTCGTTCAAGTGTTGACTGTGTATTTATTAAAACCGGTGTGTAAAAGATGGCAAAGACTGAAAAATTACTAGAAATTGTTAAAAAACATCGTATTTTATACGATTTATCACACGAGGATTATAAAAATATTCGGAAGAAAGACAAAATATGGGATGAAATTGGGAAGGAATTGAATGAAACCAGTACCTAAGTATAAATTTTAAATTCCTTAAAAGATAATATCGGCCCATCCAAGGCCCAATTTCAAGTTAAATTTAACATTTTGGCTCGCATTTACGAATTAAAATAATTGACAAACTTTTCTCTTGTATCAAATGCTAATCTTGATGCGCGTCTTGGGTCGTTATTATAATTAGTAAAAGTGTTTAATCCAGGCTCTGGAGGCTCCAAATATTCCCAAAAATCATGGTCGCACTTTTTACTTATGAGAAAATTGTGTAAGATACATGCTGTTTTTACAATTAGGGTTGTAGTGGTCACTTTCGTTTCTATCGGCCTGTAAAATATTCGCCATTTTTGAGCCATTATGCCAAAGGCATTCTCTACCACCCTTCTTGCATGACAGAGACTTACATTAAAGTTCTCTTTCCGACAATCTGTCCTTGATTGTCTATATGGAAAGGGTCTAATTAGATATGATTTGAGAGGAAAAGCCTCGTCTCCAATCAAAACGTGTGGGCAAGGTTCACTTTGGCCAGGTAAAGTTTTCGGTCCAGGAACATTCATTAAATACATCTCAAACTTTTTTCCCATATTGGAAACCTCGAAAATTCCACCATCGCTATTTTTGCCGAAACCTCCAATATCAACGCATATGAATTTCCGCTTTGGTGTGCGGATGCACGCGAATTTTGCTACCGCGACAAGCGCGAAATTTTCGTCGCCGCTATCATTGCGAATATTTCGCGCCGGTGTGTGGGGACCTTATGGGAATTTTCGTAGTCGCTGATTTCAATTTGTGTCAAAGTGTCGTTTAAGAATTAAAACAAAATCTGAAACATGAAAAACATAAAAAGCACACTTACTTATCATTGCGTAGCGTTGCTCATTCTGTAGCTGTGCATAATCTATATTTGGAGCACTAAGCTGCTGGGAAGTCACTAATTCAGGGATCCAAATTTCATCAAGCGAGTCCTTAATTAGGTTTAAAACCTGCTTATATGCGGTTTGAATACGCTTAGCCTCTTCGTCGCATCGAACTTCTATAAGAGCCTTGCAAATTTGGTTTATATGCAGTTGCTGGTCAACAATTTTTAAAATTAAATTGTGCAATGCATCGATCAGTGCAATATCTTCAAATGGATTTCCTTCTTTAAGACTCAACAGTTTCCTCTCATGCTTTCGACGATTTTTACTTGACCGGAACGTTTTTCTAGAGAGGGTTGCTCAGATCAAATTTATTTTAAACTCAGAATATGTAACAAACCCTGTTCCCTTAGAACTGCCGGTAAAATTAGAAGATCTCATGCTGCTGGTGTCCGACAAAAGATCACATTCATCGACACCGTCCTCGTATATGTTGGTCGTATCTCGATGTTCGCGCTCATACCTTACTGTTCGCAGGCGAATTTTGTATTTCAAGAATAAAAGTCTATCTGCTTCAATGCTTTGCGGTAAACTGTTAGCATATTCTTTCAAATGCGGTATAACTATCGAATCTTATAAGTAAAAGATAAAGGAATTTATTAGTTTCTTATAATTAATATCATGCCATTACTTACCAAGTAAATCCGCGGACTCTAATTTTGTTTCGAAAATTGCTTTTATATATAGCCTACCATTCAATAGGCATTCAACAGATTTGCTAAAATCACCTACATACTTCTTCAATAAGATAGAAGCCACCTCAAATTGCCCTTTTTCTTGTAGTGCTGGAACAAGTGATCTATGGAAAAAGTATTATAATTTAATTGCAAAAAAAAAACAGCAATAACTAAAGAAAAAAGATAATCGATATTGTTCCGATTATTATATTTATTATTGAGCAAAACTGATTTTAGGAAAAACTAGTTTGAATTCGACCGATCTTATTAAGCACGAATTTTTACATTGAATTATTGCATTTATTAATTTCTGCGTGCTAATTTAATTTTCACAAGCTAACGTTTTCATAACAATAGTATGTACCGCTGACAAGCACACCAAGGATAGGAACTTAAAATTGATAAAAACTATTCGCTTGTTCAAGAATCAGTTTCAGCTCGTAATGTGTCCAACTGGAACCTAAAATTAAAACTCTGAATCTATACCCAGAACATTTTTACCAATGTGGTTGATGATCTTGTGGAAAATGTGGAATTAAAATTTAAAAAAATTCCATTTCTCAGGTAAATAGAACTTGTATCTTAAGTGTATTTGTGAAATTTTGTCTAACCAAAAAGATTCACTGGCGATTATTTACTGTGAAAATGTTATATCTTGTCTATGTATGCATGGCCATTAATTTTTTGAATTGAATATTTTCTACAATTTAGATCACTCCGGTAACCACTAGATAATTATGATCAATTTTTGGCTTATTAGATCTATCCTTTTTTTTATGAAATTAAAAAGCTGATATGCTTACTTCATGGAGCTAGCTTTAAGGGCGTAAACATTTAAATTTTATAAAAATTAATAGGATGCGATAAAAGTTGGCTTAACCGCCAGTTTTTTTCAGTTGAAGACCCTAGGGACCCTAAAAGTACTATATGCATGCATTTTGTATCTACTGAAAAGTTCATGGAAATTTAACTACTTCTTGATTTATCTCCAGAAATGAACTTATGAAAATCACTAAAATAGTACCATTATTATACAAAATGCACGGCAGTAAGGTAATAATAATAATAAAGAAATATGGAATTTAGGTTACTTACTGAGAAATATTTTTCATTTCCTGTGCGTCTCCATTCGTCAATTGGCTCGTCAGTTGCAAACATCTTGCCCAATCCAGCACATGTTTGGCGCTTAAAATTGCTTGCGTCAAATTTCCGCCCCTTTCATACATAATGCTAGCATTCTCGTGCTTTCCTTGCGCCCGCAAAAAGTCTCCATAGAGAAGAGCTATTTTTTTGTAGCATTCTTCATCGCCTTGAAACACAGACAAGCATTTTTGATAAAGTGCATATTTCTGCACGAATTCCAAGCATTCAGGCAGGCGTTCAGCGCCACAACGAGCGATATGTTCAACGGCCTTTTCGTATCTTTTTAAGTGTTCGTCAATTTTAAATTTCCTGTAATTTTCATCGAGTTTTTCAAGCTCATTCAGAAAGGGAATGTACTCCTTCGGATCTTTTTGTGACTTATTGGCAACGTAAAGAACTAGGCCGAAGTTGTACATACCGAGAGCTTCATTGTATAGCTCATTTACATCTACGAGGTACAGAAGATACTTCAGCGCATCTTCAGATGTTGTTTTTGTTTTTGTCGTCCCATTAATCTCTGTTTCAGTTTTCTTTTCATTCCAAATTATCTCTAGAGCCTTCTCCAAATTATTGACTTTTACATAAGTTGTTATTATGGGGAGAAGGTAGTGGTTGTAATCTTTTTCTTTCATACTTTCACACATCTTTGTGCAAATGAATTGAATTTTGTTACCGGTACAATATCCATCCGGAACTTTCTGTTCAATTTTATTATAGTTGCTAGAATACATAGTTTTTGTAAAATCCTCATTTTGGAGTTCGCTGAGAAACAGATTCAACAAATTAGGATTTGAAACATCTTGCAAAAATGTGTCGATGTTTTCAATGAAATCTATAGGATTGTGATCAACTATAATATTCAGATTAATTCTCTGTTTCCGTAAAATGCTCATGCACTGTTCGTATGCATGATTATCGAGGAGTTCTCCAACAATATCAAGGGAAAGTACCCTGGGGCTTATTGTTTCCAAATTCCCTCGAGGCATCTGCATAACCACCCGAGAGTCATTGGGTACAACCACAATCAATTTCCCTCCGCGCTCTAAATTCCGCTCGTCTATAACCTGGTTGTCCTCCAATCTCATGAATTTTATAGTGCTCAATAGAGTGAAGAGGAGATATTTTTTTGTTAAGTAAAACGATGTCACATCTGAAGCAACCTTTGTAATATTAAGTAAAATTTTTTGTTTGTTAAGTAATCCTAAACTTTTATTGTTCTTAGTAATTAAGGATAATGATCAATCATAATTACGGCGGAGTTACGGCACGTTTTGCTTTACTATGTCGACCAGGTGTAAACTGGTTTTTAGAGAGCTTCTACTTTATTTGGTGGAATATCTTAACATTTTTTCTTTGCATTTTCCGGAAGTTGGAAGTTTCTTTAAATCACGCAGTCAAAATTTTAATTCTAAATTTGTACATTTGGCCAAATTATAAAAGCCTTACTGACTCAGCGCTCGTAAGATTTTGACCAACTTAAAACTCCAAACGAGTTTTTCTCGCAGCCGCATTTTTGAAGGTGCCAAGAAGACCTCCATGCAACCTTAACCCACCTAACTTTAGATTAGAATAGTACAAAGCTCAAAATTATACGTTTTTGAATAAGGAAGCTAGAGAAACTCTGTTAGAAAAACTCCTCACTATTTCCATAACAAAATAAATTTGAAATAAAATGCTTGGGTTCAATTTATTATTTGTATACGTCTTTCAAGTTCCATCATACATATTAGAATATTATTTATAGCTAAAATTTTCACTCAAAAATGTACAAACCCCTTAAAAGGTTTAACACTTTTACTCAAAACTATATTTTCCATATAGGGAAATATATTACTAATTTTTGCATTAAAATGTATAATTGTTTTGGCAAATCTTAGCTTTTACTTTGACCGTGACTGTATGGTTGAACCTGACCCTTTAGTTACTATATTAAAATAATTTAAATCTTACCTTTGTGCTATCCAAGTAGAGGTTTCTGTTGGGTAGCAACGATGCCAATTTTAGTGAACCGTTTACTAAGATACCCTCTGCCTGCTCACATAACTCGGGGAGTTTGCAGAATATTTCAGGGGTTTCAAACTGTCCATCGGAATTAAGTTTTATGAAATACACCATACCATTTAATAATTGTAACAAAATGCTACAATCAGTTCCATTTGTGATGCAACCAACGATTCCGTCCAATCTTATTTCACTGATAGTTTCCAAAGTGTTTTCATTAAATTTTGCAGAGATTAAAGTGCTGGTTTCGCCAGTATTTGAAGAGAAAATAATGATATCGTTGTTTACTAGAAACCAATGATTTTTTAGAAGAGTTCCCAAATTCCATTCGTTTAATTTAGCGCTATACACCAATTTTGCTCCTTGAATTCTTCTCCTGGGTGGAGTGTAATCAAATTCTAAATCGTAGAGATAAATAGAATCGTCTGCAGTTACGACAAACATTCTGTTGTATTCTACAGGCTCTTTAGGATTTACTATAAAACCACAAAAGTTTATATAATGCGTTGTTTCAACCGTGTAACTAGCCATGGGTGGTGGAGTAACATTATTCCGAAAATCTGTGAGTAGCAATTTATTTCCGTCTATTACAGCAACCACAGACTGGTTCTCAACAGAGTCTCCGAAAGAGTGGTGGACAGCAAAGTTCCATTTGTATTTTAGATATGACCCATTCTCCAGGAGGACGTGCAAAGTCCTTCCCTCATCCAGTCTCAAATCCCAAACCAAATTTGAAATTTTCCCATCGAAATTTAAGAATTGTTTTAAATACCAGTGGTAGTTACAAATTGTGTAGAGGTATAGGGCACTTTTCTCACCCTGCTTAGTTTCAACTGCGAGGATATCAGAATCTGAATTCCAGCTGAGGCCGACTACAGGCTCTTCGTTTTGCTTGAACGGAAGAATTAATTCCCTGTGTCTGAGTCCGTTTTTCTCAAACAGAGCAATTGTGTATTTATTTGGAAGAGATTGAGGCACTGCTATCCAAGATCCTGAAGGTCTCCACGCAATCAGCGTGCCCAAATCATTAATTTTCTCAGAAGTATATTGCAATTTACCTTCTTTGTTAAATACTTTAAACATTCGTCCAGTGCTTCCGACAAAAGACACTGCGAACAACTCACTGTCTCCACGCCAGCTAATATTTATAGTTTTGTCCAGCTCATCAATGTTCTGGGGAGGAGTAAAATTTACCTTTTGCTTAGCTGCTTGTTTCCCTTCCGAGCCGTGGAACTGAGTCTCCTTTTTGCCCCAGCCGACTGTGATAAATTCATTGTCCCCGAACGATTGGTCGTCCAAGCAGTACTCTGATATAATATCAAATGTGCAGGACATCACAACGACCATGTTAGCCTCGGTTACGAAGGTGACGATTTCCTGGTCAGGGCTCCATGACATCGCCTTGATCCCTCCCTCACAGAAGGTGACCTCCTGGGCTTCTTTGGTTTGCGGATTTACGAGAACTACTTCACCAAATCTTGATGCAGCGCATATTTCATTATTTATAGCTAAATACTCGCATCCTACCACTTCCATGAGCCCGTAGAGAAGGTCTAGGGCTCCTGTCGACTCATCGTATGCCGCGATTCCTTCATTTGTGTAGATGTAGAAGGTGTTTGCACTTCCGTCAGGGTTTAAAACCAATCTGCCCTTGTCTGGGATTGAGATGGCCTTCTTATAGCAGAAGGAAAGCTCGAGATTTTTCATATTTTCCGCGTTTCCTTAAAAAATCCTGTTCGTGATGTGAAACCGCACGACAAATGTCAAAACAACACCGGACCATGTGTTAACAGATCTGCGAACATGACCAAATATGAATAAGAATTTATTTAACTGACCACTAGAGGGGCTGGTGTAACATGTTCCGTAGAGGCGCCAAATTTAAATAGCAACAAATAATCAATCAATAGATTTTACTCCTATAAATAATAGTAAATAAAGAATTTGTAATTTTATTGATTTCTGAAACAGCATCATTTCGAATAACATCGTTTACATTTGTCGTTTCATTTTCCATTTTACAAAATTCATACTTAAAATTTATTCATTGGCTAATTATTTTCAAGATTGCAGATCCACTTTCCACTGACTACAGTGCTTTAAATAAATTCTCTATCTCTTGTGGTTCATTTCCATCAATGCTAAATGACTAGTTTGGTCAGAAAAGCACTAAAATTTAACCAATTACATAATGAGTATGAGTAACTATGACGAATTGGGTAGTGTAGCTACTGATTTAGTGTAGCTGTAGCTTTAGTGATTTCCTGAGTACGCTAAACACGAATTAGACTTATCAATATATCGGTCGCAAATTTTGATAAATCGCTTTACGGTGTTTTTCAACTTTTATAAAGTATATCATCTAAAAAATGTCCATAAAAAAATTGTCCTCCCTAAATTACGTTTTCAAAAATGATGCTCAATCGAAGAATTTTTTTTTTAATTTCCACCTTCTTTTTATAAATATACGAAGACGAATAGAAATTTGTTTTCCTTAAAATCAATAATTCCACTTTCATTACCTGTAATCTTGTTTAAAATTACTTTTATAAAAAGAAACTTCGATTAAGTACCCTCCTTTCTCAATTTACACGGTAAATACATTCCAAGAAAAATTATGTCAATCGAAACCGTGTAAAACTAGACGCCGCTTTCGTTTGATTGTGCTGACCACTGCTCTTCCCTCGCAGTTGCATTTTAAAAAAAAGCCAAAGAAAAACTTTAATATGATTTAATACGATTACGTCCTTTTTATACATTTAAAGGTCAACATACAATAGGTTCTCACATGCACGACAAATAACATAAAGCGGAATAAGACATACTGCTTAGATGCCCTCGGTGGCATGAAATTTCTCAAGAAGACGAGTATGTTTAAACGGAATGCCGGAGGTGGCTTGAATTACTTCATTAATGAAACTCTCGGAGTTGTGAATGATTGTCCCACCTAAAATTACCCTGTATCCTGCGTTATTTAGCTGATGAACAGCAAGAGCTTCTTCATAAGTAGCCCCGCCAATTATGAAGACGACTATCTCCTGGGGCGGACGACGGAATGGAAGTTCCGAGCTTATCGTTGGGTACATGGGATCAAGATCTCGACCCTTTAGGACCTCCTCGAGGGTTTCTTTTAGGAGGCAGGTATGCTGTGTGAAAACGTTCTCTACTCCCTTTAAGCCCTGAAATTTTTAGGTTTAACATTTTCAAAAATACTTTACAGATAGTCCAGGGCAATAAAGTTTTTACCTCTGGAAAAATTCATAGTAAATGAATTTTCGTGAAGCTTATTTCATTCTGTTTAAAAAAAAAGTTTTAACACAAGTGAGTTTTTCAACTTAAGGCTGAAAAATATCTCGAAAAATACGCTCGTTGGAAAAAAAAATTTAATTAAAAGCAGTTTCAAGGGATCGATTTACTTATGCTTATTACAACTTTCTTTTGAATCTGTTTCTTCTGTGAATCTTTGACTAATTGAAAATAAAAATGAAAAAATTTTAAATTTATTGTATATTCGTTCAATAAGTAGAATCATTGTTTTACGAGAATCCACGCACTAAGGACTTTTCCAAGTTTTTTGCATTTTTCTGCCCTGGACTAAGAATACTTACTTTGATTAGATTGCGGGTTAGCTTGACCGCGTCTGTTATTCTGACCAAATTAAAAAGCTCTCCTTGCCTAGCATGTTGACCAGCATACTCGATAAGTCTTGGGACCACATAGGCCCTTCCGCCACGGTTTTTGATTGTTTGCAGCAGTCCCATTGTGTCGTTGTTTGCATGCCTCTCGTAGCGGAGGGCGTAGAGGGCAACCAGCTTGAGGGCATCTTCTACAGATACCTTCTCATCGCTGACTATTTTCTTTACTCGCTGCAGTTGTGCAGAGTGGTCTGCTTTGCAGGCCATTTCCTGTTCCAGTTCGGAAACATCGAACAACAATCGTCTGTTTGTTAAATTCGATAGTTCACCAATAACGCAAACATGTTTCGTTACAGTTCCTGACATTTTTTTAAATTGTGGATATGTTTCAACGAAATTTTTCATATCGGCGATACTTTCAACTTTCTTTTGATCTTTGGCCTTTTTCTGAAACTCGTCCATGAGGTTTTTTATTGTTGATCCAATCTCCCCGAAGTTGGAGTACATATTTTGGGCGTAGAATTCATCCTGGTCCCCTGATAACACCACCTCTCTTAAATCTTTAGGAATACCAGGTATGGAAGAGAGATCTACCCGGTTATTTTTTATACTTAGCAGCTCGTGGACCATAGCTTGGTAGGTCCACTGGTGAAGGAGTGGAGTGACTGGATCATCTCTTCTATCCAAAATTAGTAATAAGGGAGGAGGAATGCCGTTTTCGTTCACCCGAAAATCGAATAAGGAGGACTCTTTTGTAATTTGGTCGTATACCTGTTTAGCCAAGGCTTGCGCCACATTACTGCCCGCTCTAAATCGAATTACCGGGTGGAGTTTGAGCGAAAGAAGGACTGCCGTAATTCCCTGAACAGTTCTAAGTAGTGCCTCAGGAATCCAGTTTAGCCTGTTCATGCAGGTAGGTATGTTGAGGGAGAAAAGATTTGGATTCACGCACAGGTAGTCAGCGTAGATTTCCTTCACCTCCCGCACCGACTCACTCTCATCGCACTCAGCTAAAATCTTAATGTCTGTCCGAGGGATGATATTGCTGAAATCTTCAAGGAGGAACTTTTCTAAAATATTCCAAATATTGGGTAAAATCCAAGTTTCAGAAAAGCTCGCTCACGAGGTTCATAAGCGGAGCGCTTCGGAATGGCAATAAACAAAATCTCTTGGCTTACGAGCCAATTTTAGTGAAAGCGAGAAATTTTATCAAACGAATGGATGCAGAAACAGTTGAGGAGGATATTTAAAAAAAAATAATCACATTTCGTTTTCTTTTCAATAAAATAAAAATCATGGCTCAATAAAAAAAATAATAAAAGAGTAAATTTTCGTGACAATCGAAATCGGAAATTTCCGACCTGGATTCCGGGTTAAATTCTAAATATGGTTCTATTTTTGATGGAAATCCGTTGAAGTTTAAAATTGTCAGTCGGAATAAAATAGAGCAGTTAACGAGTTAAGAGATCTTAGTTTGTTATTTGTCTTCAAAAACAACTTTATTATATTCTTAAAAATATAGAATTATTGCAAAAATTACAGTTCGTAAGTAAAA
The DNA here is from genome assembly GCA_949715965.1 of Dysmachus trigonus. Lineage (NCBI taxonomy): Eukaryota > Metazoa > Arthropoda > Insecta > Diptera > Asilidae > Dysmachus > Dysmachus trigonus. The sequence goes on from OX454320.1 coordinate 20,572,304, forward strand.
GATCCGCTATTTCCGAAAGTTTTAAATCATGAAGAGAAATTGTTCAGAGATTTTTGATAGCAGCAAAGAAGCTAGAATCTTTTAACTTTTATCTAGTATCGATAGAAATATATTATTAAAATTGGACTGACAAGATACCGCGGTGCTCATATGTCCGAAATTGAATTGGTACACTGCAAAAAGTCAAACAAAACCGAATTTATGATCACTTGCTCAATTTTTGTGTTTGAAATCCAAACGCGCTTAAAAAAACACCGTTTATTATTACGTCAGGTGTTTTTAAACAAAACGTGCTTGTCCGTTAAATATTTAAAAATGCAACCTATCTACAAACTAATTAGCTACTCTTCTCTAGACTCTTTATTATTTATAGTATTTATTTTGGAATAAAATAATAAATTCACTACTTCGTTTCTCAAAATAAAGAACTATATCATCAATTTAAAGAAAAACTAAACGGAAAGAACAGTGAAATAAAGGACGTATGGTTGCCGTAAGCTACATAGAAATCGGCGGCCTCGAAAACCCCTAGATGTTAATTTTCAAGTTCTTCAAAGTTAAGAAATTTTAGTTTTGAGAGCCCATCGAAATCGCTCGCGAGCAGAACTTTTCTAATACAGTATGACTCGTTCACGAGTGTGAGTTGTTATGAAAGTGAGCCATCATGAACACGCGGTAAAACGAATTCACTTACATATGTAGTACGAGCCGTATTTGGGGCTCCTCAGTTCGTCAGCCAAAAGGGCCACATTCTGCTTAGTGGGCCGGATGAAGACGATGCATTTGAGGTGCTTCATACGCTCACTCGACCGTCCAGAATCAATTCGCTCGAAGAGGTACACCTCCCGCTGGAGCATATCGGACTGGCTGAAGGCCATGGAGATGATGCTCGTCTGAAATATTTAAAAAATTAAAAATTCTCCTCTCCCGCCTGGTGATTTTTCTCATTAGCCAAGCAGCCTCACCGTCTCCTTGTCCATTAGCAGAATCTTCATTCCTGGACCTGACTCGTTCGTCATTTTTTCGATATACAACTTTACAGCTGTTATTACATTCATTTTAATTGTTTACGCCACTTTTTCCAGTTTGCAGTAAAAATCTTGTCGGAGACCGACAGATAACAGCTGATTTGAACTGTCAATTGATTAGAAATATTCCATTATAGGACAACAGCGCTCTGAAGTATTTAAGGTGTCGAGTATGTTAAGCTCAGTGACAATTGCCGGGTGGTCTTCTACTTTCAACAAGTTAAACTGCTCCAAGGGTTTTTGGAGTCTTTTAGAAATTTCGTTATGGCTCTAGTAAATTACACCGACAGCTCATCCTCAGATACAGAAATTGACTACGATATTAACTGCTCCAAAACCAAACGATTCAAAATGAATTTAGAAAGGTTGGTTACTAGAAATATTACTGCAGTTAGTTCAACGTTTGATTTCGTTAATAATTGTAGACTGCCTTTGCCCAAGGAAATTGTAGAAATGAAAAATATAGAGGATGATCAGCCAGAGGATGTACCTGATGAGCATGATGGTAAAATTAGAACGTTTAAGCACGAGCGCGGCAATTGGGCTACATATGTTTACATTCCTGGTAGCTAAGAAAATTTTAAATAACAGTCCAACACAACGTTTTCTCATCTTTGATTAACATTTCAGTTACTCTTGATGCAGTGGAAGATCTACAAGATCTATTTCTAGGAGCCTTAAATCTGGAGATATCGCTAAAAAAGACCGACGACGTTCACATCAGCTTGACCAAAACAGTGGTGCTGCGACATCACTGGATAGACTCCTTTGTTTCGTCAGTCCAGAAGGATTTAGCATCAAGAGCCGAGTAAGAGATTTGGTCAGTTACTAGTTTATTTACTTAAATGAAAGGTTTCTTATAGAATTTACTAAGGTCTGTGTTTACTGCAATGAGGAGAGAACCAGGACGTTTATTGCTCTGCAAGTTGAAGCGTCCACGTACTGTAGTAATTTACAAGTTCTTGTTCAAGCTCTAAACAATATTTTGGAAGAATTTAGGCTGGAAAAGTTTTACAAGGTATGAGCATTTTTCCACTTTAATTATTTCGTATCGGCAGCTCTAAAGTTCGGGAGTAAATTCATCCAGCGAATTTAGTTTCTTCAGGCTGCTCAATGCTAAGGATTGCTAAAGTGAGCAGTCGACTGCAAAAACTGAATGAACCTACATTTAACGAAAAAAAAAACGCTGCGGTCCTTTCTTCTGCCTGTTGTTTTGAATAAAAGAATTAATTCCACCCAAAAAACTCTTGCGACAATGAAACTAATAACAACGAAGTAAACGATTTTTTTTTTAAATTTCAGAATCCTTCGTTTCATGCGAGCATCCTTTGGTGCGTAGGTGACCATCAACAAGCTATAAAGCAACAAATACCAAAACTCCAAAACATTATGGTTGATTTTTGTTTTCGTGAGAAAAGTAAATTAAAAATGATGGTAAACGAAATTTGCTGTAAAACCGGGAACAAACACTTTATTTTCGGATTAAATAAAAGATAGCCATATATGAAATTTATTTCTTCTTGCTCTTTCCATTTGTATTTTCCCTCGCAAGTCTTGCCTCCTCCTCCATTTCTAGAGCTCTTTGTCGCCTTCTTCCCAAAGGAGTTTTCCCCCACCATAAATCGTATGCTTCTTCTTCTTCTCTGTATACAGGATCTCTAGAACTATTGCATGAAGGAAAAGGTTTAAATGAGATAAATCTTAATTGATACAACTTCTTGACATTGGACTAAGCAACGACAAGTACCAACGTATACAAACTACGTTTTGGATTCATTTAAGTATTCTATTTCTGAAGTGGCCCTTACAATTCAGCTTAATAAAATAAAATTGCTGAATTGCACAATTGGCTGCTGCAGGAACAGAATTTTTGGGTACAATCTTAAACCCATCATTTAGAGGAACCGCCACATATCTTACCACAAAGCATTTATGAATTCAACATGGGTCAAAGGAAGCGAACGCAATTGAAGCTTTCTTTTACAGGTCATGACTTCCTTAACACAACCAACCACAGATCCAATCGTATATCCATCAGATATTTTTGCCATAACACTGCAATCGAAATGTGAGATCCCTCCAGTGTATTCACTAAAAAAAAACGTTGAAATGATGAATTATTAAAAACACAAAAAATATTCTTAATGTAGCACATACTGGATAAGCTCTTTCCAAACGAAGGATAAAGTCCCATAATCAGGTCGTGGTATATAAATGAACCTGTTGTAGGTCTGCTGCAAAACTTTCTGATCAGCTTCCCAAGGCATGGTCGATATACCAATAAACATAACCCGATCTTCAACTTGAATGTTTCGAATGATTTTTGGTAGATCCTTTTTCAACCTTTTCGGGTCAGTCTTATCAGTTTTCGGTATCTTTTTCATAAATGGTTTTTCTGCATCGTCCATGTAGATAACGGATGGTTGCAATAATCTTGAGACTTTGAGGATAAGATGGATTAGCATTATAAGTCCTGATTTGCCCGGATACTTTCCCACAATATTAGCGGGGGTCAAATCGAATAAAACAGCGCCAACTTCTGTGCATATTGCATGGAGTAAGGTTTTTTTACCAGTACCTTTAGGACCAGTTAAAAGGACTGATCTTATGCACGGACAATTATTTCTAATGGTTTCTGATGCAAGTGGAAGAATGCAGTATTCGGTTAGAACTTGCTTGATATCTCCAGGTGCTGGATTCGTTCCCATCCTTTCCGCATACGCTTTGTCTCCTAAGTAAGAGCTCAGAGGAGTGTGCGGATATTTTCTTATTATCCCGTTTGTGACTAATTCTTCAAATAGAGACTCAGTTGTTCTATCCGGAGTAAGATCTTTTTCCTTCTTCTTTTTACTCTTTTTGCCGCTGCGACGAGCTTTTTTACTACTTTTTTTAATTTTTCTTCCTAATGCCGTCTATATAAATAAATGACTCGTTAGTTGAAGAAGGCATAATATAATACATATAATATACTGCACAAATTAACACTTTATCTACCCTGCACTCCAATTGATATTCTAACCTCAGATGTGAATAAAACGCCCGGGCGATAAAGAGTTAAAAAACGAAACATTTTGGCATTTTTCCATTCTAGAAAAATCAAAATTGTCTGAAGGTATAACCCTGCATTTAGGGAATATTATTCTGCAACTACCTAACTTGAAAAGGTCATAGCTTGGACACTTGTAAAAGTAATTGTATATTTTTCTGTAGCATTTAGAAGGGAATTAAATATATTTTTCGTATTATTAGCTCCATTTGACGCTTATTATGCGTTTTAACTCAGTACACTTGTACGCCAAACTTTCGATTTGTTGGGCACAGAAAAATGATATTTCTTTAACTAGGCGTAACTTTTACGAGTGTTTCTGCAAAAATGTTCCAGTTTGTTACTCTTAAAATACAGGGTACATCTCTGAAAGACTTTCTTTGTTTTTAAAATAAATAATATCGAAATACTTTATGTTTAAAACTGACCTGTAGTTGCTCTAATTCCTGCCTCATCAAATCATCCACAATTTTCCGTAGTTCCATTTCTACTTCGGTGTATTTTTCAGAGTAAATCATGTCTTCATAGGGCACTTGCCGTAAATTTCCTGATTCATCTTTATCGCGCCATACGTCGTTGAACCTAGAAAACTATCCTCAAAAACCGAATCAATTGACGTAAAAAAAAGATCTTACTCATCAATAGCCGATTTAATATCTGGTAATAATGCAGATTGAGTTGGACGAAATCCGCCTTCCAAATCATCCTCTATATTTAAATCTCCGCTTTTTGGAGGTGTTTTCATCTTGTCTTTTGTCTTTCGAGATTCCTTTGAAGAAATGGCCGAAGATCGGCTCATTTCACTTTCAGTTCCTATTTTCTCAATAGTCAGATATATTCAATATTTTAAAAAAATTGTAAAAATGTACCTTGTCGACTAAACAAGTGTCGAGAACCTCCGTGATCTTCAGAAGGGAAATCTGGAATTTTTCCGGTCTTTTCGTATTGATCTTTCACCCAAGCTCTTATATCGTCAGCTATGTCCTCCATCAAAGGAGGTCCTTCTTTTGATTTAATCTCCTCCTTGGTATCGGCTACGAATTTTTCAAATTTCTCTTTGTATTCTTCTTGTAACTTATATCGATCATCAATGACCTAAACAAATTTTTAGTGATCGATTCAGTCCAGCTAAAAGATATAACAGAATAAGAACCTCATTCATCTTTTCGATGGCTTGCGACTTCTTTTGGTTGCTGGTTGCAGGTGGCACCATTCCTATCAGGATCATTTCTTCCATCTTCCTCCTTCTGGTCTTTCGGCGAGCTGCATGACCTCGCCACATTTTTTGAATTCTCATAGCTGCCATAAGACCTGTTTCAGCGCGTTCACTAACGTCCGGCTTACCTTTTTCCTTAAGCATTTTAATTTCCTTCATGAAGTGGGCCCTGGAGGAAATATTTATGTAGTTTAACTAAGTAGTAGTAGTAGTAAGTCGACATATGTATGTAAGTAAAGTTCAGAATTTGTCTTTTAATATGATCTTGAAGCACTATGAATTTTCCATATGTTTTAGATTGCATAGTACTTAATATTAAAAAGAACTAGAATTACTCTGGAACTCTCCGATGCTACTCGCAATATTATATCCTACGATTTTACTAGATCTTTGAAGTTGACGCGATGACTTTCTAACGTTCTCCATCAAAACAAAATAAGGTTTAAAAAATTAATTTTACCCAATATAATTTACAATATATTCAAGACTTTTTTTTATCCTTAAAATCAATAAAATTTCGAAAAATTGTACCAAAAATTAAATTTAAGACCCCATAACTTGAATGCTTTTGAACGGATTATGATATGAATATTTTCATAATCTAAAGAAAGTCAAGAATTAAAATAATTTACCTCAGCCTTCCCTGACGTGCCCTTTCATGAACCTGAATCAGTCGTATAGCTTCCATTTCGGTCAGTTTCTCTTCCGTAAGATCTTCCTCTAGCCATCCCAGCTTGATGAGTACATCGTCAATGAACTGCTTCTTATACTGAATATCTTTTTCCCTTTCTCGCTTAAAATACTTGGGAATCCGGATCTCTGTGTCCAGAGGAGTCAACTTTAATTTCTTCATGATCGCATCGTTATAGCTGAACTCCATCATGTCGACGTTTACTAAATCATGCTTTAATTCTATAACTCTCCCCAGACAAGTGTCCAGCAGTTTTTTTACCAGCAGACGCTTCTGTGGCTGGACCATTTTATCATACACTTCCTCAAGTCTATTAGCAATTGTAATATATCGCAAGTAAAGCTCAAACGTGGCATGCTGAGCTTGAACACGATCAAATTGCGGATCTTGGGCTTGGTTCTCATAATCAACAATTGCCAAACTCTCTAGCTCCTTCTGAGTTTTGTGCCAAATTGTATTATAAAATGCACTGGACATTTTAATGGTTGTGAAACTGTTCTTGGTAACTATGCAAACTATTTAATCGATTCAGTGAACTAGAATAGAAGATTTTCTTATTTGGAACCTTAGAAACGGTTACTATGAATTACATTGCAACAAAATTTCTTGTTCAAACAATTAATTTCGTGGTTCTTTCAACGAATTTGCTTTTATACTTTCAACAAATTTACTTTTATACCTTTCTGGTGAACATATATAACTAGAGAAGTATAGTTAAACTACAAATCTTGTTGAAATATAATAAAACACGATGATAGGGTAGTGCACACAACATAACCCATTTTTGATTTTTATCTACACAGTCCTTCTGATAGATTTTTCAGGCTGTATTTTTCTTGCGGATCTCCATCAAAGTACTATACATTGTCCAATGCCTAATTCGAAATACACATTAATTAATATAAAATACACCTCGCTTACACATACTACGAGTATTTGGTTTTTAATTAAGCGGAATAAAAATGATTAGAAAATGGTTCTCTGCGCGAGATTTTGCTCTAATTGGAAGATAGAACGAAAAATTGCGGAATCTAGCATAGAAAACTCTAGCAAGATGCACTTTCGCTTATATGCAGAAGCAGAACTATGATCTAGGAATATGTACTTATAGGGATGTATACTTGTTTGATTTGAGATTTTCTACTGGTTTGTTTTGAAAAATTGGACTTATTAGTGTTGAAAATCCAAACTAGTTTGAAATGAAAATAGGCTTCTTGATATTTAAAGTGACTGTTGAATTGTAATTCGACTAGTCTGATTTGAAAATGGTGTTTTTTTAAATTACAAGAGTATATATATAGTACTAAGTCAAAACTTAATTTTTTTAATCATGATCTGATCAATTTTCTCTTCGAATTATGGATTTTGGATATAATTTGTTGTTGAGTGGAAGCCAGGAGAAGATAAAAACAAGCCAGTACAAAGTAACTTAAAGCGTTTTATTTAAACAGCGCACGTGTCCAGTACAAAAGTTGGGTAGAGAGAGTAAGAAGAAGATACATTGACAAGGTGAAGCCAGCAAAGTGCCATCTGGCTGAAATGCCATGTAAACCGACAAGGGCGGGATAATTCAAATTTGGCATCCGTCATTTTTGTCAACACTCCCCCTAAATGACAGATGATCAGGCCTCCCCCTGTCTCTACGGATGTCCGCGCCAGCAACAATGTTGAGATAGCTCCGCTGCAGCTCGAAGGTCGCCCGAGGAAGAGCTTTCGTAAAAATATCCGCTTGCTGTTCCCCCGATGCAACACGTCTCAGCTCAAATTCGCCATCGCGGAACTTGTCGCGAATGAAATGGTACTGCACGTCGATGTGCTTGCTCCTCTGGTGGAGCTCCGGATTCCTGATGAGTTTGATAGCACTTGTATTGTCGACGTTGAGTATAACTTGCAAATTGCTGAACAGAGCAAGTTCCCTGATGAGCTTCTTGATCCAAATGATCTCTCGGACAGCCTGTCCCGCTGCAACATATTCAGCTTCGGTGGTGGAAAGTGTGACGACCTTTTGTCTCACTGATTTCCACAAGATTGTTGACTCGCCGAGTTTCAGCACTAATCCAGTTGTGGATTTCCTCGTCTCGATATCGCCCGCATAGTCGGAGTCGCTGAATACCTGAAGCCGGTTAATTTGCTGAGCTGGGAAGTAAAGTCCATAGCTTTTTGTCCCTTTTAGGTACTTGAGAATCCTCTTGACTGCTTCCCAATGAATCTTTGCAGGGTCTTCGAGATATTGACTGGCCTTGTTGACAGAGTAGGTAATGTCGGGTCTTGTCCCGGTAGAAAGGTACATCAGGCTACCAACAGCCTGCCGGTACAGAACATTGTGTGCCTTTTTATCGCCGTTTTTGTGAAAGTCGATGCAACTCTGGGCATGCTGGTCAGCCGGAACAGCTACAGGATTCGCGTCCTCCATTTGAAGCGGCGAAGAACCTCATTTGCGTAGGCCTCTTGATGCAAAAAGATAGAGCCGTCGCTGAATCTTTCCACCTGCAAACCCAAATACATGCTGACCATGCCTGAAGTGATTCTGAACTCCTTGCTGAGTTCCTGGAACAATTGTTGCACTGATGATTTCTTGGATGCGGCCACAACTCCGTCATCGATGTGAATAGCCAGAATCAGTCGGTCATTTTCCCCTTTTCTCGTGAACACACACGGATCGGCACTTGTCGGGTAAAGTCCAAGTTTGCTAAGTGCCTCGCCAAAGCGCTGGTTCCAGCAGCGGAAAGCCTGCTTCAAACCATATAAACTTCGATTTAGCAGACAAACCCTAGGCGTTCCGTCCTCGAAACCTCGTGGTTGCTGCATGAAGACAGTCTCCTCGATGTCACCATAAAGAAAAGCCGTCTTGACATCGAATTGCTGAATATTGTTAGGAAGCGGCTGGTGGAGTAATAAATAATCTTTAGTTTGTTAATATAACAATTTATTAATGATACAAGTAATATACTTCGGTGCTTATTACTGAGCGGAAGGGAGCATACTGACTTGCTCCAAAAGGTAACATCCTATAGACGTGCGCAGACGTCTAATACAAGTATGTGTGCACATACAGAAGAGGATAATGTGGTAGCCTTGCATCAGTACACTCAAGGTATCACATGTACATTTCAAATAGAAAATCAACTACAACACTGAAGATATAAGTTCTCGGAAGCTGCAACAGAAAGTATAGTTCTAATGGAATCAAAACGAGTTACCGGGCTGAAAGTCTCATGGTAGTCGATTCCTGCGACCTGCTTGAATCCCCGTGCCACCAGTCTGGCCTTAAAACGCTGAATGCTCCCATCTGCGTTTCGTTTCAGCTTGAACGTCCATCTATTGTCGATCACCTGTTGATTCTCCGGTAGATCTACGAGTGTCCAGGTTTGATTTTCCAGCAGGGATTGATACTCCTCCTTCATTGCGTCCCTCCATTGACTTGCTTCGGGACTTGCAATCGCTTCCTCATATGTCTGGGGTTCAGACATAACTGCAGTTGAAATATAGGCATCAGAATATCTCGCGGGCATATGGATAGAGCGTCGGTCCCTCAGACCGTATCTGATCTCATCTTCCTGACTTCCTTGGTTGTCTATAGGAGGCAGAGCGTCGACAAAAACGATCGGCTCGTCGTTTTCTTCGTCGGCAATTTCCGGTTCTGCATTCCCCGGTCGGATCTCCCCCTCATCCCTGTGAAGCAGCACATTCTCAGTCTCTTCGGTCTCCTCAGTCTCCTCGGGATTCACGAGAATCTCGTCAACGGGATTTCTTTGATTTTCCTGACGGTCCTGGTATTTCTTTCCGGTGAAGACGACGTCTCGGCTGACTTTGACTATATTTTTCCCGGGAAACCACACTCGGTAACCTTTGCTGTTTGAGTCATATCCCACGAAGTACCCTCTTTCGGTTTTTACATTCCACTTCAGACGGTTCTCTTTTGGGATGTGTGTGTGTAGATTTCTTCCCCAAAAATGCGGAGTCCCTTCGGAGTAGATTTCCTTCCCAACCAGAGTTCGCTCGGAGTTGACGTCTTTTGCTCGGGAGTATATGGAACCGTTTTCTGATGGACTATACCATGTTTTCGGGTTAAATTCATGACTTCATGGTTTATAAACTCGAGTCCATTGTCTGATCTGAGAGTCTTAATTCCTTTCTCTAAGTGTTTTTCCGTCTTCTTGAAAAAATCCTCAAGGGAACGGCACGTCTCGGACTTCTGACTTATAAAATATGGTGTTCTCCAGTGACTATAGTCATCTTTGAGTAGAAGTAAATAGCGGGCTCCACCCAGGGAACTCTCCTGCATGGGACCGCACAGGTCTGCATGTACAAGCTCGCCTGATTTGACTGATTTTGTGCGACTTGTAGGAAAAGGTAGTCTGTGCATTTTTCCCATGATGCAGTTTTCACAACAGATTTCAGAATTCTGGAATGGGACCTCTGATTCCTTTAATATTTTTCTCACCTGATCAAGGTTTTGGTGTGCCATCCTCTCGTGCCAGATCTGTAGTGTATCGAGGGTTGCTATTTTGGCTTTCGGCTCGGCACTCTCCTGGATGACTCGGAATTTCATCTCAAATAGCTTGTTCCTTCTCTCTCCCATCGCAACAATAGTTCCTTGCTTGAGCAGTTTGCAAGTCTGAGTATCGGATTTATATGTTATACCCTTATCAAGGGTTGCACCTAGGGAAAACAGATTGTAATTTAATTGTGGAACATACAGAACATTTGCCAGGTATTTTCGAGTCCAAGATTTTCCATCGTAGGCAAGGATGTCAATTTCCCCGGAACCAATGACAGTAATGAGCTTTCCGTCTCCAATTCTCACAAATTTGTCCTCGTGGAATTGCTGGAAGTTTTTGAACCAATGGCGCTGGTGGGACATGTGATCGGTGGCGCCTGAGTCTAGATACCAGACGTCGTCGGGTCTCTCAACCCCAAGGGTGGTGGAAAAAGCCTCTCCGATGAGAGCCTCTCCTCGGCGTGAGCCCTGTCTCTCATTTGCAGCTCTTCTCTTGCGACAATCCCTCATCCAGTGCCCCGGTTTGCGACAATAGTGACAGGTACCTGAAACTCCCTGTTTCCTTACAGGTGCTCCTCGTGCTGTGAGGGTGGAGTTTTCTGAGCTCTCTTTTAGATTCATACGAGATTCCTCAATAGTGAGGCGTGAAACTAGGTTAGCGATTGTTCTTTCATCAGATTGGGTGGACTCCCATGCGCTAACAAAATGTTTATATGCCGGAGGCAAAGTCAAAAGAGTCTTGGTGATGATCATCTGCTCTGATATTGTCTCACCCATGTGGTGGAGGCGGTGAGCGAGGTTTTCAAGTCGAGCAACGTACGTGGCAATGTCGTCAGTCGAATCCTTGCGAATGCTATACCATTGCTGCATAAGCATATGAACACTCACCTCTGATTTTTGCTCGTAGACAGCCGTGAGCTTGTCCCACATGTCCTTCGCCTTTTCGCAGTTTATTATATGCAATAACGGTTTCTCGTCCACCGTCGTGGCAATCACACGCTGAGCTGCATTGTCCTTCTTTTTCCAGGCGGCGATGTCGCTTTCGAACGTCGCTGAATTCTCTTCTCCCTTCACGGGAAGCGGGAAGGTCCCGTCGACTACTCCCCACGAATCACAGGCCTTTAGTGTGATACGTACCTGGAATCTCCAAGTGGTCCAGTTTTCTGGGCCTCTGAGCCTCGAGATTCGGCTGATTTCGCTGTCCATGTCTCGACCAGAATTTTCCTTTATTTGCTCGTAGGCAGAAAATTTTAGTACAGCGCGAGACTTTAATACCCGGATTACTTTGTAAATTTATCTCTCGAATACCACTGGGTCCTGGGCCCATAACCTGTTGAGTGGAAGCCAGGAGAAGATAAAAACAAGCCAGTACAAAGTAACTTAAAGCGTTTTATTCAAACAGCGCACGTGTCCAGTACAAAAGTTGGGTAGAGAGACTAAGAAGAAGATACATTGACAAGGTGAAGCCAGCAAAGTGCCATCTGGCACCAATGTACCAATTTCTCAATAATATTCTTACCTTCCTAGCCCCAGAATTTCGAAAGCCTGGAATACGTTTCATTTTGCGAATGCATTGATTTGGTCTAAAAAGTGACAGCACCTCGCTGTCGTCCCCTCTTTAGACGTTTCGGTTATCACTTGTCATTTGTCAAAGTGTGTTTGTTGATAGAGCTGCGCTGTGGCAAAGTAAATCCGATTTTCTGAAGTTCCTGACAGGAAATAAGCCTAATTTTGCAGGAAAACGAGCGATGAACTTGAACATCGAGCGCAGGAAAACCGAATGCAACGCCCTGCCGAAGGGCTGGCAGCGGGAGGAGGTCCTGCGGAAGACGGGGCTCTCTGCTGGGAAGGTCGATGTTTACTATTACAGGTATGGCGTTCCTCACTGGGAAGCACCCCCGGCAGTCACAAATTTTCTTGCCCTGTATTTAAGTCATGAAGCCCCAAAGCAGCTAGTCACTTGGATGCTTGTTGCTTCTAGTACAGGCAAATTGGATTTTAAAAAAAGCTGGATAGAAGGAAATATTTATATAAGGTTGATTTTATTTAGAATGAATTGTTAGCGCGGTTAAAAATAAGGACAAAAAAGTCCCCTCCAACAACCTCTTGTATCACAAACAGTCCCTTCAGCAGGGTCTTTTGTTAAATTTCAGAATTTTTCCAGATTTGGTTACTTTCGACTTCCGCCGCTCTGGACCAAATATCGTCCTTTATATTTAGCATATATTTTTCAGAATAATCAGCTTTATTCTTGACTCCAGCGGAACTTAAATCCCATCGAGACGTAAGACAATTTAAAGTAGGTTGGAAATTTCAGAAAACTGAAAATTGAAAATATTCTAGGCAGTTTTTAGATTTCCTTCATTCTGAACAGATTTGAATTCCATCAGAATCAATAATAGAAATGAATATAAAAATTAATTTTTTAAGGCACAGCCCTGCTTTTCTACGGGCACCTGGCACCCTGTTTTTGCAGATATATTCCATAAAATTCCAGATTCTGCTTAAGGAGGAAGATCAGCACTAAAATTTCGAAAAAAATCGATTTATTTTTTCACATAAACTCAACTCTTTTTTTTACACTATTTTGAAATAACACAGTCCAAGAAAAACCTTCGATTCGTCGTTGTCAGCCTGCATGAAGTAAAAATGCCTTTGACGATTTTTTTGATGAGTTAAAATTACGAAAATTCTCAGAAAATAGTCCATCTATTAAAAACATTACACCGAGTGAAAATCTTCATTAGATACTAGAGAATTTTTCTAATGAGGGCAGCGATTTTAGGTGATGTCGTAAAGATAAGTCATTATTATATAATATTTCTAATAAGCATTTTAAAGTTTTTTTGTGAAAAATATGCGAAAATAGAGAATCCTTTCCACCCTCCACTCCCCCTTATTTCCGAAACTACTGGATCTAACATTTTGAACATCAGAGAATATTACGCATTACTTGAAGTTTACAGGAAAAATATAAATATGTTATGCGCGCGAGTCGAACTCACGCTTGACCGGTTTTTCCGTTTTGTAATATACTACTAATTTTATTTTATGTGATTTATTACAGCTAAAGGCATTAGTGTCAATCTCAGAACTTTAATAGTTAAATTTTTCTACATGGTTCTTCCAATTAAATATTTTTCGTCTTTTTTATCTAACTCAGTTTTTGGATAATAGAGAACATACCATTAATTTTTCTGTTTCAAACATAATTTTTATGCACAATCTTCTTTTTTAGGAACTGATCTACTGTGTTAGAAAATAGCTGATAGTATTTCAATATTTTAGGGATATGCTCTTACTTTCAAAACTCTATATCTCGAAAACAGTGCCACTAAGGAACTTACGATAAAATTTTATGTGATGAAATATTAATGTCGCAATCCTTGAATCTTAATAGCATTCTGTATTAGAAATCAAACACTATGTCTTTACGATAATAAGGCGTGCAATAGCGATTTCTTCTTTTTCGTCCACCATTTGCTTTAATTTTGAGACCTTATTATCCTACATAGGATTTTAGTTAATTTAATAATAGCTGTGTTTTTTTGTCTATTCAGAATATAAGGAAATAATCCCTTGAAGACTTAACATTTTGTTATAACATCAAATGGTCATTTTTAAATCAAAAATTACTCTGAAAAATGTTCAGTTCAAGATTTTTAAATTTGCATGGATGAAAATCACGACAATTTCATGCACATTTTCAAAAATATCAACTCTTTATTCTGGATAGCTGTTAGTAAAATTCCGTTCAACAACAAATATCTTTTAAAAAAAAGAAGCTAATGTTTAATTTTATTGGAAATACAAGAAAATTAAACGAAGAAAAAAGAGTTAAGATTTGTATAAAGAGACTAATTTTAAAAACTTAAATTAAGAAAAAATTAAATTATCCAGAATTAATAAGCGATTATGAAAAGAGAAATTCAGGCTTTTTTGCTCCTTATTTTTAACCCCGCTAATGATTCATTATCACAGAAAAAATATCAACCTTATATAAAAATGCTTCTTCAAGTCCTAATTTGCCTGGACTATTCACACTTTGAATTAAAGTGCTTGGTAAATGACGAAGAAATTTGCAATTTTTACTTTTATGACTTGCCTCACAGTCCCACCGGGAAAAAAATCGAGAATAAGCCACAGCTAGCTCGACAGCTGGGCGACGTCCTCGATGTATCAACGTTTGATTTTCGTACTGGCAAATTATTACCACACGCCCAACAAATTTCCGTACAACGAACAGCGAGCTCCCTCAAACGAAAATTACCCGCTGGAACGACGGCTATTTGTAATCCTACCAGTAGTAGTATGTCGTCAGCATTTCGCCATCATCTAGAACTCAGGTAGCATGAGACACTTCCTCGAAAATATAATTGTTTTAGCTACCTTTTCACATGCTCACACATAGCCTTTTTAATATGTTTCGATGCAAAAATACAAAACAAAACAAAAAAATAAAAAAATAAAAAATTTAAGCCCTCCCGTGGAGAATAAAAACATTGGCTCAGACACGTTTTGTTTGTTGTGCTGTTTGATTTTGACTTGCATTTCACAAGTATCGATGTAGCATGCTTTCTAGTTCTAGAGCATAAAGTGTTCAAGAAATTTAAATTGGTTCGTTTTACTTGTAGTCGAGGGATGCGGAACGATATATCGCTTGTGCCCCCGATCCGCCAAACTGCCTCTATATTCAAGCAGCCAGTCACTGCGGTCAAGAATCAAGAAGGGAAGGTCAAACATGACCTAAAGAATGTTTCGCAGGAGAAGCCCAAACAGCTCTTTTGGGAGAAGCGTCTCGAAGGTCTCAGAGCTTGTGATATCAGCGGAGCGGAGTACGAATCCATAGATCTTCCAAAGGGTATAAAGCCCGTGGGGCCAAACGTTGCAGAGCACACAGTACTCCAATCTGTCGCGACAGCTTTGCATGTCTCAAATCAGCCGGTGACTGGACAAACTGCTTCGAAAAATGCCCTCACTACCAATTCTGGGGTGTTTCTCAACCCCGAGCAGCCCCTAATGCATGTGATAGGTATCACAGAGGAAGACATCTGTAAGCAAGAGGAGCGCGTCACATTGGCCCGGCGGAGACTT
Source organism: Dysmachus trigonus (assembly GCA_949715965.1). NCBI lineage: Eukaryota > Metazoa > Arthropoda > Insecta > Diptera > Asilidae > Dysmachus > Dysmachus trigonus. The sequence continues at coordinate 20,587,880 of OX454320.1, forward strand.
CAAGAGGCTCTAAAAGGTTAATTTTTAGCTGAATTGTCGTTTTAATTTGTAATTTTTTTAAACGAAAATAAATTATTATTGTAAATTTCCTATTACTGTAGTTTCGTTCAGCCCTAAAGTACCCCACACACTTACCAACTTGTTGGGCAACTGTAGCTCAGCGAGAAGTTGTGATGATAGGTTGGAGCGTGTGTGGGATTGCTGCGATCATAATCTCCAGTCGGAGACTAAGTTGGGCGATTGATGTCTGCGCAACATCTACTTGCAGTTGGCACAATCTAATTGGTATGTGGATGATGCACAACATTTTAAAATAATATAATTTAAGCAAAAAAACTTTTATTTATGGAATATGAAAAGTGTCTGGAGTTCAGCAAGAAATAAATAATTGATTAATAAAGGGGGTGTAATCCTCAAAACACAAAAAGTATATTTTTCCTTAAACTACTCTGAGTTTTAATTGTTTTTTTTCGGCTTTATTATTTCATACTTACATAAATTTAAGTACTTAAGGGTTTTGGGGAATGTTGACTTATAATCTGCTGTCCAAATTTAGAAATTCAAAATGGTGACAGAAATTTCTCTATTTAATTGGATTTTAATGAAAATTAGTACAACGATTATGTTAAGGGCAGTGATTTTGAATATTAACAAAAAACAGATCCAAAATGGCGACGAAGGATTGTAATGGAAATTCGTACAATGATTATTTTAAGGTCACTAATTTTGAATATTATCGAAATTTGCAAATCCAATTTTGCGACTTAAATTTTTGTTTTAATTTTTTGTAGTTATATTCTATGAATAGTTCGTAAGTACTATATATAGTATATAAAACATTAAAGTCTGTATAGAGTATGTATAATTTACTGTTATAAGATATGAGCGACAACGACTTTTTGTGCTTTTTTTTTGTGTATTCTTCGGTTTATTTTGAACTTTTTCACTTTGTTATGAATTTGTTAATACTACAATAGGTTAAACAATAAATAAACTCTCTATAATTCAATTATATGAGACATTAGATCGTTGTGGTGGTCAGAAGACACACTTAGGCCATTATAGGCCCATTGTGATACCGACCGATTTTCCGACCAAACTTTCTGGTGGGAATTGAACCATTACATTAGAATCAAGGTCTTTTTTTTTTTTGCTTTTTATATTGTTCTGTTTTAAAGCTGTACTTTTTGAATAATTCATAAGTACTATAATCGATTAAGCTATATATATGTTGAATTATAGTAGACCCGCCTATAACACGGTAGATACGTTCCGTGTTGTACGAGTCACTTAAATTATACAAATACAAAAGTCCACAGATCAAGCCGATTAACTTATTTGTTATATTTTAAATAACTTTCTTTGATAATCAGGCTTATGACACTATATGGCAACAATGGCCGTTGAATAAGAAATATTGTTTTTACCAGAAATCGAGCTAACACCTATTTTAAGAAAATTCAACAAGCCGTATACTCCCTATGCTGAAAGACTTCTTACCCTGAATTTGCCTAGACACGATGAGAGAAGACTTTATCTTAACGAGAGCGCTCTGTATCGTACATTTAACGGGCTTTTAAGCACTACCTTACTTGACGAACTTAATATTCGCGAACACATTACAGTTTCTACTGGCAAATACATCATCGCATCGTCTCCAGAGAAACTATAACAGACTCCAAATTGGTCCTCTGAACTGATCTCATTTCACTCATTTAAGCAAACTGTTTGTAATAAAATTAATCTGTAACATTGTATGTCCACCTTAGCTAATTTTTAGTAAATTATTATTTATTTTTATTCTAACCTTTGTTATTGTTTTGTGTAATAGGGAATTTTTATATGTATTTCTATACGAAACGATTCTTGCTAAATAAATAAATACCATGTTATACGAACCTCTGTTAGCATGTTATATAAACAAGGTCACTATTTTCCCGCCGTGTTCTACGAATCCGTCTTGCACATCAATGCTTCGAATTATTAAAAAGATAAAACACAACAAAATACAAGAAGAAGTCGTTAATAAGATTGTATTGAATACAATTCCAGTGACTGTAGAATTTACGAATTAAAAAAACGAAAAAACAGAAAAAAATATCGTTTAAACTACATAGTTTACAAGATTTTTGTTCTCTTAAAAAATTTACTAAGTATGTTATTACGAAGATTCCCTGATGTCGAAAAAAAAAATAATAAAAACATTCCATCACGAACGTTTTCAAGAAAAATTTAGTTAAAAATTTAAAAAATCCGTATTTTAGCCATTTAAAAATTATTTTTTAAAAAATAAAGCGATGTCGTAGCTGTCCCAAACGTAGTTTAAACGAATGCTTAAATTATATACTATAGTTATAAAATATCAGTTAATTAAAACCTTTTTCAAGATTTGTTGGGGAGAAAAGATTTTCATTAGAGTTTTACTCCAACATACCGTTGGTTAATTTCATTTATATGGCAGAGGGAAGATTCATGAAAAATTCATTTCCTGAATAAATCTTAATAAAATTTACTAATAACATATCATAAAGCTCTAGTTTAGAATTCAACCTTTGATTAGACTTACATTTCGAGCTGCTACGAATCGCGAATGTTTTGCATAAAAATCTGTTAACATTTTCAACGATCAACTCTTTGAGCTTTCTCATTTGACTCCTACACGGCACCACGACCGCTAGGAAGCCGCTGCTCGCGAAAAGTTGCCTTTCTCCCGGCAGGCTGTCAATTTGCCTGTTTACATCGGTCCGAGACTTGACGTAACTTTGGATTGACTCATCGGTCCGCCTCTTCAGGACGGAGGGCAGTTAGTTTTCTGTGGGGTTTTGTGGTCCAGTCGGTCAGTTTTCCGCTGTGTTTTCAAGCAACAGCAGGCAGGTACTATTCTGCGTCTAGAAACAATAATTGTCCTGAAATATAGCGCCGCTCCGGAGATAAAAAGTTAAAACAGTTGATCTTCATCCCAACATCATCAGTCTTTTCATGCACAAGTAGCCTGCGTGTTGTCGGCAAAGTCTCCCCGAAAAAGTGATGAAACAATTGCAATAAGTAAATCGAGTCAGTTGTCCTTTGCGCCAGAATGGAAGAGGTGGATAACGCCAGCGAATCCAGCGACGATGTCGGCTCTTTCTGGGGATACCAAAGTGAAATTTCAGTCGAGGAGGATGAGGACACTTCGAGCAGCACTGAGGTGAGTGACGACATGAAGACGATGCTCCGACTATTCCGACAGACAGACAGACTCTTGGGGAATTCCATTCCCTGCACGTCTGACGATGACTGGGTGTAGGAGCTATTTTTGGTAAAGTGTTCTGCATATTTGTCCACACTAGACATTAGCTACATATTTACATCGATTGTGAAATATCTTATCAGAAATAAACAAAGTTCTAGGAAGTGGACCGAACTTTCCCTCCCATCTGAATGTGTCATTAGATGAACAGTGCTGATAAATTGGGAATATTGCCTGGAAATAACGAACGTTTAAATTATTGTCAGTTTACTTTGTTGCAAAATTATAAATCTCTACAAATAGTTTGCAAAATTATAAATCTACACAAATAGTTTGAGATTTTCCTATTTCGCAATGAAATTTTGTAAAAACTTTCTGCAACGGAAGATTCTCACCAACAACTAAAGTGAAAACGATCATACGTTTGCTCTTCGCGGATTTCCCCCTATTTAGTGTGTTCCCGCGTAATGTTAAAAAATCCCAATATTAAGAGTTTTGTCCCGATATTTTTATTGAGAATATAAAATTTTCGATGAGTGTTATAGCAGCATGAAAATCTTTTAAATTCAAACTTTATTGGGCACTATTTAAGTTGGAAAATCACTATCACTTGTGTTTACAGAAAGAAAGAAATTTGTAACAAGTCAACACTTTTTAAATGTTTTAGCTTACAGAGGTTCATTAATACGTAGATGTACTGTACACGTTTAATAATATCCTTTTTATGTACAAATAGTAATCCATGATTGGGCTTAATAATCCATAATTGGTCTTAACCGAAATAACAGAAAAAGAAACAATTTTCTGTTAAAAGGAGAAATGTTCAAAGAAATATGGCCCATTCTATAAAATCTCAGAAAAATATTAAGCAAGAAAATGCAACCTCCTTCATACTTCAATATTAAGTTGGAATACCGATTTACATTTAGATTGCGTAGGCGTTGGCATCACTTAACAGAAGTGTTGAACCAAATTCTCTACACTTTCCCATCAAAGATTCAAATTTGATGGCTTGTCGCCCCGAATTTTGTTCCCCATATCTTTCCAGGTGTTCTCAATAAAAAGTTCTCTAAAAGTGTTATTCGCTTTTCGATAAGACTTTGCTTGACTAATCGTGAATAATGCTTCGGATCGTTGTCGTACATTTACTTCCAAGTAATTGGAATTGTTTTTTGGTTTGGCGTGCGTCGAACATAGGTTTTATCGGATGCAATGCTGGTAAACTTGGACTAATTAATAACTTCACAAAGTATTTTCTAGAACGACATCGGTTTATTCACATGAGTCTAACCGAATTAAACTCTTTTTGGCCTATGCCTTTCCGAAACTGTAGTCTTCTTCTTTTCGATGTTTGTCCATTTAATTCTGTTTTCATAAGACGACGACAAAAAAAAACGGTCTACAATTCAATATTAAAGGACCCCGCAAATTTCTTATGGAAAATGGGTTTCACTGAATTTTCTTCAAAATTAGCATAGTGATAGTTTTCAACGTGCTGATCAAAAGTCTCAATGGGCACGAAGTCATCCTATGATTAGTTGCGGAGATATTGAGGGGTGAAGCGTGAGACATTTGCTCTACACCCAAGTAATAAAAAAATTTCGCGATTTTTTTACACGAAAACGATCAACTTTACAAGAAAATTCTATATAACAGAAAATACTTTAAATGAGCCAAAGAACACGCGTGATTTTTTTCAGAATTTTTTCGACTATTTTTGGTTTTTTGGATTTGGCCAATTTTTGAAAAATCCAAAAATAGTCGAAAAAATTCTGAAAAAATTCACGCGTGTTCTTTGGCTCATTTAAAGTATTTTCTGTTATATAGAATTTTCTTGTAAAGTTGATCGTTTTCGTGTAAAAAAATCGCGAAATTTTTTTATTACTTGGGTGTACAGCAAATGTCTCACGCTTCACCCCTCTATATCTCCGCAACTAATCATAGGATGACTTCGTGCCCATTGAGACTTTTGATCAGCACGTTGAAAACTATCACTATGCTAAGTTTGAAGAAAATTCAGTGAAACCCATTTTCCATAAGAAATTTGCGGGGTCCTTTGTTGTTAATATCCTTTTTTATTTCGGGAGAAATTATAAAAGGATCAGATCTGCACAAGCGAACAATCGTTCGATCCATATAGATAGTCGGTTTTTCTTGGTGGCGGATTTCGAATTTTGTTGTTTGTGGTCCCTTTTATTTTTACATGTTTAACCACTTCGGTGCGAGCGTCGACTATAGTCGACATCCAGTTTATCTGCTGTGCAGTTTTAATGGGTAGGTTCAGCTGACTACGAATCCTTACCCTTTGTCAAGATCCTAGGAGAAATGATTATAGCACACTTGTGATTCATTTAAATAAAATTAATTAGTACAATTTCCACAAAATATCATGTGGAGAGTGAGTGTCGGCTGTGTGATAATTTTCACGGCTGGTGAACGCCGTACCGAAGTGGTTAATAGAGTTTTGTAAAAGCTTGCAGGACAATCTCAGAATTTTAGTCTTCTTGAGTGGACCTAGCGCGGCCATCACTATGTACTGAGATTTTCAATCGCGTTTCTCTCGGTAATTTTTTTCGAGCTGGTACAAAAACTCGGAGACTAATAACACAAATCTACAATTGGAACTTTTTATTCTCTCCCTCGGATTTTTTTAGCTGTTTTTGGAGCTCCTGATTACGAATATGAACTCCATTTTTCTTCATCACGTAGGGTTTTTAAAAAAAAGTAAAAAACTATATTGATAGTGAATGAAGGTCAGTACTGGAGCACACTCATGAAAAACGTGCTATTCAGAAGATCTTAGTTGCAGATAAATCATATTTTATATGTAACCATAGCTGAGGGTGCAAGCTCTCATTTGAATTTCGCTTTGAGTTCTAATAACGCTCCATTTTTTGTTTATACAAATCGTTACCGAGGTATCGAACAGACAAATTTTTTTCAAAAAATACAATTTTTCGGCCCGTCACAGCGGTGTTCCCCCTTAAGCTTTTGTTCAGTCGGAAATTAGATTAGAAACCAAAAAAGTCAGGTCAACGGTGGATAGAAATATTTAACCACTTTCGATTTAATGATTTAAATTTTAGTAATCTTAAGTTTCTGGTTGGAAAAATGTTAGAATTTTCGACAATTTCGCAACATATGAAAACACCGGTCTAGCAGGAGTTCGACACGCGCGCTGTGCTATACCATATTTTTTAGAATTTCTAGAAATCTATTAATATAATATTAAAAGTAAATTAAATATTAATTGACTAAAGGTTTTCTTTTACAATTTGTCCTAGTTTTTCCACCAGAAATTAAGGTTGCTTGAAATAAAGTGTGTTCATTATGGCAAGAATGCATTTCATTTTATTTGTTGGTTGTTCCATTATAAATACTAAATAGTACCAAATAGGTACTAAATGATTGCTAAATATTAACATAAATGTTGCTAAACTTGATCTCAAAGGATCCGCTTTCGGATATCGCTTCCCAAACCATTAGATTTTATAAAACTAAACACTAAAGAGTTCTTTAATCTTTCTGCTTTCGTATCTCTTTATAATTCCCTTGGAACATTTGCCCTAAAATATTCTAATTGCTTCATTGCTATGATGTCAATGCTTTAATTGTTATATTAATAGGATTGAATCGGTTCAACACTGCTTCATCAGATTTTTATTATTTAAATTGATTATCATCTTATGCATCTAGATGCAAACTCAATATTGTTTATAAAAAAGTTCAAAACTATTGTTTTAAGTGGAATTTTTTTTTATGAAAGGCTTTAGAATTTAATGACAAATATTTTCTGTTTGAAGCAGCTCCTAAGTTTTCAATGGTTATGCTTCGGTTTTTCACGAACTTTGGTTACAATAATGTGAGAGAAATTTATCGTATAAAAGCAAAAAATGAGATATAGATTACTTGACTACAAAGAAGCAAACAATTTAACTCTGTTTTATGGACTGTGAAAGGTTCAAACTTAAACGTATTAACTTTTCAGATCATTTAATTGTCTACTTTCATTTTTTATTTATGAAAGGAAATTTTTACTTGTGCGTTGACAAACATCGAAATAAATACAACCGCAACAACATATAATGTTTAAGTTATAGCATTTACTAGGTACTAAATGTTGAATATCTATTTTTATTTTTGTGTCTACGTTTCATTTTTAGGGCTCGGATATAGCCCATGAGCTGCTTTCTGGTTTGAATCCGTTCCGTGAAACACAAATGGTAAGTAAATTGCCAGAATACGCCAATTTAGTTTGTATGACAAAGAATCTTCTTTGCAGTTCTGTGATATTACGCTTAAAGCTGATGATATAGTGATTCCCGCCCACAAAATTGTTCTATGTGCTTGTAGCCCCTATTTTAGTGCAATGTTTAGCGGTAAGAGGATTTGGTGCATTTAAAGTCCCGTAATTTAGTGGAATCATTAATTTTAGGACAATTTAAAGAAAGAGATAAGGAAGTCGTCGAAATAGAGGAGATCGACGGGAAGTACTTGAGGCTGATGATAGATTATATTTATACAGGAAACCTGCATGTGACGCCTGACAATGTACGTAGCATTTTGGATGTTGCAAATTTTCTTCAAATAAATTCCGCACAAGAAATATGTTGTGAAACGTTGAGCGAAGAAATTAAAGTAAGCAATTGCCTAGAGTTTATGGAGTTTGCCGGTAAGTCGACCCCAACAGCTTGCTTGTAATATTTTTTGTAAATTGTTTTATACACAGGTAAACGTCGTCTTAAAACGTTATTCCACAAAGCCACAAGATGTGCTGCCAAACATTTTTTTGAGATTTTGTCCAAAAAAGAATTTTTATTGTTAGAATTTGAAGAGGTATGCAAATTTGAAGAGACATTCATATCGGCGTTTAGTTGCTTAGAGGTCGCAAATTATATAGAACTGTTCGTTTGTTTCAATCATATCTATATAATGCAAGTAGAGATTCTACATATAAGTACTTTTTAGTTTTAGCTTTCCGCCGGACGGTCAGAACATTGATATGAATGTGTCTTTTCGAACCCAATAATAAATTTGAAACTAACAATTTTTTCTCTGTAGTTTGACGCTTTCCTGCAAGAAAAAGAATTGCGGAAATATTCAGACGATATAATTTTGTCCGCTCTTCATCGATGGGTTGAACATTCTCCCAAAGATCGTCTGCAATATCTTTCTGAGTTGCTCTGCTACGTGAATCCAGGACACGTAACAAAAGAATTAGTCGAAAAATCCGAGTACCTTAAGACGAACGTTTCCTGCAAGCCCTGGATTGAGGAATCAGAAAAGTTGATTCCAACAGATTGGTACCTTTACATCTTCAACAAATTAGGGTACTATACTGCGGAAAAAGTCGTCCTAGATACAAAAGAAGGAGTTAAATTAAAACGACCACCAGTCGAGATGTGTCAGAGCAGCTACACAGGATACGGAAGCACAATTTTCATGCATGGAGGATGGGTGTCCACGGAAGGCTTCACGGACAAATCCTACTTTTATAATGCGTACAAAAATATTTGGAATGAATTTATTCCTTTAACTGTAGCACGCGCAAATCATCGAAGTGTTGTTCACGACGGCTCTCTGTATATTGTCGGGGGATCAACCAACAGGAACTCTTTCTCCACTGTTGAAAGGCTGGACTTGGGTTCTGGTCGATATGTTTCCACAAAAAGCTTATCGACGCCCCGGGCTTCCTTTGGTTTAGCTTCTCTCGGTAATTGTTTCAATTGCATACATTTCAAATTTTAGGTTTATACATTTTTCACAAGCAATTTTTAGACCATCTACTTAAATAACTGTTTCTTCGTGAAATCAAATTAGTCAGTCAAATGCGAAACAAGATTCCGTACCTTACAAAGGACCATCACTGTGATGGTCTAAAAGATAGGAATTTTTTTTTAATAACCTGTTCTGATTTTCGTATTCGTACGAACGAAATAAATATTTTCGACTGTTTTTGTAGAGCTCAGGGCTCTAAATCGGCAAATTTTCAATTCAGTATAAGAGTCAGAATACATCACGATACGACACTGAGGATTTTGGAAATTTATAACTTTGGTACGAACTTAGTTTCAGTCAGAATGCCTTAAGTAAAAAATCAAGGATTGTGGGATAGGTATGTAATTACAATAATCTTGAATTGTATTTACAAACTTTTTTTTGTAACGACAAATTTCCTCCTGAAAAAAGTGATTTTTTCGAGTTTCGTATATTACATATAGGTGAATTGCCTTCTTATAAGAAATTTTCCATATAATTCAGCTATTTCAGACAAAACGAAGTGGCAACTAATGTTGCAAAGAAAGCAACCAGAAAGAAATCGGGAAATTGGAAACGAAATGATTAGTTTCGCTCCTCACAAAAAGGCCTTAGCTTTTAGAAAAGTTACAAATATCAAATTCAAAAAAATCGTAGCTCTAAAAAACTATATAGTTAATAATTTTCAACAAGATGCAGTTATTAAAAAATATGTAGCTAAAAAGTGTTTTGAAAAATGAATAATGCCTTTGGTTTTGATGAGTGTATTTAAAGGAAATTTAATCTCCTATTTTCCAATTTTTAGCTAATAGTCTCTACGTTATTGGGGGTAACGACGGTGAGGAATACCTGTCCTCGGTGGAAAGATATGATCCAAGAGAAGGGTTTTGGGAAACATTACCCGACACATCTTACAGTAGAGCTAATTGCAGTTCCGCAGTGCTTGGGAACAGTATTTATTGCAGCATGGGACCGGGCAATGCATTAGAAAGATTCGACGTTAAGGCAAATGAATGGGTTTACATACAAACCCTTTCCGAGCAGTAGGTTTTTTAAGTTTTTTAAGAATTTCCTCAATTAACTTTTTCCTATTTCAGACACCCCAAGGAAATGTTTGCAGCAGATAATGAACTTTACGGCATATTCCATAAAAAGATATGTAAATATTTAATAACGAAAGGAAAGTGGCGAGCTTACCGGCGAATATATCCGTTCACCGACTATGCGACGGCTGTTCCTCTTCTAATTTGTTGATTGTTTTTTATAATTAGTCTGTTCCATGTTACCTGCGGCTTAAAATTTATTTGTTTTCAATTTTAATAAAAAGCTCCCCTTAAACTTAAATACCCTTCGTATTTTTTCTTTATATATGGTTGTACGAGTTTTCAAAAAGAGGTTATTAATTTGAGTCGTATGTATCATATTTTTTTATTAAGGTTCAAATTCAAAATTGCGGCCAATTTCAATTAGATTGAAATCTTTAAAAAAAAAAAGGTATTGGAATTTTTGGGCTGTCGATTTAAAATTCAGTACCCAATATTGAAATTAACGTCTTTTGATTTTAAATTTTACTGAATTTTTATAAAAATTGTTAGTAGGGTCTTCTTGGGATCGCTAATTTCAAATTAGGTACCGAATTTTAAAAATCCATAATGGAGGATGACCTTTTACATTATCTTGAAGTATATTAAAGGGTGGCCCATCGGGTACGTCAGATTTAATTTTAAAATGCAAAGCAGTAAATTATTATTTAATTAAGCAATTTTTATAGATTTATAAAGTAGAAATATTGAGATGAATTACAGAATAAGATGTTGGTCAAATGGCTGCCGCGACTGTGCTGACTTGCCCTGACCTTTTTGATCAAATTTCTGAAGGCTTGTTCTAAGTCCGTTGGCTTAATTTCAGCAATAACGCGTTGGATTTCTGTTTTCAACTCGAGAATAGTTTGTGGTTTGTTAGCATATACCTTGGACTTTACAAAACCCCATGGGAAAAAATCGCATGGCGTCAAGTCGCTAGATCTAGGAAGTTACACAATTTTATTTGTCTGAAAATGTATTATCCCTCCGCACTCGAGGACTGACCGCTTTGCAAAACAAGTAAATTATTAATTAATAACATCTTACCTAACTTAAAAAAACTACAAACAGGATCTTTATTTTCTTCGGTATCGTCGCCCTGTATTTATTACTCTCTGTCTTATCGTTTTCATGCCAACCGTGCCTGCACGTCGTCTTGCCAATAAATTCATCATGCCAGGTGTGCTGGCAGTCCGAGTTCAAAGGATTAATATTATGTACTTTTGAAAGTCTATTCGCAGATTGATACATTTTTTAAAAATCTCGATCCTGACATTCGTGTATATTTTGTCCTTTTCCAGTTCATCTTCAATCACAGATAAATGATTGATCAGTGAACACATGACAAAAAAGTGTTGAGGCACAGAATAAGCAATCGTTTTTCAATTTAAAAAATTCAATATTGCGAATTACAAATGACTAATGCAAAATGTTGTTTAATTCTCGCAAAAAAATGAACGTAGAAGTATTCTGGGGTGCCTAATTTAAAATTTAGACACCAATTTCGGAATTTAAAATTGATAGTTCCAACACTACAGACTAAAATTAGAAATTTGGTTTAACAAATTTTAAGTGTTTATTTTGAAAGTTGTGTTGTTTTGTTAAAGCTATTTTTAAGAGTTTGCGCACGTTAACTGAAACATTCAAACATATGTATCGTATGTATGTATATTACATTAAAACCAAAACCTTTTTCAGTCAGAAAAGTTAGAACAAAAGATATACTCTTAATCAGTTTTTCTGTATCTTAATCATTGATGTGTAAATTCCGAAAATCCTATTGGAGATTTAAGGAGCTTTCGGGGCGCTAATTTAAGATATAAACTCCGTTTTTATCTAGCGCGTAAGATTAACTCAGGAACAGAGTCGACAAATACTCAAAAACTGCAAAATCGCACTAAAAAATGATATTTTTTGCAAAAATTGTACGAACTGGAGTTTTTTGAATATTTTTTCTTTTCGTAATCAGCACCACAAAAATACCAAATACAGTCATTAAAACTCAAACAGGTACAGTGCTGTGCAAAACATTTGCAACTAAAATCATAGTTTATTACAGATCATTATAAAATTTCCTAAACCACTGATACCAAAAAAAATTTTACAGTGCATTATTCTTTATTATGTCTATTTTCCAGATATAACAATAGCAGAATGTAATATCCCATAATAAGGGAGCAATATCCAGTTTTTTATTCAACGTAACAATTTTGCCTGTGCAAAACATTTGCAACTTTATATATCAACAAATACTTTTCTCGGAATAAATGAGAATTGGCAGTACTTTGTTAGTTAACTGTTATTTTCTATTCCATATATAGTTAATAAAAAATAATAAGAATAATTTTCTATTCCGATCCAACTACTGCAGGGCATATAATCCAGTCTGTCGGTCAGGTCCATGCGCGGAAGTGTATTATTAAAATATTTTTTTTCCTTTAAACGCAATTAAACTAAAAGTTCGTAAAATGGGAGTAATTAATTTTACAACGAAATAAAAAACCGAATAAAATAGTTAAATCCACCATATCCAGAATTATAAGCAATTTTAAAAAGACTGGGACTATTGAAAATATTCATAAAGGGTGGTAGACCAAGGAAAACGACAAAGGCTGAGGATCGTAGAATTTAAATTTTAATTAAATCTCGGCCTTTCCTCAGTTCAAGGTACTTAGGTAAAAAACGAATAAAACCTGGATGTGGATCCTTCGACAGTAAGAAGACGAACCATAGAAACCGATCTTAAGAGCTACAGGCCAGAGAAAAAGCCACTACTTTCCGAAAAAAATGGCTGAGCTCGACTTGTCTTTTCTCGAAGTCATTTAGAATGGCCCCTAGAAAAATGGAGAACTGTCCTTTTTTCGGATGAGTGTAAGTTTAACTTAGTTTGGCTAGATGGAGGGCAAAAAGTAGGACGACAGACGAACAAACGACTAAATCTGCGATAAACTGTGGTAACTGTGAAGCAAGGAGGTGGTAATACAATGGTCTGGGGGTGTTTATCAGCTCAGGGCGTGGGACCTCTTTACGAAATACCACGGATAATGAAAGCGGAGGATTACAAAAACATTATGGAAAATGTTATGCTCCCTTACGCAGAGGAAGAAATGCCCCTGCGCTGGCGCTTCGAACAGGACAATGATCCCAGGCACACCTCTAGACTTCTTCAAGCTTGGTTTTCGCAGCAAAACATTGAAGTTTTGAAACGGCTCGCACAGTCCCCAGATCTCAACCCCATAGAAAAGCTATGGCAACTGGTTAAGAAGAATATGAGGGGTTAATTTTACAACAACCGTGACGACCTCTTTAATGGTATAAAAAAGGCTTGGAATGATATAACTTCTTTACATATTGGGTCGCTATTTAATTCTGTGCCAAGAAGATGTGCAGCAGTTATTGTAAATAAAGGCTATTCAACCAAATATTAATGATAATACATATTTAAAGTCGCCAACATTGTTAATGTCAATGAGTTGCAAATGTTTTGCACAGTCATTTTTGTATCTTAGTATGAAAAAACGAATATTTCTCCTTTTTTATTGAATAGTTACCTTTAGTTTTTTAATATTCTTAAATTAGATATTATAAAGAATAAAATACTGTATTAGCTTTTTTGTTTTTAAGAATTTAAATTTTGTTGTAGTAAGATATAGAAAATTGGCGTTTTAGTTGCAAATGTTTTGCACAGCACTGTATATATGTCTTAAATTTTTTGCAAGAGTCTGTAATTTATTTGGTATGTCGTTAGGACAACATCTTAATTTGCATAAGTTCAATTATTTATTTTATACCTTTATTCTAGAGTTAATTGTAAAATGTATGTAAACTATATATCATCAACTCTTTTTTTCTATTTATATTATTTTGATATTGTAGAGTACTTTTAAGGTCAGGCCATTGTACTAATATTGTTTCAATAAATTCAAATTTAAATTTAGCTAAACATAAGTATGTTGTTTATAAGTTTTTAGATAACTTTTCCTACAAAGAAATATTTTAGTGCCTGCTACTAACTTGCTTTTCAAAATTGTCTGTTTAAAATTATTTAAACCATTTTTCTTAAAATTTATCTATGATGAAATAATAATTGAATAAAATGAAACCCTTCTTAAAAGTAAAAAAATCTCTAAGGTGTTAACCATGTATGAAATAACTTTGTAATTGTCCATTGCTATTTATAATTAAATCAACAAACAATTTGCCATAAATTTCGTGAAAGAAAATCATCCTTTAAATTGATTTTCACGCCAACTTTAAGGATCAAGCAAAATCAAGCAGTATAACAGAGAATTCCCAAATTGAAAGTTATTTCATACTTCTGATGGCTTTTGACTTTATGAATATGATTTGGCTTTTTAAAGGTTTTTTATCTAGCTTGTGGGGGGGGGCCATAATTAATTTAGGTACTGCGCATGGACATCTTATTGACAGCAGATAGTTTGTTTATGTGTCGAAATAGGAAAGTGCATTCAGTGCGACGTATTTTTAGGAAATCTACCTATTGGTAAAGATTTATTAATTTATTTGGATATTGCACACATAATTCCAAAGTTATATATTATTGAGTCTTCTGGCATTCTGAGGTCGATGCGATAAGGTGTAACCTTTAAGATACCTTACAATTTAACACCTTAAGATAGGCGGTTACCCAATCAAGGGTATACTCTCCGAACAAGCATAATTTGAGTTTTTAGTTTTTAGCTCATGTATCCGTTTTTAAACATTTTTTATTATTTATTATAAACACGAAGTCGTCTAGCAGCAAGAAAAGCCGCAAGTTTTTACCTTGCCGGCCTTTGCTTTCTGTCTTTCTGATTCTGATCCATTTAAGGTGATAAGTCGGTCATTTTGTTCGCTTTAATAGAATTTTGCATTTGTCGGTGACCGACTACAGCCGTCTTATCACTTTAAATAAAATAGTCTCCGATTTTTAGTTTCTCTAGATGAAAATTTATTCGTCTTCATAATTTAGAAGATTTCTGGAAAAGAGATATAAGGGGCAAGGGCACACGTGCCACTTTTGTAAGTCGTCTTAATCAATTCCGCTTATTCAAATTGTTATATATGTAAACATTTTCTAAATAAAAAAATATAGAATAATAGAAATTTTGTAGGACTCCTTCCTTTTTTTTTTTATAAAATATTTGAGAAAAGAAAAAATCTCCAGCGATAAACAATACCATTCGCGATTTGTTGGAACCCCGCCGACTTAAAATTAGTTACATTAGTTTAGGAGTTTAGCTATTAAGAGTAAAAAGGTTTATTTTATTTTTCGATTTTCAGTTTCTTTTTTCATCGGTTTAATTTTTTAATCGACTTCGAAAAAAGGAGGAGATTCTCAATTCGACTTGGAAAATTAGGGGATGAGTCCCATTTATTGAATTTCAGCCACTTCTCGTTAACTAAAAATTTAAAATTAAAAAAAAAATTTATAAAAAAATAATGGCCAACTTCAAAACTTTGCCTGTATGTACAAATTTAAACTAAAAAGTTAAAAATAGTATTTTTTGTTACTTTAAAGAAAACAGCATTCAAGGACAATATAAAAAAATTATTTATACTTAAATATTTACAATATCTAATAAATTCAGCAGGTCTTAGAAGAGTTATAGTTGACCCTTTTGAGCTTGTTGGTGTGCCCATAATTTTCCTAAATTCTGTACTTGTTTTGTAAGGGCATTAATTGAAACCTCTTTGAATTACTGACATTATATACAGAATGAATGAATATTAAATTTGGCCTGTTCTAAAAAAAAACTGCATTTATTACAGGTTTTGAAAATACGAAAATGCTGTATAGAAATGAAAGTTATTCGTCTGTTATTCTTGAAGGATTGAACGACCTTCGTCTTGCAAGTCAGGTATTTTAAAATACATAAAACAAATTGTGTCTTTCTAAATCTTTTTTTTTCTTTATTTAGCTTTGCGATGTTGTCTTTAAAGTTGGTGATTCTTCCTTATCAGCACATCGTAACTTACTATCTGCAAGTAGTCCTTATTTTTACGCAATGTTCAATGGTAACCTCTGCACATAACGTTTACTAGTGTCTCCAAACATAAAATATTCTTCAGGACATTTTCCAGAGAGTGATCAAAAGAATGTTGCCATTCAAGACGTTGACGCCACCTCCTTTGAAATTCTTCTTGATTTTATTTACACGGGAAGCCTTGAAATTACTCCAGATAACGTGCAAAATCTCTTGTCGGCTGCATGCTTTTTTCAAATCCACTGGGTACAAGAAAAGAGTTGTGACTATTTGGAGAGTGTACTGGACGAAAGTAACTGCTTGGAAATAAAAAGCTTTGCAGGCATGCTCTAATTAAACTCAAATCAACAAGGATTTTTGCCTCGGATAAATAATAGGTACTCTTATAAGATTATTCCCTACATTATGAGTTCAGAAATGGCATTTTTATGTATGGATAAAGCTTCACATATGTTATACATATACAGGGTGTTCAGAGGTGGGAGGTCAATACTGAAGGGGGTGAAAGGTCAGACCGAGACAAGCAAAAAATCGTATGGGTGGGGGGGGGGGGGGGGGGGCATCTCTCACCGTTTGGCAGTTACAGGGTGATTCGTAAATCAGGATTTTGCCTTATATGGGAACCACTCTTGTATTTTTATCTTTTTTTCTACGCATCGCAGCGGCCCCAAAATGATTTCAAAAAATCACTATTTGGAAGCCCTTTCCAAAAAAGTTTACACCACCCCCCTATCCCCAACCCCTTGGCCACAATCCCCCCTGGAAGTTGAAAAAATTAACTTTTATTTCACGATTTTTCACTTTTCGCCCCGCATTTCTCCGAAATTCATGTTATTAACATACCTACTTTTTATTTTTTTTAAGTTGCCTATCTAATTATCTTTCCAAAAAGGTGCAACATGCCCAGGTAGAAAAGGGTTGCAAAATTCCTGAAATTAAAACATCCTCACAGGTACCTAATTACTTTATTGCACCATAATGGAAAATGTCGTTAAGTAGACAATTTTTATGACAGCAAGTTCGGAAATGTTTGTTTAGGAAACAGAGGTAGTACATTTTTATTATTTCAGCAAAACAGTAATAAAATAATAAATGTAATCTCGTTAAATAGCGTTATTAGATTATTATATCCAGTATTGACTCCTAAGTATCCTGACGCTCCGTTTCTAATACCTCCTATGAATTATGGTATAAAAATGGGTGAGTTTGAAAGGACATTGACCACAGTTGAAGAAGGAAGTGAAAAGAACGGGTGTTTAATAGAAAAAATTAAGATAAAATGGCAGAATTCAGTGTTGACGAGTATGCCGATATAATTTACGTGCACGGTTTAGTAGAAGGAAATGATAGTGAGGCCGTACGAGAATACCAAAGGAGATTTCCGAATCGGCGGGTACTCAACAGAAGGGTATTTTCAAGGACTTTCAGAAGGTTAAAAGAAACCGGAAGTGTAACCGCCCCCAGAGCAGAAACGCGAGCAGGAAAATCGGCCGATTCAGCGGACCCCGACCAACAAATCCTCAACATCGTCAGGAACAGCCCTGTAATAAGCATCAGGCAGGTCGCACGAAGGTCAGGATTGTCTTCAGGGAGAGTTTGGACCGTTGTGAACCGAGAGGGACTACACCCATACCACCATATCCCGGTCCAAGCACTAGGGAAGGAGATTCCGAAGGACGATTGCAATTCTGCACTTGGCTGTTCGAGTCTGACATCGAAAACAGAAGGTTTCTAGACCGAATTCTGTGGACGGATGAATCGCAATTCACCCGGGATGGCATCACAAATTTACACAACCTCCACACCTGGTCAGATGTGAACCCACATAGGACCAGGTGTCGGTCCTTCCAGCAAAGATTTAGTGTCAATGTCTGGGCTGGCATCATCGGCAACCAGTTGATAGAACCCTTCATCTTACCCCAAGTGCTGAATAGTCAGCTATACTCGGACTTTTTGGAGAATACCCTTCCGGATCTGTTGGAGGACATCCCCCTGGCCACCAGAACCGCAATTTATTTACAGCTAGACGGAGCACCTGCGCATACTGGGAACATTGTTAGGGCAAGGTTAAATGAAAATTACCCAGAGCGCTGGATTGGACGAGGTGGACCGATTCCTTGGCCTGCTAGGTCACCGGACCTTACTCCACTGGACTTTTTCTTATAGGGAATGATGAAAGATGAAGTTTACTCAAGACCAATCAACACCAGAGAAGAATTAGTTACCAGGATTGTGACTGCAGCCACGAAAATACGGGAGAGACTGGCTACCATAGACCTCAAACGTGAAATAAAACGAAGGCTACTTGCATGCATCGAAACTGGCGGAGAACATTTTGAACAGCTTTTGAAGGACATACGTTTTAATTGTAATTAGTTTTTAAGCGAACAAAATGTATTTTTTAGTTAACTTAAGTATAATTTCTTAAATATTCGAATTGTCATGATATTCTGTAAATGGATTTTTGTAAATAAATTTTCGTATCCTTTTCCTACCTAGGCATGTTGCACCTTTTTGGAAAGATAATGAGATAGGCAACTTAAAAAAAATAAAAAGTAGGTATGTTAATAACATGAATTTCGGAGAAAAGTGGGGCGAAAGGTGAAAAATCGTGAAATAAAAGTTAATTTTTTCAATTTCCAGCGAGGGTTCTGGCCAAGGGGTTGGGGATAGGGGGGTGGTGTAAACTGTTTTGGAAAGGGCTTCCAAATAGTGATTTTTTGAAATCAGTTTGGGGCCGCTGCGATGCGTAGAAAAAAACATAAAAATACAAGAGCGGTTCCCATATAAGGCAAAATCCTGATTTACGAATCACCCTGTAACTGCCAAACGGTGCGAGATGCCCCCCCCCCCCACCCATACGATTTTTTGCTTGTCTCGGTCTGACCTTTCACCCCCTTCAGTATTGACCACCCACCTCTGAACACCCTGTATGTATAAGTGCTTTGTTTTAGAAATCAAAAACTATCTTCAACTACTACATACCGATTATTTTTCATCTTTGGTATTGGTTATAAATATATCGGAATAACTTATAAACACAAGGTGTAATTCGAATTCCTTTAAAATCATGTACCCATTCATCAACAGAAGAGCAACCCTAAGCCTTACAAATAAGCTTTATAATATACTATATAAAGTACATTTCGATCTCTAATGCTCTATGGAGGTGCCATTTGGTGACAATGTGCGCGCGCACACTTAAATATAAACAAATTGTAAATGTCTCAAAATATATTCTATAGTATAATTCTTAAGTTGATCATGAATTTGCCATAGCCCTTTTCCACCGCAAAACTCCACAGAAGGGCTTACATTGATCTCATAAGCGATAAATTATAATAAATACCACAGCAGCTATATTTCCTTACAGAACGTAAGTTTTCATTTTTACTCATAACATTTGGCATTGGGTTTTCGTTTAAAAAATAACTTTTTTCCCAAATATAAATATATCAAACATCATTTTTGGCCCAACCTAGGTATAAACATTGTAGATGTATGAGTTACTTTAATGCTAGTATCAAAATTGCAGGCCTATCCGCACCCTTGTAAAATCGTGAAAATCTTAATTGGATTTTCAATATAAAAACAACATTTATCTCAACAACAACGCACGTGTGCGTGACACGCAATAGCTAAATAAGTGGCTGAATAAAACTAAGTAGTCAATGTGTTAAAAGAAATCACTGCGATGAGAATTAAAAAATAATAATACCATGTAGGTACTTTAAAATGATTTGTTCACAGCTGGTGCTTTATTATATTTATATTATAAGAAACAAATTATTGTCTTTTAATTTCCTGATTTCTTACTGATTGCTTTCTTAGCAACACCAGGGGCCTTATTATGAGAAATGAATCGAATCACTTTGTTTCTTCTGTTGTAGCTGATGGCATTTAATAGCTTTGATAACGAATTTCACATAGAATTCAGCTATAACAGATAAAATTTGAAATTTCAAAAAAACTTTTGAAAAAATGTTGCAATTTCCTAATTTCAACGAACATGTTTCGGGCAGAAATCGTAATAGTAATGTTGCTAAGATTATATTTCGAAAATATATTATTATTATTATTGGTTATTCCGGGAATTCATCGATGTGGTTATATATTAGAACTGTGGTGTTATATTAAAACTGCCAAATATAAAACATATCCAAAAATCGGAACTATCCGACTTTTCTGCCATTTCCTGTATTCAGGAATTCAGTTTCTGCAGTTCAGAATTGTGCGTAGTGCCAAAACCCTATATATCATTTTTACGAAATGGTGATATTCTAGTGATTATAACTAGGGACGAATACTAATCTTATGTTCCCAAAATCATATATCGACGGTTAAAATCGTTTATAACAGCTGCATTCTAATCCGAATAATGGGATGTGTGGCCTCCTTAAGAATAAAAGTTTGAATTAACTAGTTTTGATAGTTAGTATTAAACAACGAAAATGTTTAGAGATTTACAAAGTTTCAGTAATATTAACAATTTATTTAATTTAAATTGACTAACATTGTTCTTCTGAGTAAATTATTGCCACATTTTACTATTTACTATATATTGTAATAACCAACCCTTGATCCGGGGCAGAAAATTACACGATTATTTTCTCTTCAAATCGGTAATTGTTGATAATTACATTAAACCCATAACGATACTGTATTTTATAATAGGTAATTGTAGGTAGTTTATTGTTATATTAAACATATTAATTAAAATTTCAAATGTGCAACTTGTAGTTAGTTACTTTATTAAAGGTGTAATTTTTGGTCCCAGTCTACAAAAATAATGTTAACCCGTAATTTTATTGAAAACATTATGATTCGGATTCGTAATCTATGGGAAAAAAAATCCTATCTAAATCACCTATCATTTGTTCGAGGCAAAAATATACTTTTACACTGTTGACCACTGTTATTAATCAGCATAACGCCAGTCATTCAATTGGTTTCTAACAGAAAGGCATTCCTGCTCGAAACTTTCTGAAGCCGCCACAAAACTTATTCTGGCTAAATTTCCAACGATTAGCAACTACCAAGAGTTCTTTAACCTAGAAATAGATGAGGTAAGACAGTACGATTTTCTTGTTATTATACTCTAAGTATCTTCTAGCTTCAGGATATCTTAAGCTATGAGGAGCTCTACAATTATCCAGAAGATGTGATTTTTAAAGCAATAATGCGGTGGACTGAATCATCATTGGAGGAGCGCTCAAAATATCTTCATAAACTTCTCCAGCCCTTGCATCCATCTCTCCTTAGTACAAATCTCCTCGCTATGCATTCTAAAGCAATAGAAGCTCAACCTTTGTGCTCGTCTTGGGCCTCACATGTAACTGACGAGGAAGGATCGACTTGTGACTGGAACATCTTTATCTTGGATAAAATTGGAAAAACTTCAGATTTTTTCAAGTATAGCATAAAATCAGAAGAGCTCTGCCAGCTTGATCCTTTACCGAAAAAGGCCTTTGCTGTCAGCCTGGTTGTAGACAAGCACTTAATTTATGTCCAAGGCGGTTCCATAGACCGAAAGAGCACCTCCAACTGCTTCTGCTACAACGTTTATCGCAATAAATGGATCCCTTTCACTCCTTTAATAGTGGCAAGATCCCATCACCGATCGTGCATCCTCAATGGATCGCTGTACGCAATAGGGGGAAATGGAGCCGATGGGGCTGCGCTCTACGCCGTCGAACGTCTGGATTTGTTCACAGGAGTGGCAAAAGAGGTTGAGCAAAGGATGCTCTACGACAGAACTTCTATGGGTGCTGTAGCCTATGGTATGTTTGTATGTTAGGCCGCATGCACAGGAGGAGAGGTTCAATCCAAAATGTTATACGTCCTATTTTAATAATTGAAAAATCACGACCAAAAATAAAACAAAAATTTATTTGCTCATCATAAATCGTTAAACTAATAGCTGTTGCAAGAAATTAAATATTAAGTATCAATAAGTAAAATACAGGAAATTCAACTGCAGATGTTTGGAACATATTTGTGATTTTTTGCGGATTTTGTTTTATAAACGTTGATCTGCGAAAAATCTTAGATGTGCTCCAAATATCTGCAAATTTTTGGCATTTTTAAAGTGCCTTTTCTGTTTTTTACTTCTTCTGAAAAAGGAATGATTATTTTAGTGTGTTTCACTATTTGTTTATTCCCCTATATCTTAAATATAACCCGAAATAGCTTTACCTAGAAAACTGAAATTTTATAGAGATTATACTAATATAACCAATATAATATAGGACATGAGATATACAAATTATAGGACATTAATATTACTTATATAGCTTAATACAATAATTACTATATTTTAAAAAATCGAAAACTAGTCACATATTCAACCCCTAACTCAGTTCAACCCCTAGCTCAGTTCAACCCTTTGCCCCTAAAATTGTATGTTCTTGAATGGAGGTGCGCTCACATAAATTGTCATAACTTTTTTCAAGGATATTGCTTGATAATAAAAAAGGGGCTCATTAGAAAGAAGGCATTTAACGCTTTCCAATTTCCAATAATACTTTACATACTATGATCGTTGATAAATAGATTGCGGTCATAGAATCCTACCCTGTATGTGTATTGTATATATTTTAAAATATCTTAGAATATCTGAATGGGTAAAATTTCTAGAAAACTGCCTCTATGCGATGGGTGGAGAGAACGAGGACGAGTGCCTCTATTCCATGGAGCGCTTTGACCCTCGCGAAGGTAAGTGGTGCGAGCTAGCCTCCATGGACCAGATCAACAGCTACTGCAGCAGTGCGATAGTTAATGATAAAATCTACTGCTCCGAGGGGCTGGGAAACTGTATGGAGAGTTACGACTTCAGAAGTGGTCGTTGGGAATTAATAGAATTCCCGGAAGTGAGGTAAGCAATCCTTTTTATGGTACGAACCAGCACTAGAATTATTACATACCTACATTGCAGAGAGTCATACGAGCTATTCTCTATTGAGAACGAATTGCACAGTGTAGCTGGATGGGGCATTTCGAAATATTGCCCGCAGGATAACACGTGGTCAACTGTTTTAGAATTTTCAGCCGTGCGTGAATGGGATACGGCTGCTCCTAGTAAAGTGAAAATAGTTTAATTAGTAGTTAAGTAACAATTTGCGTATTGTGATAGTGAAAAATAAAAGTTTTGTAGCAATTGATTTTAAATATAATATTTTAAATTTTTCAAAACGCCAAATATTACCAAAGATGTGAAACGATGAATTTTCAACAGTCTAGAGATATACTTTGTATATAACGTAGTATCTTCGAAAAAAGATATATTGAGATATACTTTGTAAAACTTTAAAAGCAGTATGTTGAGATCTTTTAAAATACTATTGTTTCTTCCATTTATTTCACCAATAAAACCAATAATTTCAGAAAAAGAGAAGCAATATTGTGTTCACATTAAAGGAGCCGGGCTAATAAAGCCCACTTTTGACCCACTAAGCTGGGGTTTCCATTAATTTTTTTTATATAATATTAGCTTTAATATTAATGAAAACAACGTTCTTGGTAAAAAGTAAAAATTAATGAATGTCGGAGTTGTAAAAGAACATTTTAATGATTTCAAGTCACAGAAAATTTTAATAATTTCAAGAGACATATTAAATGGAAAATAATCTAAATAGTAAAAATTAGAAGCATTTACTATAATATAGTGTTTTCTTAAAGTCATGGATCGAATAAAAATTTTAGAAACGAGTAAAATGATAATGCCAAAAATTACGACTAAAAACTTTATTTATCTTCGGTTTCGGTGTCCTTCTCCGTTTCGTCTTCACTCTCTCTTCACTTTTCCATTAGATATAGCAGGTCACTATTACTCCTGTGAATTCTTATAAGAAATATATAGAGAGAAATAGTCACCACAAGATTTTCACAGACAGCATTTACAGCGTAAACTATTGAGTGACGCATTTTTTTATAATACATGTTTTAAGGCGCTCTGGGTGGATTGCATTAGTATTAGTTTCTCAATTTTACTTTCTCGAATCGCAGAAGCACACACCTCTTCTGCAGCACACAGCGAGCATAAATATGGATGAGATTGTTTATATTTTTTCATTGTGCATTTTTAAAGGCGACCTGGAAGAACATTGTTGAGTATGCCGCTCGTTTACGAAAAGTACAGGGTGGTATTGATTTAATCGTAAGTATC
The DNA here is from genome assembly GCA_949715965.1 of Dysmachus trigonus. NCBI lineage: Eukaryota > Metazoa > Arthropoda > Insecta > Diptera > Asilidae > Dysmachus > Dysmachus trigonus. The sequence continues at coordinate 20,612,099 of OX454320.1, forward strand.
AATGATTTTAAATAGGAAAAGGCAATGTCTAATGCGTTTATGGAAAAGTTTTGTAATAAAAGACGTGTTATTGTAGATATTCCTTGAGTTGCATATCCTATAGAGACAGCGTAGGTTTATTTTTTAGATATAAAGTGTGCATGGTATCGTTTTAATGTTATTTATCTGATATCGTATAAAGTAAAGATTATTATACAATATTTAAAACAGAAAGTGGTACCCTGGGCACTTCATTCTTAGAAAATCTCAGAAAAATGGTCAGAAATCAATTTTGACCCATATTACTGATATTATTTTTGCTGCTTATAAAAAATGCATACCATCAATTAATTAAAAACAAGATCAGAAAAGACAGAACCAATTTTTTTCGGCTCTGGGGGAGGCCAACCAAAAATGGGCCTTATCAGTCCAGCTCCTTTATCAATCAATTTTATTCTCTTTTCTAAAATTTGGAAAACCTATCGACGTAAATAATTTTATAAAAAGCATTCTAATTGAGGATGAAGATCAATATGATAAATTAAAACTTACTATTATACATCTATTAGTTTCACACAAAAGGAAAACAAATATATATAGGTATTACTTAAATAATAATAATAATAATAAACAAAATGAAGCAATTCGCTTCATGACTAGAATAAATTACTTCATTTCTCCTGTTGCAGCCGAATTGAATGCAAACTTATGAGAGTAATTATTATCACTGATTCATTCCGTTTCTTATAACAAGACTTCTACTTTTTGCCTAAAATAAGATGAATTTTTCAATTTCAAATCAGTCCATTTCCGTGGAACTAAGAAAACATTAAAATGTGTGCAATTTTCAAAAGTAAAAATTAGACGGAACTTAGAACATATTCTGTAACAAAACAGAACTCAGAAGTTAGCAGAGTATTTTTGTGCAAAAAAAAGGGGATTTTTTCAATTAAAGTTCGTTGATGGTTATGCTGGCCTAAATAGTACGCGGAGTGAACGACTCTGCTCTGATATTTTAAGCTAAAGATCCGAGCACTTATTCTTGCAGATATCAAAATTGTGCCATGGACCCAATTGTAGTCAATTAGTTAAATTAAAATGATCAATGGATAAAAGAAAAAGCCCACAAAGGATCCTGGAATCCATGAAAAATTCGAAAACGATTCATTCTTTAAATCGGCTGGGCGGGCAGAGTATTATTGCACAGGAAAAGAACCAATAAAAATGTCTTAATTTCTGCGTTAGATCGTTATCTAATTACACAGTGAGATTCTAAGTAAATGTTTGTCTATTATTGCATTTATTTGGGCTGTTTTAAAGTTTGTGATATGATTAAAGACTGTTGAAACTGCCCAGAAATCTGATTCAGAAATGCGTTGATAGCTCTTATCGCTATTTTTGAAAGGCCGCAAAAGTATCGAGAGTTTGTATAAAATGTTTTGCGCAAACAGTGGCTCATTAATTCTTCTAAAGTTTCCGTGAAAGTATTCGACAAAAAGTCTAATAATGGTGCAATTAAAAGAAATAAGTGGACTCATCCTTTTCGCAGTTTTAGCCCTTGTTGCTGAAGTGCACAGCCATGGCATGATGATGGATCCTGTCGGACGTGCTTCCCGGTGGAGATTTAATAACTCGGCTCCAAAGAATTATGATGACAATGGACTTTACTGTGGAGGATTTAATGTAAGATATTTTTTATTTAATATTTAAAATAATAAAATAGAGAAGATGTGATGAAGTTAAATAAATAACTATGTGTTATATTTGTAAACGGTAGTTGCTTTTTTAAACGGTTTTATTTAGTTTCACGCTCTGTATATTTGTTTCAAATCTTGCAATCGATTTTTAAGCTACTTCTCATGAAACCTCGAACACGTATTCAGTCCCGATGACAATTTAAGCCTTCTATCTAATCTAATCTAATCCTGATGCTGCAGAGATACTTAAGATACCTTAAGCGTGAGACTTGAAAACCTGCTGGTGTCAAATTAGCATGAGAAGTTTGCGTCCTTTGTAAGTTGATAGTTAAAAACTAGTAATTGGTTGAAAATAACGCGATTAAAACATCTAGTATTTAAATATACAAGGCTATAGAGGCCAAAGGTCGAAATTCCGTAACATTTGAGTGGATCGGATAAATGTTAAATTATAGTAAATGTATAATGTAAAACTAAATTATATGTAGTATGAAAAATTAAAAAACGCGCTTCTAAGTGCACTAAAAAGTTAAAAGAAAAGAAAATGGGAAAATCACATTAGGAGATCCAAAATTATAAGTGTTTTATGAGATTTTTTTTACGGGGAAGAATTCAACCGAATATTTTTAAACTTCGAGGATATTTTATTAATGTTTTCATGTACATTTCATTACATTTTGAAGTAATTTCAGTCAGAAATCGCTGATTCATTACCAGTTCTCTACAACAGGTCTTCACTCGACTTTCTAACTTGCGTGCATCTGCGGAGTCATAATTTTTATCAGAAATTAAGAATATGAAGTAAACAACACGGTCAAAAAAGTTAAAAATTGAATGTTTTATGATTGTTTGAAGAAAAAGGTATAAATTTTCACCCTCTTTAGTAGCTTTATAAAAAAAAAAAATTTAAACAATGATATCATCCCAATTGTTAGTTCATATTCATGGCAATCAAAAAAAGAAACTTAAAATTCTACCTCCTCAATTATCAGACACGAGGTCACAATATGTAACCAAAGGACTCACTAAGGTAAATTATCTATTAAGGAATCTCTATGACCATCTCCCATCTCCATCATCATATAAGCTCGACGATACCATATTATTGTATTGTCACTAGAATTGCATAAATTTGCAAAGTTTTAAATCAATACGACAATTAGAAAAGGGTGAAATGTGAGTTGTGAGATTTGCTTACATTCTTACAGATGAAGCTAATAATAAGCACACTAAAAGTTAAAAATAAAGGTAAAAAAAACGTTTTAAGTTGAATAGTTTTAGAAAATAATTATGAGTCACTAATCTAGGGCTTCGATAGGACTAATATAAAATCGTGGGGCGCATTTAGTAGAAAACTTGTTGGAGCTTAAAAATCATATATGGCTTTCACCCTTAATAGTTCAGTCGAATCATTTGTTACAACAAAACATATAATAGTATGATTAATATGTATGCAGTAGTAATATGAAATAGGCAATTTGATGCGCTTTTCGCAAATTGTAAAATATTGCTATAGGTATTTCAATACAAAATTAGCTATTTAATCTGATCCAGATCGGGTTTTGAAAAAAAAACACGCGGCTAATGTCGCTACATTTTTATCTCTTAATTCTTTTTACTGCTCTTATAAGGCTGAAAACAGAAATGTTTTATCTGTTTTTTTATTGTGCCAAAATACCATATGACTTGGCTATTTATAGACTTGCTTAACCTATCAAAGAAATTTGAATGATATCGAATCCTTATCTTTAAATATAATTCGATACTTGACATAGACAGCTGATTAAGTTTCTCTTAATCCACTATCTTTTGTATTTTGTAGCATCAATGGACTGTTAACAAAGGTAAATGTGGGCTCTGTGGTGATGATTTTTCACTTAATACACCCAGACCTCATGAGATTGGAGGTCTTTATGGCGAAGGAGTCATTGTGAAGACCTACAAAATGGGCAATATTATACCCATTGGAATCCAAATTAGTGCAAACCATAAAGGGCATTTTTACTTCCATTTGTGTAACTTGGATAAATCTAAAGAATCTGAGGACTGCTACCAGAAATATCCAGTGAAATTGCCCGATGGATCCGACAAGTATTGGCTACCCAGCACTAATTCTGGATTGTATAACTTAAAAGTTCAACTACCTAAAGGTGTTTCCTGTAAACACTGTTCTTTGAGATGGACCTACGTTGCAGGTGAGTTTTAAATTATTGTATTTTAAAAATGTATAAATTTATAACGAAAAATATATATTCAGGGAACAACTGGGGTACTTGTTCAAATGGTACAGGTGCTGTAGGATGCGGGCCACAGGAGAATTTTAGGTCATGCGCTGACATCCAAATTAGTGGTAAGGTTGATAAGAAGTTTTCGCTCTTCGATTCTACTTCAAGAATCGACAACACCTTGGATGGTATGGACAATTTAGAAGACTGAATAAATATACCATGTAAAACAATATTTCTAGTTTTTGTGAAATTTATTGATGACGATGCAAATAAATAATTAAAATTACAATTAGAAATGGTTTACGTCTTTCGGCGCTACTTCTTGAGACTTTGCACAAACTGCGTCAGATCGTATTCCTCCTCGTACTGTTGCTCCTCCCACAGTTCCGGTAAATTGTCGATAACTTGCTTCATAGATGAATTACCTCCAGAACCACTTCCGCTTGCTCCGGAATGATTCATCTTGTTCTTTTCATCAGATAAATTGAACAGATCAAGGAGCTGATCTGTCCCCATTGTCTCCATTGAGGCATTTTCGGGACTAACCACTGTGTTTGCGGTGAGTATTTTAAATTTCTGAAGTCCCATAATTTTTTCCTCGAGGGACTTTCTTGTGATGAGACGGTAAACGTTGACTACTTTCTTTTGACCTATCCGATGAGCACGATCCATCGCTTGAAGGTCCTTCATTGGATTCCAGTCGTGTTCCACAAATATGACTGTGTCAGCTCCGGTTAAATTTAAACCAAGCCCTCCGACCTTTAAACATGCCATAATTATATAGGAAGAGACGGAGAAAAAATCAAATTACCTGTGTAGTCAAGAGGAGAACATCAATACTTGGATCTCCATTGAACTTGGTCACAATCTCATGTCGATTAGAGGCTGGAACACTTCCATCCAATCGCAAGTATGAGACCTCCGGCAGATGCTTCTTGAGAAGATCTTTTTCAACAATATCCAGCATCGCTTTCAACTGGCAAAAGATGAGAGCTCTATGCTGATTAATAGAAGTATTTTCGACTCCAATTCCACAGTCGAGTAGAAGTTGTCTGAAAAAATATCTCAGTTTTTTTTCTGTACACCCAAAAAAAACACAGAAAACTTACTTGAGGGCTGGAAGTTTTGCAGAGTGCTCAATATCATCCAAAGATCCATTAGCCAACGCCAGATCGTTCTGAATTTTTGAAAACTCTGGATGGTTTTGCGTTAAAACAAGTTTAGGATGATTACAAACGTTTTGCAGGTATCGTAAAGCTTGAAAGACGTGCGCCTTCTTATTGAAACCTTCGCCACCATTCAAGTTTTCAATGCAATCTTTCAGTTCTGAATTCAGATGATTCTTGCTGAAGTCTTCGTATAAACGTTCTTGCAACGGGCTGAGCTCACAGAGTAAATCTTGAGTTATTTTCGGAGGTAAATCGGTCAAAACGTCCTCCTTTACTCTTCTAAGCAAGAATGGCAAAACTTGCCTATGGAGAGCTTCCATAGCGAGCACACCCGCCTCTTGTTCTTTGGGGGAACTCTTTGAGTCTCGACTAGCTAAAATTGGTCTACTAAAACGAGCAGCAAACTGTTTTTCAGTTCCGAGGAATCCGGGCATTAGAAAATCAAACAAAGACCACAGTTCTAAAACATTGTTCTGAATTGGTGTACCGGATAAAATTAGTCGATGATTCGCTTTAAGCTGCTTGATCGCCTTCGAACTCTTTGTCTTTCCGTTTTTAATTATATGTCCCTCGTCTAGAACACAATAGTTCCAGTGGATTGAACTGAAAAAATCTATGTCTTTCCGAACAGTGTCGTACGACACCACAACTAAGTTATACTTCCCAACTTTCGAACGGAGTTTCTCTCGCCCAATTGGTTGGCCCACATAGTGTAAGGGTCTTAAAAACTTTGATGGTAAAAATTTTTCAACCTCATAGACCCAGTGACCGGTTAGGGTAGGAGGACAAATTACGATACTTGGAAGAGCAGAACCCTTCTCAGCCATTCGTTGATAGTGGTCGCCAGCAAGAATGCAAATTGTTTGTAGTGTTTTACCAAGACCCATATCATCGCACAGAATACCATGCAAATTATATTTATTAAGAAACCACAGCCAATTAACACCCGACTGCTGATAACTGCGCAATTCTGCGCTGATCGGGACAGGCACTTTGAAATCAGGAATAGTTTTTGGAGCGAAAAGGTACTCTAAGAACTCTCGGTCTCGTGATTTTTTTGCCTGGAGCTCCTGTGAAATAATTTTTTTTTTTTTTTTTTTTTTGTTAGAATTATATAATCAGAAATAACGAATGAAAGATAACAAGATAGAAAGACTTACTTTTGACGCAATGGGTACGTCGTTGTTTTTATTGTCGAGCGGCATTAGTTGAATCAACGTTGCAAAGCAGTGGGTAGACATCAGTCTTACAGACACATCGGGGTCACTCATGCGACCTGTTAAAAAAAGAAATTACTAGGACCTTCGCATATAAATTAAAGGGCATCTTCCAAAATGTATCAACACTGCCCCGATGCATAATTCAGCTTAAGGAGACTACTACGCTTAATATCGATGCAGTTCTGATGCATTTTGGAAATCGCCCAAAGTCGCCCTGGTAGTTCTCAAATTTAACATATTTAAAAATATTCTTGTAAAATTTATGTATATAGATTTTGATGAGGATTTAATGGGTTATACCACCCTAATTATTAGCTTAAAGCCTTAAGAATAATAATAGTTCCAGGGTTTTTCCCTCGGTATAATTTCTGAACCTACTTGTTTCCAAAAATAACTACTTTTTCATCTTCACAAAGAACAAAATTTGTAACCTAATTTCCAAACACCTTTTTTAATGAAATATGTGCATAAATGTATATACAAAATAGTTATAATCTATAAATTGTTTCATGTATATGCAATAGATTCGTAAAAAAAAAGAATTTTGTTGAATTTTCATTATAATATTTTCTTACCCAAAAGTGGAACGACTAGAAGAACGACATATGGGACCATTTTGAACTGTAACCTCTCCACTATCCTGTCGATCGCCTCCGCAGCCCCTTGACGGTATATAACATTTTCTACTGTCTCAAGTAAAGGAATCACTTCTTCGACAACAAAATTCATTACTTTGCAGTCGTCGATCAAGGCCAAGATAGCGATACCTCTTGCGACAATGTGCCGAATCTATAAGCACACTTTAAGTGTTATTTGAAAAATTTTACTCTGGAGACTTACAGTTTTTAAAGGATGAGTCAAAAGAATACCCAATTTTGGAAGGAGTGTAAAAAGCTCTGAGTGTAAACTTGAATGTAAATAAGGAGCAGCAACCTCCAAAAATTGAAGACCTGTCATCAGATCATTTGTTCGCTCTTGGCTAATTTGTTCTTTACACAATTGTTCTTTAGAAGGGTTTTCGCCTAGGACTACATCAATGCTGTCGAAAATTATAGACCACAAGACTGGGACTTTCGAACACAAGTCACCTCCAAAGTATTTGCATATCGTTGTAATGGTAAAAGCGGCACCGATACGCTGAATGCGATTCTGCTTTCTTAACTGTGTGGTATTATTAAATAATTATAAAAACCAATATTTAATATTTTTACCAGAAAACTTACAGGATCCTCTGCGTTAAGTGTATCCTCTACTGCAGATTCTGCAAGGGTGGGTCTGCCAGGGCCGCGAGGAGAACCGCCATTCTGAGAGTCCCCTGGCTTCTGCTGATTAGACAGGGTCAGAATTCCATAATATGGATTTGTTTCACTACTATTAGAATTGTACTCCGAAAGCGGTTTCTCTGGAAAGGACTGTTGAAAATCGTGATTAATTTGAGAAAAAAATCTTACTATATATTTAAACTCACTATTTTCGGTGTAAAGTCGGCATCACTTTTTAGTAATGCACCTAAATTTTTTACGATTTTATTGTTCGGACTAGGATTCCTGGCAGCTGCTTGGTCGAGGAGTTGCACAAGAAATTCTGCTGAGAGTTGCTGAATCAATTCGCATTCCTCTTTTTTTATTGATTCCATCAATGGCTTGATCACTGGGTTTAATTTTTCGGGAAGACACTGCATGCAAACTATAGCCCCCGACAGCGCAGCTTGCGCACTAAAGTCAAGCAAATATTATGCGAAAATCTTTAAAATTAACAATAAACACGTACCTGAGATTATAAGTATTTTGTTCAAGGCTAGTCTGCTGAAATGAATTTTGCAAACCTCGCCTTCTATCTTCTAACATGTCGGAGATTTTTGTCTTCAAATTGTAATTCTGCTTAAGGTTCTCAGTCATAGTGGTACTAAGTACTTGGATTTGATCCAGTGTTAGAATCGTGACATGATCGAATTCACCCAAACTAATTTTGTATTGTTTAAGGGTTGCCATGAAATCCTGGGCTTCCTGCAACAATCTAAGAAAATGATACTGTTAAATGCCTTCGTTATTATCAAACTATTATCATACCTTGTAAATGAGAGTGCAACTTCATCATAGTAAACATATTCCACAATGCATTGCTTCAGTTTCTCCTGCAGCTGAGGCGGCCCTGGTCGGATCCCAGGATCAGACAATGCCCAGAAGGAAATGATCAAACCTGGTATGAAATTTTAAAATAAAACAGTATATTATGTAAGAAAAAAACCACATACCACACACAAGCCTCTGTAAAGCTGACCTAGACTGTAAGTGGCCCAAAAGTACTTTCGTGTAACAATCGATTGGACTTTCTACATCGGCCGTATATACTACTCCAGGAGCTGGCTGAATTAAATAGTGTGAAAGTGCACCCAGAATTTTTGCTGCACAAATTCGAGCTCTGGTGAAGTTCTTCTCTCGAACTTCCAAAGGCGTGGATTCGCTCCCTCCAAGATATAATTTCTGTTGAGGTCCAGTGTTGCTACCGCCAAGGTCGTCGGCGACCCTCGATTTTCGCTCCTGGAACGTATAAATTCTTAATAATATTACAGATCTAGACATATTTGATACGAAAAAAAAAATGTACTGCTGGGCAAGTAGGGAGAAAAAAATATGTTTTGGAAGACCTATTTATTTCAAAAAATTGTCAAATCTCAAAAAATAAAATAAATAATATTCCATCCATTTTGATGGATTTTTAATGAAGTTGTCGAAATTCAATGCAATTTTTTGCGGCTTGCAAACTCATTTTTTGTACCGGGAACAAATAGTATTATTTCCTTGGTGTTGGATAGTATTTAACACCCAAAAACGCGACGTTTTTCTAGCCAAGACCCAATTTTCAAATGCGTTCTTTATACAAAAAATAGTTTCGGCCAGAACAAATTTTCTGAATTTCTCAGTCGTTTGAAAAAGAAATAGTTTAATTCGAAATTAAATTTTAAATATTTACCCTGTTCTGTTTTGCAAAAATTAGATTGCTTGGATCAAAAGCCAAACGTGCTGGCTGCATTGCTAAACAAATCCAAGGAGACACAAACGGACACGCTGCATGCAATAATGCCGTCAGTTCTGCATTTTTTATTAAATTCATCCACACTTCTACAGCAAGTTGCTGAATCTCCTCGTTAGGCTCTACTAAAACTCTTTGGTAAATGTGTCGCATAGCCTGCTGCAAAAGTGGTGCCTTCCAGTCTTTTACGCCAAAATTTAGCTTCAAATTAATTGAATCAAAATTTATTTGCATTTGATCAAATCCACTCTTCAAAGAATCATTAGAGCTACTACTTATATCAGTCACGGTTGTCGCTGTTAGTGTTTTTAATGTACGTAACGCTGATCGCCTAACTGAGCTTGTGCTGTGACTTAAAAATGGCCACAGACGAGGTATAACCACGTCCATCGGTTCCATTCTATAAAAGGTTATAATAAATAAAATTTAATAATTTTATAATTCTACGGTCTTACTGAATCCAATGGGAGGCATTAGGCAAACAAAGGATGGCTGCTAAAAGTCCCATAAAACTGTTGCAAGCCGAAGTAAGTTCATCCTGATCCAAAAGCAGATCCCAGAGCATTTTTACTATGCTGGATACCTGCGTGTGGTTTAAGAGCTTCGGGAGCCAAGTTGCAACAGGAATTAAAGTGGAAGCAGCCACAGCACCTACGTCATCAACTGAATCGAACAGCCCCATCAGGATGTCGTTAATAGTTAACGGCAGGAACGTCTGAAGCAAATCATCCCGCACTACCAGCATGTATTTCAACCCAAGTAAGCCACCATGTCGCACCTCCCATTCGGTCTGCTTGATCAGTTTAAGCAGAATGTCAACTGTTTGCTTCACTTTATCCGTAGGCATTTCCTTTAAAATCGTACCTAGTACTTGAGCACATGTTTCCCGTACTGGAGCAACGACTTGGTCGGATACAAAATCTCCGAAACGATCTAAAGCAAGAACACAGAGTAAACGCAATACTGCATCCTCTAGCCACAAAACGTGGTGGCGATTCATCTAGAAATTATTAATTTTATTAAGTTGATAAAACTTATAAAGCCCCTAGGAGCCCACCGCAGGTGTATGTATAACATGAACATTACGTACCTCCTCTGCGGTCATATTGACATATTTTCCGCCTCCTGAGGAATGGGAATTGAATAATTCACGCAACGCAGTTGCAGCTCCGTGTCTTATTTCCCACTTTGGATTGAACAAGTCTACATAAAGACTCGAGCAAAACTTATCTAAAGGCCAACTAACAGCATCACCCCAGGAGCCTGTATTATCCGGTACGGGCTCTTCAAATTTGCACAAGGTTAATTTTTAACAGACGAAAATAAGTAAACTTTAACTAACCGTTTAAATTGTAGAAAATTTCAATTTTCTCTCCATTATCTAGTTTGGGCTTTTTCTTCTCGGGACCTTCATCGAAAGAGCCGTTGCTGGTGGAATTACTTCTAGAGATTGATGTACTGGGGGTCACAGACACAGAGCTCTGATACTGGCGAGCCTTTCTTCGTGCACGATTTATTTCGCGGCAACTTAAACTCTGTCCATTTGGGCTGAAAATAATGAAAATAATATTTACTACTTTGTATGTTATACAATTTACAAAGCAATATATTGAGAACAATAAAAAACTAAAAAAAGTTTCACATCTGAGACTAATTGGTAATTCGTTTTACAATTTAACTTATTTTTATCATAGCAAATTCATCACTTTTCTGCTGTAAATTGATCTAACGCTATCGAAATCATAGTATACGGTCATTTTTGAAAAATTCATTTAAGATTTAACTGGAGCAGGTCTTAAAATAAATAAATAAAATATAGATATGTTAAAAATAACAGCATATACATATATTGTCTAGGTTTTAATTCAGTTTACTTAGCATTTCTACTATATTTGAATTATTCATTTTTATTCATTTCATTTCTATGAGTTACATCAGAAAATTGCATTACAGCATTGTTCTACAATTGTTTCAATATAATTATGTAAATTATTAATCTAAACTTCAATTTTTTTTATTGCAAAAAGCGATAAATTTAATTTATAACTGTTGATAAATTCTTTAAAAAAATATCGCTTTAAGAACCGCAAAATGTCGAATCAAGTTTCTCGCTTAGTCATACCTTGTATTCTCTATATCGTGATCTATAACAAGGGCGTTTTTCTTTATATTTTTTCTACCTTAATATAAAAATTTTGTAAAAAAATTGTTAATAATAAGAAAAACATTGTGAACAAAAAAAATTAAAAATTTGATAGGAAAATTGGAACACTTCTACAGGGCGCATATCAAAAAAATGTTTTATTACAAAATTCTTCTATAAACGCATTACAAATTTTTTTTTCGTAGCCACCACACACCAAACACTTTATTTTATGCTTATCCATTATTTATCGAAAAAAAAATTAAATTTTATTTAATTAATTAACACTTTTGTATTCAAAAACTTTTAAAATCGTTGAAATTTACGATTAAATCAAGACCACCTAATACTTTTTTTAGTCGACCTACATACACAATAATGTTCGTCCCACGTCGCCTTTAAAAGTACGAAACTGATACCAATGCATTTGAGAAAGCAATGCGAATGCAATCATTCCAGCTCGCCCTTAAAAATTATAAATGCTTCACTTTATACCTTACGCCGTAAATTGCTGACTGTGAAGTGAAATGTTTTTTTTCGACTATGTCTCTCTCTATATTTCTTATAAGAATTTACGGAGGTAGTAGTACTGGACTGCTATATCTAATGGGAAATTTAATAGGTATATTTTTGCGAGCTTGCGTATGAGTTGGGATTTTGAGAGCGTGTTAGATTATCCGTTCCTTTTATTCATTATTTATTTATGTTATTCATTATTTATTTATGTTAAAACTAACCTGCTTGAAGTTGTTGGGGTGCCTGGATCCATTTTAAGAATATCTTGCACAGGAACCTGCAAATTGAATATTAAAACTGCGGTACTATTTCAACAAATAAAATCTGATCTACGAACCATTTGTTTGTTTATATCGTGCGAGCTATTTGCGTTCTTTATATCTTCAAGTGTGAATATATCATTGAGGTTAATTCCCAGCTTACTGGCCTGCGTAAGTCCAAGTTTTTCGTTTAGTAGGGCTCTTTGTCTGACTAGTCTATCTCTGGAATTACATATAAGATAACATTTTAAGATCGTGTCAGAGAAGTATTGAAAATAAATATTTACATATTGTTCATTTCGGTATCATCCTGGAAGTCGAATTCAGTTCCCTCCGATCCCATAAGTCTTGCCCCCTTTTGAATAACCTGGGCTAAGTTAAATTTTTCAAATGAAAGAAGGTCCGCATCTTCGGGGAAGGGACCAAAATCCTCTGAAACGTTGTGAAGGATCTTTTAAAATCGGAACAAATCTTTACTTAAGATAATTTACCGCTTTTAACAGAACTTGCTTTGGGATTCCACTGGGGTACATTGCTCAAGACAGCCTCTACGGCCTGTGCTGCTGCTATTCGCGTTTCCCATGAGGAACTATGCAAGTAGCCTATAAGTCGGTTCAGAAGATTATGAAGTTCGTGAGGGTAGAGCTTCTGGACCTCTCCAATTTGTTTTGCAGACGCCTTTCGTGTGACGGCCGAAGAGCCCGACTCCAGCAAAATGAAGAGCCTATCCAACCTAAGGGATTAAATAAAAGGGGCATAAAACTCCGTGTCCTATTCAGGTCAAGAAATTTCGCTTACCGGGAAGTCATTTTGGTATGGTGCAGCTTTCATAAAAGACAAACAAAAAAAAGAAGAAGAAAAGATCCACCTGAAAGAGAGAGGGTCAAGATAAAAATAAGTGAAGGGATGGTGATGGTTCAATTGAATTAATTAATTGCACGCCAGAAGTACAAGGGAGCAAGAAATGTAATTGTCAACTGCTACGGGAAGGACGTTATCTGTTCTTATCACTATTTGAAAGTCCACAACTATTTATTTTTTTTATATATATTAAGACTCCCTGCGAAGCCGCCGCTGATTGCATTTCTCTCCGGGGAGAGTTGGCGCATTTGCAACGACCGAAAGGCCCCTCGATGGCAACCAAATGTCACAGCTGCTGCTGCTGCACCTGCACCGCAGAACATCGAAAAAGGGGAAATAAGACGAAGTGCCACACAAACACAAAATTTCTGCTGCACTTGCGATATTTTCTCAATCGCCCGTACTCCTCTTCTGAGGGGTTGTGGTGCACATGAAAATTACGTAAAACGCACTAAATAACTGGCGAAAAACACGGTTGAACGGCGTAATTCAGTAAAAAAAGACCCCAAAAACGGATAATCATGACAAGAAATTCAATTGCTTACGCGATAAAATGGGGGAAGACCTACAAAATTTAGTCGTCCTACGGTAGATCCATGTCACTCCGGCCAGTGGAAATTGCTTTTTTCCCGCACTCCGGGACGTTTGGAGTCACTTTCACCGAACCTACAGTACAGCGGGTCCTTTAGTAAGTTTTTTAAACGGACGTTCGGCTTCTTCGTAACGTATGAAACTAGCACTTTTCTAAAAACTCCGACTTTTCCAGGGAAAGCAGCCATCGCACGAAGTCAAATTTATACTGTCAGCCATTCCGACAGTGTAACGCGCTTTAAGGTAGTGCACGTCAGCATTACCCTACCGACGAATTTAAACCTGTGGTGAATTCGACGTTTAACATTTCATTTTCTCGTGTTTTATTCATATATAAAAATTCATTTTAACTAATTTAATTCGAAATTCTTATTTTGTACTAATACAACTCCCAAATAGTAAGAATAAAAGATAATATCAAAGATTTGAAAAATTTTTTAAACATCGCAATCAAACTCACCACTATTCATCGATTAAAAATACTCACCAAAGTACACTAGACTCATCAATTCGGAAAATAGTAAACAAATCTTCATTAACGGTGGTTGTTATTTCGTTCGTGTTGTGCGGATAAAAACCGTGTTAAAGTCTTAAAAATGGTATCTTTAGGTCCGAGAAAGGATGGTGGACCGAATGTGGAATTCTTTCAATCACCAGAATGTTTGCAGGGCTTCGAAACAATTCGTCAGTGGCTACAGAAAAATTGCAAAAAGGTAAAAGCCGCGTTCATTTCCGACAACAATGGCTGCTGCGGGGCATCTGTCAATCGCACAAACGGCCTAATGGCGCCTGAAAACTACTTTGTCTTCAGTGAAAACAGCAAAATATTAAGATAAATTTCATTTAACAGTCGATTGCATGCAGTACCGAGCCGATTACAAAGGAATCTCTGGCTCAGATACTTATTTCGCTGCTGCAGTACCAGGAGACGAAACTTGGGAAGAATGCTCAGGAGCCCCCAACCACCAGGATCCCTGTAAGAAGCCCCCACATCATGAAAATCAATCAGGAAACTAAAAATGTCTAATTATAGATGCGGTGCTTCCTTGATTTTAAGCCGGGAGGAGCCCTCTGCGTCATTTTTGCGAATATGTATCGTTTCAGAGCAGAGCAGCAGCGTGGAAGAAAGTTCGACTTTAGTGTGGGCAAGAACATGACCCATAAGATGATAATTGAGATCGAACAGGCACTAATAGAAGCGGACTGCTACAGGCTGCCCTTCATATATATCAGGCCTGAGGTGGACAAGGCACTAGCCACGAAAATTAAGGAGATCCTCTCGACGAGACGGTGTGAAATCGTTTCCGACGAGGAGGAAGCCACGCATGTCATCTATCCAATTGCAGATCCGCACCCAGATGAGTATGCCCGACCGTCGTTCAAGCGAGGACCTAGCGTCATGTTGCATTGGTATTATTTTCCAGAGTCTTACGATTCATGGCTGCCGAACACCTTCGAGCTTCCGGTGAGTATTTTTATCTTCAAAATCCATGTCATTACCTCAACAATGGCTTACTTTATTGTATAGGATAATGTTCCGGAAAGTCCACCATCACCATCGGAACGCTGGAGGGTTTCAGCTATGTGGATCCTTGATCTTGAGCAGTATAACGAATGGATGTGCGAAGAAGACTATGAAGTGGACGAACAAGGAAAGAAAAAAATGCATAAGTTGCGCCTTTCAGTTGATGAATTAATGTCAAGCGTAGGAGACGATAAAAAGAAGGGTGTTAAACAAAAGCGACGGAGATCACCCTCACCTCCTCTGAAGAGTGGAAAACGGAAGAGATCACCTGCCGTTTTCTCGAAGAAGTCACGAAGTGGTGATGGTGACGATGATGAAGATCTCACCCGCGACATGGATGATCCTCAGCCAGAGCCAAACATTACAGAAGTGAGTAAGCCTCCAACAGGACAGTCTACTGCTAGTCCTGCTCCCGCAACAAATACGAAACAACGTGATAATGAACTGATGCCCATCAAAGGTGGGACTGTAACCGATTTGGATGAAGAAATGGAACGTGCAGGCGAGGATTCCCAGACAGGGAAGACAAGTGACAATAGCAATACTCAAGAGTTTCCGCACAAGGAGGATATGGAGGATAATGTTACTGAACAAACGCACCATATAATTGTCCCCTCGTACTCTGCCTGGTTTGATTATAATTCAATTCACGTAATCGAGAAGAGAGCCCTACCAGAATTTTTCAATGCAAAAAATAAATCCAAGACCCCAGAGATTTACATGGCGTACAGGAATTTTATGATTGACACCTACAGGCTGAATCCAACAGAATATTTGACCAGTACAGCTTGCAGAAGAAATTTAGCTGGTAATACTTTCTGAAGTAATTCTCTTTTGAAACTTAATAATAAATAAATTTCAGGTGATGTATGCGCTATTATGCGAGTTCATGCCTTTTTGGAACAATGGGGATTGATAAACTACCAAATTGATGCAGAATTGCGTCCGACGCCCATGGGACCTCCTCCAACTTCTCATTTCCATATTTTAAGCGACACTCCATCAGGATTGCAACCATTGAACCCACAAAAAACTCCACAGCCGTCGGCTGCTAAAGCTCTCTTTGATTTAGATAAGAAACCGAAAGAAAAGGATGGTGAGAACTCAGGCGCCCCTACCTTAGGACCCGTAAAAATGGAAGGTGTTGAGGCCGGTGGTCAATTTGGCTTAAAATTAGATCAATATGCCAAAAAACCAGCTGCAATGAAAAACAAAACCGCTGCAAATATGGTCAGAGAGTGGACTGACCAAGAGACTCTCCTCCTACTGGAAGGTTTGGAAATGTACAAGGACGATTGGAACAAGGTCTGCGAACACGTCGGCACCAGAACCCAAGATGAATGTATTCTACACTTCCTGCGACTACCCATCGAAGATCCTTATTTGGAAGATGACGGTGGATTCCTTGGTCCCTTGGCATATCAACCTATTCCGTTTAGCAAGTCTGGCAATCCGATCATGTCCACTGTTGCATTCCTGGCATCTGTTGTTGACCCAAGAGTTGCTGCTGCGGCTGCAAAAGCGGCTATGGAAGAATTTGCTGCTATTAAGGTAAACGCTTCTATTTCTTTTAATGTGTGAATATCATCATATCAGTATTTTATTTTATTTAGGATGAAGTCCCGTCGTCTATAATGGATGCTCATTTCAAGAATGTTGAAAAATCAGGTTTTGGAGGTAAGTTTGACCCATATGCTGGCCTCGCAAACAGTGGTATTGCAGGCACTGCTCCTGAGAAAGAGGACGAAGATGCGAATAAGTCTTCTACAGGCGGTACAGGAACTGCACAAGATGAAGAAATGAAAGATTTAAGCAAAAAAGAATCGGGTAAGTTACGATAAATAATTTCAACCTTCATTTCTCTTTGCATTCGCTTTTGCTTCTCCTGTAAAGTTATTCTAAATTATCTGGATTTGTCCCTTTATTCGGAAGTTTTGTTTTATTATTTTCGTTTTTCTCCTCTTGTTTTGCTGCACTTTAGGAAAAGACTCTAAATCTAGCGAAGAAAGCAAGAAAGATAAAGATTCAAATAATTCCTCGACAGAACGGGGATCTGCAATCGATATCAAAACGGAGAAGCCCGATGATAAGGATGCTGTTAAGACTGAAGAATCTTCCACAGAAAGCTCTCAATCTACAGCTGCAAGTACTGAAGCCACCAATGGTTCAAAGGAAAACGGAGAGGCCAATAGAAAATTGTTCAATGAGGCAAATCTGCAAACAGCAGCAGCCGCTGCACTATCATCTGCCGCCGTTAAAGCGAAGCACTTGGCTGCACTTGAGGAGAGGAAGATAAAATCGCTTGTGGCTCTTCTTGTGGAAACACAAATGAAAAAGTTGGAGATTAAATTAAGGCACTTTGAAGAGCTGGAGACAACAATGGAACGGGAGAGGGAGGGACTTGAGTACCAGCGGCAACAATTAATCACTGAACGACAACAGTTCCATTTGGAACAGCTTAAAGCAGCCGAGTTTAGGGCAAGGCAACAAGCACACCATCGATTGCAGCAAGAACAACAGGGACAGTGGCAAGGAACTCAAAATCCTCCAGTGGGAGCACCGCCCTCAACTTCTAGCGCAAGTGCAGTTCCTCCAACAACTGCACAACCAGGACCGCCATCAGCTAGTGGTATTTTTGATTTGTAATTTTATTTTCATTCGTATACTAACGAGCATTTTTTAGAAGCCCCAACAACCGGAGTTAATCCGATCGAAGCTCCTAGCCAGCCGCAGCTACAAACTCCTCCACAGGTTCCTCCGTCGGTTCAACCTAGTGCGGCACTTCCACCGCCAGCGCAAACTTAAAAAAAAAAAAAAAGAATCTTGAAAATTACGAAAAATCTTGTCCGTGTTTTATTATTTTTAGTATTTAAAATAAAAGCCAATTGACACCTATCTGGGACTTTTCTTCTGTAGACTCTCATTGGTAAAAAAATGTTGTCTTAAATTCCTCAAAACGGGCCTAGTGTTCAATTTTTATTCGATCGAAATTCAAGTCACTAAGCTTTGAAAAAAAGATTGTCCCCGATACATCGTGGAATGAGGTTTGGTATTTTCAAGAGGTCCCATTTTAGCCTGATTTAAAATGGACATGCCCTAAGGAGAGAAGTATTCTTTTCTCTCACGAATACATCTCTGGATGTTTCCGAAAAAGTGGAATTGGAGGTTTTGCGAAACCAAATAAAATCTCCTTTCCTCGTAATGAAGACAACACAACAACAATATGAGAACTCTCTTTTACCTCCCAAAAATGCGTAATTGGAACTTTCTATTGAGATCTTCTCTTTTCTACTGTTAGATGAAACCACAAAATTTTCGAGGTACATAAGTCCTTCGATAAGGTGTAAAAATACTAAAGCTAGTACAAATTGTACAAACAGATTCTGATAGCGATTATTCGAAATAATAATAATAACAAAATATAAGTGCATTTAATATAACATTGCGAATGCGTTACGAAAAAAATTTAAAAACTTAAGTAAGACTATAAAAAAATTTATTTAGTTACTAAGAATTAATCACACTCATTGGAAAATTGTTCTTAAAATTCATTTAAAACAGAACTATTGTGAATTAAAAAACACCACCTGTGCTGTTGATTGCATTTAAAAAAATGTTTCATTTATGAAATGCGTAAAAGATATGCCAAGAAATGCGCAAACTCATCGAGTGCTCCCGAATTCATGTGCGCAGGAGTGTTGCGTTGTTAAAATTTAGTTTTCATGTAAAATATAAAAAGTTTTTATACTTCCATGGGGGAGGTCTCCGTAAAATTCCTGCTGAGCGGAAATAATCTTGAAAAAGTCTAGTATTAGATTAATATCAGTCAGGTTTTCGCGCCGTACCGACTCCAATAAATCGTCTGGTAAAATCGTACGACTCAATAACAGAAGTAGTTGCAGATGTTGGACTTGGAATTTTTAGAGGCGGTTAAGTTTAGGGGATACCGGGCAGTGCCGGCCTTAGGCTTTTGCGTTTAGTCGGGCAAACTTTTCCTCGGCGCCCCTTTTAAAGACAAATATAAAAATTATGGCTTAAAAAACAAAAAAACACGCTTTTATAAGTAGCGCAATAAAAAGTTAAACAATTATCGCAGGTTCAAAATTTCTTTTAACTTGTAGTGTCATCAAAAATTTAGCAGTGTGAACAATTTCAAGGTTTGGGCTTTCTCCGAACATAGTTAAACTTCGATTTCTAATTTTGAATTACACAAAAAATGCACAGGCGGACGGACAACACGGTCAAGTTAAATAATAGCTTTAAAAATACCCCCAAGGGGAAAAAAAAGTACGATTTTTTTGCTACGATGAACTGGCCATAAAGCATAATCCGAAAAACTTTTAGATAATTCTTCTATATTTTCATAAGTTCCGTCATCTACCGCATCTTGATTGTTGGGCTCGTCCTCATCTATGTTCAACTTATTTCCATCCGAAATTGGTTTAGGCGATTCAAATCTAACTTCATTTTGAATAGTTGGTTCTGATGCTTTTTTTTCTGTATTCATAACCAGAAGGTTTATGTTTCTTCGTAGAGGTCTCTTTTTCCATCGTTAAAATAAAATATATAAAAAATATAAATAAAATTATCAGCCAGCATAGAAAACAAAGATAACAAATGTTGATAAGAAAAAATTAATTTTTCTGCAATCCCAAATCTGCAAATTGTCAACTTTGTAACCACCACTCAAAACAAATTTCCACTTTGCGTAGGCTTCGAACGGAAAAATCGTAAATGTTACTCCAGGTGTTAAAAAACTTACTTTATTTTGTTCTTCTTTTTCTTTTTTTGTGTGTGTTACGCGATATCTTCGCCGATTGTGATTCGATTTTAATAATTCTTTTTTTATTAAATAGAATATTTCTCGAGGGTGGTCCCGTTTAAATTTGATGAAAGTTCTAAAGTTGGAAACTTAGGGGATGATTCCTTTTTATTGAATTTCAACCACTTTCCGTCAGCTAAAAATTGAAAAATAAAACAAAATTTACAAAAAAATTAAAAACGACTTCAAAACTTTGCCTGTATGTACAAATTTAAACTAAAAAGTTAAAAATAATATTTTTTATTACTTTAAAGAGAAGAGCATTCAAGCATAATATACAAAACTATTAATACTCGTACTTAAATATTAATATTTAAATATAATCAGTTACTTTTTGGAGTCGGTGCCAGCCAAGGCAAGTTTAAAAACCCAAATTCTCTAGGTTTAAAACTTGCCTTGCCTACACCAATTAAAAAACTGACTAATTAGTTATTGTAAATATTTAAATATCAATAATTTTGTATATTATCCTTGAATGCTCTTTTCTTTAAAGTAATAAAAAATATTATTTTTAACTTTTTAGTTTAAATTTGTACATACAGGCCAAGTTTCGAAGTCGGTTTTTATTTTTTTTGTAAATTTTTTTTATAATCCCAACGTTGCGTAGTCTACTATTGAATTTCATATATAAACTGAAAACTATATTTAATACTGGATGTGAGATTGGACAGAACAGGATAAAGAAAATTAAATTTGATGGGTGAATATGGTTAGGTTAGGTTAGGTTATAGTCCGAGAGCTGACTGCAAAAAAACTAGCCAATAAAGTAACAGGATGAAATGTGTTTTATATGTTAGTACCAACAGTGCTCGTAACAAAATGCATGGTGTGCCTAGGCAGAACTTGTGCAGAAATATGCTATGAGCCTTTTCAGGACGCAAATTTGGGACTGCAACTTTACCTATCGAGTAACAGCTTGAAATTATTTTTAAAATTTTGCATTTACCGAGTTAAACAAAAATATATTGGTGTGCCTCATTAAATCTTGTGCTAATACCTTGGCACACCATTTTTTTTAATTTTTTTTTAGGCACGCTACTGTACCTATCGAGTAACAGCCTCAAACTGCTATCAAATTAAAGTTTAAACATTGTATTATTAGAAAAAAAAAGTGTGCCACGTCTAAGCCTGTGCCAAATATCTGGCACACCACTTTCAATTTTCAGTCTTACAGCCGGCCCATGACGAGAGTACGTCATTTCTTCGCTCAGACCAGCTACTCCACCACATCATTTTCCATCCTGCGCATGAGCAGAACATTCTAAATCGTATGGCTAGTCTTAACGAAGAAAGAACGTACTCTCTTTTTATTTTAATCCGACTATATCTTATGCTATTATTAATACAACCTATTACAGAAGTATTTAGGGATAAAATAATGATTACCCAATAAACAATTATGATTTTAAAAAAATATGCTTTATTCATTTGGATATTTTAAAAATTAAATATCCATAATACTATAAAAAAATTTCTTATACATACTGTTATTAAATTAATAAAAACTTACATATGTAGAAACACAACATACAGAGTGATCCAAAAGTATGGAAACGGATAACTAACTTTCGAGGAATGCATTTTGGAGCAAAAAGTTTTAGACAAAAGTCTTAGGAATTTGCCCTGGCTATTCAATGGTGGCCGTAGATTTGACCTTGACCATGGCCTTGAAGGTCATTTCAAGGTCAAGTTGATTTTTTTAGATTGGAACCCATATTTTTGACCACGGAAATGAAAAGAGAGGACAATTTTACGTCCGACTATGATCTTAACCATGACCTCGAAGGTCATATCAAGGTCAATATGGCGCTTTAAAAGGGAACCTGCATTGTAGTAGGGGAGCCCGCGATGCTAAATTTGCAGTTACTAGAGCGTTACAGGGACCTATTGGATTGTGAAGATTAGGTTCTAAAACGAAAAAAGTTTATGTTAATTTTTCCATTTTAGTGGGGAAAAGAGCGTGTAAAATTTTTTAAAAATGTAAAAAAAAAACAGTCACATGGAAATACTCGAGCGCGTCAGACATTCATAGTGTATACCTGCTTTGTCTTTCTGATAACCGATAGATATTAATCTGACGATTAAATAGTGGTGGGTGGCTGTAAAAAGGGGTAAAAAAACAAAACAAAAAAAGTTATTCGATCACGTCAGATATTGAAAGGGATTAGCAATTGAACTCAAAAAAGTCCCCTATTTCAATGGCTGACGATTTGGACGGGACCAAAACTCATGATTGATTTTTGAAAATGTTTAAAAAAACAGTTACCTTGAAACACTCGAGTGCGTCAGATTTTTATACAGAGGGTTCAACTCGATGTCTTAGTCGTCCTAAGTGATAATCTGACAATTATATAGAGGAGTATTGGTAATCTGACAATTTGAAAAATTATTAATGTGAGAGTTTTCAAATAAATTTTTTTTTTAGTTTCTTTTGTTTATTAGGGGAGAATCGCCAGTCATGGGCCACCTAAGGTTAAATGCATTTAAAATTATTGTAAACGTTTCGTTTACATAATTAATAGCGCAATATTAAAATTTGGATGATAATTTACCTTTGTGGAAAGTTTAAGGCAAGTTTGACTTTCTTTTATAATAGAAAATAACGTTTGAAAAAAACGTGCAAGTGGCCCAATTTAGGTGACGAGTCGCCTAATGTGGGCCACCTATTGAATAGCACGTAAAATATCTGAAAAACGCGAAAATGGTTCGACATATTGTTTAAAACACCGTTACTTATTATATTTAATGAAACAATGAATTGACGTTAATTAATTCGTTGATCAGAAATATATTTGAAATTTAAATTCTCAATAAAGAGTTAATCATCATAAATTAAGTATTTACTCAATGACATGTAACATTTTATAATCTAAAATAATAACAATAGGCTTAATATACTAAATTTACTAAATATCTCATGTACACTTACCGTTTTAATGAAAAAAACATTTTTCCTTAAGATAGTGTTGCTTTGTTTACATCGCGTGAGTGACCCGTATTAGGCGCCCTTTCGAATTGCACAGTGGCCCAAATTGGGGGAAATGACATTTTTCCAGATTGTTTAAATTAATTAGTATTGTTATAGTTTTTAAATTGCAAATACACTATATACTATATAAACATATTATACACTTCGCATCAGAACAAATTTTAGATTCATTAGATGTATCAATTTGTTTTTATCGACGAGCAAAAATGTCAGATTTTTAAGTTGGCAGATACATTTTTACGAGATTGTTGTAACATTATTAATTTTGTATTAAAATTAGTATTTCTTTCATTATTTTGTTCTACATTCATTTTCAATCAAATTTTGACATTAATTAATTTTCAAAAACTCGGTAACATTGAAAAAAATGGGTGGCCCGAAATAGGAGCCGGCCCAACTTAGGCAACTCTCCCCTACGGGATGTAATAAAAAAGATATGTACACACATTTATATATAAAAAATTCAATCATTTATTTATATAAAAGCTTAAAAGTTTTTAAGTCAAAAAGTGCTTTTTAGACGGAATTAATTAAATAAAATAAAATGTGCTTTAGATAAATGATGGGTAAGCATAATATAAGGTGTTTGGTGTGTGGCTGTGGAAAAGGCAGCGTGTAATGTGTTCATAGAAAAGTTTTGTGATAAAAATTTTTTGTGAGTTGCACCCTGCAGGAGTGTTCCACTTTTCGCCCCAAATTTTTGTCTTTCTCTCACCTATGCCTTCTTTATTACTACCTATTTCTAGCAGAAATTTTCACTTCGTTCCTGTAACGGTAGCAAGGTCGAAAAAAGATAAGGAAAAACTTCACGAGTGTCCCCTTTTGTTAATAGATACTCTTTGGTTGTCAGCATCTGTACGCTCAGCCTTTATCGATGGTTTTAGCTACATCGCCCCATGAAAACCGTCAGATTATATGGTTTTCGTGATCCTGATAGAAATTCCTTCAAAATAAAAAAAAATTCAATCGCGCTCGAGTAATTCGAGGTGACGTTTTTTTTACAACTTTGTGACTCGCCCATTTCTTTATGCCACGCTCAAATTGTCCGATTATTTAAATATACACTTTTCTGGATGTACTTAACTTACCTGTTCTTAATCTGACGAGCTCAAGTTTTTGTGAGGATCGATTTTTTTTTACTAATCTGACGGACTGCCCTCATCGCACTCCCCTGTATTAAGGGTTCATATATGGTAGGGGTACATTACAGGGTGCAAGGTTTCTCCCCATATGATTTTCTGACGCGCTCGAGTAAGAACCAAAATCCCCGCTTGGGCTCCCATACTATTGTTACTGCGGATTTGGAAAGAGCAGAAGTTTTGCGTCAAAACGTGACCTTGACAACAACCTTGACTTTGACCATGACCTCGAAGGTTATGTCAAGGTCAAGATGGTTTTTTGAAGGGCAAACCACGTCTTTGGCCACGGAAATGGAAAGAGCGGAAAATTGTATGTTCCCTTCGAGGTAATGGTCAAGGTCATAATCTTTCCATTTACGTTGCCAAAAATATGTTTTCCCCTTCCAAAAAACACCTTGACCTTGATATGACCTTCGAGGTCATGGTCATGGTCAAGGTTGTTGTCAAGGTCACATTTTGACGCAAAACTTCCGCTCTTTCCAAATACGCAGTAACAATGCAGGTTCCCTTTTAAAGAGCCATATTGACCTTGATATGACCTTCGAGGTCATGGTTAAGATCATAGTCGGACGTAAAATTGTCCTCTCTTTTCATTTCCGTGGTCAAAAATATGGGTTCCAATCTAAAAAAATCAACTTGACCTTGAAATGACCTTCAAGGCCATGGTCAAGGTCAAATCTACGGCCACCATTGAATAGCCAGGGCAAATTCCTAAGACTTTTGTCTAAAACTTTTTGCTCCAAAATGCATTCCTCGAAAGTTATTTATCCGTTTCCATACTTTTGGATCACTCTGTATGTTGTGTTTCTACATATGTAAGTTTTTATTAATTTAATAACAGTATGTATAAGAAATTTTTTTATAGTATTATGGATATTTAATTTTTAAAATATCCAAATGAATAAAGCATATTTTTTTAAAATCATAATTGTTTATTGGGTAATCATTATTTTATCCCTAAATACTTCTGTAATAGGTTGTATTAATAATAGCATAAGATATAGTCGGATTAAAATAAAAAGAGAGTACGTTCTTTCTTCGTTAAGACTAGCCATACGATTTAGAATGTTCTGCTCATGCGCAGGATGGAAAATGATGTGGTGGAGTAGCTGGTCTGAGCGAAGAAATGACGTACTCTCGTCATGGGCCGGCTGTAAGACTGAAAATTGAAAGTGGTGTGCCAGATATTTGGCACAGGCTTAGACGTGGCACACTTTTTTTTTCTAATAATACAATGTTTAAACTTTAATTTGATAGCAGTTTGAGGCTGTTACTCGATAGGTACAGTAGCGTGCCTAAAAAAAAATTAAAAAAAATGGTGTGCCAAGGTATTAGCACAAGATTTAATGAGGCACACCAATATATTTTTGTTTAACTCGGTAAATGCAAAATTTTAAAAATAATTTCAAGCTGTTACTCGATAGGTAAAGTTGCAGTCCCAAATTTGCGTCCTGAAAAGGCTCATAGCATATTTCTGCACAAGTTCTGCCTAGGCACACCATGCATTTTGTTACGAGCACTGTTGGTACTAACATATAAAATACATTTCATCCTGTTACTTTATTGGCTAGTTTTTTTGCAGTCAGCTCTCGGACTATTAGCCTATGGGTGAATATACCTTCCGTAAAATTTTCTTTGAAATACTAGTTAAATGTGCAATAATAAAAGCAAAAAGTCAAAAATTAGGAAGAATAAAGAGTGTAAGTAGAAAATGTTGATTCATGTATTATAGAATCTTCAATGCTTCATCTGAGAATAAAATTTACTATATCCGAGTTATGTATCTCTGAGAATCTTAAGGCTTCATGATTTTCGAAACGTATTTTGGATTTCCTGAAATAATCTTTATATGCATTTAAATATTGTATAGCATTCCAATTGCTTTTTCATTGAATTACGAATCTTTGCCACGAAAACTTGGAATAATAATCAATTAAACTAGTAAATACTTCGAACGCAGTTTGATATTATGATGAAATCTGCAGTTTCAAATTAAACTATTGGAAAAATTGAAAAAATCAATTTCGTATTTAAGTTTCATAAATTATGCATTTCAATAACATTTACAGGTAAATTAGAATAACTTTAATACTAACATAAATGTATAATAATCAGGTTTATATCTTGCTTTTATTCGAAAATACACAAAAAAATGGAAAACGGCTCTTACCAAAACTCCCTCTAATACATATAAACACAAGCCGCGAAGTTGAAAATGCACATGTAGTGATGTAGTCCGAGATTCGGCGCGAAATAACATTGCTTCTTATGGCAGAAATTTGAACGCAAATATCTTTAACATTTTGTTCTCGCCCCTATAATGGTTTTGGTACTGTAAGAACGGTATTCTTCCTCACTTACAATTAGTAGAACATCACTTTTTCGTAAAAACAATAGTTCAGCAGATTAGCCCTGTGGAGCAGAATAAATGGGCTATACCGCCGTAAGAAGCAATCATCGGACCTAGACGGCTTGCATTTATAAAATTGTTCGTAGGGGTTTTTTTTTTCGGTACTTATACATAAAATTGCCACTTTCCTTGGGAGGAACACAAAAACACCTCGGGAAGTAAAAAAAAAAAAAATGCTTCAAAACGCATGTTTGTCTCCCTTGCCTTCGTCTTACATATATTTATTTATATTACTCAATTTTGCAGTTCTACAAACTTTAATTGAGAAATTTTAATGTGTATGTTCCTGATTCATTTGGCGCCCCAAATCGATCGGCGCCCTCGGGCGCCGCCCGAGCTTGCCCCCCCCTAAGGCCGGTACTGATACCGGGGATGGTTGACCAAATTTCAGTTTAGATGCTTATATGTTTTTGGTTTTAGTGTATATTATTGTAAAAACCAATAAATTTGATAGGTACACTATTAAGCTATAAAAACAAATGACAAAAGTCTCGCAATCAGTTATAATATAGAGTACAAGCATGATCTGGTGGAATATGAAATTTGAGTCAACATACTGGGAGTAAGTTGACCTACAAATTAAATAGTACAAGATCTACGGATATATAAAATTAAAATAACAAGAAGTAATTGAAATTTTCTTCATTCAAACAAATAATTATCAATTCTATGACAATTTTGTTAATTTTAATTATTTGGTAACAGTCTTAGCTGATATAATTATTATAATTATATGATTTAAAGGAATAGATACATCATTTATGAGATCAGATTATGAAACCAGTCTTCTAAATCAGAGGTGCAATATTTACATTAAGGGGAGGTTCTCATCTAGAATCTTGAAATTTTCGATTTTTTTTTTATTTCATATTATTAAAGTTTAATATGTCTAGAATGTTGCTTTAAAATATTTAGTCGATCCGAGCACTAGAACGGATTCTACAGCCCATTGATTCTGGCGGTGTCATGATCGTAGTGGGGCGCTCAGCCTGTGCCGTGCCGTTCAATCACGATTATCTCGGAACTTTGTTTTTTCAAGATTTTTCAAATTTGCGTACAAGATAACTCAAAAACGGTTCAACCGATCAACTTCTAGTTTCGTGCATATTAAAGTAAACAATTTTCTTCATAGAAAGAGTGGAGCACATTTTGAAAATTGTAACATTATCTCCTTTTTGTAAGTGAAAAAAAACGGCCGAAAACGGCCTTAAAATTTCAAAATCGCGCCATTCCGTCAATTTTAAATTTTTTTTTGAAAGTCGTCCACTCTTTCTGAGACAAATTTAGTCTAGTTTATAATAATGTCATCATTATTTGATTTCAGACCAATCTGCGACCCCTAAATTGTACGCAGCTGGGCCATTTTCGAAAAACATGCCTCCGGAGAAGTTGAATAACGGGCGCCATTTTGTTTTTTTTTTGAATAAAAAAATTTTTTCGTACAGATAAATATACAATAAAAGATAATGCCAAATATCATTTCCCTATGTCTTGTCATTTGCCTTCAAAAAAATCACGAACTTTACCTACTTTTTGACGTTCTAGATGAGAACCTCCCCTTAAACAAACAATAGATTGCCATTTACACAATTTTTACACACGTGTCATAACCTCAAAACTGCAGCGAAATTACAAAGAATGATATGTAACATAAAGATTAACAATCAAACTTTTATTTTAAATTATTTGCAAATGAACAACAACAAGTATATAGGCGTCATTACAAATAATATAACAAGGAAAAAAATTACTTAAGTGTATTCTTTTTCAATATCTTCTTCTTCTTCCGAACTACGTGCGTACGCGATGCCGCATTCGAGACGACTGAGGGGGAGGAGGTAACGGTTTCTCACGCCTAGTTGGATGATGCAACACTTTTGAACTAGTCGAGTTTTTCACAATTAGTCTACCTACCCCTATGGTCAACTATCCCCGGTCTCCCCTATATATCTTTCTTTTTTAAATTCACCATTTTATTTTTCAAATCATAATTTGTATAATTTGTGATTAATTGCGATGGATTCACATATTTCACAGTTACATATTCAAATGGAGGAAGAAAAGCAAGAAAGGTATAAATATACCCACTTTAAAAAAAAATTGCTCGAAATTATGTTATTTAAGTTAGCATAAGCGATTTCTCCCTCATATGTAGTTTTCCAAAAAGCCACTAAAAAAATCGTTTAACCCGCGATGTAAAATTTGCGCGTTGTGCTCCATTTCAACTAGCTATTATGAAATACAGAACAAAGCAACTAGCGCATCTAGTTCAGTGTACCAAGCTTCTGGTTGGCCAACAAGAATTTACGTTATAATAACTATATATGTAGTAGGTCTAACGAGAAGGCTAGCCATTCACAGTATCGGTTTAAATACTCTTAAAACAATCAGACATCTAGTAGCAATGACCATATACGTTTGTTAAGAAAAACAATGATCATGTTAAGTTATGAAGAATACCTAGTCAATTTAACGTGAATTAAAAGTTCTGTTTAAAAATTAACAAATGCATTCTAATAAAATTGACTTGCATTCCTTTTATTTTAATATTCTGTATTAACATTTTATATTAAAATAGTTAAATGAACTAGGATCTAGTTGATTGAAAGATGTATTAACAAGGCTTCACTGTTGAATCTACTAAAAATATTTTTTTCAGTGTAGGTACCAATTTTCATAAAATTTTAACGCTCTACATTTTATCTGAATAAAAAGTAGTCTATACATTAAGTTGGAAGGTAGCACATAACCTTCGGACAAAAAATTAAAAGTATCGATGCAACCATTTAAGCGTAATAGAGTAACAAATAAATAAAGGGACTTTCGATTTTATATATATATACGTGCATAGGATAGGGATTAGAAATCAGTGAGCAAGAAATACTTTTGTACTCATTTTCATTCATCCGCCATATACAAATTTTATAAATTTCGTAATCGATTCATAATTAGCGGCCTCGAAACAATTATTGTACTAATTTTCACTAAAATCCGTTGAAATCGTAATCGCTATCTTGAATTTCTTAATTTGTTCAGCAGATTTGAAGTCAGCAGTCTCCAAAATCGTTAGGAATCAACTTTCATGAAAACTTCGTCAAACATAAAATTTTTAGTCGCAATCTTAAGAACGCTATTTCGAAACCAATATATTATCCGAAAAAAACTTGTCTATATGTTAAGTTGGAATATGTATATTAGGAGTTTATGCGTGACTAACAAACGAACTTTCATTTTTATATATGTATATGTATATGGGGATTAAGACGAGCTTCTATAAAATTACAAGACTTATGGGATTTGAGCCGTTTTGATTACTTGTGCACAGTATGTAGGAGAAAATTGCGATCCCTAAAATCAGTTGCATCTATATCAACTAAAGTTAGTAGTGAAAGTGATGTGACAATGAGTGCGATGCTGAAGATAACAATGTCGGATCTTAATCCCTTACTTAATGGATGATTTTCTTATTTCAATGGATTACAACATCTATTAAACCGAAGCTTAGACTCCATAATTGAATATTTATTATAAACCACAAAATTAAAACGCACAAAACTGACTGAATCGATCAATAGTAAATAATGTAGCGAAGGTTATAAATATACGCATAAAGCAACAATGTAACTGTCGGTATAAGGAAATAGTCAGCGGCGCCAATGCGTGAGAAAGTCATTCTTTAAATTGCGGGGCTCTTTTTATAAGTTATAAAAAATTATCAGGATACTATTATTAAAATAAAATAAAAATACTTATTAATATTGTTTATAAACAGACTTAACGACTAATTATTAATTTTAAACGCCTGTTAACAATGAGAAAGTGTAAAAATTAAATCAAAATAATAATAATAAAGATTCATAGGTATTCATTCTTTAAATTTTCAAAAATCTAAGAAAAATAATAATTATAAAGATTCCACGATCACACCGGGCTAAAAAGTTGTTAAATGGTAGTGTGATCAAAAATTTTCGGCAAAATCAAAATACGGACTCACTTTTAAAAAAAGATTTAAAATTTAAAACTTAAAAATCACATATAAAAGTATTTTGAAGAGTTTTCATACTTTTTTTTTTAAAAATACATAAAAAAACGAAAATACCGAAAAAAAGATCTAATTTGTTCTGTTATTCAAAGAGTTACGGGTAAAAAACTGACAAAGGTGCAACTTTTCTCAAAATGTGATATCTTTTGAACGGGTAGTCAAAAAAATCTCAAAATTTACCTGGAAGGTTTTTTCGAAGGGTACAAAAAAATGGAGGAAATAAAAACCAAAATTTTTTCAAACTGTCCGATTTGGCGTGGAACATATGGGGCGTTCTACGCCAAATCGGACAGTTTGAAAACATTTTATTTTTGATTTCCTCCATTTTTTGACCTAGGAATGTAGGGTAGTATACTGAGGCTACTTCAAATGGGATAAGAGGAAAGGTTCGATTAAAAAGATATTAAGTTTGTTCAAATTTATTTATTTTAAACTTTCCATTATATTTGTGTTTTCTCGTCCTTCACGTCAACTTGTCTACTAATTAAATTGTAAAGTTTAATATCTAATACAGCACAAATTGCATCTAAACATATTGTTTAATTGATTCATCTTCATATACGTATGTATAATTATATAATCTGTTACCCTCCTGCGTGTATATAATGCTCATATTTCTTGCTATTTATATAATAACCTGCTTAGCTGCAAACCCGCGCTCGAGTTAATCACTACAAACATATTTCCTTATGTAAAAGGGGAAACAAGGTATCACGATATTATGCCATAAATTGTAAATAAATGTGTAAAAAAATAATACCCATTCATTTGAACAAGTAACACCACACCTTAAATTGACAAAGAAACACCCTGACCGGATTCATGATACGGCGGGTAAAACAATTATGAAACGGTGAGAGGTACAAAGTTAACAGTCGACGAAATGGGGAATACCTAAAAAGGAGTCTCTACTGCTATGCGCTCCTTTGTTACAAAACGTTGATCTTTCATAAAATGAGCCTACATTAGAAAACTGCTGTCCAAAAATCCTAAATACATTTGATGCTCTAAATTTATCTTTATTTTATTTATTTATTTTTTTTTGGTAAATACTTATGATCGGCCCAACGGCCGCCCTACGTCTTTACGACGAAATTCGCTTAAATACTCTCAATTTACGTCGTATTAAAAAATATAGTTCTGTTGGAATATTTGTCTCTTAACATTCAAAATATGGTTTAGAATCGCAATGTACACCTCTCGTAAATTATGTCGGTCTAAACAAATCTCCTACCGCTTACAAAAGAGGGTCTTGTGAAATTAACAACAGATTGCGCTTTCTCGGAAAGTCTCTCACACTTGGATTATCCACAAAAAATGGCTTGGAAACGGGCCGGCGTTTCGTTGCTCATTTTTAAAAGCACTTAAGATGATTAGATTACCTAGTCTTAGCTTATGGTAAATATTACAATTTACTTTAGAATTTTGAATCCGAAAAACGTTGATGGGCTTCTCGCTCGTTCTTCTGAAGTCCTGAAGCCGAAACGCACTCACTCCAATTTGAACCACGATTAATTTTGTCTGAGCCGAATTAAGTCCAAACGGGTCTGTGTGATTTCTGCAATATTTATTTAATTTTATTTTATCTATTGCTATCTTTAAGTACTTTTGTCGCCGCCTGCTAAGTGCTTTGAAAATTTCAAGGGCTTTTCATCCGGGAGGGGAGCAACAAAAAACGATTTCTCAGTAGATCGCAAATAATAATAATAATAATAGTACGTGTGCAGAAGAACCTTGAGGACATCATCCGCATTTTGGATGAATAGAAGAAGGACTGCGGTGCGGGGGATCCATTTCCTAACATTGGATACATTTTGGGAGATCGAACAAATTTAGAAAAGCTCACGGTACTACTGCTTCTATTGAAAATGAAAAGTCCAACAATATGTAAATGCCTGATAATTAGTTTCTTCATATTTTCGTTAATATGTGAATTCTCTTCCCACCTTAAATCTATTATTTTTTTTTTTTTTGGACAATGTACACAAAAAGCGATAATTCCTGACTTAGTTTTCGATATTGCTTAGTAAATATTTGATATAAACATGTAATACAATTTAATTGGATAATTTTGTAGGGCTATTGGAGTGAAGTTCATAGTTCCATTGTTGTTATTTTTATTTTCATTTTTGCAAAATCTGAAGCGGTCCACTAAATTATGAAATTTTTGTTCTCTTGTTTTCTTTTCACATTTATGACTATTTTTACTTTTGTGTTTCTGTTTTGCATATACTCAAATATTGTTTTATTTACAAAAAGACCTGTTATTACAAAATACTTGTATTGTTTTTTTTTTTTTTTGTGAATTTGTGATGTTATTATCAAAACGAGCCTTTTATTTATTTTGGTCTTAATTTACTTATTGCTTATTAATTAAAATGATTGCTGTTTCTTCACAGATAAATTAAAAACATAATTTTTTGTTTCCTTGGAGAAAATTAGCGAAGTCTTCGAAAGTTGGGCTACAAACTACAAATTATGATCCATTCTACTGAAGCTTTCGTTTATCAAAACTAAGTGCTCATTCATTAAAGTGATTCATAAATTAATAAAGATGTTTTCAAATAGAAAGAGGTGGAAGAATGCTTGAATTTATAGCTCTAATTAAAGCGGATAATGATTTCTAAATGATTTATGCAGACACCGAAAATAATGATTATTTCTGAAAATTAAAACAAAAAAATCATCACTTTATCTTTATACTAAGGTAAAATTAATTATTTAATTTGTAGTATTATTTAGATTCAATAATTAAAAAATTATAAATTAGTAAAAAATAAAGTAAATGTGCAAAATTTCGACTCAATCGGGTCAGCCGTTCGGGAGCTATGGTGTACCTATGGACAGCCGGAGCATTTTCTAAATATGAATTCAAAGGACTTCACAACGGATATGTACGAGTATCTATCAAGACCTCTAATTTGAAAATTTCTCACTAAATTTTTAGTACGAGTATCTATCAAGACTTCTAATTTGAAAATGTCCTTTAAGGAGCCGAAATTAAAAAACATTAATACTGTTCGCAATAATCGAACTTGATCCTTATCAATCAATCGAAAAATTACTTGATAATCGTTCTTTTGTATTTTAAATTTTTGTTGAGCATAATCATTACAGCCCTTAGATTTAAGGAACCTGGGCTGTTTTCATTCATTTGCCTTCGAGACAACGACAAGAAGGGGTGGTGTGAAAGCCGCGAAACAGAAGTGGTTCGGAAACATATTTCTCCTTCAAAACTTGAACGTGCTGACCCATTGCCAGTTGTTTTTTACGACAAGATATATCCTGGCTTATTTAGTTAGGAGTACACTCAAGAATTTTTAGTTAGCCCTACGCAAGTGGAGCTATAAAGATATTTACGGACTCTTGTCCATCGGCCTACCTCCGAGCAATATCAAAGTCGTGGTAAAAAGGTAAAGAAAAGAGTCAACCTTATCTTTCAAAACAATAAAACAGTCCCTGCGTTGCTACCAGCCGCATCGTACAAAATCAGCCTCTTCTTGTAATTAGGTACATTTTTTTTCCCGAAAACTCCCACACATTTACAAAGTACAATCTTAGAACCGTGTTCACACGGACCCTTTTTCTCCGCAACTCAGAATAGAGTTCGATATAAAAAAGAAAATTATTCTCTGAATTAAAATTTATTAGGAGTAACACACAGCATAGCTTTTTTGTTTTGTTTGTTAAAAAGCATCAAATTACCATATAACTTAGCCACTTTAAAGTAAAAATTAAACAATAATTCCCAGTTCAAGATTTGAAATTTTGCATGACAACTTAATGCACCTTTCCAAAAAAAGAATATAAATGTTGATTCTACGAAGCTATTGGTAAGCAAGTTCAAGACAAAATGTTTTATTGTTCTGGATACATAAAGAAATGCAGCTAATAACGATGATTTGCTAGCTTACAGAAATTCGTACTCTGGGATTCAGTGTGGAATTTTGTGATTTGATATACAAATTAATAAATTAAATTATTGTTTTGATCATATTCAGCTGGGTGAGGAAAAACACGTAGAAGTTGAATTCAACCTTCTCAAAATCGTGGTTGATTGAAAAAGTAGGAATGTAAAGACTTTCTGCAGTCTGATGAAATATTTGTCAGCAATATCTACCACAAAGGAAGCTATTGTCCTTTGCTTGAAAACGAAATGAACATTGAAACGTTTGTCTTATCAAAAACGAAAAGTTATCGTTCAAACATTCCTACTATTGAAGCATTTCCATGCTACTCCTCTAAACTGTCGATCAATTTCAATTGCTCTTTATTGTTTTGTAAATTCCGTACACTATGCAATGTAGGCTTAAATATTAAGTGTTCAGGTTAATGGATTGGCGTTTTCATCTTTGATATAAAATTTCTTTCTTTTCTATATGTATGATATGTTTCAGGAAAGCAGAACTGCCGATTAATGCCTTACAAAATGAATGACCTACAAAAGTTAAGACAATACACACCGGAGTGTTTTGAAAACTTCTACCAAGGAATTCTACAGTGGCCGTCAGATGTAGCATCACAGTTGGACGTCTTATCTTATGGACAATTGGATATTTTCCTATTTGCAGCACAATGTGATCACAAGGTATAACGATATAGTGAAATGTAAAATTTTTTTATTTTTGTCTTCTCAATAATATGCCTCTTTAATAATGCGTTTTACTACTAAGAGCACTCAAATCCTCGGATGAGTTCCGAAAAGGAATCATCTCATGAAAAGTCCTTTTCGAAATCTGCGATACAAATGTTTTTTTTAATTTGAACAATGCATCGAAATAACTTTTTAAATCTATTTATACCGACAACTACAACGGTACGTCAAAAATATTTGCCACAATTTTCGAAGACTTTCGCCATTACTAGTAAAAAAAAATTAAAATGTAAGCAGCCAAAGATTAGACACCTTACAAATTGCCTTTCCAGTTCATAGCTGCAAACATTTACTAAAAAATATTTTATTTCCTCTCTTACAAGATGTAGCATATAATGATACAACATATTGCGAAGAATGAATGTTTCTTAAATACTAAGTGATTAAAATTATGAAGCTGTGCAGCAGTTACAAATTACTTACCAATTTCATTGAACTTTTTTCATTAAAATTTTTATCTTCCACCCTTAGAAGGCAATCCATCAATAAAAGAAAATCCCAGCTGCATAGAGGGTAGAAAATCTTAGTTCTAGAAGATAATAGGAAAATGTTAGTTAGCTTACCGGAACAATAGTGTTCACGCTGTGGTTAGTCGTCAAATTCACTCCCTTGGAGTTGCGTACTATTATTAAGGTTTGGTGATCATTTGGACGCCATCGCATTTTCTTCAACGAGATGTACAGCTTAAAGCTTAACAAATCAGAGAAATTTGTTAATACAGAACTTCCAAGAACGTGAGCATTTCTAGCAAACAAATAACTTTTGCCGCAACGACTTCGTCGCAGAAAATGAAATAAAAAAATTGCCAATTTTTAATGAAATACCAACCGACGTATGAATTTTGAACGTTCACAGGGTGCTACGTAAATAACATCACAAATTCACATCAAAATTTAAGAAACTGAAACCTGTACAAATTAGCTATTTCCTGTAGTGTGTGCTTGATATAAAAAAGAGCTGAATGGGTTTGAATGCATCTATTTGTCCATTAACATCAAAGTATGAAGTATTTGTGAATATTTTGGTTATTTCATTTCTTACAAATTGAAGATCAGCACAGAAGTCTGTCTGTCGTTGTTTTTTTGTTTGTTTCATTTTCCCTGCTTCTCAAGGAGACTACAGAATAAATCGCGTATCCCCGCAATCTTGTGAATAAATAAAAAACGAGGAGTTGCTTAAAAATTAATTCTTCTTTCATATATATTTCGTATTTATAATAAGTTGGCACCTAAATCTTAAGGAAAGAAGATAATCGTGATAAAATCAGTAATAAAAACAAAAAAGAGAAGTTGTATAAAAAACATTTTAACATCGAAATAAACAAGAAATCGTGTAATGATTGCAATTATTGAACTTCTTACAGTGACAGTAATGATGCTAACACTACTCACACATCTCGATGCAATAATTATCGCATCCTTTGGGGTACGAAAATATAAAGAGTACCTTTCGTACAGTAACGTAGGTCTATATACAATAATCATCGTGTATGTACTAAATATGCACTTAACGCTGAACAATAAATTTTTT
The DNA here is from genome assembly GCA_949715965.1 of Dysmachus trigonus. Classification (NCBI taxonomy): domain Eukaryota; kingdom Metazoa; phylum Arthropoda; class Insecta; order Diptera; family Asilidae; genus Dysmachus; species Dysmachus trigonus. The sequence goes on from OX454320.1 coordinate 20,648,907, forward strand.
TACCAGATTTACTGTATACTTATCGTTTAAATAACGCTAGCGTACAAATAAAATATCAAAACGAGCCGTAAGAATTTTGAAATTTTCTCCCGTACTCGAAAAATAGAATTTCCCTTAAAACTTGAACAATTTTTGTTTGTTTCTTTTCTCTTCTAAAGATTTCAATAAAATGCCGACAGGACGGCCACGCCCATCTCCACGTTTCAAACACACTCAATCCGGGCAGAGTCTGTCCCAACTTATACAATTTCAAAGGGGGCAGAGTTCTGTTCGAATTGTTTACGGAAAAGGAGCGGAGCCATCATGCCCTATTGGCCACATTAAAATTCAATAATTAAAATTCACACCGTCTTGCGACAGTGTGCTAGAATGAGCAATAAATAAAAGTAAAATTAGGCGGCGCTGGCGTCGATATGACTTCCGCTAAAACAAAAATCGATTAAAATAAAACCAAAAACACTTTAAAACCACGCGAATCGGTAGAAATGACCTGTTTCACCATCACTAAATATTGCAAAACGGTTTCCTCCTGCGGAAACGGAATAGACGTCCACTGCGTAACAATCATGCCAAGAATTGAACTATTTCGCTTATCTTAACTTAGCCACTTACACTTAGTAGACTGTAAACTGCCTTTAACGATACTTTTTCTATTAACTTTGTTACATTTTATTTTATTTTTATTTATTTTTGTTTTTGCTTCGTTTATGCTTTGGGATGTTGTGTCCCACGCCGACGACCGCAAGGGCCCCGTATGCCTTGGAAAATGTTAAAAACTATAAAACATTATTATTGCTGCTGCTGCTGCTGTTGGTGCTGGTTTTGTTGCTGTTGTTGTTGTGATTGATCCCCTGAATATCCTGTTGGAATAGGAAAAATAATTTAAATTTTTTTTCTTTATTTACTATACAATGCTGCCCAATCCCTACCTGTAGATGTCTCAATAGGCGTTGCTGGCCCAGCCGATTGTGGTGTGAAACCTGGTTGCCCCATACACTTTTGCCGAACCTCTCTAATTTTAAGCTGAAGATCTTGCCTTCTAGGGAAGATATCTCTATGGGCAGCCTAAAGAAACATTTCTTGAAAACTTTTGAACCCTTCAAGCGTTTGATTGAATTTTTAAAAATGTTCTAAGGCCTCTTTTGGAGAGATATTGGGATTATAGGAATTTCCGCATGGAAAAACTGATATACTAAAGACAATAAAGTGCATTTATAATTCAATTTGCTTTTCTTCCATAAAAAAGATATAATCTAATATATAAATTTCTTCTGTCACAGTTTTAGTGTTTATACTCCTCCGAAACGGCTTCAGTAGGTATGAGAATAGGTTTATAACTAATTTTTATACCCCTAAGTGTTAAGGGTGGCTCACCCTAAAAAAATTTTTTTCATTTTTTGAACACATTTTTTTTGGTAGTTTTTTTTATGGTGTGGCATTAAAAAACACATTTAGTCCTAAATTTTTACCCTTCTACCACCAACCCCTACTTTTTAACAGCATTTTTTATTTTTTAACCCCGATCGATAGCTAATCAATGGGGTTCCGTTTTGCCAAACTCCTCACGCAATAACTTGAGAACGACTTTACCGATTTCATTCATTTTTTTTTTTAAGGTTTCTAATACTTTGTAGATGGTTCTTACAGAAAGAAAAGTTAAGAAAATTGCGCAGAAAATTGGATAATTTCAGAAAACTTAACGATTATTTTAACTTCGCGAGTTTGACGGTTCGCGCTTTCTCGATTTCAACGGATTTTAATGAAAATTAGTACAATTATTGTATTGAGGTCAGTGATTTTGAATATTATCAGAATTTACAAATCCAAGATGGCGGACCCAGTATGTCGATCAAGATTTCTCGATTTCAACAGATTTAAATGAAAATTAGTACAATGATCGTTTTGAGGTCACTGATTTTGAATATTACCAAAATTTACAAAACCAAGATGGCGGACCCAATATGGCGACCAAGATTTCTCAATACCAACGGCTTTTAATGAAAATTAGTACAATGATTGTTTTTGGATCACTGATTTTGAATATTATCAAAATTTCCAAATCCAAGATGGCGGATTAAACATGGTGACTAAAATGTCTTGATTACAACGGATTTTAATGAAAATTATAACAATGATTATTCTTATTGAACTAATTTAGAACTTTACCATAACTTCCTAATCCAAGATGGCGGATCCAACATGGCGATTAAAATGTCTGAATTACAACGGATTTTAATGAAAATTAGTACAATGGTTATTCTGAGGCAACTAATTTAGAATATTATCGAGATTTCCATATCCAAGATTGTGACCAACAATTTTTCGATTTTAACGGATTTTAATGGAAATTAGTACTATAATTATTCTGTGGCCACTAATTTGAATGTTATCAAAATTTCCAAATTCAAGATGGCGGATCCAACTCGGCGACCAAAATGTCTCGATTTATTTAATGCCACTAATTTTAAATATTATCAAGATTTGGATATTCAAGATGGCGGATCCATAAAGGGGTTTTGAGGTTGAATCAATTTCTAGGATATATCAAACTAGAACATTTGAGAAGTCTTTAATTAGTAAGTATTTACCCAACGTCGGATGAAACCGGGTAATTTTCCAATATTTGTGAAGTGTAAAACGGTTTACTAAATATTAAACAACGTGTAAGTTTGTTCAATAAATTAATTAGGGATATGAAACGAAAACACTGTTTTCTTATATTAATGGTATTATTTGCAGAAACATGCGAAAAGAAAGAACACGATCAAATATTGGTCGACGCACAGGGCATAATGAAAATGTACCGGAAAGGGCAGTACAACGTCTGCTGGGTCAGCTAGTAATAAAATATAATTTATAAGTAAGCTTAGATGCAATTGCTTTCAAAATCGACGCGGCGCAAATTAGTGTATTATTTGCCTAAGATTTAAATAAAATTGTTGATTTATTGAAAAAAGTCAATTAGTTATGGGGTATCATTTCATTTAAATAACTGCATCGGCTGGCTTGGCTGTACCGCATCCTCTTAACCAAATTGTTCTAGTTAACAAAGAGCAACAAAAATGTCCAACGTCGCAAAATCACAGGTGCACATGCTGCTTACGTACAACAGACGCAGTAGGAGTTTTATTTCGACCGACATTTCTTTTCAAAATTCGTACTATTTCCTTACCACAGCAGAAGTATCGTGCATACCTATCAGGGTCATGCTTGATACCCTTAAATGGTTCAATATTAAAAAAAGATTGGAACTGAACATACTCATAGCTATCTTTAAGTTGAAAAAAGGAGTTGTCCCTGGCTTCCTACCAAAGGAGATCAAACATGGGATATGTGTAATTCAGCCAGTTAGTTATATGAAGTTTCTCAATTAATCAAAATTCTTTAAAAAAAGGTTTCATGTACATCAAAGCAATGGTTCTCGAAAAAATGGCAAAATCAGCCAAATAGACCGCGTCAAATTGTCAACTTTCGTCCATTCATACAAAATTTTAGTGTCTTACAATAATTGATTTTATTTGGTCTTAAGACTTTTTTCGGTTCATGAAAAAAAAAATTTGTTTAATGTCAATCTTTTCAGCGGTTTTCGAAAAAAATCACCTAAATATATATTTACGTACTTATATACAGGCCAAACATACTCATAAACAGAAAACCTAATTTTTCTTAAAGTCAGTTACAAAATCGCCAGATTTCTTTTGGAAACGCTATCATTTATTTAATAATAGACGATGGTTTGAAGCACATTCTGATAGAACATCAACCTGACATTGATCTGTGGTATTTTTTCTTTATCAGCTCATGGCTTACATTTAACATTTAAGATTAAAATTTTTCACAAATTAATATTTACACATAACAAGCATATGAGGTCGTAGTAGATCGATTTAAATGTTTTAGTTATCAAATCTTAAGATTGTTTTTTATCAATTACCTGAAAGCTGATGGTAGCTTGGGCAGACGGGAACATTCCGTGCTCCTGGAAAAGTTGCATAACAAGCTGACGACGCTGTTCGAGTATCTTCCTGTGACCCTTTTCGTTGGCTTCCTGCCTCCCACTTTGTAGAGGTGTTTGAGGTGTTCTAGGTGATCTTCCCGTGTTATCAGACTCCATTTCGGACGCTAAACGTAAGAAAATAAATTTAGCCTTCTTAAATTCCAGTACGACGCGACGTCTACTTTACCTCTAAGTTGATCTATATTAAAATCGGGACCAAAAAATCTTTGAGGAAGTGATGGTGTAGAAGTAGGCACTGCACTATCTTCCGACTGATCCTCTTCGCTATCTATAGAGAATATAATCTTTCTTGAGTAATTTTGTTAAAATTAATCTTTAAAAAAACCTACGCATCCTCTGCATTGAGTTTTTTTTGCGGTAATTCGTCCCATAAATCCGAGGTGAGGATGGCACGGATATAGCGCTAGGCGACTGGCAGTCCTCTGGTTTGAACTGTGGTAGGGCCTGATACTTTTTTTCAAAGTCTACTTGCTTCAGCACACTATAAGCAAAATTGAATGTGAAAATGGTTTGTCTGATTTGAAAAGAAAAAATAGTGTTTACTTATCCATGTCATCGCCTTTGCTTTTCTTAAAGAAGGACTTCTTAGCTGACGGCGACATCTGCTGGTTCTCATCCGATGCTGTCGAGGTCGGAGTTGGTAGAGCAGCTGATAAGGACGATGCCGATGTGGTTATTGTTGTTACCGGAGACTGGTCACCAACTGAAGAACAATATATATTAGCATCGCTCTTCGCCACTGTAAGAAAGCCTTTAGATTTCTAAGACTAATTGATAGAATTTTAATCCTACTTAAGTTTTGTCTTCTTTGTAGCGGCGCACGGCCAAGCTGAGCAGGTGTGGGTGCCAAGACAAACTGTTTTCCCTCGGCATCCTCACCATCAGTATCGGACTGTTGCTTTTCGGCTTCGCCAAGATTTTCAGATTGTCCATTACTGTTGCCCCCACTGGCGTTAGTCTTCACCTCTGTTGTACATTTTGGTGTTGCGGGTAAATTTTTAAATCCCGGAGAGTCGGGTTGTAATTGTTGTTGTTGTTCTGAAAATTTTAAACATGTTGTTGCGAAAGGACGTTAAAAAGGAACATTATTACCAGTTGGGTAGGTATGCAGGAGAATTGTATTCTGAGCATTGCCCTTTTTTATTACATATTGTACTGACGTTGGAGGTTTCAGATTTACAGTAGATGATGTGTGAATAGAGTTTGTGGTGTTATTGATGTTATTAGACACGGAGGTGAAAATGTTCTGCCTCGCTGTACTCATGACATATTTCTGATCTTCGGACATTGGCAAGAACGCAACCTGTACGAGAAAGAAGTATGTATTTTAAGAGGATTGCGACTGTCTTTGAGAATTCAGTTTCTGCCGTTCAGCTTAATAAGATTTGCTGAATAATGCGCAGTCGGCTGCAGAAACTGAATTCTTGAAAAAAAAATTTTTCTCTTTGAGGCTGCTTAGATCTTACCTGTTGATTATTGTTGAGAGTGAACATGATCTGCTTTTGCCCCGTTAATTGGTTTGTTGTAACTATGGGGGTGGCTGTGGCGGTAGCTCCGCTTCCAGAAACCGAGTTCGCCACAGTGGCTGTATTAAGTGATGTCGGATTAATCATCAGGATCGACTGAGTTATGTTATGTTTTTTATCGCTCAGGACGAGCTTTTTATATTCTTTGTTAGCGTTAGCGTTTTCGTTGTTATTGTTAGCGGTTATTAGGGGACAGTTACTGCTGTTAGTATTACTACTGCCATTAATATGGATGAAATTGTTAGTGGTAGCCGTCGCATTAGCCGAGAAGTTGGACGCCTGGGAGGGCGTACTAAAAGCATTCAGATCTGGAAGAGACGAATGGGTCAGTAGAAAGATGCCCTGGCCGTGCGGGAGGGATGTTAGTCTGTTTTCGCCACTCGAGCCGTTCATATTAAGGGCATCAATGACAATGGCATCATACAGGGCAGATGTAGATGGCGGTGATGGTGAAGAAGATGAGGATGATGATGATTGCGCGATACTTTTTTTAGATTTATCCCCCAAGTCGTCCGAGTCCGATGAGGTATGCGACGGTGGTGTCGTCACCAACATGGGTGACGAGGGTTTTACATTCGTGGGACTATTAGCTGAATTGGCTAGTTGATGAGGTGAGTGACAGTTAGTGACAACGATAGTGGCAGTATAGGACGTACGGCTATTGTTAGAAGATGTAATGACAGAAGAGGGGATGGAGACACAGTCATGATAGGCATGCGTTTTATGGAGGTTTGCTGACCAAGTGGACATTAATTTACCTTTGCCAGAGGAATCGCTCCCGTTTTCTCCATTGCCCGACATAGTTTGGTGTGTAATTTGGAAGTGGGGCTGCTGTGCCCCGTTATTGCCGTAGTCGCCGCCTTTGTGCTCGAGTGAATCTTTTGGGATCATATTAAATGTAAATACAGCGGAAGTTCCATTCATATTGAAGGGTGACAATTGTTCCTGCTTTACTTGCACTTGATCATCTTCTTGCTTCACTTCTCCAAGCTTTGTACTTTTTGGGCTGATTGGCATCGTTTTAAAAGCTCCTCCTAAAGTGGATCGCTGCATTTTGTAGAGGAAAAAAAACTGAGGAGAATTATATTTACCTGTAGGTTGAAATGGCATCATTCCAATTGGATTCTTCGGGCTGCTGTACGAATAGATAGGAATCTGTTGGTAGTTCAACATATTGTTCTCATGACGTTGTGCTTTAATTGGTTTCGGCTTGAACGTGATGTCCCTTTCAGAGCTTTTAGGGTCCTCATTCACAGGATTATTTGAATTTGGATAGGGTAAATTGTTGTTCTCAAGGATTTTCTTGCTTGCGTCATTGGCTTCGGAATGCTACAGTGAAAATATTATAGTCATCATTTAAAGGACAATGGGCAAAAATAAATTAAACCCAATTCTTGTAACAACTTGGTAATAATATTAACCAGTTAAATGTTTTTGATGGATATTCTCGACAAATGGCAATACAATATTTTGTGTTATGATGACTTTAAATTTCGTCGGCTAGACATGAGAGTAATGGTGTAATTATTGCATATTCATCAATAACAAAGAGACTTAAAAAATAAAATTATTAAAAAATATTCCTTCACCTTTCGAATTTAGGTATACACTTTTCAAAGAGATCGCAACAGTTAACTGGTTAATAATGTTGTCCCAATTTATTTCAAATGGTTTAAAATAAAACTTTTAATTTTATTCTCCCATGAAATATGGATTAACCATCATAAAATAAAATGTTGTTAACCTATTTGGCACGGAACCACCTGTTGTCCTTAACCCTTCAATCAATCAAATTTTTCCACAAATTATCCTCGTTGTGCAATCGAAAGGTTACTGGGAAAATTTTCATCGCCCATTTTTGGATTAAATTAAACACTAAAGGGTCATATTTGTTTGTCTAGTAGATCATCCCTCAATCTAACTTTTGTCCGTAAGCTTGATCTGGTATTAACGGGACACCCTATAATGCGTTCTTTCAATAACAAACTACCCAAATGCTATAATGAATAGCTGTATTTTTTCACCTATACAAATCAAAAGAAAACATTTGGCGTAAAATATGGCAGATTGTTCTTTTTAAAAATTTTTAAATTTTTGTTAAACTATCTAACTGCTGACAAATCTCAATTCAGTGTAAAAAATTCTTTTGGTCTAGAAATGCGAACAAGCGCAGCTACTATCTAATAATATATTTTATAACATAACTTTTGAATTAACTTATGGCGACGCTTTTTTGTATAAAATAGCAAAATAAATATGGATGAGATAGTAAACAAGTACCCGTAGACATTGAAAAGTTTGATTACTGATAGAAGGATTAAGCGGAATAGCAAACCTACAATTATATTTTGTTCACCTTTTCACTGTTGTAATTATTTGTTTCGAAAACGGAGTCTTCTACATCTGAATCAGTCACCTTTTCCGAACACTTCAAATCTATCTCCAAGGACTCTGCGTTGTTTATGTTATCATTTTCGGCTATAACCATCTGTAAATCAAATGAAAGCATTTAGAGCTTCAACAACGAATTACAAAATAGAAAACTTTACCTGCTCTTCATCGGAAATAGGTTCGTCGCGGGCATCCTGTCCATTGGCGTTACCATGGTTTTTTGAATCTTTCCCCATGTTAATACAGCCCTGACCTAAATAGCAGACATGTTCAAATGCTCCGGATAGTCCAAGAGTTACAACACTTACTGATAAATTCTTCCTTGTTATTGCCATTTGTTTCCGAATCCTCCGTTGACGAATTGTACGCAGCGATTGTAAGTGGAATAATATCTGTGCCAGTCGATAAAGTTTCCGCTGGAGTCTTTGGACTCTTTTCATCCATTGAATCTGTACCATCAACAGAATCAGTACGCTCCCGAGACTCCTTTGTAGAACTTGATGATTTTCTGCGATCTTTTGAGCACCATTTCCACTCAGGGTGGGCCTTAAAGTGGGCATCTTTAACCACACTTGCCAGTTCGTGATATTTGGCCTTTTCATCCGGCTTCAAGGCATACCACCATTCTCCCAAAATTTTACTAACAGTACGATTATCTTGATTGGGATGCTTCTTGTGCACTAGCTTTCGGTGCTTTTTGGAAAATATCATGAACGCGTTCATGGGGCGCCTGATCTTCGTCTGCAAATTGAGTTGGCTGTTACAATTTAGTCCATACAATTCGGGCAGCTTAAAAATAACCTTTGCGGATGGACTCATTGGCTCCTTAGATGTTTGTTGTAAGGCGCTCAGCGATTGAGTTCTCCTTTTTGAAACTCCACTCGCTGTCACGTCACATTCTGTTGATGATGGATGGGGCGCAGCACCGGACGCTCCTGTAGAACCGTCGCCGGACGGAGGATCTAGAAGCGAATGCGCTTCTGTATCTGATGATACTCCGTTCTCCTTAATTGAAGGGTATTGATTTCCGGTGCTGCTGTTTGTACTGTAGATCGTCTGCCGATAGCCACCTGTGGAATTTTGTTGTGTTGCAGGCGACGGTGTTGGTTCAAAGACGTCATCGTCTATCGGATCTGGAAAAATTCAGAAGTTATTTTATATATGTAATTACAAAAATCAGAAGAAATTAAAAAATACCATCACATTCATCTTTAATTGTGGGCTCCGGTGGTGGTGGTGTCATCGTCTTTGCCGGCGATGAGGTCACAACGGTCATTTGGGATTTTGCGGGGGGATTTATCACTGGCAGGAGCGTGTGCCACTGAAATATCGACCCCTGATTAATCCCTAAAAATATGAGGATATGATTAACGTTAGATAAAATATCTATATAATAGATATGCTGATCATTACCGTTTTTTGGAACCGATTTTTCAGTTGGGGGAAGAAGTGGAACTAACTGAGTTGGATCCACGATCACAGGGTGAAATGATTGATAGTTGTTGTTTGAGGATGCTGGCGATATCCTTATGACACTAGTTGCATGGGCAATTGGAGCTGCCTGTACGGGGGCAGGCGGTGGTGGGGGTGGTTGTACAGGCTGCTGCGGCCTCACCGATTCTGGCCGAATAACAACATTATACAGTATCGGACTAGGCGAATTTTTCCACTTTGCTGTTGCTTCTGGGGGCGCTGGACCACCGATTGGTGTAAAGAAATTTTGCCTGTTTGTCACAGTAACTGGAGACTGAGTTGTGTTCATTGGAGATGTCCCATGATTTATGGGTGATGAGAACGATGGTGTGGCCGATCGAGAACTACCTAAGGATACTGAAAAGAAAAATTAAAATGTTATGCAAACGTATATTTGACTCAGAATCGACGAAATCGTACGCAAACACTTTAAATAAAGTTGTGCGGCTGTATCCAAATCTAAGGAATTCATCTTAGTAGATTATGTGCAGATTAAATCACTTTTTTCAGAATATAGAAAAGAATTCACGACTATCACTTCTCATCCCTAAAGCAATGAAGGAGAAGAACACATCTCGTGACAGTTCAAAGAAGTTCTTGGAATTCTGAAAGGACTTAGCGCCTTAAAAGGGATTTCACTCGCATCTATCTACCTGCGGCTGCGAACACATGTGAGGGTGCAGTTTTGCTCAAATAGATATTTTCACTTTTGTAAAGGACGAATTCTTACAGAGCTGCCAGGTAGCAAAATTTTACCTCAGTGACATGTTGAGGGAAATTTCTATCGTTTAAAATTTTCAATTTCTCAGAGTATCGGGAAAAGTTCTAAGCTAGTGGATTAAACTTGAATATTTCATCTGACTCGGTGATTTTATAATCTTCTCCTACGAAGAACACTGCCCTATAAGAAAGAATTGATAACTATTGGTCAACTTACCTAACATATTAGCAACATCAGTCTCTTCTTGGTCGAAACGTCCTGTAACCCTGTAATTGGGCGATGTCTCAGAATCCCTGGACGTTTCCTCATCAACTTGAGTTTTACTACTTGATCTACTGCAAATATCACTGTAAATTAAATTCAGGTAAAATTATGTTGACAACGAAAGTAAGGTTTAAGATTACCTTGGGAACCGACTGGGTCCAGAGGATCTTAAGGCGTTTCCTTTTTGATTCAGATGTCGTGAACAATAACCTCTTCGTTGAGATTCTTTTGTACATGACTGATTTGAACAAAGTCTACGCCACTGTTTTCCATTAAATTTTTTACGAACCCCGGACTCTGATTGTACGACGTCTCCCTTCTTAAAACGATGTGGCGTTGCTGCCTGAGATCTATATTTCAATAAAAGAAACTATTATATATGATAAAAAAAAAAAAAAAATTAAATTTACCTTGGAGTTGCCGGATGAGATCTTGGAGTTAGTCTCTGATCAATAAGACTAGAAGTACTTCCACGACTTTGCATGCTGCTCCGCTTACTGCTGCCAGAGAGTTTTTCCACATCTCCATCCATAGCAAGACCGATTTCAACTCGCTTCAGTTCATCGTCAGATTCATAGTCATCGTAGGTCCGATGCTGTCGACGATTAATATCATCTGAAGGACTTGGGTTATTAGCCAAATTCTGTGAAACGATTATTTCTGGTATTTGGCCACTACCGGGAGCCATCAGTGGCTGTTGCATATTATTGTCGACAATTATGTTCGTAGATTGGAACGGCGAAGTTGCTGCTGTCCTATAGTACTCCTCGTTGGGCTGTAATGTTGGCAGTACTTGATGCAATTGCAGCGGAGCTGAACTTCCTTGTTCGTACCGTGTTACAAAAGTGACCGGTGCCGAAGTTTTAATTGATTCACTACGATTATTAACATTGCTGCTGTAAATAATGTTTGAATCGCTATTTAGTAAAGTGGTCTGTTTGCCTCCAACACGATGATTTCTGTCGAAAGTTGCTTCCGTTTTTGTCGATGACACATCGTTCAGTTCATCCCACCATGGAGGCAAAAGAAGTCTTAGATCAGCTCTCTTCACAGTTTTTAACTGAAATATAATTAGGATTTAGTTAGAAATATTAATCAGTTAACACGGCAGTCAAGTGCCGTAGGGTACATACCTTTTGTGCACTATCTAGTATTTGTACGGTAAACTGCTTTGTATTTGTATTTACATGAATTTGTGTAACCACACCTTCTACGAACACGCACGCATCACGGCCTTCTATCTGCGTTCGAACGCAGACCTTTGTGTCGAGGGTAATCTAATAATAAAATAATTTTATATTAAAAATGAGATTACTAAAAGTACAGTATTTAGTTACATCCGCTGCAGGTGGACTAGCATCCAGAATGACATGGTAGAGACCAGCGGTGAGAACGTCGCTGTATACCTGAGTGCGACTCTCGGGCGGATCAAACTCGACCGATACAGCATTTGGGGTGTCGGTGGGTTTGATAATCCCCGGGGCATAATAATTCCCCAATTTGGCTAGAACCCTCGTGTTGGTCCACTCGCTTAAGTCTAAGACTTCATTGCCAGGTGTTGAAGGGGGTGTTGACTTCGAGAGGTGTGTGGTATGCTGTGCAGCTTTATACGTGCCTTGAGGGCTGCAAGAGAAATCTATAAATTCACTCCACCGGCTGAAGAGGTCTTAAGGACAAACCTGGCTATTATAAACCTCTTCTCTGGACTTTCAATAATATTAGTTAGGTGCGTCCGGTTCGGCTGCACTAGAACTTGCGTTGGTTGTGCAGTTTGGGACTCACTGCCCCCAGCTGTGCTGACGATCATAGAGGGAATCGCCGTTGATCGGATTGCGTAGACAGTATCTGAGGATGTTGCGATTGCGAATGTCCTCTCCGGCCAATTGCTGTCTGCGACTATAATGCTGTTGCCGTTCTTATACCCGCCATTTACAGGCATTTGTGATTTTGGGACATCCATCTCTTCCAGCTCGGCTGGATCGAATTTCCTCTTCTTCGGATGCAGTCGCGGCTGGCTAGCAACAGATGCTGCCACTTGCTGCGACACAACCATCTTGAGGGGTGATGAAACTTGTTGCTTATTTTGTGATTGCACTTGGTTTGCTATGAGAACTGTTGTCGTTTCTGTGCGGCCACCATCGAGCCGGGTTCCATTCGTTGTGTGCAACTTCGACGGTGCAGATACAACGTACATTTGCCGCGAAGGTTGCTGATGGTAGTTTACAGTTCCAACGCTACTTATCACAGATGCGGGGATCTGTAAAATCGAAAAAAAGTATTTTTAATTTACATACTTGGTTCGAATTTTTCTAAATTTTAAATACATTTGGACAAGTTTGTTTTCCAATTGAAAATTCGGCCCAAAGGCACACTGTTTTTAAAATGCAAAAGGTTAACTTATGAAGATAATTTTTTTTTATTCGAAAGAGCAATTCATGATATTAATATTTAAAAATGACTTCGAGACGAAGCGCATTTTATCAAATTTGGTGTCACTTTTTCGCGCAATGTTGGCCGTATGTCACGAATAAAACGAACTATGTTGGCTTCCAAGTTCTCAATTGCTGCCGGTTGATCAGCATAAACCAGTGACTTCATGTAAACCCGTAGTAAATAGTGAAGAGGTGTCAGATCACACGACCTTGGAGGCCAAGTTAAAGAAACATTTCTCGAAATCTCGTTATCGCCAAATTGTGATTTCAATAAATCGATGGTTTGTGTCACTGTATGGCATGTAGCGCCATCCTGTGGAAATCTCACATCCAGGATCATTGTAATCTATATTTTCGGAAAAATATTCATTGATGCGTTTTGGATTGGTTGCGTTTTGGCTGAAAGCCAGCAGGACGCTAGAACTGAACTGAACTTTTAAAAGTTTATTTTCTAGTATTAAGCCTTATGAATAGAATCCTTTTGGAAGCCTGCAAAGTGTTTTTATATTCTTGATGCAGTATATAATAATGGCCAAAAGAAATTATTTCAATAAATATAATATTCTTTTCACCAAAATTTTTTAAACAATTATGTGTTTCTTTTAATTCTAAAAGAAAAACTCTTCTTAAAGTTATACGTATAGCAGGTATTAAAAAATAAATAAATGTGTAGTAAGCATGATCCCTTCTGCACTCGTAAAGTTGAATTTGATGTTGATCTGTTGAGTTGTTTCTATATATTTTAAAATAAACCTACTCAGATCGATTTGAAGGCTTGTCGAAAGATTGCAGCAAAACCTTTACATGGTAAATAGCTAAAAGGCGATTAGACTGTTCGAAGCAGTCTCGAAGTTGCACCCGCTTAACATTTCAAACGAAATCTGTTTGAATTGCGTTTTAACAGACCCGATGGAAACGGCCACTGATAAGTAATCCATTAATTTTCGAATGTCTACTGATCATACTGAAATCGAGTGGTTTTACAAAAATATACATACACATCAAGATAAGCGCGGAGTAGTTCTTCCAGCGCCTTCAAGTCTGTGCCTCCTCTTCACAGAGTGCGGGGAGAGTGCTCAAATCGCCAAATAAACATGAAACATGAGATACGAAGCCCGTCGAAACGATCTATTTATTGCCAGGCATATGAAATATTACGCAATGACTCACTATAGTTGTTGAGCACCCGCACACCCGCGCTCTTTGTAAATAGAACTTGTAAACAAACGCGATTCGCCAGGGAGTGCTGATAAAACACATAAAAATACCAACCGGGGAGATAGCAGTGCTCTCGTTTTGCGAGCGACAGATAAGCTGCGCCTTTAAACTTTATAGTGTAAGAATAAGATAACTTATATTTAGTATTAACCCTGCAGGAGCATGCTGGGCTCTTGGCCAAACAAGAACATTTACCTGAAAAGAGGCCGATTGATTCTCTCCATCCCATTAATAGTACAATAAGAATTTGTCACTTAACTTTAGATAATTATCGTACTATACTTAAAATAAAATTCTTTTTATTTGATCTAGACTCATATCGGCGAAAGAGAACCAATTCCATCGATATTTTTCTTACAGCTGAATAACCTATAATTTTTTTTATATAAGAAGGCAATTCACCCACAAAAGACAAAATGATACAGTTTCGTATCCAATTCGCCGCATTTTGCATTTCTTTATAAACTATTTATTTTTTCATATGATTCTAGAAAATGATTCTATTAAATTTAGGAAATGGCATTGATTAGGGCAGACTTTTGTAAACTTTTCACAGTAACAATTTAAAGCTTGACCTTGCTTTGTTTTTAATCCCATTTTTTTTTAAATTCTTAATAGACGTTGTTAATCATACTTTTCCATTACGAGTAAAATTTTAAAGCATTATGAAATCTTTCGTATTGAAGGTGAGACATAAATTTTTTTGATGATGGTTTTTTACTTCCTTATCTTCCAATTATTTGCTCACCGCTAAAAAAAATTAAATTGCTAGTGATAAGAACATATTTATATAAGAAGTGTAACTGAAAATATAAAGCATAATAAGTATCATTATTTAAATACCTAATTCTTACATCGTTTATGTACATATTAATAAAAGTCTGAAAGTACTTGAACAAAATATTTAATAATTTTTTAGATGCGAATAAATAACGTTTATTATTTATGGCATAATATAATATTCAAAAATCTCGCTTTCTTAAGGGGTTATTCTACTGTTAAACGGGTAAAAAGCAGTATCTTTTTAAAAGTGTTGTAAAAAAAAACTATTAGAGATATCAATTTGAAATTTTGCATGCATCTTTATTAATGAAAAAAATATATAATGGCATAGTTGATTAAAAAAAAAAACAAAATGGCGGCTTCAGTTTATGATTGATGTAGCGCGCGCTGACGGCCAGAGTCGTTTGCGCGGTACATTGCCCAGGTCGTCCAGGTGATCTGCAATCAATTTAACGATGAAATTTTATTAGTTTAGCTAAAAACACACAGACTGAACCTAAATTGAGCCATAAATATTAAATTTTCGCGATTTGACAAGCGTTGGAAAATAGCATGCTCGATTTTGGACGTTTTTTCGATGAAAAAAGTGCTCCCAAATAACCAAATTTAAATTTTTATGGCTCAATTTATGTTCAGTCTGTGTAAAATTGATATATAACTATGCAAAAAAATTTTTAGCTAAATTGCTTCATTAGTTTTTTCTCTACGATGTACCGCGCACCAAAACAACACGTTTTGAGTAAATCGCGTTTAAAGTTTTTTTAACCGATTTTTTTTTTTAATCAACTATGCCATTATATATTTTTTTCATTAATAAAGATGCATGCAAAATTTCAAATTGATATCTCTAATAGTTTTTTTTTTACAACACTTTTAAAAAGATACTGCTTCTTACCCGTTTAACAGTAGAATAACCCCTTAACATGGGCAAAATATTCCAGTACTATATTTATTTGTTGTTATTGTGATTTATCAATTTACACATTTTTGATTAGTAGCCACCGAAATATAGCCCAATCAATTTTTGCAACGCAAGGAGTATTGGCAAAAACGAAAACTTTGAAAATAGAGTTGTTTTTATTTGAGCCTTGCACCGCGGCAACTAAGATAACTATAGATAAAAACGATTATCTTCTACTATAATACTATACTATATTTTCCTACTTTTCCATTAAGGGGGTAGTCCAGTGAAAACGACTGTTTTTTCAAGGATTTTTTTTTCATATTAGAAGTCAATTTTTATTAAAAAACTTTTTGACATATCATAGTACAACTATTAAAATACACAAACAAATTTTTTTTTTCTGTTTTCCATGAGTCATCCCGACAAAATGGCCGCTCCAAAAAAAAAAAATTTTTTGTTGGCGGACGTCGAATCTCTGTAACGGTTCATTTGAAACAAAAAATTCAAACGAGGTTTTAATCTGTAGAGCATTGGCTATCGTCGGAACTAGAATTATTAATTTTCAATAAAAAATAACAAAATGGCGGCATTTCGAATTTTTCGGGTGTTTTTCGGGTGCTTAATTTGTTTATAACTTTGTAAATAAACAATGGATTTTAATAAACTTTATTTAACTTTTCTAAAGTATAACATTTTTTTGTTTTTTCCTTCCAAAATTTTGTACATATTTTTAAAAACTGCTCGTGTCGCAACTCAAAATGTTATTGACCGAATTG
Source organism: Dysmachus trigonus (assembly GCA_949715965.1). Classification (NCBI taxonomy): domain Eukaryota; kingdom Metazoa; phylum Arthropoda; class Insecta; order Diptera; family Asilidae; genus Dysmachus; species Dysmachus trigonus. The sequence continues at coordinate 20,665,413 of OX454320.1, forward strand.
CCTGAAATTTTGAGTTATATTAAAAATTTAAAGCAATAAAATTATTTTATCACCTTCTAAAACATTTTTAAAATATGACTGATTTTGAGGCGTTTACATGGACTTCCCCCTTTAATGTGGCATATAAATTAAATGCCCACTTCTCAGGCAAGGGTCCAAATGAGCGTCAGGATTTATCCGTACTTTGATTGTATGTATGCATTTGATATTGGAAAACAAACATACGTCGACGCGTAGAGCGTTCAATTTTAGAACAAATTTTCTCAATAATGGGAAAATATTTCCATTCACTAAATTCCAGAATTTTTCGTCCATATGACGTGATTTTAATTCAATGTCATTTTTTATATTTATAGTTTTCAATTCTAAGTACTCTTTACTGGAAATATCACAATATGTTGCGATTTTACTAGTGTCATGTCGTCCTCTGTATGAGAAAGGATTAATAAAAAACGGTAGGAATTATTCCAATAATCAATCAAAATTTTTGGCAAACTGATCGGTGGTAGCATTTCCATCGCAATAATATTCTATTATCGTTTATATGGTAAATTTTGGAAATGTGTTAAACTATCTTTCTCCATATGTGATTGCCAGAGCGCTAAGTTAGCTCTAAATGCATATACTGCACTTATCGTAAAAACAATAGAATGATGTCTACCCTCTTCTGTATTTTCAAATTTAATTCGTTCAATTTTACCGTCAAATCAATTAGAAAGCAAATCTTAAATAACTAAAGTTTTTTCTCTGTTTCGTAACAAAGGAGGAGGTCAATAAGGCTAGTTTTCGGTTTGATTATAGATAAAAACCCAAAAAGAAATTACAAAGAAATTTCAAGTCCTTCCTGCCAAAAAATTTAGGCCGAAAACCGGCCATATTGACAATCCTCCTTTCATTCCAGGATAACAGAAATTCGTTCACTTGTGGTAATTAATTTAAAAACTTTAAATTGCGAGGAAAAATAAGAACTAAAATTATTCATTATGACTACGAGTGTTTTTCATTCAAATATATAATATTTAGAATTTAGATATTTTTGAAGCAGGCACTCTGGAGCCAGCAGGCACCGTATTGCTGACCTCTCTTATAAAGGGCGATTATTAAGAGACGCTGAATTTCCGATAGGGTTAAGTGTCAAATGAGCTGTCATTGTCAATATATCGCTCATTAAATACAATAACGTCATAACTCAAAAATTGTCATTTTTCATAAAATGCATTTCAAAGATTCTCTTTGTCATTTCAGTAAGAAATAGTTTCAAAACTACCTCTCCCTTGTCGCGAATTATGAAAGCTCAGATATGACGTTTTTACAGTTAAAATACAGTTAAAAGTATATACGAAATTTAGTCCACCCGTATAAGTAATTCAACAATAATGATTTTTGGGTTATGACGTTATTGCATTTAATGAGCGATATATATTGGTAAGATCTAATAAATCATCACCGCAGCAACGACTCCAAAACGTGGGAATTTAATTCCGAAATTAGGTCTCAGTTATAAAAACTTACACTTTGTGAATTTTACGGATCGAATAATCGTTCATCAGAACGTGCTATTCGTCGTGATATTAAACGTTTTGTTTCCAAAACTTCAGGACATTGATGTCGACGACTAGTGGTATCAACAGGCCGGCGCTAAGTGCCTTACAGCGACCGAAACATTCGATTTATTGAAAGGAAGAAATGGACCTGTCATTACCCACTAGGATCGTGTAATTTGACACCTCTGGACTATTTTTTGTGAGGATATGTGAAGTATCTGGTCTATATTGATTAACCAGCTGGCTCGAAAAAATAGTCAAAAATTTATGGTCACTTGCTCAATTTTTAGGTTTTATTTAAATCCTCTTAACATATTTTGCACAGTGAAAGTACAAACATCTTTTTCTATATCCTCTTATTATATGTAGTATATTAAGCAACAAGGGCGGTAACTAGCCGATTGCCCACGATGGCAGTGTTAGACGCACGAGCGAAGCGAGTGCGTTATCTGTCATCACGGGCGATTGGCTAGGTACCGCAGAAGTTGCATATCGTCGTTGCGCGTGCAATACCGCGAAAGAGCAGTTTGTAAATACCGCGTAACAGCAAAAGGCGCAAATTTGAAATATTGCGCCTACGCATTCTTAACATAGTTTCGCTCCTTATAGATCTCACAGAATTTAAATTAGCCTATAAAAAACCTCATTTTTGACATAAAAAATTTCAATTCTATATTAAAATTCATTTCAAAGCCGCGTATCTGCTAATTGTAAACTACTTTTTCTGTAATTTGTTGTAACAAAACCGCGTAAGTGACTTTAAACAGAATCTAAGCAAGTTATTAAAGTGATTTTATATGGAATCTAAGCAAGTTATTAGTAAGCTAACGTTATTTTTCTATAAAATAGGTCGCAAAAAAGTAGCCTTAGAGTTCAGTCCATAAAATATAGTTAAATGGCTAAGATATTAAGTTTTTTCTTCCTCCTGTAAAATCGTGAAAACGCAGATACGCGGTATTTACAAACTGCTCTTTCGCGGTATTGCACGCGCAACGACGATATGTTATTTTTCATCACAAGTGCTAAGTAATTACTAGCTGCAACTCGGGTGGTACCCATGCCCATGATGGCAGATAACTAAGTCTAACACTGCCGTGGTGGGCAATCGGCTAGTTATTGCCCTTTTTGCACTGCGGGGCAATCGGTGAGTTACCGCCCGGAAACGCGTGCGGTAACTTAGTAGTTACCCCGCGCAAGTGATGAAAAACATTTTTTAGTTCCCTGACTGGTTTAAAAGGGTTTTCTTGTACTTCTTTCATAATTCGCTCTTCATCACAATCATTTATATATTGGAAATATGTACTTCTTCGAATGTATCTTAACACTTTACCGACCACAAGCATATTTATAGAATCAAAACATAATTTAAGAGATACTTAGAGCAGAAAATGCATTTGGTGCGAGAGAATTTCTCTTAAGCAAAATTGCGGTCGGTAATGTGTTAAAATCGTAGAAAATGGCAAAAAAAAAAAAATCTCTAACTTATAAAAATTAATACCGTAAAAATCACTATTTGTTTGAATTTTTTTATTCTTTCTCGCTTTATAAATTTAATAGTTCTTATTTTGAGGTGCATCATCCTTTTCTGCATCACATGACGATTAAAACAAAAAAGGACGACTTCCGTGCGTCCGAATCTCAAGGGAGCACTAGTAGTCCAGTCAATTTAACCTCTGAAGCGGAAGTTTGTGGTGGAGTGCTAATTTTTGGATATATTGTTGGGGACGGTGAGAAATGAAGCTATAACTATTTTTTGCCCCTCGGGGGTGTTTGCAAAGGGGTGAAAAAGGGTGAAAAAGGGTGAAAAAGGTTTTTTGTTTATAACTTTGAATAAAAAAGTCAGCCTGGGTGGGAACGTTAGAGGGTGATATAATAAATGATTATTCATCTTGTATTAAAGTTTCCCCCGGTTTTGTTTATTGCAAAATTGTTTATTAACAATTTCACTCTCCCAAACCGAAAAAAATCACGGCTGATTTTTTTAAAAATACTTAAGCTCGTACGATGTCTTTCATTTTCACAATATCACTAGAAGACGCAATCCCCCATCATATACCAAAAATTCAAAACGGTTCCATGCATTTCACCTGAGATAATCACCCAGATACCTCACCTGTTTTACACCGAAAAATGTACAGTTTTAATCCAAGTCAAGATATCCCCCACGAATCGTCGCCCTCCGACCAGATATCGCTGAGCAGCACACATTTTTCACATTTTTTCCCAGCCCACGGCGGGGAAGAAGAAGATTTGCGACTGATTCAAAAACGGAAATCGCTATAACTTTCGATGTATGTAACGGAACTTAATGTATGATGGCTTCAAAAATCACTTATTTTTTTCTCCATCTTTTCCTCATACACCACTTTCACCTAATATTTTTACTTTTTTTTATATTGAATTAAACTTAAAAAAAAAATAAAAATTAATTACATTTTATTCCTTTTCTCCCACAAAACTAAACTTTTTTGAAATATTCTTAATTTTATAGTTATCTACAGATTCCACCCTTTATTCTCATAATTTTTATCATTTTCCACAAATCCCCCCTGACCCCCCGAATAAATATATTACCCCTTAAATTTTACAAACAAAAAACTCGCCAAACATTTTATTTTTTTTCTCCAACAAAACTAAACTTTTTTGAAATATTCTTAATTTTGTAGTTATCTACAGATTCCACCCTTTATTCTCATAATTTTTATTATTTTCCACAAATCCCCCCTGACCCCCCGAATAAATATATTACCCCTTAAATTTTACAAACAAAAAACTTAACAAACATTTTATTTTTTTTCTCCCACAAAACTAAACTTTTTTTTAATATTCTTAATTTTGTAGTTATCTACAGATTCCACCCTTTATTCTAATAATTTTTATTATTTTCCACAAATCCCCCCTGACCCCCCGAATAAATATATTACCCCTTAAATTTTACAAACAAAAAACTTAACAAACATTTTATTTTTTTTCTCCCACAAAACTAAACTTTTTTGAAATTTTAATAATGTTGTAGTTATCTACAGATTCCGCCCTTTATTCCCATAATTTTTATTATTTTCCAAACATCACCCCCTGACCCCCCCGAATAAATTTATACTATTTACCTTTTTTTTAAATTATTCCCCATTTTTACTATTCAATTTTTTCCACCAATTCTCAATTAATCTCACTTTTTTTTTCACCCACATCTACTTCAAGGTCTTCCGAAACCAAATCTACATTTTTTCTCCATTATTGCTAATAGTATGTCCCCAATCTGCCCCCGTGTGTGCTAGCGGATCATTTTTCGCCCAAAATATTAATTTCTCCCCAGTTTCGATTTACGATTATTGCATAAAGATCTACTCCAATTGGGGACAAACTATTAGCAATAATGGAGAAAAAATGTAGATTTGGTTTCGGAAGACCTTGAAGTAGATGTGGGTGAAAAAAAAAGTGAGATTAATTGAGAATTGGTGGAAAAAATTGAATAGTAAAAATGGGGAATAATTTAAAAAAAAGGTAAATAGTATAAATTTATTCGGGGGGGTCAGGGGGTGATGTTTGGAAAATAATAAAAATTATGGGAATAAAGGGCGGAATCTGTAGATAACTACAAAATTATTAAAATTTCAAAAAAGTTTAGTTTTGTGGGAGAAAAAAAATAAAATGTTTGTTAAGTTTTTTGTTTGTAAAATTTAAGGGGTAATATATTTATTCGGGGGGTCAGGGGGGATTTGTGGAAAATAATAAAAATTATTAGAATAAAGGGTGGAATCTGTAGATAACTACAAAATTAAGAATATTAAAAAAAAGTTTAGTTTTGTGGGAGAAAAAAAATAAAATGTTTGGCAAGTTTTTTGTTTGTAAAATTTAAGGGGTAATATATTTATTCGGGGGGTCAGGGGGGATTTGTGGAAAATAATAAAAATTATGGGAATAAAGGGTGGAATCTGTAGATAACTATAAAATTAAGAATATTTCAAAAAAGTTTAGTTTTGTGGGAGAAAAGGAATAAAATGTAATTAATTTTTATTTATTTTTTAAGTTTAATTCAATATAAAAAAAAGTAAAAATATTAGGTGAAAGTGGTGTATGAGGAAAAGATGGAGAAAAAAATAAGTGATTTTTGAAGCCATCATACATTAAGTTCCGTTACATACATCGAAAGTTATAGCGATTTCCGTTTTTGAATCAGTCGCAAATCTTCTTCTTCCCCGCCGTGGGCTGGGAAAAAATGTGAAAAATGTGTGCTGCTCAGCGATATCTGGTCGGAGGGCGACGATTCGTGGGGGATATCTTGACTTGGATTAAAACTGTACATTTTTCGGTGTAAAACAGGTGAGGTATCTGGGTGATTATCTCAGGTGAAATGCATGGAACCGTTTTGAATTTTTGGTATATGATGGGGGATTGCGTCTTCTAGTGATATTGTGAAAATGAAAGACATCGTACGAGCTTAAGTATTTTTAAAAAAATCAGCCGTGATTTTTTTCGGTTTGGGAGAGTGAAATTGTTAATAAACAATTTTGCAATAAACAAAACCGGGGGAAACTTTAATACAAGATGAATAATCATTTATTATATCACCCTCTAACGTTCCCACCCAGGCTGACTTTTTTATTCAAAGTTATAAACAAAAAACCTTTTTCACCCTTTTTCACCCTTTTTCACCCCTTCGCAAACACCCCCGAGGGGCAAAAAATAGTTATAGCTTCATTTCTCACCGTCCCCAACAATATATCCAAAAATTAGCACTCCACCACAAACTTCCGCTTCAGAGGTTAAATTGACTGGACTATAGTGCGCCCGCTGAGGGTAAAATCAATTTACAGAAATATTTTAAAATGTTTACCATTTAAAATCGAAATATATATTTTTATGAACCCTGCACACTCCTATGACACATAAAATACAATACTATTAATTATAGTATCGTTGGCAACCCTACCCATATAATTTCCGTTGCCTCACTATTTGAAAACAATTTCTAAAGCATTTCGTCGTGGGAAAAAAGAATAAATTACTTAACAAAATCACTTGGAAAATTTGCAAAAATAGGGAGCTCGCTTTGCCATGTTACGTCAAGGTCACTGCGCAACAGAGGAGAAAAGCTGTGCTGCCAACATTTATCATATGACGCTTAGTAGTTTTTAAAAGCCTACTGTTCTTAAAACACTTAAAACATACAACAGTTGTGTTAGAATGGCACATTACCGAAAAAGTTGAACCCATCGAAGTTCGCGCTCGAAGGTGAATAGTAGGCCATTCGCTTCTTACTCAAGTGCGTCACAATTCACGATGTCAACATGGCGCCACATAGATGTAGCATCGTCGGCATGGCAGAGACCATTGAGGCTGCGAAGTTTTAATTTGTTTACAAGCCAAAACTACCGAAAACATTGGATCGTTTGCAATTCTTTCATTCGTGTTGATTTTTTAATAGTTTTATGGTAACGTAGGACTCGTTTCCAAAAAGAAAACGAACAGAGTTAAATGATGCAGTACTTTATCGCATTTGGAAGAGTTCGTCGACTCGCTTCCGAGGGCGACTTACTTGAATCATTGATCACTGAAGTAGGGCGCAATTTGTAGATGTGGTGCTGCTGCATCCGCCTCCTCCTCCTCCTCCATTGGCTTATTGCGCCAGGAAAGAAAAAAATAAAGTTTCCGCACTACTGTTTCCCGTTATACCGTGTTAAAGAGTATACAAAATATATAGCCAAGGCTACAACTGTTTCTGTCGTTCGTCGAATCGGAAATTGACCGCTCCTATATGCGAAATTACAAAATCTATAAAGGCCACAAGTGGCACAAACAAAAACCAACACCCGAAATTCACGGCAACGAGTAACCAACTTTAGCCGAACGTCCAAAAATACCTCAATGAGAAAATTTTACGCTTTACGGAAGAACGCTCCACAGCGCCCCCCTCATCTGTTTGCTACACCTCTATGGTGTGGAGGGAATTTGTGTGTGAATACACCCACCCAAAGGAAAATGACGCACACCAGCCTGCGCGCCGTATGACTCATGAGCACACTCTCAGATCGCGCACATGGTGTGGTGTGCTCCCCATTATCGCGGGAGCGTGTCTCTTGTGTGTTCGTCGGAAATTTCAATGAAAAGCTTCTTGCGGAATGGAATTGGATTCAATGAGTACAGCCGCACGCATTTTCCACGCATGGCGGTGACACACAAAGGTCCCAATACACCCGCCCAATCGTACGCACACAGGCACAGTACTGTACGGCGATCTTACATAATTCCCAGCGCAACACCTACACCACCGGTGGACCTGCACTTTCGGGTGAAAAAATAATTTCTGCGCACCGTTCGCTGCTGCTCCTGCTGCTTGTGGAACTGCTCCCCCTCACTATCCACAGCAAACACAACACAATGGCTAGATCCGCCATCGACGACGACGACGACCACAGGCATAGCCGCGCGGGATACAGCAGCCCCACCACCTCACCTCAGTCAGCAGCAGAGGAGCCCCAAAGAGGCGACAGCCGAGCAAAATAGCAGCGCTAGCAACAGAGCAAGTGGTGGTTCGTCATTCGCTCGAAGCCCCGACTTAGGGTTTGTTTACGTTTTGTTACTGTTTTCGCTTTGAATGCTTTCAAAACTCCGAGCCCGGATCACATGCTGATTGTTCTCCCGCCACGGAAAAAGGTGTGAGTTCTTCTTGTTACTTTATTCTTTTTTATGAGTGTCACAATGCTATTTACAGTCGCCCTCGATGCGTATTCGAATGGCTTGCCGTTGATTTTTGCAAAATGATAAAACAGCATATGACTGGCCAGATTTAAGGGTTTCGTCTAATAAGTATGGGGAACTCTTCTGTATGAAAAGAAAATGGAACAAAGAACTCCGAAGGACCTTCCCTCCCCTATACACTTAAAGGGGATGGAAAATAAAGAAAATATTCACGTACCCCATAGAGTTGATCTTTAAAAACCTTGCTCAATAATATTTTCTATTTATTTCTAATTACAGGAAACGCTTTTAAATGCAGCTTCAGTAAAAGTTTATGTACAGAACTATTTCAGAAAAAAACGTGGCAGCACTCTCCTCAATATAGCAAGGTTTGTACAGGGTGGTGGAAAAGAAACGAAGGGGTTTGAATAATCTATATTTCTTTTTTTTCCAGATTTGTGTCAAGAAGAATTGGGAAATTTAAAATTAATAAGTTTACCAAAAAAAAAAAAAAAAAAAAAAAAAGTGTATGCCTATTTGATCAGACTATTTGATTCTTATGTAATTTGACGCCCTGAATCCGAATTCGAAGTCCGTTAACCTCTATCACGTCAGGTTTAAGGTCAAATTGAGAAAAAACGCTAAATTAACATTCCTGCAAAATTGAGTGGTTCATGTTTTGAAAATTGACAATAAATTGTTTTGACGTATCGTAATTTGCATTAATACTATATTTTACTATCAAAGTAGATATAATTATCATAGGTTACGTTTTTTATATTTGATCTGAATATCATTAAAGCTTTATGATTCACCTGAACTTCAATAAGATACATACATATGGTATAGTGTGCTTCGATAGTTAACATGTTGCTCTTTCGATTACATTTAAATAACGTCTAAATTTCATAACGGTTAAAGCGTAAAAGGAAAATGTCTTATTATGTTGAGGTCTACATCAAAATCAATTGCTACGGGTTGGCACGATGATTCAAACGAGAAGATATTCTCTTATCGACATTTGATAAAAGATATGAAATTCAGCTGCCACAATGCACTATGCAGATTCAATGGTATCGAAATTGTATTTTGCTCTATTATTGCAATAATGAATAAATCATTGATTTTGATGCGGTTTTTTTCGCCTAAATACAGGTTGCTCATAGTTAGGAAATTCACAGTGGCGGATCCAATATGGCGAACCGTAATTGAAAAACTTGCAGGATTCTTATAAAACTGGTATAAAAAGGTTATAGAACTTGCTGATTTCAAATATCATATATACATTTTGAAATGCAAAATGGCGGATAAAATATGATAAAATTGATAAACTTTACTAAATTATGAAATTGTAACATACTATATATAATTCAGGAAAGGAGATTATATTGATTATTACTTTGCAGTTTTGATATCAGAATGCAATAAGGTGACTCATACAGCCGCTAGAAACCAATTTTTGTGAAAGACCACCCACCATATTGGTTTCGAAACATTTAACTACTCCATTTTGATATCAGAATCGATATAAGTAAAGCCAAATACCGGTATTTTTTTTAAATGCGATTGAATTAAGTATTTCTTGTCTGTCATTTTGTTTCGGCAATATTGAATTTTTAAATTTTAATATCGGAACTGAAATAAGTGTCATAAGTTTGCCATATTGGATTCGCCATATTGAATTTCTGAATTTTGATAACAGTTTTGAAATTTGAGCAACACTAAAAATCTATGTATACTTAATTTCAAGCATATCCGACGGTATTTCGAGTTTTGGCCAAATTTTTGACGATTTGGAAAACTGCGTCGGTGTCAAACGCAAGGCAAATGCTCCTATCATTAATTTTACAAAAAAAGTAAAGCAAAACGAGCAAGAAATATTGATGTTAGCGATTTGGTGTTCAAGAACTTTTTGGAGGAAATTGAATTTGCTACAAGTTTGTCATATTCACTTTTTCTGTACCTCTTGTTGTTTACGAGATAGGGGTAAAAAGCGAGAATTTCATGGACAAATTGGGGTTACTGACCCGTACTACCTCGCTGGTGGGAGTTAGGGTTACACCGCAATGGACACTTTTGTAGAGCATTCAATTCTGAAGAAACCCTACCATTGCCCAAGATTGTGCCATAAAATGCCTCTGAGTTGTAGAGATTTGAAGAAAAATAATCAAAGTTCACGTATATTTTATATGGGAAATCTTTATGCGTCTTGGTCTAGTACTAAATATTATTTTTAAGGGCTCCAATTTTCAGGGAATGTTTGTTTAGGTATTAGCCACAAAATTTCGACGTGGGACTGAAAACAAAAAAAAATAGTCGCGAAAAAAAAGCACCCTAATGTGTACGTTTGGTTTTTTTTTGTTAGTCAGTCATGCAAGATAAACTTAATTTTATTTGTTCAAATATTTCTTATGTATTAACTTCTTCAGGAGACGAACTTCCAAAATTCGAAAGAAAATCATTGGTTTCTTAAATGTAGTTATTTTCGTACATTAAAAAAACCAATAACTCCTCTTTCGAATTCTGGAAATTCGCCCCTGAAGAGGTTAAATGTTAACCACGAGTTTATTGCGCAGGTCTCGCAAATAAAATACCTGGAAGTGACACTGGGTAATAAATTAAATTTTAAAAATTACATCTCAAAGAAAATCTTGAGAGAGCACGAAGAAGGCTGAACTTTTGTGATTGAATATGTTATATAGTTATAGTTATGTTATAAGCTTTCGGAAAATCTATCCTCACAATAGGAAAACAGAAAATAATAATGATCTGATATATAGTATATCAATATTGATAATATCTTTCAACATGCAGAATAGATAATTTACACTTTTAGAGCTGTATGTACCAACTTATGTCTGCGATGGTCATATTTATGAGACACTTACGGAAAATAGCATTAATCATTAATGTTAAATAATGATGTTATCTTAAACGAAGTCAATTACTTATCATACGACCCTCGTAGATCAAAAGTTTGTTTAAATTCTAAGGCGAAGCATTTTTATTTATGCATATCACGAAATGTGAAATAAATGAAGCTAGATAATTGATTTTCGTGTAAATTAGCTTCATCCCTATCCCTATCCCTATATTAGAGATGCCACGAATAGTAATTTGGCCGAATACCGAATACCGAATGTTCGGCGAGGTTCTTGGCCGAAGCGCCGAACATTCGGCAGCCGAATATTCGGCCACACTTAGTACTTTCCACGGGCGACAAGTCACAACTCGTCACTCGTCAGGTGTGGAACAGAAAAATTCTGTTGCAAATGAACTTGATTTTTACATGGCATCTGTTCGTTTAGATCGGACAGCAGACCCTTACAAGTGGTGGTCAGCAAACGCGAAACAATATCCAACCCTTTCACAATTTTCTAAGATTTATTTATCATCTCCCGGTAGCAGTGTGAATAGTGAGCGGCTGTTTTCGGAAGCAGGTATAATTTATGAGGAAAAACGCAATCGTCTGCTATCAACAAACGCCGAAAAAATTGTTTTCATTCATCATAACTTACCACTGGTAGATTTTAAATATTAATTTGTTAGTTCTTTTTTTTGGTTAAATAAATATCTTTGTGAGTAATATTTTGAGTTCTTTTTTCATGATTTATTTGGTAATCCTTATATATATTTGATCATAAATACGAAAGTAAATCTGTTTATCACGATTTCACGCCAAAACTGCTGAACCGATTTAAATGAAATTTGGTACACAGATACTCTAGAGCCTTAGAAAGGACATGGGCTATAATTTACACAGACGAAGTCGTGGGAAAGCAGCTAATAATAAAAAAATAATAAATAAATTGCTATTCGGTATTCGGCCGAATAGTCAACCATATTCGGCCGAATACCGAATAGTGAAAAAAAGTGGCCGAATAGCCGAATACCGAATAGTTGCCGAATATTCGTGGCATCTCTACCCTATATATATATAAAAATGAAAGTTCGTTTGTTTGTTTGTTTGTTTGTTGCTCAATCACGCCTAAACGCTTGCATCGATATTTTTCATTTTTTGTCCGAAGGTAGTATATATTCCGACTTAACATATAGGCTAATTTTTTTCGGATAATACGTAGGGTTTCAAAATGGCGGATCTAAGATGGCGGCTGAAAATTTTAAATTTGAAGCGATTTTCATGAAAATTGGTACATAGCGGTTTTGCGGGATGGGGATTTCAAATCCGCTGTCCAAATTTAGAAATTCAAGATGGCGGATCCAATATGGCGACCAAGATTTCCTGATTTCAACGGATTTTAATGAAAATTAGTACAATGATTGCTTTGAGGCCACTGATTTTCAATATCAAAATTTAGAAATCCAAGATGGCGGATCCAAAATGGCGACCATATTTCTCGATTTCAACGGATTTTAATGAAAATTAGTACAATGATTATCTTCAGGTCACTGATTTTGAATGTTATCAAAATTTACAAATAAAAGATGGCGGAACCAATATGGCGACCAGTATTTCTTGATTTCAACGGATTTTAATGAAAATTAGTACAGTGATTATCTTGAGGTCACAGTTTTTGAATGTTATCAAAATTTACAAATCCAAGATGGCGGACCAAATATGGCGACCAATATTTCTCGATTTCAACGGATTTTAATGAAAATTAGTATAATGATTAATGTGAGGTCACTGATTTTGAATGTTATCAAAATTTTCAAATCCAAGATGGCGGATTCAACATGACGACCAGAATGTCTCGATTTCGACGGATTTTAATGAAAATTGGTACAATGATTATTCTGAGGCTACAAGTTTCGAATATTATGAAAATTTGTAAATCCAAGATGGCGGGTCCAATATGAGACCAATTTTCTTGATTTAACGGTTTTTACTGAAAATTAGTACAATGATTATTCTGAGGATACAAGTTCCGAATATTATCAAAAGTTGTAAATCTAAGATGGCGGATCCACAGAATGTCTCGATTTCAACGGATTTTAATTAAAATTAGTACAATGATTATTCCGGAGCCACTAATTTCGAATATTAGAAAAATTTCCAAACTCAATATGGCGGATCCAATATGGCGACCAAAATTTCTCGATTTCAACGGATTTGAATGAGAATTGGTACAATAATTATTTTAAGGCCACTAATTTTGAATATTATTAAGATTTTGAAATTCAAGATAGCGGATCCATAAAGAGGTTTTCGGGTTGAAACAATTTCTAGGATATAACAAACTAGAACATTTGAGAAGTGTTTAAATTAGTAAGTATTTACCCCACGCCGGGTGAAACCGGGTAACCCAGCTAGTTCTGAAATAAATATTTGAATGGTACAACTGCTTATGTGATTTAAGCTGAACAAATTCAAAATCATCTTTGCGTAAAAGTTTCTTAGGCCTTCTTTTTCTGTACAAGATCATTTTTGATCAAATGACTTTAGTCTGCTTTAATACCTGCAAAGGCGACATAATAGCCGGTATATAAGGTGAAAAAATATATATGCCTAATCTTTATTTTTTGAACTACGTATGAAATGGTAAAGTGGTATAGTTGTTTTTTTAAAAAAATCATTTAATATTTTTATCGATTACACTGGTAAACACAAATTTTTTCTCGTTCAGATAATTTTTTTTAAATTTTTCCTTAGATTACGAATTTGTAAATAAAAACGCGGTACAATATCTCTTGATTGAACATTTTCATTGATGATTATTAGTTTTTAATAATTCATTTTATTACATACTTACTACGAAAAAAATGAGTTTTTGTAATAACTAACAATAACAAATTCTTTTTATTTTATTTATTTGTTATGGTACATTGTTAATTTAAATTCATATGATTTTGTATTTTTAAGAAAAATTACTGAGCACGCTGCCACACATTTTACATAGTTTTGATATACACGATTGAAAGTAATTTCGACGGAAAAAAAGTTAAAAAAAAATTATCCTAAAAAGGTTTAAATAACGAGCCAATATTTCGTATATATTTTATTGAACTCTTTTCAGTTTTTTTTAGTATAATGAATATATATGTATATACCCTCAATACCACGATAGATTGTTAATCGAAATCGTGTAAAACGACACGCTAGAAAAAAAAAAAAAAAAACATATATGTATGTACATATGTACAACTTGCTACGCAATAAATAGAAAAAGAAAATAAATATTTATGGAATACATATTCTCATTTTTGTTTGTTTATTACTGGGCTATAATATGTAATAAAATGTTATCAAATGAAATCATAATAAGATAAAACGACCCTTCCTGTTATTAATATACACATCTTCCCATTCTCCTTAACGTCTGTGATTAATATGTAAGAAGTGGCTGTTTTCAATAACAAATCGAGTTTGTGGAAGGAGTGTTTTCAATATATGTTTATGTAAAATAATCAAAATAACATATTGAAATTTGCTTTTTTTTTAATTTAAAAACCGTGTAAACCAAAGACTATGTGTTTATATACAGATTATAACGAAGAAGCTCTGTAATTTTTCATGCTATTCATTTCTTCTAGGGATTTTGTATTACACAGTGTTTTGCCTACTAATTTTCTTGGAACAAGCTCTTGTATTCTTAAGCCGTCCAGTGATCGCATTCTATTCTACTATACTACATATAGTTTGCTTGACCTTGTTCAGATATTTTTGATCCCAAGTGTAAAACTGCCCAATTGTATTTGTTCTGGACTCTTTGCGGTTGAGAACTTTTTCAACTATATTTCTCGTTGGGTAGAATATATTTTTATATAAAACGAGATTATGTGTTAAAAAATTAAATAAAAATATTGTGTTCAATGAAATTATTTTATTGTTTTAGAGAATAATAATATGGCTTAGTTTTCTCTTTTTTTTCAAACTATAAAATTTTTCGGCTTGTTTCTTTTCTTTCTTCTGCAATTTTTTTTTTTTTTTTTTGAGCACCTTTGTGGTTCTAGTACGAATGATATGAAGTTCCCCATCCCATCTCTGCAGGTCTTTTCCGATGCATTATCAAATTTAAAATTTAGTCTGTAATCAAAATATTAGCACAGTATTATTTGATTTCGTTGCATGTACAAAACCAAATACTGCATGCAATTAATGTGAGAGGAAAAATTAATATAATTTGTGTTGTATGCTGACTTGTAAATACTTGTTAGTGTTAATAAAATTTCAATTTAAATAAAATTTAGTTATACAGAAAAGGTATTTAATATTGATACACATAACGAAAATATTTTTGCCGCTTTAGAGGCAGAGATTTTGTGATATTGCATTTTTTAAAAAAGTGCATGTTTATCCCATAACATGATCGCACAAGAGCGAATTATACGCCTTTAGGAGTGTGGAAAGAATTACAACAAGAAAATTAATTTAAGGGGGCCTATGGCTAGCCTGGAAAAAGTGACCTTCTTTCAAACTTCTATAAAATAAAACTACAACAGATATCCTTTTGAAATTTTGAATGTTTATTTATTAAGGTTTTAACATTATATTTTCATTGATAAAAAAAAGTTATAAAAACAAAATGGCGGCTGTCGAGCCCAACGTTGTAGTGCAGCTAAATAAAAAATAAGTTTTGCGCCCGGTTAAAAATGCGAAAAAACTACTCGACCGATTTACTTCAACATTTGTGCACATACTTATTTACTATTTATCTAGTACACTGACCACAGTTTAGAGCAAAAAAAAAATTTGGCAGTAGGTATGGTAAAACATTTTTTAATTGAAAAAATATCGAAAATCGACACTTTGTTTTCAAACTTATCCCAAATTGCAAAAAAACATAAATTTTGACCTAAAGTGAGGTTAGTGTAGTAGTTTATACTCAAAACTAATAATTTTTTTTGTATGACTGCAGATGAATATTTTGACCAGAAGTTTACCAGGTGCATTTATCATTTAGCTGCACTACAACGTTGGGCTCGGCAGCCACCATTTTTTATTTATAATTTTTTTTTATCAATGAAATTATAATGTTCAAACCTAAATAAATAAGCATTCTAAATTTCAGATCGATATCTATTGTAGTTTCTTTTAAGTTTAAAAAGCAAAATTGAAATTTACTCACTTCGTCTTCAGTGTCGCATTCATGCAGCATGCCGCCATGTTGCTGCTGCTGTTGCTGATGGTGCTGTTGATTGCTTCTGCTCTTGCACTCGACTCCATTGTCGATGACGGCCGTCGTGTACAAGGTTGTCGACTGCGTGTCACCGGTGTGACTCGACGACGAATAACTCAACTGTGGACGCTGCTGCAGGCCACCACCACCATCGTTGCCTCCTCCTTGTGAGTATTGCAAAGAGTTCTGCTTCTGCAAATGTTGATGATGTTGCTGCTGCTGCTGTTGGTGTTGTTGGTGTAATTTCTGCTGCTGCTGGTAGTGCTGCACTTGAATTTGTTGCTGCTGATATTGCGCCTGTTGCTGCTGCTGCTGCTGTTGTTGGTGCTGCTGCTGTTGTTGGTGCTGCTGCTGTTGTTGGTGCTGCTGCTGCTGTTGTTGGTGCTGCTGTTGTTGTTGGTGGTGATGCTGCTGTTGTTGTTGTTGCTGCTGCTGCTGCTGGTGCAATTGTTGTCCACTTATTGATACTGTTGAACCGGCCGTTGACGTTGCAGAAGAAACAGTTACAGTGGCATAGTTCAAATTGGTCGAAAGTGGGGGCACATGCATTTTATCACGGCTCACTTCTCTCACACCACTTCTTTTTTCTTTTTTGCTTTTATCTATTTTAAATTATGTAGTTTTTGTTTCTTTCTTAACTGTTTTGGGGGATTTTATACAAATTTAGTTAGTTTCGGCATTTTTTTTAAGTGCCCACAATTATTAGACACCATTAATACGGATTTTCTAGAGATCCGAAATTTCTTGTCCGCGCTCCGTTCGAATTCATTTTTCGTATTGTTGACACTGATGGGGGGAGAAAATGAACAGCTCGTTATAAAAGGGATGTTCAATCCTGCGGGAGCTCAACAGGAGCAAACGCCGAGGTGTGCACAAGAGGAGGCGTATTTCGCCCTCCTGCGCTAGCGGTAGCCGTGGTCTGGTGAGAAGGGAGCTGGGAACGTTGAATTTCGCCAAAATCAAGAAGGGATTGAGTTAAAAACAGCTCAAAACTAATTTGTCTGCAAGCGCGAGAGCAGTGTGGCTGAATATTAAAAAAAAAAAAAAAAAACCCTAGGTGTTTTGCCACCTCCTAGTGGATGGGCAGGAGCGCAGCAGGCCCCAGTTCAGCACCGCACTCTCCTCATCCATCTCAAAGAAGGGATCCATAAAGAATGCTTCAATATACAAATCTAAGGCAGTTTTCCCTTTTACAGCGCGCAACATGGCCACGTCAAAAGGGATCTCTCATCAGATTTTCTTTCCCCTGATTTAATGACACTTAACCGGTGAGTATGTTTTAAGCTTTAGCTTTGGCTAACATAGCGGAATTCAACGTGGTGGCGGCGCTGCATTCCCGTCATATGCGGGAAGTGCCACCACCACCATCACACACCGTAGGACCTTGGGGGGCCCCGCATTGGGGTGCAGTAGTCCTCTAACCCCCTGGGAGTTCCTCTCTGTGTGTTGTTGTTCGGTGCATTGTTTTTCATATAACACCGGCAACTGAGGGGTTAGTAGTGGTAGCTGTGCGGCGCATAAAGGAAAAGGAGTGCCACAGTTGGGGATCCGAAGTGCTCAGAGTGAAAAGGGTTGTGCACGGGGGCGCCAGATGGAGAGGTGGCTCAAGATTGTCTTTAATCCCGCTGCTGCTGATGCCCCGTCACTGTTCCGACTTGCTACGCGGGCATGCTACTGACTTTTCAGGCTATCGTCGACTCTGTCATCATCATCATCATCGTCATCACCATTGCCGCCGCCGCCCCCATCGTCGTTTGCGACCGTCGTCGTTGTTGCTAACTGCAAAAATTCACCTTTCTCGATAGAATGACAGTGGGAACGTTCTGAAGTGTGCACAATGACGTGAAATAAGCATTTGTTCAGGGGGAGGAGAAAGGGTTTTCAGGCGGGGCGGGACGGAGCGGCGCGCTGGTGGTTACGTCTAAAGAGTCTACGCATAATGAGACCGGGGGCTGCGCTCGGTGGCTGCTTCGTCGACAGTGGGGCCCTGGGTGGCTCTGGCGCTGCTGTCGGGTGGGTTGGTATAACCGATTCTACTGGGAGTTCATGAGCTGGAACTTTCGGCGGGAGTAGGCGCGCGCTATGCGAAATAAAGAAAAAAATGCTCTTGAAAGTTTCCACGGTGTTTTCGAGCAAAACTAATTATTGTGGAAATTAAGCGACCCTCAGAGCTGCCAGTTCAGCATTATTATTTTTTTAATTCCTATTTTTTTGTTCAGACCTCAAGGTACCGAGGCCATGAAGCTCGAGGGAGGAAGTTCATGACTTCAAAACTTTATTTTTTTTTGTCTGGCATATGAGCGCGCATCAGTGGAAACGACTGGCAGTTAATGATTTCTCAATATTTCTACTAAAGCCTGGTTTGTTTTTAAGAAATTATTGCTAGATACATCAGACAAAAAAATTATAGAAACAACAAAAACGATAACTGATATCTTTGGGTGTATTTTAGTTATAACAAGTAAATGTTTGAAAATTCTATAAGTGAGGGTTGTTCCTATTAAAAAAATAATAGTACATTCTGAATATTTTACTTCATGTTTTATTGACGGAAATTATATTATATTTTAGACATTATTGGCCAATAGTCCCCACATTTTCAATCGGTTTGAAATCCGGATCAGACAAGAAACCTTTCTAGTCTAGGTCCTAGGAGGATGAATTGCTGTATTGTCTTGTTGGAATATGTAATCAGGGCCAAAATAGTCATCGCTTGTATTCATATACATTAAAAGAGATTAAGATAATAGGCAGCATCCACTTTGGTGGAAATATTACAAATTGGAGTCTTCCCTATATATCCAATGGCACCTCTTATAATAAGTGTAGAGAAATTAATATTTTATTCATAAAATTGCGAAACACGACTTTGTTCGTTTTTTTTTTGTCGAATATCATTCCAGCATTTTTGGAAACCATTAGGCTCACCTCAATTAACACGTTGACTGCTCAATTTTATTCAGCTGCAGTCAAAGTGTTATGATGTTCCAAAAGTTGAGGTTTTTTATTACCTTTTTCGTATGACAAGTTTATATCGTCATGCAGAATTTGCTGCATATTGACGCACGGAAACATCTAACATAAAATACAGCTTTATATCAGATGGACTGACCGAACTATTTTACTGCTAGTAGATTTATTTCCCTGATGTCCCTTTGACACAATTTCGGTTTCCACCCGACTACCATTTTTGTTTTGTACCATAAACCTCTTTCAGTTTTAGAAAACTATCAATTTTGCACTTTTCGCCAGACGTTTTGCAGTTTCCCTTAAATTCAGATTAAGTTCGTCATAACACAAAAAAATAAAACTGTCAAACTATCCACAAACTGATGATTGTTTATATAATTTTTTCGTACTGATTTTATGTTCCTGTATCTGTCTAAATCTTTAGTTGGGTTGTGAAGAACAAGTGAAACAGAAGTTTAATTAAAATGCCGCATAAAAAGTATTCAGTGGAGTTGAAAAAGAAAATTGTGTAATTATATTAGCGATTGGAAGAGCCAGAAAATATTTACAATTTATACAAACTTGAAAAATCTCAGGATTCACGGATTTTAAAACGTTTTCAACAATACAGACACGTGAATAAAATGCCACAAATTGGTAGACCACGAACTAATGCTCGACAGGACAAAGAAATTGTTAAAATAATAAAGAAAGGCCCTAGGAAATCTGCAACAACTATCAAAAATGAATTTACAGTTAAAGATTTCTTCAAGAACAGTTGGAAGTGGTTTTTTAAGCCATCGACCAACGAGAAAGCCACTCATTTTCGAAAAAAAATAAAAAAGTTAGTCTTAGGTTTGTAAAAGAACACATAAATTAGCTCATACCGAAAGGCATTTTGAAGCTTTTCGCGAACAATCTACATTGACTCTGAGGCGAATTAGAAGGCAAATAGAGGAAAAAAGATATAAATGTGTCGGTCTACATCACACATCAAAGGATGAAGGAAAATATCATCAAACACCGCAGTACTACAATCAAACCACTTTTATTCTAAAGACTTAAAAAAGTGTCTAAGATGGGCAAATGAAAACTTAAACCGTGATTGAAACAATGTCGTATTTACCGACAAGTCATCATTTTGGGTATATCAAGGACCCAAGAGAGTATTATTAAAAAGTGATGGCAATACATCATACGTACAGTAAAACACATAATAACAATTTATGTGTCGAGATGCTTCTGTTTATTAAGATTCGAAAAGTAGCTTACTTTTACTGGAAATATAAAGGTAGAAAGAATGCTAAAAATATATAAATACGGCTTACTCAAGTCTACAAATTCTTGGTTTGGGATCTTATGAACTTAAATCATTGGTATAGGAAGCCTGGTAGGATTTACCGTCGAACTATGCAAAAATGTTGAAAATATAGATAATAGAAAAAGCTATTATAAAAAATAATGATGGCTTTACAACTAGAAATTTTTTTTATCACATCATTGAATTCTGATCGATGCGCTCTTACCAAATAGACTGTAAAATAAAATTGTTTCGGGTAACATTGATCATTTCGAATCATTTTTAGAAAAGGTGGATAACGCCGTTAAAAGTTAATATCATTAGTTGAAATTTCCAAGGTATATTCTGAAGATGTTAATGGATTCCTTAAAAGAAGTATTAAGAAAAACATATACGTTCGCTAACAAATTTCTCACTATCTAAACCCTTAAGATTCACATTATTTAGCTTTAGGCATGAACAGTAACGTAAACCCAAAGCTGTTTAACTTGAGCAATTGAATAAGAACTGGTTTTCGTTTTTTATGTTTGTGACCGAACTACAAAACTTATATGAACAAAAACCAACAGAAATAATTTGTTTAAAAAATTCGAATTAATAGAAATATTTTTTTTTTTAAAGATTGGTGAGACCAGTATGACGTGAAAAGAATACTTTTAAGAAAGGACATCTTGACCCAAATTACTTCTTTCTTTACAAACTTCCAGAACTGCCAAGGTTCTCTTTAATAAAACGAAACCGCGCTCGAATATGGTGCCCCCGAGCCCGATTATCGCGCATAGTTCGGTTGCCAGTAATAGCCTAAAATAAAATAAAAACCGACAAATTTCCACATCCATCCGCAGATGATGCTTAAAAAGTCATTTAAGGCGCTGAGCCGCTCTCAGGCCCGATTTGATTCGTCGTGAATACCTCCAAAGGCGAACGTCGACGACGACGACGACCAAAAACCGGTTTTAAGGTGTTGGCTACTAGTATTAAGCACAATGGCTAGTAAAAGATCGGGTTTTATTTGTAACCAGTTCATCGAGATGACGGGTAAGGTGAAATGATGTGTAATAATGGAATACTGGCCCAGGTGGACGGGGACGAGCGTGATTGAAACTTAACTTGATGATTCACGACGGGCTGCCGCCGCGCCTCCTTCCCTTTCCTTCCGCGTAAATACATTCTGAGATTAAGTCGATTTTTACGAGTTTCACCTCCGCCAAGTGATGAGGATTTTACGTTTTTCATCTGAGATATGTTTTCAATGCACACAGCCAGACCGATTGAATGTATGACGATGGCTAGGAGTTCCGCAAATTCATTGCTGTCCATGGGGACAATAGAAAAGGCTTATCGTGTAGATTCAACGGATTAAGAAATGCATTTTTGTTGAGATGTTGTCTATTTATATTTTAGTTTCAATGACTCCTAGGTCGAAGCTATATATAATACAAGTCATAATTTTTCCACTCGTACGTTATGCTGCGGCGGTTTATAATTTTTCGTCAGAGTTGGCATTAATCGTTACTTTGTTGTTCTTCAAAACTTTTTTCTATCATACGTGACATTCACCTTTTATCGATGCGAATTGCTCGTACGCCAAAGCGCTGATATGTACATTGTTATATTAGGATAAGTACCAAATATCAAGTCAGAGAGTAGTACTATGCATTTTTTTTCCATTTTATAACCAGTATGATCGACCTTTTTACCAGCTTTACTATGCTAGCAAATTTTTAACACTCAAGGCAAGAATATGGATGTAATGTAGCAACTTTAAACTTTCTCAAGGTTACTGAATAAGTATAACATTTAATTAAGATTTCGAATCTCTGGTTTCAGTTTCCAGGAATTTTTAGAGTTGTTTATATATATTAAAAATAACTTTCCTAGAAATCTAGATCTATTTTAGATCTTCTGAGCGTGTTAGTCAATTTCTTACATCAGTTTGAAATTTTCAAAAAGACAGTAAACTTAAAAAATGTGTATAACAAATTTCATATGATAATTCCTTTATTATTTTACTAAAGGGTGTTTTTTCTAAGCGCGATAGAATTTAATATTTAAAAAAATAACAGAAAGACTTAATATTCGGTGAATACTTATTTTTATTCAATAGACCAATTCATGACATTAATATTTAAAAATTACATTGGGCATATGGCCACCGCGACTGTACTTGACGAAGCACATTCTGTCAGTCCAATTTTGGATAACTTTATCGAACAATGTCGGTCGTATGTCACGAATAACACGAACAATGTTGGCTTCTAAGTTCTCAATTGCTGCTGGCTTATCAGCATAAATAAATGACTTAACGTAACCCCATTAGAAATAGTCGAGGGGTATCAGATCACACGACCTTGGAAACCAATTTACAGGGCCATTTCTCGAAATTTATCTGCAAATCATGATTTCAATTAATAGATGATTTGTTTAGTTATATGGCACGTGGCACCATCCAGTTGAAACCACATATCGCCAGGATTAATGTGATCCATATTTTCGAGGGAATATTCATTGATCATGGTCCGGTAACGATCTCCATTGACCGTAACGCAAGCCCCTGCCTCATTTTTAAAGAAATAAGAACCAGTGATACCATTAGCGTGTAAATCGAACCAAACGGTTTTTTTTCTTCTTTATGTAATGAGGTGTCTAGTCTTTTCTGAATTCTTCTTATTCCAGAAACGGGAACAAGCCACAGACTACCCAATCTTCAGGGTCCGATTTGTAGAGACCCTAAAAATTGGGTCGTGTATAACATGGTTGGGCCCTAGCTAGGGCGGCTGCAGAAATTGAGTCGTATGTACCACGGCTGGGCCAATTTCTTGTCTGTTTGTCTCAAGTCACGGGCCACAGAATGTGTAGGGACAAAAATGACGAACCACGAACAAAATTCCGTTTAATGGGACAAAGTGAATCTCGAATAGTTTTTAATTAAATGCTTACGAAAAACCAAATTGCCACACAATTTTTGAATAAAGAGGTTTTTTTTTTTGCCATGGTCCCTGAATAAGATTGCAAACTTCACCTTACAGCAAGAAATAGTTACTACAGTAATTGTAAATTCAAGGCACTTTGCATCATATTTGTTGCTCTAAACTGAAAAGGGAGAGCAAATTTCAATCATGACTGAAGAACACGAATAAAATCGAAAAAAGATTTGAAAATACAGTAGAGTCTGGATATAACGACTTCGTTTATAACGACCAACCGGTTATAGTGACGAAAATGCAAACTCAATGTAGGTTTCATATAGACTTACTATGAAAACATGTCCGTTTAGTACGACTCCGGTTTAAGCGACCAACCGCTTATAGCGACCTATTTTGACAAGAAATCGTCCGCTTAGAACGACGCGCAGTGTTGTTTTCAATACCTACGCACAAGCAATACCTCACCGCCCCGCGTCGCGGCTTTCTCCCCTCTCCTACGTACGTATGCTGATTAGCGCGTGTAAATCAGCCAGTGTTTTTCATCTGATGTGCCAAGGTCAAGGACTCATTAAGTGCGCTAAAATGAGTTCCGAACCGGAGGAGACTAATTCGACTTCCAGCGCGTCTGAGGCTCTGAAGGCTGCAGAAGCGCTCAATGTGTTTGTTCAATCTAACTTTGACGATAATGTAATAAAAAGTTTAGTATTCACAATGCTGTACGTAATTCTTACTATCAACAAAAATCAGTCAAAAACAAACAAAAATTACAGACTTTCTACGTCAGTAAATCATATGAATTTACATGCATAGAATGTAGTGTGCAATGTTTAAGTTCCATTAAAGTTATTTTTTGTTTATTTTAATATGAATTTGTTTTATTCAAATATAAGTTAATCTAACTATGTATATTATTATTTCATAATTACGGTAATATTAATACATAAAACAAGCTTAAATTCATTCTGCGGTGTTCGTTCGTTTTGTGCGACGTCCGGTTAGTACGACTAAGTGTTGCCGGTCCCTTGAGGGTCGTTATATCCGGATTCTACTGTATGTAAGAAATGCTTAAATGTATTTTAGTTTGCTGGAGAAGAGGACAATTTATATGGAACAAAGTCATTGTCTCATTTTTGCACCAAACCGTAGGTGTTACGAAGATGTTATCAAATTACAGGGAATATTAAAACAATGAGGAATCGAAAAACAAATTCTTTGAAACAAATATGTTTTTTTACAAGAATTTGTGTTAAGTATAAGGTTTTTTTTAGCTAAGAGAATGTACTTTTTGGTAGAATCCTCATTAGTTCGACAAAACTTATTTTTTACGACACATCGGGCGCCTCGAATATCCCTACTCATTCTGAGATATTTCCAAGCAAAAAAATGTTTGGGGTCCAAGTCATCCCTCTGTAATTCCAGGCATAAAATATATCTTAGTTTCCATTTAAATTTCCAAATTTCCTGGCTTTTTTTTAAGGGGGGGAAACCACATTAGCAGTGTGTTTTTGGACAATTTTTTTTTACAAGGAAGAATTCAATTGAATATTTTTAAACTTCGAGGATGTTTTATTAAAGTTTTCATGTACATGTCATTAAATTTTGAAATCATTTCAGCCAGAAATCGCTGACTTATTACCAGTTCTCCACAGCAGGTCTTCATCGAACTTTCTAGCTTATGTACATCCTCGGGCTCGTAATTTTTATCTGAATTTAAAAACAAAAATTTGTGTACATTATCAAAATGTTTTCCAAGAAATTGAACTAATCTGCAGTTAAAAAAGTTGAGAATTGAATGTTTTATGACTGTTTAAAGAAAAATGTGAAAAAATGCTTTTAAGCGCCCACAGGTCAAAATAAGTTTATTTTTTTTGAGCTTATATATGCGCTCATAGCACTTAAAGGGTTAAACAATGATATCATCCCAATTGTTAGTTCATATTCTTAGCAATTCAATACGGGTAATATATAAACATTTTCAAATTGATCGATCAATTAGTTCTAAAGCAAAGGTAGATTAAAGGACCAGCATTATTTGTCTTTTTCGGAAGAAGACAAAACGTATAGCAACTTCGATACTGTTGATTTTTTTTTTTTTTATAGGACTTTTGTACTTTGCCGGGATCAAAAGGGTTTTTAAATTGTCATTACAAAATGAAAGTTTTTGAACACTTTAAGATTAATTCAAAACAACAAAATAAACCAAAAAAGGCGTGTAATAATATATGATTCAGTAACTTTAAAAATCTGCTGTCATCATCTCTTGCAGAAATGTTATTAATATTTGAATTGATTATTGCTGATTTTTCCTTCAATATACAAGTGATTCTCTTTAACACTAAACGTATCAAGCGGAGTCAATGCCCCTTTTCAAAATTTACTTTAAAATCGTACATTCATTGCTATTTCTTGCACTCATCTAAAAATAATAATATAAATTTGATTATTTTATTAGAAATTAGATGTTATGTTTATTTATTTATTCGTATATCAACAGGTACAATTGATTGACCATCTGACACTAAGCAGAAATATAAACAAATGTTAGGTAAAAAAGAATAAGTAGGTAAATAAGCAAAAATATGATAACAATACCAAAACGAAACAAAGTTAATTGGTTGTTACACAGTTGAGTAAAGATTTTCTAATTGTATATCTAGAAAGGTTAAAATCTAAACAATTAAAGTAGTTATTGTAATCTTTGGACATGGACGAAATCGGTTCAAAACTGCCATAATTAATGTTGCGAATGATTTCCTTTAACCCATTTGCATCATGTCTCCCAGACACAGTCGGACCAAGTAAACTCTTGTTGTACTCGTCATAGCACAAAGGGTGAAAGTTTCGAACAGGTTAGTAGCTTTGGAAAGAATACGAATTTCGTTCTAAAACTTTTAGAATATATTCTTCAGATGTTTTGCTGACGATTTATGAATTTAACAAAAAAACTATTTTTTGAACTGCCTAATGTGGTTGCCCCCTTTAAAAGCAATAAATAGAAAGCTCTCCACTCAGAGGAGAGTTCAGAACAGAACAGAACCAGCGGCGGGCTAACCTACGCCAGGTGCATCACGAAAATCTGCAACCAATCTTCCAGCGAATATCACCCGAAAAGGTCAAATCAGATCGAAGTTGGTTTGGTCGGAGCGTGTTCTCGTTGCGAAGTCGCATCGAATCGCACACCGAAAAAAAAAAATTCCACAACTTTTTCAAGCTCCGAGCTCCACTCAACTTAACGTCGAACGAAAACCCCATTGCGCTCTGGGGCTCCCTTGTTTATAGGTGTGTGTTCGGGAAGGGGGGCTTCTTTCTCCGTCCGTCTCTCGGAACGGGGGGGCAATTTTTTGACAAGAATAAACATGTTCGTGCAACAGAAAGAAGAATGAATCGCAGAAGGCGAGGGAAACAATTCAGATAAAGAACACAACGACGACGATGGTCAGAAGAAGAAGCAGAAGCAGCCAAAGTCTAGGTCCAGGGACGGAACGGAGCCCGAGGGGGGGCTGCTTCTCAGCTGCTATGAAGATGAGCATCGAGGCCCCCCCGCACGATGGTGTGTGCGCGCCTTTCTCTTTTTGCAGAAAGCATTCTTTCGTTTTCGTGAATTAATGGAAAGAATAAAAACAGGGGACCACGGTTAAATGAAAAGTTACAAGCAGTCTCCGCTAATCGACGAGTTCAACGGTCAGTCACAAAAGTGTTGAGTGCCCGCGAGCGTGGGTTATAACACTTCAATGGGGGAGAAATGTTACCCTCCCGTGTTGATAGACTTTTTCAACTCGGGGCAACTTTTATATGATATCTCTGCCTGGTGACTGGATGTCATTTTCCTTGAGCCACCTCTGCCATGCAAAAAATCAGCGCACAAAAGCTGCATGCCAGATTAATTAGACCCGACGATTGCTTCCAGAAACACCGTCGTTCGTCTGCGATATATTCATTTCATTCAGAGCAGAGCGCTGCAAACGCTGCCTGCCTACCTTCACGACTTTACTCCGTTCGTTGTCAGAGCGTTCGGAGAGCGTTGCTAAAATTTTTTATTATGAACAATTACGGGAAAATACACAAGAATTTTGAGTCCGGACCGACTTACCAACACTCCCAGGCTCTGGTGTGACATGAACGAGTTATGTATGCGCCAAAGAAAGACGGTGCCGTCGTTGATGCCGGGCGGGTGGCACAGAAGCACCCAAGGGAGGAAAATCTAACGAAAGGTCTTTAAAACCTGGCCACAATTTGATTTGTGACAGTCGACATGAACCGACGGTGACGGTGGCGTACATCTTTTTAGCCAGGGAGCCACGGGGTGATTGGACAAGCCGGTCGAGGGGCGCGCTCATCGCAGAAATTACATAAAATTTTGCCTGTGTAGTACCGCTCCGCTCGCGCATATTTGCGATAACCCTTTCATGGTGATCACAGAACAGTCGTGCATCGAACGAATGCTGGCGAATGGCAACGGGGACAACAATCCGATCCGACTAGCGATTTTTACGCAACAGCGCGCTACGATTGTGTAGCTCCACTGAATGGGACGATGATAACGGTGTAGCCTTTTATTTACAACTCTCACGAGTTGAAATCCTTGCCCTCTTCCAGATGTGCGCAAACCCTTTTCCACGGCCACTTCACGATCGTTCACCAATCCTCCGATCCTAAATCCGTAGTCCACTAGCAGCAGGAGCTTCGCAGTGCAGCGGATGTCTTTTGTCAAAAATCTCACAAGTCGCACAAAATCGCACAAAACACGCACCAAAGAAAAAAAAAAAAAACCCACACAGCGGCTGTTTCAGTCCCATTCATTTGTCCATTAAAAAAAACCTCTTTGAACGTGAGGGAATTTCAGCCCGCTGCACTTTTCCATCCATTTCGAAAATATTTTCTTTACGATTTTATTAACGTCAAAAATTCGGTGCACTTGTGTGAAAATTTCATTGATTTTTCCTTTGGGCTGAGTATGCACCACCACACTGCAAGCGATTTCACATTACAAAAAAAAAAGGAGAGATGAAGTAAAAGAAAATAACAAAAAAGAAAAAGAAAAAAAGCGACTCTCGACTCGGCGAAGTGACAAAAGACACCACCACACACACGCTCCGCCGTACTTCTTCAAGTAGTAACACGGGGAGCGAAATACTTTTTTTCTTCTCTTTGACGAGCGCACGCACACCACGGCACTGACATCCGTAAACACGATGGAAAAAGGAAATTAATAAACAAAAGCTCGACTGTGTGAGTTTTTTTCCTCTAAGCCTGTAATAGTTTCAAATGAAGAAAAAAAATTCATTTTTTCCCTCTGTGCATAAAAAAACTCCACCACTCCGTTCGTTTTGTTGTATTTTCCTAATTATTATATTTTTTCTTAATTTATTTCATTGCAGTTTGGAACTATGGTGATTCGGGCAAAGGAGCACCCGCACTGGGGCCACATTCAGAAGCACTCCACACGGATAGAGGCTGCTAGAAGAGCGGGTGATACGATGACAGGGCGGGGGGAGAAGAGGAGGAAAACTAACTTTTCTTATAAGCTCACGGAAATTTCATGTCCAAAACACTACCGAGTGCGTGCTGCTAGGCCACTTTCCGGGTGGCCAGCGGCTGCGGGCGACTACCACGACTTCCCGGAAGCACTTTTCGACATTTTTTACAGTTTCAGTGGCGAATTAAACACTTTCCCGATGGCAGAAAACCCATCGTCCCGTCTGCTTTGTCTTCGCAATCGAACGTCTAACTTCACTCTGGTCGAAGAGGAACAGACGACTAAGGGGTGCGTAGAGGTGAGAGCCGTTTTGTACTAGATCGTGATAGTCGTGATGGTTGCAGCTCTCCGACACCAGGTGGATGCTGCAGAAAGTCCAAGAGCTTTTAAATATGGCTCCAAAGCGAAACGATTTCTCATTGGAATTTTCTTAAAGGGGGTTTTCCTTGTTTCGGTCTATTAAGATGGTCAAAAGAACTACTTTAAATCAAGATTCCGTTGAGTGTGAATGGTCATTTCTAATAAAAGGTGAAAAGCTAATTTTCATATACGTCAAGTTGCAAAGTAAAATATTAGTTCCAATTAGAAACAGTAGATGCCGCTTCAATTTCTTAGAATTGTTTTTAACCCATTTAATTAAGGGACTACTACCGGTTAGATTGCAAAAAAACAGCATAATTTTCAATAATTTTTTTCTCAGCTCCTTTATTATATATCAATTTCAAATTTTGCATGGTGATAATAATTATTTCAAATATTACAAAAAAATTTTTTTTTTATTTTTATCATTTTTTTTCCTTGTTTATAGAGGACGCCGAAGTTGGTAGCTCAAAAAATGACTCGTCCCATGGCGGACAACTCATCTCAGAAACGAAGAGTCTGAAACAAATAAACCAAACGGCATTTTATTAAGGAATGTCCCTCGCGTAGGAAAAAACCAGAATATGTCAAAAAATGATTAAAAAAACAAAATGGCAGACGTTTGAAAATTTTTTTCAAAAAATCGCTTATTTTTTCACTTGTTTTCACTTGCTAAATTTTTTTGGATTGAATTTTGACTAATATTGTGGTTTTTTCCTGTGTAGAATACTCAAATAAAGAAGCACTCCAAATTTGAGCCCAATCGGTTGGGCCAATTCGGAGTTAGTGTGTCCGCCATTTGATAAAAGGTCATTTTGAGAAAATCACGTTTAAAGTTTTTTTTTTACTTATAAATATATAGTAGGCGGGTACGCTTAAACTGCTGTAACTTTTATATTTTTGGGAATATCCAAATAAAATTTTGAGACGTTATTTCTGAAGGTATATTGAGGTGAAAAATGTAAAAAAAAAAAATTTGAATTTTTCAAAATTATAACCGGTAGTAGTCCCTTAAAATCGCAAAAACTTAAAAGTTTTTTATGCATATCTATATAATTGGCTTATAAAAGAACAAACAAATTTAGTTTTTAGTGGAGTGCCTAAGGGTGTTGGCCTTGGAATCCAATTACTTTCAAAGAATTAATTAGAATTGAATCGGTCATTTCAAAAACCTCTTAAGGGGTAGTCCAGTGAAAACGACTGTTTTTTCAACGATTTTTTTTTTATATTAGAAGTCAATTTTTATTAAAAAACTTTTTGACATATGATAGTACAACTATTAAAATACACAAAAAAAATTTTTTTTTTGTTTTCGATGAGTCATCCCGACAAAATGGCCGCTCCAAAAAAAAATTTTTTTGTTGGCGGACGTCGAATCTCTGCAACGGTTCATTTGAAACAAAAAATTCAAATGACGTTTTAATCTGTAGAACATTGGCTATCGTCGGAACTAGAATTATTAATTTTCAATAAAAAATAACAAAATGGCGGCATTTCGAATTTTTCGGGTGTTTTTCGGGTGCTTAATTTGTTTATAACTTTGTAAATAAACAATTGATTTTAATAATTCTAGTTCCGACGATAGATACACAATCAAGAAATATACAGCTAAATTTTTAGATCAATCGGAGCAAAAGACTCTGAGATCTGACGTCCGCCGAGTCAAAACATGCTGTTTTGAGAAAAACGCGTTTAAAGTTTTTTATGTGGGAAAAAGCTAAAAAAATTAATTTTACCTTAGTCAGCGATGCCTGCTCCATACATAACGCGATGCCTCCTCCATACATAACTAACCTTAAATACAAAGCAGAAGGACCTAGACCGTTATAAACCGAAAAAAATGGGCGAAGCAAACAGAAATACAAGAGTC
This sequence comes from Dysmachus trigonus, assembly GCA_949715965.1. Taxonomy (NCBI): domain Eukaryota; kingdom Metazoa; phylum Arthropoda; class Insecta; order Diptera; family Asilidae; genus Dysmachus; species Dysmachus trigonus. Next base: position 20,696,601 of record OX454320.1, read on the forward strand.
CTCCTTGCTCCGAAACAGGCCAGGGGCAGGGGATCTTCGAGCGCTCGGATTCACGTCTCTCGAAAACTCTCTGTATCTTTAAAACTATTCAATATTTTGCTTAGATATTTTAAGGGAGTATTTTCTAGGTGTAGTAGAGTAGATTTAAGCAAGAAAACAAAAAACGAAAAAAAAAATTTTTTTCACTGGACTACCCCCTTAAGTCACATTTTTCTCCAACATGTTTTTTTTGCTGAAAATGGTTCCTTGAGGGGAGATGCGTATTCTGGATAAAAGCCACGTAAGTCGATACATTCCTTCCTCTTCCAGTAATACTGCGTGAAAGTATTTTCCCATACGTGGTCATTCGTTTTTACCAAATGATCGTGATTTTGGAGTCATAAAAAATGTGTTCGAAAGCATGATCGTAGCTACATCCCAGGAGAATACATTGATTTGGTTTCGAACTCCAGCTCAACATTTACAGTCATACAGCTAAAAACTGAAGATGTTTTGGAATTTAAGAAATGGTGGCCAAATTTATACAAAAAAACATGTTTGTCAACTGAATCTTATGGTAAAAAAGTCCCAAAGGACCAGAAAAAGTCATTCGCACCTTCGACATACATGAGTTTTCAGTATGGTTTAGATCGAAAAGGAACTATCATAGCCGAGGAATATATTGATGGATTGATTATACATTCATTCTTATTAATAAAAAAAATTACAACTTCTGTTTCACTTCCATCAGCCAAAGCCTATGATATAAAAGTGCCCATCAATAAAAAAAAAAAAAAATTGACGATTTAAAGCAAGTTCAGGATAGCATTCTGAAAGAGCATATGCCATTTTATAACAACATTTTTAGCTGGCCAACTGCAAATGTTGAAGATAATCCAGGTGAGAATGATGGAGAATATGACTATGTACCTTAAAGATATTAAAACATGACAAATTAATACATGTAAAAATGTTAATAAGATTATTTTTAAGTGTAATTTTCAATAATAAGCAATAAAAAATATGATTACTACGATTGGCTTGGTTAAATTATATACCACTAGCCCTATTTCTCGCTAAAACAACATAAGTCAAGAACAGTTTTCAGGTTTTTTTCATTATTTCTATTAATAAACTGTGAAGGTTATTGGCTATTTTAATTTTTTACTACTCAAATACTAAATTAAGCATAAAAAAGTCCTTTAAAACTCATTTGTTTATGTATGAAACAGTTTTTATTGATTCTTGAAAAATTCTAATTGAGTGACTTATGAGGTTTTTGAAATGACCGATTCAATTATGGTTTTTAGACAAAGTACTAAAAGGATTACCACAGGAGGAGGGTCAATAAGGCCGGTTTTCGGCCTAAATTTTTTGGCAGGAATGACTTTAAATTTCTTTGTAATTCTTTTTGCGTTTTTATGTATAATCAATATATAGTCAATTTCACCCAATACAAAACTTCCAAATACCCTTCCCCCTCTCTGCCATCCCCCTAAAGTTATGAAAAAGCAGCTATAAATAGCACTATTTTAATGCATTAACGCTTATAGAAAATGTCTCAGCTAAATCTTTTATTTTACAATAGAGATAATGCATCTAGACAACCAATCAAACATAAATATCTTCCTCCCCCCACCATACCCCCTCCCCAACGAAATTTCAAGTCCTTCCTGCCCAAAAATTTAGGCCGAAAACCGGCCTTATTGACCCTCCTCCTTTTTGTTGTTGCAATTTATTTATTTTTATAAATACAACTGTCCCTCGATTTACACGGTACTGTTTTTACACGATTTCACTTTTACACGATTTTTAAAATAAGGTATATATATAAAAATATTGGTGAAAGTGAATATACATATTTCTACTAACATTTTAATGTTGGACGAGCTCTTCGAATCCATCAATTTATGTATTAATAAATGTTAAACTCAATATCAGGAGGTCTATAAAGATTTGACCAAAAACCAAACCAATTGTTAATTATGGATTCCATTACCAAGTTTCACTGATTCGAGATTTTCTCTTATTCCCCTACCATCGAACCAGAATCGCCTTTAGCACTATCGAATAATAAAAGTTACATAGGGGAGACTAGCCTAAAATGAAACACCTTAAGCTAAAGTGCGTATATTTTTTTATTTTTCAACAAAACGTAAAATATTTTTCGACAAAAACAAACATAAACATAAAATACATACACTGTATAAAAGTAAATATAAAATAAGTCTTTCTTTCCTGTGTAAATATGACTTCTAAAAAGGCCTCAAAATATCATACGTACCCAAATGGTGTGGGTAAAATGACATAGTATATAGATTTAGTATCGATATTTGTTTTTTATTTGCACACGTCGCAGACAAAGTGTGTAGTTCTTTTAGATAAGCCTGCACATTCATTGTGTGCCCATTTCTTGCACAAGGTGCATTTAATCTACTTTTCACCAGACCTAGATCTGCATCAAAATATGTATCTTATATAAGTAAGCTAGGACGAATGATCACGTCGAAGAAAAACTGAGTTTTTGGAGAAACTTATATTATAATTGAGTGTTAAGCATACGTGTAAGTATATTTAACTGTTTAAAAAAGTGCTGCTGAAAAAACAAATTTAACCGTGTCTATTCATAATAAAAATAGTATTTCATTTTACCCATATGATAAGTATGTCATTTTACCCTCAAACGTAGCATTTTGTTTTTTTGTAAAAAAAATATTTCCAACGAACAAGAAAATAACACTTACACTCATACAACCCCTACCAAGAACTATAGTCCTCGCTGATGTCATAAGTTCTTCTCAAGCTCCCCCAGTTTTTTTATACCAACACTTTGATTTCTCTGATAATAATATATTATAGATGACTGAAAATAGGTTTTTAACTACTACTCTAATAAAAACAAAGGGAACTCACTAAAATTTTTACAGCAGGGTTGGTCGATACGCCTGCTTCCATGGATGGACTGCGAAAGACTGAACTAAAGCTAGAACTGGAGATACATGCAATGTGTCATTTTACCCTAGTATTTCATTTTAGGCCAGTCTCCCCTACTATAAATAAGATCAATAAGAAAGAAAGCATTTATAAGCTATGAAATAAATAGATTGTTGTTCTTTAAAATATATGGGCTATATCCTCATAATTTACAATATTTTCTATTTCTGCACAAAACTACTTTATTATTTTTTATTAGGTTATATAGTATGTATTTTTGCTTATATTTATTTATTTTATTATTAAATATAAAGCAATTAATTTGAATGGATAAACATTTTAATATATTTTATGAACAATAAAATCCAAAAGGTTTTTATGAAAATTCATTCAACGCGATTGGATTCCGACATTTTTGTGTTTCACGCGTTTGAGGTACTCCACTATTTTATACTTGCAAGCCTGAATTTAAAGTCTTAAATGGGGCGCTAGGAGAATATGCCTACAGGTTTTGTATGGTATGCGTAAATAAAATATATGGTCGTTGTTTCGGACCTCTTGTATAACCAAACAAACTATGAAAAAGCACCAAATACAAACTAAGGAAGCAATTTTACACAAGATATATTATTTGAATTCAAATTGTTTTTTTTTCAAATGATATAAATCAAATCAGATTTTCACACAAAATTTGGCAACAGTATTGAAGCAAACCAACTCCAAATTTTGTGTTTTTATGACATTGACGATATCGAATTTTAGTTGCGTTTTTGACAATGCAATGTCCCTTTTCATCCAGTGTTATAGAATAGGGCAGTTTCTTCTTGATAGTCATAGGAGTTGTCCATCCTGATTTATGAACAAATCTCAGGACTTGCTGATGTCTCCAGAAACCTGACTTTCACTCAAGTCAATTGCATGTGGCGTAATAAATACGCCTACAGAAATTAAAGGGCTATCATCTTCTAGGGCTGATATAATTTAGTGGACGTTCACAGTCTGTAAAAAAAAGAAGAAAAATAATGATAAAAATGAAATACAACATATCTATATGTAAGACATTGACGAAAATGTTCATGGTGCCTTCTGTTCCCAGCACACCATAAATGGAACGGTGAAGAAAAACTTATGAAATCAATATAAAAAAAAAAACAAAATATCATTGTTTTCAAAGTTTAAAGTAATAGACAAGTTCACAAACAACGAAAAAGCCAACATCAGTAAATTATAATAAAAACATATAAAAGTTATTACTTACGTTTTCCTGGAACTCATGTTGGTCCAAATTCGCAAAACTTCACAAATTCTTATAAATGAAAGAGAGCGCGTGAACTTCTTCAACATATAACAGATTGCACGGAAGGGACGTCTTGTTTACGATACAATTTTTAAATCTATCCCACTTGTGAAATACATAATGGGTAGTTTGAGGCTAAATGTAAGCATACCTGGAATTGTGCGTACCTGGTTAAGGATATTTTTATTTTAATGATCTGATCTGAATCTGGAACTTTGCATTAAATGGACTTTTTTGAATAGTTATTCACAGCAAAACTTTTTAATTTTCTTAGAAGAACATCAAATTGAATTGACTTATACTTATTTCATGTCAAAGAGTTAATATAATAAATTTTTCAGTTAAAGATTTGACGCTTGAATGGGTACAAATCATGGGAATTTTATACGCTTATTGTAAATTATCAAATCTTTGCTATAGGTCATCACTGAAAAAAATTCAAGAACAAAAGTTTTTATACTTAGTTGCTACCTATTTATAGTAGTTCATATTAGTCAAAAGGAAGCAATAAAAGCTTTTTGAAATCGCTTTTCTTGGACTTATTTTTTTAGCTATTCAGAAAATGTCAACCTGAGAAGATGTAAATAATATAACCACCTTCAAAAACTCTAAAAAATTGATTCCGATGATATTGAAAAATCACTTAGGAATATAGGAATAATAAATTAAAAGTTTAAAGCTTTTAAGTAACTGTTTTAATTTTTATTAATATTTCATTTGTTCAGTATAAAAGTATTCAATATAATAAACATATTTAAAAGTTTCAAATTCAACATATGAAACATAAATAACACAGAATAAAAGACTAACTTCAAAAACACTATAAAAAAGAAAAACTCACTTCACTGAAAAACTTCAGGACACATCATGACAGTAAAAATATGTTTACAAAAAGAAAAAAAAACCGATTTCAAAACTTTGCCTGTATGTACTGTAATAATTTTAATTACTTTAAAGAAAAGAGCATTAAAGGACAATATACAAAATTATTGATACTAAAATATTTACAATATCTAATCAGTTATTTTTGGAATCGGTGCAGCCAAGGCAATTTATAAACCTACAGTAATTTGAGTTTAGTTTAATTTTCCACCTTTAGAGGTGGGATATTTTCTTCAAATTTAAATGGGAACACCATCGAGATATAGCCTATTCAATTAAAAAAAACCCATTAAAATCAGTTCAGAATCGGCGAAGGAATCGCGTAACATACCCACAAAAAAAAAAAAACAAACAGTCCAATTGACAACCTCCTCCTTTTTAGGTTAAAAATGCACAAGTATGGGAGAAATGAGACAAAAACCGGTTATAAAAGGAAAATGTGGAACTCCCTTCACAGATGCGCACGCGGCTCACAAGTGCATTCCTTCTTCCTAGCGCCTTAATCGGTAACAAAGAATGCATCGAACAATTGCCTTCATTGAGTGATTTTAAGATTTACTTCTGAATGACTTCCTTGGGACGGTACCAAGGTCAAGAAAAGATAAGTAGTTAATTGCCGGAGTGAACAGCCTTTGTACCGTAGGTCGAATAGTCTTTGCATACTACAAAACAACTAACATACCAAACCAAAATAATTATGGCTATGCAGCCTAATGCAGATATATCTAATTATGACTAATTATGAGTAGTTCTCCCGGCGAGTGGTCTATTTTGAAGGGTTCGTATTATTCAGAAGGGATTCAAAAATTGGAAAAACGTTGTATCGATCTAAAAGGAGACTACGTTGAAAAATAAAATGAATTTTATTCAACAAACGTTTTTTTCCGGTCGAGGTCAATTTCTTATCATACGATCCAAGTATACGCAGATTTCAATTTCAGTACTCACCATACGCAAAAACATGATTAAAATTTAATCGTTTATCTATGCAAATCATATTATTACTGTATTAAAATTGTGAGAAAGTTTTACTCTTTTGTTTAATCTTAATCACAATCTCCTGAACTACCCTCTCTCATTCTTTCTTTGGACGGCTTTTGCAGCGTCTGTTCTGCAGATGCACTTGCACTTGCTAGAGAAATCTGGGGAGCCTCTGGGAGCTGGGAATATCCAGGATATTGCATTTAATATTCATTGGTTAGGAAGACGATGAATTTTATCGCTCCGCCGGAGATATGATGACGGATTTTGACGCCCCCTGGATGGTTGTCTCATTGCGCCATAAATGTTTAATAAGGAAAACACAACTCAGCTGGGGTAACTAATTATAACACTTGGGGCTTCGGGAGGACGAGACGATGATGCCCCTGCACCATATCCTGCCCGAGGCGAGCAAACTCCACCTGAGTAACGATCCATTCCGCTCATTGTAATTTCACTCTAGTGCTGATTTAATTAAGTACGTCGACTTCCGTCTCGACTCGACGTGTCTTGTCGTCTTGTCTTGTCTTGTCGAGAGCTTTTATTAATAGTTACGACCCACTCAAGACTTCCTCGATGTTTTGGCCATAATGTGCCGATGGCAATTGCTCAAGGGAAGGGGGGAAGGGCGGGAGACGGCACAGCATAATACATAATAGAATGCATGCAATAGACGGAGTGTTGGTGCTCTAGTCAACGAATTTCCTGTTCCAGTAAGTGCACACAATGTGCCAAGGATTAAGGATCTAGTTCCTTAAACACTCCGATGGGATTCCAGTGCTAGTGCAAGTGTATGTTTTAATCCATAAATTCCGACGGTGACCTTATCATGCAGCTGTAACTCAGCATGTATTCGTTAATTAAAACTTTTAAAATACATATAATCATCATCCGGGCAGATATGTATCTGCCTTATAATGTTTATATAAAGCGACCCATAGTTGAGGAATAGTTGAGTTGGCGAACTGTTTGACAAGCTTATAGTTCAGATTCAATTGATAGTGTTTCTTGATGGGACCTGTTTAAATTTTTCCACGGTTTAATGAAAACACTAGTTAACATACAGAGCTGGATTATAGGTAGTGCCAAGTACATGACGCACAGTCGACTACTTGGCTTTGGTTTTTTTTTTTTTTCAAAAGTATTTATCTCCAGACCGAATTAAGGCATCGCTGCAATTCTTTTTTTTAAATTGAAGCTGAAACTATGTGGATTACTGGAAAAATAACCTAAAAGGAAAATAAACAGTCTGTAACATAACCTCAAAGTTTGAATTTTTTATGAAAAATTGAATAAGCATACACCAACAAAGAAATTGATCTTTATTTTAAATGCCATACATTCTATTCGATGTAGTTTTACCTGCTGATCACGAATACGAGGTCAGAATAACCCCTCACCCTCCAGCTTTCAGAAAAATTAAGAATTTCGGTTCTCGTATAAGCTTTTTCAACCCTTTGAGTCACAAAATTTGAGTTTAAATTAATTTTTACTATAACATACTAACTGAAGGTTTTTGGGGTCGCTGATTATGAATCTTAAGTCAGATTTTGAAAATTCAAAATGTCAGATGGAAAATTTTAGTATTTCATCGAATTTGGACTAAAAACTGTATACATGGGTTTTTGGAGTCGCTGATTACGAGTCTAAAGTCAGATTTTGAAAATCAAAATGGCGGGTCCAATATGATGAATCATAAATTTTATATTTCTTTCGCCTTATTGCATTCGCCATTTTGAGAAAAGGAAAAAGCAAGGGTACCACTATAGTGCGTTCTGTTACTAAATGGGTTTAGTCGTATAATTTTGTTTATGTATTTTTCTTATCTTGTCATCTATTGTATACATATTACAATTCATAAAAGCATCATGTGTAGAGTTTCAAAGTAAGAGTTCGGTAATTTAGGGAGCTTTCGTATATAAATCAAAACATGTTCATTCATTTTTAGGGTTCCGTACCTCGAAAGGAAAAAACGGAACCCTTATAGGATCACTTTGTTGTCCGTCCGTTCGTCCGTCTGTCTGTCTGTCTGTCTGTCAAGATCCTTTTTCTCAGGAACGCGTGGAGGTATTGAGGAATAGCTGGAATTAAGGAGTAAGCTGGAATTTATATCAAATACTCAAGTCTACTGTCCCTTGGAGCTGTGAAAAAATCAAACTTCTAAGCCAACGCAATCAAAAGATACAGCCGTTTATGCCGTAAATTTCCGCACATTTTCGACACTCGCAAGGGAATCAAATTTGGTACGAAGCAACGTCTTATAGCACAGATAAAGGAAAAATTGCGAAAACCGTAAATTTTTAGTTACATCATATAATCAAAATATTTTTATACGGAACCCTCGGAGCGCGAGTCCGACTCGCACTTGGCCGGTTTTTTTCTGATTTACTATAACATTATGACCGTTTGTTAATAAATTAATTGACTCACAACTAAATCAAATGTGCTTAAGACTATTTAATTTTTCTGTTACAGTTGGTACAACTTTTTACTGATGTTAGCTTCTTTGCATATCAAAATCAAAGTCTATCTTATTAAAAAACAAAAAACAAAATCAATAAAATAAATAAAATAAAACAATAAAATAAAAAAAATATTAAATTTTCGGTCCGCCATATTTGATCCGCCATTCTGAATTTTCAAAGTCTGATTTCAGATTCGTAATTAGCGACCCCAAAAACCCATGTATATTCAATTTTTAGTTCATATTCGATCAAATATTAAATTATTTCAATATCTTTCTTGGCTTGTGCTAATTTAATTTTTCATAAAAAATTCAAACTTTGAGGTTATGTTACAAAGGCAACAAACTTTCAGGAAAAATTTACAAAACTTATATTATAAAAAAATTGAAAAAAAAAATTACAATACCAAGGAGAGAAAATTGAAAGCGAGTACTACACTCCTTAATTATATCTCTGTAATTATCTTGTTTAAGTCCTGCGAATATTATATCGATACTGGATTGTATTAATTATATTTTCTGGAGCGTGTAAATATTTGGAAAAACCTTTTCCTGGTGTGTTACAGCGTGTTCAATAGCAGCGCGTGTTAAATCTGTGCATCTAGGGTTTGAAATGGTTACAAAGTTCTTAAATGTGTTTAATCCTTGCTTACACTGACATGACGCTGCTTCAAGAACTGCTCTTTTGATGTGTCGACGTTGCCGAGTCCCTTAATTCTGGCGGAGCACCTGTCGCTTGCTACAAGACGTCGCGCGGAATGTAGGAGGTTTCTTCTTGAAGTAAAGCAAAACCGCAACACTGCAAATGTTCACTCTGTGGCAAGTTGTAGCGCTTAATGGGCCGACATCCAGGCGATAAATTTGAAAAGCGACCGGCGACTATATGGGCTGGGGCTGGGGCTGGGGCTAAACATCCTCGGCCCGGTGTCCGGGAGCTGCAGCACAGCCCCAGCGTGACCCCACCGAGTATTTGTACTTGAGCTGTTTACAAGTTCCTCGGTTTGGGGCCGGGACGAAACGGGAGAGGGGCAATAAAGCAATAGTTAACCCTTCGATTGTGATCACAGCGGGGCAAGTTTGGAGCACCCTTCGAGGCGTAATTCCGTCAAGACGCGACGAAAACCTTCTTAGAGATTGCGAGGATTTGCTTCGTTTCAACGTCTTAAACCTTCTTACCTAGTTTCCTTAGAGTATAGTAAAGTATAAAGGGCTTCTTCGTCATCCTCGATGGATTTATTTACTTTGAGCGTTTGGAGCAGATGCAGCACGGTGTGCATACAGAGCATCCTCCGATAGAATCAATTTCAAACTACGAGAGCTTATGCAAACACTGCCATGTAAATAAAGAGTATCGAAGAAGTCCCCAACATTCCCAGGAAGAATTTAAGAATTTATTTGTTTCGATACTGTGTATTGTTCTTGCATTCAAACTTTATTAAATTTTTTCTGAACTAACCTGTATGAAATTTCGCACACATCTCAAGTTTTGTTTCAATTTGGCAGTTTTTCTTTAAAACTAAAAAGTAATGTCTTCAAAAACTGATAGGTATATGGTATGTAAAAAATATTCCCATTTCATACCTTTTCTAAAAAGCTTACAAGATCATCACTTTTATCAAACCGGTCAAGAGCAAGACGAGTAGGGTTCCGTAGAACATCCTTATTCAGCAACTTTCAGAGTGGCATAAAATGACGAAGTTTTCCGGTCATCTACGACCAAATAACTCTGATAATATAAAAATGTTAGCTTTAGAAACCTAAGAGATCAGGAAGGGGTACGTGTTTTTTTCCCACATTTTACGCTTTAACTTTATAATTTTTCTAAGTAAGCCCAACTCACCCCTATTAAAAAAAAAAAAAAAAAAAAAAAAATAATAATAATAACAATCTTTAACTATCGAAATATTGTGCGTTACAAAGACCAAATATTCTCCCAAATTTCAAATTCCTAATTAACGTCATTTTAGAGACGACTGTGACAGACAGACGGACGAACAGACGAAAGGGTGCTCTTTTCCTTTTGAATTAGGGAAACATAAAACATTATTATCTTAAATTTAGCCTATAGAGTTAGTCTTTTCGTGTTAAGTAACGTGGTTTAATCGAGATAAATTCGACATTTTTACAATTTTTCAGTTTAGTTAAATGAACTAGAACCTGGTTGATTGAAACATAAAATTCATACCAGATGAATTAAGAAGGTGTAATTGTTGAATTAACAAGAAATATTTTTGTTCAGCGTATGTTGCTATCGCCTAGATTAGGATTAATTTTTTAGTTGTGTCGTGCGTGTAAAATCAATGTTTTGATAATCATGTCTTTTGCCGATAATTTTGCTGCATTAAAAATGTGAATTTTTTTAAGTTTACACGATTGCTAGTATACAAAGTAATGAATTTAAATTTGGTGTTTACAGTTTCAGATACAGAATTTTTGTATAAAGATAATATTTATAGTACATCCAATGTCAGTTCCTGGAAATGACCACAGCTTGCTAAATACTGGGAATTTCCCAGTAAACTTCCTACAGCATATTCTTAGAAGCCAGTTTATTTTCATAGCGTATACCCCAGCCTCTGTGGGTCTCAATCCTCGAATAAGGCAAGGCGTTCAGTGTTCTTTCGAGTAGGTCTGCTTCAGCGATCGTTTTGACCTCTGCGTATCTTTTTTATGGTAAAATGCGGTCTGAAAAGCTGATTCCTTCTTGAATGTAACAAGTGGCAGAGGGTCGGTGCATCTGACGTGGTTGCAGATTAAAATTGAATCTAGGGCGCCAGAGTTTTGGTTCTTCTTGGAATTGGAAAGTTTCAAGTGGTCCCATCCTATCTCGAATGGTAGTTAAAATCATAGCAATTTCGGCTTAAATCCCTCAGCATTGGCGCCACCAGAGCTCCACTTGCATCGGAATTTCCCAGGCGCCCTGATGAATAAATCAGGAAATATCCTCTTTGGCTGGAGCTCGACTTTATTATTCAAATATCGCCTGGAGCACGGCTAAACGGGCCAGGAGGGGCTTCTCAACTTTTATTTATTATTTGCAGAAGCGCCCGTAATGTGGTGTAGATTCGGGGCCTCTTTCAGACCCGGCCGGAAGTTGTCCAAATGAAGTGCAAGACAAACAGCAACACTCCCATTTACTGGCGGATCAGTGCACCGCACCATCAGAGGGCTGATTTAAAAAATTCATACCTGCCCCAATATGGCTTTCGTGGTTGGAGGCTTCCTGAATCGGGCAACTGGTACTTGCCGCTCCAGCGAGTTGCAACCTATTTGCAGGAATGCACAAAATATTACAAAAAACTGGGAAAGTGTACGATTATCCGGAATTGCACACAGTGGGAAAATTTTTCTTCAACCGAGAAAGCTACAGAGAGCGTGGGCTCACGGAGAGGAGTCCTTTTTGGCCGTTGTTGTTTTTCCTTCACAGGAATCGAGAAGGAGGATTTTGATAAAATTTCCGGTATCTGCACGTCCTCGTCTGCAAATTGGATTGCTGAGAAAGGAGCTAAGGCTCTTTGAAAAATCTAAAATACTATGATTTTTTAGGGAGTTCGTTGTGCTGCTCCGACGGTGCATTTCTCATTTTATTTTTGGGCACTGTCCGCTTTCTTATGTAAATACAATTTGAGACAAACAGTTTACTTAGAAAAATGCTCGTTTAATGAAGCGAAAAGTTGGAGCTCCGGTCTCAGATTGTTTATTTACCAACAACCTAGCAAGGACGCGACAGTTGAACCTGAACATTCCCCTTTTTATGGTTAATAAAGCGTGGAATAAGATAATCAGGCTGGATAGACATAAATTTACGCGTTTGTTATATTACGGCTGGCTAGCCGTCCGGAAATTCAAGCTCGTACTAGGCATATTAAATCCAAATACACATTATGATAGATAATAGCTTTTGCTCGCAATTTTGTCCACGTGAACTTCTAATATCAGAACTAATTTGTGACTGGGCAGAATACAATTTAAATTAGCCTTTATAGCAAATGAAAATGTTCAACTCTGCAGCATGTTGGACCCGTCATATATATTGGATTAAACAAGCTTGATTCGAAATCAGTATAACATTAAACCTCACAAGTGTCAATTTTCATGGATGTAGGTATTTTGAATTATCGATGTTTTATAGTAAATGCGAAATTAGTAGCTCCATAAAACCTTGTTTATTTAGATCGATAGAACATTCCTACGCATAAATTATTATTAATAAATTTCTTTTTTGAAAAAGTTCTTACAACTAAAATTTTTATAGTGTGCAATGTAAAAAATAGTGTAAAATTTATAAGTACTATCAATATAAGATATTCAGAATTGTAAAGTGAAGCTAATAAGGTTCCATGGGCAATTTCAAACATCATTAAAATATTTTATTTTGGAAAACCGCTTTAACTGTTATTTTTCATCGATATATTTTCCAAAATAAAATATTTTAATTATTTATGGAATTACATATCGACTCATATTTCAATAATCTTATATATTAATAGGCAACGCCAAAAATTGTAATCCTTTTTTAACTTATTTCCCTTGTACTTATCTGAATAAAATATATATCAAGCGAAAGGTGTTTTTTAATAGATGTGCAGAATATTTGTTTTATTCAGGTACGTGCACAGGGAAAGGTGTGAAAGACGGGTAAAGTTTTACCTATATTGAAGATTTTTTTTATTTACATACGCACTAATAAACTCTGCACACGCTATCCATTAAAAGAAACGGGAAGAGAATACATTTTGTTTCGATTCGTTTCGTGTCATATTCTCTTTGCACTCATTGTTCATATACATATTCTCTCTGCACTCACATTTCCCCACACTCAACTGCTTAATACAGTGAAAATAAAATTTTAAATATGTTCTATTTTATTATAAATATATGCCTCGACGGCCTACTTTAACCGGTCAAACTGAACGACGAAGTCATAGAAACGAAGTCAGATCAATTCGAAATAGAAACAGGAACGTTGGTCGAATATCGACAACAGGCGACACTAGTGAATATTTAATATTGATCTTTTACTTAACAATTTTATGTTACCTACTATATTAAATGATATCAGATTTAAAAAGTTTTAAATGATTACAAATGTTCTATCGATATGATACAAATGATGTAAAGAAATTAAAAAAGGCTTTTAAATTATTTTGTAGCTCCTCTTTTTGGAACTGATATTATTAATTGTTAAGATTATATGTAATATTATTAAATTGTCGGCTAAATTTTAAAGGCGTTTAAAAGTAAAACATGAAATTGTTTACCTTTTTTTGTTATTAGTTCTATTTAATGTCGACACTGTGAAAACCTAATGGAAATATCTTTTGTCATTTTAAAATTCTAGACCCTGCGTAAAACGATACACTCACTTGTGATGGACGGACGGGCAGACAGACAAACCCAATTGTGGCGGACCAATATGGAATATTCGATAGAATAAGATATATTGCATTATAAATACAATTGCCAAATTAAGGCTAGTTTTGTAATATTGATATTATTATCATTCAAAGAAGTTACAAAACATTTCAATCACATGGCAAAGTTATCATATCAAGAATATGATCAATGTTGTTTTGTTTTTCCAGATAAATTCATTCTCCTCTTGTTTTCACAAAATATTATTTCGAGGTCACATTTGGAGGATACACACATATATATAAATAAATCTATGAAATTGTTGCTTGAGCTCATTTTTTGACGATTAGAAAACTCCACAAAAATCGAAAATACATAGCCTGAAAATTCCAAACGAATCGGGACAGATAAGCTCAGATTGAATCTCGGGAAAAGGTCGGCCTTGTTTGCTCCTTTAGAGGGATAATCGGGTGCGTTGCTGCGTGGCCACATCCGCACATCCAGGACTACACATCCTTGTGGCGATACGGAGAGTAGGGAATCAGCTCATAACCGGAGGCAGGAGTGAGCGGTACCAAATCCCCAGATGGGAGCTAATGATTTATGAAGTCCTTGTGAGATTACCTTAATTGGGTTTTTCGGTAAACCCGAATGCTGCCACTGAGTCGAGTCGAGGGCAGCTTTTGCAGAAGAAGAGAGACGCGCGCGCGTTCCAGAAGTCGGCCGAAAGCCCGCCTCCTCCCGGGCTTGTTGTGAATGATAAGCCGCCCGGCGGGCGGTCAGGTGCCCGGGAATAAAACGGAGATTAGTGCTAATTAGTAGGAACGCGGACCCGACCTTCGTCATGTAGTACAACTTTGGGCGGGCTGCTGCGGCAAAAATGGTATAACATACGAACGCCGAATGGCACGCATTGGTAGATCCCGGCAAGGAGTTTTCGTAATACGCAGCTCCAGAGGGACTATCTACGGTTAATATTTTATCAGGGAAGCATAGGCGCGGCAAATTATTTAATTAGCTGGGATGTTACCACAGCCTGGGTCCCAGGACACGTCCTGCCCCTCAAATATTTAAACGGCTACAACGAACGGCGCCGTCATCTGTAACAGTTCCCGTACCCGGAAGGCGTGTGAAGGTAATGCTGCAGCAATTTGTCTCCATATGAACAAAATTGCGAGAATTAGCTTAACTAATTGTGAGTTAGGTCCGGGATATACCCATTCCTTAAAATTGTTAGAACTTCACTTAAAAAAAGACCTTGCGATAATATCGAGAAAAAATAGGTAGGTTTTGATGAGCTCAAATTTCAAGATCTTGATTTCCGCGTTAGAGATCTAAAGTTTCATAAAAATATCGAAAAATTGTCTAAAATACTTCAGATTCTAGATCACTCGCCATCCATTTCTCATATCACGTTATGCAATACAATACACATTTAATTGTTGTAATTGTTTTTTTTGGACAGACTGCGATATATTTTCCCAAAATTAAGTTCGTAAAATTTCAAATGTACACTCAATACATTTTCTAGCAGTTGGTAAATGATTAATTACATGTTCTTTTTTTATGTTATTTAAGTTCTCGAAGCACATCCCAGTAGGAAAAGAAGCACTTGTAAGGCCCTCCTGAAGCGCTTTTTTGAAGCACCGAAGGGCTGACGCTCCGTAAGAAGTTACATTTTATTTTAACACTACGTGTCATTAGAAGTAAGCACTTTTTTTGCTTACGTAAAAGGGCTTTTAAAGAGGTTTAGAAAAAGGAATTTCAAAACTCTTTATAAAATGTCCGTTTCAATCGTTTAATAAATAGATAGTTCGCAGGACTTTAGCCAATTTACTGCGAAAAATTGCTTTTAAAGTTCAGAAAATTGCGTTTAGAATGCGTCTGATGGAAGAGACTTCGTAGAATTTTCTCGTAGTTAGGACTGATACTGTTCAGAACCGTCGTAAAAATGGGGCACTTATGAGATCATTGACTGACTGAGTGGTGACCGCGTGTTTCACAATTTCCATAAAAAAAATGAGTTTATTTCCTTATATGGTATGCTAAAAATCTCACTTCACTGCTCGCACTGTCGTGCTTATAATGTGCTTTGCCACCGATTCGTGAGGAGTAGTAGCAATTGTTTGTACTGATTCACATCTATTCTTTTGTGAAGAACTTACAATATTTCCTACTGGGATTTTCTAGCTCAAATATTGCTAGAAACAAATATGCAGAGTTTATCGCTCATCGTTTATCACTCGTGCACGCGGTCTTAAAGTATACAAATTTTTTAATAAATCAAATCTCATTGCAAAAGAGCTAATTTTTTGCATTATAAGTAAAGGCGATGGTGATATCAGTACCACACATTTTCGTCACTGCACCTGTTATGGCCCATGACTGACGAGAAATTGGCCCAACCGTGCTACACACGACCCAATTTGTAGGGACCCTAGAAATCGGGCCCTGCAGATTGGGTCGTCTGTAGCCGCCTTGAGCCCTAACTTTTATTACAATATAGTTAGATCGACCTCGAATTAGACTGAACCAAGGTTAAACATCTAATAATAATAATAGAGTTTTTACATTGGTTCAGATATATGATTCGAAGTATTGCTATAGAGCAGAGCTCCTTTCGAAGGTTAATATAGAAATAAGGGCATGAAATATGAATAGAAACATTAATTTCAGAAAGGCACAAGTAATTTATTCAAAAAATTATTTTGTGAAGGCCAAACATAACATTGTAGGTAAAAGGGGTAATTTTCTTTCAAGCATCATGGAGTGAGCATCTCATCTAACGAATTCTATAAAAATGTAGAACTAATAGGTCACAAATTGGTCAGTAAGTCTCAGTAATTGCGCACCGATAGGGAATTTAAAAAATATGTTTTTATTATTTTCAAGATTAATCACAAATTTTGGCATTTTAGGTATTTGATGATAAGTAAGATACGGCTTTAGATACATACGGTAATTGGTCAGCTAAAGTTAATAACACTGGTTCAGAAAATTTAATATTTTATTTATTACAGAACAAGTCACATATCATTTCTATAGGATTTTCTCCTTAGATTACGAATATGCAAACTAAAATATCCTATCACGTCACATTGTTGAAAAAAATAGGTTTGAAAAGTACAAAATACCGTATTTTGGGAATTATTAGAAATTCATAGCTACTTTACAAGCTCCTACAACAAGTCTTTTTTTCACTTATCAAACCTATTTTTTGCAATAACGTGACGTAAGAGGAAACTTTCGTTTGCGGATTAGTAATCTGCGGAAAAAATCTTATAAAAATGATATAACGCTTATTCTGTTGAAAAATTGGTGTCAATTGGTGTAATTAGTCAGGCATATACTATTTATATATAGTACATACAATTTTTAGCAGATTTTTATCATAGGGTATAATTTCGAATCGAAAGTGGCGTATGAAGGCTCCAAAACAAGAAGTTTGGTGATTTGAACTCGCCTTTGTTTACACCGTTGGACTTTTTTAGTGGGAGTTCGCGAAAAACTCTACGCAGACAACCCACAAATTTTAGAGCATTTAAGAACCAAGATTTGTCAAGTTATGGCCAAGTAAAAGACTCAAATGCGTCCCAAAGGTATCGAAAATTACCTAAAAAGAACCCAATGGGAAATCGAGTCAGCTATTCTTAAGGAAGTCATTCAGAAATAAATCCTAAAATCACTCAATGAAGGAATATATTCGATGCATTCCTTGTTACTGATTAAGACGCTAGGAGGAAGGAATACACTTGTGAATCGCGTGCGTTTCTGTGAGGGGTGTTCCACCATTTCCCTTTTATAACCGGTTTTTGTCTTATCTCCCCCTTGCCTGTGCGTTTTTAACATGATGCGTCCTGAAAAGTTCTGACGGTTACGTAATTCTCTTCCAGTTATTCTAGCGGCGCACTAAAGTGAGTTTTTTTTAAAGTGTTTTTGAAGTGAGTTTTATACACCTAATTCTCTTTTTACACGATAGATACGTTCCCAAAAATACGTGTAAAAAAAAATTCGTGTAAAAAGAGAATTAGGTGTATTGTGTGTAATTTATGTTTCATTTGTTAAATTTTGATATTTTATTTTTATTGCATTGAATAAATGAAATAATAAAAATTAAAACAATTACTTAAAAGTTTTGAACTTTTCATTTATTATTCCTATATTCGTATGTGATTTTTCAAACCTATCGTCGTTTTCAGCAATTAGGAAGATGTCAACCTGAGTGAAAAACAAAGATGTAAAAAGTATAACCACCTTCAAAAACTCCAAAATATTAATATTTAATAGGTGGTTATACTTTGTTACATCTTCGTTTTTCACTCAGGTTAACATCTTCTGAATTGCTGAAAACGGAGTTCAAGGGAAGCGATATCAAAAAGCCTTTATTGCTTCCTTTTGGACGGAATATGATGCCTTCTGAATTTGTTCTAGGTACAACGACGAGGAAGGGAATATAAAAAGCTTTTGTTGTCCTTCGTTCCGCGGACATGCCTATGTTAAAAAGATATAGAAGAGGATACGGAGGGTCATGAATTCCCTGCTTCCAGAGAAGGCTTCGGTATGCATGGTGGGATGCTTCCATTTCCCATTGGGAATCGACTGCTTCAAGAATTTTAATGATATTGTTTTCCATACATGACATGTATATAATAAAATGTTATCTAAACCGGACTTTACTTTATCAAGGAGAAATTGGATAATTCTTTATTATCAGTTATAAAAACTTATAGAGCACTTTATGAATTTTATGGGCCGAATAATCGTCCATTAGGACGTGCTATTCGTCGTGTTATTGAAAATTTCCGCTCCAACTTAACGCTGCATGCCAACACGCCATCAATAAGAAGGCGTTCCGAAGAAAATATCGCAGCTGTCGAAGCCAGTGTTGCTGAAGACCAGAATTTGTCGATTCGCGGGCGTACGCAAGAACTTTTGCTTAATTCATATGTTGGCTTTAAAGACTTACAAGATCCAATTGGTCCAAGAATTGAAGCCACATGACCATCGTTTGTGTGGAATATCTGTAGAATGGGTTCAAAATGAATTGCAAGTTGACCGTTTGATTTATGGCAACATTTTGTTCAGCGATGAAGCTAATTTCTGGTTTAAGGGACTACTACCGCTTAGATTGCAAAAAAACAGCATAATTTTCAATAATGTTTTTCTCAGCTCCTTTATTATATATCAATTTCAAATTTTGCATGGTGATAATAATTATTTCAAATATTACAACAAAAATTTTTTTTATTTTTATCATTGTTTATAAAGGGCGCCGAAGTTGGTAGCTCAAAAAATGACTCGTCCCATGGCGGACAACTCATCTCAGAAACGAAGAGTCTGAAACAAATAAACCAAACGGCATTTTATTAAGGAATATCCCTTACGTAGGAAAAAACCAGAATATGTCAAAAAATGATTAAAAAAACAAAATGGCGGACGTTTGAAAATTTTTTTCAAAAAATCGCTTATTTTTCACTTGTTTTCACTTGCTACATTTTTTTGGATTGAATTTTGACTAATATTGTGGTTTTTTCCTGTGCAGAATACTCAAGTAAAGAAGCACTCCAAATTTGAGCCCAATCGGTTGGGCCAATTCGGAGTTAGTGTGTCCGCCATTTGATAAAAGGTCATTTTGAGAAAATCACGTTTAAAGTTTTTTTTTTACTTATAAATATATAATAGGCGGGCACGCTTAAACTGCTGTAACTTTTATATTTTTGGGAATATCTAAATAAAATTTTGAGACGTGATTTCTGCAGGTATATTGAGCTGAAAAATGTAAAAAAAAAAAAATTGAATTATTCAAAATTATAACCGGTAGTAGTCCCTTAATGGGTACGTACATAAGCAGAATTGTTGTATTTGTTGTGATGAGAATCCTCAAGCAATGCAGGAGCATGTATCCAGAAAAGTACCCTGTTTGGTGCGGTCTGGGACTACGTGTAACCATCAATGGTGAGCGGTACAGAGCAATGATAAGTAAATTTTTATTTTCAAAAATTTGGGACATTGATGTTAACCATTTGTGGTTTCAACAAGATGGCGCTGGGTGACATACAGTTGCCGGAACAATCGATTTATTTAAAGTAAAATTTGTCTGTGTTTTATTTAAATTCAAAATCCAGAAGCGCTTAAAAATGCCCTTTATTTTTTATAACTTATATTTTGTATCATATTATTCTATGCTCATATGTTAACCAACCATTGGGACCAGATTTTAGAATTAGAACAAAAGTCGGTAGGCCCTGCAATAGTCAATGATGGTGGGAGCTGGATTAAAAGGACTGGATAAATTAAAGCACTGTGGTCATTAGAACAATTATCTCTTTATTAAATGAAAAACAACTCCACTTTCTCCTGGTGACAAAAGAACGAAACCAAGGCTTCAACGGAATGTTAAACTCAACAGAGAAAAATGTAAAAAATCAACGAAATCCTCCTTAGTCTCTTGGCTTATGATTATATACAGTAAAATGTCCTTACTCCTTACGGCTAGACTCGATAGCTATACAACTTACAGTACGCGGCCCTTACTCTAATTTCACATGCTTTACTTACTTCACTACCTGGAGACTCCAGATGCCCTCGCTCGGATCGAGCTAGGGGCAGCTGGATGTTGTTTTTAGCCGCCCTCCCGCGGCTTATGGCGTGCGGACTGGACTTCTACTCCTCGCAGTTTAGTGTTAATTTCTGTCAGTTTGTCTTTTCTCCCAAAAAATATCTGTTGCTTGTCAAGGGTTTACGGCAGTGGCGCCAGGTCAAAAATATTTCTTTTACCGTCGAAACATTTTTCATTTTTATAATTTCATATTGCGGAAGTTGTCAGAGCGTGATTAAACTCGAACGGACGAGACTACATGCTTAATTGGTGTCCCGAATCGAGAGGGAGGTGCTGCCACCCTGTCGTTATTAATGCAACGTCAACATTAATTTGCCATTTATCTGCGGTCGGCCGCCAATTTTATTCTATTTGTTCAGTTGTCGGTGCTTTTGTGTTTTCCTTCCGAATTATTGGTATTTTGTTGTTGTTGTTGACGTGACTTTTTTCTTTATTGTTTACAATTTTTAGCTCTTTTTCGTTACGAGGACGAAGGATGATATATACAAGGGATTGATTTACATGGTGTTTCTCGAACCTGGTCTGATTGAATGGGATGTTTTCGTGTGTTGAGCGCTTGTTAAGCGTTGGTGAATTCGTAAATAGACTTTATTTACATCAATCGATTTTTTAATACAGTTCAATTATCACCCAACCAACCAAAAGGCAGAAAAATTGCTTCAGAACAACATTTTTGATTGGCTCTTCGAGGATAAGTATTGTTCTTAAATATCAATAGCTGAGAATAACAGAAGCCCAAACATAAAAGAATTCCTTCACCTTTTACTTATTTAGGTTGATTTCCACAAAAATGCCAGATACTTCGAATTCCCAAAATGAGGAACACGCTAAAGGCGTAAAGTTTTTTGAATTTTTCCACATTTTTTATTTTCTACAGCAAGGTTTTAAAAATATTTATATATATTCAAAAGTTTTCAAAAATATTTAAAAATTAAGTATTGGAAAAAATTGCTATACGTTATTTGTGCGTTTCTTGTTTTGTTTAATAATAAAAGTGGTGTTCAAAAATAATAATGGTTCATATTCCAATAAGATGACGAAAAATTCAATATCAGTTTGCAAATAGAAAAACCGAGCTCGATTTAAATATTAATGAGATAAAACTCAGTTTTTCTTTAAATATAAAAATTCAGACAGAGGTTTGGCTTAGCTATTTAGAATATGAGCCAGTAATTGTACAATATATTCGTTTTTTGTTATTTTTGTATTTTGTAGTGTAAAATGTGTTAAAGTGTACTAAGTGAAAATAGGTTACAATAAGTAGAATAAGTGAAAAAACGTGAAAAAATTCTGGTTTCGAATTTACATGAAAATCATTGTATTAACAAAAATATTAATAAATAAATAATTGTAACCTGCCAGAGTTGCTGAGTTTAAAGTTATTGGGTTAAGCCATAAATAATGCTTTTTTTTCAATTGGATGTACTCAAAGTTAATAGACTCTCAAATTCAAGGTAGAAACAGAATACCAGCTTTTAAGCTGGGTTGAGCTTTAAACTAATGAAACTCAATATGGCAACACGAAACTGCAGCTTGAGATTTTTTTGTTTTAGTTCGAAATATTTGCTTTTGTTTGATTTAACTTTTTAATTGATTTCACTAGTCAAATCTTCAGTGTTTTTACTAATAAAATCAGTTTTAAGGGCTACTGCATTTCTATATATGACCCAGGGTGATAAAACTCTACAGAAAAATATGAAAATGATGATTTGACAAATTATATTCTTGCCGATACGAAAACTGTCCGATACAATCAGATCTCATTCGCTAAGTTTTTATTTTTTTTCATTTGTTTTCAACAAATCATAATAGGTAAATTTTCCTAGTGCGTAGAGAACGCCTTCTTAGCTAAGAACCTCAGCCTAAATTGAAATATTCTTTTTTTTAAAATTAGCTACTGCCTGACTCCTTTCTTTTTCGTCGGATAAAAATTCTACGAGTTAAATTCATTTATGATCTTATCTAAGAGCTCTGAGCATGTTCTTAGAACCTCCATCTAGCGAATTTTCCGACAATGTTCGCTGCACCGTTGCATTCTGTAGCAGATGCAAGTGCAGTCTCTACAGATTTCCTTCCTCGACACAGCGCGATTCGTTCGAGCAGCTGCTTTCGCTCCTTACAGAAATTCGATATGCCTTGAAAATATCCACTACAAAATATATATGCTTTTAAGTTCTTCGACATTGTTTTTCTTCATATTTTTCATTTTTTATACATAGTAGCAGACGTGACTCGCGGTATTCGCGCGTGCTTAAGATAAAAGTTCGATTGTATATTAGATCTTTTCTCTTTGTCTTGTTTTGGGGTCAACATTGCAAGTTCGCTTACAGGAGGGTAGAGTGTGAGTGAGTGTGTGTGTGTGTGTGTGTGGCTGTTATGGTTCGCCTCATAGATTTTGAGAGTAACTCCTGGAAATTGTCCTTAACTATCTTAGGTACAAGTACACCTAGTGAAACAGACTTTTGTTACGTTAATGTTACAGTAAAAAAGACATTATGTTCGTTATTAATTTACAATACTCCTCTAGGTTTTGAACAAATAAAATGCCCTCGCAAGGTCAAAGCAATATTGCAGACTCAGCCTTGTGAGGGCCTAAACACTTAACGTTTACGGCTTCTTACTTTTTAAAAGACATCTTTTACACATTTTGTGTGTTGTTATCACTTGCTTTAAAAGTTTTGATAAAAAATCTTTAATCTGTCCGCCTGTGGCGCCACCACGTCAAACGTTTATATTATGGCTACCTATAACATTTTTTCGCAGTTTAATATTTAAAAAAAAATAAACAAAAATTATAGTTGGCTTGGCAAGTGTCGTTTGTTCATGTTTTAAGGGCAGTTCAGTGCATTGAGGAAATCGTTTTATCTCTTTCTGTTATTTGTATTTTTCTCGTTTTCTTTTCTGTCAAAATATCTGGTTTGTGGTTTCCTCTGCTTGGCCCCGAATGGGTCCAGTCGATTACGATGATGATGATGATGATGATGATAGGACCCATCGATTTTGAGCAATAGTTTTTTGTTTTGAGCAAAATTCTCCAACCTTTTTGAGGTTTCATTGTGGTTTTTTTTTTTTTTTTTTGTGTTTCGCTTTCTTCGGCTGGCTGCCATTTTAAGAAGTATACCGTTATTATTGTGTTTGGCTTTCGAATGGAACTTGTTTGATGATCATCAGGAGTTTTGTTATTCCTCACAGAAACGGACATGGTGACGAATCGTTCGACTATGGCGTGGACTATAACAACTTTCATTCGCTGGATACGAAGAGAGCTTTCTGGAATTAGAAGAGAAAAGGGGGAATATATTAGATTACTTTGTAGAACTCGGAACATTCATTATTCAGTGCCTTTTCTATCATAATTCTTTTTTCCCATATCCTTAGATATTAGTAAATGAAAGAAGGCGGGTAAATAAGGAGAATTTTTCGCCTATTACGTATAAGAATAAAAAGTTTTTTTATTTATTTATTCCGGAATGGTTCAATTCATTCATGTGGGAATCACTCAACCCGACGGGACCTCCGATTTTGCGCTTTTCTATACTTTAAGCAACTAAGCTAGGAGTTGTCGATTTAACATACCTTCGAATAATGGTGACATATTGATGAAAAATTGGACCGATTCCACTTTCATATAAACAGTACGTGAAGCTAGATTAAAAGTTTCAATCTAGATGTTTTTATTTTTTGTCTACAACTGAAATCCAAATATGCGGCAGAGTTCGAAAAATATATAAATACTTTCAATCCACATTGAGAAACCAATTCTATTCTATTCTCTCGCAATTACATGTCTGTTTATAAGCAGAAAGTCTACGCTAACCCTCTAAAATAAGCTTATAATATATAAAGTATTATTTCAATCTCTAATGTTTTATTTTGGATCTGTTTGGTTTCAATGCACAAATATTCAACTTAAAAAATTACAATTTATACAAAATATAATTCTTAAAATGATATTCAATTTATTATATCATTTTGCCACCCTTAAACTGTGTAGTCGGACTGGTGTTAAATTTGTTGAAAAATGTACTTATTTTTTATTATTCAGCATCGGGAAAAGGCAAGGCAAATTGTAGCACAAGTTAAATGGATTATAACTAGAATTCCAAGGAATTACTCCAATTTCCAAGGTTTTTATGTCTTTAAAGAATTTACTAAATATGCTATTATAAAGATTCTCTGATTTGGAAAAAAAAAATTAATAAAATAATTCTTCCACGTTAAATTTTCAAGGAAAATAGGGTTAAAAAGTTTATGAAAGGCGTATTTTAGCAATTTTTAGGGAGGAGTTTTAAATTCTATGCTATGGTTATAAAATATCTGTTAATTAAAACTTTGTCAAGGTTTGTTGAGGAGACAAGCTTTTCATTAGAGTTCCACTCCTACACACCGTTGATTCATTTCATTTATGTATATTTTAAAGGGAAGATTCCTGAAGAACTCGTTACCTAAATAAATTTAACAAAGTTTATAAATAGCATATCATAAAGCTATAATTTAGAAGTCAAACTTTGAGCTTCTGTAGTGAAGTCCCCTATTCAGCACTTTGTCACGTTTAGCTCAACGTGAACCACGGTCACATTTTTGCAGACCTCTTAGTTTTTTCTTATCGCTAAGCCCACGCGCTTCACTCAAGCATCCGGCGCGACGGTCTTTTCGCTGACGCCGCGAGCTCCGATTTCCTCGAGGCAGAAAGCTTTCCCTCGGGAAGTTGAGTTTGATTCCGACTTCAGCCGCGTACACTTCGTCCAATTTAATCCTCTTAATTCGTTTTAACGTTACATTGTTATTTTGAACTCGTTGTATTCCTTTATCTTGAACGCGTTACATCTTTATCTTGAACGCGTTATATTTTTACCTTGAACCTACCGTACAAACGTTGTATATTCGAACATCGTCTTAATCTCGTCTCCAACTTCCCATATTTCATCTGTAATCTTGTTGCATTTCGTTGTCGTGTTTGCAACATTGCTGTATTTCGTCGTCATATCCGAAATATCGTCATATTTCGCTTTTATTCCTCTAAACGTTGTCGCACTTTTTGTCTCGGCGTTTGTTAAACTTGTCTCTGACGTTGAAACAAATAAAGTCTCTTAAACAACCACCCGCCGTGTGTATCGTTGCAACCCCTTTTTTGCCAACCCCGGAGTTTTCCACAACATAAATTTGGTGCCAGGTGTGGGGTTGATGCAAAATACCGGTTTGGTGAATAATAATACCAAGCGGAAATAGCGGTTGCGAATAATATCGATCAAACGTGCGGTTAACCCCGGAAATTTAATTTTGTCTATTTAACGGGAGTGATTGGCAAGAGAACGAGATTATCAACAGAGACAGGACGAGAACAGACATCCCCAACCCATTAGTCGGCTCATCTCCGAGGCAGCACAGGAAGACGAGGACCCAGCACAGGAAGACGAGGACCCAGCACAGGAAGCCACTGCGAGACGAGAGGACATCGTTCAAGTAAGATCTACTGCTGTTAGCCGTCACCCTGCAGATCATCAGTTCCTGCCATTAGCCAGCTAAGAAATATATTTTAGAATTTTTCTTTAGCAGTATTGTGAAAATATTTAAGCATTTTTTGTGGTATCGCGGAATGTGTGAAAAGGGATAACAAGAGAGGAAAATACGGTGCTACCTGTCCAAATCTTAGAAGTGTATCGTCATAAAAATTTACTAGTCGGGACCGATCCGTCTATGTTATGTTATATTATTGTTAAAATTATTTACAACGTCAATTCCTTCCATACGTGAAACTTAATTCTACTTCAAGTTCGTTGTTCGCGAAACCAACATCGAGTTCACATGAATTCTGCTCTTCTCTTAAAATATAGTAGTCGTGTTAAATTTGGCTCGTTTTTTTTTTCTTCTCGTTGTCTGTGACAGAATCGCCACAGGATTCTGTTGATGACCATTATCAATTTTCTTGCTTTGCGTGCTTCACTTTCGGTCGCGAATATTTCTGAAGCCTTGTTCCTAATAGCTCGTCGTGTAAGAAAATACATTAGGAGCTGTGCACCAACGGATCTCCAGTTGATATTTTAGCTAGATGCCTGTAGAAACACGATCTAAATCTGCCGACAACCTCTCCGCGTCCCAATCTTCTACATTTCCTGCTCCGAGGCAGCCTTCTACAGCCTCCTTAGAACAAGTTTTTATCTCCGTTCCCCCTTCGTCGCGAAGAATGGAAAAGGAATTCGCCTTGAAGTTGATTCCCGAATTTAGTGGGAATAGGGAGCATTTGCACAAATTTTTAAGCTGTTGTGATATCGTAGCTACAGATCTACCTGAAGCTCAAATTCCTCTTCTGCTTAATATTATAAAAAGTAAGCTATCGGGACCAGCTTATTCCATTGTTAAATACAAAACTATCACAACTTGGGCTCAGTTAAGAAAAATTCTGCAAGATCAATATCTAGAGAGAAGAACTTTAGCCCAAATACAAAATGACTTAGTGAACTGTAGGCAAAAGCCATTCGAAGATGTGCGTACTTACGGTAATCGTGTTGAGCGGCTCTTCATGGACCTGAACGATGCCTGTATTGCATCTGAAGGGGCGGAAGCCGCCACTGTTATCGAAAATCTGAATAGTAAAACGGCACTCAAGGCTTTTGTGGACGGTCTGCAGATGCCGATAAAATTAATAATTAAAGCAAGTAGATTTACTAAATTAGCTGACGCAGTAGAAGCAGCCGTAGAAGAAGAAAGTTCATCTAAGCATTCCAAAGCCCCTACCAAATCAATTAAATGCACTTATTGTCATAAAACTGGCCATTCAGCCAACACCTGCTATCTTAAATCCGGCACAAGCCTGCCTCGAATCCAAAAACCGGAAATTAAGCGTGAACCCATTGAAAGGGTGAACGTCATTGTTTGCCGCTATTGTAAGAATAAGGGACATCACATAAGTGACTGTCGTAAAAGGAAGTTTAAGCAGAATCAAACTCCCAATAACGGAAAACTAGTTAGTACCTCTACGGGAAACGGGAGCCGCCCTGGAACAAGCGGTGGTTTGACCAGGGCTGCTCACCTTCAAAAATCCGCCGAAGAGAATGGAAAACCTTAAATTCCGAAGGAAATTCTACGTCTTATGGACCTACTAAATCGTTAAATAATTCCATGTCGTCCACAAATACTAAATCTTTAAATAATTCTACGTCCTGTGGACCTACTAAGTCTTTAAATACTACTACGTCGTCCACAACTACTAAATCATTAAATAATTCTACGTCTTGTGGACCTACTAAATCATTAAATACTACTACGTCGTCCACAAATACTAAATCTTTAAATAATTCTAAGTCTTATGGACCTACTAAATCGTTAAATACTACTACGTCGTCCACAAATACTAAATCTTTAAATAATTCTACGTCCTGTGGACCTACTAAATCTTTAAATACTACTACGTCGTCCACAAATACTAAGTCATTAAATAATTCTACGTCTTATGGACATGCTAAGTCTTTAAATAATCCTACGTCGTCCTCAGATACTAAATCCTCGAAAATAAACCTTATGTCTTATGTAGGTACTAAATCGCCCAATGACGCTACGTCGTCTAATATTACTAAACCCTCAAACGTGAGGCATACATCGTCTGAAGATGATACACCATTAAAGTGTTATTCTAAGTCGTGCGAAATTACAAAATCGTTGTACAATTCCAAATCTAATAATACTACTCCGAATGAAACTACATCGAGTACTTCAAAATCCAACATTCCAAATCGTGTGTATAACGTAAAATTGAGTCAACTGCACATATCCGATAGTATAGAATTGAAAAGCCTATTCGGAGTAAACGCGTCGAATAAATTTTTAATTGATAGCGGAAGCGATATAAGCCTTATCAAGGTAAACAAACTCCACGGAGATTCACTGGTTCATACAAATATACCCGCTGTATTGAAGGGTATTACCGAGGAAGAACAAGTCACATTAGGTTTATTTTATGGTAAAATTATTTTGGGAAAACATGTCGTATTCCACCCATTCCACGTCGTGAAGGAAAATTTCCCTTTGATAAATGATGGACTGTTAGGGAAGGATTTCCTTGATAAATTTCAGGCCACACTCGACTTTCAGACTAAGACACTGACTCTAAACCTTTTCAGAGATCCCGTAAAATTTGATCTCTCTCCTACTCTTAACAAGGTGACCGTTCCAGCTAGAAGTGAAACCGTTGCTCGGGTTAAAACAAACATTAAGGAGGAATGCTTATGTCTGTCGCAGCAATTAGACAATGGACTCATAGTAGGGAATTGTCTTTCAGAACCTCACAACAATACCTGCCTAATTACCATCATAAACCCTAACGAAGAAGATACTACTCTTGATTTAGAAAACATCAAAATAGAAGCCCTCGCTGACTATCACGTGTACCATCTTAAATCAAATTCATTCTACGGTACAGATGATTATTCTAAAATAAAGAAATTACGAGAAGTAATCAAATTGGATCACGTAAGCGAAGATGAAAGGGATTCCGTTATGAGGATCTGTATAGAGTATATTGACCTTTTTCTTCTGGAAGGAGAAAATCTATCCTACACGGAAACAGTTTCCCATAATATTCCGACTCCCGGTGTGGAACCAATATATGTGAGACCTTATCGGTTGCCAGAAGCACATCGTAATGAAGTAAATACTCAAGTCAATAAAATGCTTGAGGATGGTATTATACAACCCTCTAAAAGTCCCTGGAATTTTCCCCTAGTAGTTGTTCCCAAAAAACCCGATGCCGATGGAAATAAGCGATGGCGAATAGCCGTTGACTTTCGCAAGCTTAATGATCAGACGGTAGGCGACGCTTACTCGTTACCGAATATCACGGAGATCCTAGATCAGCTAGGAGGCTCCAAGTATTTTTCGACTCTCGACCTTGCGAGTGGATTCCATCAGATCCAGCTTAGTCCCAATGATCGGGAGAAGACAGCGTTCTCAACCCCTCTAGGACATTTCGAATTTAAGAGAATGCCATTCGGACTGAAGGGAGCTCCGGCTACCTTCCAACGGTTAATGAATAACGTCCTAGCCGGTCTCCAAGGTTATAAGGCGTTCGTCTATATGGATGATATCGTTATTTATGGTAAAACCTTAAATGAGCATAACTCTAAATTGTCAGAGGTATTTCATCGTTTACGCCAACATAATTTAAAGCTTCAGCCAGCAAAATGCGATTTTTTTGAGAACAGAGCTCACCTATTTAGGCCATGTAATCAGCCAGAACGGCATAAGTCCCGATCCAAGGAAGATCGACAGTGTCCAAAACTTTCCTACTCCTCAGAACCCTAAACAGATCAAAATGTTTCTCGGTCTCGCCGGGTATTATAGGAAATTCATAAAGGATTTCGCAAAAATATCCAAACCATTAACTAATCTACTTAAAAAGGAACAAAATTTTAATTGGACTGCTAACTGCACCGAATCTTTTAATCTCTTAAAGGAAAAATTAACCAATCCCCCTATTTTACAGTATCCCGATTTCTCGAAAAACTTTATCCTCACCACTGATGCTAGTGGAGTAGCCATAGGTTCTGTGTTGTCACAGGGCGAAATGGGTCAAGATCTCCCAATCGCTTATGCCTCTCGAACACTAGGAAAGGCTGAGATGAATTACTCGACCACTGATAAGGAATTACTTGCCGTAGTGTGGTCAGTGAAACATTTTCGACCTTACCTCTTTGGAAAAAAATTCACCGTAATTACGGATCACAAACCTCTTATCTATCTCTTCAACTGTAAGGATACAAGCTCACGAATGATGAGATGGCGATTGCTACTTGAGGAGTTCGATTTCCAAATTATCTATAAAAGCGGTAAGCTAAATTCCAACGCAGACTTCTTCAGTCGTATCTATAAAATGAACTTAAGACCCAGAATTGGAGAAAGTCCGTATATGTCGAGTAACCATAAACTCAAAACCTCGAACCATAAAATCCCTAAGCTGCCTAACGACGCTCAAATCCAACCTTATTTACAAGCAAGGGAACTCGAACATGTAGATGAAGCTTACGATAATTACGTTAAGCAAATAGACTCTACTATTATCACTAATACTTTCATTTCCGACTGCAACGAAGATTTGCCTCCGGATCCATACGTTGGAATTTTCATAATCAAAGACATGGATGCTGATAACGATATTTCCGAATACTTGTACGAAAAAAACCTTCTAAAAGGACTTAAATCTCTAAACCAACAAGTGTCTGAAATTACTCCCCACGACAAGGGAGACCAGCGGATTATATACCTAGTTACAAATGAAGCTTCAAATGCAGCTACGTATAAAGATTTTTTTTTAACTCTCATTAAACTGCGAATGTATCTCCAAAAGAACAACGTCACGACTATATCTATACTAAATCCTGTGCGATTCAAGTCTTATCGACATCTAAAATACGAAGATCTACGCATAATGCTCCGATATGTATTCAAAGGAACTAATATATTTGTAAGGGTCTACCATAATAACTTTAAGAATCTCTCCCCCGAAGAGATCTCAAAAATCTTGCATGAATTTCACACAGCACCTTCAGGTGGACATCCTGGAGTCAATCGCACCTATAAGCGTATACGATTATATCACAAGTGGAGGAATATGTACCAAGACATTAAGAAATTTGTACAGAAATGCGACAAATGCCAACGCAATAAAATAACCCGATATACACTCGAGCCAATGGTAATAACTACTACCGCAAAAATTCCATTCGAGAAAATATCCCTTGATATTGTTGGACCATATCCCACGACTCGCGATAACAATAAATATTTACTAACTTTCACCGATGATCTAACCAAATTTTGTGATGCCATCCCAATCCCTAACCAGGAGGCATCCACTATTGCCGAAAAATTCGCCACCGAGATAGTACTGAGATATGGCACACCCAAATACGTCTTAACTGACCAAGGTCAGAACTTCCTAAGTCACGTATTTAAGGACGTATGTAAATTATTAAAAATAAGAAAGATACAAACCACAGCTTACAGACCACAGTCTAATGGATCTTGTGAGCGTAGTCATAGAAGTTTCGTTGAATATTTGCGATGCTTCATTAATAAATCTCAGGACGACTGGGACCATTGGATAAAGTTTGCAGTTTTTGTTCATAATACAACACCCTGTATCTCAACGGGTTACACCCCTTTCGAATTGATATATGGTCACAAAGCCGAACTACCTACTTCCTTAACGCGTACACCCGAACTATCTTATAATTACGACCTCTACTCTAACGAACTCAAGGCAAGGCTACAGCATTCCCATCAGATTGCCAGGGAAAATCTTTTACAAAGCAAAACTTCATCTAAAACTCAGTACGACAAAAGATCGAACCCTGCATCCTTTAAGGAGAATGACTTAGTGCTGATGAAAGGAGAGACATCACCCAAAGGAAAGTGCAAGAAACTCTTATCAGCCTGGTCTGGCCCTTATAAGATAGTGTCTACAGAAGGTGTTAACTCTACCATTCTAGTTAAGAATAAATTAGTGAGAGTCCACAATAATAGATTAAAGTCATACACCGCCTAGTCGGTACGACACACCCTTGTCAACACCTCTAATCGACGTTCTATTTTCAGGATGATATCCCGCTTAACAATTTTCATGTACGTAATGGTAGTGGCCTTGGTAAATCTATGTCGACCCGAACCCAATGACCAACTGTTCCAAATAACAGACGTAACAAATAAACCAGGATTATATTTTGAGCATGTTGGACAACTCAGGCTTAGCAACGATAAATGGAAGTTACTGATTTCCTCCGATTTAAGCGATTACAAATCTCAATTCAAGCAAATTCAACAACTAGGACAAAAGTTAAAGGGAGCGTGTGATACTCTATCCAACTTGGAACTTAACCCGCATGAATGTGATAATTATCTTAAACAAGCGAGTAGATCTATAACAAACTTGGGGTCACAAAACAAAGCTATAAGCAGCCTTTTAGGTATTAGTACTAACATAATTCAAAAACGCGGAATTCTTAACATTGTCGGTAAAACTTCGAAATTTCTCTTTGGTACTCTGGACGAAGAAGATGCCGAATTTTATAATCAGCAACTTCAAAGTTTAACCGAAGATCAAAACCACATTCATTCTCTCATTAAATTACAAACGACGATATACGAATCCTCCTTAACCCAGCTCAATTCTACGATGTCTTACGTGGCAGAATTGGATAAAAGGTTGGAAAAAACCTTCTTTAAAATCAATCAAATCGTTAACGCCACTAATAAGCAATCAATTATAAATGACTCTATCCTAAATATGTCAGAAACATTCATTACTTTCGTTATGCTTCTCGAAGAATACGCGCTCATGCAGACGCATCTAATGGATATCATTGCACACGCCATACAAGGCAAATTACACCCATATATCATAGATTCTGAAAATATGTTGGAAGAATTGAGAAGAATTCAGTTGCATCTCGACCGCGGAATACGATTGCCAATATCAGCGAACTTGAAATCGGTAGAATCTCTCTATAAAATTACGGACATACACGTATTCTACTCCAACGGGAAACTTAATTTCCTGCTTGTTATTCCTTTGGTGTCTACCACATTGTTCGACATATATAAGATAACTAGCATTCCTAGGCCTATAAAACAAAATGTATACTCTCTTATTATTCCTCACAAACCATTTATAGTTATTGACGATCTGAAGCAGCACTTTTTCACCTTGAACAATTATGATTTAGACAGATGTAATAAGGTAAATAGTGAAAAAACCTATATTTGTAATCAAAATTATCCTATACTAATTATCCAAATGGACAACAGTTGTGAGATAAACATGCTGATTAATAATAACGTACACTATGCAAATTGTAAAAAACACGTAATGACCTTAGACAAGTCAATATTCTTAGCATTAGCAGAACATAATTCATGGATCTTTGTAGCTCCTGTCAAAGAAAATATTGTAATAAATTGTAACCAAAATACTATGTCAGGAGCGATACAAAACGTAGGCATACTCAAAATAAATCCTAAATGTAAAGCTTATTCAAAATTTTCTATTTTAAGTTCAAAATCGACCTACAGCAGTAACACCACTCTTAGCCACTTCTCCAATTTTAGTGGATTATATGACGAGATAGACAATAACCACATAATTCCTGTTATAAGCCTGTTAAATAGCACTAACCCTAGGACTTTTAACGTCCAGGAGCAAATAGAGGACCTCAGAGAGATAAGTCATAATGTAGATGTACTAATAAACGAGAATGCTAGAAGAAAACATGTAAACAAAATACCAGTCTTACAGGTCATGCCGTTATATGTACTAATATTCATAATTGTCCTTAGTTTTATAATAATTAAAATTTATAAGAAATATTGTAAAGATCTTTGTAAAAAAAGGAGCGACAACGGGAAACAAGATATCGAAATACATACGGTAAACAATGAGCGAATTGAAGAAGAAGCTCCGGTAGCTAAACCTAGGCTTGAAAATTGTACCAACCCTAGGTACAATTTTCAACCCTAAGGAGGGGCATGTAGTGAAGTCCCCTATTCAGCACTTTGTCACGTTTAGCTCAACGTGAACCACGGTCACATTTTTGCAGACCTCTTAGTTTTTTCTTATCGCTAAGCCCACGCGCTTCACTCAAGCATCCGGCGCGACGGTCTTTTCGCTGACGCCGCGAGCTCCGATTTCCTCGAGGCAGAAAGCTTTCCCTCGGGAAGTTGAGTTTGATTCCGACTTCAGCCGCGTACACTTCGTCCAATTTAATCCTCTTAATTCGTTTTAACGTTACATTGTTATTTTGAACTCGTTGTATTCCTTTATCTTGAACGCGTTACATCTTTATCTTGAACGCGTTATATTTTTACCTTGAACCTACAGTACAAACGTTGTATATTCGAACATCGTCTTAATCTCGTCTCCAACTTCCCATATTTCATCTGTAATCTTGTTGCATTTCGTTGTCGTGTTTGCAACATTGCTGTATTTCGTCGTCATATCCGAAATATCGTCATATTTCGCTTTTATTCCTCTAAACGTTGTCGCACTTTTTGTCTCGGCGTTTTGTTAAACTTGTCTCTGACGTTGAAACAAATAAAGTCTCTTAAACAACCACCCGCCGTGTGTATCGTTGCAACCCCTTTTTTGCCAACCCCGGAGTTTTCCACAACACTTCTACGAAATTAAATTTTTTTCTTAAGGGGTTATTCTACTGTTAAACGGGTAAAAAGCAGTATCTTTTTAAAAGTGTTGTAAAAAAAAACTATTAGAGATATCAATTTGAAATTTTGCATGCATCTTTATTAATGAAAAAAATATATAATGGCATAGTTGATATATCAAAAAAATCGGTTAAAAAAACGCGATTTACTCAAAACGTGTTTTTTTGGTGCGCGGTACATCGTAGAGAAAAAACTAATGAAGCGATTTAGCTAAAAATTTTTTTGCATAGTTATATATCAATTTTACACAGACTGAACCTAAACTGAGCCATAAAAATTGAAATTTGGTTATTTGGGAGCACTTTTTTCATCGAAAAAACGTCCAAAATCGAGCATGCTATTTTCCAACACTTGTCAAATCGCGAAAATTTAATATTTATGGCTCAATTTAGGTTCAGTCTGTGTGTTTTTAGCTAAACTAATAAAATTTCATCGTTAAATTGATTGCAGATCACCTGGACGACCTGGGCAATGTACCGCGCAAACGACTCTGGCCGTCAGCGCGCGCTACATCAATCATAAACCGAAGCCGCCATTTTGTTTTTTTTTTTAATCAACTATGCCATTATATATTTTTTTCATTAATAAAGATGCATGCAAAATTTCAAATTGATATCTCTAATAGTTTTTTTTTTTACAACACTCTTAAAAAGAAACTGCTTTTTACCCGTTTAACAGTAGAATAACCCCTTAAATTCCCAAAAGTGGCTAAAATATAGTTATTTTCATTTTTTAACACTACTCGAAAGGTTAACTTGATGAAACAAGAAAACAATTGTACATTAGTAATTATTCATTCACATTCGTACGAAGGGCAAGAAAAAAATTAAAATTTGTAAATTAATCGAGTATTAAGTCAATGGAAAAGTGTAATCTGGAGTGAGGCGACTCAATTCGAAGTTTGTGTTGGATGCTCCCGAGAAAAAGTTTTAAGGCGGCCGGATGAGGCGGATAATGAGAGAAAAAGTGAAATTTCCTGAGAGGGAAAGTGAAATTTCCAGTATCTTTAACACTAGAACTACCGGAGCGCAAGCTTGTAATTTTGATAATTTTCAGCGCTTTCACATTTAAATTAGTAATTATAAATGGAAAATGGTAAGCTTGAACATTAATAAGCTTTGGCATAACTCTTAAGAGATAAATTTGAAAAATATAATTAAGTTAAGCCTAAGCCTTAGAGTCAAATATAGGGGTATTTCTCATCAAATTTCGAAATTTGATTCCCGAGTCATTAGTGCCGAGTCATATGCATTAACTACATATGTCTTTTTTTTATTTCAATGCACGCTGTCTATACCACTATTGTTTAAAAAGAAAACGTATTACCTCTAAAGAACAAAAAAGATATGGCTACTTTTTTACCGTGAACGTCATTCCCTCACCTTGTCTCTTAGTTCAAAAACATTACTAAAATGCCTATTCATCTCAAATATATCAATATTCTTAATAATAAAATTATGCTAATATATTAGAAAGATGTTTGTTATTGTCTATAAAAGCTTCCATCTTATAACAACGAATTTATAAAAATGATAATTCGATTTTAAATATGTCCCGCCAAATAAAATCATTCCCTCACCCTATTACGAATATTCGATTTCTGAACGTATCGAACGATATTTAGGAACGCAACCTTAAGTTTTTAGTACCTAGCAACACTCTCAAATGATTCAAGATGGCGATTTCTTCTCAACTGTAGGTGAGTTTGTGCTAAAACATATTATGTGAAAAATTGTTAAAGTTTAAAGTGATATCTCAAATTCAGCTCGATAGATTTAAAAAAATCAAAAAGCATTCGACTCATTAACATAAATACTAGGATATAGACCTTTAAAAATGCATAAAAGTACCCCACCCTCTCTTTTATAAACATACTTTCTCTCCAAAACATGGCCAATTTTTAAAATTTGTAGAAAAACAGTCCTAAAAAAATTTAAAAAATTAAAAGTACCATTTTTAAAGGTCTATTTCCTAGAAAAAAATCTAAAGAACAAAACCCATTTTGAATTTTGTCTTTATCTTCTCCAGGAAGACCGCAGGAACTGGTACCAGCTAAAAAGGGACTTTTCGTACAACCCTCTATTGCCGCAAAACGTAACAAAAAAAAAAAAATATATCAAAAAAGTTTTTTGAATAAATGCCATAGGGTTTAAAAAAAAAAATCCGAAAAAAGTCGTTTTTTGTCCATTTCAATGAGAATATCCCCTTAAAGCAACTTTTTTGATCTCTGCAAAAAAATATCTAAGTTTATAAAAAAAAAAGAAATTTCAATAATATCTCAAATTTTGAAATTTCATAAGAAATACCCATAAAGTAGTGCAGGACAAAATAACACCTGAAATTTTCGAAAGTTTAGTTGAAACACATTGAAACAGGTCGCATTCATGCCGTCAATGCAAATAAAGATGATGTAACTCAATGATAGGCTAGGTTTATTTCAGGTGGGCCAACTTTTTTGCGACAGGGTAGTATGTATTATAAAATTGAATTAACTACTAGATTAAGCATTAAAAATACATGAAAATTTAGTATCGTCCAATAAATAACTATTATAGTTTCGTGAAAATACATTCACTTGTTGTATCTAATTACATTGGGTTATTTTACTAATAATAATATTGTTCTGAATTCTGAAAAGAGTCGCACTAAATTTAAAAAATTTAATGCAGAAAATTTTAAATGCAGACCAAATATAGTTTGAAGTATGCACTTAGCTTAATACAGATTTGTGAAACGTGAGGAATCTCTTTCTGGGGTTTCGGGAACATTCAAAAGATTCTTTCGGATCCTCATCCGTTCAGTGAACTCCTTCGGGAACACCGAAATTTATAGCGGTTTATCATCCCCACCTACTCTGGCCCAAACTCGCTCCACTATTATCCATTATTGGGGCTCGGAATTTGTTGCTGTTCGCGCTAATGAAAAATCCCCTGACCATAAATTTTAATTATTCGCGCCAAAAAGGCAAAAAATAAAGGAAATTAGTGCGCCTCTCGCTGTAAATTAATTTTGTTGGGCGTCTAATTATTGCTTGTGTCCAATAAATGGCTTTGCAGGTCGAATTGCATGGGCGGACGAGAGGTGGACGAAAGGCATGGGGGCTTGTTGTTCCTGGACCCCGTGTCGACCTCTGGACAGGTCGACCGCTGGACCGGGGTTGACCCGGAAATATGCGCAAAATTGCAATTCGTGCTGCTCCCAAAAGCATATTGCCTCGTCTCGGCTTTATCCCTCTCGCCCAGGAATGGGCCCATTATCCCGGAAACATCCGGCCAGCAGCTGGGATTCGTATCGTCCTGGCGGCGCTGAATAGCCTCGCAAGAATGGCGCCCGAAAAAGGAAGAACGAGGCAAATTTCGAAAGATGATAAATCGCTTAATAATATAATTATTTCCCCGGGAACAGAAACGTCCAGGATCCGCAGATTTTTAATCAATTGAAAATACCCGGCCAAGCGGATGGCGATTGTTTCGCTTGCAGTTAAAGAAGCAGTGCTACTTCCTGCTGGTGGAAGGAGGGGCCCCTTTCATCGCATTGAGGCAAACAAATTGCACCCCGGCTAAGATGAATTGCCCGATTATTGCTGGAATCGGTTCAAAGGGCTTCTTCCTGCTTTATCGCATCCTCCTGTAATCTTTTTTAATGTTTTCTTGCAGCTTCCGCCCACCCGCTATTGACTGCATTACTCGGTTGAGGGTGCTTCGAATGAATGCTTCTCCAGGGGAAAATTAATGATACGAAATTTTGCGGAAAAAAAAATTGACCAACCCGAAAGCTGTGAGGGAAGACCAAGTGATTTCCCATCAGGTCTTCATGGTAACTCCACTTTTTCCAGTCGCCCCCATTTGTCTTGGCTGAAAAGTAAAGAATAGCTTTCCGGGTACGCTGAAAAGACGACGATCAGGATCAGAAGTAGCAGCGGAACAGCTCCCAGAAAATAAGAAAAGGTGATTTCTTCATCTCGAGTTGGGAAAGAACTTTTTGGTTGACCCTGACCTTTTGAATTTTTTTAACAATACCTTCCGCAAATGGGGTGTTTGGAAAAGTTACGATAATGTTACTAAATTAATTCAATAAATTATCTGTGCCACACCACGTAGAACAAATTAATAAAAAAAAGGTAGAGAAGAAAATTGAAGAAATAATGCCCCAATTACATTGCTAGTATAGGGTTTAAATTAAAAGTTTTATGATTTGTTGCATCCTTAAAACCGTCGCATATTGTTCTGAAATCCTGAAAATGTGGAAGAAAATCAATTTTCGAAAGTAGTCCTTTATATACTCTTTTAATTTTATAAAAGACATTTTCAAATCAGACTGGTGAAATTTAAATTGAACAAAGTCGCTTTAAATATCAAGAAGTATATTTTCATTTTAAACTAGTCTTAATTTTCAACAATTTCATAAGTCCAATTTTTCAAATTAAACTAGTTAAATGTTCACTTCAAACAAATTCATTGTACAGATAAATGTACAATAAAAGATAATGCCAAATATCATTTCCCTATGATCCATTGTACAGATAAATGTACAATAAAAGATAATGCCAAATATCATTTCCCTATGTCTTGTCATTTGCCTTCAAAAAAATCACGAACTTTACCTACTTTTTGACGTTCTAGATGAGAACCTCCCCTTAAGTTAAAAATTTGGTCATACATTACGATAGAAATTTGGGACTAGATTAATTTCATAAATTGGACTTATTAGTGTTGAAAATTCAGACCACATTGTCGAATTGAAATTTGACCAGCCTGATATGAAAAAGTGCTTTTTTCTGGTGAAATTTTAATAGACAGTGTCTAGTGTTGAGTTTCACTAAGTTTTTAGCGCTTCTCACTAGATAATAAGTTATTTCTACTGAGCTTCCTTCAAAATGAACTTAAGATCTAGTAGAGAAAACAAGATTTTTGTTTTCAATTAATTGTTCTGGCGAAAAAGGCTTGAAATCTATTGACAACATTGAAATATCAGAATACTTAACTACCTTTCTGTTCGAATTCACTGAAATTCTTGAAATTCTTGAAATTCTTGAAATTCTAGTTATATGATTCTGAAACACATTACAAGCAAGAAGTAGAAACGAAAACATATAATAATAAATTTGAACGTAAATCTAGTTAAAATAGGCTAATGTAATTCTGGCTTTTGTATTCAGATATCCAGCGATTTTAGACATAAATTTAGTTAAGAGAGATTCATTAGTTCTAGTGCTTTTAATTCAAATTCTTATGAATGCTAGTCAAGAGGAAGATTATATTATAGAATTCTATCGCCTATTTGTCTATTTATCTTTGTACACAAATGAAATAAATTATTATTATTATACCTGGAATTTTAGTTAATTGAGCGTTAGTTAAAATAAGTAAATATAATTCTAGTATAACTAGTTAAAATAAGTAAACATAATTCTAGTGTCTGCATTTTTTTAATATAGATTCATAAATTATATAGTTGGAATTTTGCTATTTTTTGTGCACATCGTCTTATTTCCAAGAATCTGTAGAAATTTGTTCTTCTCGAAACTTTTTCATGAACTTACAATGTCATGGTACACCTCAAAGTTAACCCATTTGCAGCAATAAAGCATATCATTATGATGTAGTTAATTTGGTTCTGTGTTATAGACATTGGCCTTTCCAAGTTTAGGGATAAAACCGACTTACAGCCTGATACTCACATGTTGTCCAATTATCGTTAAAAAATTAAAGCTGATCCTTGTTAGTCAATGCCGTGAGAATAAAATGGCGAATATTGTGAAAAAGAGTCCTTTTCAATATTTTCTGTTTCTCTAGCTTCACAATTTTTGATTTAAAGTTTTTTATATGTGGTTTACCAGTAAATTTTTTTAAATGGTAAGGTTTATTTTCGACTGTTTAAAATAAAAATCTGTACGAAATCTACATTTAAAAGTATACTTTTTGTGAAATAAAAATAATTCTTGTTGACTTGACATCGATGCATTTGGCTCTAATTTTTGTAAAATTTCATAGCATTTTTTAAAATTTTCTAAGTTAAATATATGGGTCACATTGACCGACCTCAACTTTCGTGTAACAAATTCCCACCACAATTTAGCATATCATATTTTCACCACTTCATATCTAATACTTGAATTGAAAGCAATTCTGCAAGAAAAAATAAAATAATAAGTCCACATTATTAAAAACATTGTGAGATTATTTTGGCTTTCGCTAGTGAATCGTTTTAAATTATTCTTTACATTACCGATTTTGATGAAATTGAAATATGTTATAGAGCATCGAAAAATAAGAGACATGTATTTTTTTTTATCTGCGGATACACACATTTAGAGGTACTTTTATTTATTGTTTTGTTTTAAATAAAAATTGGTGTATTTTTCAAAAGTTTGTCCGCCATGTTGGATCCGCCATTTTCAAGTTTTTAAATTTAACATCAGATTCATAATCAGCGACTCCAAAAACCCCTTAATACTGGTTTTCACGAAAAAACTGATGTATGAAAGAATATACATAATTTACGTATTAGTGCTAGGGGTTGTTTACCCTCTTGAGGTGCTTTTTTTACGAAAACGCAAAAACAGGTCAACTTTATTTTTCAAAATCGTATGCAAAAAAATATTTTTCAATGATTTTTAACCAAAACTGTTATTTTTGTGACGCAAAAATATAAAAAGAATCGTTTTTCTCCAATTAAAAATAAGGGTTGCCACCCCCGGGAACCGGATTACTTACAAAAGGTTAGTATATTTATGGGACATCATTTCCATTTTGTTTCATTCGAAAAAAATTCATTAGAACTTGAAATATTTAGGAAAAACTGTTTTTGGGGGGTGGTTTTCACGCGCTAAATGTGCGTATCCGCAGATAAAAAAAATACTAAAAAATATAAAACTTTCGGGAAAAAACGAATGTAATTCTTCTTATGTAGGTACTCGCGAAAATTAAATCTTGAGTTAGATTTTCGTCTGTATGTAATTCATTTACGATTTAGTTTTC
The DNA here is from genome assembly GCA_949715965.1 of Dysmachus trigonus. Classification (NCBI taxonomy): domain Eukaryota; kingdom Metazoa; phylum Arthropoda; class Insecta; order Diptera; family Asilidae; genus Dysmachus; species Dysmachus trigonus. Next base: position 20,738,300 of record OX454320.1, read on the forward strand.
GTTAGTAACGGAGCAGAATCTATTTCGTTTTTCTCGAGAGTTTCACGATTTAGTAAAGAATCGTTTAAAACAATTGACTAGCGAAAACCAAAATAGTCCAACGGTTGATTCATTTTTGATTCTCTGTATGTTCGCCAAAAAAAAAAATTCTTTTTCGATTCATTTACGAATCGTTTGGTTTTGCTGAGTTTAGCTTGATAAATTCCAGAAAAATTGTCCCAGTGTAAAATAAAGACTGTTGACTCGCAGTCCATTTTTCTATCACAGCTTTGGTCGAAGAACAGCCAATACTAAAAAAAGGTTCAGGAACCTGATACTGAGATGTTGGATCTTTACTAGCTAGTTTATTAGCGACCTCATTTCGTTTAATTATTAGTCTTATAAGTAAAAAGAGTATTTTTAGTAAGAAATTAATTAATTAATTTTATTTCTTATAAAGTTTACTACTTACTAATAAAAGTTTGCGAAAATACATTTATAACAGCACAGCACAAGGATTTCGTTTTATTCATTATATAGATTAAATCTGACATCGATTGGTTTTTACAATATGACTGTGGCTAAGGAACAGATTATAATAGCATAAGTTTAGTATAAAGAGTAATTTCTAAGATCCTCACATTTTATTCTGTTTTTATGTATACGAGCATATAAAGGGTAGGTACCTACTAAAATACCCATTTGACTCCGATTAGATCAAGAAATAAATAAACTTCATGGAGACTTATGAGTTCCCTACTTCTGCCCTTGTTGTCCTGATGTTAAATTTCTTACCCTTCGACGAAAGGTGCTGTCGTTAATATTCCCCAGTGAACCCGGCCATAAAAAGCTGGAGTAATCACCAGCAGGAAATGGGAATAAATCATGTTGGGGAGCGTCTGACTAATGGTAACAATCGGTTCCGCCACGAAATCACGTGCTCAAATAGCATATTCCAAGGGATAAATTTAAAGAGAAGGGAAGATGTTTAAAACGTTAATCCCCAGGAAATGCATCTTGGTCCGAGAGCATTGTTTAACATTATCATCGGTCGCAGCAAACTATGGAAGAACTTGGAATCGCGGACCGCGGATACCATCTTGTCCCGGATATTGCAAGGGATCAGGTATCACCTTAAAATCTTGAACGTGTTGCGATAACATAAACCCTGAAGATTAGCAACGTGAGCTCTTGTAGTCCTGGGAATGGTTTCCTTTGCCCTCGAAGCTCTATAAGCAATCTTGAAGATGTTCTGTGCGCGCCGTGCGAACTCGTGCCTGGCACTAGCGGGAGCTGTTCTGACTGGAGCACACCTTCGAATCCCGGGCCGCGTGAGATAAAAGCGCCGTCAAAAGCATCTTAAGTCATAAAATATAAAGATAAGTTCTCTCTAAGGGGAAAACGTGCTTGCTCCCCATCCACAATTTTACCCCCCGGTTGCAACCCAGCAGCGTTTTTCATTTCCTCCTTTTTAAGAGAATTACAAAAAGGAAGCGCGCGGCCTCATGATAACAATGGCCCATACCAACCCCACCACTGGGGAGCTTGATAACATTCCTAGAAATGACGGGCCTTCAAGGTGTGCTCATAGAAGAATGATTCCTGAATCTCATTTTGGCCCTCGGCACCAGCTCCAGTTTCAGTTCCAGCACGCAGCCTGAGCTGTGCCCCATTCCCGGGGGCGGGTGAAATGTATCTCCGGCAAATTCCCGGCATAAAATTTTCACACTATTTACCCACTACGCAGACATCGCTTTTATTGGGTGAACAATGCTCCACATACCTTTCGCTATTGAAAGAAAAAGCTTCTCGCATATTATTACACCTCCGTCCTTCCCCGGCGCCCGCTTTGATCCCTTAGCTGAACGCCCTGCGCCGAAGGGACACCGAACAAATGCTGCTTTTTTTTCCCTTCCTTTTTGGGGAGCAATCTAATAGAGGAACTTTCAATATTTGGTTACGACCTGAATAGGGTGGGACGGAAGATCCCTTCCTGATTGATGCACATATACACCCGGCGAATATTTCATTCCTCCCCATATCGTGCTGGAACGGTGACAGGAGACATTCATAGCGATTTTGTCCCATGTCCCAAATCGCACGGCATTTTATTAATCAGGAGGAGACGATATTTGCCAGCGATTTGTCGCCCTGTCCCTCCCCATTGAGTGGCTGCTATTTTTTACGATTTGAAAATTGTTGTTCAACATTCCTACGACTTGCAATCAAACATGTTTCCCTGGAGCAACACCAGCACAATGGGGGAGGAGTGGCGCCTGGAGAGTGCCACTCCCTTTTCCCTCCCGAGCATACAATGCGACGACAATGCCACCAACTCGTAATCCTTGTGGGTTTCTGATAAGTGGTGTGGCGCATAAAAGCGTCATTTGTTGCAATATTTCCGTTGACTCGCACTTTGTTTTCGTTACAAGAGGCTCCTACAAAACAGGTGGAATCTCTGGGGAGACTGGAGTTGGGCGCACCCCATTCACAATTCAGGACAATAGTGCCCCAGAGCCACTCGAAATCCGCTTGGGTTCAATGAGCTGCTGCGGTCCCGCCCCACGGGTGAAGTTGAAAATATTTTCCATAACGCCCTCTTGTGGGGCAAAATCTTCCATCGGGGCACTCAACCGTCGTTTGTAACCCTCCACAGGGCGGTATTCAATATTCGTACACCTGAATGCAACTTAGTTTTTCCTTTATTTCTGCATACCATATGGTATACTCGCTAGTATGTGAAAAACCTCCCACATTACACATACTATATAAAAAAGTAGATATAACAAAAAATAACATGGCAGCGACTCATTTAAAACGATTTAAATATTGACCCTAACGAGTTCTTAGGTTCTAGTTTCTTCCATCTGTATTTTACAAAGACTTTAACGCTGGTAGTCTAGTTAGTTAGTTAGTTATAGTGACTACAGAACCCGGGCCAAAGTACAATTAGTGCTAAGGAAAGATCTATGTTCTTAGGTAGTTAGAAACTGATATTTTTGTAATGTTAAAGAGATAAGCCGAAATCCTGCTTTTAAAATCCCCTTGAGGTTGTCAAAAAAGTTTTCTCTCAGTGCTCGATGTCCTTCTAAAACTCGGAAGATATTTACAAGGGTTCGCTTTAAAAGCTCTTATGCTTTTTTTCAAAGCATATAAAGGATAAATTGATTTGGAAACCTCGCAAGTTTCAAGACTCACCCACCTGTGACTTGCAATTGAGAGAAAGTGGGCATGAATACCCTTTTTAACGAGATCTAGACCCTGGAAGTCTAGGCCACTTGTGTTTTTTTATTTCAAGTGGTACTGTGGAGTGTTGTTGACACTCCGAAGGTTCGTCCTTGGCTTCAAGTTTTTGTCAACAATAAACAAGATAAAAATATTTTTTATGTTATGCAGAAAAGAAATTGCATAGGTTATTTTTTAATATCGATTGGGAATGCATATATAATTTAGCTTAGGCCAGGGTCATACATAATTTTGCTTAAGTTTAAAATTTTTCGTCGATACACTTGAACTTGGAATCGGGCAGATATAGGGATTGGCTTTCCATCCTTCCGTTGTGAGTGTCTGTGGCAGGGACACTAAGCTTTAGCTGCACTGATGGAATCAGCTTGGTTTTCCCGGATCGAAACAGTCATAAAATTTTTGAGTACGTTTATTTTAGTAGACGTCATAAAAAAAAAAAAAAAAATAACAATGTCCCTCGTCTGCCTGTTTGTCGTTGAATTATAGCAATTTTTGTAGTTTTGCCAGCTAGCCGCTCGGCGGGCAAAAGTGTAATAATACATTAAAATCTTAAGTTATTCAAGCTCTACTTGCAACCCCTATTTCGATGGCTTGGGCCCTATTTCACGAATAGTTCGTTTAATATTTTGCTAAAGTGAGTCGTATCTACATTATCAGCACAGCATCAATCTTTAACGACAGCCCATAACAGAAAAAGTATATTACATAGCAGGTCTTGTTTGAAATTTCTCCTCAAAATTTTGCACTCTTTCGGCAACATAGTACTTAATTTGGAAATAAATTTTTAATATTTCCCAACGTTGTTCAAGCAGAAATCTATTTATTTCGCATCGTGGAGATATGATACTCTGTTTCTGTGATTTTTTTTGAGCACGAAAGAGATGTCTATGTCAAAATAATACATAATTTAAAACAAAACCAATAGATGGCTCACCCTTATTAGAATTTTTTGGTTACTTTTTCGAGGAACAATGTTGACTTCCAAGTTCTCAATTGCTGCCGGTTGATCAGCATAAACCAGTGATTTAACGTAACCCCAAAGGCAATAGTCGAGAGGTAACAGATCACATGACCTCGAATGCCAATCTGCAGAAAAATTTCTCGAAATCTTTTTATTGCCAAATCGTGATTTCAATAAATCGATGGTTTGTGTCGCTGTACGATACGTAGCTTTATCCTATTGCAACCACATCTCACTGGGATCAATATCATTCATATATTCGAAGAAATAATAAGACAACGATTTTCATTGACAATAACGCGAGCCTAGGACTAAGGATGCAACCAACATGTAAATCGCACCAAACAATGCTTGCTGTGAGAAGCGACAAATTAGCGACGATTATGTGTACCATAAAAATCATGATTTCGCCTTTACACCCATTCCTCAATTTACACAGCAGATACGTTCCAACAAAAACTGGTGTTAATAGAAACCATGTAAAATGAGACGTCGCACTAAAATTAAAAAAGAAAGATAGATTCAAATAAGTTTTAGATCTTGTAAATTGAATCAAAGAATATAAAAAAAGTCGATAGACGAAGAGATAAGCTCATAATAACCGTGTAAAGTGCGACAAAAATTCTGTGACAAAAAAAAAAAAGATTGGTTCGACTGAATACGAAGTCCCGAAATTGAAACTCTTCGTACATATAAAACATCAAAAGGCTCAGATTTTTTATGTACGTACTATTTAAATTCATTTATTAAAATGAAAAGCAATAAACATGAATTAATAATGTTCCATAATAAACAACAAACAACACAAATAAAATCATGTACTTGTGATTTGCTGCATCATAAATATCAAAAGAAAACAAGTTCTTTGGATTTGTTCTAAAATTCATGTTCTCATTATTTGTTGTTTACATTATTGGGCTATAATATATTATGTAATAAAATTTTATCACATGAAATCTTTAAAAGCTATATAGACATCGTCTCATTCTTTTTACGTCAGCGATTAACATGTATATACCTATAATATTAAATCTTGTTGGCCTATTGTTGGCCTAAGTGTGCCTTTTTTTGGCAGCCACAACTACCTAACCTAACCTAACCTTGTGGTGGAAGAACGTTCAATATATGTACGAGGGGAGGTTAAAAAGTTCGCGGAATGGCGGAGTTGGCGAGGGTGAGTTACTCATCCAGGTAGGCGCTAATTGAGTGACTCATTGTTAGTATATATACGAAGTTTCAACCTAATCGGGTCATTTGCTTTTGAGTTATCAACGAGCAAACAAGTCAATCGAGAAGAAACTAGCCAGTATGGAGAAAATTGAATATCGCACCGTCATTAAGTTTCTCACCAAACAAGGAAAGACACCTCAAACCATTTTGCAAGAGATGTCAGCTGTTTATGGGGACTCCGCTCCTGGGAAAACCATGATTTATAAATGGCACGCCCTTTTCAAACAAGGGAGGGACTCCATTGAAGACGACCCCCGACCTGGACGGCCGATTGAGGCTACCATGCCAGAAATAATCGAAAAAGTTGAAAAACTTGTACTGGAAGATGCCCGGCTAAAGAAAAAACAGCTTGCAGCATTAGTTGGAGTATCAGAAACAACCATATTAAACATCCTACATCAACACCTTGGCATGACTAAAGACTGTGCAAGATGGGTTCCGAAAATGCTTTCTGCGCATCAAAAACGCGAGCGCGTCGAAAGTTGTCGCGAGTTTTTGGACCACTTTGGAGAGCAAAGGGAGGAACTTATGGCCCGAATTGTAACTGGCGATGAAACTTGGGTTCACCATTATGAACCCTAGTCAAAGCAAGAGTCGATGCAGTGGCAAAAAAAAGGCACACCCCTTCTAAGAAGTATAAGGTGTCTCAATCGTCCGGAAAGATCATGGCGACGATCTTTTGGGATGCAGAAGGTATCCTTTTGATTGATTATAAGGAACGTGGTGTTTCCATAACGGGAGAATACTACGATTCTTTACTAGATCAATTAAAAGAAGCTATTAAAGAGAAAAGGCAAGGAAAGCTTGCAAAAGGTGTGCGGATTTGAACAACTGCGCACGATAATGCGCCCGTAGACACAAGCCATGTTGCCACGGCTGCCATTCACCGCTGCGGATTTGAACAACTGCGGCACCCACCCTACAGCCCAGACCTGGCCCCAAGCGACTATTATTTGTTTCCAAAAATGAAGAAAGAACTGCGTGGAAAAAAATTTGGCGACGATGATGAAGTGAAGTCGGCAATTTCGACCTATTTTGATGCCCAAGACAAATCTTTTTTTTTCGACGGTATTAATAAGTTATTTGAAAGATCTAATAAATGTTAAGGGTTAAGGGAGAATACATTGAAAAGGAAAAATAGTTTAGTGTTTCATTTCATTATCCTTCCCTGTCATTCCGCGAACTTTTTGACCTCCCTTCGTATAGTATATAGGAATGTAAGATAATCGAAATAACAATTAGAAATGTCCTTTTTTTTAAATTTAACCCTGTAGCGGGCGCGCCCCGAGAACTCCCCTAAGCAGGCGCGCGGCGGTATTTGGACCGCCTCTATTTTTTTTTTCATATTTTCGTTATAATTCCTCTTTTACCTCTTAAGGGGGTATCGCACTCTAGAACGTTCAAAAAATGCATTTTTTTTTTAGTTTTGAAAAATTCTGTGATCTTTCCTGAATCGTTTACGCTATCTCTTGCCGCGAAATTTGAAAAGCTCGCGCCGCACTATGGGCTAAACGGCACTTTTTGTGTTTAAAACCTAATATCTCGGAAAAAACCGAAGATATTAACGTCAATTTTTTTTTAAATTGAAGCTGAGACTATATAGATTACTGGAAAATTAACCAGAATGGCTGAAATGAAAATAAACACTACGTAACATAACCTCAAAGTTGCATTTTTTTCTGAAAAATTGAATAGGCTCACACCAACAAAAAACTTGGTCTTTATTTTAAATGTCATATATGCTATCCGATGAACTTTAACCTGCTGATCACGAATCCGAGGTCAGAATTGCCTCCCACCCTACAGTTTTCAGAAAAATGAAGAATTTCCGTGCCTAGTATAAGCCTTTTTAACTCTTTGAGTTACAAAAGACGAGCTTAAATTAATTTTTACTATAACATACTAACTGAAGGTTTTTGGGGTCGCTGATCACGAATCTGAAGTCAGATTTTGAAAATTCAAAATGGCGGATCCAATATGGCGGATCCAATATGGCGGACCAAAATTTTTATATTTGATCGAATTTGGACTAAAAATTGAATACATGGGTTTTTGGAGTCGCTAATTACGAATCTGAAGTCAGATTTTGAAAATACAAAATGGCGGATCCAAAATGGCGGACCAAAATTTAATATTTGACCGAATTTCGACTTAAACCCGTATACATGGGTTTTTGGGGTCGCTGATCACGAATCTGAAGTCAGATTTTGAAAATTCAAAATGGCGGATCCAATATGGCGCACTATGGGCTAAACGGCACTTTTTGTGTTTAAAACCTAATATCTCCGAAAAAAACCAAGATTTTTCAAAAGCTGTCTTCAGATTCGTGATCAGCGACCCCAAAAACCCATACATACAGTTTTGAGTCGAAATTCGGTCAAATATTAAATTTTCGGTCCGCCATATTGGATCCGCCATTTTGAATTTTCAAAATCTGACTTCAGATTCGTGATCAGCGACCCCAAAAACCCATGTGTACGGTTTTGAGTCGAAATTCGGTCAAATATGAAATTTTGGTCCGCCATATTGGATCCGCCATTTTGTATTTTCAAAATCTGACTTCAGATTCGTAATTAGCGACCCCAAAAACCTATGTGTTCAATTTTTAGTCCAAATTCGATCAAATATAAAAATTTTGTTCCGCCATATTGGATCCGCCATTTTGAATTTTCAAAATCTGACTTCAGATTCGTGATCAGCGACCCCAAAAACCTTCAGTTAGTATGTTATAGTAAAAATTAATTTAAGCTCGTCTTTTGTAACTCAAAGAGTTAAAAAGGCTTATACTAGGCACGGAAATTCTTCATTTTTCTGAAAACTGTAGGGTGGGGGGCAATTCTGACCTCGGATTCGTGATCAGCAGGTTAAAGTTCATCGGATAGCATATATGACATTTAAAATAAAGACCAAGTTTTTTGTTGGTGTGAGCCTATTCAATTTTTCAGAAAAAAATGCAACTTTGAGGTTATGTTACATAGTGTTTATTTTCATTTCAGCCATTCTGGTTAATTTTCCAGTAATCTACATAGTCTCAGCTTCAATTTAAAAAAAATTTACGTTAATATCTTCGGTTTTTTCCGAGATATTAGGTTTTAAACACAAAAAGTGCCGTTTAGCCCATAGTGCGCCGCTACATGCGATTCCGTGCGCAACTGCGCGCTATCCCCCACTCTTAACTTTAACTTAAATGCCGTTTTTCTCAAAACACCGTCTTGATGAATGGTGTGCAGCATTCTGAGAAAATCATTCATCCGAAAAATTTCAGAATTTGGTACAAGCTGTGTTAGCTTTGTCTCTATGACCTAAGTGGAGCAAATCAGGCATTTTTACATTTATGTACATAGCTTGTATGTTTATTTTTGAATTTAATTTTAACATCCCGCCTTTTAGAGAAATCAAGGCTTTGTGTCTCTGGCGGTTTAAATACCGCCGCGCGCCCAGTACAGGGTTTAAAATCAAGTACCGTGTAAATTGGGAGATATGTGTATTTAAAGGAGGAAAACTATAATAATTTTTGTCTGTGAAGAAAAAAGATAAAACATTCAATTCAAATTTTGGGTTTTCAATTACAGATTTATGAATCAAAACATAAAAATTGTTATTAGTAGAAAATTTAAAAAAGTAATGTTTAAACATAATATAATTGCTAATTTAAAGATAAGATTTGAATTGGTCACTATCTGCAAAAAGGTTAATGTTTGGAGATAAACCGAACCGAATCAGCATTAATAGTTACCGAATAGTTCAGGATTTTAAACGTTATGAGAGGATACATCGTACAAATGGAATTGATGAATTCTTGTCCTTAATAATGTTTTCTAGAAAACGAGACTTCCCAATTCTAGTTCTACCCGCAAAAAACCCGTCCGTCGGACGATAGCACGTAGGACATAATTCGGAATGGCAGGCAATCATTACCTTGCTGCACTTAAAAAATACAATTCTACCATGTCCGGTACCCCCGGAGCCCGATTCGGAGCCCCATAAAAAGTAATTTCAGGCTACCTGAGAAAGAAAAGCTCAAAGAAAACGATGTAAAACTAGAGAACTCTTAAGTGCGGAGCCCGAAGGCGGGCAGCGGCAGAGGAGGAGCCTTATCCTTACGGCTGATTTCATTAAGGACCTTCGGGGCTTCACAGTAATAAAATCTGAAATAGCAGAACGAGATTACCCGAAACCCTCAGCTCGTATACAACTCCACCTACCCCCATTTCAGCACCACACATGACTGTCCGGGGCCCAGCATAGAGGACCTCGGGGGGCCTCTCGGGCGCTTGTAAAAACTACACGCAGAGAGCGTTCGGGTCTCGTTCTCGACAAAAGGAAACGTTCATGAGGAAGAGAAATGACTCGGTGGGGCGATTGGAATTTCATAAAAATAGTTTTATGCAGCCATCCACCTGTGCGGAGCACTGCTCCTTCGGTAGAGCTCCCATGACCTGAAACCGTCCCTGAGGGTGGGGAGCGGCGATGGCTTTGTTGTTTCTCTTTTGAAATGTCTGGGATTCCTCCGTCCGGCTGTTGGGGAGCACGATCGCAAATCGAATTTTAATGCTCCCCGCCAACGAGAAGAATCGACACAACTGAAAGGGGGGCGAAATTGTTCAGGCAGGAAATATGAAAGTTGGATGTCGACCTGCGTATCTCAAATTTATGAGGAAATAAGAAGGGAGCGACCTTTCCTTTCCTTCCTGATGGTAGGCGAGCCGGGAGCACTCTTTGGTAGAATTCCATGAGGATCAACAGTTCCCGGGGAACTAGCCCTATCCCCCCCCCCCCCCCCCCCCCCACCCACCACTCGTCCTTAAGGTGGTGAGCAGTCAATAAAAAATTCATTTCTCTTCGTAAATCTGTGTTAAAATTGTTTACAAATCTTTTGTAGAGCAGCACAACAAAAGCAGCCCTCCACGGCTCTGCTTTTTTGGATGGCAGGATCATGGACGCGATCCGGCGCCTTTTTGAATCGTGCAGGTGCTACGCGCCGGCCCCGAAGCGAATAATGAAATTCCAGTGAAAGCGGACCGAGGTCGGTTGGGCGGGGCCGATGACGAATGATCCCCAAGCCTTCTCCCCGTTTTTCTCCCACCCAACAAGAGCGAGATATTATTTATCGCATTCCGAACGATTATGGAACTTGCATGCAAAAATGCGCGGGTTCGTGCAGGACTCTCCTGGGTAAAGGAGAGGTGGAGGATGGGGTAGGTATCGCAATAATATATCATCAAGTTTGCAATTCTCTACACCATAATTAGTTGGGGTCTGGCGGGTGGTGGTCATGGTGAGGACAAGAGTTTCCCGGAAGCGGAATCCTAAATTCTATCCGTCCGGGTCCGGGTCCGGGTCCTGCTTGACGGAGGAACAATTCTGTGGTGGGCCAGCCAAGTTCGACGCTAGCTCGTGGGGCTTCACTTATTAATTATATACAAGCGAGATGCAAATTTATGACATTTTTCGCGGTTTAGGCAGAGCGCATCGGAGCACCGGCCACTCTCGGTTGCGAGTCAATTAGGGCGGAAATTTTATGTTTTATTTTATTTTTTTTTCGAGGGGTGGTTTATATATTTCTAGGGTTGGTTCAGAGCTTTTACCGACATCCGAACGTAACCACGGAACAGAAGCAGGGCAGTACATTTTATTTTTGTATCGTAATGAGTAAGTATTTATTCGTTTGCTTTTCCATTGATGGCCTGGCGGCTGGAGAGTCCTTTGGGAATGTGGAGTATTTCATGATTTTGTGAACTCAAACAGCATTTCCAATGGATCCAACCGCGTCAGGGGAATTAAGTATCACGTCGTCGGTATAAAATAGGAAAAAATAAGAAAAAAAATCGATTAAAGCCGCTCATTATGTTTCAGTCAAATTAGGAGCTAAAGCCGAAATTATTCTTTGAGTTTTTGAAGAATTTATGGATTTGTTTTAGTTTTTACGTGTGTAATTTGCTGCTTTTAGGGAAATCCCGGTTTTCATAGAGAATTATCTTTTCCCAGCTATTACTACATGTAAGTAATTTAACCTTTTGGGTTCCATTGTCCTTTTAAAAAGACTAAATGGCAAAGTTAAACCTTAAGACATTTTTTTCCGGTATTTACGAAGTATGATATAACATATAGAATTTAATATTTTATCCCAATTGTTTTATTTTAATCTCTATACTCTTTAATTTCAATTTAATTTAAGGATCGGAAACCTCGGCATTAGAATTATAAAGTATATACGCCACATAAATAGCTATCAGGTAAAATTTGGCTTATTAATATATTATAAGTTATTGTGACCCAATATTCTTCACGAGCAAGATTTTTTGCTGAATATACATACGATTTTTCATTAGGAGGTTGTCCCAGAAAAAAGACTTTATAATGGAAAAATGTTCAATAGTTTGGTTATTTTTTGTTTTTGTTTTTGTATTCAAATCATCAGCCTACTAAAACCTTTGTAAAGTGGCAGTTTTAATCTGTAACTTATGGTTGATTATTGTTCATTTTGTCCAATGTTAGTGGACCATAACCATCAATCAGGACATGCTTATTGAAAAAAGTTATAGTTATTTTTACAGAAACTAGTCTACAGAAGCGACACCACCCTAAAAATCCGCTCGTTCACTCTGAAAGTTAAAAATTGGTGAATAAATACAACGTTTGCAATCTTCCGACGTTTGTGTAGAGTGTTCATATCAATAAGCCTCAAACGATCATTGTAAGGAGGGAGAAGAACTCGATTATCCCAGGGTAAATCCTTAAAAGTGAATCTGAAAAATTCCTTTGCAAAGATTCGACACAGTCAATGTGAACTTGAAAATAGGGTGGCCAAAATTGACACGCGCATTCAAGAATTGGTCTAACAAAAGAAAAGTAAAAGTTTTTGAAAACTGCCCTATTGGAAAATTCACGAGATCATCTTTTGATGAATCCTAACATAGAGCTGGCCTTAGTCACTATGCAGTTGATATTTTCAATGAAGTCTAATTTGCAATCCAGGATAACTCCCAAATCACGGACGAAATGAACATGTCGTACAGCATAATTTGATAAACTATAATCGAAACGCAGGTGTTGCGGTCTCCACAGAAAGTTATGATTTTCTAAATTGTTGTTGTTGCTTTTTTGCCAATATTTTCAAGACTCTCTACCATTAGTTTGTTATCATTACTTATGTATTAAAGTATAAATACCAAAATTAAGAGGTAGTACTTTAAATAAAACTGCTATTTTTGGTTTATGGTGGTGTTTTTACAAAAATTTGTGACAATTTTTGCTTTCTTATTTCCATAATTTTTTTTTTTTTTTTTTCAATAAAATGGAAAAGTAAAACTATATATAAAAAATGGAGCCTGCTGTGAATTTTGGCCTAAGGTTGACTTTTCTCTTGTCGCTGATAAGTTAAATCCTAACTCAGTTGTAGAGAAACTCTGACCGGCAAGACGGAAACTGTAGACTAAGTAGCAGAAGGAAACCTTTCTAACAAAAGCCCATTCCTTGTCTTGCACCAAAAATCGACAAAGTTGCCCGTCTCCCACAAAAGAGTGAATGTCTTTTTAGCAAATTACTGACCTGAACCAGTTCCTTGAAAGAACTACAAAACCGAAACTTTGTAAGGAAACTGAAAGGATGCGTCGGCAGAACTGGACCAGACCGGGTCCAGGTTAAATGTAATGAAAACGGGGGCGCCGCTGGTGCTTGGTACATTCGGGAATAAATTGAGTAAGTTCACAACTCGAACTCCCTCCGTTCGCCCCAACCGTTGCAGCGAAGTGCTAAACTTAATCTCGAAAATGAGAAAAGAGCAAATTAGGGAATCGAATCAATGCTGTCCGAATGGTGTAGAAAATTCTTATATTCGTCCTGACTTCGTCGGGGGAATTGTCTGTTTTCACCTAGCTTTGTGAATTAAATTGATTTTAAGTGGAAAAGTTATTCGAGAAACGCTCCGCTACTGGTCCTCTAACGTTTAATAGGGCGAAAGTTCAGAACCAGGACGAGGAGATTCGAAAAATTGAGCAAATATAGATGTAAAGTGATAGACAATCTTTCCGAGTCAAGGAGACTTACGATAATTTCGAAAATTGTCCACTAGACTCGTTTTTCCTTTTGAATCAACTGAAAATTGGACAAGAAGTTTGAAGCTGCGAAGGTGCAGCATTCATTTCTCTTTTTTGGTTCGACATTTCTCCTCGACTTCATCAAAAGAGAGAATAAAATACTTTTCAATTTATTTTAAAGCTGCATCACAGATAATTATAGTAAAGTCATTATGGCTCTAAAACTGAACTATGTAGTGGAATGAGTTAAGAAATTGCAAGAAGACGATGAAATCTTAGGTATGAATAATGTGTTAATCTTAGGATGAATAATGTGTTAAGTTTAAAACTTACGACAGAAAGAAGATTTAACAAATTCTTGAATATAGGAATATCTGGGAATAAATTGCATAAATTGTGGTAATAACTTAGCAGTATATGTTTAGGTAATGCGCATTTCAATAAAAATCACATGAAATCAACTGTTGAGCGAATTTAAATTGCTTGCTTTTATATCACAAAACACAAATTTGGGAGAATGTTAATTTACGGACAGTTATATACTATATGTATGTAGTATATTAAAATTAGAATATATTAATATTGCAAACCATAGATATGATTTTAAAAAATGTGCATATTAAGTGCGTACATAGAATTTAGTTTTGAAATTAATCTCGAAATGTTTATATTCTTAATCATTTGATAGATGGTAAACAAATATCTTCCTTTTTGCATCGACAATTTAATATATTTAGTTTTTTAAAGATATCGGCTAAGTAACTTACTAATACTTCACCATCGGCCGTTAGCAGATACTTCATTTCAGGTTTATCACATAAAAAATCACCAAAAGTATCAAATAGTTCCACAAATCTTTTTAAGCACTTCCCTTTCGAGAGCTATCTTAATTCAGTACGAAGAATGTAGACATGGTCTACATTTTGTTCTTTGCAAAACAGCTTCAAGAAAAGCTCACATTTATAATAGCATTTGCTTTAATAGCATTAAATACACTTTATAACTGAATTTAGTACTTCATTAAGAACAGGTGAAATACTTTTAGCAGCGGGCTCTTGCTTTGTTTTGATCATGGTAGTATATTACAAATACAGCCAATGATTGTAGTTTTCACTTCACTTGACAATTGCCAATCACAGTTTGACACTGGAAACCAGTTGATATTTCCAAGATTTTCAATTTCATCTGGTGTGAATATAGTTTTCAGATCGTCGTCCCATTTGCGTCATTAGCGTATATATACACTCAATTTTCTTGTTCACTGTCTCCGCAGCGTATATATACGCTCAATTTAGTTGTTCCTTATCACAAGATAATTGAGTGTGACATTACATTTTTCGTTTTGTGGATGTGTTGCTGTGCTCACTTTAGATATAAAAACCATATCTAAAGGAAGCTAGGGTATGTAGTCTTAGAAATGAAAATGAGGAAGAAATTAAATCACTAAAACGAAGACGAATTATTGAAATAAGATCCGATAGCGATGCGATGATTCTGATAATAATTAAAGTGAGAGTGCGGAGAAACATATGATTTATTTATGAAATGTGTACAGAACGCTGAAATATGAAATCTGTTGTACTTTTTCTACTTAAATATAATTATAAAAAAATTTTGGTGATAAGAGCCTTTTTTTCCTTCTTCCTTATGATGCAAATGGGTTAATGATACTTAATCCATGCTGACACACAACAAAAACAATGATCATTCAGAGTTGCCGTCTATCAAGAATGTAAGATTCAGCCCCAGGGATTAGTACAACACTATCCAAACCGACCCTGGATTGACCCTTTCCCAACATGACATGTGAAAGTAGTATACCCACATAAAACTCATTCTCAAATTATGCAACCGTCCTGAAAAATTTCCATTTGCTTGTAAAACTCCGTTCCCGACAATTGGGTAAATCACAGACAAAAAAACACTTAATCACAGCAGTCGCAACATTTTATAACGACACCACAGACCCACCACACGTCAATCATGTAATGGGAGCAGAGCGTTTATGACAATTGTGGGTCACGAAAGTGATACACTCGCTGGAATCCCTCCGCCTGCATCTCCTCCTCCTAACCCGCATCCAGCTTAGTCGCAGGCACAACGAGATTGAGTCAAAGCCCTTTTTAATTTCACCCAGAGCCGTTCCCGAGTGCCATCGTTTATTGCTGAACGAGGTGATAATCTCGGCAGATTATCTAAGAAAGCACTTGGGAGCATATTCCTGCGATATAAAAAAAAAGGGCTGTGAAGCTACTAAGCGGAGGAAGTTTAAAGTGCCTGGAGGGTGTAGGGGGTTGGCTCCAGTTCCTTTCCTTTGCCGGTACGGCGCGCGGATTTAGCGAGGTTCAGGTGGCGAAGGTGGCGGGAAAACCACGCCTAAACCTATGGGAAGAGATTTTAATAAGAAAAAAAAAAAAAAAAATTATATATCATATGTACTGAAGGGGAGGAGGGATCCCGGCCGGATCTTCTCCCTCACCCTCCATCCAGCTGAAGAGGAGCTCTCTTAATAAAGGGTAACGAAAATCAATTTTCGCTAGAGTCCTTACGAAACAATACCCCGCACCGCACTGTCGTGCACCGCACCCGGTGTGACACAGCGAGAGAGTGGCGTGGCGTGGCACACGTGTAATCTACAACGTGAACATAATTCCATAGGAGCACCTGCCAGGTGTATACACACACGAAACGACCCAATTTACACAAACTCTGAGCGCAGTTTTATTATCCAATTTCCGTCGCTGGGGCCGGCAGGAGACACAGAGGGGAGGGGCAGGGTTTAGGGTCGAGTAGGGCGTTGTGGGCGGGGGTCGGTTGGGCGTCGGAATTTACGAGTGCTCCTCAGTAAAAGTTTACTTAAGCCCGGGCGAAAAATAATCAGGAGCAGAAGGGAGACGAAGGATGAAGGACACACACACACACACACACACACAGAAAAAGCAAAAAACGAAAAAAAAATCCGGCAAGTGATGTCGTTGAGGTGTACACCGAGCACTTTACGCCCTCATTACCTTAAGGAAGTGATGTCTTAAGCGCACCGTGTCTCCTAATTAACCTAAATGCGAGCCAGGGACTCCTTGATCCTGTAAAGGACATGGGAAGCAGTTAAAAGATATAGCATAAATACAGGCGCCCTGGGCTCCACCATACTTTTCGAAGTTATTAATCGAAGGACTCGTACAAGTCCGCCCGGATGACCTGCTGATTAATGTCGGGAGAGAGGAGTTTCGGTAAAAATTCTAATTACCCAATCTCAAAGAAACTTTCATCTTAAAAAGGTACATATAGGACTTCTTCTAGGTGAGTGCAAAACACCGGGGGACGAAGCCATCATCGGCACAGAATATCGCTCTTGCGCTAATTTCGTTTACTTGTTCGAAATCAGGGAAATTTTTAGTGCCGAAAAACTTTCCCCAGCTTGGGAACGGAAAGCTTCTCCCTACAGAAAATCCCGCCACCGTGCTCTTTTAATGCACTTTGGTAAATGAAAAAGTTTAGTAGAATTGTTAGGAGTTGGGCGGAGAGGAGAGGGTGTGAGACGCGGCAAGTACGTGATTTACGACCTCAATAAAGGGCACGTTAAAGGCAAGTGTTGGGGAGAATTTTTATGTAGATTACAACTTTAGAACAAAAGGAATAAATTCCTCGGATTCACAAGGGGCGAAAACTATCTTCATTTTCTGTGCCCCTCGTTCCGGTCCCATCGGCTACTAAAAACCTTCATTTTTATTATTAATTTTAGACGGAAACTGTTGTGGCGGGAAATTTTCATGCTATGCCAGCGAGATGGAAGACCGCTGTTAAAAAGATTTACAATTGAATAGAATAGGAAAAGTTGCTGCCCTCCGGGAACTGACTATTTTAAAAGGAAGAGACTATATAAAAACGTTCATCGTCGCTATGCCCGGATTTAAGAAGCATTTTCAAGGATTGTTTCAGTTTTCTTGAAGGTAATTGAGAATGTAGCACTTTCGTTCTTCAGCTGTATGTCAATGCTCCTTTTCAAAGGAATTGGGTTACAAAAAAAAGAAAAAAAAAGAACAAAATAGAAAATCATATACCCAATTAAAATAAAATAAAATACAACTATGACGAAAATATATATTATGTACCGGCAATTGTGCTTCGTTATTGAGTTTTTTCTCGCATCTACTTAACGTGTTTCGTGTCAAGCAGAACAAAATACGTATACAACAAAATCGAGGTAAATTCGCTTTTCTTGGATTTATAATTTCTGCAAAATTATGAAAAAATTCCAATTTCTCAATATTATATAATTGAGGATATGGGGATATTTTGGGTCGTTTGAATTTAGTACCAAATTAAAAAAAAAAAAAAAAATTTTAAAAAGAATGAAATAAAAGCCTTTTAACATAAATCATAGAAGCATTTCCAAAATATATTAAATAATTTTACTTAATTCTCTGTTATGCCTTTGACACACATGTGTTATCGTAATTATAATATTCCAAATAATATATACCATATGACGAAGTAAACAATCTAATATATGCGTTATATTGAGATTTGCAAAATTTCGATGGTACAGCACCTGTAAATTTTCTCTACACAACAAGTGTAATTGGAATCAAATCTTGACGAAGTTGAATAAATAAATAAACTTTTGTTCGTTTTGCGCATTTTACCTAATAAAGTGGAACTGGAAGACACAGAGGAACACACAACCTTTAAAAAAGAAAATGTTAAACTACAGTCAAATAGTGCATCCACATTTCAATTTTAATTTTTCTAATTGTAATTGAAATATCATAATATCTTCACAACCGGGATACATACAAATTATAAAAGTATTATGCGAAGCAATTTATCATTCGACATATAGAGTGTAAGCAAATGGAAAATTTTAATGTGAAATACACTACTTAAGAGCAGTTTAATAATTTACTTTTCAAATATTTTTTTTTTTCTGTTTTTTGAATTCCATTTTATTTCGTAAATTGGTAAAAAATAATGACAAAAAAATGCAATAACACCTGTTTTTTTGGAAGAAATTTATCGGCAGAGGTACTGTACACAGTAAAAATTATATAGGTTTAATACCATCGAAATTTTGTAAATCTTTAATACTCACATGTAGCATCGATATTAGAATATTCTAAATATTACGTTTATACTATATGTCTACCACCTAATTCTGTCAATGAGCTTACACGCAAAATTGTTTAGGAACAAGTTTTGTTTTCCATCAGGTCCAGTATTTGAAGTATGATTAAAAAATTTGAGACTTTGAATAACATCAAATAACTCAAAATGGAGCGTTTCAATATTTAATGACGTATCACTATGAGACTCAGTGAGATCCGATGAAGTAATAATCAACATCAACAAAGCCAGACTTAAAATCATCTGCATTACGATTGTAATACTATTACTTATTAATTCATCTGGTACGAATTTTTTATTTCATTCAATTAGATCCTTGTTCATCTAAATTAATGACATTACAATGCCATTTTACTAGGAAATAGTTGAAATAAAGGGAATACATGACAATTTTACTAGAATTAGAATACATTTACTAATTTTTAAACAGAAATCATTTCAATTTAACTTTTAGTCCATGTTAAAGGGATCAGGTAGTTCTCATAATTTAGCATGGTCAATGTTTGTTTCAACAAGTATGTATAGTCGTTGCTTTTATTGTACATTGATTACTGCACGAAACTTAGTTTAACATTTGAATAACTGTCGCTTAAAATGTTGAATCCTAAATTAATTTTTATAAAATAGGTATGCAATGTATTTTCATAAGTTTTAACGTTACTTCTAGAGAATTAAATGCGCAGGTATCAGAATAATGTCTGAAAAAATAGGCTTTATATAGGTTAGAGTGAATTATTCAATAAATGTGAGATCCTTAAATTTGACGGGTTAGTCGTTGTAGTGTCAACAATGGGCTTCATTGTCTGAACTAATTCCATGATATTGTTTCAACTAATATCAGTAGTCTCGTTAAGCGAAATTCGTAAGCAAAAATAGTTAAATGAACCAAGAATCGGGTATTTTTTTGGTTGCAATTTTCACGCCACATTTTTCTTGCTGTTGTGAAAAGCCCTTTTAAAGCCACAGGACGAAAGTTATTCCTGGGACAGTAGTAAAATCCAGAATATCCATAAATGGATTGGTTGGAAATTTGTTGGCAGATCATTAAATCACCTAGACCTTCGTTTCCAAATTTTTGATGCATCAACATGGCCATATAATTGACTGCAAAATATGTTCACACACAATACAAAAGATATTTCTCAGGTCGTAAAAAGGATATAGGGACCTGCATGGATAAAGCGACCGAGGGATTGGTTGTACAAAAAAAAAAAAAAAAAAATCATATTTGTGACTTAATGGAAAAATTGCCGAACTGCTCATTAAGGCGTGTGCTGGCGTCAGGGCTCTAGCGCAATCGAAATTAAATTGATTGCTGAAGCGCACAGTCAATGCTTAATTGCTTTCACAATTCCATCGATAAAAAAGAACAAAAAGGAGTGGCACAGGATAAACCTTATCGGGTAGTATAACGGTAATCCACTAGATTTTATTGTAATAATGATTCGAATAAAACCAGCGCAATCAACAAAAATTAATTTAATAGCTTGCCTGGAAATCGAATGCATGCAGCTGAGTCGGAGGGAGCTGGAGAAGCGATGAGGAGAGGATGAGTTGGAACTCAATTAGCAGAAGCTGTAGAGGACAACAAATCCATCTCATCGCACTAAGAAGTCACTCGCATGAGAGATGTCATGAAAACACTTCTTTCGAAAGCCCTCATTAATCGAAGGCCTTCTCGCATCGTCGTCTCGGGATAGATTAAAGCGACCACAGCTTGTTTGGTGGCAACAATGAAAAAAAAAAATTGTTTGCCTTTCGTGATCCAAAGGACCCAGTCGTCACACTCAGCCTCATATCGCTGAATCTGTTAGATACTCTGTCAAAATCCATTTATTAAGTCGTTCCCACTTGTGCCCCGTCGACCTAATGGCCGTCATTTGTCACAAAGAAGAGTAATGATTCAAGAAAAATTTCTTAATGGCCTAGAACTTGAAGTGTTTATTACATACGCCCCAGAGGGTGCATTGTCGCACTGTAGTAGGTACATATTTTTGGCTTACCTTCCCCCTAAGAATTTGATGAAAATCGATGAGAATGTTTCCTTAAATTTCTATACTTTTTCTTAATCCAGAGTTGTAGAAATTGGTTGAGCGAAACGAAAATTTTAAAGTGATGAAATTATATTTATGAGCCTCTTTTCGTATGCCTTATACGGATTCCAAATTATTTATACATACTTAATAAAATAACGTTAAAATACTATAAAAAAGCAAAGCAAAAAAATTATCTTAAGAAATTAATTCCAATTATGCCAATTTATTGAATTAATGGGCTCATTACAGCATGAAATTGAAGCATTCCACTTTGAGCTCTTAGATTTCGAATGGAAGACAGTGTTCCAAATCGTCAAAAAGCTCGCCAAAACTCGAAATATCGTCAGATATGCTTCAAATTTAGTATACAGACATTTTGATCAAAATTTGATCGGACTTTCCAAAAAATTGGTATGTAGGGAACATTTAAAAATTCAATATACCCAAACCAAAATGGCAGACAATACTTAACTCGATCGAATTTAAATAAATCATAATAATAACAACATCGGTGTTTTGGGATCACTTGTGTCGATTCTGATATCAAAATGGAGAGTTTCAAAACCAATGTGGTGGATAGGTAGTCTTTTACAAAAATTAATTTCTAGTAGCTCTATGAGCTACTTTATTGAATTCTGATATGAAAATCGTAAAGTTAAAAATAATATATGTTACAATTTCTATAATAATTTAGTAACGTTTAGCAATTTCGGACTGCCATATTTAATACGCCATTTTGAATTTCAAAATGTATATAACATATTTGAAATCAGCAAGTTCTAAAATCTGTTCTGTTCTAAAATCTGTACCAATTTTTATAAGAATCCTATAAGTTTTTCAACTGCGGTTCGCCATATTGGATGCATTATTTGGAATTTTGAAACCAAAAGCATCTTATATTAAGGACTAACAAATAGGCTATACAACGGAAAAACCGCATCAAAATCAATGATGTATTTCCAGAGCAATAGCCGATCAAAATACTATATAATTTCGATACCATTGAATGTGCATATATAGAGTTGTAAACGTGACTTAAATGTACATTTGCGGTACTTTGCGGCAGTTGAAATTTATACCCTATATTAATACATAGTTGATAAGGAAATATCTTCCTATTAGAATTATCGCGTCAACCCACGTCAATCGATTTGTAGGGCTTAATATTGTTACAGAATTTGCCTTCGCTTATAATTCACACTTTAAGTTGTGATCGGGCAGATATAGGGAATAGCTTTCGATCCCTCCCTTGTGAGTGTCTATGGCAGAGAAGCCAAGTGCCATACTGATGAGATCAGCTTGGCTTCTCGGATCGAAACACTCATCGATTTTTTTGGGCTCGTCTACTTCGGTGGACGAGTATTATTCTAAACAAAAATATCCCTACGTCTGTTTGTCTGTCCGTTAGTCACTGAGTTGTGGCAAAGGTAGATGGTGTAGTTTTGCCGGCCAGCCACTCGGCGGGCAAAATTACAACAAAATAATAAGATATTTCCCTTCGAATTAAGGGTTAAATTTAGAGTGATATCAAGCTTTAATCGTTATACAATTTAAACATTATTAAGTAATCGAAAGAGCAACATATTAACTATTGAATGTATATTTATTATTAACGTTCAAGTTCATCATACAGTTTTAAAGAGATTCGGATAAAATATTGTATACAAATTTAACCTATGAAAATTCTATCTACTTCAAAGGTAATAAAAAGTAAAATATAATATTAATGCAAAAATATGATTGCGTGAAATGCCAGATTGTCCTTAATCAAAATATAGTATATGTAAGTCTTGTTTTTTTAAGTCGGTTTTTTTAATTTTGGCCAGCTTTTTAGAGATTTGGAACACTGTGCATCGGTAGCTTATTTGGTTAGAACAGCGAAGCATCAATTCTAAGGTTGCTGGTTCAAGCTCTGTCCATGTCCAGCCCGGGTTTTTCGAATAATTCCCACATATAGTGACAGAAGTGAGATGCGACAGAAATCCCAGCTCGGTATAGTTGCGCTAATTAAGCTGTGGTGTTATGCTAGTTAAGTTGTGCTAAGCTGTGATGTTGTGCTATACATTTGAGGGCAAATTTAATTTCAAGATTGCCATTTTTTGTGGATCGGTCGCAGATATCATCAGAACGTCGCCATTACTTAGATTCGAAAGTTAAAGTTTGAGTCTTGCGCGTGTTCGGCCCGGTTTTTTTGAGTATATAATACATTAAATGAATGCTATCTCGAAATAACATAACATATAGTACATCTTACCTGGGAGACGCTAGAGATAAGTTTGCCAACGGGAACTACAAATCTTCTTTTAATCTATAGTATTTTCGATCTCAGAACAGATTTTTTTCTCTAATCGTCAATTTGGATTTCGTTTTTATATGTATATTCCGAATTATCTAAAGGGTAAATCGCTAGATTGCCAACTTGAGTGTCTACGGAGATGCTAATTCGACATCTGCCTTTAATCGGATTTAAGCTCCTAATAAGAATACAACAAAAACAATCCAGGACTAAAGAGGTTAAACGTGGCATGGTTTTACTCGTCGACTTTAATTAAAATTTAATTTTTGAGTCATCCCCTTTGCCGTGGCCCCTTTACCAGCCCGGTACTTGTCACAGAAGGAGTTGTCAACGGCAGCCGCCAGACTGCAGGTACGTGAGCTCATCGTCATGCAAGAAATACTCATTAAATTTTCACATGTGTTTATTCGAATGGAATCCTTCAGGAAATTATTAGTGCCCAAATTACCTTCATTAGGAGAGTCGCCGCGAGGAGTGTAAGTTTGCAAAATGTAAAGGTAGCGCAAATATGGCGGAAACACTCTCTGCCAACGGAGCAACAAAGCCTAATCCTTGCAAATTTCACGTGCACTAGAGACAATAGAGTCAAGCGAAGTCCCCAAGCGCTGTCGTGCACCAGCAACAGAACTTTTAGACTAATACGAGTCTTAATTCCGGTCTTATCCGATCCGAAATTTAAGGTTTCTTCCCGATTTGCGCAAGACAATACGCCCGCCCACGCCTTAATTTCAGCGACGATATCGTTGATAATAAATTGCTATTTTCGCGCTGCAGTAGTTTCAATGAATTTTCACCTCACGAAATTTTCAATTGGATCCATTTCGCCGCAAAAGATACTTGGATGAGCGGAAGGGAGGGGGAACTATAGCTTTGGAATGGAGCGAGAAGGGAACCTAGATAATTGAAGCGAGTCCATCTCTATATTGGTTCGAATTAAAACCGCTCCCGGCTGTGGAAGCCTTTCGAAACACTGTACAAAGTACAAAACAGTAACCAGACAGGGTTGTCGGAATAGGGTGAATCTTTCTTTATGCCAGGGTTATAAACCCCGAAGGCTCCAATTTGTCGCGATGGGCAGAAATAGAGGGGATGATTTTGTGTGCGCTGCACAAAACAGACTGTTCAGTATCTAGGATAGCTGAGGTGGATATTACTTTCGACAGATTCCTCCTAATTGGGCTGCTAACTAATTACACCGAATAAATACCCAGCTATTCGGAACCGCCGAGAATCTGTTGCTCCCCTACCCACAAAACATGCCCCGGGCAGTTATTGATTCCCCGGACTTATGTGAGCTACTGCTGCAAATCTAAATTTCTATATTCCCAACATTGATGAAGTGTCCATTATACACACTCTAGATTAGACAGTGTGCGCTGGAGGCTAGGAGGGAGTAAAACTAAAGCCCTCAAACCGAGCTGCATACGACTTTAGCAGACTCAAAGTGATAGCACTTCAATTACTATGAAGATTACATCCTGTATATTGCATTCATCACAGTAATTAGCCAGTCTTCAGACTCAATTTACTTCATGACGGGATAGAAGCCGAAATTGCTTAGATCCTTTCATACAAAACTTCTTTAGGCGGTTGATTATATCGTCAAAATCTTTTGTCAAATAAATTTCTTTTCATGACCCGAAAGTCATCGGGAACGGGTCTGTGCAAATCACAGGATCATGAATATGTAAAAGGACACTTTCATGTTATCGATTGTAAGAAAACTATAAATACAAAGCAATCCAATCTGAGATTAGTCCGGATCTTCATGTACGTTGTATGAAAGAAACGTCCAAAGTTTGTCAATAATTCCACATAGAATTGGAAATGAATGATTTCCAAATTTTTTGGTTTACGTGTGCTATGAAACCTTCCTTCGCGAGTGAGTTAGTCTGTCAGTATGAAAATACATTTTGAAAGTATCTTTTTATTGCATTGAGTTAGAAATTGAATTTTAATTTTACGGGATACCTCTAGTCGGTCCTGAGAAAAAGGGTCCTGACAGACAGAAAGACAGACAGGGCAAATGGGTCTATTTTTTCTGTTTTATATGTTTTGTTTGTTTGTTTGTTTATTTATTTATTTGTTATACGACGTATGCGACCATTTCAACGCAATCGATTCTTGCAAATAATTTTTTTAGGGTTATGAAAATTTCTAACTAATTGGAATTTAGGTAGCTTAATTTTAGGTATTTCATTTTAAAAAAATAAGT
The DNA here is from genome assembly GCA_949715965.1 of Dysmachus trigonus. Lineage (NCBI taxonomy): Eukaryota > Metazoa > Arthropoda > Insecta > Diptera > Asilidae > Dysmachus > Dysmachus trigonus. The sequence continues at coordinate 20,763,426 of OX454320.1, forward strand.
TATGAGCTACATCAAATATATACTCAAGGGAAATTTCACAAGGTTGTGATATTGAAAAACTGATCAATTACACCAACATTTTGTAACGTGTATAAATTATGACTTTATAAAAAAAAAACACTTTAGAGCTACCTTACAACACAATTTGTACAGAGTTATCCAACTCGTCGTATAAATTTCACAGTCCTGCCATCTTTTTATCTGTCAAATATTTTGCGTATACTTTTTATAAATAATAATACAATAAAAACTGAACACAACACAATAGCTTGTTTATCGATTGAACAATGCATAAAAATCGTACAATCGTGCTACGAAAATGGCTAACCTTCAAAGATCGTACTGAGATAATTAAGATAATACGGTTGAAATTATCGCCAAACTGAAAAATGTAAAGAGACTGGTAATGTTTAGGTTCTCCGGATACTTGGATTAATATTTCTGTTATATGCTAAAGTTTAACCGAGCTTCAGAAATGTCGTTTCTAAGAAGATCGTAATATTGAGTTGTTATGAGTGGAATTCAAAGAGTTGAATTTGGTATATATGTATGTGGTTTTCAAGACGGCTCACAGTGTGTTATTTAAAGGATCTAGGGGGACAAAATTCATTTATTTTTACAGTAATTTTTAATCGTTTAGTTGAATGACAATTAGTGTTTCTGACGATAATATATATATATATATTGAATAATGAAAAATGATGATATACTATATTGCATATATAAAAATGAAAGTTCGTTTGTTTGTTTGTTGTTTAACCACGCCTAAACGCTTCCATCGATATTTTTAATTTTTTGTCCGAAGTTATTGTAGTTCATATCCCAACTTAACGTATAGGCTAATTTTTTTTCGGATAATATATATGGTTTCAAAATGGCGGATCCAAAATGGTACGATTCGAATAGAAAATTGAGGCGATTTTCTTCCAAAATCGTATTTAAGAGATTTTTGGAGACGTTCTTTCACAATCTGACATTTGTTTTGCATAAAAGATTCAAAAACCCTATTATTTTTTGGGAATAAAGTGACAAAATATTAATCGGTTTAAGGTAAACTGCGCAAATCAAGACACATTTGAATACCGTTGTTGAATCCAGGCGGTGAAAGATAGACGTAATCGTTTATGAATCAGATAAAATAAGATAAGCCTTTTTCGTGAATATGGTGCCTAAAATTCATAAAAAAATAGTATTATCGGGTACTCTAAGATGTTTTTTATTGACTGATAACAATATTAAGGCATTTATCTTGCTTTCGATTTTTTATTAAAATCCCCCTAGATTGTCAGAACATTACACTGTGCGGAGCCACATGCCATTCAGTTAGTGAAACAATGGCTTCATTGAGTGAAAAGTTTGATTGTCGCTTAATCTCATAAACTCGTCTATGACAACAATCCAAAAACTCTTGACGCTCTTAAACATCCGGATAGTGAGGTGAAATATGGCCTGGGAAGGTCATTTGAATGATATTTGTGTTCCATATGTAATTGAAAGGACTACATTATTGATTGGAATAAATATATTCACATTATTATAGGTCATATATGTTTTATTTGAAAAACAAAATGGGTAGCAAAAGTTAGATAATACTCTATTACGCTATTTTTAACCATATACTGTAGAATTATTCATGTGTGTGTAGATACTTGCTGAGCTAAACTACGGTTAATAAAAGCTTATCTCAAAACTTTTGAGACTCATTGATTCGAAAACAAGGAGTCGTATTGAGAAACAATTCAAATTATTGATCCACATCTTGGAAGCTATACGTTGCCATAGTTTCTTTCATATCCGACAGAGGCCAATTTTCCATAAATTCAGTGTGTGACCCTTTTCGAGTAAGTGGTAATAAGTAACAATGGGCTGGAAACGACACATTTTTGGGCTTTCGATTTAAGCTAAAACTTACCTAGACGACTATAACGCCATCTCGAACGCCGTCACCTATCAGACCCTCATTTCGTCCATCGCTGCCTGTGGCACCTGCTGCTGCAAATGTGCGCTTGACGTCATGCTGAGGGTTTGACCAAGATTCTCCTGGCTCTGGTGATGATGTTTCGCTGATTGACCATGGTGGGAGGCTTGCCCTCCTCCAGTCTGTTGTGCAGACGCTTGCAGCAGGGCGGCTTGATCCGGTGGGCTAACTGAGGCAGTGCGAATTGGGGGCCGGGGAGCCCTTATATGATGTATGCCAATGACACTGCCATTTGGCTGCAGCTTATTTTGTTGAGCCTCTAAAATGAAACCACAATCTAATCAATATTCAACCAATGACCCATATATATAAAAACGGGAAGAGGGGCTTTGGGATATTTTAAAACCGGATGAAAATTTGTCAAAATTACGATATTTATCCATTTCTCGGGTTCATCTGTACACTGTGTATGTGTGTGCGGTTTCGAAGCGTTCGGACACAATTCACCAATTTATTGGATTATTCAATTTTGCGCCATTATCATAACCGGATGGGTAACAAAGGACAACGTCATAAATGACGTTATAAATATCTCGCCGATATCATCGTATCCCGTCGAATTCAAGGGATGCATATTCGCACGGCCGTAAAATCTACGTGACGCGCAGGAAGCCGCCTGGAATTGGCCTTTTTCGTAGGGGTGTGCTCGCGCCTCGTGCCATCGAAGGCCCTAATTTCCAGCGATATCATTATGCTAATTGCGTGGTTATGTGGCCTCGTCTCGTGCCACAGACCGGCAGTATTGATTGGGATTTATTTCGTCCGTAAACTGTCGGTTAAGCGTTTGGTTTTTATGTCTTGTCCTGAATTTATGTCCACTAAGAACGGAATGTCTTGGGATAACCGCCGTTTGTTTTTCGGGGCTTACCGAGGAAGCCAATTAGGCGTTGGGTGCCCTAATTTCTATTTTTTTACGTACTGCTCAAGGGATATTTGCACTGGGGCGTTAATTAGTTTAAGCCCCTTTTTTCCAAAAATTATAATAAATCGATTAGATCTTGGGTAATTTAAGCCAACAATTTTTTCATTTTTCTTCCATAGCACAAATTGTCGGCTACAACAAAGAAAGGACATTTCGAAAAATAAAATATCAAATACATGTGGAAATTACTCGAAAAAATTACACCGGACACGGGCAGGACACGAACTTGAGAACTTCGAATTGGCGCATTGATGCTCTAACCAAATGAGCTACTTGTGCCTACCGGTTGCCGATGTCTTCGAGTAATTACGACTTTGATATGATATCTCAAATTAATGGTAAATAATTACCTGATATAATCAATCTTTAAGAAAAATACAAAATTTGGACGGAACAGATTTTTAGATTCATGGCTATTGAAAAATCTCCTAAACCAGCTAGGGTTAAATATTTTGTATGGGAATTTATAATTAGGTAAAACTTTCACTACTATTTTGATATCTTGTACCAAGCTAAGGCTTCCTAAGATTTGGTAAATCACCTAAAATAATTTTGTTGATTTGTCCCAGAATTTGGGAAATTTTTCTTTGATGAATTGAATTGATTTTGCCCAAGTCCTATGGTAAATTTGTCTAAACTAAGTAATAGAAGTTAAAAATAAATACTTGGGCAAAGTGTATAAATGATTGGGGAATTTGCAATCGGGTTCTGTTCACTGAAGTTTAATGTTATAAAAATAAAAATCAGTAGTCCTTGTCGTACACTATATAATATATATATATAAAGTTGAAAATAATTTAATTTCACTTTTATAAATTGATTTGTCAAATTTTTAAGCTAACATAAAGATAATATTTTATTTAGAGATTTATAATATATATTTTTTTGTTATAAATAAATATTATAAAATGGATTTTCTTTTGTTATTTATCTGTCCACTTTTCCACCTTTCAGAAATGACTGGAAATTGGGTAGATCTTAATTTTGATATTGTTTTTTTTTCAAAGGTATGGTATATTTATTTTTGTGATAATTGTTTTTAAATTAAATTAGTTTTTAGTATTTTAAATCACCATAAGTGAAATTTTTAAGAATAGCCTAATTGTAGCAATTTCATTCATAATTTAGGATTTTAATTTTTTTTTTTCCCAGTAGTAGTAGACAAAATGCAGTAAACAGCAAACGGAAAAATTTTAATTCATATTTGAAAATATCAAAGACACATACCATATGTATGTATATTATACATAATTTGGTAATTTAAAACTAAACTTCCTGCATAAGATTGGCCTAATTATTTTAAATGGTTTACTGAAAGTTTTAGTTAGTTTACCTTACTTTCCCACATAAGATTGCTCTAGTGTTTCTAGGGAATTTACCAATATTTTCCCAAGTTACATTTTCTAAACTTTTCCTAATTTTTGTTGGGTAACTTGCTTAAAATCTTAGAAGATACAAAATTGCATTAGCCATAGTGTATTTTCCATTTTATATGTATGTGTTTATTTAAAACAAATTTACATAAATTTTGTGTCAATCAATCAACAGCTTTAAGAAAAAATTAAAACTCGCACAGGTCTAGAAAGATATTTTTAAAGAAGTGCACAATAAAATATTTTAATTTGATGTAAATAAAAAATAATACGGGAAAAGTTTAACTAAATGACGTCGCACTAAGGTTATTTTAACAACAATGATCACATTTTTGTGGCTAGAATATCAAAATGTCTCACATTAGCTATATAGGTGAATAACAGATATACGATATTTCACCTAGACGTAATTTTAGGTGAAAAGAAAGTATTCTTAGCTCACTTAAATAGGATAAGGTGGTTTACCTAAAAGGCTAAAGTAGTGTGGGTTTTTTCATCTAAAAGAAAATCACCTAAACCTAAGGTGATTTATTCTAAATTGGTTTTCTCAGTATCATTTTAAATTTCCACAAACTGGCATAAGCTCGTATTCAAAGACGTGTTTCGTTATTTTGATTATAGTTTTTCTTTGGTATGGGGAGCTTTTCTCTGAGCGTAGATTCTACATAGAAGTACTGATTTAATTTATACTGGTTTTCATTCACCATTCTTCGAAAATTCCTATTGCGGTGCTAATTAGTTAAAGCCATTTCCAAGAATTGCCTGAAGTCAATAGTCCTTGGATAAGACGCTGAAAACGATATTTTTTGCGGGTATGCGGCTTTACCGGAAAGTTTTTGTTGAAGTTGAGCTGAGGGCTCTTAAAATGGATGCAATTAGTCGTTAGAATATCCTTAGAATTGTTAGAAATTCACAAGGATTGTGAGAAAATTTCCATTAACAAGGACTCAGTTGTGTACAAAGCGCAAATCAAGTCGCAAACAAACCAGAAAAAGAGAACGCCAAGGACAAGCTTCAGGTCCGGGAATAGGGATAATTAGCGGTGCTCTCGCTGACTAACTCAAAGTATCATGTTCAGCCCACCGTAGCTTTCAGCGAAGATTGAATTAGCATCCCCCAATTACTCAATCTTCCCTCCGGCTGGGCAGTATCAAAATGCGATTAACGTTAATATTCTGGGCACATTCAAAGAAATACCTCCGCCCTTTGGCCAGCTCCCAGGGAAAGCGGCGGCGATAACGTTAACTCATTACTTATGCTTTTATAGAGGAATTATGCATATTTAATGGCCGTCTATTTATACACCCAGCCATTAAGTCAGGAAGCAGTATAGCCTCTCCTGCGGCTTGTTTGATCTATCAAAAAATAAAATAAAAAAATATGACCATCAAGAGCGCGACGCGATCCCCTTTCTATTCGCCGAGATTCCAATCGCTGCCAGGCGGACGCTCGCTTGGTAGTCATCAAAAATTTATGAAATATTCGAGCTCTTTGAAAAGCAGGACGGTGGTGATATGGTTCGCGCGATAAACGCTCTGCTGGACATTTATATTTGTTGATAACAGCTATTATGGTTAATTAAACTGTCGCCGGTAGCGTGAAGGTCTACGAAGAAAATCCGCTCCCCAGTGATTCTATCTTTTGGATAATGAAAGAGCTTATAAACATTCGGACGTCCGGAGGCGACCGTTTTGATTACACAGCCATCGGAACGATTTTGGTCGGATTGAATTTGAAGCCCTTCCGGTGCTCTTTGATAGAGAGATGGGCGACATAGAATTCAAAAGGTAGTGGAAGTCATAGCCCTATAATATACATAAGGATGGGCAACAAATAATTTTAGAGAAATTTCAAACGAGCCAAAGACATAGCGTGTAATCAATAAGTAATATGGGCGATTTGTATCTGGGGGGTATTTGTCAGTTGCTGTTTTACACAGGTGTTGAAAATATATTTACAATAAGAATAAATTACACCAATCGATTCTTAGGAGTGTCTTGATCAATGATTTTTCCCTTCTCTAAATCGGCACGGCACCATTTAGGTAATACAATATATGTAACGCATATGTATGCAAAATTTTTAACATACTACCATGAACAAAAAGAGGACTTTTGACCATACACTGCCATCTGTTGTCCGATTGTTATATTTTTTAACTAGATTAGTAGAATCTTCATTGACTATAATTTGTAGCGTTATACATTGAGGTCCTGGCATTGCAAAGTTAGACATATAGTATAAATGAGTTGTAGATGGCAGCAGTAGAATTAATTTTATGTTGGATGACCAAAACCTAAACCTAAAAACGAATATAAATTACTATAAACAAGTTACTAGCACTAGCGCGACGAATGTAGAACCTCGAAACTCTATCGTAAGGTCCTGCAGCATTAAACGGTTTATTACACCGTGGACTGAGGACCAGCTTTGCCAACTGTACATTTTTATTTTCGTCAAAATTCCGTCAAAAATCCGTCAAACTTATATTTTATTCCGTCAATTTTAAATTTAGGGTGGCAATTTCCAGATGTCCTCAGTTTATGGTGTAAGATAAGCTGCGTTTTCATTAAAAATCTGATCTGGATGTGGAATTTTGCACTGAATTAAATTTTCTAAACCATTACTTATAGCAACAATTTTAAAATCTCAGTACACTCATCAAATTGTCATAATGTTTTCCATTTGAACTTGAAATTTTTAAGTGGAAAAAATTATTTGATTAATCTTTTATCGCAAAATTTGGCGAAAGTCTAACCAATTTTAAATATAAGATCGGGATTAAAATGGTATGAAAAAACCTGCGAAATATATGAATTGCCAGATGAAGTATTTAATATGGTGGGAACAATGCACAAGTCTGCAACCTAGACCCAGTGGTCTTAAATTAAATTTCAAAAACTCTTTTTTTACATTTAAAAATTGGCCTCTTTTTCAAAGTTTCAATTTAAAAAACGCGTCATTCCTTCAATTTTCAATTTTGTTTGATTGTTCTATTATAGTTCCGGTCATAACTGCGCTCATACTGATTAATAATTTTCTTAGTTTTTAGTTTTCAGATAAACAGAGGAGTCAAAATCTACCATAACACCGAGGTAAAGTTTTTTGATGGGGTCTTAGTTAGCTACATTTTTAACATAACTAAAATTTCTTTTTAATTAAAAAATAAAATTGTGTATGCAGCATGAGTACTATAATATACCTAAAAACTTTCAATATCTTTCTTCATTAATTTAACCTTTAACAAAAATTCTAAGAAAAACTCCAATTTTCGGGCGCTAGACCACCGGGTCACCTTAAACGCTATTGTAAGAACACGAAAAAGATAATATAGATGATTTAAATATCGATTAATTGATAGTGGAACATATTAAGGGGTTAGGGGTACACACACATGTATCAGTGTTATCAAAATTGGGGGAGGAATATATTAAAAGGTACAAGAGCACCAAAAGATCTAGGTAGCAGGACATTTGTTTTCGATAGCCTATGATCTAAATGGCGAGTCATGATAGTAACAGTGGTATTTTTTATTTTCCAGATATTCCTTATTATAAATGCATAAACACCTCCGGTCACTTAAGACATCGCTGTGTGATATTTCAACGTAAATAAATACTCAAAAAATGAATACAAATTGTTTGCTTCTTTCCATTTAATTTTCGGAGAAGCAGAAGCTAGTTGGATAGTCTTCTTGTTGGCAAAATTAAGGAAATTGCTAATTTGCACCAAAAACTTTGCAATTTTAATTTAAGTTTGGTGAAGAAATTTGTGTTTCTCGGGATATTATCCCAAAAGTCCGTCCATCCGTTGCTAGTATTGAAACGGCAGCAAAACAATAAAGCAAAATTGCGCTCCCATCTCGACAATGGAATGCAATTATTTCAAAGGTTATTGTCGCTATTATTCCTGGATGAAAACAGCCAAAGCGTCCAGCAGCTAAAGCCGCAATGGGCAAATTAAAGGAATCTACCCGAAAAACACCACAAAAGGTTCCTCTTTCTGTACGCATTCTGGGCACTTATCCTCCGGGATTTCTCAGAATTCGAATGATTCACCCGAAAGCTGTTCTATAGTTCGTATCTCTAGGCAACGCCTGCAATAATTGTTTAATTTTATTAGAATAGCCTGAGAAAATCACGAAAGTTTCTTCCTCCTCCGTCCTTTATAGTATTTTCCATTTCGATGTCCCGTCCAGTCCTTCTCTACCCGCTACACACTAGCACCATGGATCCAGGGTAGTTTACTTTAATTTTCTGCAAATATAATCAGCGCTAAGCGATTCTTCAAGGATAATGCTTCCGAAGTGAGCGAACAATCTGCAAATTCGTCCTTCTCCCATTGCCTACCGTTTGCCATGGTGCCCAGTGCAAAATCCCTCTGAAGCATCATAGTGGGACTACATGTAGTTGTTTTTTTTTTTATTGTTTGCCGCGTGCTTTGCGGAGCTGGGGGTAAACAGGGAACAGTCAAAATTAATTCAATTTCCTGCAAAATATTTGCGCAACAAATTGGCTCACCGTTAAAATAAAAATGGTCAGAAGTGGGATAGCGAATGAGGAAGAATAAAGCAAATAATATAAAGCAGGAAAAAATGGGAGCTCGCGAGCTAAATAAATTGCAAATTGACGTGAGTGCAGAGGACCAAAACTGCTCCGGATCCCGGACCCGGGATAGTGCAGAGCAACCCTAGGTAGTATGTTCCGGCCTGTATCTATTTATCCTTTTTATCGCGTCAATTTACCATGGCACCCTTTATCGACAGAACTTTGTATTTTATAGAGCATTGATTGGCCCTTATTCGTCAGGACAATCAGATAATTTTTTTTCCCCGGGAACAGGCGACTTTTGTTTTGTGGGCTGAATTTTCCCCTAGGTCTGGAGCCCCCTCGCAATTAATGAAATTTTGGGCTTTTTCAATGCAGCCTAGAAAAGGAGTTGTCTGGTGCGAGTGAGAGAGAGAGAGGGAGATAGAGAAACAGAAAGGGCACTTGCCCTTCCATTGAAACAAAGTGAATTTTGATAAAATTTTATCAATGAAAGGAATTCGACCGGACGGTAATTGTCCTTTGGGCCAACACGTTTTTTTTTGTGCTACTCCCAGGCTATGTCAATCACCAGAGGCAAACGATTGGTTCAGTAATTCCCTTTGTGAGAGGGTGGAAGGAACAATTTGGCGATGGATCACGCTTACGCAGCTGCCCGAGCATTATCTATTTTCACTTCAGACAATTTCTTCTGATGTTGGGAACAAAAGCAATCGTCTGAGATATAAATTTACTAGAAGTCAATATGCCTTTGCCAATGTCTTCGCCAATGCCTTAAGGATGCCGATAAAGGCAGTACTTTGAAATTATGGGGAGTGCTTGAATTTCATGTGCCTCCAAATAAAATTCCTTTTATTGAAAATTTTCTGCAAACATTTTATATAACTTGTTTTTTTTTTTTTTTCATAAATATTGGTTGTGTCTGTGCCAAGCATCACGCAAAATCGACTGGACGGTGTTGCATCCATCTTGATGCCCAGGAAACTTCTTCAGGAACATCCGCACGCCTGGTTGACAGGGAAGAAAATGGATGTTCCTGGATTTATGGATATTTTAATTATAGCTTTTGTCCTGGGCTAATATAATATTTAGGATATTATTTCTTCTGATAAAATATAGGATCTCAAAATGACGGATCCAAGATGGCTATCAACAACTTTATACTTCATGTGAATACCATAAAAATTGGTACTTGAGGGTTTTTGAGGGCACTGATTTCGAATCTTATGAACTTTTCGAGATAGTGAATCCAGAATGACGAACAAAATTTTTAAAATTCGGAGGAATTTAATAAAAATTAGTACAAAAGGCATTTCGGGGCTTCTGATTTGGAATCCATTATAAAAATTTGGAAACTAAAAATAGTGGATCAAATGCTGTCTATTATATTTTTTTCGTTATATACATGAAAAAACGAACGATTTGAAAAAAAAACTTTTTTTTTTAAAAACCCTTGTTTCGATTTTTTACAGCTAAAAATACATTAATATTGCTGACAATATTAATTTTTATCCATAAAATTAGAAAAACAATATTTTTCCCTTTTTTCTCTGTGCCGGGGGAAGGGGGCGACGAAAGAGTACTTTAATAGAGAAAATTCTACGTGTTTTAGAAATATCATTGTTATTTTTAGTGGTGAAAAATCGAAAAAGGATATTTTAAATTTTTATATTTATCGTAAATCCGCTGTAAAAAGGAATATTTAATAAAACACAATTATGAAGATCCGTCCATTTTTAGATTTTTTATGGCCAAGATATCAAGTGAACGTGAAAGTTTATAATTACCTTAGTTTTAAGCAAGATTAGCTGCAGTAAGTGTAAAAAGTAGGAATGCATAAGGGTAATTTCAGGGAAAACGCCTGAGATTTTCGTTCACTTAATTTTTCTTTATGAAACATAAGGATCGATTTCGTCTTCATGCAAGACAATGGCCCTAAACATACCGTTTACAACACAAGGCTATGGTTTTGTTTTTTTAACATCAAAAAATTCATAAAATCTCCCCCACGGTCATAGGATATAAATCTAATAGAGCATTTGTGGCACACATTGGATCAAAGAATTAAGAAGTATTAAATTTTCAAGAGAAATTATCTGAAAAATGCTGGAAAATCAAGCTATATTAATACACAAAACGTAGGTTAACTAACTTTATGTTTTCGAGTTTTATGAAATAAAATAGAAAGTAGGTACCTCTAGAGAAGGTTTTGAAACACCTAAATATGAATTTTAAGCAGCTGTTTAAAAGTGGAATCAATGGACAAATTTACCCACAATACAAAAAAGGATATGAAGTACCTAATTTTATTTTTTGCAATTTTGAAAAATTAAAACGGGTTCCTCTATAGATTCTTTTAAATTTCCAGATATGAATTTTAAACAATATTGACCCATTAGCTTAGAATTGGGATCAATGGATTCCATTTTTGACTGAAAGTGAAAATACAAGAAAGCTTGAATTTCTAAAAAGGATTTTATTCTATAAATTACGATGAGTGGAAAATAAGTTTTCAATAGAAATAATAAATAAATAACGACTATTTCTACCTAAATATATTTCTGGATACTACAAAACTATTGACCAAAAGAGACAGTAAAAACATTGAAAATCCCACATTAATTGATAAATTAATTAATTACCCCCACATTACCGCATGAAGTTAATTATGCAATCAAAACTCAGTTCAAACAGATTCGATAGGAAGTGTCAATAAAATCAGGAGGTATATTTACAGTTATTATTAGAAATAGCTCTAATCAATAAAAATTCCTCACCATAATCATATTTGTTGATAAATAGCCAGTCAACTAAGTAGGACAATATTTTGTTTTGGTAAATTTAAATACAATTAATTATTGTAGTGATGGCGCAAACTACAAAAATCATTAGCAAGACAGTAGTGCGGAAACTACTTTAATTTGCACCTTTCACTGTATTTAATTTAAAGTTTTCGTGTCAATCTTTTCATTTCAAATTGTTTATCCATTCTCTTGCATTGTAACATTCTTGTCTTGAAATCTACCGAATGGATATTCCTAAAACTTTGGCTTTAAGTTTGAAAGGCATCATGACCTTGTCTTTCAGATAAAAGAAGGCTGAAGAAGGGAATATATTTTCTTGAATGAATTTTTGTGTACATTTATGGTAAGCTATGAAAGATAAAACGAGACAATTTTCTTCTATAAGTATGCACATATATGTACAAGGATCTGAAATTCATTTACACATCTTTGGCATAAAGTCTAGAGGGCAATAAAATATGTGAAATAAAATAAACGATAGCAGAATACAAACCAAAAAGAGGACCAAAGGACACCAGCTTTGCTTCAGGGTAGAATTTTTATCCTCCAGACGATAATTTTGTTTTGCTGAGAGGATTCCTTTGATATTTCCTAGGATAGTTTTTTTAACGGTCGCTCTTGTCTTTCTCATCAACATCATCACATAACGAAAGGTCTTCATTTTTCAAAATTGGTGTAAAATTAAAAATCCTAAAAAACAAAAATAATTAGAATTTCATTCAGATCTATTTAAAGTAAAAGTAAACACAAATCTTAACAAAATTTGGAGTCCATATCTGTACTATAGAAAATTGGCAAAGAAAAAAGACAAGCAGACAGAAGACTAGACACACAAATAGACAGGTAAATAGAAATAAAAACTAGACAGACGTACAGTCTTTATACGTAACACCGTGCGCTGCCTCGTGCGGCTAGCCATATAAAAGTTGATTGCAATATTTGCAAAAAAAATTCATAGATATACGTTCGTGTTACTTTTTAATTGATTAAAAGACTGAGCGAAAAAGCTTGATATTTATAATAAAAAGTTGTTCCAATTAAGCAAATTTTACAAAGAAAAACAGCCAGGGAAATTTGCTTGAATTAAGTGAAATAATAGTTGAATTATTAAAACTTAAAATTCTTAATTAAAGTAAATTTGGCAATTATTTACTTTAGGGTTCACCGTCCCGATGAGCTTGAGCTTAGAATATGTCGTGTAGGTCACTGACCCGAGTCAAGTTAAGAGAGTTGGGGGTGTGTTGTGACGTTGGGAGTGGAATTGCAATAGAAAAAGAAATTCGTACAAATTAAATATAATCAACTGAGAGCGCATTCAAGGAGGGTGGGGGAGTGAGAGTGGGGGGTGGGGTGGTGCGTATGATGCTGTCAATAGTGTGTGCCACATAAACTATAGTGCTTTTTCTACTTTGGAGCCATTTCTTTTCAAGTAAGGACATTTTGCAAATTTCTTAGGGTCTGTCGAATCTAAGCCTTCTTGTTATGACAGTTCATGATGTGACACCGAGTTAAACTCCACTTGGTTAGCTTCATGAGCGAGTCAAGGTTTGAGTTGATTTGTTAAGGTATTTTGAGTGCAGTGCCTTAAAATGAAGCAAGTTGGCGTCGGCAAAATTGCACATTTCATTGTCAGGACAACTTCAAGTATATTATATTTATGAACTGTCACTTATGACAGCTTTTGATATAAGCTGCGTTTTTTTTTTAATAATCAATATAGATCTTCCCATACAAAGTGAAAATCAAGATTTTTATCTGGATCTCTATCGAGATTAGAGGAAATTATAGACATTTCCCATGTTTTAGAATGTTACGAACTTCACAGCTAATGAACTTTAATTTAGTATATATACTCTTGTTCCAACAGTAACATTATAATATTTTTCTTGCGATAAAGATAGAGTGAAATGTACACCATTCTTGTATAAACGTTTTATATATTTTAAATTTCCTGGACTATAAAATTGTACATTGAGAATATTTTTCGTGTTTTTACATAATACTATGCATTCGAAATAAGGATTAGTTGAGGATCAGTAGGATAATTATGTATCTGTGTATTGACTAATTTTTTAGTCGATGAAGCGAGTCGAATAAAATTCCTCTTCGCGTCATGTATTAAAATTATTTCGTTCACAGTGAAAGTGCTGCCATAAATCCAATGTATAAGAATCGGACTATTGAACCAGCTGTCACTTATCAAAATGCTTATCGTAAGAACACATTTTATTCAAAGGTATTTTTAAAAGGGGGCAAAATATTGTTTATGAGTGGTAGCAGCAGCTAAGCAGACGAGAGCTCGTAAAAATTCTACGAGTGTAAAGGTGGCGTTTAAAAAGTTTTCCACTAAAATTAAAGGAGGCAGAGTTAGGAACATGATTACTTTTGCGTGATATGTATGAATTTATAATGTGTCTACAATTTCAACTTTTTAATAGCCAGACCTCTGGAATTTAACTCTGATGTTATATCTTCCCGCAATTTAATAGAATGGCTCCTGGCATTTGCATATTTTAGCATACATTTTGTTAAATTGTTGTGTTTCTCCATAAAATTGGTTACGTACCCTTTTTATTTTATAAATGCTATCTCTTTTTTTTTTACATTACTAGCACGATTTTCTGAACTGCTATCATAACATTAATTTTGACATGCTCATAGATCATACTTTATATGAGTATTTTACTATTTTATTAGTTTTCATTTATATCTTTTTAAAATTGTTCTTCCAGGAGCGAAACTTAGGGGGTATTCTGATTACATGATCCGAAAAATCGATGATTTTTAGGAAATTCTTTTACGGTGAATGTTTTTTTTTTTAAGATATACATATGTGCTGATATTTAAAGAAGATTTTAACAAATTATTATTTTCGGAGATATTAGGTCGTAAAAACGACCTTCCGTACTTGGAGGGGGTCCATTTTCGACGAGATTACAACTCTTTTATAAATATATATACGTACATAAATAATAAAATATAATCAGTAGGAGAAAAATGGTGATATGTTAAGAAAAAAATGTTTTGTTTAGATGGATAATAAAATTATTTTAATAATTCCAGTACCGGCGATAGAGGGCGGGATAACAAAGAGAATAAGCATTCATCCATTAAAATCGGATAATTGGTTTTTGTGTTCTGACGTGAAAACAACTTTTAAAGTTTCAAGTACGATTTTTGAACGAATCAAAATAAATATTTGCAACTTGCTGTTAATCAGCAATTTCAGGGCCATATAATAATCCTTCCTAATGCTTGAGGTCTCTTGTTGACCCGCGTTATTCATTCTTTTTGAAACTCTTGTCTCTTTCTTGTGTCTCCGGGAAGATCGACAGTCGACGTTTTCGCCTATATATATAAATCCTCATAACTTTTCGTATTTTCACGATTTTTGTAAAATTTTGACGGAAAAAATAAAATGAACACCAAATTTCGATTTTTTGAAATTTTTTAATGAGAATACTCCTTTAAACCATTCGTACAAAAATCAGTTGCAACAACTGTTGATATTTTGGACGATTCGTCTTATATGACATCATTTCCAAACATTTTTGGATGTTTCGAATTGCATGACTAACACTTAGTCCAACAGTAATGATAATATTTTTATATTTAGAAATTCCTTGTTTGTTTTCGTGAAGAAATTAAAACTTCAAAAAAAAATGTTTGAAATCTGTTGGCAGGAAAACCCTTTTATGGGTACTCTCATTAAATGGTTTTAAAAAAATTTATTTTCCATATTTTCATTGTATATTGTTTCAAGAATATTGTGTAACAATTTCAAATCGAAATCCTCAATAGTTTAGATACTTCAAGTCGGTGAAATAGGCTGAACAAAGGATTTATTCATTATAAAATATAAATTTAAAAGCGTTTTCCTCGAAACAATTTTTTTTCTCATGGGCACCACGATGAAAAGTTCAATTTTTAAGATAATATATTAAATAAATAAATAAAATTTGATGCATTCTACCTACTTGTCATTGAAGTCGCTTTGGCCTTATCCGTAATTATAAATTTTGGTTCAGTCAATGTTTTTTATAAGAAGTGTTATGGGCGAAAAAATACCATTCTTTTTAATTTTAGCTTTAAATTTGTGTGAAAAATTGAAAAATGGATTTTTCTGCTTTTATAGTGGGTACGGCGAAAGCTATATTCAGATACAGGATGTTTCCTATGTGGTGGTCCAAAACAGGGGGCGATAGAACTCGCCTAGACAAAAAAAGAAATTGTATGAAAGGGGCGAGGGTAATGTCAACCGAGTCCTGAGTTACAGGGTTTAATAGTCACCCTAATCACCTACAATTTTTGGTGAAGTACACCTTCATATTTTGTTAATATATTTTTTCTTAATTATCACAGTAACATCAGCCAAACCGGTTAAACATTACGAACGAAATATCCCATTCAAAACAAAAGAGAAAATTTATCTAGCTGCTATCACTATATGGTAAAAAATTTAAAATTTCGTCTTTAACCCTTAACTGGTATCGTAAATTTGACATACGTAACTGGTATCGTGGGGGCCGCGCTGCCCCCATACTACGTTTGCTTCTAGCAAGCAAATTTTAAATACATATGTACTTGAATAAATGCTCATAAATAATAAATAATAGGCTCGTTTTATGTAATCAATTAGTTTTTATTTATATAAATCTTCTTACTTAAATATTACAAGAGATCACAAAATAGTAGCAAATTGGTGAAACAAAGAAAACGTCATGCGTGGGGGCCGCGCGGCCCCCACCATACCAGTTAAGGGTTAGTATTAACAAAATTTCGGTTTTTTACAATGAAAATTTTATTTTTAATTAATTCACTATTTTACTATATTTCGAGCAAGATATGACTCGTCCATGTAAATTGTAATAAAGTTATAACAAAATATCTCATAGTGTTTACGCTTTTAGTTGCTGTTTTTGTTTGATTTTGTTTAAAAATACAAGTAAGAACTGCTGCAATTATTTCACTTATAAAATGTTATGTTATAAAAGGGGTTAAACAAACAAATGAATAGACATTTTTGAAAAAAGCAATCGATATAAGTAGACTATTTTTAAGGGAAAGCCATCAGCCAACTCGTACCCGTACATAATATCGGCATAATCTTCGAATATAAAATTAGCCATATTTTATCACTTTCCTTTAAAATTTTAGATAATCCTGTTACGAGTTCTGATGACGCCCGTCTGACACCATTTTAAAACTCCTGAAGATCGTTGCAGTCTTCCATTAAATAATAATAATAATTTTGGGATTGTATAACACTCTTTGTATACTACAAAAATGTATAAACAAAGCTTCAAAAGTGTTTTACGATATGTCGTATAGTTTGTATCAAAAAAATTCAAACAAATAATGTTCTTTTTAAGCATTTCGAAATGGGTTTACCCTTAAGTGCGGCCCCATTTTTAAATTTATGGAAATGTTTGGTGCTCGGCGAAAAGTTCAGTTGTTACTTTGAGCAGTCAATTGATTCGAAAAAATTCCCAGACACTTGCAGTTTGTTTAAACTTTTGCCTCTCGTCTGGCGACCGACCAAATAGTTCACAAAATGTCGCAACGCAGGACTTCCGCAGAAAGTGTTGCAGAGTTGCAGCCTTTCTTTACAACCTCAACGGTGGGCGGGGAACAGCGTGCAGAGTCGTCCACTCCCACCGGCCGGACGGGGCGGGGTTGGAGGGTGCTCTGCGTCATCAAGCCCTTGTTGAATGTGTCTCTTCCCGGATCTCAGCAGCAGACAAATGTTTTGTCCCGGTCGCTGGCAGCTCCTTCCTGTCAACCCCGTCCAGTTTTGAAAGGCCCCTCTGTCACTGTCAGTCCCCCGGAGCAGTGAGCTCATGTTACAGCGACCGGCGAAAGTCCAGTGCTGGTCGGCTGCTCCTCTGAATGGAAACAATTGCGTCTTCCCTGTCAATCTGGATAAGGACCCATCTCCATTCAGGGAAACAGGGGCATTTTTACATTCCTACGCCAGACATTTCAACTTCCCGTTCCCTCCGTGCTGCCCACTCTGCCTTCCCGTGGAAACGATATTACAGCATATAAACGCATTACAAAAACGTTTTCATCCAGAACCCGATGATACGCTCCTCGGTGTTGCCCGGGAACCCAGAAACCAGGACCCAGAACCCGGTGATCTCTGGAGAGCACTCGGGCACAGTGTTACTGCTTTCCCACTTTTTCTGGTAGCTGTCTGGACCGTTGGAGGAGGGTGATATTTTGTAGCTCAATGGATGCACAGAATGTTCGTTTTTATTGATTTTTGCAAAAATAAATGGGACTCCTGCGGGCGGACGTTGGAAGTGTACTCCAGAGCAATCGAATATCATATATAATAGTTCGCTCTCTTGCTTCTGGACCAGTTTCAGTTATTAATCTGACCGGGAAATACATAGTTAATAAAAGGAGCAGACGGAACATCTGGAGCAAGGGAAGGGATGTAAAACTACAGCATTTCAGTCAGCGGGAATTTGTTTGCCTTTTCCGAGTGACGGGTATATTTGTCTTAATTAAAATGGCATTTCAGTACAGCATGCAACGCATAGGTACAAGAAATAAAAATATATAACTTTGTTCAAGCCACGCATGGGGAAGCTAACAAAAACAGGCAAAAGGGTCAGAGTGTTCTAGCAGACTTTGAAGCGTTTTTACCTTTCACGAATGGGCTCTACGACACTCAATTAAAATGTTGGCTATTCAACAAAATTACCCAATTAGTGCTGCTGGGGATAATTAGAACTAAATTAGAAGTCGCATCTTTCCAAAAGAAGTTTTAGCTCTATGCAATTTTTGAAATTTTAACTTTTCCTAATCTTTTTTGATCACATTTCAAAAACTCTTTTCTTTAGACTCTGGCTTTAAATCAGCACTTTAATAGGGGCAACCCAGACATTTATCCGGCTTTAGATCAAAAAGGTAGATACATTTTTTGAAAATAATCTGTATTAACAGAGGCATTGCAGTAGTTGGTACTGAACAATGATTGAAGTGGACATAAGAAGGTAATTTAAAGTTACAATATAATAAAATATTTTTTCATGATTGCGAGATTTAGTAAAAAACTTCTTTGACGAAAGTTGTCGTCTAATTCTTAATTTTTATTAGATTAGCAAAAACAGGATTCCAACTCCTAAAACGCTAAATCTTTAAACCGGTGATTGATCTGTATTATTGTTTTCATTTGATATTGATCAATATAAGAACTGGACTGTTAAACCACGTTTGAAAAACGAGACGAGATTTTTAGCACAGGCTTAGTCCTTGTGATGCAGATCATGCTATTAAAAATGCCTGAAAACGTTGCATAATTATGTTTAAAGAGAAGCAAATAAAACATAATTAAACTGTCACGAACCGATTTCCTTTATATCATAATTAGTTTTAAGTTTGTTTTTACTAAAATGTCCTGCACGGCAATGCACAACAGAGTTAAATATAAAAGTTATTGTTTCTGCCTTTGTATTTCTCGTATACACCAGTATAAAGTTGCAACACAAAATGCCAAAGCCATTTGTTGGCCATTGTAAAACTATTTTACCAGCTGATGGCTACGGAAAATAATTTGAGATATCTGGTGGTGAAAGTTGGTGAGCAATTTGTAACCACTGTATGAGTGAAAAAAGCCTAAAGGCCTAAAAGAGCCTAACAACGAGTAAATACTTTGTAATCCTGATTAAAATTATAAACGATTTTCAAAAAGGCTTCAACAGGTAAATTCAATTATATTACAATTACAATTCCAATCCCCTGGGCTTGTAATTTGTAATTGATATGTGAAAAACTTTTCAATTTCATTATGGGGAATTGTAATTATTAATTGATAATGATCAACTACTTAGTAATGGATTTGAATTATTCGTCAATTCCATTCCAAATAATTGTACTCGTAACTTCGTTTTTCTCCATTCTAAAAAGGAATTTAGAAAGTATTTGGAAAAAAGGAATTTTTGTCAAAGTGTAATCAATTACTATTTGGGGACTTAAATTCTAATTTCTAAGAATTCGTTCTCAAAAAGTACTCTAATTCTTTATTTTTCTCACTTCACACAAATTTTTTTATAAGAACATGACCTGATCAATCATAGTCAATAACCACGATACGAACCAGAGCCACGACAATACAAAATTCATGTCAAACACAGTCTTTGGTAGATCATTCTATCTAGTAGTACTTAATATTTATTTAGTTGCTTTTTCCGAAGGTATTTATTAAATGTAATAATTTGTGTTGTAGTAAAAGCAAGAAGACGTAGATTTGATCTGATTTTCGAAGTTAATATTTATATGTCTGTGCTACTGATCTAGAACGAGGAATGAGAGACCCGAATGAAAAAAAATATTACCTCCTAAATTTTAGGGGATATCGGAAAAAAACATTGATTGGGAGACTCCATAGCATCGATTGACATATGTTGGAAGACATTTTTACGAACCACCCTGTACATAACATTTCAGCTAGGAAAAAACGTCTTTATTAAATTATTGCACTTAAGTTCAATAGTTTCAAAATCATAGTGGTTTATGAAAGTGCATAATTTTGATTCCTCTGTGCTCGGAGGGATTTTTTAATTAATTAAAAAGTTATATTTAAATGACTCTTTAAGACGGGAAAAGGTCCTCAAAATGGCAACTGGATTGCACCTAGTGCCGAGCATTTCCATAAATTTGAAACGAGGATTTAAAAACGAACCGTGCGCTGCTGGCGCAATTCCACGAGTCATTTTCTTTTCACGATTGAATTTGGTCATTTCATCGTAGTTTTTTCTTCTTCTCAATTTAGCACTTTAGCAGGACCCGGCGTTCCCCGGGTCCTGTCGAACCAGAAGAGTTCGGTGTCAGAAGGAGCAGCGCCGAAATTGAAAATTCAATCACACCGGTAGTGTCTGAAGGACGGGCTCCATTCCGTTTCATCCTAACGGGGCAGGAAATGGGTCAGTTAAAAATTCCGTTTGAGCGCCTCCACCCAGCTCCAGAGAAGACCCACTTACTGCCGAATGCTCCGCACTGACCCTGCTGGGGTCCGTGTGCGGTGCGGGCATGCATAAAGCGGTTCGGGGGCGAAATAATAGAATTCCATTGAACAAGTACACAATCCCAATCGCTACGGAGCGCCCGGACTCTTTGTAATCGAGCTCCGGAGGTCTCCTGCATAATGAAAAGATTACCAGGGAACGAAATGGGGAAGAACCGGAAAAAGGACACCAGTCCCGGCGGGCGGCAGCACCGGCGACCTGGTGAGATAACCGCCCCGGCGAAAGCAATTAAACGAAGAAAAGATTTCTCTGCTCGACAGCCGGTCCTGGCCTTTTTGCGCTAGTCCTGGCGTAGTCGAAGCCCCATCACAGCGTCCTTCTCCCCGATCGGCTCTGGGATTCCTAGGGATTTTTCCCTTATTGTTTCAGTGCGATGATTTTGCAAAAACTCGCGTTTGCAGCACCGTCAGAGCTGTGCAGTTTCTGAAATCTTTATGGGAATTTCTCGCCCAGGACCCATAAATTTACACAGAATATTTTCTTTATGGTCCCTACATCTGAAGCGGATTGCCAGTCCAAGTATTATATTTTACCAGGACCCTCTACTTACCGCTAAATTAATAGGTAAGTAGAGGGTTCTCTACTATGTATGTTTTATTATGTAATACTGATTTTCGTAAAAGTTTCAGATAAGAGCATTTGCAATGCAAAAAATGAACACCACTACATTCTAGTAAACAATTTTAAAAGTTTTCTAATATAGTTGAAACATATTATACTAATTAAATTTTAAATGAATTTTCCCTATTTCTTAAAACTATAATTCTGAAATTCTTTAAAATTTTTGTGAATCATTAAAACATATACATCGATTCTATGATGTGTCCTGATGAACATTTGTGAGAACAACCCTCTATTCTACTCTAAGATCAACCCTTAAAACTGCGATTGAACATTTTGTGTTATTGAATTGAGGTGCGGTTGCATAAATCGTTATAACTTTTTTCGAGGATGTTGCAGGATAATAAAGAAGAGTGTGTTAGAAAATATGTACTTTTCAGATTCCAATGATATCTTACATGTGATAATCACGATAAATGACAGAGATAGTGCCGTTTACATTTGAAATTAATGATTTTAGTTTTAACCCGCTATGCTGATAATGTTGTTCTCCAATGATAGAATTTTTCTTTTGAAAATGATGAGCTTTTTGTAATTCCCTGTGTAGCCACCTACTTACATTAGGTAACCCTTAGCGGTCACACGGGGTAACTAGTTACCCCAGGCTCTGAAAAAGTGAAATTAGAGGTCCAAAACCATTGAAATTGATACAAGTAACGACATCTGCCGGTAGCAGACAAGTGTGAGATGTGACTCCATTACATAGGAAGTCGAAAAAACGCGTAGCAGCGCTTTGAGCGTTCGTTTTCTCGGCGTGGGGTAACTAGTTACCCCAGTATGGCCGCAACCGTTGCTCGGCACAGATCTTTTTTTTTTCAAATCGACTTGTTTGTGGTGTCAGTAGACAAAATAAAGGTAAGTTTTTGAAATTTTAGTAAAAAAAAATGTTTGTTCAATGCTAGTTGTTCTGGAATCTTGTCAGTTCATGTGAAATAATTCAGTTTCATTATTATAATGTACTTTTTATTGAATAAATCTAGTGTACGTTCATTGTAGGATAACACGTGGGTTCTAGATTATGAAAATACGATGTATAAACTTAGTTTCATATATATAAACAATTTTTATGTCTCAAATGCTCATAAATAAAAAAATTGACAAAATACTTTTCAAACAATTTTTTGACTACAAAATTTACGCGTCTACATGTGAGAAGTGAAACAGAATTTTTTTCGTTTGATTACTGCGTGTTGGCTTTTTTATCATGACTGAAGAACTTCGGTTCCCTTTGTGCATGATATGTGCTGGTCAATAAAATACGATTCAAAGTAAATTATTTTTGTTAAAATATCAAAAAAATAATAATTGTTTACTTTTCTGTACATAAATATACAGGGTGTTCAGAGGTGGGTGGTCAATACTGAAAGGGGTGAAAGGTCAGACCGAGACAAGCAAAAAATCGTATGGGTGGGGGGGGGGGCATCTCGCACCGTTTGGCAGTTACAGGGTGATTCGTAAATCAGGATTTTGCCTTATATGGGAACCGCTCTTGTATTTTTATCTTTTTTTCTACGCATCGCAGTGGCCCCAAACTGATTTAAAAAAATCACTATTTGGAAGCCCTTTCCAAAAAAGTTTACACCACCCCCCTATCCCCAACCCCTTGGCCACAATCCCCCCTGGAAGTTGAAAAAATTAACTTTTATTTCACGATTTTTCTCCTTTCGCCCCACTTTTCTCCGAAATTCATGTTATTAACATACCTACTTTTTATTTTTTTTAAGTTGCCTATCTAATTAGCTTACCAAAAAGGTGCAACATGCCCAGGTAGGAAAAGGATACGAAAATTTATTTACAAAAATCCTTTTACAGAATATCATGATAATTCGAATTTTTAGGAAATTATACTTAAGTTTACTAAAAAATACATTTTGTTCGCTTAAAAACTAATTACAATTAAAACGTATGTCCTTTAAAAGCTGTTCAAAATGTTCTCCGCTAGTTTCGATTCATGCAAGTAGCCTTCGTTTTATTTCACGTTTGAGGTCTATGGTAGCCAGTCTCTCCCGTATTTTCGTGGCTGCAGTCCCAATCCTGGTAACTAATTCTTCCCTGGTGTTGATTGGTCTTGAGTAAACTTCATCTTTCATCATTCCCCATAAGAAAAAGTCCAGTGGGGTAAGGTCCGGTGACCTAGCAGGCCAAAGAATCGGTCCACCTCGTCCAATCCAGCGCTCTGAGTAATGTTCATTCAACCTTGCCCTAACAATGTTCCCAGTATGCGCAGGTGCTCCGTCGAGCTGTAAATAAATTGCGCTTCTGGTGGCCAGGGGGATGTCCTCCAACAGATCCGGAAGGGTATTCTCCAAAAAGTCCGAGTATAGCTGAGTATTCAGCACTTGGGGCAAGATGAAGGGTTTATCAACTGGTTGCCGATGATGCCAGCCCAGACATTGACACTAAATCTTTGCTGGAAGGACCGACACCTTGTCCTATGTGGGTTCACATCTGACCAGGTGTGGAGGTTGTGCAAGTTTGTGATGCCATCCCGGGTGAATTGCGATTCATCCGTCCACAGAATTCGGTCTAGAAACCTTCTGTTTTCGATGTCAGACTCGAACAGCCAAGTGCAAATTGCAATCGTCTTTCGGAATCTCCTTCCTGTAGTCCTTGGACCGGGATATGGTGGTATGGATGTAGTCCCTCTCGGTTCACAACGGTCCAAACTCTCCCTGAAGACAATCCTGACCTTCGTGCGACCTGCCTGATGCTTATTACAGGGCTGTTCCTGACGATGTTGAGGATTTGTTGGTCAGGGTCCGCTGAATCGGCCGATTTTCCTGCTCGCGTTTCTGCTCTGGGGGTGGTTACACTTCCGGTTTCTTTTAACCTTCTGAAAGTCCTTGAAAATACCTTTCTTTTGGGTACATGCCGATTCGGGAATCTCCTTTGGTATTCTCGTACGGCCTTACTATCACTTCCTTCTACTAAACCGTACACGTAAATTATATCGGCATACTCGTCAACACTGAATTCTGCCATTTTATCTTAATTTTTTCTATTAAACACCCGGTTTTATCGATTGCTTCTTCAACTGTGGTCAATGTCCTTTCAAACTTACCCATTTTTATACCATAATTCATAGGAGGTATTAGAAACGGAGCGTCAGGATACTTAAGAGTCAATGCTGGATATAATAAACTTATAACGCTATTTAACGAGATTACATTTATTATTTTATTACTGTTTTGCTGAAATAATAAAAATGTACTACCTCTGTTTCCTAAACAAACATTTCCGAACTTGAATCATAAAAATTGTTTACTTAACGACTTTTTCCATTATAGTGCAATAAAGTAATTAGGTACCTGTGAGGATGTTTTAATTTCAGGACTTTTGCAACCCTTTTCTACCTGGGCATGTTGCACCTTTTTGGTAAGGTAATTAGATAGGCAACTTAAAAAAAATAAAAAGTAGGTATGTTAATAACATGAATTTCGGAGAAAAGTGGGGCGAAAGGAGAAAAATCGTGAAATAAAAGTTAATTTTTTCAACTTCCAGGGGGGATTGTGGCCAAGGGGTTGGGGATAGGGGGGTGGTGTAAACTTTTTTGGAAATGGCTTCCAAATAGTGATTTTTTGAAATCAGTTTGGAGCCGCTGCGATGCGTAGAAAAAAAGATAAAAATACAAGAGCGGTTCCCATATAAGGCAAAATCCTGATTTACGAATCGCCCTGTAACTGCCAAACGGTGCGAGATGCCCCCCCCCCACCCATACGATTTTTTGCTTGTCTCGGTCTGACCTTTCACCCCTTTCAGTATTGACCACCCACCTCTGAACACCCTGTATATTTAGTAACTAATAAAACACAAAAAAAGCAAATTTAATGATTTGTAATTTTTTTCATTTTTCCCTCCAGTAATTTTGCAAATAAATATATTTTGGAATAATCGGCGGCTACTGTTATGTTTTTATGGTAGTGGTATATGTGGTGCGTACAATCCTAACATCTTAGCCCTTAATATTGAAAAATGGCGGTGTAATGAATTTTTTTCTTAAAACAATCGGTTAGAAGTCTTAAAACACCCATATGTCTAACTAACTAAGTTTTTTAGCGTGGGATAATGAGTAACCCCATGTGGCAGCTATATGGCCTGGCTGAGGTGTGGCCGCTAAGGGTTAAAGATAGAAATTCCAACTTTGGTGTTATTGTAATTAGTAATACAAAATTGTTAATATCTTTTGAAGAATTTTAGGGGTCGTTAATATATTTTTTAACCAATTAACTGTGATTGACGAGTATACTCGTCATGCGTATAAATCAGTGACAATTGGCTATTTAAATTGCAATTTTTGAGAAAAACAAAACGTATTCTCAAATTTAAAGATGTTTAAAATATTTTGAGGCTATGCCGGAATAAAACAAACAAGTAGAAAATATAAACAGTTTGAGATGATCTCATGCGTCCCGGTATGCACTGGTTGAAAAAATTTACTAGTTCGCATAATGAATTTATTTATGTGCGATGATAACGTTTTTTAGATGTTAACCAAAAAATATGAAACTACAAGAACTCTTGTCAGTCTGAAAATAATTTAGATTTTATAAAAGAATTGGAAGCTGTCGGGCAGAGAAAGGGGCTAATTGCATGAATGTCAACAAAAAACCATTCCAAATACAAAGCACATAAACTGAGAGGCACAACATTTTCTTGGAAATTGTCTCCCTCGGTTTAGTGTTCCAAGAATTCAATCAATTTGTTTACCAAAAATAAGCAAACGATACTGACTATCCCACGATTCATTCAAAAATTCATAGAATTATCACGATCTGAGGACAGGTTTTTGTGCATGGCCTTATCTTACCAGCGCAACTTATTCTGTGATTGACGAATATACTCGTCATGGCTCGATGAGGGCACCACAGTTAACTGGTTAAAGGGGTTTTGTAGAGCTCATCTTTTAGAATTATCAACATTTTCCACTTGTTGGTGGAGAATTTATTTTGCCCACAATTTTCATTAATTTCAATTGTAAGCACCACGATCTATGTCTATTATCAACACAGCATTCTAACATTTTAAATTCAAAATACAAATTAAAATTATATTCCGAGAAATTTAAAAAAAAAAAATAGAGCTGTTTCTTGTGAACATTTATTCTAGTTCTGCATTTAATTTTCATTCTCCGTGGACTCCAAAGAGATCGGTTCGGTTCTGTCTATGCTTTTTTTTTCTATTAAAAGAAAAATGGGCATCAACTTTAAAGAAGTGACTAATTTTTTAGATTAAAATTCTTTTAATTGGACATTGTTGTCTATTCGCTCTAAGTAATACAGTGCTACTCCGAATAAAATTGAAAAGAAGAGAAGAACATTTTGTGGAGTTTATACCATAATTAATCTTTTGATTATGGGTGGGAAGATTGTAGATTTTGCAAAATAAAACTTATTAAGTAAATTTTGTCTTACAAGGGGGTATCAAGGTTGTGATTTCGTCCAGCTTTATATATTTTTTAGGCGAGAGCTTCCTCAATGCATACCTGAAGCGGAAAAATGCCATTCGTTTTTATTATCGAGAAAAATAGATTTAAAATTTTTAATAGTTTATATCAGTAATATCTTCTTGTTTGTATTTTCATTTTTGAATAAAGACTGATATTATTGGAAAATTATCGTAATTTGCTTATGATTTTTTACAATTAGTTATATTTTTTGATAAATTTATTTAAAACAAAAAAAAAAAAAAAAAATAAAGAAAAATAAAACTTTAAATCAAAATATCTCATTCAATATCTAATTTCAACTAATATCTAATGGACAAGCGAAAATCAGATGTCTTCCAAAAGAACGCTTCCACAGTTCCACCCAAGCTATGTTGATATTCAGCGACAATTTGGAGGTGGAAAATTTCTTATTTGGGTTGGAGTTCCCTGGAAGACGGTCACAGAACTGGAAATTATCACAGGACCTATAAGTGGGGGCAGCTATGTGAACATCCTCGAGTGAAAATAATTCCTATTTTTGGAATGGGATATGCCATTGAAAGGTACACCTTTTCAGCAAGACAATGCTTGTCCTCAGATTGCTTCATCTACTTTAAACTGGCTGACGAGAAGGCATATTCCCCTTTTAGAGTGGCCTGTCTATTATAGTCTAGACTTTAATATTATTGAGAAAGTCTCGGGTGTCTTGAAAATTTGAAAAAATGTCTAAAAGAATTTCACAATCAGTACAATAACTTCAATCCATGTTTGAAGAAGTGTGGCAAAATTTATTCCCCCATTTTTTAAAGCATTTATTTGAATTTTTGCCCAGTAGGATTAGATCCTGTATCCTGTCACATGATTTAGATCTTGCAATTATGCACAGTAGTTAGTTGATTACAAGAATTAATTATATTTCTTCATGTGATTTGTTTTGAAAATGAAAAGAAGGTCCTTCGCCGTTTCATTCCTAATGCTATTTTTTAAATTACTAGAATAGCATTTGGCTTAAAAGATCCAAAAATTCAAGTAAGACTAGTACTTAAGGCTGATTCTACCATTCGGTGTAGCACTGTATAACGAGAAGGAGGTAGCCTTTACCCATACACTTTAAGGTACATGACATTATAATGAATTTAGTTAGTTGCGGAGAATAAGAAGCAATAAAGTTTAGGTATTTGACAGCCTCCCCTACTTTGTGAGAGGATTACAGCACTGACAGCCTTGCAGTTTTCAAAATTTCTATGGGAGATCTATCCACCATATAAGAACTGCTGCATTCGCGCATACTCCTTGTGACTCCATGCCGACATATGCGGAGATGTCGTTTAATAAAGTTCACCCCTTGGTTAGCTCGAATGTGAGATTGTATGTGATTTTTTTTCACGAAAAAAAAAAATGAATTCCATCTCTCAGGACTTCCAGGGACGGGCAACCACGCGAAAAAATGGAACAACAACATTGGACAGGCAGACAACTCTGCTCCGAAGGGCAATAAAGCAATTTCTTGAAAAATTTCCCCAATATTTGACTTTTTATCAAAAAGTAAATTCCCTCTTCCACCTCCCACCCCTACTCGGGGCTAAAGTTAAAATTTCGTAGGGGAGATCAAAGCGCATAGGTTCCCTCGAGCGATATTTTTGCCACATGCCTGCATTGTCTAGAAAAATGTTCTGGAGATGACAGACGAAGGGATGGCCCTGCCGGGCGGGGGTGGACGCGCTCAGGCGAGCATGTTGGTGAGGTGGGGCTAGGGGCTTAGGCAGACTTTTAGGCAATGTCACATCGCAGCAGCCAACCAGGTAAAATATGTCGGGCCTCAAAAGAAGCCAGAAAATTATGCTCGGCTTCAAAGCGAAACGCAATGAGTTGAACTAATTTGAAAATGGGTCCCCGTCGTATGTGAGCTTCCCGCGGTTGTATGCAGAGGGGGTACTTATCGCCTGTTAGATCTCGAGATCTAATAACAGACCTCGGTCTGGCGCCTGCAGACACTCTTTGTATCTTTCGACCGTGGCGAATTACTTTAGCGATTATAACGCCTAAAGGTGCGGTTTGGATGATTGAAACCATTCGGAAAATTGCTTACAAAAATTTATGAGAGCAAATTTTAAGACAGTCGGAACTTTGGTGCACTCTAACTATTTTAGGAGAAGTAAAAGGCTACTCCAAGTGGTCACTACATCAGTTATCTCAATTAATGATGGAACATAAAGGGGCTGTGAAGGGCTTTTCATTCTTTAATTTTATTTTTTTGCGATTAGGTATTTCAAAGTTGAAATTTCCCTTGGAAAACATGAAAACAGCCCTCGGGCACGAGCTGTTTCTTGACAGTTTCCTTGGATACTAGCAACAACCTCTCAACGTCAGCGAGATATGTTGTCGGGTACACAACTTTAATTTTTGAGGAAAATTCAAG
Source organism: Dysmachus trigonus (assembly GCA_949715965.1). Classification (NCBI taxonomy): domain Eukaryota; kingdom Metazoa; phylum Arthropoda; class Insecta; order Diptera; family Asilidae; genus Dysmachus; species Dysmachus trigonus. Next base: position 20,792,550 of record OX454320.1, read on the forward strand.
GACAAGACTTTGAATTCGGAATGATGAAGGGCTTTTTATAAGACATATGAAAATTCAGACAGACATAAGTCACAAAATACACCATCGGCCAAAACGTAAAGCCAACTTTATTTCTATTTATGGAAAATTTTATTTATTTGTAAAATGTTGGTATCATGAGAAAGTAAACTTTTAATAAATAATGACCAATCAAACCGGTCAATACTTTTCAAATATCAACTTGAAATTTGGCACGAGGATAACAAAACTTTTAGTAAAAATTAGGCCCCAATTTAAAAAATATCAAAAGTTTAAAAAATTTCATTATGAAGATTTCAATATATATTACTCTTTTAATTTCAATGCAGGGCATTTTAAAATTAGAATGGTCGAATTTCAATTCAACGACTTTGTTCGTTTTAAAAATCAAGAAGTATATTTTCATTAAATTTTTTTGTCTTATTCGTGTTGAAAATTCAGACTAGAAAATATACTTTTTGATATTTCAAGCGATTCTGTTGAATTGAAATTCGAGCAGCCTGATTTGAAAATAGTCTTTTTTGAAATCACGAAAATTTTACAACGAATATAAGACTTTTGAAGTAATAATTGTTTATTTATTATATAGGTATGAATTATTTTCTCATATTACTTTTGTATCGTTTTTATTTAAAAATAAATTACTATTTAAGCATTTTCAGTATACATATATAGTATATTGTATTTATGTATATATATAACTATGCACCGAAAATTACTGTTAATCATTAATGAAATTGTACTAACTGCTAAAACTTGTAAACATGCTTTCAATAATTAAATATTTGAAAGTTAATTCATGATTATATTCCTAATATTTTACAACGATAAATAGCTGCAAACGAATATTAATTTTTAGGTAATTTCATAGAATTGCCTGCAAAATAATGAATAAAATTAATCGAATCCTATTGCTTTAATGATTATATTCAATTGTTACATGAACGGCATATTTTTTAAATGTATTAATATCATGAATTTTAATGCAGAGTTTAATCTTTGCAGAAGTTTAAACAAATTATTATTAGGGTATTGCAATTTTGAACACTGGTACATAATATGTAAAATTTACCTATAAAAAGAAAAATTGTTTTAAATTTCCTAAAATAGAGATTGAGTCAATATGTTAATTGAAAAATGTAGTTATTAGTGCTGCCGTCCTTATCAGTGATGGTCAATTCCAGTGCTTATTCATATTTAGCATTTTTATTAAATATGTCTCATAAATTACCCGCAAAGCGCACATATTTCAAAATAGCCGAGGAGCGATAAACCTAATGGATTTGTTTCATTACCAAAAGCTATTCCAAATATTAGTGGAAAAAAATTACCATTAAAATCGCAGCAAAACACTGGACAGCATACACTTCATATCTACCATTTAAATAAAAACTCATCAATTACGCCTAAAAGCAAATATTTAAAAAAATAATTGAGTGGCATTAAAATAATTCCGGAGCGCGATGAAAAATTCATTACGCTTCCTTTTCGGTTATGTCATCAAAAGAGTGTTTCGAGTATTCGAATCCAGAACTCACTTTGGTCCATTTGGTTCAGTGCCACGTTAGCAGTTTGCTTTGTTTGAGATTTTGTTTATTGAATTTGTGCGGGCGGAAGGGATTTTTGCATATATTATACTAAAAATTGGGAAACAAGGCGGGAATAATTGATTTTGCTCGAAAAACAACATCATTAGCGCCAACGAATCACTTTGGCGGGCTTTAGAGGGATTTCGATGGGATTTGAATGTGTTTGTGGAAATCCCGAAAAATGATGGGCTCAAAAATAGAGTTTCCCTCTGTCCGACTAAATAGTCATGAGGCCCCCGACCAGCCCTGATGCTAACCTGAAAACTCCTGTTCGAATAGTCCCTTTCTGGCGGTGGTGTTGTGTTAGATTAAGTTGTAAAATATCATTGAAATTTTCAATACCCTCCAGACAGGGCTGCGGGATGTGGACAGGGAGAGGGATGTTTTTTTGTCGAATTTTCATTTCAAATCGATAAGCAATTACCTGTTGTTCCTGGGGAGTTGCTGTGCGAGGAGGAAAGATTCCTGGGGAGTGTCATACAGTCGCTACCGTTTCCCCCAACACCGCCACCGCCACTGCCGACGCCTCTGTTGTAATTCATTGAGGTTGAATGGTGGATGGTCCCCGATTTTGGTAGTGTCATCATGCCGGGATTGTAGTTACCGTTGCCACCGCCGCCACCACCCCCACCACCTCCTCCGACATTCACACCACCACCACCACCACCACCAACACCTCCACCACCAGGACCAGAGTTGTTGTTTACTCCGCTCCCACCCCCACTACTGTTACGTCCGAATGTTTGAGAGCTTTTCATGGGTATGTGCTCCCGGGGCGGTTTACTGCTATAAGAACCGTTATCGTTCAACGGTACCTTCGTCGTCATGCCGCAACCCGGGTTGATCTGCATCGTATTCGAACATATGTGGGGCGATTTGACATCACCGGACAAGAGGATTGTCCCCGATTCGTGATTCTCGACGTCGACGATGACGTTGGCGCTCTGCGAGTGACCCAGGTGGTAGTGTGCGTGCTTGATGGGATCGAAGGGGACTTGTTGATGCATCCCCCGCTGCTGGTACTGCTTCTGCAGGCTCTTGACTTCCAGCCGTGTCTTATCGCGCTGATAGTACACCCCCGCAAATATTAACACGTTCAAAATGAGGAGGCTGCACCCAATGGCGATCGTTACACTGAGGGCAGTGGAGTAGGCGGCGTATCCGGCCGCCTCAAATCCAGACAGTGTGTCCGTAGTTGCGTTGACGATCGTCGTTGGGGCGAAGGCGCTGTAGTTGCCCAGTGGGATGCACGTTGTGAACGAGGAGGGCTCCACTGTAGTAATTCCTGTGGAAAATGCAGAGTTCATGTTAGCCGTTGAAAGCATTTGCACAGTGTGGAAATCAAGTAAGAGGGAAAAAAGTTTTAAAGTTTAATTAGAGTACCCCCAAACCATCTCAATCCGACCACTCTACTCCCCACCACCAGCCCACAACGCCTGGTGAGGGATACTGTTTGCCATCAACTTTGAAAGACAAACATTTAATCATGCACTACTAATTAATCAGCTGATGGAAATGCAAGCCACCTCTCCTCTCCCCTCCCCTCCCCTACCCCGCCCCCTTTTCAGTACGCCTATGCTGGTGTGGATTCCGGATCATGCTTCATACCGCTGGTACGGTACAGAGTTGTAGGGGGGAAACTGTGTGGCTCATTTGATACACCGCAAGGATACCGTTGCTTTGGGGCGTAGAATTGCTAATGATGGACTTAATTAACAAGTTAGAAAACAACAGCTTGCTATCCGACACTGAGGGAACGTGGAGCCACCTTGTGCCTCAGACAAAGGCGCCCCACTTTGGAGCGGTTTCAGAATCAGAAAAGATGTTTTCAATGTGGCGACTTTTTACGAAGTGGTTTCGGTGCACCGATAGCACACATGAAAAGCTTGTCAAGGACTTTTCAGCGGCGGCGGCTTGGCTTATGTCAAGGATGGAATCCATGCATAGCATACAAAACGGATAATTGCGTTAGAAATTTCTCAGAAATTTGTGGAAGTGAAGATGACATCACGATGTTCAATGTAGGGGTGATATAACATTTAATTGACATTATAAGAAATATAACATTTTTACATTCATAAAATTTACTGTTCTTTTGGATGTTTGTTCGCATTTAACTTAATTTCTGCTAGACGGATTTTTTTTATTGAATTTTGCAATATAAGCTAGGTCGTATATAGAGGAAGGTTTAAGTATAACCTATAAAACATTAATGTACGTTGTAATTCTGAGGCAAGTTAGAGAAATATCGATGGATTGTGTCCTAGATTGGCTTACGCGCTTTATTCACCCCCAGAAATATGAAGTGTGGGCGGACTGTTGGTTTCTTTTTAAATAACATGTTCATTTGACGCAGACAGCTCTTTCGAGCTCAAAAAATTGACGAAAAAATTGAACAACGTTAAAAAATATTGAAAATTTATTTTCAAAGTGAAAAATGCCGAAATAATGCGGATTTTGAAAATTTTGAATTGCACCAACCGCACCTTCCGTACAAAATTTTATACGAAGTTACGATTTCATACCTTAGGATTTTTTCTGTGGGATAATCTTAAAGATTAATGTTATGCTGACTATTCAGAAATGATAGAGGTACTTAAGCATAATATTGATCGAGCTATTTGTGAAATAATGCCTCAAACCATCGAAAATATGTTGCAAAATTTGGTTGAAAAGATGTTGGTTACTGCCAAGCCAACTGAGGCAGTCAGTTATATAAAATATTATTCCATAACTCATCGGAAAGTTTAGTCTTTTCAATAAATCAACAACTCTCAAAAATATTGAACAGTGTTTATTTTATAACAAGAAACCAGCCGATGATCCACCCTTTATTAAGGGGATATTAGGTATCCTGGAAATTTGAAATGGTATCAGAAATGACAATTCGGAAAAATTTGAAATTAACAGCATTTAATCACATTTCAGTAATGTATAACTATAATCTTTTATCATCATTATAGTCAAAATTATGGTAAAAATTAGGACGTGTGTAAAATTTCTCAGGAATGGTTAATTTGAGAGAAATAAAAAGAAGTCTTTAGTGCCGCTAAAAGATCTCATCTTTTGTAAATTTATGTTAACAATTTGAAAAAAATATATTTGCTGCTGTTTTTAAAAGAGATCAAAATATTCGCCCGCAGTGCGCATCTAGTAGCGAACTACCCTTCACAAAACATTTCAGCCAAATCTATCAAAAAAGTGTCTGAGAAAAGTTAAGCAGTTGTAAAAACACGCTTCGTGGGAAATTGAAGTTGAAAGTTTTAACACGGTATTACATGGCATGTTTTATAAACTATTTGATAGAGTACACAATTCCAAATAGAATGAACATTAAGATATTGGAAAACTTCTTGAGATAAAGTTTGGTACATATTTCTAAAACGTGAAAAGACATTAAAGTAATATGAATCGTTGTTCGATATGTGTGTGGGACTAGTCAAAGTTTTCTTTACCTGTTTTTTTTTGTTTTTATTTTAATTGGTATATATCATTTTCACTTTTCCACACAAGAAGTACTATCTTTATATGCTGAAGCCAATGTTAGCGAAGCATATACTTATATCTATCGAAGCAACAGCAAGTTACAACTTAAGATTAATAAGGACAAAACCAAATATATGTTATTTAATTATGCTCTAAAAGCCAGACTTGCTTTCACCAGCTCGTAATGTAAGCATTAACAACTGCAACTTCGAAGTTGTGAAAGAGTTCGTATAATTGGAGACGATGGTCAACTCTGACAACGATACTAGTGGAGTGATCATTACTATGGTCCAAATTGCTAACTCGAATAATCAAGGTACGACTATATAATATCCTCATGCTGCCAGTCCTGCTCTGTAAGGCTGAGACAATACGCCAAAAACTAGTAATGAAGCCGCCCTTGGTTCAATTGAACGTACAATCCTTCGTAAAATGTTCGCTCCTGTTTGCCAAAACGAAATATGGAGAGAACGTTATAATGATGATGATAATGGCATTTTTAGAAATTTCGATCATATAAAATCGACTCATATTTTTAATATTTTCATATCTTTCCATTTATTACAATTATCTAGCCAAAAATATTCCTTGCAAGAATCGTTTCCTTTCCATTACATTTCAGGAGGGATGAAAAGGAGAGAGAGCGTTGCATGAGGAACATTCAACATTCAGAGTACTTGGGGCAAATAGGCCATTGTGCTTCCAATCAACTAATGCCACAAGCAACTTATGTTTTAGTCCTATCAGGAAATAAAGCAATTTCTCTTGAGTCTAACTAGTCCATTCCCTCAAACTTGTTCCCTACTCAACCCCTATTCCATTCTTTTTTGTTTAACAGCGTACTGCCAGTAGAAAGTATCTTCTTCCCAAAAAATTTAACAATACGAACAAATTTCGTAACCCAGCTAACTAGTTGCCCCCGAGCCCGTACGCCTAAAAACCCTAAAATTCCACCGCTGCCGACACAATTCATTCAATTCGCAGAAAACGCTTTTTGTCAGCACAAAATTGCTGGAGCGTTTTCTCTTAGTTCCTCAAAACTCGCTGGGAAAAGCTAGAAACTATTGAAATCACTTACGTAATCAGCTTTTGCATTGTGGGGAGCTGGAAAGGGCGGACTTTTCCTAACAGCCAACTTTAAAGTAGCCAGCGGAATTAGCTAATTTGGCTAATTCGGGGCGCCATAGCCGGAGCGAACTCTCAGAAAATGGTGAAGCTTTTTGCTAGCTTTTATCCTCGCAAGGGTCGCATTAAGCTTGCTAGTGGTTTCGCAGGGCTAGAAAATTGCCTCTGATGACAAATTCCGCCCTTTGTTGAGCCTTTCCCATTCCATGAGTGGTATTCAACACCCGGAAAGAATGAGGGGAATAATATTCGGGTCCCGTGGATTTAATCTTGGCAAAAGGGATGGGGTCAGTCGCGGAATAGAAAAGCCTGGTCGTAAAAAAATCGCTAAATAAATACATTAAAAGCACAGCGAATTGGGTTAAAGGAATTCTGGGGGTAGAGTACAGAGTGCACAAGTTACCCAGAAGAAAACTTGGCGAGTAACCAAGGACTTCAGGGTCTAAGAATGGGATCGAATAATGCGCTTAGAAAAGTAAACATAATGAAAAACGCAACGTTTTTGCATTTTTTTTAGGTTTAAAAGATTTGCGCAAATTATTTTTCCAATACGATACGAATAGAATTGTATTTTTATGATTTTATACACGCGATTTTAGCATTAAAAGCCATAATATAGTATAAAATGCCAGTTTGTTTGTAATGGTAAATATTATACGTTAATTTTGGATAAATTAAACATGAGACTGCATAACTTAGAAAATGAAAAGTTGATTTAGTTTTAACAACTGATTTTAATGTTATTTATGGTGCGAATCTAAAAATGAAAAATTTTCATCAAGTCGAGTTTTTCAGAAAAATGGTGTTAGAAAATTAAATTAACCATATTTTAGTCAATTTTGGGAATGTGTAAAAGACCAATGGAATGGAAAAAACCTTGAAAATATCGTATGAAGGAGTCAATTGAGTGGAAATATGAACAGCTTATTTTTATGAAACTTAAAAATGTTAGAATTTTAAAAACGGATTTTTTTACTAGGGCATCAGTATAGTAATATTACAAATTCTTATAAATTTCATAAGATGAACGAGTAAATTGTACACAACTTAAAAGCAAGAATGGTTGCAATATGACAAATTTCCATTTCCAACAATTAGTTAAATTTTCCCTTTTGGTGTAATTGCAGAATAGAACAGAACTGGCTGTAAAATGTATGACTACCTGTTTTAGACGAAATATTAATGAAAAATCGAAAATTTAATACATACGCGTTGCAAGAAAATTGTAAAATATTACATTTATTTTTTAGTGTCATAATAATAGTAATAATTTTCAGTGTTTTATGCAATTTTAATATACTTTAATCTATTGATCTAGATTTCAATAATAATTGATAGGTATGGCTACTCACCACACTGTGATTAAATGAAGAATTTTTTCGCTAACATCTTATTTTTCTCTTGCAGAACTTTATTATTTTTCCATAATTTATTGTGTTTTTAAATTAAAAATATTCAAGGTTATTGCGATTCTGTTGAATGGGTGGTGATTTCTCATTGATTTCGTCTTACAAGTGGAGAAAATTCTAAATGATTCTTAAAACGTTGCTTTCTTGCCCAAGATAGGAAATTTGAAGTTATCGATCCGCAAAATATTTATTTCATTTCCTTTTAAACCTTTTGAGGTGGAAATATTTAAAATTGTCTACAGCTATATTAGATTTTGAACACAGCATTAATACCAGCGACCCTCAAAGCTCTTTGATTCATTTTAATAAAAAATTTCATGAAATTGTAAATTTTCCGTGCCAAATTCACTATAATGGAACCAACACAAAAATAATACTATATTGTAATTTGGAGTATGATGCACGTTTTGGCAAAAATTGAAAATATCGCAGCATGCAGTTGTACTTGAGGATCAAACAATTCAAACGAATGACCATTTTTCCTTTACAAAAGCAAAGTTTAGGCAATTTTTCCTTCCTTTGGACACAAGCAACAACAAAATATCCATTATAAGTAAAAATTGAAACAAAAGTTTTGCTGACGTATAACTTCATATAAAACTATGTAATGTGTTGAATATCCTTACGAAATTTTATTGAAATTCCATCAACTGTCCAAAACTATAATTTTTAAATAGGTTTTTTTTTTTTCATAAACATGTTATATTTTGCGTGAATGAAAGAGATGGTGTTATTTATTGCACGCTTAACTTTAAACCATTAATTCAGACATTTGAACCTTTCATTTTCACATAAAATAGGCACCTATGAAATCATAAAAATTAGTGATGAGCAAAACAAGACAAAGACGAAAGCTATCATAGCCTTGGTCTTGGTCACGGTCATGCATCAATAGATTTAGTCTTGGGCTTAGTCTCGTCTGCAACGCTATTGGCAGTCTTGTATTTCCAGTCTCCAATTTTTTAGCTACCTTATTTATTCGTATTTAGTAGATCTTATAAGTAAAGCGTGTAAATGACTTTCAGCTACTTACACTATTTTAATAGTCAACAGTTTTTTGTATTGAACTAGTTATTGAAATAAACTTATTTCTTTGTATTTTTGAAGATTGATAGATGTCCAGATTCATTTTGTTAATTGTTCAAGTTAAAAAAATGTAGACTACGTTTTTTTGAAATAATATGAATAATCAAGTGGATTGGTAATTTTTAACATATTTGATAGGAAATTTTATTAACTACAAAGTCCTATATAATTTTCTCAGTGTATTAATTACACTAATGCTCTAAATTTCAATTGTTCAACTGTTTTTACGTTATATTTAATCAATGTAGATAAAAACACTTTCAAATATGGAGTATATATTAAAGAAAGGATCATATTTTTAAAACAAGCGACCCTCCTTAAATATATTAAATATGTATAGAAAAAAATTATTTTAGGTCAGCAAAAATCTTGCAGTTCGGTATTGTTCTTAGTCAAGTCTCTCAAATATGGTCTTTATGTTGGTATCGGTCTTGGTTTTGCTATTGGATTTCTTGCAAGATTAAGATCAAGACTTGAAGATGAAGACCAATTCTGCTAATCACTTATAAAAATTCAGATTTTTTTCCTAAATCGTACCGGATTGGAAAAAGTATTAAGAAAAATACTAAAAATACTTCTAAAACTTTTTAATCAATTGAATTTGAGCGGTCAAAATTAGAAAAGCTTTTTCAGAATTCAGAATTGGATATGAATTCGGTATACCCCAATAAATCGAATTCTCATCAAATCGATTGGATTTTCGTAGGCTTCTACATACACAGTACATACATGCATAGATTCTATCTAGGGACGAAGAGTGTCTACTTGTTTCGCTAACTTGCCCCACATTTTCCCGTAACCGGGAGCATTAGGGCGTGTGCCTGTGTTCAGCCCTGTGCCCTAGTGCGGCATGCTAGCACCATCGATTTTCCTTACCATTGAGCACACCCCCTAGGTCACTGCCGTTCCCGGATCTCCGTTTGAGGACGTCTTCCAGCATGGTCAGCCGGGATAACGAGTCGGGCTTGACGGGTCCGTCGTACAGCTCCATGTCGTCGTGGTTCTTGAATAAATTGTGTCGGGCGATGACGTCCTCCATGCCGGCTCGATGTAGCTCCGGGATTAACCGGAGCCAGATCGATAGTTGGTGCGCCCGGAAGTGGTTCTTTATTCGGGGCTTCATGCCTGAAACGAACATAGAAGAATAAAATAAATAAGTGGCAATGGAATGTATGTATATACAAATCAGTAGTTGGAATTATGCGGTAAACATATTTGCTTTCTAAAATTTAGGTGTTGCCCGAACTCTACGCTACGTCCATCTTGCCATACTTTGCCAACTTATCGTTTTTTCTTTAAATTTTTATAATATTTCTCTATTTTCTTGTAAATTTGAAATGTGCAATGTGAGAATAACAATTTTATTTATGGCGACGCATTACATGCAGCTTGAGCGATTATGGCTTACCAATTTCCAGGTATTTTTGATGAAGCGAATCATACTCCTCCCAGGTGATGCTGCGGAAGCGATTTCTCTCCTTTGAGGCCGGCAACACTGAATCCTGTCGATGGTGCTCGTTCGGGTTCCTGCTCCGTTTTATTTTTGTTATGTGGAAAGGAAAATAATAAAAAAAGAATTTTTAGATCCCAGGTCCCCAGGGAAGCGGCTGTGTCTTGAAATAAACAAGTTCCACTAGGGCTGTTTTCGAGGATAAGATTTGCATTGGATCCTTTTTGGCAAAGAGAAAGGAAAGAGGACGTTTGGGGAAAGTTTGCGAATTTTGGTCTATAAGCGCAAATATTGGTGGGGTACAGGGATTCCAGTGGGAAGGGAGAGGGACTGGTATTTCCCTTGTTTATTATGAGCGAAGGGAAATATTTGTTTTCAATTTGAATTACGTTATTTCCGGAAAGGAATTTTATTCATAAGATATCTCAAAGTACCAAGTCACCTCAAAAGCTATAAATATTATATCCTCGTATGACAAGTATTTGTATGATATCTTAGTTTTAAGAATGTATTCTATTCTTTAGACTCGGAATTAAGAAAATTAAATTATACTAAAATCTTGTTCTCTTTATTTTACTGAGATTTTGATGTATAAACGAAGAAATATCAACTTCGTTTGCATTTTCCAAAAGGGCAGAATCAAAACAATGTAGTAGACAGATATTAAAAGAAATGCTGCAAGAATCCTTAACTATAGGTAGTATAGGTTTTCTAGTTGTTTCCGAAGAAGTATACGTATTAAATGCGACGAGCTTTTTATACTTTTAGTGAAAAAGGCAGTAGGAGTTTACTGCATCGTCTATTACAATCAAACATAAGGCAAATAAAAGCCCCTTAATCTCTACTCTTTGCTTTCGCAGCTTAATCCTACTACGTTAAAAACTTCGGAAAAATTTACTACGTACGCCTTCATCATCTCGCTTAAGGAATAAAAATCGATATCGAGAAATTTCGGACATTATTTGTTTATATTATTATTTCACAACCGTTAGTTTTCGTAAACTAGAATCTGTCAGAAATAGAGGGATCACAAATGACTCGGATTCGAGGGATTTGAATTAAAGAAACTTGACGGACGACTGAGAGACGAAGCTCAATTGTTAATGGTTTAACTAACGAGAAAAGCAATGTTTTAATATCGGACTAAATTGATTTATTTATTTGGTTTTTATGGTTATATATCATTATATTTGCTTGTATCCGTATTAATTCGGTCGGAAAATTTCAGACCTCTACCAACTTCGACATTCTCTTGAATTATAGCGATTAAGCGCTCAAAATGCTTTTCATTCATTATCTTAACTATATAAAACGTTAACATTATTTCCACTTATCGAATTTTTAGTAATTGTTTTCAAACAACGATTTTTAATAAAATTTTTAAAAGCTTGGAAAAGAATAATTTGATAATTTTCTCTGTCACTTTACAGGAAATTAAATAACTTTTTTTTATAATTTTCTCTTATACCCTGGAAAGCCTATGAACGAAATTCCGAATTTCGAGCATTCTCAATTTCAAAATTATCATATTGCCTTGAAAATAAAGTGTAATTTGAGACAAAATTCTCGTTTGATGGAATATAAGTCTCATTATCATTAGAAAAATTTGTAGTTGAGTATAAGAAAGGTTTCAGAGGTATATGCGGTCAATAGATTAGATTTGCTTATATTATTATTATTGTAAAGTATATGTCTTGGTTTACAAGTTTTAGCAAAAGTACAGATTTACTGAAATTGTCTTTTGTTATACGCAAAGCAATTTTTGAATATTGTATCATCAATGGAATCAATTCTAGCAATGCTGCATGATATTTTTGCAGTGTCGTTTAATTCACCATAAAATTCATATATGAGATCATTAACGACATTTTTATTTTCGGCACTCAATACTTGTGAAATTTGTTTTACAAGTGGCCAATAGTTGTAAATATAAATGTCTACACTGCACGTATAGTTCATAAGAGTGTAACGTTGAACTATTTTTTGAATAGAAATCAGATTTTCAACATTTAACCAAATGTACCAAATGTCACATAATTCATCCAATTTAGGTTTTTTTTGCATTGTACTTTTATCTTAAGTTATTAATAGTAATTAATGTACAGTGCAATGCATTGCAGAGATGTAGATTGATGTGGCTGTCCGAAGACACACTTGGGCCCTTACAGGCCCGTTGTGATACCACTTTTTTTTTGACCAGGGTTTTTGGTGAGAATAGAACCCACAACCGAGCTATTGAGGCCCCCGCAATGCATTGAAATGTATAACATTTTTTGTGTTATGTTCCTTTTTGCTCTTCGCAGCCTAAACAATTAATAAATCGCATTTCTTTAGTTGACAATAATTTACAGCAGTTTAGTACAATAAAAACCAAATTCAAAATAAGAGAAACTGATAACAGAGACCGGAGAATAACTATTTACCTTTATTAGCTTAACCTGTGACTTCCTAACAATGTAAGCAAATCTTAGAACTCACTTTTCACCCACTTCTAATTGTCGTATCGATTTGAAAGTTTGCAAACTTATGCAATTCTGGTGACAATAAAATAATATGGTACTATCGAACTCGTATGACGATGGAAGTGGTATTTTAACTAAAATAACTTCTTGTTTTTCATTGGCGTAAGATTGGACGATGTGCATTTGTAGCTTTAAATCTAAGTATTTATTTTTGAAATTGGCAGGGGCTAAACTGAAAGCAATGAGTTGAAAATTTTAATTTATATAAATCTTCTTTCATTGGGTTTAAAGCACGCACTCAGGTGGCCGAACGATTTGACCCTTGAACATCCCCCGCCGTCGATGCTCCCATTACTTTAGGAGCTCCATACCTGATTTTTGCTTATTACTTAACTGCATTTGAAAATATTAACTTAATAAATAGCCCATAACTGTCTCCAAGATCTCATTTAAATAAAGATTATAACCGCATCGAAATTGTTTCTGTAGGTTTTGATTTATTCTACTTGAAGTAGAAGAAGATAAAAAAAAAGAACAAGGTATTTTCTAAATATCACTAACCGATTTAAAAAAAAGAAGGTTTTCAATTCGACTGTATTTTTTGTGTGTGTATGTTCCGTGATATCTTCGTCGAATGTGAGCCAAATTTAATGATTCTTTTTTTATTGAATAGTCTATATCTTGGGGGTGGTCCCATTTAAATTAATATCCCACCTCTGAGGGTGGACAATTTCTCGTTAACTACAAATTGAAAACTACAATAAATATTTACAAAATTATAAAAAACGACTTGACAAACTTTGCCTATATGTACAAACATAAACTAAAAGGTTAAAAATTATATTTTCTATTACATTAAAGCAAAGGGCATTAAATGACAATATACACATTTATTGATACTCAAATATTTACAATATCTAAATACTTATTTTTGAAGTCGGTGGCAGACAAGACAAATGAAAAAACTCAAATTACTGTAGGTTTAGGCAAAGTTTTGAAGTCGGTTCTTTTTTAAACATTTATTTTTTCTCTCACTGATCACTTTGACCCTCTTATCACTTTGATCACTTTGACCCTCTTATCAACTTAAAATTTTTTTTGTGATTAATCATAAGGTATCATTTAGGTCGGAAATCTCATCATAAAGTATCATTTGGATCACAAATCAATCGAAATTTTGCGGATACCTAAATGGGCTAAAAACCCATATTTTTGGAATCATTCTTTAATACCGCATATTGGTAAAAGTTGTTTTCGAATTTTTGTCTTCGAAGACTTTGTGTTTTTTGAAATTTTTTTATGGACCCCGAACAGCCCATTGTTTTCTGAATGCGGTCATATAACCAAACTAATTTATTGGATTTAAATAATTGTTGTTAGCTTGAGTGAAAAAGAAAGGTTTTTTTTCTTAATCGAAATGAAGTCTTTGGGAAATCATTTGAAAAATCTTTTTGTCTTTTGGCCAAGCTCTAAGAATGTTATTTGATTTCAAGAAAATACTGCAAGCGTTGCATCAGTGGCACCGCAGTGCCATCAATAGCGCACATTTCTGGACAAGGACGAGGCGAGGTAAGATCCCCATTTGGGGCTGGCAGCATATTTCCTCGGTCAACAAAGCAGCTTGATGGCAGTGCATTAAATCTGGGGTGCTTTAAAAATAAATTGGCCAAGGTGGTGTGCCGCATCCCCTGTTTTGTTCGTTGACTAAATCCAAAACTTAATTAAAAAGCGTTTATCTCGCTGTGTCATCATTTCGCTGCTCCCCGTTTTAATCTCGGATTTTTAGGGATTTTAATTTGAATGGGGGGGATAAAAGAAAAAAGCGGGCAGGGTACGCCAAAAAATTCAAAGGTGTCGGCACATTTCCGGGCGAGGTGCATTCATGTGCGAGAGAGTAACGATCGGAATGAATGAGTCCAGAGGGTGGGATTACGCCCGAGCCCGCAAAATTATAGATATGCCGATAAATCAAGGCCTGGGAAGCGGGCTGGGATTTCGAACGTAGGTGGGCAGGATACCAGCTTATACTATAGAAACACTTACCCGGTCCTCGCAAAATTGGTCCAATAAATCATAACGGCCTCCGAAAGGGCAACTTCAGATTTAGTGTAATTGCTCGGAAAATGGCTGAATCCCTCGACTAGTGGGGCTCCGAAAATGTAGGGGAGGTCCTCCCCGTGCACGGTGCCCATCCTTTGCGGGTAGTCGCCGTCCTTTGTTTGATAGTCAAATACGTAAAAGTAACATTTGGGGCCGGTCTTATCCTGGCCGGACGGCGATGGTGGGGGGGCCAGCGAGTCCCCCGTCCGGATCAGGGGGGCCACAAACTGTGCATCGGACAGGGCTGCAACAGCTGTGTCCCGCGTGTTGATAGGATGCTGAGATGTCCGCTCCCAGTCTGTGTACTCGTTGACAATCTGAAATCGATACAAGCAAATTTGGATTGCTCATTGATGGGGCTTATTTGCAAGAAACTGACGCTGGGTACATATGACCCCGTTCTGGATGGAGGTAAGGGTGGGGGTGGCGCACGCACAGTCGGGTCATGTTTGTTCGACTGCATTTGCAGAGACAGCATGCAGCGTGGAGGTGATTTATGAAAATTGCATCATACGCTGCAGCACCGGGGGGACAGTCGGAAGCTGATGGATACTTCTCTGCATTGCAATTTATGGGATCAGCAGATTTGTAAGGAAAACATTTTGTTCAAGTCGCTTGAAAATGAAATTCTAGAACGCTCAAGAGCTACTTTATTGGTGCTGGCCTCAATTTGAGTTATATCATTTGTTGGATGACTACTGTCAAGAGACTATGTCGCTCAGCCACTGGAGATGAAAATCGGTGGTTGATGTCATCCCATAGATCTTCAAACATATCAATCACCGGCTGCAACAACTCAGGAACTGCAGGAATTCAGGTAATACATATATATCAGGTATCTAATATAAATTCTGTCATAAATGTAAGTATCTCATCCACAAAACGTCAGCATATGGGTTCAAACTAATTTTGAACATAGTGCGCTTTTAACCATGTGGCGGGCACGCAGCGCTCCTTTGTGCCGCAGTTTTAATTGTTCAGAGATTTCGTTTAAATGTGTTTGTTGAAGGCCTTTGTTTATTAAGATATGTTCGTCCTACTATTTAAAAAAAAAAACAAAACAAAAACAAACAAAAAATATATAATAGGTCTGTCTGATAACTTTTGGGTAAACTTTTCTTGAGTAAAAATCTGGTAAAAAGTTTCGTATGGTACTGGGGATAAACATCAAAGTTACCAGACTACTTCAAGTTAAAATTGGGTACCCTTTCAAAATCTTACTTGTATATGTCAATCGTCAAACATGATCAAGATGTCAGAGGAGAAACTTGTAGATTTATTTATTATTTTCAAAGATTTTGAAATATGTTTTTTATTTATTTAAAATGTTCTTCAATAACTTCCTTCTATTTAAATCGAAACACAAAATTGACAGATAACACAATGACAAGCAATCGGTGATTTTACACTAGTTTACTCTGTCTCGCAGCGTGAGTAAAATTTATTAAGAGGAGAAGTGCTGCCAAGAGGTCAGTTTTTCCCTTCCGTGAGGCTAACAGACATTTTAAAGTAAAAAGTTTTACCCATGAGTAAAAACTTTAGAGTTAACAGACAGACCTAATACAAATATCGTGCCAATTCAGGAACATATTGTGTCAGTTGGAATCGCAACGTGAAAGCGAAAGGTTTTAAATCGTGACCCTGTTGCTTATTTTACATTCATGAATTTGTTTTTTTATTTTTTATTTTGGAATAATTACATTTTATTTTATTTTAGTACTTATATTCCATAAATAGTTTGTTTTTATTGAAGTAATATTATAGTTTTTCTGTTTGCAGCATAAAAAGCCGGAGCGTAATCGCTTATGAGATTTGATAAGATGCACTCCCCCCGAGGGTTAAACAGGTTAGCGCACGTTTCACAGTCTGATCTAAAGCTTAAAACTTAAGTTTAAATAATCAATATAGTTTCATGGAGTAAGCTTAAGTTTAGCCTAAGAGTACAATCTCGGTGGCTCAAGCTCAGCTTATCTTTGAGTGACAAGTAATTGTTATAATATTTGGAATTGATAGCGAGCTTCACTGAAAGCAATGGATTCAAATCAGATGTTATTATTATTATTTGCATCAACATAAGTGGGATCACATGGTAAATTTTAATTCGAACAATTAACTTAAGGACTTCCAAAAAATTTAAGGTTTTTTTGGCTCAAATTATACAAATAAGGTTCTATGAATTTTAAAGGATGAGAAAGGTTTTAATACATATAGTTTAAATATTAGGACTCAAAATTTAGATTTTTAAACTAGCCGGACATATAACTTTAACAGAGTTTGACTAATTTACGTGGAATTTTTGCAGTAGCTTTGAAGTTGCAATATCTACAATAATTTGTAAACTTTTGTTTTTATAAACAATTTTCCACGTAATTTTTAACTAAACATAAATATTTTTTTTGCTATCATGCGCTATTGTTACAAATAAAAGTATTTTAAATTTTAATTGGAATGGATTTGGTTTTTGTTTCAGGCTGTCCAGCTACAGAGCGCTATTTCGAAAAGGGAATTTCATTTGTTGAGCTCTAATGCCGCCATATATACTCTTACAAATATGAACTAAACCTCTTTTTGTTTATTGCATAGAATAGACCAACAGTTGGTGCCTCATTAGTGATAGCTTATTTTTAAAGAATATTTTTCAAACTACGAAACTACTATAGATTTTCCTATCAATGTTCGGCCTTTTCACAGATGGCAGTTCCTAAATTGTCGATTTTGTTAAAAAAGTGCCCCAATTAAGGAGCTTTACACAAAACAACGTCAAAAATCACAGAAAAGCTTTCGTTTTTATGCCTTAGAGAGCCTTAATGAACGGCCAGGTGAAGGCTCCATCAAAGCCATTGAAGCATCCGGGAATGTTTGCAGCATTCAACAGTGTCCCCTTTGGCAAAGCGGAGCATGTCTCTCAAACAGGTTCCCATTATGCGGAGACTTCTATTCGACAACGCCACCGTTTGATCGCAGCCTATTATAGTGCTGGTCAGATGTACCTGGAAATGAAGTCACCTTCATCTCTTGAACTTCGGCGTGTATTTAACAGAGAGCAAACAATTTTAGGAGCAACTACTCGAATTTATTTCATTTCATGTCGTCCTATTTTATCAAACATTTTAAAAGTCTATCTTTTCTGACTAAAAGAAAAATGTTGTATAGTGTTGTTTAATATCTTTATCCCTTTGTTAGCATATTAAAGGAAAGTAAAAATAAAACGAACTATTTTTAATAAGGCAGTTAGTCGCAATCCCCTAATCGTTTCTCTAAATGATGAACATTGAGCGGAATATAGTAGTTCATAAATTATCGACAATAGCGAAACAGAAAAAATGTGTTGGAGTCACCTAAGAATTGAACGAAAAGAATAAAAATAGAGGAGGATTGTTCTTCGTAAATTATATCTATAATAGTCAAGAAAACAGTTACGTATGCTATTTTCGATGATTTAATACTTAACAAGGGAAAACATTGCTGTCAATAGTTTACGAATATGTGATCAATAAATTACGGAAAATTATATCCATTAATTACCTGATAAAGCTTATATCATTTTCATTTAGCTGCGATAGAAATCACTTTTCTAACAGACTATTATTGTTGTTATTTACTGAATATACATACAAGAAATTATGAAATTTAAAACAAACAAAAGTTGAAATATCCGTTAATAATTAAATACACAATATTTTTTTTCTTATTTATATTCACGGACATATTTTTAACACTTTAGATTTGGGAACTGCCAATTTAGTCAAAACTAAGGAAAGACCCTCAGAGTTTTTGAATTTACTCCTCAGAAATAGCAAATTCTTTCTAAAAAAATGTGTAAAAATATAACTTTAAAATTTCCTACATTCCGAACAGTTTTAAATAGTGATATGGGTGATTATATTAATCAGCATTTATATTTGTCGATTCTTAGCCCGAAAAAATTTCGGAAAGCTCAACCATTTTAATAAGATAGCTACGAAAGTATAGTTATTATATTTTATTGTAAAATCAAATATGTATATGTATATATAGTTACAGAAATGTAACTATTACAAAACAAAATTTAATGTCTGATAACTCTATAACTTCATTTGTATGGATTTCGATTCGCCGCCAGATTGACACTAATAAATAAATGAATTGGTTAATAACAAGGGGATAGTGCCCTAGACAGACAGAACACATTAATTACTAATTACTAATTTAGGTGCTCTCTATCATGGGCTTATCATCATTATGACCGCTGAATGACGAAAACGACTTGCTAATTTTTTGATCATTTAAACCTAAATGATGAAAAGTGTACTTCTATATCAGTTGTAACACCATTTTGCGCTATCCATTACAAAGAACAAGAAGAGGAAATAAGGACTATTGAACTATTGAAGACTATTGACTATTGGACAGTTGAGAAATGATGATTAAGAAATGGCTGTCTGTCAGCACTTCATTAATTAATAATTAGTGGTAAATGACTAATTATTGTTTTAGTGCACTATCTGTCAAGGGCATAAGTATATAATTTTATATTATTAAATTTTATTACTTAAAAAACAAGTTCTCGTTTATAGACGATAGATGAATGAAATTAAAATTAATAAATTATTCTCATGTATAATTTCAATTCAAAACCATAATAATTCACATGAAAGAAACAGTGTAAATTTTAAATATTTTGAGTAAACAATTAAAAAATTTTCCTAAGAATATGTTTTAATCTTACCACTCTACTCTACGAAAAAAAACTTAAAAAATACCTTTCATATTGAAAAACAATTTAGTTTTTCGGTTGAATGCAATTATAGAAAATATTTTATGAAGACCACGATATAATTATGAAAAATTTTGTTTTATCCACTTTTATTCTCTAAATTCATAAGACAGTACAGTGGAGTTATAAAAAAAAAAAAAAAAAACTAGCGCGCAGAGGGTTCCGAAATATATTTTCTAGAATTTCTATCTAGCATTACTAGTAATGCTTACGCTGCTGAATATTTTTAAGTAATGCCAGGTAATACTGAATAATATCAGGTAATGCTAAGTAATTATTCTGAAGTACGGTAATGCTGAAGTACCAACACCATTAATTGGTAATGGTAATTAAATTTTTTGAAGTACCAGTAGTGATAATGGTGCTGGTAATTTGTCTTGCTTGCATTACTTGCACTGGTAATGGTAGTACTTCTTTTACAGCTCTGATCACTAATATGGAATACGAATCAGAGATTTTTTTCTTTCTAACTACACAAAATTGTTTCCATGCTCGGGTTTTTAAACTTAGTTTTATTATTAATGGTGTATATTCAAATAATATGGTCATTCTCATCCCAAAAAAAAACTTCGAGGAAGGCTTCATACTCTAGTGATCCAAACCTGTTTCATGGCCTTGATTCTAGCCTAACTTCGAATATTAACTTGTCATTCCCTTTGTTCCAAATAATTTCTAGTTTTTCTGCAATTATCATAATGACAAAATATTTTTATAAAGGAAAAAACAAATACCGTCTTAAAGACTTTGTTTGAAATTGAATTTATTGACCCATGTCCACAAAAGTGGCGGAACTGTGGACCAAGGCGGGAGAATTCTCAGATGATTAGCTAATTGGATATAATCCAAAGCTCATCGGACTTACCGTATAAAAAATTTCATTGAGATGGTAGCTATAGGCGTTGCGTACGTAGGTCCTAATGATTTTGTCCCTGCGGTCGCCCTCGAAGCCGTTCTGGATGTCCGTCGCGCTGAACCTCCAAATCGCCTCTCCCGTGACGACACCGAACAGCACGTCGTATCGGCCGGAGTTCTCCTGGGCGCGCTTCGGGTTGCGGCTCATCGGCTCGTCGGCGTCTACGTTGGAGTGTCCGGGCCGGATGACCACTCCGTCCACCTACAAAATGAAATTAAAGCTCATTATCCGAGGCCGAACCCCACGGGAACTAGCACTGTATGGACCTACCGAGGGTCCGAATGCGGTCAGAAAGTTGGGGGCCTGTATCTCGGCGCTGTACAGGTCCTCCAGCGGCACCTCGCGCAAGCAGTCGACAATCTGCTCGTGGTTTTTAATTAAGTCCTCCGGAATGGAGCAATTAACTTCTTTCGCCAATTTAATCGCGTAGATGACCGGGTCCTCGACAATCGCCCACGAGGAGTACGCCGACCCGGAGAGCAGGATGGCGCGATGGAACAGGCCCGGGACCATTGTCGGCGACGTCATAAGAAAGTTTATACACGCGGCTCCGGTGCCGTGGCCTGCGAGCGTGACCATATTTGGGTCACCGCCAAATTTCATTATGTTCTGCTGGACCCAGTGCAGCGCCGCCATCTGATCCATCAGCCCGTAATTGGCCACTCTGGCTCTGATCTGGGGGCTGGGATTTGCATTTAAAAAGCCTGGAATTA
The DNA here is from genome assembly GCA_949715965.1 of Dysmachus trigonus. NCBI lineage: Eukaryota > Metazoa > Arthropoda > Insecta > Diptera > Asilidae > Dysmachus > Dysmachus trigonus. Next base: position 20,813,657 of record OX454320.1, read on the forward strand.
TAGGGAAACAGTGGTTGAAATCGGAGCAATCAGACATTCCAGGCATGTCGACCGAAGAAGGGCAAATTAATAATAAAATAAAGAGGGTCGTTGCTCTAGCATCCGGACAACGCACATTTTCTCCTACTTTCCTGGTGTTTATTGTACTGCTGTTTTTTAAATGCAATATTTATTTATTTTTCGTAATTTCCTCTTATCTGCAATTATTTATTGTATTCACCAATTTTCATATTAATTTATTTTTACTGTTTATTTTCATGAAAATTGCATTTTGTTATTTCTGAAATGCATAAAAGGTTTTTTTAAAGATAGCTCAGTACACATATAGGGACAGGCACATTTTTACGACCTGTAGACCCCTAAGCTGAACCTGTGGGGCGGGCTGTATTGTAGGGAAATTTTTTGAAAATTAACCTGCAAAAATCTCATTTTAAAACAATTTCTTAACTAAAAATCTAAAAGGAAGCACCTAATATAAAGTTTATTATTAAATTTTAGGAAATTTTACTATACAGTATTTGGAAGGTAATGAATTGGTGAGATAATAAAACTGAAAGGGATTGAAACTCATTAATGTATTCAACACGAGTTGTAACATTACATGATATATTGTAATTTTAAGTAAATATGTGAGGCAAATGCAAGATAAAAAAATAATGTAACCAAGAAGCAAATTTTACTTATATGTATTTATAAAATGTTAATGTCTTCTATCACGGAGTGTTGAAGTTTTTGATAAACTTAAAGTAAGGTACAGAGTTTAATTTCTTCTCATGGATTTTGATGAAATTTTGTAGGAACGCTCATTTTGGTGATAAGCAATATGCAAAAATATTTATGTTAAACACTTTTACTTCCCGAAATATATATCTTCAAAGATTTGGAAAATGACATTTTTTCATTGCGAATTTCTGCATATTCCCTAAAAATGTCGCAGTAAATGGTGTAAATACCTTTAATTAAAGATTTTAAAATTTTTGTATTATTAAAAAGGCCTTAAGAACACTTGGAATTAACGAATAAAAGGAAAATATCTTTTTCGGCTTATCGACAATGATAAGCACGCATTTGTCCTGTGAAATGATAGACAGATAGACAGAAGAAATGAATTTTCTGATTTTTATGACTTGCAGAATTATTTATAGAAGAAAGATGGAAACATTTTTAATTTAAGAATTTTCCATGCAGAAAATCGCGATGGAAAAGTGTCACTTCTCGAAATTTGAAAGATAAATATCTTGGAAAGTCTTGCACAACAGATCGACAAAATTCGTGAGTAGACCTCAAACTCAATTTAAGACATGAAACTGAACTTGTAATAATTAATTATTATTTTCTCCTACATAAAAGTTTTCATTTAAAGAAGGTTCAATGGTTCTTACTAGGCGTCAAGAATTTTGGAGAAAAAGTAATCCTGATTAGATTTGATTACGCAACTACCTCAATCTATGGTATTTTTTGTCTTCCCGGTAAATTTTTTATAATAGTCGTTTTTTTTTTTTTTTTAAGAAATTGTAGTAGTGGTCCAATATAATGAATACCTATATAATGAATGATCTGCTTACCGAACTCTTTTTCAAATGCATTAGTGTCTCTTTTAATGAACGAAAAACTAATTGTTATATAACGAACGTCTTTTGTATACTGCTACACTAAAAGGCTGCTAAACTTCTAAACTACAACTTTCACGCGAAAATGATGTTCTATTTATTATAACTAGGGAGGAATATCTTTCTTATGATCTCAAAAACTTTATAGTGACAGGAACAAAATATTAGTGTTTTCTGCACTTAAAAACAACAATTCGAACAAAACAGCTGCGGCAAGTCGAGTTGGCAGCATCACTTTCCGCAGTAATTTATTAAATGGGCGGTAAGAGTAACTTTTGAATGTAAAAATCTTTAATATTTTGTGCAAGTCTACCTCACGGATTGTTATTGTCCTGGGAGTTTTGCTAGATACAAAACCTTCTACAATTACAAGCCATTAACTGGATTTTTGTTTTTATATATGGTATCAAAATTCGAGAAATTTACTATGAGTTCTTAGAATGTTACCAACACATCACGAAATTGCTTTAGCTAAATCGTTTAATGTCCCATTCTGTACTCTATAATCTAAGTATTTGACCCATAATAAATTGAACGCCGACTGCAGCCATCAACACTAATTTAAAATTTTTATGTATTAGACTTTGGATTACTTTTTATTGTTTTTTTAGTATTTTAATGTAAAAAGCTGAGAAAATGAGAAGAATTTTTATTACACGCAAATAATTTCAGCAGTATTTTTCATCATATTTTTTCTTCAATTTAAATCCAGAATATCTGGGGACTGTCTGGAAACTAGTGCAATAACCCTGAATGGGAACGCGCTGAAATGGTCGGCAGCTAAACTTCCAGGTTTTTGGGGGGGGGGGAGGAGAGTACTTACCTAAAATCCCTAATCGATAGTTGAGAGTGACCACGACAACCTCCCCGTAGCTGGCGAGGACGGTGCCGTCGTAGGGGTTCCCGCTGCTCCACTCGAACGACTCCCCATGCAGGAACACGATGACTGGCAGCTTTTTGTCTGAAGTGGCCGCTGTTGGGCGCAGAATTTGTATGAAAAGAGGAAAAAAAGGACGAAGATCCTTATCTGAGCAGGATGAATGCTTAATGGCCGACATTAAAGGCAGATAAAATATTCAAAGTGGCAATATGCGGTCCCCCATTACTGTCAGCGCCCGCATTCAGCGCGCATTACTCATGTATGTGAAAGGAAGTCCTTTTAGCATCCTTTGAGCAGGAATCCATCGTAATTTGAGTGACTGGTGGGGAGGGGGAGGGGAGACGCAAGGTGAGTCCCGTCCCTTCCCGTCCTATCCCGGTTCCAATGTTTGCTAGGACAGTGACACAGACACCTTCAAAATGGAATTTCAATGAAAGATTCCAATGCTCTCCCGAGGGAATAGCATCCGCTTTTTATAATACGAATATGACGAGGCGCCCTTCGGGCTGTTTACAGATGGGAATAATGAATAAGATTATTCACGCTTGGATGATTATATACAAAATTGCAAAATATAACAGTAGCAGGAAAATAAAAAATGAAATTACCGGAAAGGACACCATTAAGAATTTGCGGCCAACGCAAAATTATTTTCGAGGAATTCAAAGTAATCTGGCTGTCCCGTCTTTTGTACACATTTGGGACACTATCAGTTCAAAAGCGTGCGCATTTTGTGTGCACAACTTCAAAAGGACAAAATCTCTAAAAGACGAGAAATTATAATCCGATTTGTTTCTTTTTATGAAATTTATAATAATAATATTGAAAAATAAATAGCTTTATGAGCAGGACTATGTATACAGCAAATCACAAACAGTGTACAAATTCAATCAAGTAAGTAAGCAAAAGTAGGGTTCCACATAAAGTTACTGCGAAAATACAGGGTGCAAATTAACTTGATTTGCCTCTTACTTGTTCCTTAGCTCTGTGTTTTTGCTAAGTATTTTAAGGGATCTTGAGATCCGGATCACACTGCAACACATAATTACAACAATATCTCAAGATCCAGAATTTTATACATCTTCAAAGATTTGAAAATTTATATGTAGTTACAATTCTCACATCTTTTAGTGAGATTTTGGTAGTTCAACTCATTAGACTTAAAAATCTTTTATTATCCAATTACAAACATCGATGATAGTTTCTCTGAATCTCATCTGTAATGACACTAAATAATTGACTATCTTTAAATATACTAAATTGAGTTGATTAATGTTTTTATATACTACAGTTGAGAAAGTCTCCGTGATTTTCATGAAAATTAGTATTCAGATTTAAAATAACAAACACTACGTTTAAATGCTGTCTTCAATGCTTGAGTTTTTGCTTTGGCATTTCTTATTAATAAGTTAGAATAATATAAGACGACTTGCAGCTCTTGAATTTAATTCTAAGATATTTAAAAATCTTTAAACTTTCACTTTGCGAATTTATAAACAAGTAATTTTATTGACTCTTAAGGGGGTAGTCCAGTGAAAACGACTGTTTTTTCAACGATTTTTTTTTCATATTAGAAATTAATTTTTATTAAAAAACTTTTTGACATATGATTGTACAACTATTAAACTACACAAAAAAAATTTTTTTTTTGTTTTTTGATGACGGACGGACGGAAAAATTTTTTTGTTGGCGGACGTCGAATCTCTGCAACGGTTCATTTGAAACAAAAAATTCAAACGAGGTTTTAATCTGTAGAACATTGGCTATCGTCGGAACTAGAATTATTAATTTTCAATAAAAAATAACAAAATGGCGGCATTTTGAATTTTTCGGGTGTTTTTCGGGTGCTTAATTTGTTTATAACTTTGTAAATAAACAATGGATTTTAATAATTCTAGTTCCGACGATAGATACACAATCAAGAAATATACAGCTAAATTTTTAGATCAATCGGAGCAAAAGACTCTGAGATCTGACGTCCGCCGAGTCAAAAAACGCTGTTTTGAGAAAAACGCGTTTAAAGTTTTTGTTGCGGAAAAAAGCTAAAAAAATTAATTTTACCTTAGTCAGCGATGCCTGCTCCATACATAACGCGATGCCTCCTAAATACATAACTAACCTTAAACACAAAGCAGAAGGACCTAGACCGTTATAAACCGCAAAAAAATGGGCGCAGCAAACAGGAATACAAGAGTCCTCCTTGCTCCGAAACACGCCAGGGGACCTTCGAGCGCTCGGATTACACGTCTCTCGAAAAATCTCTGTATCTTTAAAACTATTCAATATTTTGCTTAAATATTTTAAGGGAGTATTTTCGAGGTGTAGTAGAGTAGATTTAAGCAAAAAAAATAAAAAATTAAAAAAAAATTTTTTTCACTGGACTACCCCCTTAAGAAAGGATGAAAAATTGTTTTACATATCCGCTTTTAATAGTTTTCTGATTGAATTAATTGATATTACGTCTAAACGCTAACGTTCTTGATTTGTATAGAAAGTGAAGACTTTAACAAAAAAAGCATAATACTGAGCAGTTTTTTCTTAAGATAAAAATCTTCGAAAATCAATTAGGAATCTGAAAAGTAAACTACCATACAAAGTTCCTTTTCAAAAGCTGAGTTTGCACACGTTCTGTGTTTTATTTTTCTCGTTAGCCTCCAGACAAATTTCAAGTCTTCAGCATCGTTTAGTTGTGCATTTTTAATATCAATGAAGACATTTGTGTGATTAGTTCAAGTATACTTGAAGTCAGCCTTTTTTTTTTTTGATACTACAATGGAGTTTTATTTGAAGTAAGCTTTAACCCGGTCGCTACCAACCGTCACACATATGTGACACAGCAGTTTATTACCACAGCCCGACGTTACATGTATGTGGGAGACGTTTTTGGTCAACTTACAAAGGTATGTTTAAACATGTTGTGCATTGGGCAATACTGTTAAGTTTTTATCTATAGCCCAGCGTCACATATTTGTGTCAGTTTGAGAGAATGATTATTTTGTTTTTTTAGATTGTTCTAAATATACATACCTTAAATTTATTCCAATTGGTTTCATATAATCATGAAAAAAAGGTTTTCTCCGGGAGACCCAGGTAGCGAATAGGTTAAATAAGCATGCAAATGTATTAAGATTAAAGGTTGAGGTTAAAGTGACGTCAAATAGAGAATTTTAATCGATTTGAAAGTTATAGGAACAAATTGCAAATCTTTTAGTTGTACCTGTTCAATAAATGTTGCTTTATTGATTTTTTTAAACATCTTTTGATGCCCCACTTCAGAAATTATAAAGGGGGTAAATGTCAGGTAAATGGAACCTCAATCTTATTTTGAAAGATTTGCCAAATGATGATCCACGGAAATATACAGTGTGGAGCATTACAAATTATTTTTAAATGTTTGCAATATTTGTGTTATGCACATAGGTCTTAAAATATTGACAATAAACTGTAATTCCACAAGGAAGAAGTTACATAAAAGGGTTCCATGTTTGACTGTGAAATTCCAATTCATATTTCATATAAAAAATTTTTTATTGCGTACTGAATCGCAATGGCGTCAGTTCCAGTGTTTACAATAAAATACCCTCGATTGATGTCTATAATCAAATAAACACAAGAACAATAATTCAAGATCTTTATATTATGACATGCTTTTCGAGTACTGTTCAATTCAATGAGAACGAAATTTTTTGAAAATCTTTTTCACTGCCGTCAGCGTGAATTTGCGTCACCATAATAAGAATGTTCATCCAACTGTAATTGCAAACTGTGTTTACAAAACAATTTCTAAGAAAACTATTTAAACAAGTAATTTGTTTTGTATACTACGATACACCTGCCGTATCATCATATCATATCATACAGAAAATATTCTATAGTAAAATTCGCAATCCTCCAGCTAAAAATCATAATTCGATTATTTTACGTTGCATTTTGTTGCTTTTTTATAATATTATAATATAAGCTCAGTCTTGCTGAGCCGCTAAATCTAACCAAGGCTGCAATAATAAATAAAAATCATAACAGATATCATGGGCTATTTAAGCAATAGTTCTTAAACAGAGTAGGTGCATTAAAACTTCGAAAATATTCATAAAAAGTGTTATTTATTTCAAAATTAAAATTCAAACAATATTCCCTATAAGGTAAAACCGGGATAGATGCCTCGTTTCTAAAAACCATACTGCCAAAACACAAAACAGCAAATACGTTGTTTAAATACGCGGCACATGCGCCCCCCACCTCAGTGACACGAAATTTGTTGTGTGGGGCGGACGTTTCTCGCTTGTGTGTCTGAATACATTCGCAGCGGATGCGACGAACGCTTCAAAGTTTCAAACGTAAGTATTCACTGCTCCATATCTTTATAAGTAGTAATGGATTAAACTTTATTTTAATTGTGTTAATACATTGGTTCATTGAGAACAAATTTAGGAGTCAATCACTGATTTTTTGCATTTATTTTACTTAAAATACAAAGGGACATCAATCCCTAGCGTAAAGGAAAGTCGCCCCGAGTTTTCAAAGGATAGATACCCTTAGGGGCTTCTATCCCTCTATACTGTAAGAGCCCTGTCAAAGTATTTTTAAAGTGTTTCTATATTACGTCATGACTATTTTGGTACTTACTAATAGATATTGTAATATGTGTGTTGATACTTTATTGCGTGTCAATTAAGTGTTTTATTCATGCTTACTTTGTCTAAATCTGATTGGATTCAGTGTATAATGTGCCAGAACACTTTTTAAGAACTATTGCTCAAGATACACTTTTTAAGAACTATTAATCAAGATGTGGAATACTCAAACCGATTTCCGGTTCGACCTAAATGAAGAAGGATAGTATCTACAAATATGTCGAGTTTCTAAAATTTTTAAATAATTACTAAGATTAAACGAAACTGTTAATTTTTATTTTGTTAGAGATGCATATGAATGTTGATTTTTAAAAAATTTTGAATAATTATTACTACATTAAAACGGGAATGTAAATGTTTTGTCAGAGATGATTCTATGAAAGGCCCAAATGAAAGCTTTTGACTGCTGCTTTCAGAAGCAATATTGCAAAGATCGCTTTCATTTAAGCCATTGTAGACCTCAATCGGAATTCTGCGAGCCATTTTGTACTCTTTTAAGTGATAAAATTATAAAGATCAAGTGGTTTTAGCGACCATATTGGATTTTGAGCAATCCAAAAAAATAAATTTGCGATACAGCTTTTGAAAACAGAAGTCAAAAGCTTTCATTTGGGCCTTTGTAGACCTCAATCGGAATGATACGACCGATTTTATAGCCTCATAAGTAGTAAACGTAATGGAGGTCACGTGGTTTTAGCCGCCATATTGGGCTCTGTATAGGCGAATTCTTCGAAAGCCAGTGTGCATTCGAAATTAGAAATCAAAACCATTCTTTTAAGCCTTGGTAGACCTTAAATTTCACCATTTTTGGACAGCAGGGCGTGGTCCGTTCACAAAGAATGCCTCATATATATAGGCTAAAACCGGGATAAATGCCCCAATTTTCGAAAGAGCCTCATTATTTTAATACCAAATATATTGGCATAGATTATCCCTGTAATATAGTTAGTTTAATAATTTATATATCTTTAGAATCTCTATTTGTTTATCTAACTATTACTGGTTTTGCAGAAATTAAGTTTTTGCGAGCCAATTTTTTTGGGGATAGATGCCTACTTATACGGATACATGCCTCACTACGAAACCGCTTAGAAGGATAGAGGCCTTTGATGGGGAATAGATGCCCTTTTAAGTAATGAACAAGAATAAGTAATCACAATGTAAGATTTATTTATGGCTCCAAATATTGCGCATGCAACCGAAGAATAAATTCAATAATTAACAATTTGCTTTGGGCACAGGGGAACCTTTTTGTTTTTCTACGAAAAGTTGTGGATTTTCCTTTTTCGATTGAAAATTTAAACTAAAATCAATAAATCAAGTTTCTATAGTTGCATTCACTATCTATTGTGTGAAGTAATCGGTTTATGGAAGAAAGTGAATTTCACGGAATATTTCGGAAAAGTATTAAAGCCTCTCATACTTTTATTTAAGCTGCTTTACAAGTTTCTTCGACAATTCATTATCACTTTTTATATTAATTTGCAAAAATGGACAAAATAAAGTCTGTTGTACTTTTCAAATCAATTTTGTATTTTTGAAACGTAACATGGTAGGACATTTTTGTTTTATAATTTGTAACCTACGAACAAATTCATATAGAAATGATATAAGACTTGTTCTGTGCAAAATTGGTGTCGATCAGATTTATGAGGGTAGTACTATTATTGAATTTGCTATGTTTACGGAACATGGAAGTAAAACACCCTTCAGACTATTCATTTTAAAATCAACAAAAGTTTTCGTCTTGTAGCATGTTAAGCGCCTACGATTCCTCGCTTGATAATGTCGCTGCATGACAATTTTTACAATTTTCCAACAAGCTTAGTATTGAAAACATAATTCTGCAGCAAATTTAATAAAAAATTATCTAGGCTTGTGCAGTAAGCCGATATTTGCCGCACATTAAAAGCCACGATCTTTTCACCTCTTTATAATGCTTTTAACGCCTTAGAGCGCATCTTAGAACTCTTGTGGAGCCTGCCCATCCCGTCGACAAAAAAGGGAAGATATTGTCTCTCCAAACGGAGCAGTTGGCACGTCCTCGGTAGGACAAATTGCCGTTGAGATATGCTGGAACAAAGGCTCAAGGGGAGGAATATTAAAAAATTGAAAAGGATAAAGACGCCTTTGTATACTCTAAGAAAATCCCTTAAAAATATATTCAGCTGCATCATTCTTCGTGCAGTGAAGGGATTATAAAATCACTTGGGTCGTGTGTGCAGGAATCTGTCGGAGTCGCTGTTGTCGTTGTCGTTGTCATTGGGGGAGGACATGAGGCACGAAGGCGCCCTTATCACAAGATTTTTCGAAGAATTTTTATTTTCCAAGCGACACATTTATATGCCGGTGCTGTTGAAAGATTCAAAGTGGCTGAAAAGCACTTTAATTCCCCTTTCACAAGAATTTACGAGGCTCACGTCATCTTCCCCACCGGGAGAGTTTGACGGCCTTTTCATCCCGTCGAAAGGCTTCCTTTCGCGCTGACCTATTAAATTTCCGATTTAAACAGCCTTAGGGCTCTGGGACTTTGGGATGATATCCCCCTAAGCCCCCTCCGCTCGTCCACCCCCTTCGTCAAACTTTAAGTTTCTAGGGTGGAGGCACTTAAAGAACGACTGACAAGTCCTGGATAGGCGGGGCGAACCAACCGTCTCTCGCTCCTCCCCCTGCTGTGTAGCATCGCCCTATCTGCGCTCATTAAAAATGCATTTTCCCATCAGATATGTGTGTCAAGATAGAATCTGAGTGTCTTCGTATCCATACCACCTTCCATTTGGAGCTTCTTCTTACCGTGAGTGGGCGAAAATACGTTCAGGTAGAGGCAGTCCTCTGATTGATTCTGTAGAAACGGCAGAAGCCTTTTAAGGTACTCGAGGCGTCCCTTGGGCATTTTTTCTAAGGCAGCTGTCTCGTTCTGGATGTTTGGCAACCGCTGCGGACAGACTGGACTGTATTTGTCTGATATCCTGATACCATCCCATGGAGCTGGAGCTCTTGTCGGGCTAAATCTGTAAATAGAATGGGAAAAGGATTCTTTTAATATCTCAATATCTCCTTTTCGGTTTATTTTTTATAATTTTTTTTTTGTCGTACAGAATTCATTTTGTGAATATTTAAACAATTTCTCGCTAGTCTAGACGCGTATAGCGCTGGGCGGAGCAGGCGTAGTACCGTCCTCTGCTGCGCTGTAACCCGCGAACAAAGCCCGAAGGGGTGGACGGATTATGACAGCAGAGGAGCTCCTTGCTTATTTATGGATCGCATTTCTTATTCACGAGCAAAAGAATTGAATTTCTAGTGATGAAGAAGAAATCTAAAAGGCATTAGTCTAGAATGAGTTCTTCTTCTTCATCTGGTGGTTCTCTGGCTGGGATGCAGGACCTTTCGAGGAGCTTGAACGGGAGGGGACTTCTCTTGCTGAATGTCCGACCAGCGGGATTAGCCCTAAGGTTTGTTGTTTGTCCAACAAATGAAATATTGAGCGAAGTGAAAGCCTTAGTTTCAGTTCGTTCAGGCGATGCCACTTCGACGTGATGGACATTCTGGCAACAGACCAAACCGCTCATACTCAAAAACCTCAAGGAACGTTTTACCAGGAATGGATCCTTCCTGCATCCGAACTTCTTCTCCTCAAGCAGGTGGCTGTCGCTTATTGAAAAATCTTCTTGAACTCCTCCGGGCACGCCCTAAGTCTGTGTATTGTTCACCAGATTGATGGCACTTATGTAGGAGAGCCCTCTCTGGAGGAGTTTGCTAATTAATTTTCTCAAATTCCCCAAGATCACTTTACGGATTTTCCTGTATCCTTCGGGCTCGAATTAACCAGAGATTATGTCGGTAGAAAGGTAAACAAAAGGGGTGGAAATCGAACGTCCTTCAGATGCCAGTAAAATATAGTATTATAAAGTTTTTTTTATTTTTTAATTAGCAACCAAGAAGAATTGAATGATAATCCGCCTCCAGCAGACTCCCACGTTAAGTCAGTAGTTTCATTAAAAATTAATCACTTTTCGACATCCTTCTTTTAAGAAGATTAATGACTGTTTGGCCCAAGGACGAGGTCGGCAATCTATCTAATGCAGTGAAACTTTGAGGGCCGTTTGGGTAACGTTCTGTAGGCGATATGATGTTCGAATATCACGATTCAATTTTCGGATGTTCTCACTAAAATATTTACAACAGGGAACCCTTTCAATTTTGTTATTTGTCCCGCTTCAGGTACTGACAAGTAAGTAAGGTCTTTTTCAGGATACAGTTGAAGACAATATGGGATTAATTTTTAAATATTCTAAACAAAAGGATAAAATAAAAGTTTTATGGGGATTTTTTGCTATATTATGTACATATATTAAGGTATATACAACTATATAAAAAGATATTTTTAAACCACCTCCTTGTCAACTGTTTTCAGCCCATCTTTGTGCGAAGTTATTAAACAAAATATCGAAATATATATATGTATTATATTTTAGTTTAGTTTATTTTCTATAATTTAATAGGTTTCTGTTCGAGAAATGATGTTTGGCTCGGTTTATTTTATTTAGGTTTTCCCAATTTATCCGGAAATTACCCTATGATATTATCTTAACATTTTCCCGCCTGATAATGGAAGATTTTCTTAAAAAACAAAAATTATATATTAATACCAAAGGAAACAGAGAGAGTTTTCCAAAAAAGTTAAAATTGCGGGTATTTTTAAATTAAATATGATATGAAAGTGTAGGGCTTTTTTGCTACTCGGTTTTATTTTATTCTATGTTTGGTTTGTGGCGATTGCTACTTCAAAACTTCTTAATTCAGTACGTGTTCAAAATTTAACTTTCTAAATACAACTTCATCTAACAGATTGTTTGAAACTGGATTTTTTGTTTTAATCTATATATTTTGTAATGCACATTATTTTAGTTCCTCGCTTCCAAAATTCAAACCATTTGTTCAAAATAAGCAATTTTCGCGCCTTCATCATTTCTTTGAAATTATTTCTAGAACTAGATGAACTAATGAAAGAACATCTCTACACGGTGGACAATACTGGAATACATTTTACACTTTTTTGGATAATATATCACCATACCAAAAATATGAAGTATTGAAAGTATTACTTGTACACTCATATTTTTATTATAAATCAATAAAAATATATTAAAAGTAAATACATAAATCCGGTTGTAATTAAATGTATTAAAAGCTAAACCTAGCTGAGTATAATAATTTAGGAATACTTTTGTAATGTTAGGATGTAGTTTAAAAAATAACAAATAAATTTGTTTTTAATTTTTATTATTGAGCCTTCTTCTAAAAACAAAAATTCAGTGTAATTCATATTAAAATATAAGGTAAAACTATACTCACAGGCACAATTAACCGCCCGCTTACATCTTTTGTCGCCCTGTTTGTTTGCATTAAGTATAGCTTATCGCAGTCTTTGTTTTGTATTGATCGGGTACTTAGGAAAAAAATAGACATTTAGACTCTCGAGTTGGTTCTCAAATTTGTGTCGTAGTAGCTTTTGTAAGAATTAGTCGTTGTTTGACCTTATTACCGTGACATTACCGTGATTACATTTCTTGTTCTCTTTTGACCTAGTGTTTAAAAGATGTTGAATTTGTGTCTTTAAGATTCTTCTTAGTTCAAGAAGTCATTAGAGCCCGAGGTGGTAACACCCCTTATTAAATTTGAAGTCAGTGATAAAGAAATGACCTTTTTCTTTCATTAAACAAAAATAATCAGTCAACAAAAATCTTGAAAAAATCGACTATGTGAAATAAAATCTTAATAAATATTTTTTTTTGCATTATTTTCATTTGTTTTTATTTATCAAAGACTGCCTTCAACACACCATTCATCAAATTTATGTAAAATTTGACAGTTTCGGCAAACTATAAGAATTACAGGGTGGGCGGTTAATTGTGCCTCTGAGTGTACTTATGCACATCTTTGCTTTTACATAAAAACTTTCACAAGCTTGTTTATACTGTAAATTATTATTAAAACTTATTAAGGTATCAATTTCATTGTCTAGGATATTTTCATAGCAATTCAAGTTCTCATTTAATAATTCTGTTTTAAAGATTCATTCAAATTCTCATTTAATAATTCTGTTTTATAAACGCTCCCTAAGTAAATGTATTTTTTAAACATTAATATTAACTATTAGGCTTAGAAGAATATAGAAATTTATGATTAGAATTTTTTAGTTAAATTTATTAAAAGCAAATTTTGCACACACTAAGACACTAATTTTAATATTGAGAAGTTAATTTTTAACCCCAAGTATATTTAATCGCTTAGTAATATCTATGAAAAATTTAAATTTAGTCTATATCAGTGTAGAAAAATGCTTTAATCCGTAATTAAAATTAAAACTATATCTCCAGATTTTCGATTGTGTAATATTTATTTGTTTCGTTATTTCAAATTTGGTTGAATCGAATTTCGTTAAAAACTAAGGTGGATTTATAGTATTTCGTATCATAAGATTCCTAATGTAGTATGCTTCGGATAATCTGCGATTAAAAATAATCGACTTGCCCTAGTTGCGTTGTTATTAATTTGAAACAACGCAAAATCGTTTCAAAGCGTTTAATTGTTGCATAAGAAAATTTTGAAAAAATGGAGAAAAATATATTGTTTTTTAAATCTTCAGGTTATTGTTACCCCTAAACAGAGTTTAGATATCGATTGGGTAAGCGATAGGATATGCAGGAAATTTACTTTAGTGTCGCTCAACAATTTAATTTAAATAAATATATATATATATATTATATTATAATTTTTTAGCTTTCTTCTTTCTAACGAAATTCGACAAAGTTTTTCTATTTCATTTTAGAGAAGGCATAGATAATGCATGACGAGTTGCCAAGTTTCAAATTAAGGCTGTTTCTCTTCGGGTTGTCACGTTTATGTGGGGATAATTTTGTGGTACCGCCACCTTCATCCTTTAGTAGACGTATATATCTTGGATTTTCTCCTGGATCGCTGTAAAAGCCCGGGATAATCCCGATTCCTGGAGAACGACGTGATCAACTTGAAGTGACAGCAAATTTTATTTTCAAACTTTTTAGGGGAAACCTGTGTGCCCTTCTGCCTTGGCAATTTTGTCTTTTATGAGTCACACAGGAATGCCACACCGAGAAAAGAGAGGGTCAGGCGACAGGTGGGAAAATATTGACGCCGAAATGGGCGGAATTTGATTGCGTCCTCTCCTCCCTTCTAGCTTGGCCAGGAAGTTTAGAGTTGTAGTTTTTATTAATTAACTAGTTCCCTCTGGTGCTGTAGGACGACAACTAATTAGGGCGGCCCCAGTTCCTCATAGAGGTAAAGTCAGCCAAGAGAAGGGCTTAGGGCTAAAATACTCTCAATTGGGACTGCTGTTCGATGTCTAACCTAGAAGCCCCTCCTCTCCCCGTGGTCGAGGGCGGCGGATGCGAACTTAATTAGAACAAAAGTCAAAATCAAGCCAGTATGTCCCCGAGGGCTTTATCCAAACCTGGAGTAGAACGTGAGATTGTTCCCGAACTGTCGGCCCTCCTCGTTCTTTTGGGGCACCCCCCCATCACTGGCGAAAGGTACGAAACTGGCCGAAGTGGTAAGATTTCATCTCGTAAAAAGTTTGTAACAAGCTCCGGTATTATTTATTTAAGCGGCTGAGAAAGTTGCGCAGTAGGTTGAGGGCGGCCATGGGGATGGGGTAGATTAGGGGTTTGGGAGCTCCTTGCTTCTGCTGTTAAGCTACGAAGACATGTCGGGGGCACTGCAGATGATGATGATGATTTCTAAGAACAGGTTTTTTCACCGAATATCTAAAAAGAAATTTCTCCACACCCTCTCGAAGACGTTGCCTGGCTTGCGCGTGATTTGCATGTTTTCATATCTTTGGAAATGAGCCCCCAACACCAGCATTCAGAGTAGGCGTAGGGCTGAATTTTTTTATTTATCTGCACCTTAATACCACTTTTAAACTGAATTTTCCAAAATTCACCCCAAACCTGCCAGTAATTTCTTTTTGGAGTTTCTTTCACTTGCTCATCTGTTCCTCTCCTCATCTCTGCAGTAAAGTCTTCGCGACGTTTTACCCGGTGTCTTGTTGAAAAATGATTTTAAATAAATTCAGATTCCTAGAAAAATGTATTTTATCGGCAGGAAATTTGGGGCGAGACTAATAGAATCAAAGACTCCGTGTTTAGTCATCTCACGCCTGGTTATTAATTTTAACTTTGTTATACGATTAGCTTAGTAATTCCTACAAAATTCTGCCCATCCATAAGTTTTGTTAGGTAGTTTTTGTAAGAACCTATCTCACCCTCATGATGCGATTTCGAGAAATGAATGATACCCGAAGTCTTTTTATGGGTTTTTTAACTTTGCTTATTCTTTTATGAGCAAATATCTCGGCTAAGGTCGTAAATGGGAGGAATCGGTCAAGGTGGTGGACATTTAGAGGCTGGAATTTCTTATGTAAAAATAATTTTAATCCAGTTTCTCTTTTTTAATCGATTTTGATCACACTTAAACTATACATTCGACGATTCGATATCTATAGCTGTGTATCCAATTGATTGGTGGAGAAACGAGAATACTTGTGTGACCACCAGGCAGATCTGGCCAACATTTGACCATAATAGGTCAAAGAACCTGATTACTCTCAGGAGGGAGGCCATTAGTAACGTCGTGGCGGTAATTACGGGGCATTGCCTTGTGGGCAAACATGCCAACAGACTAGGCGTTATCTCCAACGACTTCTGCAGAAGTTGTCAAAATGAGGAGGAGGAGGAAAGCATAACCCACCTCCTGTGCCAATGCCCAGCACTATCTATGTGCAGAAACAGATATCTGGGCGCTTATTTCTTTGATGACTTGTCGGATCTGAGTTCAAAGAACGTCAGAGACATTGAACACTTCATCAAAGGCACGAAGTGGTTCAAGGTTAGCTAGTTTTCTGGGAAAAGCCCTCGTGTGGTATCACAATGGGCCCTTGTGGCCTAAGTGTGCCGTCAGGCAGCCACGGCAACCTAACCTAACCTATCCAATTGATTGGTCCAGAGACTGAGGGGTTGCACCCATTTCAAAATACAATTTTGTTACCACGATAGTTGGTAATAAGGTCAATAGCTCAGTCGAGTTCGCAAATGGAGGCAATTAATCAAAGGGCTCGCGCTGTACTTTATAATACACCATGGGTAAGATATAATAACTCTTATATTAATCGATTTCGATCATATTTTTATGCAATGCAATGCATGAAATTGAATCAACATTTTGTTATTTGAGCCCATCAAAAACTACCAAGACAAAAACTTCATTAGACAATATATGTATGGACAATATTTATCTAATGGTTGATTATTAAAATATGTAGCTTCATGTCACACGCACAATTCGACAATATTTCGCAATATTATGATGTACATTTTTTTGCGGACATGAATGGTATACTTGCGAAAGTATTAGGTTGTAACATAATAATCTGATAATTTTTTCGGAAACGTTCTGGAAATTTTTTACTACTTCGAGAAAGTTCTGTGATAATAAGTATAAATACTCGTGACCGCGCTCAGTTCATCAGTGCAATAATCGACAGCGCAGCGAGTAGCATTATGTAAAAATTCGATTTGAAAAGACGAGACATCCGCGTCCTTCTACTTTATGAGTTCCGTTTGAAGCAAACAGCTAAGCAGGCGGCACAAAATATATGTCAATGTATAGGAGAAAATGCGGTCTCTTATCATACAGCAGTAGATTGGTTTCGACGTTTCTCGAATGGCGAATACAACCTTGAAGATAAACCTCACGGAGGGCGGCCGGTTGAGGTTGAGGTTGATGTCGACCGACTAGCGCAGCTCATCGAGGAAGATCCAAGGAGGGCTACTCGTCAATTTGAAGAAGAACTCGGATGCTCCCATACTAGGTACTATCGCTCGACATTTGAAAGTGATGGGTAAAGTGTACAGGGATAGTGAATGGGTACCCCACGAATTGACGGATGGTCAACGGATGATGCGAGTGGCGGTTTGTACGCAATTACTCATTTCACATCGTACTTTTGCTTGGCTTCGTAATTTGGTTACCGGGGATGAGAAGTGGATGCTTTATGGTAACCATAACAATAAGCAACAATGGCTTAGCGCGGTCAAAGAGGAGTACCGACAGTTAAATGTAAAATTACTACATATACACAAGGTTATGTTGAGTGTTTGGTGGAATGTCCATGGCATTATCTATTGGGAACTATTACCACAAGGAACGACTATAAATAGTGAACGCTACTGTGATATGCTGGATAAGCTAGCAGTGAATCTTAAAGGAGAACAAGGCAATGCATACCTCCTCCACGACAATGCCCGCCCTCACACCGCTTCGATGACATGTAAACAAATTATGGAGCTAGGCTGGATTTCCTTAGTCCATCCTGCATACTCGCCGGATATGTCTCCTTCTGACTAACACTTGTTCCGATCGTTGCAGGCTCACATTAGCGGAAAATCTTTTGATGACCGAGATGCATTGGAACAGTGGTTGTCGGAATTGTTTAACTTTCGTGAGCCCAAGTTTTACGAGAATGGAATAATGTCGCTTCCCCAACGTTGACAGGAGATCATTGATAATGATGGACTATATGTTCAATAAAATGTTAAGCTAAATTGTACAAAAATATCAAAATAAAGTTTCTTAAAAACTTATCAGATTATTATGTTACAACCTAATATTAAAATTTAGTGCAAATGCTTTTTGAACAGATACGTGTGGTATTATAACGGTCACCAGGAGACTAGGAGAGCAAAACACTGTCTACTACAATTTGAGATATTTATAACAATTTTATTTATTTGTAAATATTTTCGACTAAGGAAGGAGAGATAAATAACATGACATTTTTTAAAAACATAACAGGTTCCTTTGATTTTTGAAATTAGGAGCTTAGGAGTAGAATTAGATTACATAGGTAAGTTAGAGGCAAGTAGATAAATTAGAAGCGGACAAGTAAGTTAGTCCGCCACATATGTAATGAAAAACTAATACTTGTACATATATGATTAAAAAGAGAACAGAATAAAATGGTATTATTACAAATTATTTTAAATATATAATATACAAAAAAATAGAATCGCATCCAAAAAGCTCCACGTCCATTTTGTCACTGCATACTTTTAATATTAAATTCTAAGTGTTAGTCAGCAGGATAGAATAAAGTTGGTTCTTTTTTAACAACGAAAATAGTTGATCTGCCTTGAACAAGAAAATGTTTACTAAACATTTCTTGATTAACTTGAATGTTAACTATACCCTTTTTTAATTGCAGAATCTATATTTAAATGTAGATTGATATTTCCTTCAAATAAGCAGTCAGAGGTACTCAGAAAGAACACTTTGTCTGATTGTTTTTAAAATGCAGCTAAGATCTTGAAAAATGTTAATAATTAAAAAAAATGTTAATAATTAATAAAAATAGCTTTGACCACGTTCGATAGCAGATTAAACAAAAGATTGATCAGTTAAAATCATTTAAATTAAACATATATTGAAGTTCGCCGCACATTGTTTGTATAACAACACACAGCATAAATTTTAATCTTCTAAATGTGTTGTGAGGTCTGCTTAAGAATAAAATTTCGAATTCGAAAACTACATTTGTTAGTTGGTAGCGAGCAAAGAAAATGTTTAAAAATGTACAGAATTTCACCAATATGTATGATGTGGTCTTTTCAAAATTTATTTTATTTAAATTGACCAACTTTATTTTTCTGAATATGTGTGACTATTATTAACTAATTTATATGAAGAAAGATAAATTGTATATTATTAGTTGTGTGTAAATTCATTTAGGTATATGCCACGTCATGTTATTCCTATCTGAAATTCCTATAAATATTGTAATATCATCGTGATATAAACTAGTTATGTACTATATTTGCGTTAATTTTATACAAACATATAATGTGTAAATAAATATCTCTTCATATTTTGAGAATAATTTCAAAAGTGAAGTCCTTTACTAATCTGTATACTATTTATAATAAATTTTTCAAGTTTGTAGGAATTCGTTGGTCTTGGCTTTATTTCAGATAATGAGTCGTACAAATTGATTAGATCTGCAGATAAAATCATAGCTTTGATAATTTTTTATTTTTTTTTTTATTTTTTTTTTTTTAATAATAATTTAACATAGAATTCTTGAGTTGGTTCGTCGATGGAAAAATAGTTGTAACATTTGTAGTTATATATTTATATAAATTTTATTTATCTGATTATTTGCTTTTAACGGCTATAACAATTTGAAATAACGTTCGTGACACATTTGGAGAAACTTTTTACATTTCCGTATATGTAGCTACATAATTCTTTTATTCAACAACATATTGACCAGCAATTGTGTATCCGTCTTCTTTTATGTGCATAATATTTACTTTTGCTTTAGAAACATTTCGGCATGCAATTGAAGAGCGTTTCGGTGTTCGTGAAAGAAATAACTTATTGGCAAGTTACTGAGGGGGCCCCAAAACGCACAATTCATTCGAGCCCCGCTGAGCTTTGGGTCCGCCCTGTCCGAGGCTCTACGTGTCCCAAAAACCGAAGTCAATGGAATCCCATTCGTATTCAAGCCGCTGTGCCTTTAGATTTGTTTCCTCTGGAAAAAGGGACGTGCTGACGCATAGCAAAAAGAGACCTCCTTGCTCTAGTAGACAAAGGGGGCACACGCATTTCAGTTCTACTTCACGGAGCACCCCACATCTGGTCCTCATTCTGTCCCAGCCCTCGACGAACATTTCCATTCAAACAGCAAAAATGTTTCACTTAATCCGCGCTCAAAAGGATAACATAAATCGCCCGTTCCGACTGAAAGGGCAGGGGAAGGGGGCCAGAGGGACACAAAGGGGGTGGCAGTGTCCCACAGATGAGCCCTGCACTGCGGAGCCCCAGTCCTCCTTCACGCAAATCATTAGTGCAAATACATTTGCAGGCATAAAGTACTTCAAATTGGAAATCCTTCCCACTACTCCTCATTCTCGCCGCCGCCAGAGGGCGACCCGTTCCCTTCGCCCCCCAGCCCCCGTAAGGGCGGCCCGCCCTGCCCTTGCCAGCGGAGGCCCTTAAAAGCTTTTCACGTTCTCGAGGAGAGCCGCTTGTGAATTAACCGAGGGATTGAGTGCTATGCAAACTGACATCTCGTGAAGTAACCCGTGGAAGGGAAAATTGAAAAATGTGCGAAAATTAACGCTGTCGATATTTTTTTCCACGGGGGCGGGGGCGTGTGGGTGCTGCGAGGGGTAGGGAGGGATAATAAGAAAAGAAGTCTTAATATTTCGCACCCGCTCCCTATGGGGGTCGAACTGTCTGGGAAGCGGGTGTGATGCCGGATACTTCATCCCTTAGCTAGTACCAAGCATCAGCTGGAATTACTTAAAATCATCTCTACGGGGGGAGGGGGCTGGGAGATCGGAGACCGGATTCTGGCTCCGGAGTTGATTTTCAATTTATCTCCGTCGCTTTTTTTTATTTTTATTTCACTGCCTTTCCAGAGATTTTGCCTAATGAGATCGGGGATATTGGGTAATCCTTCATATTCGCGGCCCAATCTGCTCCCTGAGGAAATGTTGCTGGAATCAGTTGCCAGGCTGCGATTGTAGTGCAGGATTTTACCTTTAGCAACAGTTTTCCTAGCGGGAGCTGTTTTTCTTTTTATTAAGGTGTAAAAAGTGGCTGCTATAAATTGAAAAGCTGCTTTCGTAGCAAATTGTACCTATTGCTTTTATATCTAGAACTACTCACTTACACAAAGTACGAAAAAGTACGCAAAATACAATATGCTCAATATTGATGTATATAATACATATTTGGGAAATCGCGGAAATCACACTGTTCTGTAGATTCTTGCGGGAAAAATTTATTTTCTATCTTTATGAATAAATACATATTTTACAATTTCCTAGGAGATTTCAAACTCCTCCTACCAAGATTATTTTTACAATATGGGGAGTGCTCTTATCTTATTCTATGCAAACAAACAAAGGAGGGGTGTCACTTTTCTAACAAATCGGTCTGAAAATTGCGCATAAATGTAATACCCTACACAGACTATGAATGAAATTTAGAATTTCGAACGAATTCAATTTCAAAATTATAATATTGCCTTGAAATTAAAGTGCAATTTGTATTAAAATCTTTATTTGACGGAACTTTCATCTGAATTTTCATAAGAAATTTGTAGACGATAAGATATTTTTAAAATTGTATACCCACGAATTTCTAAATTTCGTTGGTAGTGTGAAAATAGACTATAACACTGTATAATGAACCCAAAAAAAGGTTAATTTTGCAGTTTTCTAAAAGAAAGAAAAAGATAACATATAACTGAACCAGTTTTATTACACTATTACTTTATTAATTATTACCATAGAAAAATAAGCACAAAAAGTTTCATCTAGAACAGTGGAGCTCGTGGGTCATTAAGTTAGTGGTGTCACTTAGAAAGAGGGAGGGTAAGATGGATAAAAACTAATTTTTTTCTGGTTCTCACTTTTAAAATCCTTTAAAAGTTTACGTTTCCTTTCTGCTTTACAACTTTTACTTTTGCAAGTGAAGGAGCCAAAAATCGATGATGTCAAAAAATTGACGCAAATGGGGTGATACCATGAATTACAGCACCAGGTGACACCATGCCCCAGGTCAGCAGTCGCCCCTGAGTATTTGAATAAACAACCCGACTAGAATTTTGGTGGGGTACAGCTAGGGCCCCTATGAGGCTAGCCACACTGCCTCATGTGGGTCCCATGAGGCTGCCCTATAAGGCGCACGAAGGGCAAATAACGCCTTGCCTCATTCGCGCATCATTATGACTGCCTCATGTGGGCCTCGTGAGGCAAAACCCGACTAGAATTTTGGTGGGGTACAGCTAGGGTCCCTATGAGGCTAGCCATACTGCTTCGTGTGGGTCCCATGAGGATGCCGTAGGGCAAATAACGCCTTGCCTCATTCAGGCTCTCTTTGTAATGCTTAATAATGTAATCCTAACTCCTTATACTTATATACATGTGGAAATACTTCTTTATTAGTATAAATTATTATAATAAACTTAAACTCAGTCCGAGGCGAGTGCGCCCTGATGTTGTCCGTCCTGCGGGTAGAATCCAAAAAAGAACGAGTGCCACAATATGGCGATGAGCTGTCAGCTCGTAGGGGGATTCGTCGAGGGATTCTCAAGAAGATGATACTTCATGCAATAGATTATAAAATACGAAGTTTTTGTAAGGAAAACCCGATAAGACAGCTAATAATACTGGGATTTGTGCTTTAATCGAGCCCAGCCGATAATTTGCAAATATAACCCACTAGCAGATAACGTCAAGTATGCCTAGCTGTGTATGTGATGTTTGTCTAATCGAACCCCTGTAAAGCAAAAGGTGGGATTGCCTATTTCATTGTAAGGTTTGCCTCATAAGACCCTTGTGAGGTATTCATAAGGTAAACCTCACTTCAGTATCGCTGATTTTATTTTGTGAGGTCCTCATGAGGAATTTACGGGGAAATCCCTCTATCGGCATGCCCCTCACTTGCCACATGAGGACCTCATGAGGAATCTACGGGGAAATCCCTCTATCGGCATACCCCTCACCTGCCACATGAGGCCCACACGCTTCATGAGGCATGCCCCCTATAAATTCTAGTCGGGAAGGACCCGACTAGAATTTTGGTGGGGTACAGCTAGGGTCCCTATGAGGCTAGCCATACTGCCTCGTGTTGGTCCCATGAGGCTGCCGTATAAGGCGCACGAAGGGCAAATAACGTCTTGCCTCATTCGCGCATCATTATGAATGCCACATGTGGTCTTCGTGAGGCAAAATAATTGCTACCCGATTTAAACATTTGTCATGAAAATTGGTACATAGAGGTTTTGCAGAATTCTGATATCAAATCCGCTGTCCGAATTTAGAAATTCAAGATAGCGGATTCAATATGGCGACCAAGATTTCTCGATTTCAACGGATTTTAATGAAAATTAGTACAATGATTATTCTGAGGCCACTAATTTCGAATTATATTAAGATTTGAAAATTCAAGATGGCGTATCCATAAACGGGTTTTCGGGTTGAAACAAATTCTAGAATATAACAAACTGACACATTTGAGAAGTATGAGCCTAGATGTATATTTGATGTTTGCCTAATCGAACCCCCGTAAGGCAAATGGTGGGATTGCTTATTTCATTGTAAGGTTATAAATGCATTAGGTTTGCCTCATAAGACCCTTGTGAGAAACTCATAAGGTAAACCTCACTTCAGTATCGCTGATTTTATTTTGTGAGGTCCTCATGATCTACGGGAAAATCCCTCTATCGGCATACCCCTCACTTGCCACATGATGAAAATCAGCTAGCCAATGTCCACTTGCAAATATTTTTTTTTATAATTTCGACATTAGATACATATACTTAATTTTAATATTTTTGATTGTCTGTTATCTCTTTTATGATAAAAAAAAATGTATATAAATCAATGCGTGAGTCATTTAAATATGCAGTTTATAAAGTGTGATATAGTTCATTTTCAATTTCACTGGAGCATTTGCAATCGGACAATCCTGATCGATATATAATATAATATATCCAGGGTAATAGTGCTTAACACATGCCATCGGAATTATATTTAGTTACATAAACGATGGTAAAGTTATTCTTTCAATATAAATTTAATAAAGTGTAGAGTATAATGTTGTTCGAAGGTAATTACCCTTTCGAATATAAAAGATCGATACTTTCGAACGTAAATTAATAATAAATATAAAAGGTATTTGTAGCCTTTTCGCCCAGATAAAATATTTTACACCTTAAGAATACTTACCTTTATTACCCGAAAAGAGTTAATAGGATTAAACCAGCTAAAAATATGGATAGCAAAAATACCCAACAATTTCACGAAAGTTATCGGCATAAACGAAACACCGAAAAGGGGTGGACTCCATTGAGAACCCTTTTGTGTTTTATTCAATACCGATTTTTTATTGTACATTTTCGGTTGGCTGCTTTTATTTCTTGTTGATTTATAATTCATTTTCGGTTATTAATCTTGATATCTTAATTTTTTTAATTTGTATTTTATGTTGATTAAGAAAATATTAAGTTGGTTATGAAATGTTTCAATGTGCATATATAGTATGTATGTAGTTACGATGTTAATTCACACAAAAATCTAAATTTTATGCCATAAAGGCGACTTTTATCTTTTTTAGAATCGTATACCAGCTTTTGTATCAAATTAGACTCCTAAAATTTTAAAATTTAGATCCAAATAAATATTTTTAAATTATAAAACAAAACAACAATTAATTGATTAAAACAAAACCAAAAATAAAATATAAAACAGGTAAGCAAGAAGCAATAAAGCAGCTTAAGGAAGGATAAAAAAGCTTGAGAAAGTAAATTTGGTTCCTTCAAGATGTTTACCTATACATTGAATTTTTATACTCGTACTTCTTTTATATGCCATTCTGTATCTCTTTACAATTGTAAAGGTTGTAATTCAATTCAATTACGTTAAAGCGTGGAGTGAACATACTATTCACGGGATGTGTACAAATATTTATATTATTTCTTAATGGGTCATTCTGGTATGAAATTTAAAACAAAAATCATCTTAATTCGAATTTTAATGCTGACTTTCGAACAGTTCATCATTCACAGTCATTTTAAGAAAAATAGAAGAAATGCCACTTCCAATTATCTTTGGATCTTCATAAGGGCTGATTTAAATAGTGTTCCAAAATACAATATAACATACGTTGATCAGAGGGGAATGAATATGATTCAATTAAATTTGATCGTAGATGCAATGCATTTCAAATAGAATTACGATTAATTTTTAATCAAATCGTATTCAGTGATAACCTCCGGAACACTTCATAGAATCGATTGGTATAAGTTGAAGCACTACTTTCTTAATCACTTTCTATGAGAATAATCCTTAAAAACATAGCTTAACAAAAAACCGACCAAAAAAGGGGAGAACTTGCGATGATAAATTAAAGTTCGCGACTGTTTTGTCAATTTTGTGTAAAATCGTTTAAATCTGTTAGTAGTCTGGAAATTCTTTCAACGAAACTGATTAAAATCGTTGTATGAACTTTCTTTTTTGAGATTATTTTCACCAGATATTCCGGATGAACTTCGTATATTCTACGATAAGACATCCAAATAAAAAGTTGTTCACCCTCGCGATGACGATATTAGTTTTAGCACAGGTGCCGATGTAATCGATTAATGAAGTTTATTTAATTTTCGTAAATTAAAACCTGAACTTTTATTGCAGATTCAGATTCTCCAGTAACTCCAGTAAGAACTAACGTAATTATTATTTTAAACATTTTATTCAAATCTGCAATAAAACATGGGGAAACAATTTCGTGAATTGAACATAATTTACATTGATCACAGCGCCATCTATGCTGAAATATATGTACATATATTGTCGTCTAGTAGGTTTATTCACGTTTCGGACATTTTTTCGTAAGATAGTACCCCAAGAAGAGAACAATAAGTAGTGTTTAATACCTGGTAAAACCCTGCTTTGACTACAACTTCTGTTTCAGGCCATTGTCAGTCGAAAATTCAGACATTTATACAATGAAAACGGTTTCTGTTTGCTTGCTTTCTGACGGCGCATGTTAAGCTTTAGTTGAACTGAAAGATATCAAAATAATGGAACTAACTGCGGGTTTTGGGGAACAAAAACTAATTTAAATTTCTTTTTTTCAAATATTTTATTCTGCTGGCACTTCTGGTTGAATAAAATAATAATAATACTTTGGATCCCAAACGTTTTCGTAAAGTGTTATAAGAATCCAATCCGATAAGGTATAAACATCTGAATAATAAGACATTTTGTCCTGATTGTGGAAGCAATGTCCTTTGTCATCGTACCACGTGGACTCAACAATTCCAATGAGATAATCCTTTGAGGGATCCTTTGGGAAATGCTTGAACAGTGGACCTCCAGAGTCTCCAATGCAGGGACCTGTTTCCTTTTTTGATATAGAACAAACTCGCAGTTGATCAGTCAAAATGTCGGTTGAGTTCATTTCATTGCAGGTTTCTTCAGGGTAAACTTTCACTTCAGCAGTCATAAGATGCCTAGAAAATTGAGTATTCCTCATCCGTCCCCATCCGAGAACATTGGCACCCGTTGTCTTTAGAGGTTTGCGAGGTAGTTTGATCGGTTTTACAAAATTTGAACTGTCGAAGGGTGTGTCCACGAAAATTAGAGCAATATCGTAATTTCCTTGGTATTTGTTGTAACGTTGGTGTCTAACAAACTTCTTAACTTCTCTGTACTGTGTGAAAGGTCCATGTTCGTCAGGACCGGCAATGAACGAGCCCGCCTTGATTTTAAATATTTCCTTTATATTTTCA
The DNA here is from genome assembly GCA_949715965.1 of Dysmachus trigonus. Taxonomy (NCBI): domain Eukaryota; kingdom Metazoa; phylum Arthropoda; class Insecta; order Diptera; family Asilidae; genus Dysmachus; species Dysmachus trigonus. The sequence continues at coordinate 20,840,183 of OX454320.1, forward strand.
TTCACACAGTGTCCAGCTGTAAGGGCAGCAGCTAAATGGATGATCGCTGCTCCGCAAAGATGTTTCTCTTTGTAAAGAACCTCTGCCATGAAAGAAAGTTCGCCATTGTTTTCAAACTTTTCCAGTCCCAATCCTTTGAAATATTGGACTTGGGAAGACCTTCCTACTTTCCTCCCGTACATACTTGCCTTCAAACTATTCATTCCGGCTGAAGTATACTGTGCTACTGAAATTATTATCACGATCAATGTGAACAGAACTGCCATCGTTAAATTAATGATGATAAAAGACCGCACAGACTGCTTTATATACTGCACGTGGTAGAAGCTCAGACAGACTGTACATTGTTTCACAATATGGGTATTTGTAATCAAATACCACTGTTTTCGATTCGTACTAGAGACAATTGTTAAAATTCAGCAAACACAAACAGAAATCATGAGGCAAAACAAAATTCACCTTCTTTTACAATACCAACCTCACTTTTCTTATACGTGGAGAAAGATCGTTCCAATAAATTGTGTGTGATCGTATTTGTGATTTAAATATTTCTACTTTACTTTTATTTTGCCGACACTCGTGGAACTCGAATTTTAATTATGTGGAAGATAAAATTATTGATTTTAATAAGATCAGATGACTCTGTTTCGAGTCATTGTTTGTTTCTAACAACTGGTTTTTGGTTTAAATTTCTTGAGACCTAACGCAGCCAAAATTCGTTAAAATCTATATAGTAAAGTTGGGTTATTTTAAAATTAAAACTATCAGATATTTTGTTCAATGCTTTATTCGATCTGAGATTATTAAAATTTGATTATACTTCTAAATTGAATTTTCAAAGTTAAAGTAAGTCTCCGAAAGGTAGTTATCAAGATTTGTTAGCACCCAGCGGAGTAAGCTGTGCACGTTTGTATAGTAAGACAACTTATCAAGAAAGCAATGTCCCTCCTTGTCATGATATGTTGATTCGATAATTCCGATTAAATAGTCCTTTGAAGGATCCTTTGGGAAGTGCCTAAATAGGGGACCACCGGAGTCGCCAATGCATGGTCCTGATAGTTTGCTTGATTTTGAACAAACTCTTAAATTTTCTGTCAACACAACCGCTGAATTCATTGCATTGCAATCATCTTGACCATAAACGTTCACCTTTGTGGTCATAAGTTGTTCGGAATATTTTGTGTTCCTCATCCGTCCCCATCCGAGAACGTATGCATTCGTTGCGTTATAGTCGATAGATGTAAGGGGTAGCGCAATCCACTTCACGTAAGGTGTGTATTGAAAAGGTATTTTCACGAAAATCAGAGCAATGTCGTAGTTGCCATTGGTCTTGCTGTACTTTGGGTGTCTAGAAAATTTACTAACCTCTCTAAACTGGGTAAAATGATCGTGTGATTTCCTACCAGCGAACAAGGAGCCTGCCTTAATGATGTATAGCGCCTTCTTAAGTTCGCTTATGCAATGTCCAGCAGTAAGAAGGGCGTATTTCCTAATAAGAGCTGCTCCGCAAATATGAGTCTTGTTTAAAATTACCTCCGCCATAAAAGGAAATTCACCGTGATTTTCAAAGGTATCCAGTTTTGACTCTCCATTGTATAATTGCATCCCACTCCTTCCTACTTTTCTGCCATAAATTTTAGAATTAAGGCCGAAACCTTCCACTGAAATAAGGTTGATAGTGGTTATCAACACGATTAGTTCGAATATTACTGCCATCGTTAATTCAACTGTTATCGAAAGACAATTGAGAAGTTTTATATACCTTCCAGTTGAAGTTATAAGACAAACAAGTGATTGTTTCTTTCCCAATGTTGTATCTTTCTGCGTGAAATTTTGCTAAACAATTATTATTTCTCCTTGTCTTTCTCAAGCAGTTAAAGAAATTAATTCAGGTGCTAAAACCCGATATGCGCAAATGTTTAGTTAAGAGTTCTGTTCACTTTGAAATCTGAGAATTGTTCGAAATCATTTTGATGCTTCTAGATGTTAATCTCCATGTGTTGACGAAGCTCATTCCAATAAATCTACGTGTGTTGTTACGTAAACTTTTGCTGATATATTTTTTTTATCAACATGAATTTTACTATACGTCAACATAAAAAACGAATATTATCTTGATAATATTAGGCTCATTTGGCACGTTTCAGATCTTTTTTAAAAACTTTACATTTTAAAGCTTACGATAGGCAAATGGCATTCTAGTTCGTAGCTTATTTTATAAGTTTCATTTGAATGTGGATGAATGACGGGTTCTTTAATTGAAAACGCGGCTATTATGGTGTTTTTATGTAATATATAACATATCATATCGGAGAAAAATTGTTGTTTATTGACATTCAGGTAGACAGTAAAGTCTTACCTTAAGGATTTTTCGTTTTTAACTTTCCGGTATGGAAACTAGTTGTTGCGTACATTCAAAAATACATACATAAATACGATAAAGTGCTTAAAAATTCCCAATACTTAAATCATGTGGAAAAAGTGATGCCGAAGCTAAAACGAAAATTTTCCAACTTTGGAGTAAATCCGATTAGGTTGTACCATTTCAATTTTGTACATAAAACCTTTCTATTTCTTTTTCACTACAAAAAATTATTTATAGAATAACCATTGATACTTTCAGCATTGAATTTTCTTGTTTTCCTAAAATATCTCAAGTTTTCAGGTACATAAATATCTATAAAAATGTTCATCTATGTATATCTCTTCTTTATTTCATATTTACTAAAAAAAAAAAAAATAATTTGACTACAACAGAAATGAGAATATGCGCAATTAAAAACTGGGTTAAGTTTATGTCTCGTATAATCAGTTGGCGAATAAATTGCTGTATCTGATGGATAACGAGATTCAGAGTAGATCCGAATCCAAAGTAAGATAATAAAGGAAGAAAACTTTGAATGTCCTACACATAAGGGCTAAATTTCCTTGTTGAGAACTACTGAGTGTGAATGGATATAATTTTCTTAAATATGCATAATATCTGGGCTCATCGGATCTTTACACCTGGATAGGTTGCCTAATGATGTCTGGCACTCTAAAATCCTGCTTAATTCTCGACCACTTGTGCAATTATATCACAATTTAGCGCTTTGTTTCTAAGATAATCTCACAAAGCGTGTAGACCATGTTTATATACAGTCAAAGACCTGGATAATCTCGTGATTAGGAAGCAATATAAGAGACATATTCGAAGTCACTTGCATCAGTCGGCGTCGAAATGATAAGCTCTAAAATAATTTTCGTTTTTCTTACTCTGCTCCAAATCGGTTGGACAGATGCTATGCGTATGGGATCAAACATTTATTACGGTGCTATAATAGGAAATACTTACCTGAGAGGTAAGCAGGTGATGACTGAAAATAAAGGGCAATATCCGTTCATTGCGGCCTTGGTACATGCCAAAAACGAGAAACTTTTTTGCGGAGCAGCGATCATTGAGGAGGGAATTTTGCTGACAGCAGCCCATTGTGTGATGAACAAGGACCCCAAACAGGTGCTCGTTAGAGCGGGTAGTTTAATGCGGTCAGGGTCAGATGAACATTTGGAAACTAGAAAAGTTCTTGAGTTTATACCGCACGAAGATTTTAAGTGCGACGCACCACAACCGCTCGATTTCGACATTGCCATTGTCGTGTTGAAAAAGCCCTTCAAATTCAATCAATTTATCGAGGCTATTCCGCTTGTGGACTCGGTAAGAAGAAATAACTTTTTCCAAGAAAAAGCTATCGTCTTGGGCTGGGGCTACACGCACAGTCGGCAGGTATCGCCACACCTCCGAAGAGCTACTCCAATCCTTCTGTCTCAAGCCGAATGCAAGAAACGGATGTACAAAGGACAGTCCTTGACGAAAAACATGATCTGCACTTTAGATGAGAGCAAGGCGATGAAAAAACAGGGTGCTTGCAAAGGGGACTCGGGTGGACCTTTGGTGATCCCCGCAGGCAAAGGGGAATATCTCCTGATTGGAATTGTCAGTTCGGCCACTTTGTATTCGGGAACGGGTCAATGCGACACTCAATTTCCAACAGTTTACGCAGATGTCGCAACGTTGGCGGAATGGATAAGATATACGATGAAGAACGTGCCGACTTTAATTGCTAAATCACAATCATTTTTACATAAGTGCAAATTGTTTTTTAATTTTTCTTTGGACGATTAAAATTGCAGGGTTTTCTCGAAAATTATAATCTGATTTGTTTGAATGCACCTATAAGCTATAAATTCTAACAATTCGAAAATTTATCAAATTTCAAGTGATTTTTTCAAATTTTTTGGTTTTCCGCCAAAATTCGAAATTTTTAATGATTATTTGAATTCCTCTGAACTTTCCCTTTATTTTGGTATATGATTTGTTTCATATCCTATGGACGATATAGGGTAGTATGTTAGTCCCATTCATTATATTTAATTCTTCACTTGGTAACTGCTCTGTACTATGTAATTGTTTTTGGAAAGAATGTTGGTTCTTACAAACTGAAAGAAAATGATGACACAACACGTCGATTAGCTTGGACACAAATTTTCTAAAAATTTATTTATATTGTCACAGTGTTTGTAGAGATAGTATGTTCACCAATTTTGAAAATTTAGTTCTAAGAAAAATACGTTTAAGTTTCAAATTCGTTACAAGAGTCTTTTAGTAACAGAAAATTTTAATTACTTTATCTTAGATACATATGGAATAATTTTAGGACAGAATACTGAACAAAGTGTACAAAGAAATATTCAATTATCTCTAAAACTTTATTTGATATTCTTTTCTCTGCACTTTGTTTATATTATTGCATGCATCACTTGACTATTAATGTTAACAAATAAAAAACTTACTAGTACAAGAACATTGATTTGTTCATAATTCTTAAGCTCATATGTTTGCATTTATAAAAACTTCAATTTTTAATTACCTTGTTTTCAAGAACTAAAAAAATAAATCGAATACCGACCACGGCAAAGAAAAAGGAAGGGTTATGTTTATAGTAGTCTGTTTTAGTATGTCTGTTCATTTGTATCCTCGTTAGTCCTAAACTACTTATCAAATTTGGACAAAGCCATTAATATAGCTTCGCTTTAGTGTTCCGCGTGTGATAAGAAAAATATTTTCTAGAATCAATCTACTAAAGTAAACGAGCTTAAGGGATCGAAAGCCTACCCTTATGTCTGCCCGATTATAATACCAAAGAAAGAAGGTAAATTTTGTAATAAGAAAGCATGCTCATCAAATCAGATAAATGCTTCTTTTGATTCAAAGTAATTTGTTCTTTAATTTAAGTACACTAAACTAAGAACAAGAAAGCATATTCACTAAATCAAGCAAGGGCTTTAGCAAGCAGAATATTTAAGATTTTTTTCCCGATAAACTGCGGAAGTATGTAGAGGAACTTGAAATAAGACAAAAATTCCATTAAAATATTTATAATAATAACAGTTTGCAATACAACAGGACTTAAAAATGTTGCGATAATATTTTTATAAATGACCATATAATTCAATAACAGCTTCTTTCTAGAATCCTTTTCTATTTTAAAGCATTAAAAAGTGTCTACTTTTTTGTCTTTATAACATTTAAAATCAAAAATTTTATTAGAAGTTTGTGCATCATAAAGTTGTTTTTCCTTAAAATTAAGGAAATTTATCCATTCTCCTAAGGATCATTATTTACATTGAAATATATATTATTTTATTTAACCCATTAAGGGGTCATTCTGGTTTATCACTTTTGAAAAATCGATTTTTTTTTTTTTGCATTTTTCGACAGTATATGTATGTAGAATTATCGTGTTAAAATTTTAGAGAGATTGGAGCACTCTAAATATATTATTTTGTGACCTAAACATAGGTACCTTTACTACCTGAGCGCGCGCGCTCGACCCCTCTTTTCTATCCACTTCGTTTACCTGCCTGTATTCGTTGGAGCAGATGTTTCGTCTTACAATGCCTATTGTCACTTATATTTACCTTGAAATGAAACTAAAATATATGAGAAAAGCTAAGGTAAGAACAGTTTTTGCTCCGATTTCAACTAGCAGCGTTAGTCTTGGCTTCGAGCTCGAACGAGAAACATCTATGTGAAGAATTCTTTAAACGCGTTTTTCTCAAAACAACGTTTTCTCGACTCGCGTACACGATTTCTCAAAAACCACTGGACCGATCCTTCTGAAATTTTTACCACATGTTCTACATATAAGTAGTTTTAGCGCAAACTAGGATCTTGTTAAAATATTAATTTTTACTATTTTTTTTTTGCAAAAAACAGTGAAAAAAAACAACGTTTTTTTTTTTTTTTGGAAAATTGGCCGCCATTTTGTTTTTTATCGATGAAAATTAATTTTCCTAGTTCATGCCATAGCCACTGTTATACCGAATCTAAAGCCGTTTGATTTTTTTGGTTCAGATGAAGCGTTCTCAAGATATCAGGTACGTGAGCAGCCTACCTACTTTTCGAGGAGTCACGTTTATCAACAATTTTCGTATATAAAAATTGTTAAAAATAAAAAAAAAAAATTTTTTTTCTGTACTCAAAGACTGTATTTGACAACCCCAACAACTTTTGTACCCATATGTTCAATAATATTTTCTAAACAAAATCGTAAAAATAGCCTTTTTTTTTGAGCGATAAACCAGAATGACCCCTTAATGCGCAAAACGAGGATTTTGTGCACGCAAGTTAATTGTACGATTCAAATAGAAAATTTGAGCGAATTCCCTCCAAATTCGTATTCGGCTTTTGGGTGTGCTCTTTCAGAATCTGGCATTTGTTTTGCATAAAAGCTTAAAAAATCCTATCATTTTTGGGTTTTTTTAAAAAAAGTGCCGATTTTTTTTGCTCATTTTTCGTCTCAAAGTCGATTATATTGTCGTTGCTGCTATTGAATGATCATATAACCACCAGATATTGCGGTCCGAATAACTACACTTTCTCAAACCATGGTTTTGAATTTTTTTTTTGCTTTGGTTTTTGCAAAATGGCCATTTTGTACAGCAATCTAATAAAAAACTTCGCGATTTTTTTACACGAAAAGGATCAACTTTACAAAAAAAACGTATATAACAAAAAGTACTTATAATTAGCCAAGGAAAACATGTAATTTCAGAATTTTTTGGACTATTTTTGGTTTTTTGGATTTGGCACATTTTTGAAAAATCCAAAAATGTCTCGAGAAATTCTGAAAAAATTCACACGTGTTCTTTGGCTAATTATAAGCACTTTTTGTCATATTTATTCGTATAACTGATCTTTTTTGAGTAAAAATATCACCAAGTTTTCTCATGATGAAATTTGGTGATAGTTTTACTCAAAAAGGACGAATTATACGAATAAATTTTATATGGCAAAAAGTGCTTAATTAACCAAATAATACGTGTAATTTTTTTCAGAATTTTTATTTTTTTTCGAAAATTGCCAAATCCAAAAAACCAAAAATAGTCCAAAAAATTCTGAAAAAATTTACATGTTTTCCTTGGCTAATTATAAGCACTTTTTGTCATATCGATTTTTTTTTTGTAAAGTTGATTCTTTTCGTGTAAAAAAATCGCGAAGTTTTTTATTATATTGTTGTACAAAATGGCCATTTTGCAAAAACCAAAGCAAAAAAAAAAAATTCAAAACCATGGTTTGAGAAAGTGTAAACATTCGGACCGCGATTTCTGGTGGTTATACAGTGCTGTGCAAAACATTTGCAACTAAAATCATAGTTTCTAACATATCATTATAAAATTTTCTAAACCACTGATACCAAAAAAAAGTTTTACAGTGCATTATTCTTTACTATGTCTAGTTTCCAGATATAACAATAGCAGAATGTAATATCCCATAATAAGGGAGCAATATCCATTTTTTTATTCAACGTAACAATTTTTCCTGTGCAAAACATTTGCAACTTTATATATCAACAAATACTTTTCTCGGAATAAATGAGAATTGGCAGTACTTTGCTAGTTAACTGTTATTTTCTATTCTATATATAGTTAATAAAAAATAATAATAATAATTTTCTATTCCGATCCAACTACTGCAGGGCATATAATCCAGTCTGTCTGTCAGGTCCATGCGCGGAAGTGTATTATTAAAATATTTTTTTTCCTTTAAACGCAATTAAACTAAAAGTTCTTAAAATAGGGGTAATTAATTTTACAACGAAATAAAAAACCGAATAATATTTGTTTACACAGATGGTATAACCTAAAAAGACATTAGTGAAAAATATAAAATAGCTAAATAAACCATATCCAGAATCATAAGCAGTTTTAAAAAGACTGGGAGTATTGAAAATATTCATAAAGGGTGGTAGACCAAGGAAAACGACAAACGCTGAGGATCGTAGAATTTAAATTTTAATTAAATCTCGGCCTTTCCTCAGTTCAAAGTACTTAGGTAAAAAATGAATAAAATCTGGATGTGGATCCTTCGACAGTAAGAAGACGAGCCATAGAAACCGATCTTAAGAGCCAGCGAAAAAGCCACTACTTTCCGAAAAAAATGGCTGAGCTCGATTTGTCTTTGCTCGAAGTCATTTAGAATGGCCCCTAGAAAAATGGAGAACTGTTCTTTTTTCGGATGAGTGTTTAACCCTCAGTCACACAAGGCCTTTTCCATTTAGAATTCACAAAGGCGGGTATGGTCTACCCGTCCAGAGTTTGGACGTGAATACCGTATAGTGAAAGTATTCGTTAGCAATTTCGATGCTACTTTTTCATTTGTTTGGGATATTAACCTTTCGTTCCCAACATAAAAAATTATTAATTGTAAAAATTACACAGCAATAAACAAAAAAAAAAAAAAGCAAAATTTCAGAAAAACATTTTTTTTTCAAAAAATTATAAAACATATCAAGTACGATTTTTAAAAAGTATAAACCATCAATCCTTGTAAACAAATGTTCGAACTATCATAAAAACAGCACGACTTAGTATTTTACTCCAAAAACCATATTTTTTTTGTAATTTGAAAATGAGCAATTTTCCAAAGAAGTGGAAGAGCAAATTACAAGGCAATTTCAACCGCATTCCTTCGTGCACGGGTTTCCATACTAAAAGCAAGGATTTATTATAGTTTAATAGTTCAAGAAACACCAACTTAAATTGTTTTACATAAAAAATTATGTCTTCATACTTTAGAAATAGGCCTCCATATACGAATTTACTATCCTTAAACTGTCACAGAAAACACGCATCTTGCTCATTTTTTGATTGCTAGAAAGAAAAAAAAATGATAAAATATTATTTGTATACTAAAAATATACATCAAAAGTTGATGTAATTGCTCTTTTGTACGCATTTTTACTTACTTGTCAAATTTTGATTATCGACGTTTTCTAAAGAATTCACACGTGGCGGGTAGAAAATGCCCAAACCAATATTCGGACAAATTAAACAGTATGCTAGGTGACACTAATAACTTTGACGAAGCACTAATTAGGTACTTTGGTACCTCTACTTTTTTTACGCATGCGCTTTAGACATGTACCCCTTCCCCCTGGAAAATGCTACGCGTTTCTAAAAGGCTCTGGGTATGGTATACCCGACCTTTGTGACTGAGGGTTAACTTTAAGTTTAACTTAGTGGGGCTAGATGGAGGGTAAAAAGTAGGACGACCGACGAATAAACGACTAAATCCGCGATAAACTGTGGTAACTGTGAAGCATGGAGGTGGTAATACAATGGTCTGGGGGTATTTATCAGCTCAGGGCGTGGGACCTCTCTATGAAATACCACGGATAATGAAAGCGGAGGACTACAAAAACATTATGGAAAATGTTATGCTCCCTTACGCAGAGGAAGAAATTCCCCTGCGCTGGCGCTTCGAACAGGACAATGATCCCAAGCAAACCTCTAGACTTCTTCAGGATTGGTTTTCGCAGCAAAACATTGAAGTTTTGAAATGGCTCGCACAGTCCCCAGATCTCAACCCCATAGAAAAGCTATGGCAACTGGTTAAGAAAAATATGAGGGGTTAATTTTACAACAACCGTGACGAACTCTTTAATGGTACAAAAAAGGCTAACTTCTTTACATATTGACTCGATATTTAATTCTATGCCAAGAAGATGTGCAGCAGTTATTGTAAATAAAGGCTATTCAACCAAATATTAATGATAATATATATTTAAAGTCGCCAACATTGTAAATGCCAAGGAGTTGCAAATGTTTTGCACAGTCAGTTTTGTATCTTAGCATGAAAAAACGAATATTTCTCCTTTTTTATTGAATAGTTACCTTTAGTTTTTTAATATTCTTAAATTAGATATAATAAAGAATAAAATACTGTATTAGCTTTTCTGTTTTTAAGAATTTAAGGTTTGTTGTAGTAAGACATAGAAAAATGGGGTTTTAATTGCAAATGTTTTGCACAGCACTGTATGATCATTCAATAGCAGCAATGACAAGATAATCGACTTTGAGCCGAAAAATTACCAAAAAAGATCGGCACTTTTTTGAAAAAACCCAAAAATAATAGGGTTTTTGAAGTTTTTATGCAAAACAAATGCCATATTCTGAAAGAGCACCCCAAAAAAACTCCTTATATACGAATTTGGAGGGAATTCGCCCCAATTTGCTATTCGAATCGTACAATTGAACTTGCGTGCACAAAATCCTCGTTTCTTAAATCAGATTTTGTAAAGGTTCAAATGTAAATAAAATAGCCTTTAATTTTAAAAGTTATTACATATAAGATTTAAGAAAACATTTCTTTAAAAATACTAAATTAGATTTGTTTTCTTGGTTCCTTTTTTTCAGTAAATGATTTCCTTAAATACGAGTACAAGATGCTCATTTTCCTGAGTGTGTCATAGGCTATATGACATCGTGTAAAATTGAACATGGTATTAATCTGCGGATTCCACAAATATATAATTTGTACATAAAGAAATTTATCATTCCTCCTTGACAGTAAAACTGACTTTCAATAAAAATTTATTTTGAAATGCTCCTCAATTTACAAAATTTCATAGTTGGTAGACTCCAAAATGAGTTAATATTTAAACCCGACTATGACTCTAAATGTCTTTAAAAAAATTTGAATGAAAATTCATCAAATCATAAATTCATTACTGAAACAAATATCGGTTATTGCATAGCCGTGGTTACTCATCCTACATCAAACAAATAAGACTAATTAATGCAGACTTTCCCAAAGTGGGCGATAACGCCCCCTTGTGGGCGCTGCAGGCCTAAAGGGGGGCGGTAAGAGACCCAGAAAAAAAATGGGGGTGTTGTGTAGAGGCTTGGGGGGCGATTTGTAATTTCATCTAGCTAGGAGGACTGAGCTCTCGACTCTCGACTACAACTTGTGAACATCAACTAATATTAATTAAGAGATTGCTCAAACTGAATACTATAAAGTTGCGTTTCAATAATCATTCTCATTGGCAGGTGTAGCCCGTAAAAGTTAACTTGAGACCTGAGCGCCGTTGTGTACTACCTACTACGCGCAGCTGTTTGTTTCTGTAACTTTTAACTCTATTAAAATTCTCTATTTGACGTCACTTTGACGTCATTCTCTATCACTGGGTTTTTATATTCTACTCTATTGAGATTATGTTTCAAATTCGAAAATTAATTTTCACCTCATTCAATTCACGATGCCTTTCTTCACTGGTACATCAGAAAAGAAATCAACTTAGCTCAGTCGATTTAAAGACGACCAATACTTTTGACGTCATTTAATAGAGAATATTCTCAATCGAAATTACAGAAACGAGCTGCAGGTCTCACGTTAACTCTTGCGGGTTATAGTAAAAGTCTCGTTTAGAATGAATGTTTAATCTCCGCTAATATAGCTCACAATAATTAATTAATTTAATTTGAAGTTATAGTGGTTTTTAAGTAGGTTAAAAAATGGGGGCGCTAAAAAATAATTTATTCTCAAAGTGGGCAGTAGACAAAATAAGTTTGGGAACCCCTGAATTAATGAATGACGAATTTATTATTAAAAATGCAAATTATAGCGTCACATAGTAAACTGCACAGGCATCTCAACATACCGAATGAATTTTAATTTGAAATGTCTGCCTAGCAATATCTTTCAGGGTTTAATGATGTTTGCTCAGCTGTACACGTGAATTAAGATAAATTAAAGTGCAGACTGATATGGACTATGTTTATTCTTCTGAGGCCATTGAATTATCCACTTGCACTGACAAAAAAAAAAAAAACCCATGAACCGCACGCTCATGTACTATGAGCTGAAAAATATGGCTTTTCAGAACATGAATTCGAAGTTTTCTCCTCATAGCTATTCTTTTTCTTCAGATGTCTCATAGTTATTCAAGAAATATAAATTTCCATGTGCCCTTGCGATATATGTACATTTCATAGTTAGTTACAGATAAAATGGCTCATAGTATTTCTAATTCTTTCAAAGCTTCATAGAATGGTTTTATAAGTTATAGTATACATATAAAAAGAAAATAAACATATATTTTGCAATATGTATCTCCAGCGCTCATAAACTGTTGCTATCCCGAAAACGCTTACATACCTGAGTCTTGGGACCTAGAAAATGAAGTTCCTGGGCTCGTAATTTTTCTCAGTGTGTATATACGGATTTATATGGATTTATTATTCATTCCCCTTTATTAAAGGCAGAAAAATTGTGTGCTATTTTATTATTTCTTAATTAAAATAATTTAATAATAAAGAATAAATGGCAGACATTACTTAGTAAAAGCAAAAGAAAAATTTTATATTTAATTTAATTTTATAATATACAGGGTGTTCAGAGGTGGGAGGTCAATACTGCAGGGGGTGAAAGGTCAGACCGAGACAAGCAAAAAATCGTATGGGTGGGGGGGGGGGGGGCATCTCGCACCGTTTGGCAGTTACAGGGTGATTCGTAAATCAGGATTTTTCCTTATATGGGAACCGCTCTTGTATTTTTATCTTTTTTTCTACGCATCGCAGCGGCCCCAAACTGATTTCAAAAAATCACTATTTGGAAGCCCTTTCCAAAAAAGTTTACACCACCCCCCTATCCCCAACCCCTTGGCCACAATCCCCCCTGGAAGTTGAAAAAATTAACTTTTATTTCACGATTTTTCACCTTTCGCCCCACTTTTCTCCGAAATTCATGTTATTAACATAGCTACTTTTTATTTTTTTTAAGTTGCCTATCTAATTACCTTTCTAAAAAGGTGCAACATGCCCAGGTAGCAAAGGGTTGCAAAAGTCCTGAAATTAAAACATCCTCACAGGTACCTAATTACTTTATTGCACCATAATGGGAAAAGTCGTTAAGTAAACAATTTTTATGACAGCAAGTTCGGAAATGTTTGTTTAGGAAACAGAGGTAATACATTTTTATTTCTTGAGCAAAACAGTAATAAAATACTAAATGTAATCTCGTTAAATAGCGTTATTAGATTATTATATCCAGTATTGACTCCTAAGTATCCTGACGCTCCGTTTCTAATACCTCCTATGAATTATGGTATAAAAATGGGTGAGTTTGAAAGGACATTGACCACAGTTGAAGAAGCAAGCGAAAAGAACGGGTGTTTAATAGAAAAAATTAAGATAAAAAGGCAGAATTCAGTGTTGACGAGTATGCCGATATAATTTACGTGCACGGTTTAGTAGAAGGAAATGATAGTGAGGCCGTACGAGAATACCAAAGGAGATTCCCGAATCGGCGGGTACTCAACAGAAGGGTATTTTCAAGGACTTTCAGAAGGTTAAAAGAAACCGGAAGTGTAACCGCCCCCAGAGCAGAAACGCGAGCAGGAAAATCGGCCGATTCAGCGGACCCCGACCAACAAATCCTCAACATCGTCAGGAACAGCCGTGTAATAAGCATCAGGCAGGTCGCACGAAGGTCAGGATTGTCTTCAGGGAGAGTTTGGACCGTTGTGAACCGAGAGGGACTACATCCATACCACCATATCCCGGTCCAAGCACTAGGGAAGGAGATTCCGAAGGACGATTGCAATTCTGCACTTGGCTGTTCGAGTCTGACATCGAAAACAGAAGGTTTCTAGACCGAATTCTGTGGACGGATGAATCGCAATTCACCCGGGATGGCATCACAAACTTCCACAACCTCCACACCTGGTCAGATGTGAACCCACATAGGACCAGGTGTCGGTCCTTCCAGCAAAGATTTAGTGTCAATGTCTGGGCTGGCATCATCGGCAACCAGTTGATAGGACCCTTCATCTTGCCCCAAGTGCTGAATAGTCAGCTATACTCGGACTTTTTGGAGAATACCCTTCCGGATCTGTTGGAGGACATCCCCCTGGCCACCAGAAGCGCAATTTATTTACAGCTCGACGGAGCACCTGCGCATACTGGGAACATTGTTAGGGCAAGGTTAAATGAAAATTACCCAGAGCGCTGGATTGGACGAGGTGGACCGATTCCTTGGCCTGCTAGGTCACCGGACCTTACTCCACTGGACTTTTTCTTATAGGGAATGATGAAAGATGAAGTTTACTCAAGACCAATCAACACCAGAGAAGAATTAGTTACCAGGATTGTGACTGCAGCCACGAAAATACGGGAGAGACTGGCTACGATAGACCTCAAACGTGAAATAAAACGAAGGCTACTTGCATGCATCGAAACTAGCGGAGAACATTTTGAACAGCTTTTAAAGGACAAACGTTTTAATTGTAATTAGTTTTTAAGCGAACAAAATGTATTTTTTAGTAAACTTAAGTATAATTTCCTAAAAATTCGAATTATCATGATATTCTGTAAAAGGATTTTTGTAAATAAATTTTCGTATCCTTTTCCTACCTGGGCATGTTGCACCTTTTTGGAAAGGTAATTAGATAGGCAACTTAAAAAAAATAAAAAGTAGGTATGTTAATAACATGAATTTCGGAGAAAAGTGGGGCGAAAGGTGAAAAATCGTAAAATAAAAGTTAATTTTTTCAACTTCCAGGGGGGATTGTGGCCAAGGGGTTGGGGATAGGGGGGTGGTGTAAACTTTTTTGGAAAGGGCTTCTAAATAGTGATTTTTTGAAATCAGTTTGGGGCCGCTGCGATGCGTAGAAAAAAAGATAAAAATACAAGAGCGGTTCCCATATAAGGAAAAATCCTGATTTACGAATCACCCTGTAACTGCCAAACGGTGCGAGATGCCCCCCCCCCCACCCATACGATTTTTTGCTTGTCTCGGTTTGACCTTTCACCCCCTGCAGTATTGACCTCCCA
Organism: Dysmachus trigonus; assembly: GCA_949715965.1. Classification (NCBI taxonomy): domain Eukaryota; kingdom Metazoa; phylum Arthropoda; class Insecta; order Diptera; family Asilidae; genus Dysmachus; species Dysmachus trigonus. The sequence goes on from OX454320.1 coordinate 20,855,339, forward strand.
CCTCTGAACACCCTGTATATTGTATATGTATATTTAATTTAAAAGCTTTTTCGTCTCTCACGTTGCTCGGGTATAATAATAATAATAATAATAATTTAATGAAAGTATTTAAGCTTTAAACCAACCAAAGGCACAATAATTGCATCAGAGTCTTTTTAAAACTTTTTTTTTTTTTTTTTTCTTTTTTTTATAATGATGATGTTAAAAGTTTTTATCTGCTTTACAATTCGTTTTCTTGACATTAATAAATTCTTTTTATTTCCCAAATGAATTATAAAACGAAAATAATTCTTAATTACATACTTTTACAAAATTCTCTGAAAAACTTCACTTCAACTTTAAGAGATACCCTTAAAGGTTTAGTATACGTACATTTAATTTCAAAAGCTTTATACATTACATAAATTTAATATGTAAGAAAATATGTTTTATTAAACGTGAAATTAAATAGAAAAACGACCCAGGAGTTTCTTTTTACATGGGTGAATATTTAATATTGGCGCACGATGTTATCTAATACTTTTTATTAAAATATGTTTTGATAAAAGGTTAACTTGCGCAAAATTTCTAAATTTCCTTAATTTTATAAAACAGTACTCTTTTTAATTTGGATGTTAATATTACATTAATAAAAGTACAAAAATGCATCTCCCCTGACAGGTTAATTTATGAAATTTTCTTAGGTATGATTTCCTAATAATGTAAAACAATATTATTAAGTGTTCAATGTTTCATTCGGCGATATAAGCAACCACTTTAAAACTTCAATTTTATTGATGAATTTATGATGAATAACAAAACGCACGGTTCACAATAAATATTCAGATTCATTCAGTTCAGTAATTTTTGTTATACTATGCTACTCTATATTCATGTCTTTAACAGTAGTATTTAATACAATTGCATGATTTTTATATGGCCTAAAACAATTTGATTATGTAACTGCGTACAGCTTTTGAATTTTTAGTTGGACCTTCATCCTTTTGAAAGAGGAAGGGGTTTGATCACTTGATAGGGTATGGAGGTTTTAAAGTTTAAGGTTTAAAAAGATAAACTAAGAAAATACTCTATTTTATAAAAAAAAAATCGAATATCACGAAAAGATCATTTTTAATCACGAGACGGATAAATAACTTCCAAAAATCAATTATGTGAGTTATGTACGTCCTCTTTTCCAAAATTTAGTGATAAGTGCAAGTCTCAGCGTCTATTATTTCCTATTTTGGAAAATTATTAAGTAATGACGAATTCTTGGAGAAGCTTTTTACTTCACTAAAATGAAAGTTTGAGGGTTGAGTACGATATTGCGATTTTTAAAGTACCAAACATGAAAATCTCGCCTATCGAAATCTCGTCTTTTTTCATCTGGACTAACCAAAATCTCGACAAATCTAAATTTCGACCATAAAAAAGTAAAAATAATATTTCAGTCGATAAACATTTTCTATGTCAAAAATTTTAATTTAATGGGCATTTCCTAAAAGAAAAATTTTTGGACAATAGTCCTTTTGTACAAGAATGTGTCGAGATTTGTCGAGATTAATCGAAGTATTTCTAATCGACATTGTACCAAATCGAGGTTTCTGCTCGTCGAAGCTTTTCAAGACGAGATTTTTTGATATTTGATTACTTAAAAAAATCTCGATCCTTGTTATGCCGACTCCTAAGTTTGAACCTTAAGCTTTTATATCAAAATACAACAGGCTTTAAAACTTTGCGAAATATTTCGCGAAATTCACATGTTTTCTTATTTTAAGTAAGGATTGAGGTTTTCATTTGAGCTATATTATACTTTTTTTTTTTAATGATTTTTCCAAAAGAGGCCCAATAAGGTCTTTTGTACTTTTTCACCTTATTTTTTCCCGAAATGGGAGCCAATTAAGCATTTACGTTTGAAAATTCGTAATTCATGGTAAAAATCCTATAGAAATGACATATGTATGTATCACTTGTTCAGAAGCAGGCAAAAACATTTAATTTGTTGACTAGTGTTATTATTAGTGGTGCAATTGTTTAAATTATAATTTGTCATTTTTTCCACGTCTTCTGTGTACAGAAAAGCTAATTGAAGCGTATGTACTACAGTGTTTTAAATAAAAAATAATAACATACAATTGTAAAATGGCTCATGCAAAAATGAGTGTTGCTTCTAATATCATAAAATAAATCCTAAAAGTATGCTTTCAGAAGAATGTGATTGTGAAAAATTTTATACCCGTAATGAAGGGGTCTTTCTGGGATTTTTTTTTTAAGTATTTGTTTTCATTGAGAGAAAAGAGATATAGTTTGGGAATTTTGCAGGTATGTTTAATTAACATTAAGGAGTACATAAAAATTATTATTTTTTTGATTATTTCGTTGGTTTTTTATGCCATTACAAATTACAAAAAAAACATCAAAAGTTGGCAGCGGGCTTTATACTCTTTAATGTTAAATAAACATACCTGAAATATTTCAAAATGATATCTTTTCTTCTATTAACAACAACTTTTTAAAAACAAATTTTTTCGACAATATTTTACCAGAAAGACGTGATCTTGTCTGTATTAAATTAAAAAAACACACAACTTTTCAAGCAATGTTAATGTAAAATTTCACCCTAAAATAAGCACAAAAAACGAAGAAACGTTCTAAAAGCAAAAACAAAGTTGTTTCCCAGAAAAACCTGACAACGATTGAATGCATCGACCAATTACTCGTTCCCTCGCAATTCGTTGAAAGCAGGATTGCCAGTGGTGATGTCAATCACTATGAGGCGACGACTGACCAACCCTATTTAGGTACTGCGGTCCAACATCTCCCCCGAGGGAGCGGCTGCTCTGTCAAAGGCAAGCGAACCAAAGCTTATTAGCAGAACTTCCGAATGAGTTAGGCGAAGCAGGCAAGACACGCCGGCAACATGGGAATGGATGCGAACATGTCCGAATTCAGAAAGCGTCCCCAGGGTTCGCCTGTTTGCAAAGGGCTACAAAATCTCTAATAATCCACCCCAGTCGGGCGGCGGGGGGACATGGGCTGTGGAAGAGCTAAGCCGGGACGAAGGCAGAGTAAAGTTTTAATTTGAAAAATATACGGAAGGACGTCAGAGAATATCACATTCCAGGAAAATTGTCGCTCCCAGTCCTTGGAGCAAATATTTACTTTGCTGATGGAAATTCTCAGTGCACTGTTGTGTGTATGTCTCAGCAAGGAGTGGCTCAAGCCTAAGAAGTGGCTTTGCTTCCTGTGGAATGCAGTGTCCCACTTCGGGGCCAACCCCCTCTTTCCCACTTGTGGAACACAACAGGCAAAAGAATTGTTACCTAAATAAGTCGGTCACCAGCATTTGTTTTTCATTCGTGCGGCCTGCTGACGAGGAAATGAAATTCTCTACTCTGCCATGCCCGTCCCGATGTTTAGCTCTAATTATCATCTCCAAAAATGCATCAACTCACAAACAGGATAAAAACAAACCCCCGCCCATTCCAGAGATGTGATTTTAGTTTTTAAACAGGAATTTCTCTATTTTTCCACGACATTTCTATATTTTTCCGTCTTCAAGTTATATGTTTTCCGTTTTTGGGTTAGTCCGCGATTCGCAAGGACATCAGCAGGAGGCGGTGATTTAGTAGCGTGCATTTCCGGCCGGGAGAGCAATTCAAGTGCGAGCGATTGTTCGACTGTTTTTGTCCCATTTTAAGGTTTTTTCCTGGACGGCAGCCATGTGTGAAATGGTTTAAATGCTTAAGAAATACCACCACAATCCACATAGTGGCCTTAGATTTTCCGTAAGCTGAAAATTTGTCTTCGATGGTAAAACGATTTCCGGGCGCATTCTCAGCGTGTCTGCCTTTTGTGCGGAAAATTTCAGCCATCAGTTATCCCCTTTTCTCGCTATCCCGAGTGGTTGCCTAAGAGTGCAGCCCAGGATAAGCCAGACATCTTAAGACGGCCTCTCTTAAGATCTGGGTCTTTCTACGGATGTATGTATGTCTGTAGGAATGCATCCGGACACCAAAGAGAGTTAAGAATGTTTTCAGGAAAATTGGCAACTACTCCGGTGTCTCTCTGAGGAGGTGCATTCTACTGAAATGATTAATGAGACCCGGGCCGTAATTGCATTGCTATTGTCCTTTTGTGCACCTACTCCCCATCTTGTCCTATCTCTAGCGCTCATCTCACCCGTATCCTTCGTCTGCTTTGGATCATAAATTATGGGAACTTTGATTTCCCAAGGAGTGTGATTCTCACTGTAAATCATCTTGTGGTTAAATCAATACGGGCTGTTGCCCTGAGGCTTGGATTTAACGAGAGACTAATTGGGTAGATATCGTCCTTTAATCACCCATACCTGAAATGTAATTGTTTTCCTTTCGCCGAATGGAAACGACGAAGATGGTGGGCGCCTTGTGAGCCTAAATAGACATTTTGTACCTTCACCTTTTGCCTTTTACTTGGCGTGTTTTAAATAAAGGTATGTATCTTCTTCACTTAATAGTAAGAGAGCTAACTGCGCTGAACCCTTCTTGACATAATAAAGAGCATATTGTAGATGTTTTAGATGGAACAGGGATTTATATTAAATGTACAAAGGTCGTTACTTTTATATTTTGACTGTTGAGACTATGATCAATTTAATCTTCATAGTTTATTCTACTTAAAAACAGCAGTCACAGTTTGCGCTTTTTTGCGTTACTCATGAAATGTATTTTTTTTTTCAGATATAGTCTAACAGTCTCTTGGCGAGAGTTTTTTGAACTTTGGCGAAATTTTTCTAAACAAGGCCGAAACCGCCAACTTTTGGATAATTTTAAAGGCACTTTAGGACGACTATTAAGCAAAGAGAATGAAGTTTTGAAAAAAATTTTAAAATGTTCCAAATTATTTGAGCGGAAATGGGAGCAATGTTTTTGGAAGAGGTCTCTGTTTATTGCACAAAACGAAAGTTGGCTTGATGGGACTGCTTTTCAACTGACTATGTCCACAATGGCCGAGGAAGAAGTTTTACCGATAAGTAGCTCAAGTTCGTAGACAGTTGGCAGACCAAAATTGGACAATTTAGCTGAAGCTTCAAAAAAGTGAGTTCATAAAATTAAACTGGTTTGTTTATCAAACTTAGTTGTTTCAGTTTTTTTCTGTTAGTGTTTTTTTTATTTGTTTCAAATGTACAGCGGGTAGAAGATTAGTAACATTTTCAAAAATTGAAGATTTATTTATTCTAATTTCTTCATAATTTTCTTCTTCTTCGAAAATCGGGCAAGCGGGATGCAGCGAAAATTATAAAAACAGCAACTTCTTGTAGCCCTTCTACAAGGTCTAAGATGAAGAAAAGTTTGGACAGAAGCAGTGATCACGTTTCTAGGCTTTTATCATGTGAGGAAGGTTTGGCATACTACGTAGATTCTAAATCAACTTTGCATTCATACAAACTGACTAGAAAATATGCTCTCCGGACTGGTAATAATGTTTTTTCTGCGTACTACAGCCTTCAGAAGGCAAAAAAAAAAAAATATGTTATCCGTCTAAAGAAAATATTTTTATAACTGAAACTACAGCAGAGATTAGTTTACGAGCGACGTTTGGTGCTGAAGAAGTATTTACACAAACAAACCTTTCCGTGTTTACTCTTGTGTCAAAGTGGGGTGGTGATGGAAGCTTTGGTCACAGTAATTACAAACAAAAATTGAGCGAGGAAAATCTTATTGATTAATATTTATTTATTTTTGTTTTCTTTAGTACCAATTCCCTAGCCAAAACCCTAGCCCAGGTTCAACAAGGCTTTGTCGCCCAATCAAATTCGCATTTTCAAAGGAAACTACTGAATTTCTACTACAGGAAACACAACAAATTCAGCGTCAAATTAGCGATGATTTAGTCACTTTAATAACGCTAACCAGTGGTAGGATTGTAACCATTCACCATAAGCTTTTATTGACTATGGTGGATGGCAAAATTTGCAACATTTTCTCTGAAAACGCATATCGCAGAAGTGCTTCATTTGCGGTTGCAGCTCATCACAAATGAATGATGTAACTGTGACCAGACCTCCCGTTACTGAAAACTATGGCTTTGATTTATCAACTCTGCATGCTTTGATTCGTTGCTTTGAATGCTTTTTGCACATCTCATATAAGCTGGAACATAAAAAATGGCGATTAAATGCATCTTTGTATGGAGACAGAAAAAAAGCTATTCAAATGCAATTCAAAATTCAAATGGGGCTAGTTGATGATAAACCAAAGCCAGGTTTTGGAAGCAGTAATGATGGCAATACTGCAAAGAGATTTTTTCGCGATTGTGTTTGATACTCTTTTACGAGCAATTTCATCGGGTCATGAAGTAAACACGGAGGCGTTTGAAAAATTTGTTACAGAAACAAAAGGATTATATTTAAGCCTCTATTCCTTGTACAACATGCCTGCTACAGTCCATAAAATTCTTAATCATGGGACTGAAATAATTAAATATCACATCTTGCCCATTGGGCAACTCTCAGAGGAGTCCCAAGAGGCGAGTAATGAGGACTATCGCAGGTATCGCGAACACAATACCAGAATAAATTCAAGACATAACACGAACAGAGACTTACTAAATATGCTCCTAATCACTTCTGATCCATTAATAAATGTGTTGAAAGAAGTACGGTCCTTACTATCTGAAGCTAGTACTCGTATTCCACCGAGTACTTCACATTCTTTAGACGAAGTTGATTTTGATAGTAGTGCTTCAGATTCCTCAGAAGGCGAAGATTCAGATTTCGAGTCTGATTGGTTTTTGTAGTTAGTTTATTTGTTTTTGAATTTTCACTATAATTTTTGTTTGTTTATATTTAAAATATAATCTTTGTTTATACTTTATAACAGGCAAAAGCATATTTGTAAGCTAAAAAATAAAATTATCAATAAATATGATTATATAAGTAAATTAATGGATTTTATTTCCGATAACGAACTTCATGAGAATGTATACGTACTCATCACGTCAAAGTAAATCCTCAATTCGGAATGACGTTGAAAGTATACAAATATAATTTTGTCTTCCTAGATTGTTCTGGACGATTCACTGTGCGACTATATTGCAGCGCGTCGTAGCCATAGTTACTGTGTCATCACAATCGGACGTAAATTAAAATGAGTTCTGCGTACGCTAAACGATTTGAAGCTGTATTTCTTTGCACAATCTCAAAGGACCCAAATTAAGTTATTCGACACCTGCTCGTTATTATAAAAAAGTCTACAGATTTTGTCGATGAGCCGATATAAAACTTTGAAAAATATCGATGATTTTGAACAGAGAGGCAAAACATGTGCGACAAGTAAAAGAGAGGATATAGTCATTTTGAAGATATTTGGATCAAATCCTAATCTAAAGTTACTACAAGCTCAGAAAATTCTTGCTAAAAAAGAAATTAAAGAAATTAAATTATAAGAAAAACAGATAAAAGTACGACTTAAATGGAAAATATCGGCACAGATTGGAGCAATATTATTTAATTTTATTTATTTTAGGAAAGCAGCTTGGCATTCTAAAGACACTCGCGTGAAACAACGTGCAGTTAAAGCCAGTCAAGGTCCTTGTTAGGGGGTGCTTTTGTTCCCACGGTTTTGGAACATTGTGTTTATTTACGAGGAAAATGCATAATTGATGTTAAAAATATATCAAAAAGCTTCATTACAATTTGCTAAAACATGGTTTGGGGAACATAATTCATCACGTATTTTACAAGAAGATAGTGAAACCAAACATCGGAGCCACCTGTGTACTGAGTGGAAAATGAAAAACAACATACAAACATTAATATGGCGTTCACAATCACCAGATGTTAACCCCAGCAAATATGTCTGGAGCGTTGACAAGAGTTATCTCAGAGGAATGCGTAGACATATTTTGAAGCAATTCTGTTACCAAATTAAAAAAAAGGCGATCCTTACCTGTGCAATTAGCAAAAAAAATTGTTCAAAAGCATGCCTAAATGTTGTGAGACTATATGCCAAAATAAAGGAGATTTTATTTTATATTAGGTAATTGCATCGTAGTATAATCAAATAAAATTTAAACCTATATGAGCTTTTTTCTAACTACTTTACCAGAAAACATTGCAACGTTCTTGACTGACTGTAGATATCCCCTTTGTAAATTATAGTTTTTTTTTTTAATTACATTTACAGAAATAAGGCCCATGAATATTATAATAATACAAATATCTCAAGGTATGAAGAAATTCACTTATATCACTTCTCAACATTTCCCATAAGTTTTTATTATTGAAAGAGATATAAGTCCATTGGTAGCTTAAAAAATCCTTTATTTTCTTTAACAATTTAAGTAATAATTTTAGAATAATAAAATTTAAATTTAAAAACATTACCTGAACTGATAAACTTTTGCCATTATTTTTAAGTTGACTCAAACGTAAACCTTTAAATATCTCAGTTCATGAACAAAAAACTTCGAAAACCACTGCTCATATGTTGAAACTGGTCAGAAGTATTTTAAAAAAGGCTACTGCCACAGTTTTTTAATCTGAAAGTCCTCTTAAAGAATAAAAGGTGGCATTTTATGCCAATCGATGAAGAGTGTGAGGCACGTTAATCAAAACGGGCAGAAGCCAAAGTATCCAAGAATTAATAATGCCCCGATCCCGAAAACCTCATACTAAATTTGAATCAAATTCACTGGGCATATTGACACCGCAACTTACAATTTCTCTAATGGCATTTTCAACTCTACCCATAGAGATCTGATCTTTGAACAGAAAACTTCGAAAAACAGCTATTTTGAATTTTTAAATATTAGTCAATTATTGATAATCCATGAACACAAAAACTTTTCAATATTAAATTTGGATCGACTCGGTTCATAAATGTCAAGAATTTCCGCCCTTTTTTAGTCGCTTTATAGCAATTTTATAATAAAAACTTTTGTGAATGTGACTGATACCTGTCATCGATTGGCATAGATTTCAACCTTTTTTTTAAGGGACCCTTAGGCTAAAAACTTCATACTTCAGCCCAGTTTCAGTAGACCCAACACTACTTTGAAATAATACGCATCACAAACACTTTTTTGTTGGACGAATTATTTATTCTCACACGAATTCCAAATAATTCTATATGTGATTAAAAAAACATTCAAGTTTTTATGGTAAGATAAAGTAAATTTCGACATATAGTATGTATATTTGTATATAAATTATTTTATCCCGACTAGAATTTTGGAGGGGTACAGCTAGGGTCCCTATGAGGCTAGTGTGTCTAGTGTGGGTCCCATGAGGCTGTCGTATAAGGCGCACGAAGGGCAAATAACGCCTAGCCTCATTCGCGCATGATTATGAATGCCGCATGTGGTCCTCGTGAGGCAAAATAATTGCTACCCGATTTAAACATTTTTCATGAAAATTGGTACATAGGGGTTTTGCGGAATGCTGATTTTAAATCCGCTGTCCAAAATTAGAAATTCAAGATGGCGCATTCAATATGGCGACCAAGATTTCTCGATTTCAACGGATTTTAATGAAAATTAGTACAATGATTATCTTGAGGTCACTGATTTTGAATGTTATCAAAATTTACAAATCCAAGATGGCGGATCCAATATGGTGACCAATAATTCTCGAGTTCAACGGATTTTAATGAAAATTGGTACAATTCTATTATTCTGAGGCCACTAATTTCGAATTATATTAAGATTTGGTAATTCAAGATGGCGGATCCATAAAGGGGTTTTCGAGTTGAAAAAAATTCTAGAATATAACAAAATAGCACATTTGAGAAGTATGAGCCTAGGTGTATATTTGATGTTTGCCTAATCGAACCCCCGTAAGGCGAATGGTGGGATTGCCTATTTCATTGTAAGGTTATAAATGCATTAGGTTTGCCTCATAAGACCCTTGTGAGAAACTCATGAGGTAAACATCACTTCAGTATCGCTGATTTTATTTTGTGAGGTCCTCATGAGGAATCTACGGGGAAATCCCTCTATCGGCATACCCCTCACCAGCCACATGAGGCCCACACGCTTTATGAGGCATGCCCCCTATAAATTCTAATCGGGATGTTATCTTTTTATTCTCTCTCATTGCTCTCTCTCATTGCTCATTGTAGCTATATTTAAAATGTTGAATACTATGGAACGATTCTGTTCTGAATTAAATAACAAATTAACAAAATACATACAGCTCTTGTAATCTTATAAAAAAAACACGTTTACATAGAATGCATATTATATTTGTTGATGCAGTTTTGTACATTTTTGTACAAAAAAAAAAAAAAAAAAAAAAAAAAAAAAAAAAAAAAAAAAAAAAAAAAACTTTTAGTATACAATATAAACATTAATTTTAATGGAGAAATACATGTCGCAGAAGTACATGATTTCATTAAAAATACAATATTTTGCGTTTGTGTCATAACAAGAGTGAAGATGTACATAGCATGTGAAGGCTGTGGAGCCGTCTTGTCGAATAAACTTTTACCGTCTAGCGTTTGTATTTTAGTGTTGTCAGTGTATACAAAATATGGAATAGTACACAGATTTCGTAAGGGATTTTCTGATTTAAGCATTTTCACACAAATCAAAAGAAATATTTCCCTACGATTTAGTAAAATTCAATAATTTATATTAATTAATTTTTGTGTAATACTACACTTTCTTAATTAAAAAAAATCCATGTGTACGTATTTCAAAAGGAAAATTCCTCTAAAGTTTAGTCGAATTCAATGCTTTAAATATTGTTATGAAATTTTACTTAAAAAAGAAAAAGAAAAATTTATCCTTTTTATGGAAATTTCGTACAAAAATATATTATTTTTATGTAAATATCGTGACTAATTTTTATGTAATGCTACACTTTTACGTACAGTAAAAGCGTGTAAAAATATAGTTGGGTGTACAATGTACATGTAAAAATCTGACCCATCTTAAACCCCAAAAAAGCTGCCGGTTTGTAAAAAAATCAGTTCTTTGTCGACGTCACGTCTCCACTGAGCAGTTATCGGGAAAAATCGAAAGGATTCCCGCACGTAAATCACTCATTCCCCTTCACTACATGAAGGAAACCCTTAATTTCCAAAGTAATCAGAAATTCATAAACACCCCAATAGGGGGCCCGGTAGGATATTGTGTTTGAAAATGGGAGGGCCGACCGACAGTGACAAGCAATTTGGAAGACTATTAACTCATCAAATGGAATTTTACTGGGATTCGCTTGTGGATTGGCCACGGGGGGCTGTGTAACATGAAAATTACCTTTGTCCTCTGCATGTGTGCAGCGATATTTCACACTAACTGTTCGCGTATTAGCGAAAAACGGCATCGATTCCGGTACTCTTGCGTAAATTACACGCGCACACATGCATTCGCCTGCCCTACGGGAGATCTTCGGCTAACCCAAATGCTAATTTGATGACGACGTGCTCAGTATTTGCAAATCCTCGAAAGTCCATGACATTTCCAGGGACGCAATGAAATCGCAAATTTAGAACTAATTTTCGTTGACGGTTTGGGTGCACTATCCCATGCAGGAGGGGGAGGGGGAGACACGACAATAGTGCGTGTGCAATTATTTCGGCGGGGCGGTACGGGTGGGTGCACAGGTCCCTGGGACTCACTCGAGCGCCAAAGGAAATGGGGTCTGGGGCTGTGCAGCTGAAGGTCTTTCATGCGTGAAATTTCCAATTCTGATTGTGTGTATGTCACGGTCACAAGCGCCAGTTGGTACTGCGGGGCGGCATGGTTGGGTCGTCTCGTGCGACATGCCACAACCAGCGGAAATTTATGTGTATATTTGGGGTAGTCTGGGGAGTATATGCAGACATACATATATCAGCCTTGATAGAATGCGAGGAATCCCGCTTGTTTTTGGTCCCCAACTGCCCCAAATCTAGCCATGAAAGGGGACGTTTTATTTTTCGATATTATTCAAATAAAAATTTCAATTTGATACGAAAATCGATTCGCATTCCCAAATTCGGTTATAATCTTGCTTACGTTATTATTACACAGGCGCAATTTATATAAGCTGTATGAAAATATTCATCAGAGATTTGCTCTCAATGGCTTATTTCTTAATATTTTAGGCTAAAAATTTAATTGAATATTTTGAAATGATACTTTATTATGTGTACAATTTTTAATTAACTTCAATTTACCATATGCTCTGAATTATCAAAAATATGCTTAAAATGGAGCGAATTAATTTTACTTTTCTGAAGAATTATGAATTAAAACATTAATTCCCATTCCTTAAAAAAATAATAAGGAATGCATTCTATATTCGTTTTGCAAAGAGGATGTATTACTTCGAATGCATTCCTCTAGAATTCAAGGCATTTTTTAAAGCCTTTGTAAATTCTCTTGCATTCTTGCATTCACTTGCATTCACTTGCATTCATTTGAATTCAATGCATTATTTTACTTTCTTTTCTGGCTGGAAAGTGGCGATTTTTAAGAATTTTATTTACATTTGCGTCTTGCCATAGGGGTTTTAGGCATTTGAAAAAATAACGAAATAAGCGAATTCCTAAAATTCTTTTTCAAAAAATCGAATGGTGTTAGTGCCTAGAAAAGTAATAACATCTTACGTCAAGATGAAGAGATGGATTTTTCAAAAGAAAATAAGATTATAATCATATTAATCGATTGTATAGATTTTTTTACTATCAATTAGGTTAAACAATATTATTTTGATGTATATTAACATGTTGCAGCCACTACTGAATCGGCGGGATATATCTCGGAATGTATCCTTGTTAGTCAATACTGTGAATTCCAAAACGAAATTTTAGAACATATTCCTGAATTAAAAGTACTATTTAACAAAATAAGAAAATAATTATTTCAATAGAAAAAATTAAAATAGTTCATATTATTTAAATACGCCACAAAATGCTGATTTCATCATTTAAAAAAATTAAAATGGTAAATCTACGCAATGTTGTCCGAGGATTTTTTTTTTGTTCCACATATTTTCGATAATACTAGTGATCGAAAATGTGAGAATAATGAATTTTTTGGCTTGGAGACTCATTTTCAAAAATTTATAACTCTGGTTTTATTTGAGCTACAAACTTCTTTTTTAATAAAAATTATTAACAAATTCATATTGTTATTAACAATTTAATTGTTTAAATCAATTTTTAATAATGGCTCCCACCTCGTAGCAAGTTTTTAGTATTTTTATTGTATTCTCCGTCAAATTTTACATAAAAAACATGTTTTCAAAATATGGTACCTTTATTATTACTATTTTTAAAACATTAATATATATATTAAAAATCACTTTTTCACATTTTTTGCCTCATGTCGTTTCTTTTTTTTAATATAAGTAATTATTATGTTCTTCTTAACAAATAATATTTATTAGCAATCAATACAATAAAAAAAAAACATAATTTAATAATAAATGATAGAACTTTATTTTATCGCATAAAAAATTTTTATTGTGGTTTCAATACTTATTATTGGTTAATATGTACTTCGTTTGATGGTTAGTTGAGAAACATATTAAAAACCCAAAAATTATATGTTAATTTCTTTTTTAATTTTTTATAGTCTTTTTATCAATAAATAATGTTTCAAAAAGGGGATTTTTAACATTTGTCGTATTTTATTCGAAAAGTTTGAGGTTATGTCGAAAAATAGTTAAGACAAAAATTGTAGGTCTTTTTATTATCTACATCTTTTATACGTAACTTTTTTTGATCCGAGCTATAGTTTTCTTTTTATTAACAAAAAACCGTTTTTTTGTCGTGTCGCGCTATATAAATTAATGTTTTAAAAATAGTAATAATAAAGGTACCATATTTTGAAAACATGTTTTTTATGTAAAATTTGACGGAGAATACAATAAAAATACTAAAAACTTGCTACGAGGTGGGGGCCATTATTAAAAATTGTTAATAACAATATGAATTTGTTAATAATTTTTATTAAAAATATTTTTTCTCTAAACTCAGTCCTTTAGATTTAAAATGAAAAAAAAGAAGTTTGTAGCGCAAATAAAACCAGAGTTATAAATTTTTGAAAATGAGTCTCCAAGCCAAAAAATTCATTATTCTCACATTTTCGATCACTTGTATTATGGAAAATATGAAAAAAAAAAAAATCCTCGGACACGTATCTCTTATTTTTCGATATAGAATTCGTAAAAAAAGCCAAATCGGAGACATGTCGGTCAATTTTTATCAAAATCCGTACGGTTTGTAAAAGAATTACCCATATATGTGTACATATAACTGACTTCACTTCACAATTTCGAATGCGAATTTTGAAAAAAATAGGTCGCTGGAAAACCAAGGAAGGGTTGATTATTAATTAAAAATCTAATACAGCTATCTAGCACATATCTGTCTTATGACATATATTTTTTTATGGAAATAATTAAAAAGAAAAAAAACAATTATAAATTTTTGATAAGAGCTTTTTTAATCTTTTTTTTTCAAAAATAATTAAATAGAATGCAGAAGAATTTATTAAATTCAAGTGAATGGAAATGAATTCAAGAATGCAAGTGAATTCACAAAGTCTTAAATGAATGTCTAGAATTCCGAAGGAATGCATTCTCTTTGCAAAATGAATATACAGGGTGATCCAAAAGTATGGAAACGGCTAAATAACTTTCGAGGAATGCATTTTGGAGCAAAAAGTTGTACGCAAAAGTTTTAGGAATTTTCCCCAGCTATTCAATGGTGACCTTAGATTTGACCTTGACCATGGCCTTGAAGGTCATTTCAAGGTCAAGTTGACTTTTTTAAATTGGAACCCTGATTTTCGACCACGGAAATGGAAAGAGCGGAAAATTTTAGGTCCAACTATGACCTTTACCATGACCTCGAAGGTCATATCAAGGTCAAAATGGCTCTTTAAATAGGAACCTGCATTGTTAATGCGGATTTGCAAAAAGTGAAAGTTTTGCGTCCAAATGTGACCTTGACCTTGAACATGACCTTGGCAATGACCTTGAAGGTTATATCAAGGTCAAGGTGGTTTTTTGAAGGGGAAACCATGTTTTTGACCACGGAAATGGAAAGAGCGGAAAAGTTAACGACCACGGAAATGAAATGAGCGGAAAAGTTAACGACCGACCATGGTGAAGTCGATTAAGGCAAAGTCAAGTGTGTCATGGTCAAGGTCACTTCCGGGCGCAAAACTCTTTCCAAATCCGCAGTAACAATGCAGGTTCTCCTTTAAAGAACCATCTTGACCTTGATATGACCTTCAAGGTCATGGTCAAGGTCATGGTCCAGGTCATGGTCAAGGTCATAGTCGGACGTTAACTTTTCCGCTCTTTCCATTTCCGTGGTCAAAAACATGGTTTCCCCTTCAAAAAACCATCTTGACCTTGATATAACCTTCAAGGTCATTGCCAAGGTCATGTTCAAGGTCAAGGTTGTGGTCAAGGTCACATTTGGACGCAAAACTTCCACTCTTTGCAAATCCGCAGTAACAATGCAGGTTCCTCTTTAAAGACCCATTTTGACCTTGATATGACCTTCGAGGTCATGGTAAAGGTCATAGTTGGACCTAAAATTTT
This sequence comes from Dysmachus trigonus, assembly GCA_949715965.1. Lineage (NCBI taxonomy): Eukaryota > Metazoa > Arthropoda > Insecta > Diptera > Asilidae > Dysmachus > Dysmachus trigonus. The sequence goes on from OX454320.1 coordinate 20,870,847, forward strand.
CCGCTCTTTCCATTTCCGTGGTCAAAAATAAGGTTTCCAATTTAAAAAAGTCAACTTGACCTTGAAATGACCTTCAAGGCCATGGTCAAGGTCAAATCTAAGGTCACCATTGAATAGCTGGGGAAAATTCCTAAAACTTTTGTCTACAACTTTTTTCTCCAAAATGCATTCCTCGAAAGTTATTTAGCCGTTTCGATACTTTTGGATCACGCTGTAGAATGCATTACTCCTCGGAAAAAATGCATTCTTAACGACTCTGACGCTGTCATCCATATGCATTCCTAGAACGTCGTCTCCTTTAGTTTTCCAATTTCAAAAATGTCACGTTCCCTCGAAATGGTCTCATGAAGAATATCAAAATTTTGGTTGATTTCGTCAGAATATAATTTTGTTGTATAGAAATTGCTAAAATTTGGCCATATTGCTTTGTTTAACTCATTATTTTAGGCGGAAATTCAATTCATTAAAATGTAGTTCAGATTAGTGTAAAATTTGCTAATTTAAAACTTTACATTTGGCCCCTTCATTCTGCGCAAATATTTACGCCTGTTCTGTTCCCTGTCTTTCGCACTCTGGGAGTGGCAGACAATACGTTCCGAAATTTTAATGTATTTTTCTAATTTTTCGTTTTCATACGTGTCAGGGACTGAGTCCCCGTAGCAAACTTAACTTCCACATTAGTTGACGGCACTTCGGCGCCAGATAGGCTAGGGCCACCGCTGTTCACAGTGATCTGACAGGTATATATCTGAATTGCGTGCTATGTTTAAATGACGTAATTTACATATCTGCCACTAGAGAATAATTTTTCTGAATTGATGTCAAACCAAATTGCCTTTTGCATGGGTAAAAACCTAAAGCTTGGCAATTTTGACGTGAAGTGTCTGCAGGTACACGCTAATACTGGGGGCACTTCAGAATTATTTATGTAATGTGTTCAGGGGTATAAAAAACCCATTGAATAGCACGGTAACTATAAGTCCCACTGCATTGATTTTGATATCATTCTAATCGTTTCTAATAAAAATAAAATAAAAACGAGAGTTTCAAATTGGCACAGATGAAAATTCCAAGTAGCTACGACATTGATTTTAGTGTGAAACGATGGATTTTGATAATAACAATCTAAAACATTTAACAAGTTAAAATAGGTAAACATTTTGAAAAGATTTAATTTTTTTTTTCGCAGTATTGGCTGAAACTCGCGCGGAAGGCTTAATGAAGAGTAGTAGTTTTATAGTATCGGGAAGAGTATCTCAGCAGCTATCTAATGGTATACATAATTAATACCTGATAGGGTCCGGGAGCACAGGATATGCGAAAATTAATGTTGAAGTCATCTCGATCATAAGTTACTTGTCATATCACCTACCATTTCTGAATAGAATTATACCCGACATGTGAAACGTTAATAAAACGAAGCAGCAAATAGATACACTAAATTTATATGCTCAATTCTGAATATATTGTACAATAATATTAGGTGTATATTTCTTTAGATTCATTTTACAAATGTATAAACAATGTTCCGTGTAACAATAAATATATTAATCTATGAGTCTGACATTTATTTAACTAATCACGTAGATTGGGAACGCGTTCGACAGAGTCACACCCAGAGGCGGCTCTAGCCCTTGTGGCGCCCGTGTGCAACCAGTACCCTGGCGCCCTCTAGTAGGAGCGGGGTAAAAATGGAATATTCAATACACATACTCACCAAACCCTTTACCAACTTTCTCAGGATCGATATTTTCAAAAATTTTAACACCTTCCGAGATATTACCCCCAACCCACCCACACCTCCTTCGCACAATTTCACTCGCCCAAACCAAAAAAAAACACATTTGATTTTTTTTTAAATCAACCAAACCTTAGCTTTTGATCTCATTCATACACGTTCAAGAAGACGCAATCCCCCGTCATGTACCAAAAATTCAAAACGGTTCTATGCATAGCACCTGAGATAATTACCCATATACCTGACCACTTTTACACCGAAAGAGCGGCCAAGTGCGAGTCGGACTCGCCCATGAAGGGTACCGTAGCAGCAAGTAAGATAATATAAAAGTTCTTGTTATTATTAGAAAATAATGGTTCACGGTTATGTTTATGAAGTTAAATGTTTTTTTTTTTATTTTTATATTTGAGTTGATTGAATGAAAGGTAAATTAAGGTAAGGACACACGTTTTACCACTTTGGAAGTGTCTCTCGCGTAAACTATTCAGTTTAGAAAAAAATGATATTAGAAACCTCAATATCATTTTTGAAGACCTATCCATAGATACCCCACACGTATGGGTTTGATGAAAAAAATTTTTTGAGTTTCAGTTCTAAGTATGGAGAACCCCCAAAATTTTTTGTTTTTTTTTTCTATTTTTGTGTGAAAATCTTAATGCGGTTCACAGAATACATCTACTTACCAAGTTTCAATAGTATAGTTCTTATAGTTTCGGAAAAAAGTGGCAGACAGAGAGACAGACATGACGAATCCATAAGGGTTCCCTTTTTTGCCATTTGGCTACGGAACCCTAAAAATGCACATTTTTAATTCAAGTCAAGAAATTGTCGACGAATCGTCGCCCACCGACCAGCAATCCCTGAGCAGCACACATTTTTTCCCAGCCCACTGCGGAGAAGAAGAAGATTCGCGGCAGAATTACGACTGATTGAGAAAGGGAAATCGCTGCTTGAAAGTATGTTCGGCGACCACCTTGCAAAGAATATCAAACCCAGTACACATTGAAGACCGTTAAGCATGGAGGTGGCAAAATGATGATTTGGGCTTGCTTTTCATGGAACGGAGTTGGTCCAATTTTTTGGATAAAGGAAAGAATGACGCAGTATGTTTACATAGACATTTTGGAAAACACCATGCTGCCGTATGCTGAGGAGGAAATGCCGATTCGTTGGGTATTTCAGCAAGACAATGACCCTAAGCATACGGCAAAGAATACGAAAGCTTGGTTTCGGGACAATAAAATTAAAGTTATGTCTTGGCCACCTCAATCACCAGACCTAAACCCAATCTTTGGGCGGATGTCAAAAAGGCTGTAAAAGACTCCAGACCACGAAATATCAGTCAATTGTGGGAAGCCGTGCAAGATGCGTGGAAAGGTATTCCAGTTGAACGCTGTCGCAAATTAATCGACTCAATGCCGCGCAGATGCGAGGCCGTGATAAAAAATCATGGATATCCGACTGAATATTGAATTTGCAGAACTTTCGGATTTTTGACTTTGCAAATTTATTCAGAATATAAGTATTTATTATAAGACTGCTATTTTATTGAACAGGGTAATTGAGTAACTTTTACTTTCTTTTGTTATTATTAAATATACAGAATAAAGTTTTTTTTCTTGAAATTCGTTATACAATTTGTTAGAATTAATTATCGATATTATATTTGCAAAAAACGAAATAAATTTTATTACCAAAATTATAAGAGTTTTCGCTTTTTCGAAAAGGTCTACAGGCGCTGCTATTTTATTGAACACAGCTGTACTTTTTTTTATATTGCCCTTAAACTTAAAAAAAAAAAAAAACTTACCCCACATTTTATTCCTTTTCTCCCACAAAACTAAAATTTTTTGAAATTTTAATAATTTTGTAGTTATCTACAGATTCCGCCCTTTATTCCCATAATTTTTATTATTTTCCAAAAATCACCCCCTGACTTCCCCGAATAAATTTATTGCCTCTTAAACTTTACAAAAAAAAACCTTACCCACATTTTATTCCTTTTCTCCCACAAAACTAAACTTTTTTTTAATTTTAATAATTTTGTAGAGTAGGTAAAGACGCAGCTTGTGGTGGCGCCCCTTGCTTTGCTACCGCGCGCCCGGCATTGGCCGTAACACGGGCGCAAGGTCTTTGAGAGCGCCGGTGCTGCGAGCGACGCATCTTTGGAGGTGTCGAATTAGAGGGCGCTCGGCGCCCCCTTAGACCCGGCGCGCGCCCGTGTGCGCCGCACACCCTGCACTATAGGTAAAGCCGCCTCTGGTCACACCCATTTTTTCATTATAAAAGAAATTGAAAGAATTTTCCATAATGTGGATTCTAGTAAAATGTTTTTTATTTGAAAAGTATAAAATTTTCAACTTAAAAGAAATGTTGTATAGTGCAAAAGGAAGCTGATTCAATGTTATTTGGCTACTGCAGTCTTATTTAACTACAATCATAAAAATCTGTGTAGAATAGTTGCTATTGGTTATGTAAGAAACGACATGAAATGAATAACGTAAAATCATAATATAAATTCAACAACTTGTACGGCGCCCCATAATATCTTTTTATTTTCGTAATTTTGAAATCGTTTGTATAGTAATTCAAATCCTATTGACATAAAATAATCCGATAAATAGACATTTATTGCGTTTTGCCTAAGTAGCTGTGGGAGTTCTAAGGAATTTCCAAATCTTCGCGCTAGAGATACTTAAGTCCTTGACTACGATTGATGTCTGTGTTATTCACGTGGCGGTTACATTATGTTGTGCCTAAATATATTCACAGTCAGAGGTGTGTTTGGAATAATAGAGCTTTGAAGTAATTTCAGCTGTATTCATGGGTGCGGGCAGAAATATTCGTAGGTGGGTGCACTCGGAATATGAGGAAAGTAAAATTGGAATTTGTTAAGCTGAGCAATATACTCTCAGTAAGCATTAAGGGGGGAACCCAGTTTATGAGGTCGAAATTTTGGTGTTTTTCAGGATTTTTTTTAACCAGGAAGGAATAATCACAAATTGTTTAAACTTGTAGGATATTTTAATTATGTTTTCAAGTAGACTTTAAAATTTTTTCAAACGATTTCCGCCGGAAATAGTGGAATTACCGCGTGCAGTCCATGGGCGATTGCCATCCGAGCATTTGGCTTGCGTACATCCCTGACATCGCAATTTTTATCTGTAATCATCAGGATTTTTTTTTTCATTAAAAACATATTTTCTAAGAATATGAACCTAATTTTGATCAAACAAATTGAAAATTGCATGTTTTTGAGGTGTTTGAACACAATGTCATGTTTTTATACTATATTTTTTCATCTTTCTTGCATAAAAAAATATATTTTTAATAACAATATAATCCCCGAATTTGGTTCATGTTTCGTGGAATTGAATAAAGAATATCTACACCAAATTTCAGAACGATTGACCAATAACTTTTTGAGCTAGAATGTACGCAAGTCGAAAAAAAGTCGTTTCGAGAAAAACGCGTTTGAAATAAAATGTAGCGAAAACGAGAAATTCAAGGCAGTAATTAATTATAAAAAATGCTCACCGGTCGAAATATCGTAAACGTTCGAGAACGTTCTACCCAATGCCAAACAATAACATCTGCCGAAACTCTCCTCTTTCTATTATTCAATAGCACAGCGGTATTGAGACAGGTAGCTGGAAAAGAAGGGCCTGGGCGACCGCTCCGTTATAATTACCGTGCGCTTCTTCACAGAACCGACGGGCTGTCACTTAAGTGCTCATTGCATTCGAACTAATGGGAATTTTGCTTTGAAATTTTGACCACATATTCTTGAATAGTTATACTAACGATTCATGCAATAAAAAAAAAGACGATTTTTCGATCGGTCTAAACTGGGTTCCCCCCTTAAACGAATTTATCCCATAAAAAAAAAGTGTAATAAATTAAAAAAACAATGAATTAATTTACTTAAAAAAAATAAGATTAATATTATTAATAAGAAATATTTATTTCTAATTTTTTACCTTTGTACTAAATCACCTTCAATTATTATTTTAATTTATTTTTTATTTATTTTTTTTTTTTAATTTTTGTTTTTTATTGTTTATGATTGTATTTTATTTTACTTTTTACTTTTTTTCCAGGAAATCGGTTCGTTGAATGCTTACTGATATTATATTGAAAATGACAAGGAAATGGTAAGAAAATCGTTATTTATAAATTCTTAATTAAAAAAAAAAAAGCTCAATAAATCCGGAAGTCTTTTTCCTTATTCCGGATAAAAATAACTATAAAATGCAATATAAATCTAGGAATCGGCAAATAGCGCTAACATTCAAAATTTTTAACAAACTTTATAAAGTGCATAAAACCCTATACTTTTTTATTTAAACATTTAAAAGTTTTTGTCAGTGTTTTTTTTTTAATTGTTTATTTTATTGCAATATTATTTTAATCGAATTTTGTTCTTAAAGGGAAGTTTTATACAAATATGTAAGTGTGATATAAGGTTAAATTTTCAATTTGTTATTTTTATGGCTTTTTTGTACTCGAGAACTGTAATATTAAGTTTTTAATTGCTTAGCATAACAATCTCAAAGTTGTAATGGTTAATTAAAAAATGAATATAATATAAGTTTTTGTTTTGCTATGACAAAGAAAAACTACTTTTTGAACCATTAATTTTAAAATTAAAAAAAAAATATATACTAATATTTAGTACCGTAATTAGAAGACCTATATACTCAATATTATGTACGAAAAAATTCATAGAAATATGTAAAAAAAAAAAAATGTTACAGATTTATGACACGAAAAACATCCGCCTTGGCGCCTTGACCCATGCATCAATCAGTTAAGAAAGAAAAGCACCACTAAAAAACAACAGAAAAATTATATAAATAAAAGTGAAATAAAAATTTTAAATCAAACTTTTATGTATACACATGTATAATTTGTATATAAGTATAATTTATAATAACTTGGGGCGTTTAACTAATATGGACAACTAATGGTAAGGTATACCTACAATAGCCCTCAAACTTTTATAAATTATACATATATATAAAAGCTTGATCTACATTCTTTTAATTTTATTTATTTTATACTTTTTAGTCTGAGTTTGTTTCATTTTACTCGTTAAACTCTTTCATTTGATACCCATGTCATCTTTATTGCTGAATCATATTTCGCCCAGAGCGCCCGGATGGCTAAGGCTGGCGCTGACTACTGTGATCTGAAAATGGTCTGTTTCGAAGTTAAAAATTATATAAACATAACCGCTGAACTGAACTTGAAAAACCCAGATAATGCAAGATGCAGTAATCTCAGCAAATTAACCAATTTCCTGATGCCTCCACTGAAATACGGTGATTGCATTGATCGACCTGAATCGGTCTGGGTTAAAATAGGTCACTCAGATTTTTGTGACGGTGTGATACAAACTAGGGTTCCTCTCACGGATCTTGGGCATCATGACCCACTTTCTGGGCGGTGGACATTTGTCTCACCGCCTAACAACCCGGAGGTAAAAAATTATCTCGTTACGTTTCGAAACGATCCCATCCCCGCGGCATGTCGTGCCGAAGGGCAAAAGCTACGCGAGGCATCCCAACAATGTCACGTCATTTCACTTTGTCCAGACGAGACCGCTCGACTACGTCGGGGATGCTTTGACGTGTCTTGATTTACATCGGGAGTGTTCCTGATGGCAGTTCGGGTTCCACGTCCCTCCTCCTACCCCTCACCACTCCCCATCCCTTCGCGGCCCTTATTCGCGCTGCAAACAGGACTCGGGATGTCAGGCCATCGCGTCGCAGAGTAAATATGCTGTCAACCCTGAGAAATAGCCAACCTCCCCCGGTAATTGTCTCTGCGATGATTTTTTTTAACTGCCCCGGGGAGAGACGGAGCAGTCCCGAACGTGAGCATGGGCGTTAAATAAATTTTCGAAATGGCCATCACCGTGTTCAAATTTCCCTTCCCCCTTGCCCCGCCGCCCGTTGCTACCCTCCACATTCGACCGTTTGGCTTCTAATTTAATGAGCTCAGTCAGCTGGAGATTTGGCTTGTACGTGAACAGAGGGCGACCGGGAATATTCCCCTTATCCCTGCAGACAACCTCCAGAAATGTCTGATTTAGGGACGCTCGAATTAATTTCCTCGTTGAATGGATTCCCGGATTGTGGGTGGAATGAATATATACGTGTGGGTTCATCTCGAATTTCATTTCATTTCTACGAAGGTTTTGGAGGAAGTTGCGGCATTTATGTGCCACCGCCTGGTGACGAAAACGGGCGAGGTCAAATTTCGCTTTCAAGGCCACCGAAGAAAACACAGAAAATTGCCTAGGGCGGGGGTTGGACTTTGTCATGGAAAATAATGAGCGAAAAACTGTTTCATAATAAAGGGTGTATTTTTAAATTACAGGTTCTTTTGATACAGTCAGCTCTTTCGCACTCAAAAAGTTGACAGAAACAGAGTTTCATATCTCCGCAGTTCGAAATAAATAGATTTACGCTTGAAAAACGTTCAAAAAAATTGAAACCTTATTTTCAAAAGTGAGTGCTGTGTTGCCGAAATAGTGCAACTGAACATTAACCGCATTAACCTGAATAGAATTCTGCATAAAGACCTCAGATTATTCCATTATAATGTACCATTGACTTAGGAATTGAAGCTAAACGACCACCTGCTTCGTTATCGCTTCTATGTTTGGACTTTAGAAAAGCTCGATATTGATGTCGACTTTGCTAATAAAAGTCATCTTTTCGGATGAGGTGCATTGTCATCTCGGCGGCTATGTAAACAAGCAAGATTAAAATGGGCATGATAGCAGATTTTTGAAAAAAATTGACCTTGGGATAGCTCTGGTTCCAACAGGATGGCGCAACATGCCACACAAGCTGTGCATGCAATCGCACTTTTGCGCACTAAATTCAATAATCGATGTAATTGGACGCTGTAAGATCTCTTTTGTTGGATGCTGTTAAAGATCGATGTTATGCTGATAGTCTAGCAATGATTGATCGAGCTTTTCTGAAATAGGACCTCAAACCATCGAAAATGTGCTGCAAAATCGGGTTGAGAAGATGGGCTACTGCCAAGCCAGTCAAGGCAGCCATTTAAATTAACTCGCATTCCACAACTAATCGGAAGGTTTACTCTTTTCAATAAATTAACAAATTTTGAAAAATATTGAACATCGTTTATATTACAGTAATTTGAAAAAGAAACCAGTCGATGGCCCACCTTTTATAAAATATTCATGGAATTTGCAAAATTAGTTGTTTCTAAGAAACTTTGACTTCAGCCTTGGGCTTCTTACCTGTTTGACTTCGTTGGAGGCGTCGCATACGGAACACCCAGGAACGCTTCGACGGACCGCAGGAAACGGAAGTTATCGAGCGGCAGGATCAGGCCGTGCAGCCGGCCGTAACGCGTTTGGACGATTCTGTGACCCAACCGTGCGTTTTTGTAGAGGTCCAGCGTCGAGCACGTGATCAGCTTGATGACGTAGTACAAAACTATCAAAAGGAGCATCTGTTTCTTATGCATGGTTTTCGCTCGGGTGGTTCTTTGCTTGTTCCTCTGGGGCGTTGGCGCTTTACTGGCCACTCTTTTTTACATCCCCACAGATAGTTTTGTTCACTACAAATTTTTGCGCTGCTACAGATATTCGCATCTTCTATTTAAGGGGTCTCTGATAGTCCATACAAGTATTTATTTTTAAATATGGTACGGCGCAAATCGTGCTAGCGGGCAGTTTAACTATCTCACATTCAGGCTTCGATTCTGTTTGATATGCTGATCATAGACGAGCTATCTGAAAATGAAATGGACAAATGTAAGCATATAATTTATTAAAATCATATGGATGTAGAAACATGCGACTCTATAAAGAAAGAAGTGGGCTCAAAAAAAGAATGTCAGATACATTCGAATAGTATTTAAAGTTCTTTTCATCCTTTTTCGTTGCGTGTTTTATTTGAAATGTTCTTTTTTTGTATAGTTGTCATTAAAAAGGCGTCAGATGCGAACATCTACCATACATAAGTTTTAATAAATTTAACCTAAAAGTAGCATTGAATCGCGAGAATTTTTGTAAAAAACTGTTTGAATAGAAAAATTAAAAAATGACCGGACAAACTGAGAAATGTTCAAGCCCTGGTGTCACCAGTAAATAGAAATTTTAAGAAGTTAAAAGTTTTAGTTATCATCCTCATTTAATTTTACCTGTAATAAAAGAGAATAATTCAAAATAAATTCTATACAATTGAAATCATTAGACCACCTCATTTTTCATGATGTGATTTTATATATAGTGTTACTAAGAAACATATCCCCATCATTTCAATAGCAAAATTTTAATAATTAACAGATTGAGAAAATTTTAAAAAGTATATTTCAAATTCTGTTTTTAAATGGCAATGCTGTTAGCCAAATTGAATAACACATCGAAGATATATAAGGATTCTTGTCCGTCGGCCTAGCTTTGAGAAATAGCAACAGCAGTGGGGAAAGGTAAGGAAAAGGTCAGCCTTATTCTTCAAAACAATAAGACGTTCGTCGCCGGCTTGAATGTTCACCACCTACTGGCCTGGTTGCAAGCGGCATCGTACAAAATCATCCTCTTCTGATAACTGGATACACTTTCTTTCCCAAGAACTCCTATATATTTAAAATTATAATTTCACAGCTGTATTCGCAAAGATCGTTTGATTAGAAATTTTCTCCGAAACTCAGAAAAAAGTTCGTGATGATCTTAAGGTAGTGTGAATCGGGCTAATTGCGATTTGAGTCTTTAAAGAACTGAAAATTTCTTGTAGTTCTATACTCAGGTATATGTTGGCAGTTCGTCTCGTCAGATTTATCTGTTAATATTTATATTATCCAAAAATAAATATGTGAAAAGCATTTTTCTGAAGCTCATTTGTAAATAAAATACGAGCAGTCGACAATTTTTAATTTAAAATTTTGAAGTGACTATCAGCAGTCATGTTGATTTTCGTTTTGTTATCGTCTGTTAAAATCGCATTGTGAATGTCGATATCGAGTGACAACTCTCTATAAAATCGGCAATTTTTGTCGCTTGCATTTTTATTTACGACAGGCGAATTTCAAAGAATTTTACGCTTAAATATGTGAGTTTAATTGTGAATTACATATTTAAATGTGTGCTTTAATTTAAATAGTTTGGGCCCGCATACCCGTGATACTGATGGCTAGGTTAAGGTTTATTAATTCTATTAAATTTATAACTTGCAATACATAGGTCGTCTTAGGTTTAGACAGATTTAAAAATTCAGAATAAAAAAATAAAAATAACCATAACAATGTTGAAAGGCGAGAAACAGGCGGAGGACTGAACTAACTATATTCTTTTCCTCAATTAGGAAAGAGGGTAGCCAATTTATTAAACATGAATATAGCGATAAACCCACTCGGATAAGAATTCGGGTGCAGTTAATTAAGGAATCAACAACGACTGTATTGACTGAAATTAAAGAAAATAAAGCAGAGAGTTTACATGTGAGCAAAAAGTTTATTATTTAAAAAAAGATAAAATGAAACTAGCCAAAGAAAATTTGCAATTGACCACTTCGATAGTTCAAAATCAAAGGACTTTTCACCCAGAATCGTAAAAAACTCAAGAATATTCACAATAAAGTGATATTTTAAGAAATTTTACATAGTAATGCCTTTGTGTCGATTCGATCACATTAGGTAGTACAAAAAGAGAATCGACACGACAACTTAAGCACTGGTCGATTTCAAATCGATACGAAATAGGGGTGAATTACAGCTATTATTGAAGTAAAAATCCTAAAAAATGTTCACTGTGTGGCCGAGATTAAGTTGTTTAAAGTGTTTAAGAATGAATAAATCGCTTTTTACAGGAGCATCGTCAGCTGAAATATTTTTTCAAGTTACGAGTATTATAAGATTTCTAAGAAAAAGATTCCCCTCGGAAGATATTCCGGTGAACCGATAATAAAGGGATTGATATCGTGCTTAGTTAACTCTTCGTAAGGGCGTGGGAATGAAATTGGGTGAACCCTAGTACTTATAAATAATTTTTTTCAATTAAAACCGAAAGAAACAGAACTTTCGGTTCGAAAAAAAAAGAAAAAAAAAAAACAATTTTTCAATAAATGGGCTGGACGAGTCCTCTGAAAGGTAAACAACCGCAATTTCAGCAATTTTATACCTGAGCGGTTACCACCTGAAAAGCCCCTTTCGGATGACGGAACTGGACCGGTTCCATGATAAAATCTTGGACCCAACAAGGAGACGAACAAATAGAGGATCTCGCCCTTCGGTTGGCCTTCATCCCCTAAATTTCTTGGCTTTGATCACAATTAGACGAAATAAAATCACAAAGACTGAAAAGTGATTGGATTGTTCCCTTTCAGTGATTTCCGAGAAGGCTGATGTCAGGAGATAAGTCCACTAAGTCCTTTCCTGTTTCCCACTCGAATTGCTAAGACATCTTTCGCCCCTCCTACGGAGCGGGGAGGATAAGGTGGCTTAATTTTTCTTAGAGAATCTCGGAAATTGTTGAATCGTCTCAAGGGAATTTATGACGCGAATAAAAATCTTCATCTGTCGTAACGACACAACATGACTACCGCTGAGACAAAGGAGCAGGGCAGAGATATGTATTGTTCTTAAGAAGCGGTAGCGTTGTAGAACAAATCTCGCGTCATAAATATCCAACATCCTCACACGTCTGCAAATTACGTTAACTGCTGAAGCTTGCTCTACAAATTAGGCTCATAGCACTGTTGTTTCCACTTAGGAGGCCGGCTTGAGCCTCCGAGCAAGCATGAGGAGCCCTATGCTTCTTGGGGAAACAAAAGAACCTCACAACGTAACCTCTCCGGCGTATTCTTCTTCTGGCAACGGCTTAAGCCGTTCGTATTCTCCGCCCCGAAAACAAACAACTTCTCCAGAGTCCTGGCTAAGTGCCATTTATGATTCTTTTAAAAGTCCCTTCCTCCCCGTCAGCAGAAGCTCCAGCGAATGGGTTAGGTTAAATTAGTCGCGGCGGGGGACACATGCAGAATCATTCCAGACAACGCACTACCACACAACTGATGCTATTTCTGCACACTCGGAAGGACCTCTTGTTTTAAGCTGCTCACACATTATCGTCAGGGCCAATTAACCCCCACTTGAAATAACCGAATTTCGCCAGGACCCACCCCACGGGGACTAGGACAAAGCTCTTAGCGCCCAATTTCAGCTTTCAGATACTTTTTGAAACGCCCCCTTCCAACCCTGTGTACTTTATGTTCCTGCAGCTAAATTACCGACGACGACGCCCTCTGGTCATGAAGGCCGGGCAATGTCACATAGTATAGTATGTATAGTCTAGTAATATCAGAGCAGAAACGGGCATCCCTTTGCAAAAATTGAAGCTGGATTTTGGTACTCCAAATAACTTTTTAAATATAGAACATTTCCTCATCAAAAGTAAATACGTAATGACTATTATTAACCGACGAAAAAAAAGGAGGAGGTTCTCAATTCGACTTTATTTGGTTTTTTTGTGTGTGTATGTAATGCGATATATTTCCCGATTATGAACTGATTTTATTGATTCCTTTCTTATTGAATAGGGTGTTTCTCGAGAGGGGGGTCCCATAAATTTGAAAAATATACTTCATCTCTTGTGTGTATATTACGCGATGTCTTCGCCGATTGTGAACCGATTTTAATGATTTTTTTTGGTAAATTGGATATATCCCGAGGGTAGGCCCATTTAAACTTCAAAGAAATATCCGACCTCTAAAGGTGGAAAATTAAGAGACGAATCCCGTTTACTGAATTTCAGCCACTTCCCGTTAACTAAAAATTAAAAAATTAAAAAAAAAATTTTTACAAAAAAATAAAAAGCGACTTTAAAACTTTGCCCGCATATACAAACTTAAACTAAAAAATCGAATTAATATTTTTTATTACTTTAAAGAAAAGAGCATTCGAGGACAATATACAAAATTATTGATACTTAAATATTTACAATATCTAATCAGTAATTTCTGGAGTCGGTGCCAGCCAAGCCAAGTTTATAAACTCAAATTACTGTAGGTTTATAAACTTGCCTTGGCTGCACTTTTTTAATATTCATATTATATAATATTATAAATCACTTAAGAAACAAAACTCTTCAAAAAATAGCAGAGAAATTATATCTTAAAATAAACTTGCACTGGCTAAAAATTCTCTAATAAAATCAGTGAACAGAGCTAACATTGATTTGCTTCTAACACCGTCACTACCCCTACAATCTCCACCAGAAACCGTGGTCACAAAAAGTGGTATCAAAATGGGGCTATAATGGCCTTAGTATGTCTTCCTAGAGCCACAACAATTTAACAGCCTACTGCCTACTAATATATATATAATAACAAATCAGATTAATTCGTACCGTGTTATTTATTTATTTATTTATTTAGCAAGAATTGTTTCGTACAGAAATATTTAAATAATTCCCTATTACACAAAACAATAATAAAATTTAGGATAAGAATAATATGTTAACCTTTAGCGGTGAAAAAAAAATCACACTTCTATAATCATGGGTGCACGGGACTTGACTATTTTTGATTTAAAATAAAACAAAAAATAAATATCAATTATACACTTTTTTTTCTATTAAACTTTGCATTGAAATATTAACGTCCGTTCCCCTCTAAGCGCTTCGGCTTACTGACGGAAGGTACCTAAGAGCGGGAGGAGATTGAACATGGGTCCACTGGACCCATGACTACAGTTAAGGGTTATGTGATTCTCAGAAATAAATAAATTGTACATAAATCAGACTGATTTATTTTGCATTACATACATAAAATTTAATTATCAAAGCACCAAGTTGTGATGGATACCGGCAATAAATAAAATTTTATAATATAAATGGCAGTGAATACGTAATACATATATTGACATATTTGAATTTAGGTTTATTGAGTCTACTTATTACACATACGTCTCAGAACATTTAAAAACAATCTTTTACTAAATTAAAAGAGAGCAATGCTTTATCGTTTTTTTTTTCTGGGAAATTCTCTGATAATTGGAAATCATATACGTCCTTTTATTGGAAATCATATACGTCCTTTTATGAAAAACGCTTTATAAGAGTATGGCACTATGAGGGCTGTTGCAACGTCCGCTCCAATATCGTTATATAGAAACTGCGTTATAAAGAACACCGCCTTATAGGGGGGTTGACCGTAGTATTATTTCCTTTTTGGAAAATACACTTGCTTGTAAATACTATACAATCAACCAGACCACCTCACAGATTTTGCCACTTTTCTGCTTTTCAGCGTACGCGCAACATCCCGACTAGAATTTTGGAGGGGTACAGCTAGGGTCCCTAGGCTAGCCATACTCGTGTGGGTCCCATGAGGCTGCCGTATAAGGCGCACGAAAGGCAAATAACGCCTTGCCTCATTCGAGCATCATTATGAATGCCACATGTAGTCCTCGTGAAGCAAAATAATTGCTATCCGATTTAAACATTTTTCATGAAAATTGGTACATAGGGGTTTTGCGGAATGCTAATTTCAAATCCGCTGTCCAAATTTAGAAATAAAACAGCTATTAGCAATACTGGGATTTGTGCTTTAATCGAGCACAGCTGATAATTTGCAAATATAACCACTAGCAGATAACGTCAAGTATGCCTAAGTGTATATTTGATGTTTGCCTAATCGAACCCCCGTTAAGCAAATGGTGGGATTGCCTATTTCATTGTAAGGTTATAAATGCATTAGGTTTGCCTCATAAGACCCTTGTGAGAAACTCATAAGGTAAACCTGACTTCAGTATCGCTGATTTTATTTTGTGAGGTCCTCATGACGAATCTACGGGGAAATCCCTCTATCGGCATACCCCTCACCAGCCACATGAGGCTCACACGCTTCATGAGGCATGCCCCCTATAAATTCTAGTCGGGATCATTATTCCTCAATTTAAAAAATCGGTTCGTTTTCTGTCTTAGCCGCCCGCCCCTGGAATGGTCTTCCTCCAGTTGGTGCATTCAATGACCTCATAAGGCTGCATGTTTAATAGTATTAAACTATATAAGTACATATGTGCAAACTATTTTAGTTACATTTTAATTTTTAATTACTTTCCCAGGACTAAGGATATGAACAAAGATAAGGTTTTTGTCTTTTATCCTTTTATGATTTATAGATTTAATCTTTTATATACATTTTTTGAATTACTTTTAATTTCGTGTACTTTATAAAATTTTAAACTCTTGTGTACGGTTATCAGAAATAAACATAAAACATTATTTTAAAAATTCCACTAAAATTTCCTTTTAATTGGTTGTGAATAACTTCTTTATTAGGGAATATTAGATTTTAAAGTAGTGAATAATTTTTACCTTGGACAAATTTACGGCTAATATAAATTGTAAAAAAAAAACTAAATATCCTCCAGGTGAATGAGCGAAGGGCTAGAGAGGGCAAGATCGTACTTTTCCATAAAATTCTCGGCCCTATTAGCTGAAGAGGCTGGAGTGCTCCGTCAAATGGATTTTCCACGTCAAGTTGCACAGAAAATCTGCCGGAGCCAATTATTTAGGCGGATTCATGACTTACATCCGAAAACAAGCTAAATCCCATTCCATCCCCGGGCGGTCCGGGAAAAGACCGGGAACGTGTCCGCCCCGTCGGTGTACAGTTTGGTTGAGTTCAATTAGGCTAACGAACGTACCCAGTCCCAGCACAGCTATGTCATTTGTTCCCACATGCTCTGTCGGGTAAAGGAAAGGATTCTCCGGCACCGGAGTATTATATACCTTCCCAAATCTCCCCCGGGGGAGCAAGTTCGATGGGGAGGGGTGTCTTGTATAGCCATTAGTTCAATAAAAATAAAAGCAGGCAAAAGGTGCATTTTTTTCTTCCGGCTGGAGGGCCATGGCCGAGACTGGAGCTGAAACTGGAGCCGGGCACAGATGTGGCGCAAGGATATGGGGCGCTTTAAGATGAAGGGAGTGGGATGAGAGGAAGGGTCACTTGTGGTGGTATGCAGCATTAATTTCGCCCTCAAGTGTGCACCGTTTCGTTATAAATGGCTTTCCAGGACGTACAAAAAAATACATTTCCGCCTTTTAAGTACGAAAAATAATTATACACGGAGCCTCCCATGTACGAGGCTTGTAAAGGAAAAGCTGTCACTTCCTCTCCGCCCTGTGTTCGAGGCGGTGTGGGATGGTGTGGGACTGGGGCGCCCTGGTGGAGTCTCTGGGGAGGTAGCTGCACTCGCCTCGGCTGAAACCCTGAAACAAACCAACACGTCGAAATGTTTATTTCTCTTAAAACTTCCGGCGTTTTACAGGATTTAAATGAGTTCTTTATGCCTTCCGTTTTGAACTGCGGCTTTTAGCGAAAATGTTTAATTTTTGCGTCGAAAATGTTACAGTGCTGCAGCCATAAAGCGGCTCTAATTAATGAGCGACTGGCAAAAGGGAAGGAAGTCTAAATCCATCCTCGGAGCGAGTGGCATGTCGGCGGCTGAATCGGACATGCATTTTCTACTCGTCCCATTTGCCTCGTTCTAAGTTGAGCTCGAGTATATATATCCCGCAGGATCTGGGAGGCTGGGAATGCACCAACACGCTTTGAAATGCGAGCTATCTGAACCTTCCCCATTAGGGAGCTCTGGGGCTGAAAAGTAGCGCTGAAGTAATGCTTTAGGCCTGTGTGATTTGTCTGCCGGGAAAATTACCCACGGCAAACATTCTCTTTTAAATACTAGCCCATTTAGCAAATGGAAAGATATCGTTTGAAGTCCCAATTCAATTTTCGAAAGCTGTTGGTGGCCTACGATTCATGTTTTCCAAATGTATTTTAATCTCACCTGTAGAAGATAGCGCATAATTATCTTTCAAAAACTCATATTAATTTATATTTATATTTTCTTTGAAGATATATTGTATGTGGGCCAAGTAAAGCCTAAAAGGTAATCGTAAAATAATTTTTTCTAAGCGAGCTTTCATTTAAATTGGTATGTTTGCATACAATTTCCAATTAAAAGTTTATAATTAACTTTAGCCCACTTTTCATTACATTGAGCCGAAATTCGATATGTATTATATATAAATTCGATGGAAATACAAAATTCAATCGGAGTTTTACATATTTTGAGATAAACTTTGTTGAATAAAGGCGTCTATTAATAACCTAGAATCAGAAAAAAAATTTTGAAAAACAAATTTTGTTTGATACAGTAAAAAGCGAAAAAAAGGGATGTCGTTACATACGTTTTTCAAAATGTAATAAAAAACATATATGTGACATTTGTAATTTTAACTCTTCCACCACGAGATATTTCCTTTCAAAGTCTCTATTAGGGCATCCTTTTCTACTTTCTGAAAATTTTGTAGTATATATGTAGGTATGTATATGTGTGTACATGTTGAGTTCGACGCCCAAAATTAAAATCCTTTTGAAACTTTGGATCCTTTGAAAAAGTTTTGAAAGATCAAAATAGAGCTCCTTCATTACTTCTTAATTCTTATTTTACCCTTTGGACCTCGAAATAGATCTTAAGGATTATTACATACATATTTAATATTATTTGTTTTAATATAATATCTTTTCATTACTATAGAAATTTATTATAATATTATCTTTATTATTAAAAAAAAAAGAATTAAAATTTATGTTAAAAATAACTAATAAAATAATAAATAAAATGTCCATGTAATAATTGTAATTCTTACGAGTTAATCTTTTGTGTTAGAATCTTCGGGACCATATTAGGATTTATTTGAATAACAATGTCCTACTTTAATATCTCCAGATTAAATTAGAGAAAATAGTCCATTCTAAAATCGGAACATAGAAGAGCTAAATAGAGTTAACAAATCCTAATTAGCTCCTAAATCCTTCTAAAGCGGCCGTATCTACTATTCTGTGGATCAAAATATGGTTTAATTTATTTAAAATCTCTATAACGGAAATCTCATTTCATCCTTGAAGTTTTCAGTTGGATCAAAGGGTTTAAAATAAAATTAATATTTTGATTTGGATTGACTTTTATCGAATCAGATAAGTTACATAAAATATATTTTAAATCAATGATTTATATGTAGCTTTTATTAAGCGAACTAAATAAATATATAATTCTGCACCCGTCTTCGTAATTCAGGAATCATTTCTTTTACATTAAATTGTGCAGTTGACTACGAAAAACATCCGCATCAAGCACTTCTTTATCGATGCATGTTAATTATTTTAACACACTATAAATATAATAAATAACATAATTTTTCAAGGATTTCTACTCGCTCTTGAAATATTGTTATGTAATCATGTCAATGTCATCTGATTTTGTTTATTTTAGTTAACAGTTTTTCTTTAACAAGTCGGGTTTAATTTTATTATTATTTTGAATTTGTTTTTATAATGGTTCGAATGTAAACTTAAACGAAAAAAATTCCCAGTATGATTATTTTTGAAGAATTTAAGCAATATTAATTATATTTACACTAATTGCATACTTATTGGCAATTATTTAATGTAAAAAGCTCTAACCATAATTCAGTTTTCTAAAAGAAATTTTCTATTTAAAAACTGACCTTAACTTTATTACAAAAAACTGATTTAATCTTTTATAATCATTCAGTTAATATTTTATCTTTGGCCAATACGATTTTTGGACTCCATTCCATCCATCCTTTTATTAGTTCTAAGCTCAAAAGAGCACCACCGACTTTTTGTTCGTAATAAATTATTTTGTTGTGATATACACTTTATGGTAGAGATTTAAAAAATCCTAAAGTTATTAATACTGAAGCATCTACATACAATAAAATTTAGATACGTCGTCGCACTCGCTTATAACGCGCTTTTTTCGAAATCATTAAAACGCGTTATAATGCGATTTTATTGTGGTAGTAAAATTTATGGTTATAATTAAATAGATAATTCCTTTTTAATTCTGAAGAGAGAATCTTCTCTTTCACTCGTTGTCGATAATAAAAAGATTATCCTTACTTTCGAAGAAGAAGTACAGACGCCTCATGAAAAGTTTGAGTTATACGCGTAGTCATAAGAAAGACCATGAGGTTAATTAAATATATTTTTAGCAGTTTTTCTGCACACTGACTTATTTGCATAGAGCTCGTGTTAAGTATTATCACCCTGTTTACAATAAGCGTTTCCAGGATGTATTTTCATATTTGCAAATTATTTCATACGAATGAGATTAAATCCTTTTGCACACATATTTTCCATAATGTTTACCTATGGTACTTGAAGAAAGTGCAAAAGAAAAAGCTCCTTAACAATCGAAAAAGCCAAAAAGTTAAAAGTTTTTATTAAGAGTACAGAAAGTTCTGTTTCGTAGGATTACATCAAAATGCTGGCAGATTTTGTGTTTGAGGATTATGAGCTTTTGCTTGTATTTTCTGTTTGTTGGCTTTAGTGATTTTGCACTTTGAGGACTATGACAAGCATCTTTATTGTAAGAGTTTACAAAAGTTTACATCTAAAAAATGGAGCAGTAAAATATTAAATTAACCCATTAATGCCTGAATAACAAAAAATTGTGCGGCAACTTCGAGGCGCTAACTTTTATCGAAGGGGTGGTCAATTCTCATCGAGACCAACTTTTCTAGACGTATTTTGAGTCGCCCGACACGATCCAACCAAAAAAAGTGAAAAAAAATTATTATTATTGTTTTTGGGCAATATTATGCAAATAAATACCTTTTTCACGTAATTTTTTTTCGAAAAACGACTGATTTAGTCGGGAAAAAGCTACTTTTTACTGCAATAAAGTGCATAAAACGTGTTATTAGGACTTAAACTTCAAAAATATGCAGGCATTTAATCAGTAATCAGTGACCCCAAAAACTCCGAATACCCAATTTTTTTTCGAAAAAATTGAGAATTTTGCCAAAAATTATTGAATTACGGAAATCTGATAGCAAATTCGTAATCAGTGACCCTTAAAAAAGGTTTATATACATTTTTGGGAACAGTCGAACATAGTGAGATAAAAAAAAGTGATCGAAAGTAATGCAAATATGCGTTACATTGTTGCAATTTTTATGCAGCCTAATATTTTTAACGAAAAAAATACCTGCATATTTTTGAAGTTTAAGTACTAATAACACGTTTTATGCACTTATTGCAGTAAAAAGTTGCTTTTTCCCCACTAAATCTGTCGTTTTTTCGAAAAAAAATGACTTGAAAAAGGTATTTATTTACGTAATATTGCAAAAAAACAATAATAATAATTTTTTTCACTTTTTTTTTTGGTTGGATCGTGTCGGGCGACTCAAAATACGTCTAGAAAAGTTGGTCTCGATGAGAATTGACCACCTTTTTGATAAAAGTTAGCGCCGCGAAGTTGCCGTACAATTTTTTGTTATTCAGGCATTAATGGGTTAAATCAATATTTGTACAAAAACGTAAAAAATACTCACACAAAAAGTCATCAGTGAATTTTATAAATGATTTATTTCACCAGTATGCGTATAAATATTTGTAAGTACAGGATCGTTTCATTTAATTTAAGTATTTTATATCTTATCATAAGTAGATTGATCATTAATGTCGTTCCCTTAAGGGGTTATATACAGTCAGGATTTTTAGAAAATCGATTTTTTTATTATTTTATTTTTGTAATGTACATATATTAAAGTACAGCCACAGAAAATGTCATGTCAATCCGGTGAATATTCTCGAAATTACACGCATATTTGTAATGACGTGTTCGAGTTTTTGTACTAAATGCAAAATGCTTTTTAAACTTTAAACGCGTTTTTCTCAAAACTGTGTTCTTATAGTCGGTGAGCAAGATTTCTCGGAAACGGCTGAACGGATCAGTTTCAAATTTTAACATAAGCTTCTTAAGTATATTTTTTAGTAATTAATCGAAGCTTTTTGCTCACCGATAAATATTTTCCGTTTTATAAACAATTTAGAGCGAAAATTGTTGTTAAAAATCGATTTTTTTTTTTAAGAAGCCGCCATTTTGTCAAAAATTCTTATTTTGCTTATTCCTTCGATTAATTACGAGACAAAACAATATACTAACGAAATATTTTTGGTTTTTCCATTTTGGATGATCCAGTCTAGAGATATCGTGCACACCGCAAAACGCTTTTTTTTAGAGTTGCTCCCGGGGATCAGCTGTAGCAGCTTTTAAAAAAATTATTTTTACAAATAAAAAACATTAAAATACACTCAAGAGTTACCGTTATATGTGTACAGAATTTTACATTAATAACTTAAAAGATCATCTCAAGAAAAATTCTTGAAAAATCGACTTTTTTGGGCCTCCTGACTGTATATAACCCCTTAAAGTGTTTTCCTTGGTTTCGTCTCAATCTGTGCCAAAATCCAGTTCCGCATGAGCGCAATGTTGGCGAACATGGTTGGGAAGTTTGTAGAGCAAGTATCGTATTTTACAACCGTATTACGAACTTGTTTCTTCTTCTGCTCTGTAACACACCAGGACACAATTCCAACAAGAACACTTTTCTCCGGATGCACCCGATTCTGTAGCACTAGTGGACTCCCAGAATCGCCAGTGCAACCCACAACTTCGTTCGTTGGACTCAAAGCGCAAACCATTGAGTTAGTAGCTTTTGATCCCTTGAGTTTGAGAAGTTTGTTGCACCGTTCGTTCGAGATGGTTGTAAGGGAGCCTTTTTTGAGCTGTTTTTGCATATTGTGATTTTCATCCCACCCATAGCCGAGGATAACGACTTCCTCCCCAACCTCGAAATCGGCAGCCAATCTGATTGTGTTCACATACTTGCTCACTTTGAGGTTGTCCTCCAACCAAATGATTGCAAGATCGAAGTCATGATTAGTAGGTTTGCGGTGCTTAGGATGTGGAAGAATCCTTTTCACAGGTTGAACTTGATAGGTCTTAGATTTAGTATCAGATCTTACGTAGGTACCAGCCCTTAATTGTAGGTCAGCCGCTGATTTATCTTCTGTACAGTGGGCTGATGTTAAAGCGATGTTGAGGCGAATAATTGCAGCTCCACATTTATAGACATTTTTAACTTTTGCTTCAATGGTTGCCATATATGGAAATTCGCCATTATTTATTACAGTAGCTTCCCCATTTACATTTTTCACCACACCAGCTTCAGAAGCTCCAAAAATGCCACTTTTCACTGAAACGGCATGTGCATTTTGGAGCACCGCAACAGCTGCGAGAAGTGCGAATAAAAAATTACGTTCACTGAATTTTGGCATAATTATACAGGTGTTGTTTGATAACTGATACTGTCTTCAGGTGGGGAAGCTTTTATACACACAGTCGTGCGATTTCTCAAACGTCTGACTTTTGTGACTGTTTGATCAGTGGGAGAAGTGTTTCACTGAGGTTCAACTCTTGTTAATTTCCGAACAACAGGCAAACCAGATATAAAACAAACGTTAATTCGAGCCCGCCCCCTCTTACAATCCCCCCTCCCCACATTTTACTCAGTTGCAGACAGCTCCATGTGTGGAAGTATTTCATGATCTCTGCCAAATTCCATTTTAATGATAATGAGAACAGAAACGGTGCACATTTGCATAACGTGGCAAATAACACATTTATGACAATGCGTCCGTCTCGCGGCGTACTACCACCAACCGAATCAGCTCATATTCCATACCTCGCCTCCGCCACTCAACCCACCGTGTGGCTGTATGACGACTATTAAGGATGTCATGAAATTTTAAAATCCATTTCCGCTCACTTAATGACAATGTTCTTGCGAAACTACATTATAATTCTGCCATTATCTTTGTCGCGGAAGTCACTCCGCTGGCCTAGAATTAAGTTGAATTGAATTCATCTGCACACCCGTCTCCATGGACCAGCCCCCTTCCTTCTGTCCTATAGACGACTCCCACACACACACACATATACATACATATATATACGGTTTTTCCAACAGTTCCGTTGGTTCTGGCTTTTATATGTTTTTTACCGTTCTATGGCCGCTGCTGCACCGTAAGACGCGCTAACTGAGCAGAGGACACTGAGTCTGCTGCCACTCTCAGTCCCAGTCCTTTTTTACTTTACTGAGGAGTTAAGTGATTAAAATTTATGAGGCTCTTCAGCCCGTATCCGGGCTAAGTGCACTCGCAGTCTTGAGAAGCACAGACTTGCTTCCGGGGAATTCGAGCAATCATTGGGCCAATTATTTTTCGATTTCTATTTTAAACGCTGCTCCAAAAGGAGAATAAATATGAGAAAATGAACAGGGTGGTGGTGCGGTGCGCGCAATACAGTTTTTTCTCAAAGGTCAAAGTTCAAGGGAATAAATTTGGTTGAATTTTAAAACGATAAAAAATAAAGAATTTCAGTAATTGTTTTTTATGCAATTATATTGTGCCATAAGTCTTAAGATTTTTCCTTCCTTCTCTTACAGGGTGTCTACTAAGGATGTTAGCATCACCAAAATGTATTTAAATAATAGCAGTATATTTGTTGTCTATTATTTACAATTGAAAATTATTACAAAAATTTACATATACATCTATATAAATTCGTTCCGCCGTGGTTCAGCCGAGGTGCGGCAATTGTACAAAACTCAAGGCCAAGCGTGCGACCTTTAATATTTTTCACAAATTATTTTTATTCCGTGCAGAAGTCGTCCTGCCGTCTCATATTTTTCAAAAGCTCTACGGATTGCTTGCTGCCGTTGTACTGCCCGCTGTACTGTTCATTTTTATTCAGAAGCCCAGACAAAATTTTTATTAATCTCGCAAAAACTTTTTATGTAATAGATTTTTGACATAAATGTTCTTTGATATGCTCGAAACTATTCTTTCATTCTGTAGTGCCAGTTTCGTCAGTTTAAAAGTCTTTTTTTTTTGTATAGGTTAGGGTGCTTTTTTTTCGCGACTATTTCCTTTTTTCAGAAAAAATAGTCGCGAAAAAAAAGCACCCTAATAGGTATGGTTCACAGTATTCTTTAAAATGTAGTAACTGATCTGCATTTTTCATACTTTTTCACTCTCCTTGAAAGTGTGATAGATGTTTTAATAGGATTTCTTTTTTTTTTTGTCATAGACTACGAATCCGACATTGAATTTGTCTAATAACATCACATTTTCCACATTTTCGAGAAAAGGTTTGAAAAGTGAAAAAAAAGTATAATATAAGCCATTTTTGTTACTTTATTAATACATAACAGGATTATTAATTAATTAACTCCATATATATTTATATTTTATTTGTTATTTGTACCCTTTTTCAAATTTGTTTAAGGGACAATTTTTTCATGGCAGTCAGTCTCCTATGGCTTCTAGAATTTAAAACCTATTTTTCTTGAAAATGTGATGTGATGGAATATTTTCGTCTTTATATTCGTAGTCTACGGAAAAAATTCTATAAAACTAGTCTATCCGCTGTTTGGGGAAGAACTTCTCCAGATTATCGAACACAATCGAACTTTAAAATTAAAATACGAATAATATAATGATCGTCTTGATGAAATATGTTTGGAAAACTATTATTCTAAGATTATCTCTCCCCAAAAAAGTAAAAAATATGGAAATTTCAGGATATGACTTTCTTGATTGCATATATGAATAATGAAATAAAAATAAAAATTTGGTTTAAACATAAAAACAAATTTTATTTTTTGGCAATTTATTAATACATAATATAGATAAGAAATAATAATTAGTCTAAAAATAATTTAAATAATTTTCTGTTTTTATAGAAATTTGTATCATCTCTGGCTAACCTATAACAAAATGGTTTTTCAATACACAAGTCTTGGAGAATTCTGAATTAAATCCAATAACGATAAATGATTATTAAAACGCGATTTTCCTTAGAAGACCACTTGACAATGTGAGAAATAAAGTTAAGGTAACCCTAGGTTTCATTAAAAGGTTGTCCAAGGAGTTTGATTACCCTTAGATTTTTCGAAGTCTGTATTGTAGTTTGGTTCGTCTTATCCTATTATCAATACCACATTCAGCAAATTGAGGCTGTTCAACGACGGTTTCTACACTTCGTCCTTCGTGACCTTCCTTGAATCAATAATTCTTCCTTCCACAGAGCGATGGATTGAAACCCATTTTCCTTGAATCATTGGAGCATAGACGTCCAACCTCCAAAGCTGTTTTAGTTTTTGATTGTTTGCAAGCAGCTGTTAACTCCCCTGAATTTCTGACCTTTTTTAATATTTCTGTTCCGACGCGTTCTCTGAGGCGTAGAAACTTTCTTTATATAACAAAGTCATCGGACTAATTATGGCCTGAAAGAGCTCACATCTTCTTTGTGTTGTTTCTACAACCCCTATTTTTGTTATTAATTTTAATTTAAACATATCGTATCAATAATCAGTATTTTGATGAGGCTGTGATAATTCTGGAAAAATTTTGTCAGACCCAATTGTATCGATTTGGATTAGAGAATACTACCAAATATGTATACTACACACACACATGCTTTGATAACATTTTGGAAAGAAATACTTCCTAAATTAATTATATTGAAAAGATATGACCATGGATCAGACAAACTAATAATATTATGATAATAGTAGTTGAGCCATAATTATATGATGATCTCTTTTTTATAGAAATCTTTTTTCAGGAGACTAGACGGAAGGAAGATACTAATTAGTCTAGCTTGTCAGCTTCAATCTTTTCTGTCTTATTTTCTTGATATTAAGCTTCCATAATTTTCTCTTTGAAAGTACTGAAGCGAAATATTTTATGTAAAGACCCTAATTAAAATCAAGCAGTGTAGAACATATTTTTTTTTCAAAATTTAAACAAATAAGACGAGAAATACATTTAAGTACTGTATAAAATATTTTTAATAAGGCTTAAATTAGGGGAGAGGGTGGCAAGATGGGGTACTTAAGGTTTGAAGATCAATAAAAGAAAACTTTACGTAGTGAGACATTCATATTTATGTTTTAATTAACAACTATTTATTACTCTTCTAATATTTGGTGAAATTAGGAACTTTTAATTATACATTTTAGAAAAAAAAATCAAAATAAAAATAAAGGTGTTTTGCCCCGTCTTGCCCCATGGTGCTGGTAAGATGGGGTACCCCCCTGAGGTAAGATGGGGTAATGAGAATTATCAGACAGAATGATGATTATTTCGACTGGCGCAACTCGCAGACGTGGAAGGCTTCGTCATCATCATCGTCGATTCCTGCACAGCTATTATGTGCCCATTTTCCACAATTTGAGCATGATATCCACCTTTCAATGGAAGCGGAATATACTTCTATACAGTACATACATGGCGTGTAGTCATTACCCCATCTTGTCTACTGTGCCATTTTCTAATAATAATTAAAACAAAAAAGAAACAGTCGGCAATCTCAAGGAAACACAATGTTTACCTTATTGTAGGTTAGTTTAAGTGTCAATAGCAGTCACACCTCACCAGCTAGTATTATTTAACATACCACAGTCACGTGTCAAACTGGAAGAAAATGTGATAAGCACTTTGCAGTAAAACAGTTTTCTTACATTATTTCGCCACGCGTACACTTCCGAACAAATAATGGCCGGACAACTGACAGGTGTCATGGCGGCGCATCGAACGATGCATGAACGAGCGTGATTGGTCAGTTTAAACTGTGAATTTCGCTGGGTACCCCGCCTTACCCGCTACCCCGTCTTACCCCCATCTCCCCTATATGTGAACAGCTGCCAGAGAATATATTCGAAGTATTACAGATTAGGTAAAATTGAAGAAGATATTTTTGGAATTGTTTCATTTAAAATGTGTTTTCAAAATAAACTAGTACTTCTTTTGTGACACCCTGTATGTATGCAGTGGTTCTGCTTCCTCCTTATCTAAAAGGGAGAAGAGAAAGTACAACGACCTTGGTTAAAATAAAATCTCTTTTTGGAACATGCTCTAAATAAATGAAAATGTGCTGAACAACCCGGTCGATTTGTTGCGGGCTGAACAGGAACTCATTCAAAATTCACACAGTTCGGAACTTTACCACGCGGCATTTCAGTGCTGATGTTAATTAATTCATTTCCCGAGGCAAAAACAAGGCAAAGCTTTTAGAGTTGAAGTAAATAAATAAAAAAACACAGCTATAGTATCCGAGTTAAGCTAGTCCCGTAGTCGTCAGCTAACCATTGCTGGTAAAGTTGTAAAAGGGTTTTTTCGAACCCATTTCGACATAGATATACGAAATCTGAACCCCTTTTCTAGACCGCACTCTCCCTGTTCAGTGTTCATGTCTGTAAAGACTTTCAAGTAATAAAATAAATACTTGAATAAAAATAAAGCATAAACTGAAAGTAGGAGCAAATTATGAGAATAACCTTTTACTTATTTTACGATAAACCTTAACCTGAAGGAAACCTTTTCTGTATTTTTAACCAAAACGGTCTACAACGACTAAAATTGAAAATTATATTAAAGTAAAATTGTTGTGTCGTTATTTCGTTAGATATAATTTTTTCCAAATAATTTATAGAATATTGCATAACCTGTGTAGCAATTTGAACGGACGAATTAATTACTAAGAAAAAACAATATAAAAACAAGTTTTTTAAGTTAAGTTTAATGTATACGTATGAAATTGAATTAGAGGTTTGCTAAACTTCAAGTAGACTTGGAGCCAACGACGAAAATTTGACCGAATTTCATCATAAAAGATAATTTGGACATTACTCTGTGTATGTGAAAGTTTAAGACATTCGTTTTTCACAAATATCTCGTAATTTATTGCAAAAGTAACTATTATTAGTTTTGAAAATTAGAAAATACTCTACAAAAAACTTTCTTTAGCATTTTGTTCAAAGGAGCAACCAATTTCACTTACACATTTCTATAACGTTCTAAAAATTTTGGGACGACGAGCGGAAGACAGACGTATCGAAAATGTTGAACTTAAAATACCTAAGTATGTACGGACATACATAAAATATAGAAAATAAAATTGAAAATGACAATAGTTTCCCACAACGCGATTTCATATAAAACTTTAACGTTAGGGTAAAAGAGGGTAATGGGAGTCACTTAAGCGAGAAATCAAATAAAATCTTAATTTATAATTAAATATTTATTGCAATCACCTGAACATTAAAACTTATCAAGCTATTAATAAAGATCAGTTTTAAACATTTTGGTAATCAACTTTGGAAGTTATAGCAGTTAAAAAAGAAAACAGATTTGACTCCCATTGCACCGACGTGGGGGTAATGGTGGTCACCCTGTGGTTAATCGGAGTCATAGAAAATTTAGCATATATCGTGTAGCGTGCTGCGTTTTCGACCCTGTCTTGTATTTATTACAGGTGTAAAAGTTTTGATCGGAAACGAAATATTTGCGAAAAAATGGATTTATTTAGACCTTTTACAGCCTGAATCATAATTTTTCTAAAAGAGATAAGAAAAAAGTTTTCCCTAAAATATCTTATACTATGTAATATGAAATAGGCTCTCCATCTATAGAGAAATGCAACATTAAAACTAGGAAGTTATACTTAAACGTTATAAACCTAGTATACGTAGTAGTTTGTCATTTGACATTTGGAATGAAAATTTAAATGTGAAATGCAGCATTTGACAGAAATTAATGTTATGTTATATTTAAGATTAGAGCTTAAGTGCGTCTTCGGACAGCCATATCTACTCTACATTAGGTGACAGATAAACGTAGGATTTGGAATATTAGAATATCGATACCACATTTATGTCAACAATATTATATACAATTCTCGTGGTGCGAAAAACAAAAATAGTTTCGGTCCATAGTCGAACCTTGTAATATAGCAACCGTCAATCTTGTCAACATAATTATTCAATTAGCTCTACTTGATTTCGCTTTTAACCTAAGCATATTATAATAAAAAAATATAGTACACTTTTTTTAATTTTTCGCCCTTATCTTTAAGTTGCTGTGTATTTAACTTCGATTTAAGATTAATATTTAACTTTAATTTGCCTTACTACCCTACATATAATTATAAGATAATAATAATAATAGTAAGTTTCAATAAATACAATTAATAAATAATTTAATTTAATTGAAAAAATACATATAACTAAAATGATTTTTTATTGACTTTAATGATTTAGACAAACTCATAAGTATACTTTTAGGACTTCGTTCCCCAAAAAAAGAATCCACTCTACATTTTCTTCGCGTTTTAAGATAAAGAATCCCCTAAATTATAATTTCGTCCAAATCTACGTTCAGTTTATTATTCAAAAACTAATAAATTCGGCTATTTCTTCTAACAGATAAAAACTGAATATGTATTAGGGTGCTTTTTTTAGCGACAATTTTTTTTTTTTTTCAGTCCCACCTCGAAATTTTGTGGGAAATATCTAAACAATTTAGCTCAATAATGGTAGTGTTTCTAAAATTTAGATCAATAATCCATGAAAATTCCACACTACCTCGACTTCAAAGCCCAATATCTCAAAAAATATCGATGTTAGCGATTTGATGTTCAGAACATTTTTGTAGGAAATTGAATTGAATGAAATTAAATTTTGTCATATTCATTTTTTCTGTAGCTCTTGTTATTTACGAGATAGGGGCAAAAAGCGAGAATTTCATGGAAAATTGGGTTTAGTGAGCCGTACTACCTTGCTGGTGGGAGTTGGTGGGAGCATTCAGTTCCGAAGAAACCCTATCAGTGATCAAGATTATACTATAAAATGCCTCTGAGCTGTAGAGTTTTGAAGAAAAAAAATCAAAGTTTACGTGTATTTTATACGGGAAATCTTTATACGCCTTGGTCGAGCACTTAATATTAATATTAAGGGCTCCAATTTTCAGGGAATTTTTGTTTAGGTATTTCCCACAAAGTTTCGAGGTGGGACTGAAAAAAAAAATAGTCGCGAAAAAAAAGCTTCCTAATATGTATATTCACCAAATGGTGTATATTGTATGTAAGATTGAAGAAAACAGCATTGCTTTTATTGATTTGCTCCAATATTTGTCAGGAATAACTAGAAATTGACCGAAAACCCAGATTGGGTTGCCACAAAGAAGCCCTAAGTAGCTCATGCACGCGGAATTGTTAAGGTGTGGGTCTCAATGCTCACTTTTAGCTAGCCTCTGTGTGCCTTGTCGGTGAGCCACTCGGCACCTTCATCCCGCACTCTGGCGGAGAGAAGGCAAAATTAAAATTCATGGGACGAATTCAAATTAAACCGCAAAAGGCTTTTCTTGTTAAATGTTGACGGATGAATTCATGGGCGACGCCAACACAAAAACATCAGCCTAACGATGCCAGAACCTGATAAAAAAACGCTCGTTCTTTAGACAATTTTTTCCCGGCGTTGCTCCCACTGTCGGCAGAATGGCAGCGATGGCAGCGATGGCTTAAGTCCCTATTTTCATATATATATGTACTATACTATATATACTTACATATATATATATATATATGAAAATATAAAAAAGAGATTTTTTTAACACCAGAGAACGGCTGATTTGTGCAATTACGGGAATCAAATATTTATTAATAATGATAATTAGGTAGGCCAACTTTTACAGCAGAAGCCCGACAGGTTTGCGAGGGTTTCCTGCTGAATAGGTGTAGTCGTGACTTAATTTACGGCAGCTGGTGGTTCGGTAATTTTACTTGCAAATTGATTTTCCCCCAAAATGAACCTGAATGCGCGCTCGTTACAGCGTTAACCACAGCACGACTATCCCTACCATGGAAATGGGATGGCACGTGAAATATGAATTTTTATGATTTTATCCGGTTTAAGGGTATTTCCGTTGGAATTTTTAAATATATGCATATTTCCATATCCTTGTGATATTAATTTTTTTTTTCCAGCGGACAGACAGTATCCGTACCAAATTGAAAACAACTACATATAGTACTGGGTTGGCCTATTTGAACGAAAACAGTTTATTTAAATTTTATTTACAAACAAAAAGAACTATATGTACATAGTACATATCTATAGCTGTATGAAAACTTATTTAAATTCGCAACTCTACTAAAAACAATATCATTTTGAAGAAAACAGCGATATTTCACATAATTGCCCTCGTAATAAGAAATGGTTATGCCGAAATACTATGAATATGACAAATTTTTAAAATATTAAAGAAGATGTTAACAAAGCAAATCTATTATAATTTAATATTTGTGAGAGAAAATACCTTCTAAGCTATTATATTAAAAGATTGGAAAAATTGTTGTCTATTGATTTTGCTGTTAAGAAGTGCTTTTAGAGATGTCCTCACGTTACTGGTTGTGTTTTAAAAAGATATAATTAACATTGTTTGTTAAAACTTTTAAAACTTTTTTTTTTATATATTTTAATAATTTTGACGATTCTCAACCAAATCTTGTAGTTTTTTTTTAAAATATAATACTCGTAATCTTGGTTCTTACGACATCATGTGCATCCATAAGGTTTCAAAGTACTCTGTTCAAATGTTTAAAAACTTGTTTTTATAAGAATTCAATTTTCGCAATTAATGAGTGCTCAGAAAAAAAAATATATACTCACGTTTAGATTACTTACAGTATTTTTCTTTATATTTATAACATTAATTGCTTAAAAGTAGCTCTCATTACATTTTTCTAAACGTTTTCCAAGTGGTTCTTTTTCGTTGATAATTTTGAATGGTAAAAAACTCCATAACAATTAATTACCTGAAGTATACTTTGAAAAATCTTTGAAGATACGACTTTACAAAATGTAATGAACTCTTAGCATATAATGCTTAAGATCTAAAACAAATACATCTTAGAAAGCTCTAGTACATGCGGGCAAGAGCAGAATACAAAATGATTAACCACATTATAAAGTGCCCGCGCCCAATTTGAACAATGAGCAATTCATTTAATGAATGCTAATGAAACTAATCAAATCAGTAGATTCTTAGAATTCATAATCTTGGCACCTTTAAGGTCACCAGTAAAGTTGACGTATGTGCAACTATCCACAGTGGGTGAGGAACGAGAACTTATATGAACCAGAACCTGCAATTTTGTAAATGAGAGAAAAGTCTTCCAATATAGAAAAATTTTAATAATTTTGAAAATCAAAACAGTTATATTGAAAAATTATTGGTTTGGTAATACTCAATAAAATGGGTTTAGGTATCAACTTTAAAATAGATAAGATTTGAACTTCACCACTTCTAATCTTCTATTATGCTTTGATAAAAATATTGCCTAAATCTAGGCGTATTTGAACATTCTTACGATATTGAAGAGATTTAATCATTTTTCAAATCAAAACAGTTCGATTGTATGTTTTGGCAGTTAATCGATAAAATTAGTTAACCCATTTGTCGTCAAAATTTTGGCACTGGTTTTCCTTAAAACGTTAATTAAGACATTGAGAAGGCATTTAATTTTTAGTATTTTTTTTTTTTGAGTTCATTAAATGAAGTTGAATAAATTATCAGAATTGCTGACAAGCACGCATTTGCTTGTTATGGGGGCACACCACTGTAACGGATAACAAAAATCGATTTTTTTTTGGTTGCATTTAAAGTAAATCCTTCAAAATAATGTTTACAAATTTGTAAGTCCAAGTTTGCAATAATAAGAACGTTGTGATGTTTTAAGAACTAAGAGGGAGTACTCCTCTGTATGTAAGGTTTTATTTTCAGTCGAGTTTTTCTTGAAAGGTTTTTTTTCGATCGAGCAGGATTTATAATTAGCTACAATTGTTAGATTTTTGTTTTTGTAAGGCTACGTACAATGAAAACTGCATTGATGTATAATAACCACATTCTTGATTTTTGTTTTTTCTGACCAACAATTTACTCGTTTCTTCGATCGATTCGGCCGTTGGACCATTATTATTCTGTAGAGATTCAATTATAATTTAATAACTTTGTTAATTGTCAATTCTTTTAAATAAAAATATACTAACTAAACAGTTCTCAAACGTGAAATGAGCCATATTTTAGCCATTTTTGGACATTTAAGAGCTTTTTGGAAATACTGAAACCTTAAAGACTTACAAAATATTTAGGCGAAACTGCTCCAAAAAACTCTTAGTAAGAGTTGCAGGAAAATTACACTTTTTAGATAAGGTTTCATTCGAGCATTGATCCCAAAAAGACATATTCTAAATAAATTTTCAAACTGATATAAATATGGTTTTTTCCTAATTTTTATCCCTATTTTGCTCGCAAATGAGATGCAATGAAAGTCCTTCGTTTTCGGAGTTGTAATCTACGAAAAGAATCGTATATGGTACTAATAAACAAAAATGTCATTGATCTGTATTACTTATTATAAAATGACTCCCAGTATCTAAGGTTAATTAATTATAATAGATAAACAGTTTTCGAAGGCATTTTCCTAAGTCTTAAATGAAAGCAGTTAGTGGACTTCAATACTAAATTCATCGAAATCTGCAATTGTACAAAAACTTGTCTAGGTCTAAATACGACTCTCCCTCTTGCAATCAATCCAAACAGCTGGTGGTCGAGATTTACTAAATAACTTAAAGCAACCTGAAACCTCCGATGACCAGAAAACGATCTGGTGAAGTTCTGATTTCCCATGTGAGACCCCTAGAGCCTTCGTCTGAAGCAATCATATCCATTCCCGTCTCGCAGTTGACTCCCACAGGAATCCTCGTCGGGATTTATTTTTTGCTTTCCCGGCGAGGCAACCAGAAGAAGAATCAGTGACTGGGCTCCGCATGTAAATTGATTCCGCACCTTCTCATTCCCCACGCTTAGATCTGTTTTATACATTTGATTCTAGCAGGGCTCTTCTGGATCGGAACCACTTCCCTGAGCATCCATAAATTGTTAGCCGAACGGCGCAATTCCATAAATCATTCGAGCGTAAGTGTTGCATGGGGAGAAATTAAGTCGGCCGGGAAGGCGTGCTCCAGCCCGGGGGCGGAGCAGTATCCGAAAGAAATTAGTGCCTTCGACGGGTCGAGAATTGGCCTATAAATTCAACGGTTTGCAGTAAATGTAAATGGGATCAGATGGGAGCTCATCTTCACCTCTCCAACGAACCCGGGGATTTTTGGGTAAGACAATGATACAAAGATATATGTATCCTATATATATATATAAAACCACTTAGTTTTACCTCTGGATTGTCTCCATGCAGGCTCCTGTTCCTCGAAGTATGCTTTAGTTGGCTATCCTCCAGGACTGTTGTATTTACGACGAATGGATGCCTAGGGACATAAAGGGCTACATAAACACACTTCAAACATACGGCGGTCAGAGGCTGCTCACAGCCTCACTTTCGGGGCAAAGCACACTGTGGGGACACGAATGGGACGCTTGAAGGGTCATAAATCCCTCAAGTACGCACTGGGAAGAAACCGACACAATTCCTGCCAATATAATTTTTGCCCAGAATATCGATTTTCCGAGGACTCTATCGCGGCACGGCTAAAGGAAAACTTTCATCACTCACTATAGATCCATGAGATGAAAAGGAATTGGGCTTCGGTGTCCGTTAAGAAGACACTCGGGGAGGGGATGGGATGGGGGTCCACCACCAAATAACTCTGGATCACGGCACACTGCCTCTCAGCTGAGGTAAGAGCTCACGTCACACACGCGATAATACACAAAAATCGGGTACGAAGGATCCTGGATCCTGAATCCTGTCACGGTCTCGTCGATGTCAATAGCCCTTTCCGTTGTGTCGTGGTTGTCGTTGTCGTTTAAAGGCTTTGATTCACTTTCGGTTTTTTCGTTATATCTTCTTTACAACGACAAACCAGCCACTCCTATGGGAGCACCCATCGCCCGGGCAGGGAGCTGCATTATGCACAAAGCTTTATTAAAAAAAAAACAAAATACTAAAAAGACACACCACCGGACGACACTAGCGACACTAGACTGTCGACATTCACCTCAGGACGTGCTGCGAGCATCCCACGGCACTGGCGACATATCCACAAGTTAATCCTGGAGCACGGAAGTAGCACGTCATGTGAGGACGTCGTCGTCGTCGTAGGCAGCAGGGAGACCTGACCCACGGAAGGGCATCGTCACTTCTTCCGGGAGTCACACACTCATTCACACTATCCCCCCTAAAGGGCTCGGCTGCGGGCTCCTCCGGGAAGCAGCAGCTGCAGCGTGATAGAGGCCGCACCGGGTAAGGGATTTTTATTATTATTATTATTATTATTAGTATTTTAATTTTTATATTTAATTTTTATGCACTTTTGGCTTCAGAGTTGGGCAGGAGCGGCCGCGAAACGATTGTCCAGTAGGACGTGCAAGGAGAACGAAAACCCGACGACTAAAGCAAGGGTCGTGTAAGCCCCAAAAATCGTTACGAGACACAGCGGTCGGGAGCTCCGGAATGCGCACGCCGCCACCGCTGGACGTAGAACTTTGGCCCTCCTGTCCCTCCGTTGAAAAGCTCCTACAGTCAGGCGCAGTGATCGAGGCTTCTATCTGAGATTTCAGAAATAGTCCTCTTTTGTGTGGAACTCAAGCTCCCGGAGATGGGGAAAGAAAAAACAAAAAAAATGTTGTATAAAGTTTCCCGGAACATGGCTCCTGAGCCTCCCCAGCGGCTAGTTGGGCTAGCATATCCGCAGGATGGCACCGAACCGACCAAATGGATCCCCGGGGCCAGGAGGTGCTTGCTCGTAGAGCACAAAGGACCTCCTGCTGGTACTACCCCCCTGTATATTAGTATCACTACAATTTGCAAACCCTTTAAGCCGAGAAAGGGTTGGGTTGGGTTCCCGGCCGCCCTGCTGCCGTCGCCGCCGCCGCCACCCGGGGAGCTGTACAGAGGCTTGAAACCCTCTTAGGCGGCTGCGAACAGCAAGTGCTTTAAAACGCTGAGCAAGAAGAAGAAGCTTGTCCCTTCACCGAGAGCTGCTGCTCCCCAGTGCACCTGTTGCCTTGTCCCGGGTTCATCCTGTTCAGAATCCAGTTGTTGCCTTTGTTTTGTGGCGTTTATTTATTTTTATTTTGCTGCCACTCGCCGCCGTCACCGCGTTTTAACGTCCACTGGGAGGGATCAAATTCCCGGAAAAGCTCATGATGAGCAGCTAGTTTCAAGGGGTTAGAGTAAGGTAATGGACTGACTCGTCCCGAAGGTGCAGGAAAAGAGGGCATATAAACAATGCCCGCGATGGCATGCGGCCCCCCTCAATTCGGTCCGGGATAAAAGGATACTCCACAGTAATCCGTTCTTTCCCAGAATTTTCTCTGAAATTAGTTTCATCTTGCCGCCGTCACGTGTGTCAGCCCCAGACGTTTTGTAGAGATCTCTCTGAGGGGTCCTGAGCTTCCACTTAAGGAATCCAGAAAATCTACATAGCCCGGGTGCGATGGTAAGAGCAGGAGCATTTTGATTTCGATGGTGTTTCCTTTTCATTTATGGGGCACTGCAGGAGCTGAATGTTCTTCCGCTTCGCAGGATTTGTGACGTCGGTTTACTATGCCAGAAGCTCACACCCTTCCTTCACGGTTGGGATTTGGGGCCTGATCTCGGCAAGTTTGAGGGCTCCTCTTCGATGGGAGAAAAAGGGCTGTGCGAACTTTCTTAATACTAGCTCAAACTGGGATTTCGGTGCTTCTCTTGACTACTTTTTTGAACTTACGCACATATCCTCTTAAGCCCTACACCAGCAAATTCATCATATTCTTCATATAAACTATAAGCTTAGGCAAAACCTTATACAATTAAAAGCCGTGAACTGGGACTTTGTATAGTGAATGATTCACATCTCTACCGAATTCATACGAATGTAAGTCCTTCATAGAAATTTCATAGCTGATAATATTCGTACGACATAAAATAGTTGCGGGACAGGGCAGAAGCAGAAAAGTTGTAAGTGAAGTAAATATAATAAAGCAAGGGATAATAACAAATTAATCAAGTATATTTAAAGGTATTACATCATTTCTATAATTTTTACATTCATATTTACGAAGGAAATCACTAACCGGAAGCAATTTAGTCGGTTGGTAGGCCGAATAAAAGATAATCCGGACATAGCCTAAAATATGACGAACAAAGTCTCTGAGGTTATGAATGAGAAGCATATTAAACAAATTTTCCACTGATTTCTTCCATATATAGGAAAAAGTAGCTTAATTTAGCCGAACATATTTCTTAAAGCTAAAAAAGAGCTGGTATTAAATTTTAATTGAAAACTCAAAAGAAAAATTAAGTTTTTATGACAATTTTTGGACATTTTATACATTAAATCCTACTTACTTTATATCAGATAAATTAAAAATACTAAAGGATTTTTAATAATTTTGAATTTTTTAATTTAACCCATAAATCCTTTGACAACTGAATGATGTCTTTCGAAACTTCAAATCAGTAACCGTATTCAAGGAAGTAGTGAATATGTGAAAGTGAATTTTATGAGCGGAGGGAATCTGAAATCTGCCGGCTTTGAGAATATGCCTGAGTATGTGTACATTGACGTTTGTGACGAGACGGTGAAATTCCACAGAAATCAGCATTTACCTCAATAAAATTTCTAGCAACTTTTCGGTTCTCCAGAGCCAAGTCTTCCTCTCGCTGTCAAACAACCATAGCGCAAGTGGTCTGGGTGGGGTAAAGAATATCCATAACAAGAGGGGACACTTTAACACGCTGTCAAAATTCCAACCCTCAGTTAGGACTACTACCTCTGTATATTCTAATAAGAAATAGAGAGAAATATATAGAAATATAATATAAAAAAATTTCACATAGAGCATTTGCAGCGTAAGCTACAAAATTACACATTTTTTATAATGCACTTTTAAAGGCGAGCTGAAACGACTACAATGTTAAATTATAGGAAAATGGCGAATCGAAGAAGGGGAAGAGTTAGGTAGCACATACCGAGCATAAATACATTTACATACGAATAGCATAGGGTCTGGTCTCGAATTAATCGTAGATGAAAAAGCGTATTTTTAAATACAATTAATTAAACAAAATTTAATTAGTTTTAAATAAGTAATGGGTAAGCATCATATAGTGTATTTGGTGTGTGGCCGTGAAAACAAAAATTGGTATAGAAAAGTTTTGTAATAAAATATTTTTGTGATAGGCAACCTGTAGAAATGTTCCAATTTTCCTTTCAAATTATTTTCTTTCTCTCACTAATGACTTCTTTATTAATATTTATTTCTAGCAACATTTTCCACTTCGTCCCACTGCACCAGTATAAGGTAAAACGTCACAAGTGTCTCTTTTTGTTACTGCTATTCTTTGGTGAAGGGCTCGTTTTTTTCGTTGATTAGGATTTAAACTGAAAATTTTTATATATTTTGTTTAAAAAGGTGGTAAAAATTTAGCGAATCGAACAGAGAACCTTTCAGGATAAATGTGAGTAAAACTTACTATATGGTATTTCTAGATAGAAGTTTTCATTTGAAAGCTACCGCGAGATTTTTGTCATGTTTATGTCAGCTGCCATAAGACCCAATGTATTTTATGTTATAAATCAGACAGAATTTCCTTTGTTTGGTATATGGACAAACGTCATAGTTTCATATAATGACATTAAAAAAACCTGCATGATTTCAATACTTTTCTCATAACAATAGTTTAACATTTTTGTATATCTGACGCTAATGAAAAATTTATGAATACTCACTGAAACTTTTATTTTTTTGGCTTTTAAGGATCTCGTATTTCAGGCAAAATAGCAGATGGATATTAACGTAACATTATAAAATGTTTTAATATTTCTTTGATGTGTAAACATGTTAGGTTCAACCTCCAGGCTGTGTTATGTGAAACTTTGAACGTCAGGGTGTCAGTCTCGTTGATGTGCCTGAATAAGACTGCGTGTGTAAAACACGGGCAGTATTTTCACACAATGGTCACGCATATAATCACAACACTTGTATATCAACAACTGTTTTTGGGTGAAATGCATAAGACGTTTGACACGGAGTCTTTACATGTTATTAGCCTATAAAGTTCATACATACCGGAAATTTTGATTTACCAGCAAATTCCATAGTGTTGCTCATTAAAAAGTAATCCTGCAACTAAGTATGAATTATCTAAAATATTATATTTCCTACACTGGGAAAAGAGATTTAGAAAAATCACCTTATTCGGTTCAGGTGATTTGTTTTTGGGTAAAAAATCCGCAGAAGTATATAAATCATATAATATTATAATATGATTCGGTAAATTCAAAACTGCCTTTGGGTAACCATCTAGTCCTATTTCAGTGAGCTAAGAATAATTTCACCTAAAATTGCTTCTAGGTGTAGGTGAAATATCTAAAAATATAGTAATAGGTAGAAAAATTATTTACCTACATCAATAAGCAATAAGATGTAAAATGTATAAAAAACCCCTACTGTTGTAGATTTTCTAACTATTGTTATGCAAAATGTGAATCAAAATTTGCCGTAAGATTGTAGTAAATATGACGACAGATTATAAAAATTCTAAACTAAACTTTTTAGTAAAT
Organism: Dysmachus trigonus; assembly: GCA_949715965.1. NCBI lineage: Eukaryota > Metazoa > Arthropoda > Insecta > Diptera > Asilidae > Dysmachus > Dysmachus trigonus. The sequence continues at coordinate 20,910,920 of OX454320.1, forward strand.
TCACCTAAAAGTCAGTGACATAGTGCAGAAAATGTATCTATATTTTGTAGAAAATTTGTCTGCATTTTATATAAAAATTGTCTACATTCTGCATAAAAAATATCTCTATTCTGTAGAATATTTTTCTATAAACATACATTATGTGGAAAATTTGTGTAAATTTCAAAAACAATCTCTAGAAAGCTTGGTTAAAAAACCTAGTTAAATTATCTACAAATATACCATAGACATATACGTAATTTCTATGGACAATTTACCTAAAGCCCATGGAAAATTCTCAATTAAAATCACCTAATTCAAAATATACAAATCAGCGAAACGATTTAGCTCGCTGAAAATCACCTAGATATACAATAGGTCAGTTGCCTATGGTTTTAGGTATTATATGTATATATCTAATCTTTTCTCTTATTGTTAGTGTTGATTATATCACAATCCTGGTAAATGCGAATTTCAGTAGGAGTTTCATCCACCCACCATAAGCGCCAATGTAAATCTCTCGAACTGTCAGACCACTTACACACAAATGCAAAAGGCCTGTTCACCGGCTTGTCCATGTACTCGGGGTGGGTAAATACTTTCGAGAGGTAGTTTATCCCCATTCAACCTCATATAAGCGGATTCAAGATTTCATGATTTTCCGGTGTCATGGCTGGAGAAAAGGGAGCAAGCTGATCCTCGCATATTTCTGTGCATATATTCCTAAATTCAGGAATAGGTGAAAGATCCCGAATACAAGCAAATTTCCCTCCTTAACTAAATGCAATTCTAGGATATTACCGTGCCGTATCTACTCGATGTCAGTCGCCTTGAGCTCGTTTGCCTACAGAAGAGCTTGCTCCCAATGCCTAGACCCCGGCCGTGTCCCGTACCGATGGCGCCACCCGTCTTGACTTTCATTTCACGGCATGGTCTCATCATCATAAATAAACATAAAAATCTGCTCGCCACCCTCGCCGCAAGTGGGCTTGCTCCTGTTCGCTCACCTGGGTGCCGACGACAGTGACGGCGGGACCTCTAGGGGGTACGTCAACTAGTCAGGCCACCGATGCAGCAGTGTCCTACCGCACTTTGTCTTGTGGAGCATCGCAGGTGCTGATTATGGGACGAATGTGTCAACAGGTCGGCCAAGGTAAAAAAAAAAAAAAAAAATTATGCATATTTTTTGCCCCTAATTCATTCCAAACGGCCGGCATAAATTAAGTCTGTTGGCCTGTGGCGGCCTTCTCGGATCCCCCTCCCCAAGTTGTGAGCGTGTTGACAACAACCGCCATTAGCTGGAGCCAGTGCGACACGTGATTGCGGCTCTGATGCTGCGACATGTCCTGTGCAAGGATACCTCACGCACGTTACTGCCGCTAGTGTAATTTTGCCATGAAGTGGATGCTCCACTTCTGGAGGACTCCCGGCCTAATCAAACTCGACAGCTCCTCCCCCGCTTCCGCCCAGTGGGGGGCTGCCTATCTGCAACGTAACTTGTTCCCCGGATTTGTGCGCTACTCGAAATGCGATGACTCCACATTCCCGGCATTCTCCGCAGTTATTGAAGCAATAAACCCCCGGGGGGGCCCACTGAGTCAATCCGCGTCACCAACCCACCCCCGCCACCCGCCTGTTCGTACCTAACAATTGCCGTCATTAATACATACGTAGTGGCACTTCGCCGGGCTTCTTCCCAGTCATAATTGTTATTATTTTGTCAGCAGTGGGGTGGAGAGCCTACTATGGCTATGCAAATGCGGGAGGCGGTGTAGGTGCGCGCCCCTCCCCCTCGCTGGTTTGTTTTGCCGGATTTAACTGCTTTATGGCGGCGGTACATTTAGCGTTTTAATGAGGCAGGGAAATTTGCATGCCGCAGCAATTAGACACACTTGCGCGTGCTGCTGCTTTTTGCGTTCGATGCTGCTCGCCTCCTTCTGGATAAATGCTGAGGCGGCTCCTTTGCATCCGCGCCGCACCAATGCCCCCCATTCGCTCACCGTCTGCAAATAAATGCGGACCTAAGCGATTTTTTGTGCTGCCAGTCGCCTTAAGTATTTTCAAAATAGGAAAGATGCCGCGTTTTGTGCGCAACGCCATCTACCGTCAGACTAATTATAGCTGCTTTGGTCGTTTTGCTTGCGCCGCGAAAACGATGGGAAATTATCCAAAAATTAGAGGAGATACTGGCAGGCAACTGTTCCCAACTGAAATAGGTTCGGATTCTATTTTACTCAAAGCAAATAGAAAACAACCTGGAAAAAAATAAGTAGCCAATTACGAATAAATTAGTCCAAATCACCACTTGCATTAAACTGAAGTAAATCCAGTAATTTTGCGAGCACATTCTACTACTTTTTCAAAAGCACAACAGTATCTCGCCATTCAATTATGGCCCCCCTAGAAAATTTGAGACATTTCCATTTCTCCTCTCAATAACAGAAAAACTAGATATCGCTCATTAAATGCAATAACGTCATAACTCAAAAATCATTATTGTTGAATTACTTATACGGGTGGACTAAATTTCGTATATACTTTTAACTGTATTTTAACTGTAAAAACGTCATATCTGAGCTTTCATAATTCGCGACAAGGGAGAGGTAGTTTTGAAACGATTTCTTACTGAAATAACAAAGAGCCTAATCTTTGAAATGCATTTTATGTAAAATGACAATTTTTGAGTTAAGACGTTATTGTATTTAATGAGCGATATTATGAATATTTTTATAATACGAGTATAGTTAACCCTCCTATAACGCGATTAACTCGTACCACGTTATATAGAAACCACGTTAAGTAAATCTCAGAAATATATAAATTATATGATAATGATACATAAATCAGACAGATTTGTTTTGCATTACATGTATAACAATTTAATTTCCAAAGCACCAAGTTGTGATGGATACCGTAAATGAATAAAATTTTATAAAACAAATGTCACTGAATATGTAATGTATATGTTCATATATTGGACTTAAAAGAGAGCAATGGTTTATAGTTTGTACATTTTTAGGGAAATTCCTTGATAACAGAAATCCATAAAAATTCACAATGCAAAAATTGAATTTTTTCCATTAATTTCAACCGCAAAAATTTAATACATATAGTACATCGAAAAAGTAATGCCATAAATATTGTAAGCAATTAATTTGTTGGAATGTTCTTCTATGAAAAACTCGTTATAAAAGTACCATTTTATAAGAGGGCTGTCGCAATTTTCGTTCCGCGTTATAGGAGGGTTGACAGTATACTAGCAGAGTTATCCGGTTTGACCGTAGAATAGCGTAAATACTTATTAATTAAATACTTCTCAAATGCTCTTGTTTGGTATATCCTCCTTTGTACGTGAACGATATAAAAAGGTCTCACGTATGTCATGGCGTCGTGCGTTTTTTCATACATGAAGCTTGGACCTGCGATAAACGACGAAGACAGAATAAACAATCGGCCTACATTATTCAAGTTTCCGTCAGTCGTAATCGCATCTTTTATATATATATATCTCTTCAGTTCTTTGCTGCTTCTGGTCGTTTTATATGAACATTAACCTTTCCGTTTCTATTTTCGCATACATGTCACCCACAAACAGTCAAACCTTGAATCAATAGTTTCCAGGTTCAAACTTTATCAGTTTATATAGTTGCACTTTTTAATTATTTAATTTGGATCTTGATTTCTGCATTCAACTGAAATTAAATTTTGCTAAAAAAAATAAAAAATAAAAAATAAAAATTTGCATTGACTTATGCACATTTCACGTCAAAATATGAATACCATACTTTTTTTCAGTTAAAGATTTGAAGTTGAATGGGTAAAAATCATGGCAATTTGTATGCGTATATTGCGAAATTTCAAATCTTTGCTATAGGCAACGATTTAAAAAATTCAATTCAATGCAAAGTTCGAGATTTAGATCAGATCATTAAACAAACGTAGTTCAAGTGTCCGAATTATGGCAATTTGATGGATTTGTGGGATCTATATTAAGGTGAAAACCACATCAAAATCTGTTCATGGGTTCTGAAGTTTATCACAGTTACACAAAGATGCGTATACACACAGAAATCATATTTTATAGAAGTAGAGATATTTATTCGTATTATACATTGTTATTGTAATCTTAGATAAAAATAAATAATTTAAATTCTTATATTTAGTGCTTCCTTCTTTAGACTTTATTATAGACTTTATTAGAGCTATGAGGAATGCTCTGAATACATTTTTCTATCATTTCGTCATCGTTTTTCCACACTTCAATATTTTTCTTCAATTAAATTATGATGTTATAATCTCGGCTTTACAATTTTGACTTTAAGTAGGCCCAAAAGTTTCAATTGGATTGGATCCTAGACTTTTTTCGTTTAAATAAAAGTGCGTATATATTGTAAATATTTTATTGCAAACGTCTACAAATATTCAGTTGTTCACACAGAACCCAGTTGCGAAGATTTTGAATCCGTGCATACACTACAGGAGAGTCTGGGTCACAGAATTTTCTGTTGTTTCTAGTTAAAACTCTTCCATAGGAGACGACTCCGATGAGTACGTCGTCCTCAGGATTTTGGTCAGAGTGGATGACCAGAGGACCGCCTGAGTCATTCTTGCAGATGACCTGTTTTGCGCTCGTAGCTAGAGTGCAGACCATATTTTGGGTGATTTTATACCCAGGCAAGGATTTTTGAGCGCATTCTTTGTTCGAAATCACCTTGACAGTGCCACGCTTTAAGTGTTTGGAGTCCTTGAAGTTCTCATCCTTGCCCCAGCCCAGAATGACCGCTTCCTGCCCAGTGTAATCGCTGTTCGCCAGATTGATGACGTTGATGTACCCATTCAAATTGAAGGGTCTTTTCAACCACACAACTGCAATATCTTTGTCACCGTAGGCAGCTTGTTTATGTTCAGGGTGGTTAGCATATCTCGCCACCCACCGCCACTGCATAGTGCGTCCTTGTTGAGCTTCTGAAACGACGGTCCCGGCCTTAACTTTGAGGATCATCGCCGGGTTCTGTGAGGTGCAGTGCGCTGCAGTCAAGACTACGTCAGCTCGGATTATTGACGCCCCACAACTTGCGACATCCGCAACTTCAAGGGAGGCCATGTACGGAAAGTGGGCTATGTTCGCAACCACTCCGTGTGCTATGCGCGACGATAGGTGAAGCTTCGGCGATTCCGAAATTTCGCCGGCTTTCGCTGCAACTGCAACGAGGAAGATCAGAAAGAATCGAATCATTTTGGACGTTGAATGCGAACTGGTTTGGAAATGTATGTGTTGGACTTTTATATTAACCTTTAGCTACAGTAACTGCTGCTGTTTTCTTACTGCTTACAATGAACTGGTAGATTCAGCATCTGATCAAATATCAGTAGGAGCACAACATAACATTAAAAAGCTGTGCATGCTCGAAACATTCACTTGCAGATGAGGGGGACCTTCAACCAAAATGGCTTGTTGCTAACAAGACAAAGTCACTTTTCAAAGTCTGTTTTATTACATTACACACGTGCCATGGAGTACAACAATAACAACAACAAATTTAAGTTTCTTCCCCGAGGCAAATTCTTGTGACTTGATGTCGAACGTTAACGAGGCACAGTGGTCTGAAATTACGAAAACGCGATATTGCACACATAGTTATAAAAATAAAATAAAGGTTTTAATTTTTTGGAGATGCTACATCAGGTTTCTTTTTACGTAAGGGTTGAAGGAGTGAAAGAAGAGAGGGTGGTTTTTCCAGGTTATCGAAAATAGCAAGACGCATATCATTTCATGCGTTCTCGACAACGCAAAGCTCATTTCTGAGGTAATTTTTTACATTGGGGTTGAAGATATTAGAATGCTTTCAAGTTCAACCGCACTAGCGCTTTTAAAGTTACATAGGACTTCGGATTGCACTTTTTTTAAAGACAACTTTCCACTCTGTCATTCTGTTAAAATTTAACTGCATTAACTTCGATTAGAAAGAGTATATCTGATATCTAATTTTTGCTGGATTTGTGATATTAATTCTAAATCATAGCTGTGTAATTAATTCTTTAGAAGTAACTTAAAAACATGGAGAAAATAATTAAATTATTTTATAAAACTTAATCTAGGCTTCAGTATTTAAGGCGACAGTTGTTCTAGTGTTAAACTAACAATCGCGTAGTCATCTAATATTATACATGCTTGTTGAAACAAAAATTGATCATGCTATATTATGAAGAATACATTATAGCTATAACATGGACTAAAAGTTAAATTCAAATTATGTCTGTTTAAAAATTAACAAATTTATTCGAGTAACATGGAAACGTATTCTCTTATAAATAATTAGATGAACTAAGATGTAGTAGATGGAAACACAAAATTTTTACCAAATTAATTAACAAGCCCTCATTGTTGAATCAACTACAAATGTTTTTGTTCAGTATATTTTTTCCCATGTTTTATCTAAAAAAGATCTAAGAGAGTTGAGGGTGTTTAACTGGTATACCCATATCGATTTATCTAAATCATATCGTAAGTAATATCACAGAAAGTATCTTTTCTCTGAAAAAAATTATTAATTTATGATGAATCTTTGCTTTATTAAATTTGTTTGCTGGTGTGTTTCGAGCAAAACTATAGTTTTCCTGCATCACTTGTATTATTCAAAACCTTGTCTCTTTTATGAAGCTCATCTCTTTTCATAATCAGTTTATTAGAATACAATTTTCATATATTTATCAAATGCAGTGCAGAAGTTTAATTTCATTAAAGATTTTTTGTTTTTCCACAATATGCCTTTTCAATACACTATACAATACAATACAATACAATAATAAATACCAGTTGTATTCTCCACAGCTTTGGGCTTCAAGACAATTTTGTTGATGAATTTGAAGCATCATTTGATACCATGGATGATACAAATGCAGCTTTCCACGGAGGTTTAGCTGAAGGTAAAAGGATACGAAGTAGCTTAGCATTGGGAGACTATTACATTATTTGCAACCTTCTGTAGACTCTCCATTTTAATTATTCAGCAAAACAAGTCCATCTGACGACCTAAACGCTGTTTAAATGACATTTCATTGTTTTCCGATTAATTACTAATGAAGTTTGTTGAAGAATCGCGATGTCACCTTACTTTTCAAGATGTGACGTTACAACACTTTTATCATGGATTTATAAAAATTGAAACCGTGAGAAACTATTCACATTGATGTTTTCGTCACTCGTCACGATGAGAGTTGCAGGAGCTGGCTCCTGGTTTGCAACAATAGGATGAAATGAATGACGTTGATAAAAACATCTGTGTAAATCTCACTAATGATTTACGAACTTTGACGATCACTTCTTACGAATTTATTAACCTTGATCACTTTACTTTCACTCGAAGCAGGTAAGGTCGTTTTGATTGTAAGGACGATTAGAATAAATTCAGGTTATACTACGTCAGTATTTTGGAATACCACCGAATGACTTTCCTTTCATAAATAAACAGATCATCGCCAGCAACAGCTGCTTTATTTTGGAGATAACCAATAATTGCAGACGATTGCAGCGATATTGACAGCTCTGATTGCTTATATCAGTATTTTTTTTCGCGCACTTCTAACCACTTCAAAGATTTAATTAATTGTTTCTGGGAATTTGTTTTTCCTAAATTGCCAACGGTATCTACCCTTTTTCAACACAAAGCAGAGTTAGAAAAACTATTCTAATATAATATAATAAAGTTTTTGAATTTGGATGGTTAGATCACAGATAATTTTGGATAATTTCCCTAAACCTATAAAATATTGCTGATTTTTAATTAGCCGTTGAAATTTAAAAACTCATATTAACTAATCTTATATGCCATTAAAATTCCTCAACTTTCAGAAATTTTTCTGATATTTTAAATTTTGTTGTCTAGCGATTTTATTGTTGATTTAGAAAGTCAAAATATATAATTACAAATAAGTTTAACACTAGAAATACCAAGAAATTTAAGTTGACTAGTATTCAATTTCTTCTTTGAATTAGTTATATATTTTAAAGTAATTTCCAAAGCTTATTAAAATTACGACATATTCATATTTTATTTATAATTACTAATTTAAATGTGAATACGTATTATTTTAAAGGTGCAGAATATTATCAAAATTATAAGCTTGCGCGCCGGTAGTTCTAGTGTTAATTGCGCATATATCATATCATATACATATTATATGTACACGGAAATAAATTATGGCCAGAAAGTTTATGTAGTTCTCTTCCTATATTTACACACAGGTGAAATCGTAATTGCGATAATTTATAGGAGTACGCCGAAAATTATGGCAAAAATAATGTTATCTGATATACTACAAAATATGGCAGCTTATATAATAATTATAGCTTATAAAACAAACTAATATTTATCACTCTTTACGCTATAATGCCGTCTAAAAAGATTAGTTGAAATTATAACTTAGATACGAGTTTTCACCAAAGATATAACAAGATATCATGCTCTGTGCAAAATGTTATAGCATATAAAGCTATTAATAGGGGTTAAACGCTGTGTTATTATATCTTTATTTGTTATAACACGTAGCAAAAAATCAGGAAATGCCTTGGAGGTAGCACTTTATTATGAAAAAAAAACTGATATTTCTCCAAATATTGTGTTTTAGTGTTTTGTTTATCATTTGTGCGCAGTACTTTGTTCTACAATACGTAATATTTAATATAAAGCCAAATTGTAGAGATATTTCAGGTATAATTATACGTCACTAATAAATATAGATTTTCATGCAGAGAGTTCATAAACAAATTTTATAAGTTTGTTTTCATAAAATTTTAACCGCTCCTTACATTAAAAGCACTGAATTCCATAGTTTTAGTTAGTTCATTAGCCTCAATTTGACTTTATTTTGACTTATTCACAGTCATTTGTAATGTTCACGGATTTCCGATATTTGAGCTCAAATACGAAAAGGTACAGCCGGCTAAGCGATGTTTTCTATCGATACTTTGGGGATCTTTTTGATATCAAATAAAAATAATTCACCCCAAATTTCAGCTCTTAATGTTGGACAATTTTCAAGTTATTTAAAAAAAAAAACTCTTTTTTGGTTTATATATTTTTTTTCAATAGTTAAAAATAAAAATTAACAAATGGTGATTTTTTCTTGAATACTTGGGAGTATAAGACATGGAAAAACATTTTTGCTATTATTCCCAAATTTTAACCCAATTTTAAAAAAAGTAAGTAAAAGTAAAATCATTCTTTTAAACGTGTTTTTAAAAACATGCAATTACGAAACTTTAACAGAAAACGTCTCTCACACTCCTTCATACTCAGCAATTTTTTCAGATTTTCGTTTTGATGGAAAACTATGAAAAAAATTAATCATAAAAATATGGAGACAGGTAAAAATGTTGTATATATTGTAATGTACTATAGTAGTAGTAGTGTGTCGAAGGTATAACAAGATCAATTCTTTTTAAATGGAATAGGAGGATCTGGACTATTGCACTGGATTTTCATGAAACTTGTAGCGTTGGGCTTCGTATTGTCTAGAGTTTCGCTTAAAATATATCAACATTAATTAATGACGCTTTGGGGTTATTGCATACAAAAAAAACTACTATTTTAGATTCAACTAATTTGAAAATAACGACTTTTCGAAACCACTGAGGACACTAAACACCAGATTACAAAGTAAAAATTATATCTATCCACGCACAATATTCCATTTTTCTTGAGCTTAAACATCATGTGGTACAGAAACTAGAACATTTTGCACAGGTGATATTAATTTCGACCGTTTTCAGTATGCTAAATAATAGCGTGAAAAATTAACTCTCAAATTAGAAAAGAAATATGGAACTTAAATTCTGTGATACTTCTGGTTGATGTATTTAGATAAAACCTTTAATATATTTTTTAAGTTTTACATTTGAAATCAAAACGATGGATAAAAAACAAAAAGCGAGAAAATAAATATAATTTCAGAACAAAAGCACAATTATTATTTATTTTGAACGGTGACCTGGTTTTTTTGTTTTTTTGTTTTTTGCGTAAAACAACCGAATTTCAGTAGAAAAATCGTTAGCTAATTACATAGAAACAAAAGCAGATTTACCTCCTCGGGTACAGTGTAGAGGAGATTATTCTCTATTTGTGCTAAATTGTTTACATTTAATTGACGCATTTTCTCATTTCACTTGTTCTATAAACAACTGAATCCACAAATGTTCGGCAAAACGAGTTTCAAATACATGCGCGAATTTTCAGTTATGACTTTGAAGGTAATAATTAATAGATTTAATGAACGTAATTACCAACTTAGATTTAAAAGTCAAGATTGAGACGATTAGCATTAACTGTATCCTTATGAAAAATATTATAAGAAACCGTAAACATTTTAAAATTGGGTATTTTCCGAAAATTGATTTTTTAATTAATTTTCGTAAATACGATCTTTATGTTTTTGTCAGTATAACTAGAAATTAATTGCATAAATTGGAAATTCTTTATAAAAAAATCGGTGATTAATTTTTTTTACAGTATTCCGCCAAATCGAAAAAAAATTGAGAAGAATTGATGAGTATGTGGGAGTATGAGAGATTTGTTTGTTAAAATTTGGTGATTGAATGTTTTCAAACACACAGTTAAAAAAATGATTTTAGTTTTACTTACTTTTTTAAAAATTGGGTTCTTTGGGAATAATAGCAAAAATATTTTTCCATGTCTTATACTCCCAAGTATTCAAGAAAAAATCACCATTTGTTAATTTTAATTCTTACTATTGAAAAAAAAAAATATAAATTAAAAAACAGTTTTTTTTTTAATAACTCGAAAATTGTTCAACATGAGGAGCTGAAATTTGGGGTGAATTATTTTTATTTGATATCAAAATGATCCCTAAAGTGTCGATAGAAAACGCCGCGGGGGCAGAATCGGCATGATTATCCAGCTATACCCTTTGTAAAAATGCTCAGAACAAAAGCACTGCACAAACATCAAACACATCAAACACACACTAAAGACAGGAAAGAATAAATTATTAAATAGGCGAGAAATAAAATAAAAATCAATTCAATTATTTCATATCATTATCAGAGCTTATCGCACACAATTACCTTATTTATTTATTTCTTAGTTAATTAAAACCAATTGCACAAAATAATATTTGCTTCTTTTACCTGTGATATATGAATATTAGCGGTAGGGAAAGTAATAATAATTTTTAAAAAGAGAAACAAAAACAATAATGGATAACAAAATATACAAAAATATAGCTCCTATTTCATTCGATTTTACTATATAATATACTGATTATATAATATTAGTTTGAAACTCTTAATAAATTTTGTATCATTCTATAAACCAGTTAATTTTGTATGCACATAATCTAAGTTGTTTTTTTAAATATATAATAATTTGCTTTAGGATGAAAAGATAATGCAGAAATGTAAATATTAAAATTACTAGCGTGATTTTCCTTTGGAAAAAAATAAAATTTGTCCAAAAAGAGTAAAGATTACATGAACGCTCCACGCTTTCTTTCATAATAAATCATAATAAATATTCAATAAAGATGATTACCTACTTATAACCATTTCGCATAGGTAATTATTTATCGTTCATCACGAACTGAAATTGTTTATGTTTACCTGCGATCTAATGAAGATTTGGCAAAGGGAAAACTTTTGAGTCATCAAACTAAATGTCCGAATTATTTTGTAATTTTTAGTGCGTGCTAAAAGCGTGTTTTTTAGTTTTTTAAAGTATTATTTTTATTTTATACTTTTTTCATCATGTTGTTCCCACGAGTAGTGGACAAATAGACGGTCGACCCCCCCAGAGGTCCATGTAGGGGGGCAGGGCTAATTACAATAGGGTTGCGCCCGGTGCCCTAAGGTGACGCTAGCGACATGATATTTTTTACCACCCTCATACCACTCAGCCCTCGGCGCGTATCCTACCTTGGCTTAGGTGAGATCTCATAGACTCAAATTCCAATCTTCGTATTCCTCTCGTCGAACCTTATTGATTGATACCCATGACATGATAATTTGGTAAGAAAATGTCATTTCGCATTATTTTCAGCAAACCCTTTCATTTTATACCTAAATCATAGGGCTGCATTTCAAATAGCCAATCCGCCACCTTGGGACGGCCGCCATGTTGGATTTAGGTCACGTGATTATTTTTTTCGTATCCCATTCAGCAAACCCTTTCATTTAATACCCATATCATGGGGGTGCATTTCAAATAGCCAATCTGCCATCTTGGATGTCCGCCATGTTGGATTTAAGTCACGTGACTATTTTTTTCGTATTCCTGACAGCAAACCCTTTCATTTGATACCCATATCATGGGGGTGCATTTCAAATAGCCAATCCGCCATCTAGGATGTCCGCCATGTTGGATTTAAGTCACGTGACTATTTTTTTCGTTTTCTTGACAGCCAACCCTTTCATTTGATACCCATATCATGGGGGTGGAATTCAAACAGCCAGTCCGCCATCTTGGGGAGGCCGCCATATTGGATTTGTAATGACGTTTCTTAGCTAGTCATGTATTGTCATCAGAACTCAGAGCGTGTGCGAAATTTCATCCTAATCGAAGACTGGGAAGTGGGTCAAATTAAGATTCCAAGATTTTCTTACATACATAGTTAGTTACAAGTGAAGCTAATAAAAGCGTGTTAAAAATGACTCAGGCTGCTTTCAAAAATAACCAGCTCATATATTCATTTTCATTATTGGTATGCACTTACTCTTTTTACATAACTAAATACATAAAACAAACATTAGTTTGACTTGCTACAATTGGAATCTGCCAGTATAAAATTGAAATAATAATTTTATGATTTGTTTAAATAGCTAATAAGGTTTCAAATCCATAAAGAATACTATATTTTACATATTTATTTCTCACAATGATCACAATATGGTAATACGACAATTTTTATATACCCGTATGTTGTAGCTTATGTGTTTTGTATAATATATGTAAAAATCTTTTCGTTATTCGATTGCATTCTACATAAAATAACCAAACAAATGTTTTAAACTACAAAAGTCAAGTATTTTCGCTAAACAAGTCAACTTTAGCAATTTATTATCGTATAAATCATATCGAAAAAGTTTATATATTTTTTTAAAGACCTTATATAATATCTCATAGATTATAAAAAAACGTAATTAGTAAGAACGTAAGAAGTAGTACTCAGGTAGGCCTGTACAGACCCTTATCGTCATCCCTTCTTTTACCATTTGTATGTCAGTCTGCGACAAATTCGTAGGAAAGAAGACCATACGTATTTTAGATTTTGTTATCATTGAAACGAACAGTTGTAGCCATGATAAATTGTTTGGATATTTCTGACAAAACAATGTTATTAATGTTAATTTCTGTAAAGAATTTGTTATGTCTATAGCTCTGTCCATATGTTATTCATGTTATGATTTCTCTTATTCTTGCTGTAACTAACATTAGTTACATTTAATAGTTTTTTGCATAATAAGTATGGTATCTACACCTACAAAATGTATGGATGGCTCCTATAATGGCAGTGCAATATTTATTGCATTTTTCCTCTGTTTGCTACTTCATCCCAGAAAAACAACTTCACTCATTTTTACGAAACTTTCACATAAATATCTTTTAGAAATCGATAAAAGGTAAACATCATTAGCACCCTAAATACTCTATATGCTAGTATATTTTTAGTCCAGGAATCGACGGGTATAGGCAAACTAGTACAAAAAAAAAATATAATTTCTTCATTAAAATAATATTTGCTGCTAATTACCCCCACCCTTCATTATCGTTTACCTGGAAGAAAGCTTTTAAAAAATAGAAAAATTGACAATATTTCGAAATAATGGTAAAATTGGGTCTATACTCGCTGCTTTTTTAGTACGAAAACCAAAACCATTGTGACTGAAATTATGACTAAAATCCGGCCGACAACGTGATAATGTCGGGTCCTGAATATTAAAAAAATATCCACCCTTTCCGGCCAACAGCCCATTGATTTTGCAATTAGCAGGAGTTTCATGCAAAAGAGGAAAACCTAAAGAAAAGGAAAAATATATATATATAAACACATATACTATATATCGCTGCTTCGATCCTCAGCTCTCCGGTCCGCTACTAAAATATGATTTTGAGAATTTCATTGCGCCTTTTATCTCGCACAATTCACACTAATGAATAGTTGACTTTGTATACGAGCAATTATGGAGGTTACGCTCCCAAAATTCACCCACCAGAGGGTAGAGGGAAGGATGCAGACGGAAGGACTTGCTTCGTTTGTATGCAATTAAGTGCAGGGCGGCTGGCTTTATTTTTAAGTTAGCCACTTTACTAGCGGGGGGTTTTCATTTCATGATTGTTTTCGAAAATCAAAGTTTTGAATTATTTGTACGATTTGTGATTTTTTCTAGTCAGCTATAGCAATTATGTATGTTTCGAACTGCGAACAGTATCCGAAAACCAGAAAGCTAGTTACTGGAGCACTGAATTGGTGAAGTCTGCTCCTCGTACCCGGGGGACCCGTCTCCACTTTTTAACTATGTTCTCGGGGGGAATAACCCGCCAAAGTTTTGTATAAATTTTAATGATTTCAAGCTGAACGTCCTTCCCAGGAAACGTAAAACGGTGCAGGAGCTTGCACTGATTAATGACCTCACGTTGCAACTAAGGACGTTGTTTGATCGAAAATTGCATTGAATCAGAGAGGGCGCTGCGCATAAAGGACATTCAGCGCATCACAGTTCTTCATTGTCCTGTGGGATCTGTTCGTCGTAATTAAGTGTCGTCTTTTGTGGTTGTCTGGAAAAGTTTAATTAGGTTTTCTAGTTTTTCTGGTTCACCTTTTTTTTTTTTAACTGCTAAGTTTGTTGGAGCACAGCTTTGATTGCAATGAACGTGCGACATTGTCGCGATAAACTTTTAAGTGTCTCCAAATTGGCTTAGTTTAAGTGAAAACTAACTTTCGTGATTAGGAGGAGTATCGGGGATTGGAAAATCAGTTGAATGCCACCCAATCAGCAGAGGATGAACAAGACCAATCCAACCCATACTACCGCAAATAAAATTCAACCTGAACTCGGCGAAATCCAATAAAACTGTTCTGCAAGTCTCATAAATTTGATGAAGGTCCCCTCGATTTTCGGATGATGACCCCTTGATGTCTCCAAAACGTCGAAAATCTTTGCCTTTGCATTTTTTGGGGGTTTTTTGTCAAACTTTTATCCCATAAACAAGTTGTCATCTAACGCAACTGTAGTAAGCCTATCAAATAAAAGGTCCTTCGCTTGAAGGTAGCGGGGTAGAACGCTGGGGCGGACATATAAGAACAGACCCAATAAAAACCCTTCAACTTTTCCCCGCTTATCGCACCTGCCATCAGCAGAAACATAAAGAAAAGGAGGAAATTTTACTGCCGCCTAAAGTTAAAACGAATCCATCTGGTGTATTTGCAACATCATCCAGAAATCCCTTTTTTGGTTTTTTTTGGCGATCGTAGGGCAGGAGTTTCGGGACTCAGAAGAGACCAAACAGGCAATGGTAAGTGTCTCTTGTTTTTGAGAAATTTAGACACCTTAAAATGTAACGGGCAGACAGGTAGATAGATACTTGAGATGTTTATTTAACCCCTGACTACCCTCGAGCAACTCAAGCCAATTGCTTTTAGGGCGGTAATTAGCAGCCGGAGAGGCAAACCCTGTTTATTTAGCCCCTGCTCCAGTTTAAACTCAAATTAAAGATGTTTCTCTTAAATTTAACGATGGTAAATTTCTTAAGGATGGCTGAAGAGGTGCCTACTAATTGGCCACACCTGTGATCTGGGCCCATGAAAAGTTTAGACGACAAGTATTTTGGGTTTTTCTTCACATTTTTTGAGATTATTACTGTTAATTATAACAATTATTTTATTTTAAATTATAATAATAGTAAATTTTTTTAAGTTGTTATACAGGGTGCTTCATATAGTGCATGCCAAAATAACTGGGCTAAAAGATCTAGATATAAAAAAAAAGTTGTATTGCAAAGTGAAGGGCAATCTTAATCGTTTAGGGATTACAGGGTGATTCGTACAGGGTAACAAATGGAAAGTTGCCTATTCATTCATAATTTTAAAATTAGTGCAGGGGAAACAAAAAATACGTATAAAATCAGTAAAGATGTCATTTCTATTTGAAATTAGTTCCAGTTGAATCAGATTAACACTCTAGTATATAACTACAGAGGACCAACCTTCTACGACATATTAGAGGGGAAATTAAATAGGCAACTTTCCATTTGTCACCCTGTAAATTCGAAATTTTCATGGTATGCTTATCATTATTTTAATTTTATCTTTTGATCTACTCAACGCATTGACATCAAGTTCACGCCAAAAAACTCTTATCCCAAAATGTCCAATTCCAGGTAGAGAAAGGATAGCGTCAGGATACTTCGGTGTGAACACTGGGTAACATAAGCTAACAACATTAATAAAATAAATTACATTAACATTTTTATAACTTGTTTGTAGCAGTAATTAAAATGAATTACCTGTGCACCCTAAACAAACACTTTCGACTCTTTTTCTTAGTAATTTTGTTAATTTTACGATTTTCCTGAATACAGTGAAATAAACTAATTAGGTACCAGGCTGGATTTTCTAAGGAACAGGTGTTTTACCTTTTCGGAAAGGTATTAAAATAATTATATGAATTTCCGAGAAAATTTGCGAAATTCTGAATTTTAGGATATTGGGAAGGATTGTTTTGTGAGTCTCGCAAGTTATTGTACGTGCAGTGGTAGGAGATAGAACAACATTGTTGACATCTTTAGAAAGCACATTAGGTTGGTAATATAGTTTCTTGGTATTCATTCAGTTTGATGTCGCTGTGTTGAGTAGAACAAAATACAAAAATATACAAAATATCTGGTTTGGTTAAACAAATTAATAGTAAAAAGATTTCGAATGCATGTTCACATTGCAGATCAAGGTAAGTATGAGTAAAATAGAATGTATAATTTTTATATTTTTAGTGGCTATTGGAGACTAGAAGACCTGGAGGGAGGAAAAGAAAGTGTCGAAGTTTTAGTGCACGTAGTGATTAAAACTCTGTAGGAATTATAACGAAACACACAAAAATTATTGTTCGGCAAAGTAATATTTTGGAAAATCCAAAATTAAATTTTTCGTAAAGTAAGGAATTCCAAAAACAAATTTTTGTACATTCGTCCGCTTTGAATCTACATGAATTTTCCCACAAAGTTTCATTCAAATCCGGGAGGTGACCAGATTTTAGACTTGTTCCACAAAAATGTATCACTGACGGCAACTTGTAAAGGTAACGATTAAAACAATAAAGTCTCAACTTAATAAATCAAATGAAGAACAAAAACTCAATTACAATCAATCAATAAATAACATTTTAATCTGCTTTTAATAAATTTGTTTAAACTATTCAAAAAATAGTGTTCTCCTTTAAATAAATTGTAGTCCTTGCAAACCAAGTGAACTGCAGAAATAAAATTGAGTATTGACCTGTATTCTAGAAGCAACAATTATCTTGCTGTATCCTTCTCATGTCTTAAATTTGGCGCATTAGACTATACATACTCTAGTTATTTACGTTATATCAACAGCCAAACTGAATTGAAAAACTAGGTTCTCGTTGATTCAAACAGAATAATCAACAAATGCGTCATTGCTGATTCGCCCAGAAATATTTTCTTGGGTGAATAACAGCAGCAATCAGATGGCCAGTATCTTAGCATATTACTTCATACTTCTTGTTCATAGTACCAACAAATAAGTTCATTGCCAAATGGACTTTTGAATTTCTCCCATTAGTATAATCTACACTCGGATAGATCTAGCCACTCAACTGCGCTTGTTACCAGCAGAGTTTTCCTTGACTACTAAACCTTTGGAATTTTTAAAATTCAAAACAATACTTCCCCTTTCGTCACTCTAAAGTGGCTATTACTAAACATACTCAAGTAGGGATGCAAAAAGATTATTCAGACGCTCTTATAGTGAAATAATTCTGTGAAAATAAAAATAAACTACTTCACATAGACAACGTGCGATCGATATCGTAATCGCATGCTGATCGCTGATAAATCCCTACTCGCATAAAATTCCCCTTATCTTTCAAAACATAGCAGCTGTTATCAAGGTTTTGTGGTGATTTTTAGTCTACATATGTATAAAAGCCGCATTCAATCGATGGCAAGCAGTCAGTTCAAATCACGAATTCAGTAAAATGTTTGCTAAAATCTTTCTAATCACTTTCGCTGCCATCTGTGCGGTTTTGGTTGCCGGTAAAGATGCACAAATCACCAGGTACCCATACGTTGTATCTATTGAGTACTATCAGATGCACACGTGCACGGGTGTAATCATCAGTCCAACCGTCGTTCTGACCACGGCCCATTGCGCCAGTGGGCTCACTGTCGGAAACGTAGGGATTCGCGCTGGTAGCGCCATCAGGGAGGACTACAACGGGCAATATGTGCAACTGAGAAAGGTTAAGGAGGCTATAATTCATCCCCAGTACCAAGACGATGGTGACGACAACAACGTAGCTGTCTACGTCTTAGAAGAGGCCTTCGAACTGAACGAGCACGTTAATCTAATTAAAATGACTGAAGAAGAGGAGCTGAGGTCGAAAACAGTCGTCGTAGGCTGGGGAAGAAACGGCCAATTCGAGGAAGCTCCCGAGTTGCGAGCGGTCGATATGTACGGATCTGCATCTGCAGCCTGTGAAATATTCTATAAGGGCTCCAAAACTATCTCAAGCAGTATGTTCTGCGGAGTTCCTACTGAAGTTATTTGCGAAAATCTGGGCAGCCCTGCTGTGTACCAATTTGCTCAGGGAGATGAGCTAATTGGACTTGTGACGTACACTGAAGTTAAAAGGGTGTATCCAAATCACCTTAAGGGCAATGGTCTTCTGGAGAAAAAGAGATGTGCTACAGAGAATCCTTTGATACTCATGAGAATATCAGCCGTTAAGAAGTGGATCGCGTCAGTTTTGTAATTTTAATTTTTTTTATTTAGTTTTTATGAATAAATCTCACTTTAAGCAATTTCAATTTTTTCAATAACAACAAATGATTTTTTAAATGTTTACAATCTCCTGAAGAATATTTTTTACGTATTTAAAAAAAAAGAAGAAAAACATGAAGAATTGGACCTTTCATTCAAGAGCGATAGAACTTAAAATTATCTTCAATTAGTAACGAGTAAAAGAGACAAAGATTGAAGCGACGGTCGTGAAGGAATTTTTTAAAATTGAAGAAATGTTTCGTATTGTTTCAAAAATTTATTACAAAAGACGGTTAAATTAATTTTTGATTTCTGCATAGTACAGTCGCTCTTATAACGCGGTGTTTTTATAGCGCGGATTCCATATAACCCGGTGTGAAAAATGCGACAAGTTCTCCTATAACGCGGTCTCTTTATAACGCGTTTTTGATACAAGAACATTCCAACAACTCAAATGGCTTGAAAAGTTTATCTATGGCAACAGTTATTCGATGTGTTAAATTTTTGTATGTACATAGTTAACATTTGTGGTGTATTCCCCTGTTTGTCAATTCTAGTATTCATTAAACCTAAATTTAAATATTTAAAAATCTACATATTCATTGTCATTTCTATTATAAAATTGTATTTATTAACCGTATCAGTCACAACTTGTTACTTTGAGAATGAAGTTTTTATATAGGTCTGATTTATATAGAATTTATTTATTTCCGAGATTCCATATAACGCGGTACGAATAATTTTAAAAATAATTATTTAATTTGTATTAATTCTGAGTTTCTTATAACGCGGTTTCCATAGAACGCTGCGGAGGTTTCCATATAACGCAGTATGGATTATTCTGATTTGTCTTATTTCTATGTTTCTCAAAACGCGGTTTTCGTGGAACGCATATCCTGATTTGAATTAATTCTAAGTTTCTCATAGCACGGTTTCCATATAACGCGGTACGAATTAACCGCGTTATAGGAGACTCGACTGTATATGGTTGTAAAGGAATACAAACTGCATACTCATATTGTTCACAATAATATGTTTAAGTAAAAAAGTTTGTTTAAAATTCAAAACAGCTTCAGGTAATGATAAAGGAATGGCGTACAATATATTGAAAAATCGGTATACATATTATTTATAACACAGGTGAAAATTTATATGCAAAACTTTAATATTAAGGTAAACAACTTTAAAATAAAGTAGAGTTTATATGCATTTCTGCATAAAATTAATACATTGTACTTTCATTCATAGTTTTGAAATACTTCAAAATAATTCCTCTATTTCTTATCTAGACAAATACTGAATATTTATTTGAAAACCAAGAGAATTTATGTCAACAATCAGTCAAAAGTGTAAAGTAATTTATGGAATGTTAACATTCTTTAAATTATATGTATTATCTAGTACTTAACGATTTTCTGATTAATTACTTAATTATATAAAATATAATATCATCCACACATTACACTTCATTGTGAAAAAAAAGTTGGAAAATAATGGAAGTAGCTAAGCTACTATTACTTGTGAAATTTTCTAATCCATCTATTTGCGAAAGTTGTTAAATAAAGGTGTTTTTGACATTCAAAATCAGAAAAACTTTTCAGTTCTAATAAAATAAAATGAATGAAGTGCCTTAAAGTCCTACTTCATAATGAAGTGTAGTGTGTCAATGGTATTATCCTACCAAATCTGCTTTTTTATCTAATGCATTCCCTTTCATATGACATCGTACTTGGTATTGTAAAAAAAAAAAGGTTTGATTCTCAAAAAAGAGAAAAATCGAAATATTTTTAATTTGAAGGTTTTATAACTAAACTAAATTTCAAGTCCTTGTCATGTATAGTTTCTGAGAAAAACAAATGTGACATATATGTATGTCTGTATACGGACAGACAGACAATTAAATTCACCATAAGAATTTTGTTCTTTCCATTGTTGGTACAACATCCTAAAAGGACCAAATAAGGTGTATGTTTGTTTCATAAGAAAAACTTCTTAGTTCGTGAAAATAACTTAACTAACTAACTTAAAAGTCAACTTTTACTTATTGGAACTGCACATGTATTCTCAATCTTCATAATGTTGAAACGATTTGTTTTAAGGTCACATAAATAATAAAATCTTAATGTTTTTGGATAATATTATATTTCCTTTTTTTTAAATATACCTTATAGTATATTGTGGCAGCCAATTAGATAGACAATTGAAATAATAGAGTAATAAATTATTACACCTAATTACCTAATTATTTACCTTTTGATGTATATGAAACTCTTAAATTTAAAACGAATCCCTAATTGGTTTAAAGCTCAAAGGATGAATAATCCTAAATTGATCAATTTATCAACAAAACGATGTGATTGAAATTCGTTGAGAACTTATGCTTGTTACCTTGTTGAACCTGTCCTGAAAATCCAGGGCTTATAATTTCTATTCAATTCTCCTAGGAAAATTTATGATTCTAACATTCTCTGAGAACCGGGATAATCTTTCAGAGGTGCATTAATCCCCTAAAGAACAGCTGATGTGGCAGCACCTTTGCTCCGATACACATCAGGATTTCCGCATTAGTCTCGCTTGTTCCGAAGAGTAGTATTAACCCGACCACAGCCCGCCCTTCCGGCCCATAACAGCAGTGGGGTATACAGCAGAAGGGTGAAAAAAATGGGGGCAAGTATACGAAACTATAGAACCATCCGAGTTTTATCGCATAGTCTCCAGCAGACATATGGTACCCATTTAAATAAATATAGATAAGCGTAAAAACATGACAAATCCGAAGGAGCACTCCTTCCCGAACGAGACCCGGCGAAGACCGGGAAAAGTTCCAGGACTAGGGCTGGGATAGATTGCGCGAGACGAATTGAGTAATGTGTCCGAAGTCGCTTATCGGAACAACCCGTATACTATAAGGAAGCGTTGTGCAGCCTGCACTTTCGAAAGCTCGTATTTTTGGGGTTCTCCTTTTTCAAACCCGTACTACTGCCATTTGCATGCGAAAGTTATTCTGCAAGGATAGACAGATACATTGCTTTGCGGACCGGGACGGGAGCGTTGGGACTGGTACGATTTAAAAATAGAAAAAATGGGCAAAAATACCAAAAGTTTCTGCACGGAAAATGGGTGAAGTGCCATTAAAATTCTCCAGATTTTATGGAAGATAACCCTGCACGAAAACGGCTCCTTCTGGCACCCGTGTTTTCCTCCGTGCGCATATTACCGCCAACCGGGAAACGGTCGTTAAACAACACAGCTACCCGGTGACCCCGAACGGAGTGGCAAAAGATTCCCATTTCGGGTGCATGCCCTCCTGAATATTTTCACTTGAGAGGCGTGGAAGATTCAATTTCTCCCAGGTGCTCTGCACTGTCACTGTGACAGCCACTGGAAGAAATCGAGTACAGGGCAACACCGAAAACGCCCAAGACATATCTCAAGTACAATACAGCTCCCTGTCACGGGGAGACTGTCTGATTACTTAAATTAATCCTTCCAGCCTCGGTGGTGCTGCCGCCGCCGCCGCCGGTGTCTTCGAGTGTAGGGGAGAGTAATCGTCGTCAAGTATCCTTGCAAAGGCTCTTCTCTGATTGCGCCTGGGGATAAGAAGGTGGCTCCCAGGTGGGCTCCCCCCGTTCTCCTCACGGCCCTTTTTGTGGCTTACAGGGAGACGTATATTAGAGGCACCGATAAAATGTGGCAGTAATTAACTTTTCGTCCCACTGGGGCTGCTATTGACTCAACAGCCTTAAGTCGATTCGAGTCGCAGGATTCAAATTAAATCCGAACCTTTTGGCGTTCTATGCTGCCTAAGTGTTTTTTGCGCTCAAATGCAAACAAACACAAATTTATGAGACCTTGCCGGGGCTTGGGACCCAACAGTTCGGTGTGTCTCGGAGTGGCTCGGGATTTTACCCGCCTATGCTGGGGCACATTGTTTACCCAGAGATTACGTGCCCAACATTCATCCCTACCACCCCCTGCCCCTCCCCGTCCGCACAAAGGCGCGAGCGTTAATAAAGTGCCCGCCCAGCCCTCTTTTCCCGTCCACAGGCCGCACACCGCGTGAAATATATTATGACGTAGCCGTGCCTCGGTTTTATTTAGCAAGTTTAAATTACAGGAGTGGGGTGGGGCACTGTAATTAATTTTCTGCCAAGTTTGCTCAGGGTAACCAGAATCTCAGATTTAAAAGGGAATTTATGAACTGCGATAGGAAATAAATCCAGGGGCGGCCCATTCGACTAAGCTACGACACTAAATGGACGGGCATCCTCTACCTCCCCCCCCCCCTCACACACACACATACACACAAAACGCCCTCTAGGGTGGAAAGGGTTAAGTGCGCATTGTCTTTTCGGGAGGAAGAGGCATTCATAAAATTAGAACGTTCACCAGAAACGGCTTTGTCTACTCCTGGCGGAAGGACCTCCGGTTGTCCTCGCGCAAATAGCTTTCTTATCGTCCGTTACCAATTCTGAATTAAAATGAAAATTAATTTTAGATGTACATATATCGCCTTTTAAGAAAATTGTTTTAAACCATAGTTAAAATATCGGCTCAAAAACACTTATAGGCAAGAGAAATAAATCAAAAAGTACTTGCCGCTCAAGTTTAATTATTTTATTTATCGCTTTTTGCAAAGATTAATTAATTAATGTTAACGTAAATCAAAAGATATATGATGTTTTCCCTAGGTTATTTGTACCTTGGAAATAAGAAAAAAAAAAAAATTGTTATTCGTTTGCAAATTAAAGGTCTCATTTTTTAAAGTAAAAACATGTAGTGAACATTTTTCATAATCCCAGTTAACAAATATTAGATCGTTCGGGTCAAATCTGCTCATACAAAGATTTAAATATGAGATATAAAACATGTGTGTGTTTTAGAAAACTCGGTTGCTGATTATATGCACGTAAAACTTGATTTTTATCAAGTTTTTTTAAATTAATTCATTGCAGGTGGTTTTAGGTATACCAGTCTTAGATGATGGCAAGGTTAACGACCAAAATCTTGATTCGCGAAACATTTCTTGAACCATCGATAGGAAGATATGACCTTCTAAATTTTTATTTGTAGCCATAGCGTAGTGATCGCGGAGACCGCCAAGATTGTCCGCCTCCGATTTCAATGATTTTTATATATTTTGTTATATTTGAGTTAGTGAGTAATTATTCAAAAGGAATTGACGCTCAATAGTTTCAAAGTTGCTTCTACCAAGCAACTTAAATATAAGTTCAGTTTGCATACGGTTGGTAAGACGGCAGTGTAGCCTAGTGGGCAGCGTTTTGTCGCTCGTACGTAGACGGTCAGGGTTCGATTCCTGCTAACATTAATTTTTCTTTATTATTTTATTCGTTTTTTTTTTTTTTTTGTTTTTTTTGTTTTATGAAATTAGAAAATGTGTTCATCAATTTTATGAATGAAGTACATGTTATTTTAATTTACAAAAAAATTATAGACATTTTCATTTTATATATTACTTGGAACATTAGCAGCAAAGAAAGGTAGCTAAAAAAAATTTAAAATCAGTGTAAATAATTAATTAATTAATTAATTATTAATTTCTATATGAAACTAGCTGGCCCAGCAGACGTTGTACTGCCCTTTCCGGTATATTTTCATTATGCCATGTTCGTCGACCAATATTTGATCGTCTTTTTTCTTTTCGCATGTTTCTACAAATAATGCCATTAATATAAGAAAATAGTGTTTCCTTTTCATATCCCTAATTAATTTATTGAACAAACTCACACGTTGTTTAATATTAAGTAAACCGTTTTACACTTTACAAATATTGGAAAATTACCCGGTTTCACCCGGCGTTGGGTAAATACTTAGGTACTAATTAAAGACTTCTCAAATGTCCTAGTTTGTTATATCCTACAAATTGACTCAAACCGAAAACCCCTTTATGGATCCGCCATCTTGAATATCCAAATCTTGATAATATTTAAAATTAGTGTTAAATTATAGTACTAATTTCCATTAAAATCCGTTGAAATTGAGAAATTGTTGGTCACCATCTTGGATTTGGAAATCTCGATAATATTCTAAATTAGTTGCCTCAGAATAACCATTGTACTAATTTTCATTAAAATCCGTTGTAATTGAGACATTTTAATCGCCATGTTGGATTTGGAAATTTTGATATTCTTAATTAGTTCAATAAGAATCATCTAATCATTGTACCAATTTTCATTAAAATCCGTTGTAATCAAAACATTTTAGTCACCATCTTGGATCCGCCATCTTGGATCCGACATCTTGGATTTGGAAATTTTGATAATATTCAAAATCAGTGACCCAAAAATAATCATTTTACTAATTTTCATTAAAATCCGTTGAAATCGAGAACGTGCGAACTGTCAAAGTCGCGAAGTGAAAATAGTCGTTAAGTTTTCTGAAATTATCCAATTTTCTGCGCAATTTTCTTAACTTTTCTTTCCGTAAGAACCTTCTACAAAGTATTAGAAATCTTTAAAAAAAAAATTAATAAAATCGGTAAAGTCGTTCTCAAATTATTGCGTGACCAACGGAAACAGGGGTTCATTTTTATATATATATATAGATTAATTAATTATTAATTTCTATATGAAATTAAAAAATTTATTAACGAATTTTATAAAAGCAGTAAGTAGGTATATGTTATTTTAGTTTACTCAAAAATTATGAACGTTTTTATTGATACTTGTTTCTGGTTATATTACTAGGAAAAACTAATTATATTATTTGTGACTTGTATAATAAAAAAAATAAATAAATTTATGGTCGCAGGAATCGAAGCCTGACCGTCTACGTGCGAGCCACGTCACGCTGCCCACTAGGCTACGCGTCGCCTTGCTAACCGTATGTAAACTGAACTTATATTTAAGTTGCTTGGTAGAAGCAACCTTGAAACTATTGAGCGTTGGGTGAATTCCTTTCTGGTAATTACTCACTTACTCAAATATAGCAACATATATAAAAATCATTGCAATCGGAGGTGGACAATCTCAGCGGTCTCCTTATGAGTGCTCTACTTAGTAACAAAATAAGATTACGCAATAACAATTAAATATTGCGCAGTGAATTTTCAAAACCGGGGAAAGTTTTTAGTTAGTACATATATTTATAATAAATTAAGAAAAATTTTAAAACACTTGTTTTTTTATAGACTCAATAAAAAGCATTCACATGTATATACAGACTAGGCCTGTCAGATCAGGTGACGACAAAAAGAGCCAAACCGTGCATTTTGTGTTGGCTACAATTATATTTTTTCATTGTGTATAGAGAGTCGGTGATTGGTCTAAAACTGAGCTTTGGGATTAGAAAGGGGTGGACTTAATATACTGTTAGAGTTTTGCTAGTCAAGCGGCCAGCTGGCAAAACCACAAAGCTTTCTCTCGGTATAATTCGCGATTATGGGGATATTTATGTTAAGAATTTTACTCGTCTACCGAAGTGATTGATGAGTGTTTCGATCCAAAAAGCCAAGCTGATGTCATTAGTATGACACTTGGATTCTCTGTGGATAAACACCCACAACGGAGGGATCTAAAGCCCATCCCTGTATCCGCCAGGTTAAAATTCCAAGTGTGAATAATAACGAAAGCAAATTTTGTAACAATATTATTTAATCAAGCGAATTATAATAATAAATAAAATTAAAATCTCTCACATTTTGCGTGCGATTTTGCCCTGATCTTCGTCCATTTAAATCTATCTATCTTCCATATTAATAATGCTACATATGTAAGTATATACATACATATATGAAATTATTCGTGTTGAATTGCTCTACAAAACTCTCCTATGCATTTTTCTTATAACATAGGAAATAAAAAAGATATTTGGCATTAATCAGCGCTTTTTAAAGCAATATTAGAAATAAGGATAAATAATTTGTAACGGTTAAAGCTCTTCATCCATTACTTTTTTTTTATTGGATTGCTCAAAATTTCTTTATTATTGTATTTGCGACAAAAAGATAATTTAATTCTCCTCATAACTTATGTCTATAAAAATGTTTATCCGAAGGTTGTAGAGATATTTGGTAATAAACGGTTTTAACCGTTCTTTTCAAGATGGAGGAGTTTTCCAAAACTCCTCTACCTATCCAACCTAATGAACATTTTTGAGATGAAACTTCTCTTCAATAGTAGTGTGACAAAAAAGGACGGAAGTGGCATACATATATATACATATACTCGTATGCATGCAACGGAAGTGCGAAATGAACTGCAAAAAAGGCGTAGATTGAAAATGCAGGAGTTTTGACCAGAAGCGTTGGCGATGTGTGTGTCAAGTTTTATGAAATAAAACTATCGCAATTTCTAATCTTAAAATCTTATGGAAATTAATTTAAAAAAAGTTTTCTAAATTTATGAAATCTATAGACAGCGGACTATCATTAGGCTCAACTCGGTACACTCATGGAGTGCGTCTAGTACTCAATAATTTTTGGTTGCATGCTCTAATAATTGACTACATCATTCCCGAATCCTCTTTCGAAGTTAAATTCAATTCCTCTATCCCGATCGGACAGGACAAGGCGTAGGGCTCCCTTCAACGGGGGAATTTGATGTAAATCTACACCGATGATGAAGTACATAAGCAGTTGACTCTACTCATAATACTTAGGCCTTCAAATATACTTTTGTTTACCAAGCTTTAAGCTGCCTGCGCAACAGTACGTTGTCTTCTGCTGGCATCGATATCTTGACTAACAGCCAAGACGAAATAAAATATCTCATGGGCGTATTATACGATCTACAAGACTGTCTGAGTGTGTCAATATCGACCTTGTATGGGTACCGGGTGGAGTGACATTTCAGGTAATAGTGGGGAAGATGAACTTGCAAAACTTGACACTAATTTGCAATATCCAAGTTGGACACCAAGCGATCTTGTCATGGGCGGAGTTGGAGGTTATCTATTAGGGGGCAGACTTTTATCAAATATAAGAAAAACGAACAGTGAACTAAATTTACGATTCTCGTTCTGAAATCTTTATACCACGACTGTTGAAAATCTAAAACCATTGCCTAGTAACGACAGCGCCCAAAAAATATATATCTCGGCCAATATTTTCTTACGTAGGTACGTAAAAATGTGTTAGGCGAACAAGTGTTGTATGAATAGAATAATGTTGTTGATTTTTCACAATGTGGTATGAACAAAATGGTGGGACTAAAGTATCCATAAAAGCTGTTTTTTTGCAGAAGGTTGACAGTCATCAACATGTTCGGTTCGGTCTCATATGCGTTATTTTTGGCAGCGGTTCTCGTAATTTCGAGCCATCCTACAAACGGGAGAAGAAAATCATCCCCAGTGAAAACTGGACATCTGATCAATGGCGAACCGATCGGTTTGAAGTTCTTCAACGGCAGAATGAATTTCTTAAAAGCCTCAACTGAGTTTCCCTACGTGATAGAAGTAGTGCATCCCTTAATTCAGGTATGTGGAGGTGCTTTGATTAAAGATAACGCTGCCATAACAGCACGACATTGTCTCGATGTGGTCGAGTCAGACGACCATAATACGAGGGTGAAAGCAGGTCATCTATGGCGAAAGGCCAAAGCCAGTCCAGATTTTCAGATTCGACAGGTGAAAGAGATCTTCCGCTACCCGAGGACAGACGAAAATGACGAGAACGACTTAGCCACCCTTCAGCTAGTGAGCCCCTTCACATTGACCAAGTTCGTGAATATTATTGGAATACCCTCGCAACAGAATGAGTACGTTCGAGAAGTTGCGATAATGCTTGGGTGGGGTTTAACTGGAAGCGGCCAGATTTCACCTGTGCTTGAAAAAATATCACTAAGAGTGTTAACCGACAAACATTGCGCCAAAATGATCAATGCTACTATGAGCACAAAACATTTCTTGTGCGGAATGAATGATAACAAAACGTCCGGTGTATGTGGAGGAGACTCAGGAGGACCTCTTGTAATACATAACGAAAATCATCCGAATCAGGATATACTGATCGGAATCTTGTCGTTTAGTTTTGACGATGAAGAAGGTTATTGCGACAATCTTCAGCCCACTGTAACTATGGATATTGCGTACTACAACACGTGGATCAAGAGCATTTTAGAAAAGTTCTAAGAAAAATAAAATTGAAATAAACAGCTGTTAAATAAGAAAGATTTCTAGATTTTCCTTCTTCATCTTTTTTTCCCCTGTAAATTTAAAATACATAATATGCCAGAAGTAAATAATACCTTCAAAAGCGCAATAATAGCACCGATTGAACTGTAAAAAGCCTCTGGACCCTGGCGAACCTTTTTTAGAAGTGGGTCAAATTTTGTTCATTATTTTTTTTAGTACTAACTCGTGGGTCACTAAGTCAGTGGCGTCACTTGGAAAGGAGGAGAGATAAGAATGGTTAAAAACTACTTTTTTTGGTTCTCACTTTTAAAATCTTCGAAAAAGTTTACGTTTTCTTTTTATTTTACATTTTTTACTTTTGATAGTGGAGAGCAGAAAATAAAGGTCGATGTCAAAAAATTGATATAAATGGGGTGATACCATAAATTTCCGCACCAGGTGACACCATGCAAAATCAGCAGTCGACCCTGCACTAAGTATTTGACTGAACAAGGAGTAAAGAAAATCTACAAATGATATACAGGGTGGTCCAAAAGGAATGTGGGAAAACTAATAAGTCACTACTTTTTAACAAATCGTGAGATCGGTAAAATGTAAATAATTTTTAATAAAGGAAAGACGTCATTTTCATTTCATGTCCATTTTATTATAAAAAAATTAAACCTATTTAATACAAACCACTAATTTAAAAATATGGTGAAGAACGTTAGTTACTAATGATATACATACAGGGTGTCCCAGAAATCAACGTCAAGCCGAAATCGAGCATTAGGCCAAGTCGTAACAGTTATCAGAAAAATATGAAAAAAAATCTTGGTCATGTACTTTTCAAATTATAAGGATTCAAAAATAAATCTTAAAAACTGACACCATGTGATGATCTTTCAAGTCCTGTGACTGCGAATATTAACTTTTCTTCAGTTTTTTTTCTGTAATGTAACTACGAATAACCTTTCTATCAATTACAGTTAAAAGTTAAAACATGACTGCCTCAGTTTCAAAGAAAATCTTAGATTTTTACCCAACATTGAATTCAAAATAATTACATCACCCAACTTTAACCGACTGTACTGTAAAAAAAATGTACTACACTATTTTGGCAAGTAACATTAAAAGATGGCGCGTTTAGTCTGGATTCCAAAATGGTATGACACTTACTAATTGCTACTTCTTAATAAAAAAAAATAAAAAAAAACTTTTGAATAAAGTCGGATTTCATACAATGTCGACCGAGATGAATGCTGCTTACAGACGTCGCAAGTTGAGTTGATAGATTGCAGCGTGATTAGCGACCAGAAGAGGGACGTTATTTTGACTAGTGTGAGCGAGACAGATGGTGACGCTACTTTATCAAGTGTGAGCGAGACAGATGGTGACGCTACTTCTATCTAAGAGCGAGACGTATTGATACATTATTTCGTATGTGTAAGTGAAACAGATAGAGACGCTAATCTGGCAAAACAGGGATGCGTAGACACATTGTGCAATACTGCAGTACGTTACGCTCTTTCGTTTACTGCGCATCTTTCTGTATTCGTATTGACTGAATTGTTTTAATCGTGATCCCGTGTTTGTGTAGTGTATTATCATGCCATCTCGATATACCGCACGGGAATACGCCAACATGCATCTCATTTATGGAGAATGCTTATGCAATGCCAATGCTGCAGCTAGAATGTATCGTGAGAGATACCCAAACGCTGAGCGTTATCCCGATCATCGGGTTTTTATTAATTTGCATCGGTCATTATCAGAGGGTCGATTCCCTACTCAAATGGTAAGCGAGGGAAGACCCGTCATGCCCTACGAGGACGAAGTCTTGCAAGCAGTTGAAGAAGACCCAACTATCTCAGTACGTGGAATTCAACAGAGCATTGGAGTCCCCAAAAGTACTGCTCATCGTATTTTTAAAAAAAACGAGTTTCATCCATACCATGTACAACGAGTACAAAGTCTGCTACCCCAAGACCACCCAGAGAGAGTGCGATTTTGTCGAACGATGTTGCAGAAGTACCGAGAGGATCCGCGATTCTTTGAAAAAATTCTATGGTCCGATGAATCAACATTTAAAAAGGACGGTTACATGAACCTCCACAATTTGCACGAATGGCACGTGGAAAATACAAATTTGATGCGGGAGGACAGATCGCAGTACCGGTTTAAAGTAAACATGTGGACGGGAATTTTAAATGGTAAAGTTATTGGTCCAATCGAGCTGCCGGAGAACTTAAATGCCCAGGCTTATTTGGACTTCTTACAGAACCAATTACCAGATTTATTGGAAGAAGTGCCACTGAACATTTACGGCAACATGTGGTATCAACAAGATGGCTGCCCAGCGCATTATGCTCTCACAGTACGAGAGTTTCTCAATCGAGAATACCCCGATAGGTGGATTGGGCGGGGCGGTACAATTTCGTGGCCGGCCCGTTCACCAGACTTAAACCCCATAGATTTCTTTTACTGGGGTACGATAAAGGAGAAAGTGTACTGTAAACCTATCCAAGATTTAGATGAACTGCGCGAAAGAATTTCAGAAGCCGCTGAATACATCAACTCGAAAAGATACGCCCGTCTTATCACGCGATCATTTTTAAAGAGGTGTAGAGCTTGCATTGCAGCTGAAGGCAAACAGTTTGAACATTTGTTACATTGAACATTAAATCTGATTGAATAAAAATCATAAGGAAACCCAACGACTAAATTTTATTTCAAATGCACCTAAAACTAACAAATTACTTTTTTAAGTAGTGGTACCCTTTGATCAAGGTACCGTCACTATCCTCGCTCACTCTTATTAAAGCAGTAAGTCACGTCACATTCATAAAAATTTTTTTTTCCTTAATTATGAAGAAGCAATTAGTAAGTGTCATACCATTTTGGAATCCAGACTAAACGCGCCATCTTTTAATGTTACTTGCCAAAATAGTGTAGTACATTTTTTTTTACAGTACAGTCGGTTAAAGTTGAGTAATGTAATTATTTTGCATTCAATGTTGGGCAAAAATCTAACTTTTTATTTGAAACTGAGGCAGTTATATTCTAACTTTTAACTGTGTTTGACAGAAGGGTTATTCATAGTTATACGGTAGAAAAAAAAATGACGAAAAGTTAATATTTGCAGTCACAGGACTTGAAAGATCATCACAGGGTGTCAGTTTTTAAGATTTATTTTTGAATCCTTATAATTTGAAAAGTACATGACCAAGATTTTTTTTCATATTTTTCTGATAACTGTTACGACTTGGCCTAATGCTCGATTTCGGCTTGACGTTGATTTCTGGGACACCCTGTATATATTTTCGATATGTTAACCATCTATATTGACACAAATATCCAAGTGCTTTCTAAAACTATTAAAAAACATGTTCTAATGTTTAATTTTAAATGCCATTGACGATCTTCCTGATGTCTTTAATAAAATCCTCTATTATTTTTCGGTTGTTTTCATAGCAGTGATCTTTAGTGATCGTAAAAAGAAATCACATTGAGTGAGATCTGACGAGTAAGGTGGCTATTCTGTTCCTTTTATTAGTAACTAACGTTCTCCAATACATTTTTAAATTAAATAGATTTAAATTTTTTATAATAAAATGGACATGAAAAATGACGACTTTATTAAAAAGTTTTTACATTTTCTCGATCTATCCATTTGTTAAAAAATTCAGACTCATTAGTGTTCACACATTCCTGTTGAACACCCTGTACATATACACTTGATTTTTTAATATTTTTGATTGTCTGTTCTCTATTTTATGATATAAAAAATAAGTTTATAAAAATCAACGCGAGGGTCATTTAAAAAGCCTGCGTGGGTTAGTTTCGTTCAGTTCGTCAGTTCGCCATCACTGCTCTAGAGTGTAGAAACATAAAAAAATAAAGGAAAGAACGCATTTTTGTAAGCTCATTTCCATGCTGTGCCTCAAATTTTAAAAATTGCATACCAGTGCAGTTTAAGGCAAATTGCGCAACAGCTTAGCTGATAAATGCATGATTATATACACTGATTATATTTAATTAATTTTCCCAAGCTTAACTCAACTCAAACTACCCTAAAGTATGCAATTTCAAAACATTTTTAAGTTTGGAGGCATCGCATGAAAAATAGCTTTCAAAAATACGTTTTACTTCTGTTGTTCTAGATGAAACTTTTTGTCTTTATTCTCTGTGGTAGAAACAACGTATAAATTTTTACAGTTTCTAAGCTCGACTGCGGCTACAAAATACAGATTTTACTTCAGTATTTGCTTGTGCATAATACAATTAGGTACTCGGCCTTTAAAAGGGTCAATTCCAGCAAGCTGTAAAAAAATTACTACCATTACCAATCAAATTACCGGTACATGTAATGCAAGCAAGAAAAATTACCATTAACATTAACAGTATCGGTACATCAAAAAATTTAATTACAGTTACGAAGTGTTGCTACTTCAGCATTACCGTACTTCAGAAGCATTATTAAGCACTAGCTGGCATTAATCAGCATTACGTGAGATTACTTAGAAATCCTCAGCATTGCCTAACATGACCTAACATTACTCGGCATTACCTAGCTTTACCTAGCACTACTCGCCATTACCAATACTGGTAATGATACTGGTAATTTGTCTTGTTTGCATTACTTGTAGTAGTATTTCAAGAATAATGCATTATTTTACAGTCCTGACTTCTAATGGCAGTCAGCACTGACTTCGATTGTCAAAACTACTTCAGTGATTTGTTTGTATTCGACAAATTAAGAAGTCAATTTATTTGTTACCATGTCGTATGTATGTATGTACCTCTAAGGCTTTTTATTTCTATTTTAACAGCACCTACATATGTATATACATCTATTTTCATTTTCGTTGCGATTTCACCCCACGATTTATTTTTTAAATCTCCCCCATTGTGACAATTTAAAGTTGCGTCCCATAAATAAACAAGCTGACATTTATTGACTATTCAGCACTGACTCGAAAAGTCAGTAAAAAAGAAGGTATTTACACGTGTCAGATTCAGTGTCAATGTCATTGAAACTGACCCGTGTAAAGGCCGGGCTAGTTTTAATATAAGTAAATTTGAATGGTGATAATTTCAAATATTTTATTTAAATTTATTCTATGCAAGTACACAGCGATATAAATACTTTTCTTGAAAACCTCTTCATTCAATTTTTTTGCCGATTTCATGTCTGGTCTGTGCGGCTAGAACTTGTTTGATAGAATCCGCCCCGCCCCGCCTTTCAAGTATAATTTTCTCTGTTACATAAATAGTCGACTGATTTTCAAAATAACTCTAGTGGAGTACTAACGACCGCAGCCGCTACGTTAAATTCTCGGAAAATCGAGAAAAGTTTTCTGAGCCAACAAATCAGCATGCAGTATGACGCACACAGGGGAGGAGGCACGGTATCGAAATCAATCAAAGCTCTTGGCCCCTCCTTCCCTTCTCCATCGCCATCTTGCACTTTGCCGGGGGTCTGTCGGATGCTTAATGAACTTTTCCAAAGGATTAGAGAGACATGTGGGGGCTAAACCATCCATCGAACTACTCGGTCTGATGAACAAAGTCTAGCCTCCCTCCCACAGGAGGTTGCGTTGTGCACTTAGTGGCTATGAGAGAGGGCGGATGGGCCTGAGCAAACCTCGTGTCACTTCGATTAGCTAACTTCGCCTATAATGTCGAGATCGTGGTAAAACTTTCTCATTTCATTCGATTGGCGGAAACCAACTTTCTATTTACCTTCCACTGCTCGAACGTATTAAAAAAAATTATCAATTTTCGAAGAAAAAACAACAATTTTAGTGAAATATTTAATAATGCCCACCAATTTAATATCATTCTACACTGCACAAATTAAAAAACAGGACATCTTTGAAAGTTTTGCAACCTTTGCAGAAAAAATAATTCTTAATAAACGTCGAACTAACCCATTAATGCGCAAAACGAGATTTTTGTGCACGCAAGTTCAATTGTACAATTCGAATAGAAAATTGGGGCGATTTTCTTCCAAAATCATATATAAGGGGTTTTTGGGGATGCTCTTTCAGAATGTGGCATTTGTTTTGCATAAAAGCTTCAAAACCCCTATTATTTTGTGGGGTTTTTAAAAAAAGTTTTTTCTTTTCAAAGTCAATTATTTTGTCGTTTCTGTTATTGAATGATCATATAACCACCAGAAATCGCGGTCAGAATGTCTAAACTTTTTCAAACCATGTAGATGTAGATTGTTGTGGATGTCCGAAGACACACTTAGGCCATTACAGGCCCATTGTGATAGCATACCCACAACCTCCAGCGCCCTGCTGGCTCGCAGTCAGCGCGTCGCGTTACCAACCGAGCTATTGAAGCCTCTCAAACCATGGTTTTGAAAAATTTTCTTTGCTTTGATTTTTGCAAAATGGCCATTTTGTACAGCAATGTAATAAACAACTTTGGATTTTTTTTACACGAAATGGGTCAACTTTACAACATTTTTTATAGAACAGAAAATGCTTAAAATTAGCCAAAGAACTTGTGTGAATTTTTTAGCATTTTGTGGACCATTTTTGGTTTTTTGGATTTGGCCAATTTTTGAAAAATCCAAGTGTCCCGAAAAATTCTGAAAAAAATCGTACGCGTTCCTTCGCTAGTTATAAGTACTTTTTGTCCTAAATAATTTATTCGTAAAATTGATCGTTTTTTGTGTCTGCAGTTCGCTAAACTTTTGCTAAAATTTTGTCACCCTTAAGGTGAGCGTATCTTTGGCAGGAGTCAAAGGAAAAAGTTTCTTAAAATATATCGTTTTTGGGATGCTTGCAGACGATGCACCTCCGGCGCATGATGCAACAACAAGATGCGACATTGACGAAAGTTTCATGTGACTCTCGGGCCTAGGATGATTTGCTAGAATGATGCAGAGTTCGTTGACATGTACTTCTCGAGGAAGGATTGTGGGGAGCTAGGTTTATTCTAAAGTCAGAGAAGCCAACAAATTTATTTAGTGGCTAGTCCTCGTCCAGCAGGATTATGCTATGGGAATGTTCGAAGAGATACTTCCTGCCGAAAACTTGCTCGGTTGACTAACACGTAAATGAGGGCCGAAACGGCTAATTGAGCCTGAAAAGCCTTGGAAAACTGCTGCAGCATGCAGAGAAAACGGATTCCTGAAGGACAGCAGGGCGTCTCGTTAGAATATTAGGGCATTTGCATCTCTGTGCATGGTACGGCAACTAAAGTATTTTGCAAGTAAAGGTCTGATGGTTCCTCTTCTAAAAGGGGAGCAGACGAACTTGTCTCAGACTACTTCAGTTTGGAGCAGCACCGATCGTTCCTCGGGTGCTCCTAATGAAATTGCTGACGTTCCTCAGGCCCTTTAAATAAAGTCAGACGATGCGATGAACGTAAGCTCCCATATGTAGGAATTTCGTGGCCCTGTGAAGCTGCACAACTGCTCGTTCTGCAGTTTAATGAACTATCAGAAAGGGATGCGTCTGCACGGCATTTGGTCCTTAAGAGCTACGTGACAGGATTTCCTTCTCATCGTAAAGGACTGCCTTTCGAAAATTTAAGGACTCAGCTATTTTAACGTGATATTGCCTTAAAGAATAAACTCCCCAATTTAAAATACAGCACCTAGGTGACTTTTATAAAGACCCAAAAGAAAACTATTGTACTCAACACCTGCTCATATAAAAAAGAAGAAGAAGAAATCATTGGTGAAGTCTAGCAAAGCAAAATTTCATCTAATATATAGTACATGATTTCGGGGCGTTGATACCGTTTCAGACGTTACTTTTATGTGGGTATTGAGGGGATGATGTTGGAATAGTTTCTAGAAATAGTCAACAACAAAACCATCTAGGTATAACGATTTACATATTTTTGAAAGCGACAGATTATCTTTTGGGGTAATGTTATGATAGGGAAAATACTAATCAAGCGGACTTATCAATTTTGTCAACCATTAGGTATAAAACTAATTAATAAATAGAATCATGCTACCATTGAGCCAAAATTACATAATCTCGAACGTTTTTATGATTTTGACCAAAATCATGCTTAAAATCGTATAATTTCGCATATATTTTGATATTTAAAAAGTGATGTTATTTTGGTGAAATTACAAAATACGTAAACAAACAAATGCAGGTAAAAAACTGATAAGCTATGGATTTGACTTGAACTTGACATACTGCTACATCATCTATATTATTAATAAAATTACTATTCATATTTAAATAATAATGAAGAGGTACTTTCAATACCACTTCACGAACCATTTTCACACTATGTACTAATTTGACAAGACGAAAAAGTCATCAGAAGTTTTAAATGTTAAGTGAAATCACGTCAGTCCTATGTGTGATTTTGAAATCATATTCTAAAATTAAGTAATTGTAGTTCAATGGTGTTGGCCATGATTAACGTGAAACTACAACCTTTTTTTCCCAATATGCATATACACTGGCGTTCAAAATTAAGGTTTTACCAAAAAAATTGGCAAATTTTCCTACATTTTAAACCGCTGTATCTTCGAGAAAAATGAACAGATGTGGATGAATGAAACCTCATTTTGAAGCTTGCATTGTCTGCTTTGAAACCTATGTATTAAAAATGTCGGACAAGAATTTGCGAAATCTGCTTTAAAACAGTTTTGAGTGAGCTATCATATGAACGGCTAAAGCGAAAAAGTCATTTTCAACTCAATTTCTCCGTATGTCATCTTATTTTATTTAATTGAGAAGCTTAATTACTAGTTAAACTGCTCCAATCCTTCCCACACATCTACACATGAATAAACAGATTTTGTCAATATTTGCAAAATGTGTTGTTGCTACGGAGGGAAGCGTTGACTTTAGGGTTCGTACAGCGGGCCAACAATTACTTATTGTCTTAAAAGCGGTATAAAACATGGCATCTTTTCATTGTGTCTCCCAGTATTCAAAAAAATGTATAACCTGCTGATTGTGATTACGGTTGCTATTTTGCTGCAGCCGAGTAAGGGTCTCTTCAGTGCCAAATCGGTATCAGAGTTTTACCTCAAAGATGGCAAATACACAGTAGAACGATCATCTAAAGAGTTTCCATATGTGGTAGAAATAGAAGTATATAAAATTCACCTCTGTGGTGGCACCCTTATTCGCAGAGGTGTTGTCATCACCGCAGGTCACTGTTTTACGTCGCAAGATACTACTGGACTTCGGGTGAAGGCAGGTCACATTTACAGAGGGAGTAAGCTAGCGCCAGGTCTACAAAAGCGTCACGTTGACCGATTCGTAAAACATCCCAATTTCTTCGATAAGGTCCTCAACGGCCAATCCGAGGTATACTTTGATCTTGCACTCGTGAAGCTAAAGCGGCCCTTTGACCTTACCGATTTCGTCAACTTAGCAAACCTGGCTCCATATGGAACTGAAGAACCATTTAAGGGTCAGGCAGGCTTCGCCTTAGGCTGGGGTACTGTCGAAGATGGTAATCTTTCCGCCGACCTGAAGAAAGTGCAGCTCAATGTTTTATCTCCGGAGCAGTGCAAGGCCGAGATGGGCGAAAAAGATTATATTAAAAGTTTGCTTTGCGTTAAGGGCAAAAATAATAAGGGTGGTTTTGGCGGGGGTGATTCTGGTGGACCTTTTGTGAAACACTTCCCTGAAAATCCAAAAGATGATATCCTTCTGGGAGTTATTTCATTCAGTTTTGATAAACGTCATCCTATTTATCGTGATCGATTCGTGCCAATCGAAAGCAAACCTTCCGTCACATCAAACATTGCCGTCTTTAACAAGTGGATCCAGACAATGCTTGACATTTTTAAGAAAGAATTTCAGGAAGAATTGAAAAAGAATGGTAATCAGTCGCCAAAATAATCTACTTTAATATTAAAATAAAAAAAGTTAATATCTAATTATGTTGGATTTTTGATTTTATCCTGTTAAAAAATCCCAATATCCCTATTTCTGTATATACGTGTCCCGTGATTAGCAGTCCATCGGATCATCAGGAGACAATTCTAGCAACCATTTGAGAGGTTTAGTCCACCTATTTTTGCATATAAAGACCAAGCATATTATCCGTGATTACATACTAGCAAGAACGGTGCTATATGGGGATGTAATATTTATTTGTAGTTATTTATTTGCATTAGTGATGAGCAAAACAAGACTAAGCCTGGCCCATAAGAGCCCGTACAATGTGTCAAAAACTGTAGAACTAAACACTTTCAAATTTGGAGTATCAGTTCATTTAATAAAAGTTCGCTAAACCGCGTGTTGCAAATAGATTTTCTTAAGAAATTATCTATCTCTAACACGCGGTTTAGTGAAATTTTATTAACTGAACTGATACTCCAAATTTGAAAGTGTTAGCGACTAAAGAAGAAGGAAATACTTTTCAATCAGCAAGTCTTGGTGAAGTCTCGCAAACATGGTCTTGGTCTTGCAAATCGAGTCTTGGTAATGCTACCGCAGGTATATGTAGTCCTGGTCTTGGTCTTGGTCTTAGAATTTCTGCAAGACCAAGATCAAAACCGATTTTGCTCGTCACTAAATTCAAGACCAAAACCAAGTGTAGAAGACCAAGATTTGGTATTAATATTCGTATCGATTATCATAGTCTTGCTCTTGGTCTAGGTCTTGTTATGCTCATCACCAGTTTTCATGTAGTTAGCATAGTGTAGGTTTTGATTTGGAAAAGAGAAAAAGTAGTCTATCTAGAAATTTAATAGAATGAAGACCTAATAAATTAAAACAAGGCAATCTTTAAATAATTAACAAATAACAGGACGTACAAGTAGAGATAGAAGAAACCAGGTAATGTATTACAGAAGAAATTGTAAACCTGGAGTTAAGAAGAAAATTATGAAGAAATTAAAATTAAAATTAAAAAGATTAAGGAAAAACCAAGTTCTTTTCAAAGCTGAAAAATATAATAAGAAGGAAATCGACAATTCTTCCCTTAGGGAAAAAGAAGAAAAAATTGAGAAATCTTCAAAATACTTCTTGGGAAGAGGTTTCGTTGTTCACAGTCATAAAAAATTCGATTTTTAACTTTTAACCGCAGGTTAGTACCTACATATTCTTGGAAAGCATGTTAATAATGTACAAAAAATTTGTTTATGTTTTCAAATAAAAATTACGACCCCGAAGGTGCACGCAAGTTAGAAAATTGTTCTCGGGACGTTGGGCCCTCTGGGGTTTTTTTCGCATGTCCAGATGTTCAAGCTCCAGGGTCACCAATAAAAGGAAAGAAAGATAAATTAAAACAAATTATTTTATTCTTCTTATTTTTATTTGTTATTATTAATTTGTAGGTGTAAGGTGATTCTTAGGGTGCCAGGATGTTTTTGTGCCGAAACTTCTCTACTATGCTACTACGTTGAAAATGTTGTTAACCGAATAAGTTAAGTGGAATAGCGTCACCACAAACTCTAATACAAAACAAAAGGTTCAAAGCTAGAAAGAAAATTTTGGTTTCAAGATAATTATTCTTCAATAATTCAGAAATGTGGATGTTGTCACTCTCAATTGTAAAATTCCACCTGTTTTTCAATTTACGTATATTGTTCTAGTCTGTCTGTCCACATAAAAGCGATGCAGCTTTTAAATGCGTAATCGTTGTGCAGATGTCGCCACTTGTTCAAACAGGCATTGTGACAAAATACGACCCTGAAAGTTGCTTTAAAAGCTCTCAAGCCCTACTAGAACTAGTTTGTGTAAAATGTCCCTTGTTTGGTTTAATGTTTCCGTAGCAGTGCCAATAACCGCTACCTTGTTCGGCAACACTTTTGGGAGTCACAAGCTTGTATTCGTAAAATCTTTAAACGACGTTGTGATTGTTGCGGGATTTCATCGATTTACTGGAGACGAATAAAGATCATATCCAGAAGAGTAAATTGAAGAGGATGCAACTTGATGAGAGCGTAATAAATGTAATAAATAAATAATATCATACTGCCATTGAGCCAACATTACGTGATCTCGAACGCTTTTATGATTTTGGCCAAAATCATGCTTAAAATCGTATAATTTCGCATATATTTTGATATTTAAAAAGTGATGTTATTTTGGTGAAATTACAAAATACGTAAACAAACAAATGCAGGTAAAAACCTGATAAGTTACAGATTTGACTTGAACTTGTCATACTGATACATCATCTATATTATTAATAACATTACTATTCATATTTAAATAATAATGAAGAGGTACTTTCAATACCACTTCACGAACCATTTTCGCAATATGTATGTACTAATTTGACAAGACGAAAAAGTCATCATGAGTTTGAAATTTCGAAATAATATCCCAAAATTAGTTAATTATAGTTCAATGGGGTGGGCCATGAAACTACATCCTTGTTTTCCCAATATGCATATACACTGGTGTTCAAAATTAAGAGACCACACACAAAGTAGGCAAATTTTGCTACTTTTTAAGCCGCTGTATTTTGGAGAAAAATGAACAGATTTGGATGAATGAATGCTAATTTTGAAGCTTGCATTTTCTGCTTTGAAATCTATTTATCAAAAATGCTGGACAAGAATTTGCGAAAATTAAAATGGTTTTGAGTTAAAAGCGAAAAAGTCATTTTCAACTTTGAGCTTCCATATCTCCTAAAATAATGATCGTAGCGGAGTGTACCCGAAGCGCATCTTGAGGAAGTTGCGCAGTCGGATTTACGCTCCATCGTATTTTGCAACAAATACAAAATATTTTATGAAAACTGCAAATATGTAATACGAATTTTAGTATCCAACATGAATTGCACAGCGTAACGCTACTGGGCGTCGACAATTTTATATAAATGTCTTTTATTGACTGAGCTATTTATTTTTTTCTTTTTTCTTGTAATCTAACAAAATATAGTATAAATTATGAAATTTCTCAGTATGTCATCTTATTTTATTTAATTGAGAAGCTTAATTACTAGTTAAATTGCTCCAATCCTTCCCACACATCTTCACATTGATAAACAGATTTTGTCAATATTTGCAAAATATGTTGTTGCTACGGAGGTTTCGTATAGTGGGCCAACAAT
The DNA here is from genome assembly GCA_949715965.1 of Dysmachus trigonus. NCBI lineage: Eukaryota > Metazoa > Arthropoda > Insecta > Diptera > Asilidae > Dysmachus > Dysmachus trigonus. The sequence continues at coordinate 20,952,998 of OX454320.1, forward strand.
TACTTAATTGTTATAAAAGCGATATAAAACATGGCTTCTCTTCATGGTGTCTCCCAGTATTAAAAAAAATGTATAAGCTGCTGATTTTGATTACAGTTGCTATTTTGCTGCAGCCGAGTAAGGGTCTCTTCAATGGCAAATCGGTATCAGAGTATTACATCAAAGATGGCAAATACACAGTGGACCGATCATATAAAGAGTTTCCATACGTGGTAGAAATAGAACTGCATGAAATGCACCTCTGTGGTGGCACCCTTATTCGCAGAGGTGTTGTCATCACCGCAGGTCACTGTTTTAAGTCGGAAGATACCACTGGACTTCGGGTGAAGGCAGGTCATATTTACAGAGGTAGTAATCGAGCGCCAGCTCTACAACAGAGCCAAGTTGACCGATTCGAAAAACATCCTAGTTTCTTCCATAAGGTCATCAACGGCCAATCCGAGGTATACTTTGATCTTGCCCTCGTGAAGCTAAAGCAGCCCTTTGACCTTACCGACTTCGTCAACTTAGCAAAACTGGCTCCGTATGGAACTGAAGAACCATTTAAGGGTCAGGCAGGTTTCGGTTTAGGCTGGGGTACTACCGAAGATGGTAAACTTTCCCCCGAGCTGAAGAAAGTGCAGCTGAACGTTTTATCTCCGGAGCAGTGCAAGACCGAGGTGGGCGAAAAAGATTATATTAAAAGTTTGCTTTGCGTTAAGGGCGAAAATAATAAGGGTGCATTTGGCGGGGGTGACTCCGGTGGACCTTTTGTGAAACACTTCCCTGAAAACCCAAAAGATGATATCCTTTTGGGAGTTATTTCATTCAGTTACCATAAACGTCATCCTATTTATCGTGATCGATTCGTGCCAATCGAAAGCAAACCTTCCGTCACATCAAACATTGCCGTCTTTCACAAGTGGATCCAGAAAATTCTTGGCATTTTTAAGAAAGAATTTCAGGAAGAATTGAAAAAGAATGGTAATCAGTCGCCAAAATAATCTACTTTAATATTAAAATAATAAAAAGTTAATATCTAATTATGTTGGATTTTTAATTTTATCCTGTTAAAATATCCCAATATATTTATTTATATACATATATACTGCTGTATCCTGTGATTAGCAGTCCATCGGATCATCAGGAGACAATGTTAGTATCCATATAAGGGGTAAGTTTACGTATTCCTGATCCAATTATCAATCCAAATTTTGATACTTTCGTATGAAGTGAACCGTTCTCCCATAAGATCTGAGTGCATTGTTCGGTATAAGTGATAATCCGAAGCAGCTATGTCTCCTATGTATCTCCTGTGATTATTCGATGCAAAAACCCTTTTCTTTGCTGCCTTTAATGTAGCATTTCAAAAATTGTTTTCGACGTTCGATGTCTCTTTCTTTCAGTTCATACGGAACCCAGTTACCAACGATGAGTTTCCGCTACACTTTTCTTTGCAATAAAATAGTGTAATAGTACTTCCCGCAAATTATGTTTACTTGGAACGAAAACCGATATTTTCAAGGAGGTAAAAGCACTTGTTGCTAATATTTGAACCAAATGTCACGTAGTGCGTTTGACAGCTGACATAAAGTACTATCGAACACAACTGTTGCCATCTATTAGTACACGTAAGTAATACTAAAAATGACATCTGTTGGGAAAGGGCGGAGTCATTTTCACAAACCCAGTAAATAAATACATAAAAATAAATTAACATTTATGGGATCACTTTATAAAATCATTCGAGTGGTCTCTCTCCGTGATCCATATTATTATTTTTTGCATAAAACTACAAAAAAAGGGTGAAAATTAATACGTTGTCATTGTGTACTCTTCATTTTTTGTCATCGTGAACCTTTCATGTATCAATATCCACTAGTATGTGAGAAAGGACAGTGGTGTATGCGGAACTAATATTTATTTGTTTAGGCCACTTTTACTCTGGCAACCCCTGGTATATACTGTAGAAAGAAGTATATATCTCTTCAGGTCTGTCTATTAACTCTAAAGTGTTTACTCATAGGTAACATTTTTACTTGAAAGGGTATGTTAATCTCTTCTCTTCACTTCTCCTCTTACCCAAGTTTACCAGATTTTACTCACGCTGCGAGACCGAGGAAATTTGGGTAAAATCACCGATTACTTGTCACTGTGTAATCTGTCATTTGCGTGTTTAAGTTTTGTGTTTGATTCAGATAGAAGAAGAAGTTATTGAAAAAAATTTTAAATAAATAAAAAACATATTTCAAAATCATCGTAAATATTAAATAAATCCATAAGTTTTTCCTCTGACATCTTGATCATAAATAAAATAGTAAGTAAATTGTCGAATTACAAACACAAGATTTTGAAGGTATACCCAATTTTAAGTTTAGTCAAAACTACCATGTAAAATTGTTTACCACTTTTTACTCAATAAAAATTTTGCCCAAAAGTTACCAGACAGACCTTTAGTCACCTCTTTTGCATTGATTGTTATTAGCATAGTGTAAGTTTTGTACTCTGTCAACAAACTTAATAGAATAAAGACCTAATAAATTAAAAAAAGATAAATTCTAAATAATTTAAGTAATTAAAGGAGGTCAAAATAGAGATAGAAGAAGCCAAGTAAAGTATTACAGAAAAAATTGTGAACCTGGAGTTAAAAAGAAATTAAAATTAAAAAGATGAAGGAAACACCAAGTTCTTTTCAAAGCTCTAAAATAAAATAAGAAAGAAATCGCCAATTCCTTTTTTAGCGAATAGGAAACAAGAAGTGAGGAATCTTCAAGATACTTCTTGAGACACGATTTCGTCCTTCACAGCTACGAAAAATCCAATTTTTAACTTTTGATCGCAGGTTAGTACATATTCTTGGAAAACATGTTAATAATGTACAGAAAATTTGTTTATTTTTTTCAAATAAAAATTACAACCCCGAGGGTGCACGCAAATTAGAAAGTTGTTCTCGGGACGTTGGGGCGTCTGGATATTTTTTTGGCGGATGTTTAAGCTCAGTCAGGGTCATCAATAAAGGAAAATAAAGATAAATTAATACTACTTAATTTATTCTTCTTATTTTTATTTGTTATTTAATTTGTAGGGGTTGACCCTTATGGTGGGCAGGATTTTTTATGCCGAAGCTTCTTTATTTAAAAATAAAAATCGATCTGCTACTCTAAGGAGTGTCAGAAGTTCTTTAACAGAAGACAAACAGACGTCAGCCCAATCCAAAAATTCTTGATTGAAGATATTTCATCTGAACTGTTCAGATCCCAGGGAAATTTTCCCAATATATATATGTATGGACTGCTGATTCCTTACCCATTCTTCTATCACAGCCTTGGTCGAAGCGCAACCAATGCAATAAAGGGTTCAGGATTTCAGGAATCGAGCTGGTAAACCTTCCCAAGCTAGTTCATCAGCAACTTCATTTCCTTCAGTACCAGAGTATCCCCACTTATTTTTAGATATATTTTAATTATTTTGACGAGTAGTAATAGTAGTAGATCTTTATTGTTTAATTCAAAAGAATTTTATTTTGACGAGTATTTATTTTATAACAACTTGTGTTTTAAATTAAACTTTTCTTTACTTCAAAATTTTCTTTCATAAAAATGCTTACTAACATCACAGAAATACTGTCCTAAAACCGTTTTAAGAAATTCGTACAGGAAAAAAAGTTATACCTATATTTCTAACGCTAACTCTGTTCGTTTTATATGCAAAAATTATATAACAACAACTTCTTTCTCGAAATCACATTTTTGAAAATGGCCGTATCTGTATCTCAAAAACTATTCAACCGATTTTAACAAACCAAAGGCCATTCGATTCATTATCAAATATACTAGTAACTAAACCTTTAAAAATATTATTTTACCCCCCACTTTTTTATGCGGAGGGCAGTTTACCCCTAACTTATAGTCGTTTTTTAAGTTTATATATCCTAGAGAAATGCGTCCGTTTTAAAAGTGCATTTTGGATGACGCCCTCTGCAGGCATTAAAATAAGCTAAAGTTGCATTTAACAAATTTTTTTATATTTTTTATAATCTTACCAATAATGTACAAAAGGTTTCAGAATAATAAATATAATAGTCTTTTCAAAAACAAACTCTTAAAAAGTGTTTTTTTTTTTCGATTTTGAAAGTAAAGGTCCCCTTAATATCTAAATTTCTTTACAAGAAACAATTTTATTCTCCCCTGATAAACCCTCTACGGTGCTCTCTCACGTTTCTTAGCTTTGAATATATGTATGTATTTTAATCAATCGCTACTACGTTGAAAATGTTGTTATAATAAGTTGTTAATAAGTTGTTATAAGTGTTGTTAATAAGTTAAGTTGAATGACGTCGCCACAAACTCTAATACAAAACAAAAGGTTCAAAATTATTCGACTGCTGCAGTAGAAAGTGGTGTACATGATTTAGAAAGAAAATTTTGGTTTCAAGATAATTATTCTCCAATAACTCAGAAATGTGGATGTTATCATTCTCAATTGTAAGATTCGACCTGTTTTTCAATTTACGTATATTGTTCTAGTCTGTCTGGCCTGGCCACATAAAAGCGATGCAGCTTTGAAATGTGTAATCGTTGCGCAGATGTCGGCACTTGTTCAAACAAGTATTGTGACAAAATGTGACCATGAAAGTTGCTTTAAAAGCGCTCAAGACCTACTTGAATTAGTTTGTCTAAAATGTCAGCTGTTTGGTTTAATGTTTTCATAACCGTGCTAATAACCGCCACGTTGTCCGGCAGCACTTTTGGGAGTCACAATCTTGCAAATCGAAAAATTGTTGGGGGGACTCAGGTGGTATGGCCAAGTGTGGGTAGACTCCAGTTCCCGTACATGGCATCGCTGCACTATAACAATGAGAACTTTTGCGGGGCTGTAATTATCAAGCCCGGGGTGGCTCTGACAGCGGCTCACTGCGTTAAGACATTCGTAAAATCTCCAAAAGACGTTGTGATTCGTGCGGGATCCATCGATTTATTGGAGACGAATAAAGATCATATCCAGAAGAGTAAATTGAAGAGGATAAAACTTCATGAGAGCGCTAGTAAATTTGCTTATGATATCGCTGTTATTTATCTAATCAAACCATTCATTTTTGATCGATACATTCAGAAAGTGAATCTGCCCACTATAAAGCAAAATGGTAGATTTACAGGGAAAATAGTTACTGTTATTGGTTTTGGATACACTGAAACAGGAGAAAAAGCAACAAAGCTTATGCAGGCGAACCTTAAAGTGACCGGGTTCCACGTTTGCAAGAGAACTTTTGAATTTTTGGATCCCTCTATGATCTGCATAGGTGGCGAAAACACACAAAATGCTTGTCACGGTGATTCAGGTGGTCCCGTCGTCCAGCATTTCGCAGAGAATCCTTCTCGTGACGTCTTGGTCGGTATAACTTCTTATGTCATTAACTCTCCTGAAATGAACTGTGACCCCGAATTTCCGTTTACGGCTGTGAGTATACCGTTAGTCAGAAATTGGATTGATAAATGGACAGCAAATTAAGGAAGATTACTGGAATGATGATTATTAAAACTAGGATTTTTCGACAAAACTCAAGTAATAATATGACAGCGATAATTTGAAATTTATAAGAGATTGGTATAATAATAAAAGAACTCAAGACTTAACAAAACCAGTCTATACACTTATTGACCCCAAAATCATGAATATTGAAATTTTCATAACTTTAAATCAGTTACTTTCAAAACCCCTAAACACCAATTTTCATATAAGTGCCTAAAAGCCTTCAGTTTGTATTAATTTAACATTCAAAATCAGTTCCCGGAAAAATCCTTAATATACACTTCTAGATGGAAAACTTTTGGAATTGAAATCTTAGGTTAATTAATATATTCCGTTGTGTATCAGAATTTACTTACCCTATCATACATACTATATATATCCTGTTCTACGGATTAAACTTCATAAGTTTAATCTTTCATAATAACCCCTAGATGGCGTTAAGTGAGCTATTTGATCGTTGGAATATTTTATTGACAGAGTTTTTGATAATTTTATTTTTCGTATGATGAAAAAATTTGAATTTTGAGTTATGACAGACTTTGAGCAGGGTGCAATTTCTTATAGGAATCATCGAACCTATTGGATTATTCGAAAAGTGTTTAATTTTATTTGGAATTTTCGGTCGAATTGTTTTCGTCTCCAGAAAAGTAATTAAAAGAAATCATAAACGGATATTTCTAACGAGTCTGCACACCATCTGGGTTGCAGTCGGCGCCGTCGGTTAAATAATCCTTTTCGCTTTACCTCGAGAGGTAGCAGCAATAAAATGTAAGCATATTGATTCGTCCCTTTAAAAAAGAAGGCGTAGCCTAAGTAAAATATAAGAATTATGTAAAAGGAAGTTGGCTACTTCGTAGTTATAAGAAAAATTTGTAAGTTCAGTTCGAGTGTGAACCTAACCTAGCTAGAGGAAGTGTAAAGAAATTAGACTGAAAATAAACGAGGAGGTTTTTTATGCTCTAAAGCTTTTTCCTCCTCAAGAAAAAACCGTGTGTTGTTATTTTTTCTCAAATATTTCCAAAGGGACATAGGTACCCAAAATCGGGCCGAGTGAGGACCACCGGGATATACGCAAGAAAACTAAACATGGTCCTATAGAGCCGGATTCTGTGCAGTAATTTTGTTCGCTCGGTAACCGCCGGAAAGTAGAGAAAAACATAAAAAAGTTACCTATTCGACTAAATAAAGTTCAAGTGCGAAATAAATACGTGTAGATCGTTTGTTAATTTCTTTCTCGTGAACGTGAAGTGTAAACGATTTTAAAATGGCTCCAGCTCGGAAACAAACACTGGAATCAATTGTCGCTGGCCTAACAGAAAGGCTTGGCGAAATTTCGACAATCTTGGAGGAAACGCAAGCAGAGGATTTCGAAAATATCCCCATAGATGAAGTGGAGATTCGGCTGGAAGAATTGGAGAAAAGCTGGACAACATGTGTGGAGCTGTATTACAACACCTGCGAGAACTACCCTATAGAGCAACGGCAGCAGCTTGAATTCTTTGCAGACAAGCAGTTTGATGCCTCGAAGAAGCGATTCCGGAGTGCAAAATTGGCTTTGCGTCGTTTGCTTCCGCCACCAGACGTTCATCAGCTACCATCATCCACCAGACATGTGAATGATATAAATATAATCGGTGAGTCTCATTCAGATTCCTCTGTAGCAATTTTGAACCGTCTTAATGTCCCTACTTTTTCTGGGGAAAGAGCGCAATGGCTAAGTTTTAAAAATTCGTTTGTATCAATGGTAATGAATAGTTCGCTATCAAAAACCGACAAGTTTAGTTACTTAAAAAATAGTTTGAAAGGTAATGTTCAAGACATTATCAGTGGTTTGCCCGTCTCAAGTGAAAGCTTCGATCTCGCCTGGTCTGAGTTAATGGACCGCTATGAAAATCCACGCCTGCTAAAACAGGCTCATGTGGATGCTTTGTTGGTTGTCGCGCCAGTAGCGCGAGCTTATGATTATGTTGACTACGAACGTGTACTTAACCAGGTTCACGGTCATCTCATGTCCCTCAGGAGTCTTGGTGCAGATATTGAGGCATGGGGAGAATTATTGCTTGGTATTGTAAAATCCAAGTTCGATGGCGCAATTTTAAATGAGTGGGAAAAAGCACTTTCCGTAAAATTATTCGAGCCGACATATAAAGATTTTAAAAGGTTTGTGTGGAGCCTAGCAGGTACAAAAATAAATTTAAAAACCGCGTCAGGGACTACAGTTAAAACCAGACAAGTAGCTAGAGCGCATACGTCAACTGCATCACCCTGTTGCCCGGAATGTAAACGAAATCATAATTTGTATAATTGTCCAAAAATTCAATCGTTAGATCCAGCACAGCGGTTTGAAGCTATTCGTAAGCATCGCGTTTGTTTTAATTGCTTGCACAATGGTCATCGTGCAAATTCGTGTCAAAGTAAAAGATCCTGCTCTTATTGTCATAAAAAACATCATTCTTTACTACATTTTCCGCAAAAACGAAAACATGAGGAGGAAGATGCTTCTCAGGAGAAATCCTCTACACAGGAAGCTCCCTCTGTTGAAAATTGAACACGCGAATATGGTTGTTATGGGTATCGGTGGAAATAAATTCGCGCGAGTCAGTAAGAGGGTTTCACTTAATGTTCGGGGATTGAATACGAAATATCCAGAATTAAATATAAAAGCGTTAGTGATAAATAATGTTACCAGTTACAAGCCTCATGTAAATATTAATATTACACGTTTTCCCCATTTAAATAATTTTAGAACTTGCAGATGATGATCCGATTGGACATCAGCCAATCGATTTGATTCTTGGCGCGAGAAAAATTTAGTTTAATTTTAAAGAGCGGTGTTAGAAGAGGAAAAGAAGATGAGCCCATCGCACAGGAAACCATACTTGGGTGGATTCTGTCAGGGAGAATCCCTATTTAAAATAACAGTCCGAATGAAATCGATTTTACATCTTCATTACATGTAGCTTGTGTAGAAAATCTTAATAAAAATTTGCGTGCTTTTTGGGAGATCGAAGAAGTGCCCTCAGCTTTAGTTTTGTCTCCAGAGGAACGAAAAGTAGAAGAGATTTTTAAAAAAATCCACTTACCGTCGCGATGATGGACGTTATGTGGTTAGAATACCGTTAAAGTCTGATTTTCCAGATTTAGGCGACTCGAAGAGGATGGCTTTTGAATGTTACCAGAAGATGGAGGCGCGATTAAAGAGAAACCCCAACATTTCGAAACTTTATAACGAATTTTTAAGTGAGTACCGAGATCTTGGGCATATGGCTCCGGATGAGTCATTTGGAGATGAGCCGAAAGTACGCTATTTTCTGCCTCATCATCCTGTAATTCGGGAGTCAAGTACAACAACTAAGCTTCGGGTTGTATTTAATGCTTCTGCTCGCAGTTCAAACGGGAATTCATTGAATGATTGCATGTACGTAGGTCCTAAACTACATCGCGAATTATTTGATATTCTACTTCGTTGGCGAACTTTTAAATATGTATGTATTGTCAATATAGAGAAAATGTTTCGACAAATCCCCGTTTCTTCCGAGGATACCGCCCTTCAATGCATTTTCTGGAAGCCGCCAGAATGTGACAACATACAGATTTTTCGATTAAATACGGTCACCTACGGTACCGCTGCAGCGCCTAATCGATCCATGCGTGTTTTACAACAGTTAGCTGTTGATGAATGCGAATGGTTTCCAAGTGCAGCTGAAATCTTACGTCGCGATATCTATGTCGACGATATTCTTTAGGGCAGCGACACTGTTGAGCACTGTAAAATACAGTTGCTGCGTTTAGGCGGATTTTCATTACGAAAAGGGATGTGGAACTTTCAGCCTCTCTTAAACGAGAGTGGCTTACCTTCCGCGAGGATTTAAATAATTTGTCGAAAATTTCTATTCCTCGTTGGCTAGGCACAACCACATCTAAGAAGAATTGGGAGTTACATGGATTCGCCGATGTTTCTATTCGGGCATATGCAGTAGTTATTTATTTAAAACCCTTAGACAACGATAGCACCCAAATTAATTATGTCAAAAACTCGTGTCGTTCCTGTGAAAGAAATCACAGTGCCTCGTGTGGAACTTAGCGCTGTTGTGCTTTTATCAAAATTGATTGCTCGAGTAAAGAATATCCTGGAGACGGATAATCTTCCATGTTTATCGGTCAGATTCCTCTATAGTTTTATCATGGCTAGATGCGTGTCCTACTAAGTGGAAAATGTTTGTTGCGAACCGTGTTTCGCAAGTGCATGAATTGTTACCCGGCATTGAATGGAAGTATGTTCCTACTGATGATAATCCTGCTGACCTTGCATCTCGCGGGGTCGCAGCCAGAGAGCTGAACTCGCATAATATGTATATGGTGGCAAGGTCCGTCATGGCTTGTCGCATCAAGTGAAAACTGGCCGTCACTATGCGGCAAAGAAGTGGACGAAAGTTCTCTCGAGATGAGAACGACATCGTCAGTTGCCCGGTTAGAGGAGCTAGAGTTCAGAATCGATGGCAGTTGAATTTTCAAATTGGAAGCGATTATTGTCGGCTACGGCGAGGGTGAATCGTCGCGTAGCATCCTTTAGGGGAATAAGTCCGTTACCTTCCAAATGTGCAGGGATTCAGAATGCGTCAAAATTATTGGATAATACGAGGACGAGATTTAATTAAGGGATGTATTCGCAAATGTCTCGTTTGCGTAAGACATCGCGCAGAAACTATTCGGCAAAAAATGGGCGACTTACCGTCGGAGAGGGTCATTCCATCGCGTACGTTGTCTAAAGTAGGAGTGGATTACGCAGGCCCATTTCTAGTTCGAGCTTTACCGGGTCGCGGTAGGGTTGCGCGAAAAGATTATGTTGCTGTGTTTGTGTGCCTAACCACTCGCGCCATTGATTTGGAATTGGTTTCGGATTACACATCCGAGGCATTTCTTGCCGCATTTCGCTGCTTTGTATCCAGGCGTGGGTTGCCAGCTCTTGTGATGAGTGACAACGGCACAACGTTTTGGGGTGCAGAGAGCGAACTTAGAGTGTTGTTTGAGAAAATTAAGAAAAATGAGAGTTTGGCTGCTTGGTTCGCAAATGAGGGGGTGGAATGGCAGTTTATTCCACCTCATGCTCCTCACTTCAGCGGAATTTAGGAGGCTGGTGTTAAAAGTGTTAAACACCGCTTAAGAAGTTTATGAGTTTTGAGGAGATCAGTATTCCTCGCACAGATTGGTGCCTGCCTAAATTCTCGTTCGATTAAGTGAGGATGCGCAATTTTGGCGTGTTTGGCGCAGTGATTATGTGTTGCAGCTTCAGCAGAGGCGCAAATGGACCAAGTCGACCGCAAATTTGGTTATTGGTGATATCGTTCTTTTACGCAACGATCTTCTACCGCCGAGTAAATGGGAGTTAGGTCGAGTTATCGAATGCTTTCCGGGCAAGGACGGTCTCGTCCGCAGAGTAAAAGTACAAAAAGCAAAATCTTCTTTCACTCGTAGTATTCACAAACTTTGTCTTTTACCATTGCGTTCTTCTAAGTCGGTAGAGGAATTTGAATGAATGTAGAGAAGAGTATGTTTAAGGTTCGCCATGGCGGGCAGGGAAATCACATATAAATATTACCTTTCAGCTTGTATTTGTAAGTCTAATTTGAGTTGTTTAAGATCATACTAGATGTAAGACACATTTATTTAATCTTAATTTGTTGTAAGTTTATATTCACTTTATATATTTGATGTATTGTACTAAATTTAAGGTTTAGATATATAAGATTTCGCTTGTAAAAAGCGAGGCGGGCAGTATGTTTAATTTTATTTGGAATTTTCGGTCGAATTGTTTTCGTCTCCAGAAAAGTAATTAAAAGAAATCATAAACGGATATTTCTAACGAGTCTGCACACCATCTGGGTTGCAGTCGGCGCCGTCGGTTAAATAATCCTTTTCGCTTTACCTCGAGAGGTAGCAGCAATAAAATGTAAGCATATTGATTCGTCCCTTTAAAAAAGAAGGCGTAGCCTAAGTAAAATATAAGAATTATGTAAAAGGAAGTTGGCTACTTCGTAGTTATAAGAAAAATTTGTAAGTTCAGTTCGAGTGTGAACCTAACCTAGCTAGAGGAAGTGTAAAGAAATTAGACTGAAAATAAACGAGGAGGTTTTTTATGCTCTAAAGCTTTTTCCTCCTCAAGAAAAAACCGTGTGTTGTTATTTTTTCTCAAATATTTCCAAAGGGACATAGGTACCCAAAATCGGGCCGAGTGAGGACCACCGGGATATACGCAAGAAAACTAAACAAAAAGTAATGTCGTTTTTTTCAAGTAATTGAGCCAGCTTAGTAAAAAAGTATAGAAGTATAAAAGAGATACGAGGTAGTTTAAGAATTGATATGCTAAACTATCTTTATCAAAAATTGAGCGTCGGTTGTGAACAAATCTTCCTTTGGTATCAAGTCAAAAATGGGAAACCAAAGTAAGAATTTTCGTCATATTTTGTTTTTTTGTTTTCGGAAAGGCTAAAACGCAGTGCAAGCTTGGAAAAACTTGTGTGATGAATCTCTAACTGAACGCTAGTGCCAGCGTTGGTTCGTTCGTTTTCGTTGTGGAGATTTTGATCTCAAAGTTACACCCACGCTCTACTGCCGATTACGACAAAATAAAAGCAATGATCGAAGCCAACCGGCGTAGTACGACACGAGAGATCGCAGAGAAACTCAATACATTAAATTCAATCGTTTTCTTGTATTTACAAAAGCTCGGATACGTAAACAAATTTGAAATTTGGTTTACTCACAAGTTACAAAAAATTCTTCTCACCAAACGAATTAACTTATGCGATTCATTGCTGACACGCAACAAAATTGTTTACAATAACGTCGTGTGAAAATGATAGTGGAGTTAGGAAGATGAGCCGACACAATCGATATCAATGGCCGATATTCACCAAAAGAAAGTTTTGCTGTTTGTTTGTCGGGATTATAAAGTAAAAAGTTATTGTTTATTTCGAATAGCACCAAATGAACCAAACAATCAATTCATATGAGTATTATCGTCAGCTAAAAGGACAAAACTGGCAAATCGTGAGGGCATAATCTTCCATCATGACAACGCCAGATCACAAACATCTTTTGAAATTCATGAACAAAAACGACATTACTTTTCGAACAACCCACAGCTGTAAGTATTTATACTTGTGTTGACGAAGAAAGAGATTCTTCTAAAAATGTTGTTAAAAAAAAAAAAAATATCGATGTTTAAGGAAAATTAGTCCTTTTAGGATTTCAAATTACAAAAAAATTTTAAATATTTACCTTTGTTGTGTCATTTCCTCTTAAACTAAATTTCTTTTTAAATGGCTGGTTATTTCATCCAATTGCCCTGTTTTTCCTCCATACCTTGATTTTTTCAATAAAATTGCCGCATAACGAGCAATTTACCCTTGAAGAACTGCACAAAAGATGGGAGAAAGCTGAAGGCTCTATTAAGCATTTAAATGTCTCAGAAAATCCAGGAAAGCATCAGCTCTGAAAGTTCCAGAGAAAAAAATCTGAGAAAATTTCATACAATGGGAACCTTTTGTGCACGACCCCAGCCTGCATTGGAAGGTAATTTCCATTTTTCTCGACCGAAACTCCCGAATTCCATTGTAAAAAAAAATGTTACATTCCTCGACCCCGTTGGTGCACTAATAAGAACAAGAGCAAACACAAAGGAGCAGGAAATTATATTGTAAAAAAAAAAAAAACACAAAAATCCAGAAAAAAGGAAATACAGGTGTCCCTCAAGTTACACGATTAATTGGTTCCGTGTAACTGGAAATCGTGTAAGTGGAAACTCAGATTTAGTACAAAATCAGAGATTGCGTACCGTGTAACTGGAAACCGTGCAACTTGAAACTAGAAATTCATACAAAAATAGAGATTTCGTTCCTGGTATAAAAACAAAGTTTTTAATGAAAAAGAAAATGTTTTTAATCCTCTAATCTTAACATAAAATTTTTGACAGTTTTATAAGAAAATATTAATACTTAATATGAATAACTCCTTGGGGTCCTTAATAACTATTAATCGCTGTCACTAGTGTCATCTAAAAATGTTGTTAATTTAACATTTCTTCTTTTAGGAGGCAAAGGATCCTCGCCGCTGGAAACGTCTTCATCTTGTTGTTTCTCGGTACTACAAGATGGTACATTCAATTCCGCGATCAATTTTTTGTATGGATTTAAACACTTATTTAATTCTGCTGCAAATATTGCTTTGCGGGCTATACAGGGATCGCGTTCTGCAAAATAAGCCTCCAACTCTTTCGCCATCTTTAAACCATGCTCTATATCAGCCATTGGAAGTTTTTGAGTAGATCCACCCTCATAACTTACTTCCCCTTCGTCGGCCACTAGATTAGACGTTGACTTTGAAACCAGCTCCAAAAGATCTTCTTCGTCCAAAGGGTTTTCAAGTAATAGTTCATCTATATCGTCACTAGACAAATCGTCGAATCCTTCACCACGAAGCGAATGGGCAACATTTATAATACGGTTGTATTCAATTTCTCTAGGTGGAACATAATTATTTTCGTGCACCACGTCCGGAAAAAGAGACTTCCAGCATGCATTAACGGTTGAAGATTTAATATCATTTATAGCAGACGATACAGTTTTTATACAGTCGAGGATTGAAAATTCTTTCCAAGCTTGTGTGACTGTTTTGTTTTCTCCAGATTCTATATTTTCCAAAATAGACTGAAAAGACATACGTATATAGTAAGCCTTAAAAGTTGATATGACTCCTTGATCCAATGGCTGAATTAGTGATGTGGTGTTGGGTGGTAGAAACACAATCTTCACATTTGGATGATGCAGGTCTTCGGGATGCGCAGGAGCATTATCTAGCAGCAATAGCGCTTTAAAACTTAAATTTTTCTTTAAAAGATAGTTTTCTACGTCAGGCACAAAGCAGTTGTGAAACCAATCCGTAAATATTTTTGCAGTCATCCAGGCTTTTTTATTGGCTCGCCAATAAACAGGTAGCTGTGAATTATCACAATTCTTCAATGCCCGCGGTTTCAATGATTTATTTATGAGCATCGGCTTCATGCAAAAATCTCCTGATGCATTACAGCATAAAAGTAGGGTGATTCTCTCTTTAGACACTTTGAAACCTGGCACGGACTTCATGCTTTTATAAATATATGTACGGGACGGAAGTTTTTTCCAGTATAGCCCAGTTTCATCGGCGTTAAAAATTTGATCTGCCGTATAAGTTCCATCTTCTACAATTTTTTTAAATTCTGCAGTAAACTTAGAGGCTGCTTCTGCATCTGCTGAAGCACTTTCACCATGAAATTTAATGTTGTGCAGTCCAAATCTGTGCTTAAATTTATCTAGCCAACCCTTACTTGCAATAAATGATTGTGTCTGTTGTTCTGTAGTAGTTTGGTGGCCTCCCTCTATATGATGGTATATTTTCAGTGCCTTTTGTCTAATGGTGTTTCCATCCAGAGGCACTCTTTTATGTATGCAATCTTTGATCCATATTGCAAGTGCTTTCTCAGTTCTCATTATGTTGATATCTCCCGGACAAAGACTTCGTGTTTTACCGGAGCTTCCCATTGAGACATATTTTCTTATTTTTTCCTCATTTCTTTTGATTGTGCGAATAGTAGCCTCATTCATATTCATTGATTTTGCAACAGCTGATATCCTTTCTCCTTCCCTTAGTCGGTCCAATATCCGTTCCTTTTCTTCAAAAGATATAGCAAGCCTTTTACCAGTTCTTTTTTTCTTTTCAAGAGACATTTTGAAAATCTAGAAATAACGTTAGAAGAATTAAAAAGTACTTTTCCCTAAAAACACTTAAAAACGTACATGCGAAATATCCAGAATGACTTAAAACATTCAACTGATTCAAAATATCTCTTCTGATTTAAATTTATACTTTTCCAAAATTCTAATTTGACCCTTTTCTACCAGTGTCTCAGCCCGAACGTCATAAAAATGTGTCGAGTATTCATTATTAGTTTATATGTAATGTTAATGACAATTGCTATCATACTTAGATAATAAAACGTCTGGGCTGTGGTACCGGATATTCCGAGGACCTGGCAGCAAAAGGGTTTAAAAAGCAGGTACATATTTTCAGTTTTGCAACTCTCAGCATCTAAATAAAATTGCCTGGAAAGTACCGACATAAAAAAAATATCTATCTACTACGAAAATCCTTAAAGTAATTAAAAAACCCATCCATTATCCCATTTTCCCAGCGTTACGACACGCAGTTTTACTCGTCTGGATGCCTGCCTGAATTGCCTATCATAAAACTGGAGACGACATATTGTATTGTATTCTAATTACTGCCTGCGCAAAGAAATTACGTTGGCATATATCACACTTGACATGGCGAATTAACGTAATTAATACATATGTATAACAAAAATTTTATGGTAATCCTACTGTTAGTGACCTGTATATTCCACTTTTCAAAAGCAGGAAGTGAAGGGATTCCGCAGATAGCTAACATTGACGAATATGTGTTAAATCCTTATTATTTTGCCCTTTTTATGAAAATTGGTATAAAACCGTGTAACTCAAATACCGTGTAACTTGAGGGAACGTCGCAATTTTTTTCCGTGTAACTCGAAAATCGTGCAACTCAAGTACCGTGTATCTCGAGGGATACCTGTATTAACGTTCAAATAACTTGCGCCCGTTCAGGCCAGAGCTACGCCAAGAACAGCAGCAATTCCTTTAAGTTGATTTGATGATAAATAGCAAAGCAAAAAGCTTCCTTCCTCGTCCTGTTGACGAGATATTGCAGCCAACACGCGCGCATGTCCCACTCCTGTATTTTAGAAAAAAAGAAAGGAGTGGCGCCGCGTATAGCAGGCAAAAGAGAACAATCCGATTAGATTATTTACCGCCTCCGGAAGTGCCTATCTCGGCCCAAGTTGGGCGAGCAATTTCAAATTAATTCAAAATTTATAGGAGCAATTCTGATCCACGCAACCCCCCACCATAGCAGTTCGGGACCAAGGTCCTGAAAGTTTCATGCGGGACTCCTAGAACTCGTTAAAATTTTGAAAGGATGTCCCACCAATTAATTTTGCCGTTAAAGCTCTTAAGGGATACGCTAATGAGTGTTGAAAAGGGAACTTTTCCCAAAATGATCGCCCTAGCAGCCACACAAGGAACTTTCTTAGTGCCAGAGGCCCGCTTCCCTTTGCATAGATAGTTGGCTGTAGGTAGGAAGTTTTTAGTATTTTTCGCCTATGGAAACTACCTCTTGTGCCCCATTATAAGTTCAATCCCACAATGGATCCCTGCGTTAATTGGTCTTGTTATCTGCGGTCCAACAAGTACGACGAACCTCCAAAATGAGGTTCAGGCATACACGAAAATATTGATTCAGATTTTGGGTCTATACAAAATGTCGAATGTGGTCTGCAGTGGTACAGAGGCGGCATAACATAAGACTTCTTATACATCATTTTATACACTATAAATATTATTTGAAGAATAAGGACTGTTCAGGACTTTGATGCTATAAGACGCGTGGTGGCTGGCCTAGAAGTTGTGGGTTCAATCACGAGAAACCCTGGGTCACAAAAAAGTGGTATCATTATGTGTTTATAATGGCCTGTCTAAGTGTATGATTTGTTTCGACAGCCACATCTATCTAATACCTAACAACCGGTTATCATACGATGAACAAATCAGTTATATATTGTTACAAAATCCACATTTTCTCCTTTTCAACATTTGCGGTGATGTGGTTAGCTCCAACTATTTACTTAGGTGTGGCCTAACCAAATCAAACTCCGAATCAAAACAGGAACCTTTCTCAGAACACTTTCTCATAATTCTATAGTTGCTGCGAACTATTCACAAATGGGTATGACAACCGTGTTTAAAACAATTACAGTTCGACTTTTATTTTTATAAATTGACCTTTTTAACTAAAATTAATTCAAAAAGTTTTCAGTTCAAGATCTAAGGATTTCAGATCGCTAGAGGCGGTTTACTTTAAGAGTTGGCGAAAGGATATTGTAGAATTTATTTTATTATGATGTGAACAGGAAATTCAGTCGGTTCATGGGAACAGGAGTATTACTACCTCAAAACTCCATGTCGTTGTTCATGTCTGAAAAAGTAGAAAGATCTAAATAAAAACCAGCTATCGGAGAAAGAACATGACAAAAATCATGGATTAATGGACAATGGGGGATAAGAACTGGTAAAGTGACTCCGCTTCGATTATGGCCGGGATATATTTTTTTTTTATCGTCAGGACTAACAACAATTTGGCCAAGTTTCATCACTTAAAAATTACGGAAAATATTAAAAAATGTTTAACGGGTTGACCTATTTGGATGGGATTTTGATATATTATAGATTTCACTAAGGAGTATCACAATGGATAACAGAAAACTGAATATAATCTCCAAAAAAACATGTGTTTATGTTTATTTTATCACCAACATTTCTTTATAGCTTTCTAATACTGTTTTTTATAACATATATTTATTCCAAACTTTTTTCCACCTGT
This sequence comes from Dysmachus trigonus, assembly GCA_949715965.1. Lineage (NCBI taxonomy): Eukaryota > Metazoa > Arthropoda > Insecta > Diptera > Asilidae > Dysmachus > Dysmachus trigonus. The sequence goes on from OX454320.1 coordinate 20,971,016, forward strand.
GTCACACAAACAAAAATAAAATGTTGACTTTTTTAGTGTTTATTTTTAACGAGTATGTTTGGCGTACAGTAACCAGAACTTTATTTGTGATTTTCTTGCATAATTTTTTACAATATATATTTTTTCCTGGGTATTTTCTCAGACTGAAAAACATATTTTTGTGACAGTGCAATAAAGGTGATTGTACCAAAATTCAAAATAGGTGAAACATTTGCATTGCGGACATATACTTACAAGGAAACGTTCTCAGGTGTGTCTCACCGATTTTGATGAAACTGAAATATGTTATAGAGTATCGAAAAATAAGAAGCATTTTTTTTTATCTGCGGATACGCACATTTAGGGGATGGAAACCACCCCTAAAGTATACCCCCAAAAACAGTTTTTCCTAAATATTTCAAGTTCTAATAAATTTTTTCGAATGACACAAAATGGAACTGATGTCTCATAAATATACTAACCTTTTGTAAGCAATCCGGTTCCCGTGGGTGGGGGTGGCAACCCTTATTTTTTATTGCAGAAAAACGATTTTTTTTATATTTTTGCGTCACAAAAATAACAGTCTTTCATAAAAATCATTGTAAAATACATTTTAACATACGATTTTGAAAAATAAAGTTGACCTGTTTTTGCGTTTAAGTAAAAAAAACTAGTCAAGGGGTAAACAACCCCTAGCACTACTACGTAAATGATGTATACTATTTCAGACATCAGTTTTTTAGTGAAAACCAGTATTAAGGGTTTTTTGGAGTCGCTGATTACGATTCCGATGTTAAATTTAAAAAAATAAAAATGGCGGATCTAACATGGCGGACAAACTTTTGAAAAATACACCAATTTTTGTAAAAAAAAAAACAATAAATAAAAGTATCCGCTAAATGTGCGTATCCGCAGATAAAAAAGAATACGTGTCTCTTATTTTTCGATACTCTAAAACATATTTCAATTTTATCAAAATCGGTGAGACACACCTGAGAAAGATTCCTTGTTAGTATACCGAAAAAAATATTCTTCATGAAATTAATATTTTTTTTCTTATTAATTTTACATTTTAAAAATTTTCTCCCAATTTCATACGAAAAATATTAAAATATTATGTATCAGAATCATCCAATAATTTTACAAAACTTATAAAATTAATAATTAAAGTGTATTAGCAATAGAAATTATTAATTATTTTCGTATTGTTTTGATAGGTATGAAAAATATATCCAAACGTATCAATTTTTGAAGTCAATACGAAAAATATAGTATTTTTATGAGATATTATTAATTTTATAAGATATAATATCGTTTATTGCCAAACTTATTAATTTAATACGAAAGGATTATAAATTTAATATATTTAAGCGTATACCTAGTAGTTTTCGTATCGTCTTAAGCAGTATCCTCATGTGAACTGTGAAACGTGATTATTCAGGTGAACGTGAACTCAATCGATGTATTCATTTTCTGAGCATTTTAATTTTTTTTATATAGGAGTTTAAAATTATATTATTGCTTAGATATACAAACATTTATAGGACCTCTAATTCATATTTATTATTATAAGTAATGGAATAGAAAACTGATAAGAAATTAATTTTTTAAGGAATGAACTAAACATGTATACGTAACTGTATGCACTTTTGTATTTTTATATTTATTTTAAATATTACAGAAGAATTACCAAAAATAACACTGTATTTTTAATATGTTTTCGTATCAATTTAACAGGAAATATTTAAAGAAGCTCATAAGTAAATTTTATAATTTCGTTTTAATTCCCTATAAAATATAAATTTAATAAGTGTCGTATGATTTTAATAAACCCTATACAAATAGTTCACTGTTAAAAAGTAATAAAATTTCATATCAAATAATAAGTGGTGTTTTTGGGCGGGCTAATTTTGTCCCAGTGGTATATTATAGTAAATAGACACATAATTGAATTGAAAAAAGTATAAAATATTATGTATGGTACGGAGTAAAACAAAATTTATAAAAAGGTATATTACACATTTGACATAATTGCGTTGCTCTGTTTTCAAATTTCATTTTAGCGCACCTTGAATAACGCCACCTTTTATAGGTAAGTGAGCCCCAACATCCCGTGGCTGTGGGCTTGTTTTAGATGGCCTCCAAACACTTCGTCGTCTATATATCATCTTACAACGAGAAGGCACCTACTCGTCATCACCGATTTTGCTCAAATTTATAGCACGTGTAGGGCTTGGCTACAAATGAAAGTACCCGAAGTGGGAACTCCAGATGGCCAAGCGTTTACAAAATAATAGTATACAAAAATTTCCACGCAGCTCTAAATCCCATTCATTGTAACACTTTCCCAAAGCGGCGGTTGGTGTAGTGGTTAACACTTGGCCCTACACGTGCTATAAATTTGAGCGAAATCGGTGATGACGAGGCAGCTTTCACTTTGTTTGTCATTATTCTTCCATATTTATTGTTTATCTATTCACACAACGTTCATAAGATAAATAATAAGATAGTTAAATTCACTCAGTGTGGTCAAACATTAAGTGGGACATACATGTTTGTGCGAATAACTCGAAAAGATCGGGCTAGACACGTGTAGGTCTCCAACCTGCGACCTTCGGATTTGTACTCCGATGCTTTTACCAACTGAGCTAAGGTTGCCGATGCCTTTGAGTAATTGCGAGCTCTGATGACAACTGCTACCGATCCGACATGTACATCCCAGAAAGGTCCAGAAAGGGACATTTTTAATGCCAAACAGTATTTAAAGTGGAAGAGCTCTGTAGAAAAATTATAGTCCCTAAAACAAGGACTGAGTTCCTGATATTTTGTTCTTTTCCTTGTCAATGAAAATAATGTCCATCCTGTTTCACTGGGAGTAAAACGTAAAATCAAAACTTTAACACCACCTAAAAGCTCCCTTTGTGAAAAGAGCACGCTTTTGATTCCGTTCCGTGTATGTTTCAATAGAAGTACAAATCCGAATTTGTGTTGTATTTGATCGAGCTTCGAGGGAGTTTGACGAGCAGCTCGATGCAGCCGGGGAACACATCTGGTTAACCTAAGCAAGATGTAATGCGAAAATAGTGTACATGAAGGAAGAGGAGCTGCTCCTCCTTTTAGCTCGGTCGTGAGCGGAGCAGCGCCCTTTTTCATTCTGGTGCTTCCAAATGCTTTCCACTCATCCTCAACCGAATGTGGCTACGGGGGTGGAAAGTGCATGGATACCAGGAGCACATATCCCAGCTCCGATAGATACAAGATATTTTGCATAACAATGTGGAGACGATTCAAAACATGTAATCAGGCCCGGAACCATCCGGCCAAGCAAATATGAAAACGAACAATGAAAGGCATTTCAAAATGCTCCTGTCGTCTGATAGGGCTCTAACAGGCGCCAAATTACTTTTCATGCCCGTTTTTGGCACCCTCTGAGCTATGGCAGAATGCATTTTCTCACTGGTTAACTGACTCTGTTTGCTGAAATTTTGAAATAGAACGTGAAATTCAGGTGAAAACGCTACGCTCGGACTTTTTCAATGAGTATACCATAATATTCCGAAGACAATTACAGAGGAAAACGAATTTCCCAGCTAATTACTGAGAAACTGTGTTTGACTATTTCCTCAAAGTGATTTTTAGCCTTTCAGGCGGGTTTTGGACAAAAAGAACACACTCTGAAAACTGAATGTAAATTCACACTGATCAATTCACACAATTTTACATTTTTTTTCTGTGTAAAAATTTATCACGATCGCAGAAGTGTTGACGTGCTTTCGAAAATATTTTGTTTGAAGTGTGTAATTGCCATTAAAGGCAAAATAACTAATATAGATTAAGAGACAACGACGAGAAAAGAGTTTATTAAATACTTATCAAAAAATAAGCTATTACGAATTTATTATTAAAAAAACCACAATTTCCTTCATTTTATAAGAATTAAAAATACATATTTATCATGCAAACTTCACATCTTTTATGTGTAATTGCCCGCATACATATGTGTGTAATACCTTTACACAACAAAATAGTGTTTTTAGGCAAACATTTGCGTAATTTTAAGTATATTTTTATTACCATTATGGAAGGTATTCAGTTTCCTTCCAAAAAGGGAGTAAAATTACACCAAAATTTTTTAGACTGCTTATAAATATGTATGACAGTCAAAATTCTGCTTGGTTTGTTTTCTGAGAAATACCATAAGAGCGGTCTAATGGGAACACATTCTTACAGCAATTTAAGAAAAAAAAACACTTTTTTTAACACATTCAATACGAGGGATTCTTTTAGAAGATCATCCCCAGGAGCGAAGCAATTTTTGTTTTTTACATTAATTATTTTGCATTCTCGAAAGTCCTGGCTGTAGGCTACTCATTTTAGGGTCTAATTTAAAGTCAATACAAAGCGAAATGAATGTTTATGAATTTTATTTTCGATATTTACATACCAACAAATAATAAATAATATACTAAAAAAGAAAAAATATTCCTGAGTGAAGACTGAATTTAAGACGTGTTTATTGTTAAGTATATTGAATAAGTGCCCTATTTTTACTTTTTCTAAATAAATTTTAATAAAATACATCATGTTTTGTTCAGTTCGTCACTGATCCAGATCTTTCAGCAATCATCTATAAAACCACTAAACTATGTGGTTTCTTAAAATTAGACGAAAGGTAGTGGAATTAAAATTTTCATTTGAGAGACATGACACACGTGAAAGAATTTATGGAAATTCATCTGCATATACATATACTAATTTGATTACACGAAATCGATTTACCGAAGAGGGGCAGATTAGCCCTTGTGAATCTGTCTCAATTGCTCCTTTCAAACAACTGAACGATCTCCAATTAATCAGCTAACCATTGCACATTGCAGGAACTTTTGAAAATTTGCGAAAAACCCAAATTTGCAAGTTGTGCATGAGCCCGGAAATCAAGAAGCGTTCCAGAATCAAAAAAAAAAAAAAAAAAAAATTAAATCCTCTTTCAGAATGGAAAAGGCGGAAAAGTTTTTCACCAAAACTCGTGTGCTCCCCACTGCTCCATGACGCGGACGGGGACTGAGACTGGGACTGCAATTGGGACTGAGACTGGGACTGGGACAGGAGAGTCCCGCGGTTGCGGTAATCAGAAGAGGAAAATTCCTCCTTTGTCGGATAATCAGAATTTTCTCCAGCGAAGCAGCAAGTGGCCTCCTTCTCGGCGGTGGTCGCATTCTTCTTGTGGACTTAACCATTTTGTTGTTAGTTAGACGAATTAAGCGCTCTTCCGCTTTTCTGATGGAGCCCTACAGCACCGCCGTGGAATCTCGTCCAGCTGGCTGGAATCCTCGACCAATTCGAGGAAATAAAGAGACCGAAAAGACGTTCTCCTTCGAGCATTTTGCTGCCGTGTTGGTCATTCGGCTCCGCTTGCTACTTAGATAAAAAAAAAAGGCCTGCATAAAAACATTAAAGCGAGTGGATTTTCCTTTGAAACCCTTTTCGTTTGATACGATTTTGCACGTCACCCACTCATTTGGAAGAAAAGGTTTGTTCTTTTCATGGAAAATTGTCCCTATGTTTATTTGTTCTTCACACCTAAAAAACAAGCTCTGCCTGAGAAAAATTAACATCTCATTAAGGATGGGTTCTAGTTTGAGATTAAACAACTTCAAGTTTTTTTTTATTTGTTCCTTAATTATACTATCTACTAATGACGTTGAGGAGGAAACACGCAACAGAAAAATATCCTGAATTTCTTGAACTTACTATAATGTACCGAGGATGGGAGCAAGTAAACTGCACTGTTCAGAGTATAGAATGCGATTATATTCTAAGTAACTCGAACAAATACAATGGTACTCTACACTTGCCGGTTTTTAAAATAAATTCGTTTTTCTAATCAAAGCTGTCCTAAATAAAAATAATATATTATTGAAGCTCTGTCGACAAAAATTAAAACCAAACCTCTAAGACGTGGAACCAGAAGATATAGGGTGTTTGTTATTTTAAAAGAGTAGATCTTCTTTTTGAAAACTATAAACGATAAAAGAAAGGCATTTTTAACCGATTTCACAAAAAGGAGGAGGTTTTCAATTCGACTTTATTTTGTGTGTGTGTGTGTATGTTACGCGATATCTTCGCCGATTGTGAACCGATTTTAATTATTCTTATTTTATTGAATAGGCTATATCTCGAGGGTCGTCCCAATTAACCCATTAATGCGCAAAACGAGGATTTTGTGTACGCAAGTTCAATTGTACGATTCGAAAAGCAAATTTTGGCGATTTTCTTCCAAATTCGTATTTAAGGGGGTTTCGGGGATGCTCTTTCAGAATCTGGCATTTTTTTGCATAAAAGCTTCAAAAACCCTATTATTTTTTGGGTTTTTTTTTAAAAAAGTGCTCATTTTTTGGTAATTTTTCTTCTCAGTGTCGATTATCTTGTCGTTGCTTCTACTGAATGATCATATAACCACCAGAAATCGCTGTCCGAATGACTAGACTTTCTCAAACCATGGTTTTGAAAGTTTTTTTTTGCTTTGGTTTTTGCAAAATGGCCATTTTGTACAGCAATGTAATAAAAAACCTTGGATTTTTTTACACGAAAAGGATAACATTTTCAAAAAAAGGGTAGATGAAAAAGTGCTTAAAATTAGCCAAAGTAAACGTGTGAATTTTTTCAGAATTTTTTCGACTATTTTTGGTTTTTTGGATTTGGCCAATTTTTGAAAAATCTTAAAATGTCCCGAAAATTTCTGAAAAAAATCACACGTATTCTTTGGCTAATTATAAGCACGTTTTGTCATATAAAATTTATTCGTATAATTGATCCCTTTTGAGTATAAATATCACCAAGTTTTTTTATGATGAAATTTGGTGATATTTTTTAAGTGTCAAGTCGTAGTAAATGTTAGTAATTCCCTTCAATAACTGATAATGTTTCCATAATTAAGATTTAACATTACAATAAAATATTGATAGCTAAGTATAAGAACAATTTATAAATACGGATTTTTTTATGAATACTACATCACATATGACATGGTATTATTTCATTAAAAGCGACAATGTACTGAATCTACAAAAATTTAAAAGAATTAATTAAAACAATATTTTTAATAATAGATTTCATTATTTCGTTATTTTAAAAATTAAGTACATATTTTGACAGATTATAGTATACATGATTAACATTAAGTGTCGAACTTTAAATATGATAAATTCACAAATTATTTCTATGCTACTGTTAAATCAACTTTGAAAAATGGTAAAAGATTAAAAATTATTTCTTTTTTTTACTGATGCCTAAGAGTTCTTATGACTACATTTAAATAGTTAGAGGTATCACTAAGATCGTTAATTAGATATACTATTTTTTAATTTAGTACACGAGTGCGCTAGGTTAACTATGTATCTTAGGTTAAGCCTAAGTAAATTTTACTAAAATAATAATTATTGTAACTATTTCACTTTTTATTGACGAAAATAGTTGTAGTAACCACTCACTTTTTTCTCAGTGTATAAGTATATCGTTTACATATCCTTTATAAAAATTGTAGAAAGAAGACGAATAAACCCGTTCAATAGCGCAGTGTAAAGGTAAAATTGATTTACAAATTACAGGCTGAGAGGATGTCCTATTATTTAAAAGACTTAAAATTAAGAGACATCAACAAAAAACTATAGATCTCAAGCATATGACGCTTAACAATTAAATTTTTACCTTAGGGTAAAGTAAGATAACCTGCGTTTTTTAATGATCTATATAGATTCGAATCACAGATCATTAAAAAACGATAAGGGAAATTTATGAAGCGTGGAATCGAATCTTTTTCACTGTCTTCAGTCACAACCATTGTATTATAATAAAATTTTAAGCAGTTTAAGTTGAAGAAAAATGTTATAAAAGCGAAAGATCTTTTTTATAAAGAGTACAATACAACAGCTTCAGCTTGGGAACATTAATTAAATATAATCATGCGTTTATCAGCCAAGCTGTTGCGCTAAACTGGCCTATGATATGTAATTTCAAAACATTTTTAATTTTGGAGGCAACGCATGGAAATGAGCTTTCAAAAATGCATTTCACTTTTGTCGTTCTAAATGAAACTTCTTATCTTTATTTTTCTATGATGGTGCATATGTCATTCTTTCTCTATCGTAAAAAACATAAATGTTGCTGTAGAAAAAAGAGGAATATATGAAATAAAAGCATTTTGAGATGTGGGAAATATCTAAAATTTCCCTTAATCCGAATAGAGATCCAGATAATTAGCTGGATTTTCACTTTGTATGGAGAGATCTATTTTCAGATGTATATGTATATCATTAAAATAACGTAGCTATAGAAGATTTAATTTTTTCGTAAAATATCGTAAGTAACAAGATACATAATTGTTTCATGCTTTTCAGAAGACATAGAATTAGGGGGCATAACTAGTGTGAAATTTTGAAAAAATCGAATTTTCTTAGCGTATTTCGATACTATACCTTTAAAAATAACATACTAAAATTTCAAGTGCATATCTCAAATAGTTTTTGAGTTACAGCCATCTGCATAGCAGCCGCTCATCGTATCAAGATATTGAGAAATGTATAAATTAAACTTTAAAAGCGTTTTTCTGGAAACTAAATTTTCCAAATTTGCTGCAGTTATAACTCGAAGACAATTTCTAGTTTAATAAACTTTTTGGTTTTTTTAATCTCATGCACTGTGAAGGTCGCTATCACTGCAGAAGTGGGGAGGGGTTTTTTTTTGAGTCTTGGGATATTGCGAATAACTCGCTGAATTTTCAATTTTTTGGTTCAAAAATTTTATCATGTATTTACTATATATCCACAAATATATCCTTAAAACATTAAAACATTCCATGCAGTAGTTTTCTTTAAAAAAATTCCCAAAAATCACCTTTTTTTTCAGGCGGTCACACTAGTGGTGCCCCTTAAATGCTGGGGTTATTTGATTTTTTTAAGGTGTTCTAAGGCGGAAGATAGGAGTTGTTTTAATTTTTGCGATAATTCTATTTCTATTCGCGTTTTTCAGTTTTTTTTCGCTATATTACTACATACGTTTTTTTAGAATATTATTAACAAATTCGAAATCAATGACCTACATACATTTTTAAGCATTTTTACATCATATTGGACCCGAAATCTTGAATTTCCATAGTTTGATAGCAGATTTAAAATCCTCGTCTCAGAATACTCCTACACCCATCGCGTTCTTATATATTTTTAATTTTTCCTGAAATATGTATTTCTCTCCTCGCTCCCATAATACTTTAATTTCGCTTCTTGTCTGCTAAATATTAATAAAGTGAAAATTCTCCATAGTAAAAAATTGCATGGAAATTTCCTAGAGCCAGAGATCCGGAGCGGCCAAGAGGAGGTCGGACACTCGGCCCAATTTCATTGCCGGTCCCACTTTAGAAACAAATTGAGTGAAATTTATTAGGCGCTGTGCCTCAAAGGAACTAGTTAAATCATCAGGGATAATTGGTAAAACATTCCATCAACAATTTCGCTCATAATTGACATTCCAAGGCAATTAAGGCCGAAGATGGCGACATGCCGTAGGAGACAAGACGGATTGCCGGCGAAGAGCTGATGGGGATGATGGGTGCCATCCTGGTCTTCATCCCCCTGCAGCAACACCCTTCTTCCTTTAGACAGTAGGGTGGCGTTGTAGTAGTGGTGATTCTGGGAGGAGATCTGGATAAAGAACCATACAGGACCAGAATGCCGTGGTATAGTCACCAGATGAGAGTTAGTCTACTGCCAAATTAATGCATAAAGCGGATAGACATCCAGCCGGGCGGCCGGACTGGGCCGGGATACCCGCCCGCACAGTCGGCCACCCGCTGCCCCTCCTCCCCCGCCACCGACGTCTGGCTCGAGGCCCTTGTGGTCTTTCTCAACTTATGTAAATTATTCCGAGAATCCTAAATTACAGCAGATGTCAGCTTTATGTCCATTAATTCAACTTGATTGACACTTAGCCTAAGGGTTTTCTGTTGTCAACACAAACAAGGGAATTTACATGCACAGGGAAGGGACATGGACCCGGGCCATGGCCATTGTTTATGCGTATACCGGCGCAGGGTCGAGCGCACACAATCTCGATATTATGACGATCCTTGGGCTAGCCGTAAATGAATTTCCTCCAGGAGCATACAGCAGACAAGAAGAGTGCCATCTCGGCACGAAGGTAAACAGTCATCGTCTTCTGCGGGAATTCGAGGACGAGGCCAGGAGCTCCCTGTGTTGGTCCAGGAGCCCTATACCCACTTCATCGTGTGTCTTATGTCTTGGCAGAATTGAGACACATTTCAATGAGCCCTTAAATCCCATGGAAGATATGGTTGCTACGGACGCTTGACGCTGACCGAAAAAGCGCAACTAATGGCACAACTGGCGCATAAAACTCAATGAGCCGCTCAGCCATACTCCGAAGTCTCACGTCCATCAGGACTCTATATATTTTTTTTTCCAGGGCAGCAGAACGCATCTCGTTTTAATTACTCGAGTGGTTTTATCAGCTTCTGATCCTGAATCTTGCCCAGGTTATGTGGCTGGTAGATGGCAACTTTGCGGTGCAGGAAAATTGATTTTCCCAGACTCGAGTCGATGCTTAAGGGACCGAAACAATGTTCCAGGTAAGCCTGTTTAGGTAAGTGAAATTTCATTGAGAGCGCTATATCTTAATGAAATCAGTAATGCAATTAATTATTTAAGGAGGTGTTCCGGTAATGATGCTTTTGAAATAGGGTACAATGAAAAAAATATTTCTAATTGATTCAAGAATGAGGCGTTGCTAGTTCCTTCGGTACGAATTTTCTGTTTCAGTCAAATATTTAGAACCTAGCTGATTTAAGGGGTTACGTGGGTTTTAAATTCCCAAAAAAATCACAATTTTTCGCATTTTTTTACGAAATTTATAAAAGTGAGATATTTCAACTGATAGGATATAAAAGTACCTACATCACTTGAACAAGTTGTAAAAAAATGTTCATGAAAAAAAATGAAAATTGAGCCATTGACAACTGGTTTACGAAAATCGATGATTTTTTACCGTAGACAAAATATCTCGAGATAGGCTTATCTGAAATCAAAAAACAATTTTTTTTTTCTATTAGACGATGCATATGGCTTGTACTTGGACGAAGGATTTAAAAAATAAAAATTATATTTGAATTTTTGACAAGGGTTTTTAACAAAAAATTGATTTTTTTTTTAAATTTCTGTGAACATTTTGTTATATTTTGGTGATTTTCTACTAGTAAAACGACTAGTAATAAACAAAATTAAAAATCCTTCGTTCAAGTACAAGTCAATACTATGTAGAAGAAGTGTGGAAAATTTAAGTAAGATTGGATTATTAGTTTTTGAGAAATTATGCCTACCGGATTAAAAATGTAGTTCTGAGAAAAACGCGTTTAAAGTAAAACTACTTTTAAAACTAAGAAAAAAAATATTTTTACAACTGGTTCAAGTGATTTTATTTGAATACATTTGTTAACTTTTAAACAGAAATCACAGAAATTTAACAGGTATAGTGAAAACGAATATTATCCACATCTTTGTTCACACTATGGCACATACGATTAGTTAAATATGTAGGGTAAATAATTAGATAGCTTTATAAATTTTAAGGGGACTTGAAACACCGAAAATTTGAAATTTCTTTTTTGGAAAATTGAAAAACTGAAAGAAAAAAAAGAAATATATTATACACGCGCAGTCTTTGTAGCAGATTTAATAAACCATTTTCTTCTTATTCTGATTCTTAACCTGCGAACCCTTTGTTAATGCAAGACTTTATCTCGATGAGTGCGCCCTCTATTGTACATATTACTGTGATCAAAAAGTAAAGCCAGTTTGTTTATAACTTTGAAAATTTTTATTTATTGTTCCAAATCTATATCATCCCCTTTAAAGTATTCCTCGCATGATACAATACACCTATGCCAGCAATTTTTCCAATCCTCGAAACACTTCTGAAACTCGATGATTAGAATGGCCTTCGGTTCCTTCTTCGATTTTTCTTTTATCTCATCAGTCGATGCAAAACGGTGTCCCCGAAGCGGTCTTTTGAGTTTAAAGAATAGCCAAAAGTCACACGGAGCTAAATCGGGCGAATACGGTACTTTGGAACGACATACATCGAATTTTTGATGAAAAAGTCTCGAAGAACCAATGCAGTGCAGTGCAAGAAATTGAGTGTTTTTGGAACCAATCGAGATGTGACTCTTCTCAAGCGCAAATGTTCTTTCAAAATGGTTTGGACCTATGCAAATGAAATGTTTACAGTATCAGCATGCTCTTTAATTGTCAACCAACGATCTTTGTTGAGCACCCAGTCTTTGATTTCATTGACATGTTGTGCATTGATTAATGTTGACGGTCCAACATTCAATAGCAGTAACAATAATATTTTCGCACTACCTAGAGCCTCATTAGAAGTAAGGTAGGTGCGGGTAATAAGGCCTAGCTAAGGGAGATTTGAAATAAAATAAAAAGTATGTATCCGAATCAACAAAAGCGTCGCAAAAAGTTTAAGGTGCCATTGATGAGTGTTAGCTACCTGCGATTATGACCTTGAGCGACATCGATCATTTTAAATTATATTTTTTGTTACTTAGGTTTTATTAACCGACAGGCCTTATTACCCGCACCTACCTTATATGTACTTTAATTCTCCCCTAGTGCGCCTTGAAAGAAGCCACAATTGATTCTAAATTGTTCCTTTGAACCAAAGAATTTCTATAACCAGAGGGGATTCTCTTATGCGCTCTTAAAATTCCGACTCATATGCATAAATTTTCCATTAGATAAAGCAGGTCAGGACTACTACCTCTGTTAATTTTTATAATACAATAAATATGTATAGAGATAAAAAATAGTCACCGAAAAATTTTCAGCGACAGCATTCATATTGTAAGTTATAAAGTAAATTGTATTTTTATAATGAATTTTTAAAGGCGCCCCGAGACGAATATTATACAGGGTGCACTTGATTTAATTGTAAATATGAACTATTTTAAAAGTTTTTAAATAAAAAGGTTTGTTTTTAAATACAATTAATTAAAAAAAATTTAATGTTTTTAAAAATAAATTATGGGTAGGTATCATATAACGCGTTCGGTGTGCGACCGTGGAGAAGGCAATAGACCAGTTTTTTAATGAAACATTTTTGTGATCAAATTTTTGTCTTTTTTCTTAATAATGACATCTTGCAGTTTTGGAAAATGATTATGATATCATTGTTATTACGGAAACGTGGTTAAATTCTACCATTTCTTCAAACGAGCTTTTCAACGAGAGCGATTACTCGGTTTATAGAAAGGACTGCTGTAAATTAGCAACTGGTCTTGATAGAGGTGGAGGAGTGCTTATAGCAGTGAAGTCGTACTATTTAAGTGAACTATTGCTTTTTACGGATGGATCTAATGAAATTGACCAGCTTGGAGTTCGAATTATGATGCAGCCTTCTTCCCAGGAAAAAGTGGAGGTTTGCGTAAGTTACATTCCACCAACGTCTTCCGTGGATCTGTACATGAGGCATATAAATAATATGTCTCAATTGATTAATACACATGATGCTAATACATTCGTATGCTATTTTGGTGATTTTAATCTTCCTAATGAAAGATGGATAGTTAGAGAAAATGAATTTTTATTAATGCCAACAAATGTTATTTCAGAATGTGATCAGCTTGTTATAGATACACTAATTGGTTTAGATTTAGTGCAGGTGAATAATAATTATAATATGTTTGGCAGGCTTTTAGGTTTAATTTTTATTAGTAATAATTTAATGAATGATTTGTCTGAGGTAGATTTTCCGTTAGTTAGTCCTGATAATTATCATAAAGCAATTGAACTCAGATTATCGTTTTATGAATATGCTGCTATACCTGCGGATGATCGAAATTCTATGTATGATTTTAGTAAAGCTGATTATATCAATTTGAATAACTTCTTGGATTCTATTGATTGGTAAATTTTAAAAATCCTTAATTTAGAGGAATCGTACAGCAAGTTTCTTGAAATTATTAATGAAGGCATCAGTAAATTTGTTCCACTTGAGAAAAAGATATCTAATAATCATCCCAAGTGGTTTAACAGGAGTATTTTGCGACTAAAAAATATCAAAAACAAGGCACATAAAATATATAAAGCTCAAAAAAGTGCAGAAACCTTTAACAGATTTAAAAAACTAAGAATGGAATTTCAATGTTTACACAGGTTTTTATACAAGCAGTATATGTTTTTAATGGAATTTAATATACGATCTAATAGTAAAGCTTTTTGGGCCTATATTAAGAATAAACGAAATTGTTCTGGTCTCCCCAAAGTGCTTGAATATAATGATAATAAATCTTATGATTTGCTAACAAGTTCTAATTTATTTGTAGAATATTTCAGTTCTGTGTATGAATCTGACCTTAAGGACATAGATTTCTTCAACAATAATCCCAATGGTGCAAATATATTGGACATAGGTAATTTAAGTTTCTGTGATAATGAAATATTGTTAGCATTAAAAGACATAAAGAATAGTACAAAACCTGATTTCGATGGAATTTGCCCATCTTTGCTGAAAAATTGTTCTGAATTGCTGGTTTGTCCTCTTCGCGATATTTTCAATAAATCTTTACAAGCGGGTTTATTTTTGGATACGTGGAAAATATCTTATATTGTTCCGATTTTTAAATCTGGCTCTAAATCTAATGTTATTAATTACCGCGGGGTGTCTCTTATGAACAATATTCCCAGCTGCTGGACTCATTAGTTCATTTTAAACTCAGTTTTTTGGTTAAAGAAATTATTTGTCCTCAACAACACGGCTTCATATCTGGACGATCTTGTTCGGCCAATCTAGCGCTATTCTCAAACTATGTTATTAGCGCAATGGAGGATGGTGACCAAGTGGATGTTGTTTATACCGACTTTGCTAAAGCATTTGATAAAGTTAATAAGGTAGAGTCGCCAAATATCGTCCCCTACCCTAATATCGTCCCCTTCAATATCTACTCTTTTAAAAACCGCCATCTATTATCAGTGACCCGAACCGACAGCTAGTTGCATCAATCGGCCATTGTGTAGAAGTGAGTGCGTCACGACGTTCGTACCGGCAGAAATTCGAAAATCAAAAAAAGTGTTCAAGGTGAGTTTTTCATTGAAATATTCTCGGATTCCATAAAATATTGAGATACCCAACTTATTGATAAAATTTCTTTGTCAAACTAACTATTAATATCTCAGATGTTAATCGATTAAGGAAAATTGTTCAAGTAATGACACGTGTTTTGCTTAAATGGATGCGACAAAATAAATAGAAATTTCCTAATATCGTCCCCTTACGTGAACCTTATATCGTAACATGTAACTTTAGAATGTTTTATTTTTTTATTTTTTAGATGCCGAAAAAATGATTAAAATAATTAAGAAAGGGCTGTTTAGATATTAATATGATAGTTAGGTTCAATTTTATATAATAGAAAAGGAGTAAGTACAACTCCAGTTCACGTGATCTAAATATCGTCCCCGGGACGATATTAGGAGCCCAAAAATATATTTTCATAATTTGAGTATTTTTGTTAAAGCTATTTTATAATTTTTTCTGGCTATGTTAACGGGTTTTGATTATTTTTATGAATAAAGGAGTATTGAACCTAGTGTTTGACGTTTCATGTATTACTGTGGTATTTTTTTTTATTTTTTTAGATTTGTTTTACAAAAAGGGGACGATATTTGGCGACCCTACCTTATATCATGCTTAATACATAAATTAGGTAATCTTGGATTTCATTCAACAATCATTAACTGTAAATTCCGGCGTTCCCCAAGGTAGTCACCTGGGACCAGTGGCGTAGCGTAGGGGGCGGCCCGCCCCGGGCGGCACTTTTAGGGGGCGGCAAAATTTCAAAATAAATAATAATAATATCTTGTAAATATTTGAACCATTTCATATTTTTGTCGCACCTACGATTCGGACCGATGGAAATGAGCACGGAATTTTTCATTTCAGATTTCAGATTTAAATACTTTTATTGAGACTCCAAGTAACATAAAAATTTACAGAGACAGTTTCTTAAGACTGTGACAGACAATCACAATATATACGTCGCTGGCTAGAAAATTTTGCCTTTGCAGAACACATGCTAGGCTTGACAAACATCCGTGCGGTGGTATTCCGCTATTACATCTATGCTATGTACATATCACATACTTAATTAATTAATTCGGACTCACTTGAATTATTAAAATTTATTGTGAAATCCAAGCTGGAAGATACTCTGCCCAATATCATAATAATGCTCCGAATATTCTTCACAATTGCCATCAGCAATGCCAGCTGTGAGAGAAGTTTTTCAAAATTGAAATTGATCCAAAATTATTTAAGATCAACAATGAGTAATTTAAGGCTAACCAATCTGGCTATCTTGTCTATTCAGCAAGAGGTGTGTGATGCTATAGACCAATGGTGGCGGACCTATGACCCGCGGGTTAGACACTGACCCACGCAGACTTTTGAAATGACCCACGCGTTGATTGTTATAAACTTATTTTTTATATCATAAAAGAGGGAACAGAGAATCAAAAATATTTAAAAAATAAAATATATAAATATTTAATGTCGAATTTATAAAAAAAAAATATTTCCATGTGAACATTGGCTAGCTGATTTTCTATCTGCACACTGCACTGTGTATGATGTACACTGACGAGCAAAAGTGGTTTATGTACTGGGTCAAATGTTGTGACTTTTCTGGTTTTATTGATATCGCCCCCAAAAGATGGGTATTACATAATTTCAATAAACATATTTCAATTTAAACCTGTAAAACAAAACACAAGACAAATTTTTGTTTAAAAAAATTCGTAAAATATTACATTATTAACAACGGACGTAGGCAACCTCATTTGTACAGTTTTGCACGCCAAATATTAAATATTATATGCATGCACGGCTGTATTCATCGCTATTAAAATTATATTATGATATTTTGTTTAAACAAAGTTATTTTGTTTATTAAATATAAATATTTTTAAATTAAAATGTGTTTATAGTGCTAGATAAGTTCACTAGCACACACCATTTTATTGCGTCATCAAAAAAACCAGAAAAGTTAGAAACATGTGGCCACAATGGTCAAATTGTTTTAATGATGTTTGATAATATTACAATTTTTATTACGAATGTTGACATCTTTACTAAGGATTTGGAAATGAAAATCATGAAATATTTTCCTCAATTACAAAAACATTTTCAAGACACAATAATTTTTGAAAATACGCTTGACGTTCAAAAAAATCCAATTAAAAAATAAAATTTTGAGGAGAGATTTAAATAAATAAAAATAAATATAAATATAAATAAATTAATTAATAATAATAAGTTTGGAAAATACATTTCACTTTATTTTATATCCATACAAAATGGAATTCGTAACAATAACCGAATTTATGTCGCTAGGTATCCATAATTTAAAAATGGAATTGGTTGAATTTCAAAGCAGCATAGTGTGGAAAAATAAATTTGAAAACTTGATTTCCGAAGTCGAAGTAGTGCAGATAATAATGATCCCACACTAAAACTTGAAAATATTCTATTAATGGTATGGGATTCTTCACCAAATAATTTTGTATCAATAAAGAAACTTGCTAATGATCTTCTAATTATGTTTGGGTCCACATATTCGTGTAAAAAATTGATTTCTTCAATGAAGTTTGTAAAATGTACCGATAAAAATGAATTGACTGCGAAATGCGTTAAACTAATGAATACGGAATATGAACCCAATATTAAGAAACTATCTGAAACTAAACAACAGCAGATTTCTCATTAAAAGTACTTCCACTTTATAATACTTATGCATACCCGTAACTATACCTATCTATTAATATATAATATTTCATAATATATTTTTCTGATTTTCTTTGTGTCTTTTTCATTCTAATACGTACACTCAGTGCAATCACCTGGTGCTGCAATTCATGGTATCACTCCATTTATATCAATTTTTTTTTATTCTTAGCTCTTCAATTACAAAGGTAAAAGTTGCAAAACAAAAAGGAAACGTAAACTTTTTAGAGGATTTTAAAAGTGAGAACCAAAAAAAGTAGTTTTTAACCATCCTCCTCTCCACCTTTCCAAATGACGCCACTGACTTAGTGACCCACGAGCTAATACTAAAAAAATAATGAACAAAATTTGACCCACTTCTCAAAAAGGTTCGCCATCACTGCTATAGACATTGATAGTGCAATAAAAGACTTTGCTCTTAAAAAAAGTAGAAGAATAAAGTTTTAGTTCAAGACAGAAGTTTTGTTTTTAATTCTAACAAGTATATTATTTTTCAATAAAAATATAAATATTAACAGTATCGTTCTAGTTCTAATTGGAAGTCGATGTGCGTTTTATATTTAATTCGCTAATAACTTAATCTTGTCGATCGTCAAGGTATAATCATAAGTGTTCTATACCTGTTATATCAATGTAAGTGGCATACGTGTAAGAAGTTTTGTAATTTTTGTCTTTTAAATTGAAATACCTAAATAAGAGGGCGGCAAAATTTTCTTCCGCCCCGGGCGGCTGACACCCACGCTACGCCACTGCCTGGGACCGTTGTTATTTTTGTTGTTTATTAACGATGTTGTCGATTGCTTTCGTTCCGTTAAATGTTTATTATTTGCCGATGATCTAAAATTATTCCATACAATTAGGTCTCCAGATGACTGTATTCTCATGTCCGACGATTTGGACAGACTTTATCAGTGGTGCAGTATTAACAAATTATATCTTAACGTATCAAAATGTAAAGTCATGACTTTTTCTCGTAAAATAAATTGTATCCCTTTTCCATACAAATTAGATGATAATTCTCTCGCTAAAGTAGACCAAATTAAGGATTTAGGGGTCATTTTCAATACAAATATGTCTTTTAGTGATCATATAGAAGCTTCCGTCACAAAGGCATTTCAAGCTTTAAGATTTTTAAAACGGAACGCTAAAGATTTTAAATCTCCACAAAAACTTATGTCCATTTATTTCGCATTAGTGCGTTCTATCATTGAATATGCTTCTGTAATATGGTGCCCTTATCATCAGATACATATAAAAAGAATTGAATCAATACAAAAGAATTTCACACGATATGTCTTTTTTAATTGTAGGTTGCTTGCTAACTTCATGCCATCTTATCTTGCTAGATGCTTATTTCTAGGTATGTCAAGTTTAGAATTCAGAAGGGAAGTAAGTTGTGCTGTCTTTGTTAAGGATATTCTATCTTTTAGAATTAAATCTCCTGAACTATTGTCAATGATTAATTTTTATGCACCGGAAAGTGCAATTCGTTCAAGATCATTGCTGTACGCCCCTCCTCATAAGACTAATTATGGTTGTCATGAACCAGTTTCTAATTGTATGGTTTATTTTAATTCTTTAGCTACCTCCCTTGATTTTACAATGCCAAGAAATGAATTTAAATTAGCTCTTTTTGAGAATCAACATGTAAAGAACTAAGTACCTATGTATTTTTGTATAATTCTGCATGCTAGTCTGTAAGATTTAACATCTGTAGACATTTAATAAATAAATAAATATTTATTATTACATGTCTAATTTACCACTTTGAAACCAAAGGCCGGAAAAAGATAAGGAAAAATGTCACTAGTGTCCCAATTTAGCAAATTCAGGCAGACTGTCGTTTTCTTTCAGTTCCATTTCTTTTTTTCTTTATCAACTATTTTAGAATTGGAAAAATTAATGTCTGTATAATGACTGTAAATAAATAAATAAACCTAGTTGGGATCCATTCAACGCTAAAGGCGTAAATATAATGTAAGTGAGTGCGTCAGCGCCAGCTCCTGTGGTTTAAAAAGTGAACAATTTCACCAATCATATTATATGATATTCTTCATATTATATGAATTCAACTCATATCTTGAGTAGATAAATCAATTTACAATGTTACATCACAAGATCTTAACCTTACACATTTCCAAATCAATTCGCAGAATATTATTTATATATATCAGCAAAAGAATAACAGGAGGGCCAATTTACTACCTTTTTGCTCTAGCTTCTATAAGAAGGGTTCTGGAAATTACAAATTTTTGTTATAGGGTTGGCATTAAATGGTGAAAACTCCATTAGATAATTAGATAAAATGGTCAAATTCACTTTCTTTACCTCGAACACCTCACCTTGTGTGCTCGCACATTATTCAATTTGGTTTCGTTTAGGTTGCAGTATGACGTGCATCCCGCAGGGTAGTCACCCTCAACGACAGAAACTCAATTAGGTCACGGGTTGTTGCGGTCCAAGTTAAAATCTGTGCCTTTTAATTTAATAATCGAATTAACAATTTTTTTGCTATTCCCCTGAGTCCAGGATAACGACGGAAGACAAGAGTTAGCAAAGTGCACCCACTTAGCCACTCGCGAAGTACAGGATGACTAAAAGTGTTAATGGTACATGAAAGATGTTCTGGGACTAATTAAGAAGAAAGAGTGCCTTTAGGGCTTTAAAGACTGGCGCATCGTTATCCCGAATATTCGGTGCAGGGTAACCCTACCAATTTCCTTTCAATTTGCGATACCTCCTTCCTGCTGCCCGTCGATCCCCAGACGAAAAGATACTCGAGAATTGGTAAAAACAAAGGAGACCCACGTCAGTTAAAGTTTGAAAGTTCCCGATAAGTTGGACCAGTCTACCTCCAAACTGCAAGTCACTTGCTCTGCTCTTGTCACATTTTCCCCCCAAGGAGTCGTCAGGGAAGTTCGTCCTGACACTTTCCGGGACAATTTTAATCCATTCGAATGGCGGAAACTTTAAGACTTAGTCGGTTTCTATCTCTCTCTCACACTCTCCTCGCCTGGAATCAGTAGACCTATAAACAGCGCAGCGGAGTGCCGAGATCCAGATCGGAGACTGAACCGAACGACCACTGGTGGGACTCCAGTCTGGAGGCAGGACTGATTTCATCTATAAAACCGTCCTCGGTCAAGGAGTGCGCACTTCTTTCGTTCCGAGAAAGGGAAACATAACCAAACATTTTTTTTTTTTTTGGGGGGGGGGGGGGGGAAGGAAACGTGCCGGCGTCCTTGATACGCTCGCCTGAGCGTTGTTTAAAGTTCACAACTTTGTCGAGTCGCCGGAAGAAACCTACCTCAGAAAGAAAGAGTTAGGGGATGGGGGTGGTTTGGGGAGAGGTGAATGTATGTGCACGAAAGGGCCGAAAAGCCGGCCGTCGTCATCGTCAACCTTGTCGAAGGGTTGGACCTCGTCACTTGATTGATATGGGTCGCCCGGCTGCGGTCACTATGTTTTCCATTTTATTGAATCTGTGTAAATGCGGTTTTCGTGTTAGTTCGGACGAATCTATTAAGGCAGTTCGGGAGGAAACGAATGACTCAATTTGGCTGAAAGGTTGCCGGGTCTGACCCTTCTGCCGGCCGGGGGCGCTTGTTTGCGGAGTAAGCACCAAGAATGGGGATGTTTTACCCCGTCGTAATCCGCTTTGTTGAGACGGGCGCGTGTGCTCCGAACTTCGCTGGCATGGCATGCCTAAAAGCTGGGATAAAAAAAATAGAAGAAAAAAAAAATTGATTTTCGCATGCATAGGACTCATCCGTTCATTCATACGTACATATATTTGGCAAATTCGGGAATACATTCTCCCTCGCCAACCCTCCAGTTGCCACAACTCCATTCCTGCCAAATTTAAACACCGCTCGGCACTTTTGAGAGAGGATATACTATAAAATCCCATGACCCATACTCTTCCTGTTCGGAGGGACTCCTCATCTGCCTGCTTTCCGGAATCGTCGTTTGCAATGTGAACACAATCTGGCGAATATGGCGGATGGGGAGCTTCTGTTGTTATATTTCACTTCAGCACTCAGTGACAGCGCCAGCACCCTTCTCTCCCTCTCCCCCCGTTCCCGCGTGAAATTGTGTTTTGCATCATATAACCCAAGAAAATACGCTTCTTAAGCTTCGGCTTACAACATGCCAAAATAGGATCTCGTCTGTATGAAATTTATTGTCAATTGATTGCGTCGTTTCGAAACATACGGGATTATGGCGAACGAGCGCAGCCAGATTGGGGAGGACGTCGCAAGAGGCACCTTCCAGAATTATGCGCACAGGATGAAACGAGCCACTGCAGAATTGGTATCAAGGAAAGGATCACAGCAAAACAAATTGCTTTAGCCTCCCTAAAGTGCACTCTTCAAAAATGAAGAACTAGAACCAGAAAGTTTATTGCATTCTTCAGACGATCTTAAATATTCAATAATATAGTTTACACAATTACTTATAATCTAACTTTATAGTGCACTTTTCGTATCTCCTCATAATTTTGATTTCAATTTTTGTTTGATAAGTTGGTGTAAAATTTAAATTGTTCATTAAGTACGAACAATCAGTAGAAAATTCACTAAAGAAGTTAAGGACGGATTGAAAATATTGTAAGATACAAAAGGCGTTACAGCGTTACAACATGATAGCTATATATCTTCTGAAAACTAAAAAAAACACACCCTTTCCTATGATATTTTTGAATTAAAAAAAAACAGTTTTTGAAGGTAATTTTTATTAAAAAACTGATATTTTTTATATGAAAGAAGTTTTGGAATAAAAGCCAAAATCACAAAAACTCCGGCTCAAAATACCCATTAATCAAGTTATTAAACCAGGAGGTATAATTTTTACCATTACGGGGTTGTGAAACCACCCCTAAAATCATTATTATTGAACATATTCTGAAAGAGCACTATTGAAAATACCCGGGTATGAATTTACAGAATTTTTTTTAAAAACTAAATAATAAAGTTGTCCGAGCTTAAAGTTGACAGCCAAAAACGGACAGATAGGGACAATAAATTCGAAACTAAATTGACACGATTTCTGTTTCAAAATTAACAAATGTATTCTAATAAAATTGACATTCATTCCCTTTATTTCAACAGTTATATTATATTATAAAATTGACATTATAATTGTTAGAAGAATTAGGACCTGGTTAATTAAAATAGAAAATTCGTACCAGATAAATTAACAAGGAGTCGTTATTGAATCAACTATTTTTTTCTGTGTAAACATTATTTTATTTACTGTATTTAAGCAACATAGGTTTCCTCATCTTTGATTGTACTTCTAATCCATTTCTCATAGTATGGAATGCTGTTAATGAACAAATGTTTATCGCCATTCTGGCACCACTTTCTAGTCGCAATTGTGCCAATGAGTGTTTTTCCAGAAAATACAGGTGCTCCAACTTCAATATCACAGGTATCGGAAGCTGAACCCCACAAATTTCTCGAGCAATCTATATCGGCATGAGTAGCCTCACATTCCGCTTTAGAATGAATGGTGATATTGGTTCTCGAAACATCTTGGCCATACGGGTATCCCCACTTAAGAATGTAAGCAGAACCTTCAGTGGGAAAATTTGCATCAGCAAGATCCGCCTGGTCTACATTATCACGTCCAATCGGGAGATCTTTGGAGACAATCACTAGAGCGATATTATCCCTGTTGTCCTTTCCAGTCCTGCCCTTTGAATCACCTAGTTTTGGATCATAGAAAGGATGTGTTATGTAGCCTTTAATGTCGAATTCGACTCCACCATAGTAATCTTTTAGAGATCCCACTCTAACTTTACGATCTTCTAGTGGAGCTTGATTAAGAGCAGAAGGTGGGAAGAGCAAATATCTGGTGCCAATAACGACCCCTGCTCTTGATGATACATGCGTAACAGAAGCAATTGATGTTCCAAGAATGGGGGTTACACTAACTAGAAGAAGACACAGAACGAGCATTTTGTATCACTTGAAGTTGAATACTCAGTAAAGTCTTCGAAAATGCTTTGCTTTTTATACTGATAAAAATTTTGGATAGTAATAAGACAATAGCTGTTTCATATTTGTTTAGTTGGTATGTAGCTGCTGCATTGTTATAAGGTTAAACAGATTTGTCCTGTTTCTTTCATGTGCATACATCTGTACAATGGGCTGACAACGTCAAACGAAGATAACTCCATACAAACAAACTTACAGTCTTTTAGTAAAAAACAAGAAAGTATTATTTTGTAGATAACTCCTGCCGTGCCGTACTTTTATTTTATTATTATTGCCATTGGGCACAAAATGTTTAAAGACATGTTGGATTCAATTGAAAGTAATGAAACTGGAAATAACAACTAATTCTTTGAAAAGCGCCATCAAAATTGATTAAGTCAAACTTACAAAGACGACTGTTTTCTTATAAAATATAGGAATTATTATTTCCTAGATATCAAATATTGTACATTAATTTCTATCTTTGACTCCATTTACTGCCATATAACAGTAGGCACTACATGTTTAAGGAGATTAGGTTAGGTCTACTTGGCTGCTTTGAAGCACACTTCAACAACAAGGCTCATTATAATATCACGAAGGCTCAGAAACCCATTTCCCTATCTTTGGAACCACTTGGTAGAGTTGACGATCTGAACTAATTCTTTTAAGTTTGCCTGTGCGGCTGTGCCAGATCTGCCTATTAAAATTTGTTATTAACTCAATAAATGTTATGAAAACTCAGAGGAAAAGTATTGAACGCCTTTTAGGCTTAACTTTATTAAATTATATAAATCTAGAAAAAGTTTAACACATTAATTTTTCCTATATTTCACAATTTGAAGACATAATGGGCAAAATAAAAAAAAATCTTTCTCTCGATGATTCCCAAATGAAACTGCCACACACAGTCTTATCACGTAAACAAGAGGAAGTCTCTGGAGTTAACACTCTTTCATGCTAAACATTCTAATAACGACGTAAAATTTAAAAAAGACATATTCGTTTGTTCAAGTGTCCTTTAAGTGATCTGAACTCTTCCTACTAATTAAAACTAAAAAAACAAATAATCTCACATAGTATTTCCGGCATTTCGGCTAGGTTCCTTTTGCAAAACACTCCATATTTGTAAATGGTGTAAAAAAATTGCTTGTCATGAAACAACTGTGGAAATATAAAATTGTATACTTCATACAATCATACAGTAGGAAATGCAACAAGGCATAAATATTCTTGTTTTGATATCATCAAAATAATTAGCTCATTTGTTGCGTGAGTGAGCAGCAGAACAATTTCGGATTTTAATTTTTTAAATGTACTTGTAACTCATTTACAAAATATGAATTTAGAGATTCAACTACTTACTTTTTAATTCAAAGATATTAGACTGAATTTTTGTGTGGCATTCAGGAATTCAATCTAAAGAAGTACACTGAATTTGATAATGCTTTAAAATACGGTCCAGATTATTATATTGAAACACATGTCCACACTTATAAATTTGCGCAAGGATACCTCTTAAGTAACCAGTTACTTGTGCAGACAACTTAAATTTTATCTTTATAACGTACAAGTATGAAATCTTTATAACATTGCTAGTTCGAAAGGTTTGCACTCAATAGAAGAGATAGAAAGAAACGTTATTGTTAGAAATTACTTTATTTATTCCATTTAGGCAACATACAACGCCTCATCCTTAATTGTACGTCTAATCCATTTGTTAAAGTATGGTATGCTGTTAATAAACAAATCCGTGCTGCCGTCTTTGCACCATCCAGGTTCAGCAATTGTGCCAATGAGAGTATTTCCAGAAAATACAGGTGATCCATAACCAATATCACAGGTATCAGAAGCTGAACCCCACAAATTCCTCGAGCAATCTATATCGCGGTGTTTAGCTTCACATTCGGCTTTAGAATGTATAGTGATATTGGTTATCGACATATCTTTTCTAGAAAATAATCCATGATTAAGAACATAAGCAGGTCCTTCAGTTACAAAATTTTCATCAGCAAGATCCGCTTGGTCTACATTATCACGTCCAATCGGGAGATCTTCGGACGCAATCAATAGAGCAATGTTATCCCTGTTGTCCTTTCCAGTTCTGCTTTTTTGATTGCCTTTTTTTGGATCATAGAAAGGATGTGGTATGTAGCCCTTGATGTCCAATTCAAGACCACCACTATGAGCTTTCAGAGTTCCCACTCTTACTTTATACTCTTCTATTGGCATTGCATCAAGAACGGCAGGTGGAAAGAGAAAGTATCTTTTACCAATAACTACTCCTGCATAATAAGGTCCCGACGTAACAGAAGCAATTGAAGTTCCAAGAATGGGGGTTACACTAACTAGAAGAAGACACAGAACAAGCATTTTGTATCACTTGAAGTTGAATACTCAGTAAAGTCTACGAAAATTCTTTGCTTTTTATACTGATAAAAATGTTGGGTAGTAATAAAACAAGAGCTGTTTAATATTTGTTTAGTTGTTATGTAGCTACTGCATTGTTATAAGGTTAAACAGAGTTGTCCTGTTTCTTTAATGTGCATACATCTGTACAATGGACTGATAACGTCAAAAGAAGATAACTACATACAAGAAAACCTACAGTCTTTTAGTAAAATTAAAAGATGGTATTATTTTGTAGGTATCTCCTGCCGTGCAACACTTTTATTTTATTATTATTGCCATTGGGCACAAAATGTTTAAAGACATGTTGTATTCATTTGAAAATAATGGAACTGGAAATAGAAATTAATTTTTTGAAGAGTGCCATCAAGATTTGTTAAGTCAAAGAAAGAAAACTACTTACAAAGACGACTATGTTTTTTATAAAATATAGGAAGCATTATTTCCTAGATTTTAAATGTTGTACATTAATTTCTTTCTTTCAGGTGTTCACGTGTTTAAAGGCATTAGGTTAGGTTTAAGTGGCTAAGTGGCTGCTTTGAAGCATACTTCAACAACAAGGTCCATTATAATATCACGAAGGCTCAGAAACCCATTTCCTTTATCTTTGGAACCACATGGTAGAGTTGACGATCTGAACTAATTCTTTTAAGTTTGCTTGTGCCAGATCAGAAAGATATTCTGACGAACGACCACTGATGCTTTCTTTCTCACTCGTACGGTGATTATGTCTAATTGAGAAATATTTATTGCTTTTCTCCTTTCTGCGCCTACTTTTTTTTTTTTTTTTAATAATAGATTTTATATCAAACTTCTCAGAATGTTGCTGGAAACTTTCACCTAATTCTGGGCTGCCTAGGCATTCGAATTTAGGGTCTGCAGATCCATTTTCTGAAATATCTTAAAAACTAAATAACAAATAAAAATATTAGTTAATTCTAATTTGTGCTCCCCAGACAAATAGTATTTGGGATCACACATGAATATATAATGTTATTAATTATTCCGCTTCAATTGTGCTTCACTTTTCGACTTACCAAAATTGTTAATAAGACTTTTAAATTCCACAATACTGGAAGCATTTCTTATTTTTTCTGGTAAGCTGTTATAATAATTAACCGCAGAGTAAATTGGATCATATTTTAGTCGGTTAATTCTTGTACAGGGTGACAAATGGAAAGTTGCCTAAAGTATACCTATGTCTTTTCCCTTCTAATATGTCGTATTTATTTTTATTTCCCCGGCACTCATTTTAAAATTATGAATTATTAGTTTAGGCAACTTGCCATTTGTCACCCTGTATATTTGCGCAAGGATACCGCTTAAGTAAGCAGTTACTTGTGCAGACAGTTTAGATTTTGTCTTTATAACGTACA
The DNA here is from genome assembly GCA_949715965.1 of Dysmachus trigonus. Lineage (NCBI taxonomy): Eukaryota > Metazoa > Arthropoda > Insecta > Diptera > Asilidae > Dysmachus > Dysmachus trigonus. Next base: position 20,998,617 of record OX454320.1, read on the forward strand.
AGTATGAAGTCTTTATAACAGTGCTAGTACGAAAGGTTTGCAGTTAATAGAAGAGATAGATAGAAACGTTATTGTTAGAAATTACTTTATTTTTTCTATTTAGGCAACATACAACTCCTCATCCTTAATTGTACGTCTAATCCATTTGTTATAGTATGGTATGCTGTTAATAAACAAATCCGTCTTGCCGTCTTTGCACCATTGCACATCAGCCATTGTGCCAATGAGAGTATTATCAGAAAATACAGGTGATCCAATACCAATATCACAGGTATCAGAAGCTGAACCCCACAAATTCCTCGAGCAATCTATATCGCGGTGTTTAGCTTCACATTCGGCCTTAGAATGTATAGTGATATTGGTTATCGACACATCTTTTCTATAACGTAATCCATGATTAAGAACATAAGCAGGTCCTTCAGTTACAAAAATTTCATCAGCCATAGCCGCCTTGTCTATATTATCACTTCCAATCGGGAGATCTTCGGCCACAATTAATAGAGCGATATTATCCCTGTTATCCTTTCCAGTCCTGCCCTTAAAATCAGCTATTTGTGGATCATAGAAAGGATGTGGTATGTAACCTTCAATGTCGAATTTACGACCACCACTAGAAGCTTTCAGAGTTCCCGCTCTTACTTTATACTCTTCTATTGGAAGTCCATCAAGAACAACAGGTGGAACGATCAAGTATCTTTTATCAATAATCACTCCTGCATAATACGGGGCCGTCGTAACAGAAGCAATTGATGTTCCAAGAATGGGGGTTACACCAACTACTAGAAGACACAGAACGAGCATTTTGTATGAATTAAAGTTAAACACTCAGTGAAGTCGAGGAAAACACTGTGCTTTTTATACTGAAAAAGTGTCGGGTTGTCGTAAGACAACAGCAATATAATATTTATTTAGTTGTTAGCTATCTACGTTATGACGATGGTGTTGTCATCGATATAAATTAAATCAACCAAGGTTAAATGCAAAAAAGCTTAAGCTTTGGTAAAATTATTATAATTATATTATATTGTTTTTTAGATACATTGTATATTTATTTTTGTTTTTGCTGCTCTATACTATGATGCTAACTACAATAGTTTTATAGGAACTTAGAGTCTGGTTTTATAATACATTTAGGAACTTAAGGAAATTAATATGGCCGAAATCACCGGGGTTTATGATTTATTACTTCTTTTATGCATAGAAATACGTATTGACCTTTAATTATATATACTTGAATATTAATACTTACTTCTATCAGTGTTATAGGGAATCATAGAATGAATACACTGAAGATGTTTTCGACCCGTTAAATGTTGAAGCTGTTAGCAACCATAAATTATTGATTTAAATGATAATGAAAACAGTATGTTAATCATCTACTCGTGGCAGTGATTGTCATTTACGTAAACATTCTGCCATACCTTGAAATGATCAATATTACGTTACTGGATATTAAATCAGCAACCATCCTGAATATCCCAAAAGGATTTGACATCTTGAATTTCCAAATTCGTAATGAGAAACCCTGAAAACCGATTCATGTTAATTTTTGTAGAAATAGACCTTTGAAAATAGTATTACTTGTTTGTATTATTTTTCATTTCTTAAAATTTAGAAATTTTTGTCTCCACTTTAAATTTTATGTTTCGCTTTTGCTATGGCAAACGTCTCTTTCATGAAAATCCCTTGAATTGCAATTCTAATTGCCATATTGGACCCTTCATATTGAATTTGAAAGTTGTTGTACTTTTTGGACGCTATCATAAGGTTGAAAAAAGCATTGCTAATTTTCATTTAAATCTCTTGAATTTTACAAACTTTCATCGTCATGAACTAGGTTTCGAATGTTAGTTAGTATTAAATTTTGAGTTCAATATTTTAAAAATTTCGAAATTTTGATAACACATTCAGAATTAATGCCTCCAAAATACCCAAAAATCCTCGAGTTCCAATCCGATTTTAATAGTCAGCCCATGAAGTTAAAAATAAAAACCTTTTCGATTTTATGTGTATAGCGTAAATAATTTTTAATTAAACCCTTCTCAAATGCTCTAGTTTGGAATATCCTATAAATTGTTTCGACCAATTCGATTGGGATTTCACTAAAATCTAGAATGAGGACGTTTTCATCTAAGACATATCCCAGTAAAATTGAAATCTTTCTTAAAAATATGTGATACAAAACTTTATTCTTTTGCACCTTGTAGCTCCTTACCTGAGTTTGAATCCTTTTACACAATATAAAAAAAGATATAACTAATAATATTACCACGATATCCACTGAGAAATGTTAGTTTTTTTTTGCGCTTTTATTGTTTAGTGTTCAGTAAATATATTTTTAATTATTATAATTTAATTTTTAATTTTTCTTTTATGGAATGACATTAAAACTATTTATGTACCTCTTCGTGGTAATAACGCCGTATAACTAAACATTTTACCACACTTCTAAACGCTTATTATTGTTATTATTATTAATATTATTATTATTAAAGCGACAACCTAAAAAGTCCCAATACTTTTTGTCATGATAATGCTTTCAATCGAGGAAATTTTGGAAGCCATATTGGCTTTTCGATCTTATATTTCCAAATTAATTAAATTTAATGACTAGTTCGAATTCTACGACCCAGAAAAACCCGTTATGCTCATTTTCACGGAAATTCTTTGAATTAGAAAGATTCGTTCACACATTGGATCAGCCACCTTGAATTTTCAAATTCTGATAGTAGGTTTAAAAATAGTGGACTTGAAAACTCCTATAAACTAATTCTCGATAGCTTTGGAAAAATGTTGGTGGCAATCCCTTTGTATTAATTTCCATTGAAATCCCTGAAAATCAGGAAATTCACCACACTGAGCACGTTATCTTTTGTTACAAGAGCAGATACGAAATAAGGGATAAGAAATTAATTAATAGCAATCTTAAGTCACCATATTTGATATGGCATCTTGAATGTCAAAATATTAATGTAAAACTAGTTGATTCAATATCTGAGGCATTGGTACTAATTCTCTTGAATTACAGAAATTTTGTTTTGCCAACTTGAATTTCCAAATGACAATAGCAAGTTCGAAATTGATTTTAGAATTTTGAGCGCCATATTGAATACGCCATCCTGAATTTCTAATTTAGATATTTGATTCGAAATCGTATATTAATAGGTACACCTTTTCTACTTTTAAGTACATTTTTTAATTGTTTCGATTGTGGATTGTATCATTCCCTTAAATTTAAAATGTTTTTGAAAATATTGATTACAATATTGCATCCACCATCTAAAATTTTAAAATTTTGATAATAGAAAAGAATCGAAACCAGGGGCCGTAAATTTCAAAACCTGTCGAATATGTAGAATATTGGTCACCATATTAAATCGGTCATTTCGAAATTCCGAAATTATCATCCTCAAAAACATTTAGGTCCACCATTTTGAAACACTATATTTTATCGGAATAAAAAGTAACCTACATGTTAAGTTGGAATATGTATTGCACTATCTTCGTACAAAAAATGGAAAGTATTGAAGCAAGGGTTTAGGCGTGATTGAGTAACAAAAAAAACAAACAAACGAATATATATATGTATATATATATACGAGTATCTATAGATATGAAATAAATGAAAAGCCAAATTCGTTTTTAATGACTGAGGGATAAAATATATTAAAATTAAAAGAAAACTTCTGAAACACTTTTTAGAAACAAAATTAAATAATTATTTCGTTAATATTATGAATTTTAATAAAATCCAAGAATTTTTAGACAAAAATTATATCTGTTGTTTTAAAACCAATCCCCCATCCCTCTTTATACTCTGTGAGAGTATTATACAGATATAAGTCAATTAATAGGTACTTTATTATTTTTTTTGAACATTATTTTATTTACTGAATTTAGATAACATACAAATCCTCATCCTTAATTGTACGTCTAATCCATTTTTCATAGTATGGTATGCTGTTAATGAACAAATGCTTATTGCCATTCTTGCACCACATGCTAGTCGCGATTGTTCCAATGAGGGTATTTCCAGAAAATACAGGTGCTCCAACTTCAATATCACAGGTATCAGAAGCTGAACCCCACAAATTTCTCGAGCAATCTATATCGCCATGGTTAGATTCACATTCTGCTTTCGAATGAATGGTGATATTGGTTCTCGAAACATCTTGGCCATACGGGGATCCCCACTTAAGAATGTAAGCAGGACCTTCAGTGGGAAAATTGGTATCAGCAAGATCCGCCTGGTCTACATTATCACGTCCAATTGGGAGATCTTCGGAAACAATCACTACAGCGATATTATCCCTATTGTCCTTTCCAGTCCTGCCCTTACCAATTCCACCTTTTGGATCAAAGAAAGGATGTACTATGTAGCCTTTGATGTCGAATTCAAGACCGCCAAAGTGATTTTTTAGAGATCCCACTCTAACTTTTTGTCCTTCTAATGGAGATTGAATAAGAGCAGAAGGTGGAAAGAGCAAATATCTGGTGCCAATAATCACCCCAGCTTCCTCTATCCTTTGCGTTACAGATGCAATGGATGTTCCAAGAATGGGGGTTACACCAACCAGAAGAAGACAAAGCAAAAACATTTTATATGAATTCAAGTTGAATACTCAGCAAAGTTAGGGAAAAGACTACGTTTTATACTCAAAAAATTAGCTTAACCCAGCAGCTGTGTAATATTTATCTAGTTACTTGTTGTCTGCTGTTACAAGGTTCTAGGAATGATACAACAGTTGTCTGGTTCTTTATTGTACGTACATCCATTTTATCTGACAGCGTTAAATCATATACACACAATAAACCTTGGTTTTTGATAAAAGAAAGAAGGCGATCTCTTTTAAATACGAAATTGTTTAAATTTTTTTAATTTTAATCCATATTTAACAATTTCAAAGCTAGCAGAACTCAGAAAATAATGTGGAGCTATTTATTGCTGTTGTAAATAAACACATAGAAGAAAGACATATTGGAGATTATGGATTATATGTTTTTAGTTTCACATCGAACAAGCAAGTAGTGTTCGAGCTACAATTGTTGAACGGTGTGTATGTTCGGTCGTAGAAATGAGTGATTTATAAAAAGAGAATCGAAAAAACATCAAATTTCTTGTGAAATTGGGCGAAAAACGTTTCGAAATCTTACGAAAATTGCAGGTCGTGTACGTGGAGCATGTTTATCGAAAACGCGTGTTGGAATTCAAGAGTGGTCGTAAATCAATTGAAGATTGGTTGATCAATTGGTTTCTTTCTTCGATATTCAGAGCGTTATCCACCGAGAATTCATCCTAGTTGGACAGACACTCAGTGCAGCGCTCTTACTTGAGGTTTTAAAGTGTTTGAAGGCACAGATAATCCATGTTCAGATTTTCCATCACGACAATGCACCGTCCCTTACCGAAATGATTGTTCACGATTTTTTGGCTTCCAACAGCATTCCGGTAGTCCCAGTCTGGAAGAAACTTTGTATTGAATTAGTGACAGCCTAATATGGGGGTATATAATATTTATTTGATGGTGCAACTCATAGTACACTCTATAAAAAAATTAATCTCTTTGTTTAACCCTTAGACGATACAAGAGGTATAATCCACCCCAAATGATCTTTACAAAACATTTATCCTTATTCCTTCTATATCCTTCTAATTTTGCAAATCTTCTCACTTCAGATTACAAAATAAATATAGTTTTTATTTAATGTATAAATTTATTGACGAGTTTTTGTTTTAACATGAAAAAGAAAAATTCTATCAATTAAAACTACATACATATATCACCACCTATAATTATTTTTTTAGTAATCGAGTGAAACGTTTTTTATTAATTATTATAGGATAGAGGGGAAATTCAAATCACATTAAATACTAACAAAAAACAATCAGGGTTTTAATACACATAAGAAAAAAATAAAAATAAAAGTGTTCTTTCCAAATTTCATAACTATATCACCATTAATCATATTAATTAAAATATTGTTAAATGCATTATCAAATATCAGTCTGTTTGACATGCTTTCAACTATACTTTTTGTAATGTTTTTCCGAAATTTCAGACCAGGTAGTTTCTATTGCTTTTCGTAGAATATTTGAGTTAGTGTACTGTATATTGTTAGTACGAACTCGCCGCACCAGTATGCCTCATAGATTCTCGATAGGATTCTAGTCCGGCGATAAAGAAGGCCAATCCAAAACATTAAACACATGCCGCTCAAACCATGATTTTATCGCCCTGCTTGTGTGGACGACAGCGTTATCTTGTTGGAAAGTCTAATCTTGTTCTTGAAGCGCTGCTAAAAACGGTAGAAGTATGTCTTTTAAAACATTTTTGGAAGAAAAGAATAAGGGAAGTGTTCTGATGGACGAAAATGTCCCCAACCCAAAAATTTCGTTTTAAAAAATATTTTGGTTCCTTCCGCAAATTTCTCCAATTAAACTTGAAAACGTCGAGGCCGTCAGAAAAAATTACCTTTTGGATGAAACAGAAATAATAATAATAATATAACCAACTCTTCAGTTAGCTTGGTCTGGTTATAAGTCACGTTGAACTTAGCGAATTCTTGGTGAGCGACTTTATGAAATGGTGTTAATCGTGGTATTGATTTTAAATTGTTGTTATGTTGTTTGATATGCTCACAGCTCTTTAACACCCGATAAATCATCAAAAAGGACACATTTAATCCAAGATCAGATTTTATGTGTTTTAAGTTTTTGGTAGAATTGCTCGTGGTCTTGATAATGGCAACGCTTAAGCAGTAGAGACAATTTTTCTGTCGACCCACCCTTTTTTATTAGTACCGTAGGAGTGTTGATGTTTATTTGTTAACATTTAATGTATTTTTAATTTCTTCTCTATTATCATTATCATTTTTAAACTCATTTGCTTCAGATATTCTTGAGATACTTGAGAAAATCTTGAGGTTTCTTGTCACCTTTAACCCTTCAAAACTAATACGTCACTTGAAACAACACTTCAGAAGGTTGCCACCGAACTAGCACATGTCGCCTTGTTGTATTTTGAGCTAATTTCAAGCAACGTGAGGGCGTATCCCACGAAGGATTTGTGCCCCTACCAAAAATTCTTAGAACTTCGAAAACGTATGGAAACACTTTCAGCAGAATTGACACCTTCGCCTGGGAGATCCCCGTAGTTTGACGGAATTTTCCGGAAAATGTAACAAGGATTACCATAAGGCGAGATACCTTGTCCCTTACACATGGGATTACATCGACGTCTCTAAATCACCTGAACGAAGATATACCCAAAAATATCGCAAAAAGGGCACTGCTAGGGAGATGGCGAACTTTTAATCTCTGGGACACATAATTTTCCTAAAATGGTCCAATAAGTTCGGAAGGTCTTTAGGCGTATTTTAATTGGAGTAGAATTGCCGCGCCTTCTTGACAAACAGGCTCTAACCAGACCGTCATTGAGCCGAAAATTTCAGAAGGGAGCGAACCTTCCCATGCCATCTTTTTTGGGGGAAGTTAGGGATGAGATCCTTATTCTATTGCGACGTCCAAATATTTTCTTACAGCTTGACTTTCTGTCCGCTCGTTTAGCTCCCCAACCCGGCCCTCCTTGCTTTTGATTCGTTCGATTTCTGTGACTTTTACCAGCCCATGGCTGCCGAACAGCGTTGGCATCAAATTCTGACCCATGTCAAAAGTTCTTCGATTGAGTGAGGCTCCACCATCTGGGTGTGGGGACAAGGAAGCGGAAGGCTCCAAGAATCGGGAGTTGCTGCCGGGAAGACTGAGGAGTCAGGAGTGAATGTTATGACAATACCGGAATGCAAATCGATATTTTTTCCTTGAGGATCAAAGGGAATTGGATTTGGGCTTTGTGTGCTGCTATCTATACGCATTCCATTCTTATATGAGCAGGATATGTCGGGAAGCTGGGGAAAAACCCTCTTATGTGCCTTAATAAATCCTAGAAACATCCTCTATAAGCGGCGCACTGCTTCCCGTTTGTATATACTTTCTCCGTGGTCCTTCTGGATGGAGGAAAATAATAAAAACAGTGGTCCCGCCTGCTGGAGACGTCGTGTTGCTTAATCCCCTGCCGGGTTCCCTTAAGGAGGATTCAAAAGGGCAGTTGGGTATCGTTAAGAATGGATTAATAGCCCGCGCCCGGAATACTGTTTCCCTTCTGCCCCTGCAGGGCAGACATACTCGTATTAACAGGAACGAGCCCGGTGTGGTCACGTTCACTAGGAAATTGACTCGAGCCTCGCTGGAGTTGCTCGTTTGCATAAATCCTGTAGACTCCATGGGTTTTCGGGTTCTCTGGGCGAATAGTGAAAATCCATGCACCTGCAATTGCAGGTGAATTTTCTCTGCCCTTGTCCGGCAGACCCCGCCTTCGTCTCCTTATGCCTTCCTAACCCCTATGTCTATCAGAGTAAAGCGGCTGGAAAAGCGCCTTTCAATTTCATTAAAAACTTCAATTCGTTCCCGAAATCCATTCAAACTCATTTTACAGTCGTCGTCGTCGTCATTGCAGCGTTCTCGTCACATCGCCAAATCAGATTTTGTCGGCCAAACTTTTCCCGGGAATTACTAATTTCGTTACAATTTAATAATTTAGAGCTTTTCTCCAAATGAAACGGAAAATTTTCAGGGGGAGGGTCGGCAGACAAGTAAATTTGTTCTGTAGTGAAAATGGTGCTCTGCAACATCCCGAAAACCAGAATATAATGTTTGATTTTTTGCAATTCATGCAGCTCATTACAAATCTCTGGGATCATACATATGAATTATATCGTCTTGAGAGCTGTGCAGAATTCGGGGAAAAATTTCGTTTGCTTTCAAGGAAAGTTCCACTTCGAACAGACCTGCTTAAGCAAGCAAACCAATTGCGTCACTAGCCAGATACAGTAAGACAATATTAATGCTTCTGATTCAATGATACTAGAAAACTTGCCCAAATATTGAATATAGCTGCAGCGTTTTTCTCAGCTACGTGCGTAATCATGGCGACTAAAACAGCTGTCGATCGATGTATGGCGTAATTAGAAATTGACAATTAATCACACCTTTTTCTCAGTTGCTAAGGCGTAGATTAAAAGAAATATATTATAAATTGTCATGAAATAATTATATAATAGTGATACTCTTGCTCATATGCCGTCAACTAGAATTTATGTCCCGAGAATTTCCAGGAACGATTTCCCGGAAAATTCTCCAACTTTAACGAATTTTTTTTTTTTTTTTTTTTTCAGGGAATAAAGGCACGGAAATTCGTTCTATTTGATTTTATATTTGCAAATTTCTTGTAAATTAAATAATTTACTAAAGGCCGAGATACAATGTACGCGTTTTTGTGGCGCGTGGAATATCGTGAAACAACGCGCTGCAGTATACAATGAGAGCGACACTACCGCTGGAATGAAAGAATTGGACTGCTAACCGTCGTCTGAAAAATGAGACCATTTTTAGCACAGGCTCAAATTTTAATTAATTTAAGCTGACGCAAATTAAAAATAATTAAACTTTCACGAACCGATTTCTTTTATACCACGCTCAATTTTAAGTTTTTTCACAAAAATGATCCTCGCGGGGCACTCAGCTGGGGACTATATAAAAGTCATTGTTCTTGCTTTCGTCTTACCTTCATATTTCTCATATATTTATACCAACCAAAGCTAAAAGCTGTATCACAAAATGCCGTAGCCATCTGTTGGGCATCGTAAAACTATTCTAACAGGAATTTTGAAAAGAAATTTCGGTTGAAATAATGCATCTACTATACGCAAGTTTGTATGCATATTTTTTTTTATTTTTTTTTTTTTGGTTCCGTTAAATATCGATGATATTCTGACAATCCAGAACCGATTCATTTAGGGTAACCTGCCCAGTGATGGCCACTTTAAGCGCGGTGCTTCATAGTTTGCACGACCATGCGTCTCCAGTACAACTCAGCGGTATGAAAAAAATTACGGGTATACTAGAGGGTTTGAGAAAGGTGCTACGCTTTTCAAAAACAGAAAAATAAAATTTATTTGATGTCAAAATAATTATAAACAAAAAAGTACAATCTGCCCAGTGATGGCCAGGCCTAGCCCAGTCATGGCCACCCCCTTGCCCAGTGATGGCCACTCCCCTTCTCATACTTAAATCTACTTGTTCCGCCGTGTATTTCTCCGAGCTGGAGGTTCTGCTGCGGTCTTCTGTCGCTTTGCTGCTGCGGCAGCTGCTTTAGCAGCCTTTTCTGCCTCCTGTGCCTTTATTTGGCGATTTTGGGGAGTTCTGGGGGAATGCTGTGCGTTGAGCGAGCGACACACTATGGGCTAAACGGCACTTTTTGTGTTTAAAACCTAATATCTCGGAAAAAACCGAAGATATTAACGTAATTTTTTTTTTAAATTGAAGCTGAGACTATGTAGATTACTGGAAAATTAACCAGAATGGCTGAAATGAAAATAAACACTATGTAACATAACCTCAAAGTTGCATTTTTTTCTGAAAAATTGAATAGGCTCACACCAACAAAAAACTTGGTCTTTATTTTAAATGTCATATATGCTATCCGATGAACTTTAACCTGCTGATCACGAATCCGAGGTCAGAATTACCCCTCACCCTACAGTTTTCAGAAAAATGAAGAATTTCCGTGCCTAGTATAAGCCTTTTTAACTCTTTGAGTTACAAAAGACGAGCTTAAATTAATTTTTACTATAACATACTAACTGAAGGTTTTTGGGGTCGCTGATCACGAATCTGAAGTCAGATTTTGAAAATTCAAAATGGCGGATCCAATATGGCGGACCAAAATTTTTATATTTGATCAAATTTGGACTAAAAATTGAATACATGGGTTTTTGGAGTCGCTAATTACGAATCTGAAGTCAGATTTTGAAAATTCAAAATGGCGGATCCAATATGGCGGACCGAAAATTTAATATTTGACCGAATTTCGACTCAAAACTATATGCATGGGTTTTTGGGGTCGCTGATCACGAATCTGAAGTCAGATTTTGAAAATTCTTCGTTTTTTTCGGAGATATTAGGTTTTAAACACAAAAAGTGCCGTTTAGCCCATAGTGCGCCATATTGGATCCGCAATTTTGAATTTTCAAAGTCTGACTTCAGATTCGTGATCAGCGACCCCAAAAACCCATGTATACAGTTTTGAGTCGAAATTCGGTCAAATATTAAATTTTCGGTCCGCCATATTGGATCCGCCATTTTGAATTTTCAAAATCTGACTTCAGATTCGTGATCAGCGGCCCCGATAACCCATGTATACGGTTTTGAGTCGAAATTCGGTCAAATATTAAATTTTGGATCGCCATATTGGATCCGCCATTTTGAATTTTCAAAATCTGACTTCAGATTCGTAATTAGCGACTCCAAAAACCCATGTATTCACTTTTTAGTCCAAATTCGATCAAATATAAAAAATTTGGTCCGCCATATTGGATCCGCCATTTTGAATTTTCAAAATCTGACTTCAGATTCGTGATCAGCGACCCCAAAAACCTTCAGTTAGTATGTTATAGTATTAATTAATGTAAGTTCGTCTTTTGTAACTCAAAGAGTTAAAAAGGCTTATACTATGCACGGAAATTCTTCATTTTTCTGAAAACTGTAGGGTGGGGGGTAATTCTGACCTCGGATTCGTGATCAGCAGGTTAAAGTTCATCGGATAGCATATATGACATTTAAAATAAAGACCAAGTTTTTTGTTGGTGTGAGCCTATTCAATTTTTCAGAAAAAAATGCAACTTTGAGGTTATGTTACATAGTGTTTATTTTCATTTCAGCCATTCTGGTTAATTTTCCAGTAATCTACATAGTCTCAGCTGCAATTTAAAAAAAAAATTACGTTAATATCTTCGGTTTTTTCCGAGATATTAGGTTTTAAACACAAAAAGTGCCGTTTAGCCCATAGTGCGGCGCCAGTACTGCAGCGAGTTCAAGTGTGGCCATCACTGGGCAGACTATGTTTTTCTGGCCCAGTGATGGCCACCCCCCTTTCCCCCTTTAAATTTTGAAAAAATTTGAAAAGCAGCATAAAATACAGTAAATAACCTATCCTTTTCCAATTAAGAAGCTGCCCGAGACTCGTGCGATTGCTGTAAGTCGAATGACAGCGTGTCTCTTGAACGGCTGCTCTTAACACTCTGACTAAGAAAACGACTGCTCAGGCTGCCGACTGTGCAGCGTCCGACGCGATGCGCTTGTGCGCTCAGCCGGGCAATGGTCGAACCAAATCCCGATTGGAATCTTACTGCCAACATGTGAAAGAATATGGATCGCAAAGGCGCGCATCTTGAATTTCGCTTGGTTGGCTGGAAATCCACCCCAAAGTCAAAAGTGGCCATCACTGGTACAGTGGCCATCACTGGGCAGCTTACCCTACCTAATAATATTGATTGAGCTATTCGTGAAATAGGGCCCCAAACCATCGAAAATGTGCTGTAAAATTGGGTTGCTTTAATGATCTATTGCCAAGCCAGCCGAGACAACCAATTAAATAAAATCATATTCTATAACTATAAGGAAGGCTTATGCTTTTCAATAAATCAACAAGCTTTGCATATATTGAAAAGTTTTTATTTAATAGCATTTTTAAGGAGAAACCAGCCGATGGCCCACCCCTTATGTTTCAACGATTATTGTCGTTAAGCGGCGGTAGTAGTGTTCCGAATTACCTGAAGTAAATATTCAAAATATGCTGCACTAATCGAAGACTGTATGGATGAAGGTGCTTTGTCACATTTTTTGAGTTCCGGTTTTTTACATACAGGATGGGCCATCTAACGTTTGGAATTGGAAGTATAGGTTATTTTGAGGTTGGAAGGTTTGATGAAACTTCCGATGTGACAGTAAGTTAGTTTTATGTTTGACATTCATCGCTTTTCGCTTGAACAAAGTTGGGAAATATTAAAAACTTATTTCCAAAGTGGTGAGTCTTCTACTCAAACTGTAAGAAATTTACGGAAAAAATTTGACAAAAAGGATGTGCCAAAAACGCAGATTGTGGATCAATTTGTGAAGCGAGTTCGTGAAACTGGATCGTTGTTAGATAAAACAACCCGTGTACGTACTCGTCCAGTGCGCTCAACCGAAAATATCGCTGCTGTTGCTCAGAGTGTGCGTGAACAACCATCAACATCAACTCGTCATCGTTCTCAAGAATTTAACATTTCAAGCACTTCTTTGAGAAGAATTTTGCATAAAGATCTCGGTATGAATGCGTACAAAGTTCAATTAGTGCAAGAGCTGAAGCCGCATAACCATCCGATTCTTTTTCGGTTTGCTCAATGGGCCGAAGACCGCTTGATCGAAGATGGGCATTTTCACCGAAAAATCATATTTTCAGATGAAGCTCATTTCCACCTAGGAGGATATGTCAATAAACAAAATTGTTGTATCTGCGGCTCAGAAAATCCATACGTCATCGTGGAGAAACCAATGCATCCACAACGAGTGACTGTCTGGTGCGGATTTTGGTCTGGCGGCATTATTGGGCCATTTTTCTTCGAAAATGAGCAAGGAAACGCCGTTACAGTGAATGGCGATCGCTACCGCGCCATGCTAAGCGATTTTTTGTTTCCCAAAATTGAAGAGTATGACATAGACGACATTTGGTTTCAACAGGACGGTGCAACGTGCCACACAGCCAACGTAACAATCGATCTTTTGCGCACTGTTTTCGGAAATCGCATAATTAGCCGAAATGCTGATGTCAATTGGTCACCTCGAAGCTGCGATTTGACTCCGTTAGACTTATTTTTCTGGGGAGCCGTTAAGGACAAGTGTTACGCTAACCATCCAGAGACGATTGACGACTTGAAACGTGAAATCGAAGTTGCCATTGACGAAATAGGGGCCCAAACAATCGAAAATGTACTAAAAAATTGGACTGATCGAATGGGGTATTGTAAGGCTAGCCGTGGCAGTCATTTGAATGACTTTCCTAAATGGAAAGGTTCAATCTTTCTAATAAACTCATAACTTTGAAAAAATATTCATTTGTTTTTTTTTATAGCCGATTCAAATTCCAAAACTTAAATGGCCCACCCTGTAATTATGTATATTTTTTTCCGTATAATATTTTGGAATGTAAAGAAACTAATTTTGAAATCACTAAATGGAAAATTGCGAGAGGATGAAGGTGTTATTTTCACTCTTATGAGTGAATGAAAGTGTTAAGTATTGTAAAAAAATACGGAACTCAAAAAAATGTGACATAACACCTTCATGCACTCAGTCTTCAATTGCTAGATCCACTCATGTCTTTAATTTTAGATGTATCTCCTTTAGACTTTAATGAGGACTGAAAGTGACTAAGTTCTTGCTACATTTTCTGTGGCTGGTAGTGCTCTGTATTTTCTTCAATTGATAACGAAGAATTTTTCCCTAATTCGTAGGTAAACAGACCGTTTCAAGGATGAATTTCTGCTCTAATAAGAAGAGGGCTCTCCCGCAACATGCGGCAGGAGAGTCCCACTCATCCGTGCAGCTCTTTCAAGGGCCACAGCTCTAGCATGGAAATCTACGTTAATTAAAGGGAAATCAAAATTAACAGCGAATTACAGCTGCGGAGATTTCCCCCCCCCCCCCCCCCCCCCCCCCCCCCCCCCCCCCCCCCCCCCCCCCCCCCCCCCCCACTTGTCCCTGGTGCACACTCGCTGGGGCACGTAGAGAGGTAATTTTGAAATATTTAATGCAAAATGAACCGCACAACACTTCAAAGGACTTGAAAAATCCCTGACAGGCCCAACAAACAGGAAAACTCCATTATGATTCCCCGCGGGCCGTGCGGTCTGTTTGCTGGCTTTTAGATTCCATACATATTCCAGGCAAACTCGATGGCAAATATTTAATATCGCGCTTGTAACTGGAGCCCCATAAGCTCATATTTATCTTTGGAGCTGACCTGGTGCCCATCCCGACATCAGTCATCACCCCGGCCCGCCACTTAGAGCGGCCCTAACCGGTTAAAAGGGACCACAGGGTGCCTCGTCATCCCATTTATTCGTCAGCGAATGGGGCTGCCGGGTACTGCCGAATCCGGTTGCCCAGCTGGTGAAAGTGCGATGCCCGTGCCGCCCGTCCCGCAACGCAAACTGTCTTCGTCGGCAGCCCGATGGTACGAACAGGCGTGCGGGGGTCGTCGGAACGAATAATAAAAGTTTACCTTCGCAAAAAGTGTGCCTCTAACAGCGTTTTTATGTAAATTCCTTTTTTAATTAATCGCACACCCCCCACCACCGATCGTTGCGCATTTCTTTTCGGAGCTTTTCAGAACTGATGCCAGCCGGAGTGTTCCAAAATTTGCAGGACATTTGCATGATTTAGGCTTTCATGATTGCCAGATACTTTTTTCCTCTTCGCCGGACAGAAGAACATCAGGCGACGAAGCTATGATAAACTGAGGAGACATCACTTAAATCAGACTCCAGGGTTAAGGCAAACAAAGTGATCCTGCAAAAAAAAACCAAAATATTTCAAATTCATGGGTTGCTTTCAAGAATTCAGCACAATTCAGCAATTGCTCTTGTTAAGCTGACCTGAGCAGGCGAATGCAGAAATTGAATTCTTCACACACATTCTTCTGACAGCACACATAAATTACTAATTACTAATTTAGGTGCTGTCTGTCATAGGCTTATCATCATTGTCGCCGCTAAATTACGAAGAACTTGATCATTTATGTGTTTCGAAATGACCATAATTTTCTGATGATTTATACCTTAATGATGAAAAGTGTACTAGAATTCAACTGATTTTATACTTATATACCAGTTGTAACATTTCTTTGCGCTATCCATTACAAAGAACAACAAGAAGAAAAGCACAAGGACTATTGAATAACTGACAGTTAATAAATCATGATTAAGTAATGACTGTCTGTCATCACTTCATTAATTCCTAATTACTGCTAAATGAGTAATTAACTAATTATAAATTTAGTGCGCTGTCTGTCTAGTAGGGTAATAGTCCGATAGTTGAATAGAGAGTCAGATCGCGGTGTTTTGAGCTCTTCGCTGTTCGGCGTAATAATTGAACTTTAAAGGCGAAAAAATACTTAAAATCTAAAAGATGAAGGAATATATCTTGAGTTACTTCGTGCTCATGAATCTACAATAACTACACTACACCATCACTCATTTTTCTGGACGAGTATACTTGTCCATGGCAGCTAACTGGTTAAGGGCTAATTTGTATAACTCTGGTTTTTTTAAAGGCAGAAACACAATACCAGCTTTTTCTACCAGTTTTCAGATAATTTACTGTCAGCTTGTGGGTTTATCGCTATTTAAAACGTTCTCGGAAGCAAAATAGCTTGATATTTATAATCTATAATTTCTACTTTTTTTCATATTTTATAAGAATGGTTTAACTTTAATCAATTCTCGTTGGTTTAAAATTCAACCAAACTGAATGCTCGGAAATAATAAATCCATAATGATATACTAATAGTGAAAATAAAACAAAAACAGCATTTACAATCATATTATTTTGAGTCCATCAAAGGATGCAAAGGCGCATTAGCGTCGCCAATAGAGTGCAAAGGCCAGATTACATGTCCTTAAGTATTCACGAGTAGGATACGCTTAATTTTCTTTTTTAAAGAAATGTAGTATCCAAGAAATTATTACATCTATTTTTTATTCTAAATTTAACATGCATTTCTAGAAATATCAAAAACAATAATTTTTCCAATAATTCAAAAATGTTGGATTTAAAATAGTCTTACTGACGATTTTTTACACAGGCGTGTCTAGGATTAGAGACAATTCTTAAAAATTAGTTGTCCTAGGCTCAGTATAAGCGTCTGATTAAATTTCCACAATTTAAGTTAATTTGTCGGCCCTCTTTGGGTTATAAGTTCGGCGTGTAGGGCCACAGGCGTTTTTAGAACCTTTTGATTTTTACTCAAGTCGATACTGGACACTACT
The DNA here is from genome assembly GCA_949715965.1 of Dysmachus trigonus. Lineage (NCBI taxonomy): Eukaryota > Metazoa > Arthropoda > Insecta > Diptera > Asilidae > Dysmachus > Dysmachus trigonus. Next base: position 21,015,540 of record OX454320.1, read on the forward strand.
CGATAATACTCAACAGTACTTGATTGTTCTAACGAATACTTGAGGAAACTTGAGCATGCTGAAGAATACTAAAATGTCTCCGCAATAAGGTACTAGGTACTATAGAATACTTTTAAGAAAACTGAATCAATCAGGGGTTGAGAAATTTTACCTCCAAAACCAATCATCAGAACCAATGAAATAATAGGACCATTGCATTGAAAACCCTATCTCCCTTTTCAGTTGTCAGTTGAGAAGTATCCTATAATAAATCTAAAAAAGTAGATAAAAATATCTTTAGGCTGTGGTCTAGCACAAAGACCAGAGCATTCAAATCTTTCATAAGGATTAAATATTAATCAAAACCTTATGCTACACAGCCTTACTATAATGTTAAATCAAGAAAGAAAAACAAAATACATTTGGACACAACAATTCCCCAAAATGGCTACCAATTGCTTGTCCTTATCTTAAGAAAAAATAAGGAAAATTCGCGAAACTTTCAAAAAGAAAAATTGAAGTCATCTTCCGGAGGTTTAATATCTTGGGGGCTCTTAATTCCCGGCACTCCCAAAAGTCATAAGGCCTTACAAAAATGAGATTATCACACCCGTGGGCCTCCACATTCCGCCGAGTAACAAAAGAATTGATAAAATCCTCGAAAACAGCCGAACGCCTTACCATCTTCTTCTTCTCGTGAGGTTAATAAGACTGCAGAAGGGGCGGACGGCGGGGGAGGCAGGCGAACGATGTCAATGAGGTTCGCTCCCGAAGTCGTTAACAAAAGAATTCCACAAAAGAATTCCACAAAAGATGGGTCGGCGGCTGCAATAAAAACGAAATCCCTCGTAATCGTTGCCTGGGCGCGCGACCAAATCCCGGGGATTACCCCCGCCCTAAGTAGCGCGCGGCAGCACAGCTCCTTCTTTTGTCCGTGTGCCACCGCCAGGGGACGTTTATGTTTTATCAACAAATCGTGAGTAGCCAATTGACCCAATTCCAAGTAATCAAAACGAAATCGAGCAGATTTTCGGGGCCCCAGATGTCGTTACCGCAACTGCCGGGGCGCCTCGCGATTGGCAGCCTTCCCCGACCCGGGCCGGGAGAGGGCCGGAGGGCACCCGGCACAGCATTGCAGTAAAACCGCCATTCATCGGGTCTCTTACAACTTCACTTTACTTATAGTGGAGATCCGTTCTCCTCTGGATCGCTTTTGGACCACCCTGTGCCAAGTAGCAGTGTCATTTGTTTGAGTTGTTTAATGGCTTAGCGAAAGCCCGAGACAGAGCTGTAATTTATGGTGCCTCCCCTCCCTGACGAATGCACATGCAGGACCCGGGCCAGGAGCCCCATTCAGGTCCGTAATTGCATACGAAGGATAATTTGTCTCGTGCTAGTTTCGGTTTGTGGATTTTGGGTAATTTATAAAGACCCCTGGATAGTCCAGCCATAGTTGAGCGGGACAGGGACCGGGGATCCCAAAAACCGGGATAGACAGCCCAGCTTCATCATCTTGCCGAAGACCTTCGCCGGGACCCCGACAACCGGACAGATTAGGGCTTCCGACTGGCTTTTGCATTTCCATTGAAATTCTGCACCGCGATCGCCCTAAATTTTGTCGCTGGTGAACATCAATAAATTCAGGCATATCTCACTGGAGGCCTCTGATGGGGTTCTATGCACAGAAATGGCCCGGGTCGGGTGCCCCAAACCGAAAAATGAAAAACCACCGCTCCGCATCAGCAGCAACACGGTGCGACGGGGACTGAAACAAGCCGAAACACTTTCACAAAATTGCGTTGTCACATTCCGACATTTGTCATCATGCAGCGGTGTCACGAAAATGCATAAAATTTCACAAATATCCACCGACAGATAAATAAATTCACTCCCGCAAAGGGACAGGTACCAGCAGCACAGTTTTGCAATTTTGATCGTACACTCGACCGGGCGCTGCTGCTGCTGCTGCTATCTGGCGAGAGAACGAATCGTCATGCAAACGGGGATGCGAGGGTATCCTGAGCCCTGGTCCTGAGGGATGGGCCCAGGTAACCAGTGAATTTTTGCAGCATTTGATTGCCTTTTTAGACAGCACCCGGGCCCCAGAGTATTCGAAATTCATTTTCAGAGCAATTCCAATCCCAGTTGACAACGGATTTGTGCATCTGCAGGGGTTCAGTGGGTGTCGAATCGGAGCGGACCCGACGCGCGGGGGGTTAATGGGTTTTTCGGAGTGGTGGGAATTTCATTTTGCTTCTAAGGATTAGCCTTTTGCAAGACAATGAATGTCGAGGGCTTTAAACCTCAAAGCCATTTGAGGTCAAGCATCTGAGCTGCTGTCGATTGCAAATTGGAGGCAGTCAACGAAGGTCAAAATAGGATGAAAACGACACATCGAAATGCGGTACAAATGATATGTGACACGTCGTTTTAGTTTTGCATAAATTTGAACTACTCCATGTCATGGGTTATTCAAAAACTTAACTAATTTATCAGTGATTAATCCACGCACCGATTTTAGTAAGATTTCAAGAAAATATGGTATTTGACCGCCATTTTTATTTTACAAATTGAGAACAAAATTCAAAATCAACTACCCAATAAAAACACTGTTTGCCCATTTTAATTAAGGGGATATTTCCTTTCTAAATCGAAAAAAAACACAGTTTAAAATTTTTTTTTTTTTTTAAATCTTTAATATTTATTAAAAAACTTTCTTTTGAGTATTATAATATATATATTGAAGAATATAAAGAAATTGTGTTGATAACTTTTTATTTTTCATATCGGCGGTAGAGGGCACATTCCAAAAGTCACACTTTTTGTGCAACACTTTTTCAGCTTCCTAAAAAAAATCAAGTCAAAAATCAAAATGGGTTATGTTACTTAGACATTTTCCAAGGGGATGTAACTAAAAAATTATTAAAAAAAATTTTTGCTGACACTTTAATTCTAGATTTGCAAAAATTGTTGAAAAATCGACGTTTTTTTGGGGCTATCTACCCCTGTAAAAAGGGTGGATTTGTATATATATAAGTTTTTAGAGGTATATCCCCTAATATTTTGTATAAAAAATCGAATCCTTTTTAGTTTTTTTTTCAAACCGGATGATTAGAGCTTGAGAAATCGCGCAAGTTCAGAAAACGTTGTTTCGTGAAAAACGCGATTAAAGTTTTTATTCGATAATTTTAAGGTACGATAAGCGTAAGATACTGCTACAAATGTGTCTATAATTTTTGTTTATATATTAAATTTCTCCAAACGGTTTTGTGAGTATATTTCTGTGATAGAACACATTTATGAAAAAAAAAAATTGATTTTTCTTCGATTTAGAAAGTAAATATCCCCTTAAATCATTGTAGAGCTTAATTTTTCCTACGATTTATGGAATGAGGAATTATATTTGTTCATGTTTGGTAAATTGTTTTATTACAAATTGAAAAAATTCAGATCACTGACTATAAAATCAAAAACTCCCTCGTTTCCGTCGCCTACAATGAGTAGTAGTTCTTTATCTTTTTAAAAGAAATTCCACTGCCCACTTCGTTGACCGTTCTCCACAATACTCCCCTTCCAGGAACCCCTAGTCCTAGTGGACAATAAAAAATACCGAAGAAAGATGTGTACATATGTCATCTAAAATAATATTTATTTCTATTGGTCAATAGAGCTCAAATTCTGAAAGAGAGGGAAAAAAGGGAAGTGGTAAGATGATGGTATAAACGAAATAGTGAAATTAGTAATACTCGTATTACTCACGTCAATTAGTTGCTTTTATTGTAAAGTTTAAAATCTCCTATAAGTGATTTCAATTCAATGCAAAATTCCTGTTAGAGTAAATTCAAAGTTATTCGTTGTTGTACTAGAATTCCCTTTTAGTTTTTACTATTGTGAATTAAACCATTGAACTATCATGAATAAATCATTGTCATCTTTCTTCTTCCGGGTTGTGACACCAAGCTGTAAGGACGTGTTTTTATTTAGTCAAGAAACTTCCCGAGCATCCTGACTCCACTGTGATAGAAAACCATAAATATCAACAGGTTATGGGCCCAGTAGGCAGAAAGAATAAAGATTTATATAAGTTTCTTTATCATTATGAGTAATATCACGACGAGAATTGATCCCTTAGGGAGGGACAATTTTGACACATGGAAGCTGCAAATTGAGGCACTCCTAGTCAAGAATGATGCGTGGAGTTATGTGTCGGGCGAGCTGAGGAAGCCGACCGTAGTTGCTGGTGACATCGGTTCTGAAGAGAAGTTAAAAACCTGGGTTGCAGCAGATAGAAAAGCTCGATCTGACCTGATCCTTTCTATAAACCCATCGGAGTTGAAGCAGGTCAAAAACTGTGTTACATCGAATGAACTATGGTTGAAATTGCACGAGATATATCAATCAAAGGGTCCCGCGAAGAAGGCCACGTTGCTGAAAAGGTTAGTGCTACAAAAAATGGCAGATGATCAGGCGGATGTTCGAACCCACCTCAACAAATTCTTCGACGCAGTCGACAAGCTACTCGACATGGAAATTACTATAAATGATGATTTACTTGCCATTATGCTCCTATACAGCTTGCCAGATAGTTTCGAGACATTTCGTTGTGTCATCGAGTCTCGGGACGAGTTACCGAAACCTGAGGCGTTAAAGGTAAAAATCCTTGAAGAATTTGAAGCGAGACAGTCCAAGAATAGCGGCGAGACTCATCAAAACGCAATGTATGTTACTCGGAAGGAGATCGTAAACAGCGGGCCGACAGGTAAATTTAAAGGCAAACGATCCAGATTTAGGTGTTTTCGTTGTAGGAAATTCGGGCACAAAATTTCAGAATGCCAACAGAAACCAGAGAAGCAGGAATCATCGAAAGTATGCTTGGAGCCGATTATCGAGAAGTCGCAATGAAGTGTACGGGGCAAAAGGAAGATGTGGGTAATTGGTGCTTGGATAGCGGTTGCACCTCACACATGACAGCAGGACAAAATTTTGAATTTCTGAAGAAAATTAGCAAACCCTTAAACTTGGCAAACGGTAAGGTGACAGAAATTCTTGGTGTTGGTGCAGTAAAGGTTGAAACACCCATCGGCGGTGGTGTGAACAATTTAAAACTGGAAAACGTAATGTACGTTCCAGACCTCAAAACTAGTTTGATCTCCGTTGCTAAGATTACGGATAGAGGTTACGAAGTAACGTTCAACAGAGAGAACGCGACAGTAAAGTCGACCGACGGGCATGTATTAGCCATTGCAGACAGGAAAGATAACCTGTATTTTCTAAGGAAAGTAGGTGAAAATGTAAATTTCACTGGTGTAAAATCGTCAGTCGAAGAGTGGCATCAAAAGTTGGGGCATGTTAATTTGCAGAGCTTACTGCAAATGGCCAAAAAGAATAGCGTCCTAGGAATTGAACTTGATCCAAAAGAAAAGATGCCAACTTGCGAAGTGTGCATTAGGTCAAAGCAATCCCAGCTCCCTTTTGGTGACGGGCAAATTTCCAGAACTAAAGACTTACTCGAGATAGTCCATAGTGATGTTTGTGGACCGATCAGAACAGCCTCATTGAACGGTGCAAAATATTTTGTTACATTTGTGGACGATAAATCCCGCTGGTGTGAGGTATATATGCTGAAACACAAGAGCGACGTGCTGAATGCTTTTAAAGAATACAAAGCTTTCGTTGAGTTGCATACTGGAAGAAAAATAAAATATTTGCAGACAGACAACGGTCTTGAATACGTCAATGAAGCATTCAATACTTTTCTTAGAGATTGTGGAATTAAAAGGCGATTAACCGTCCCGCATACACCACAGCAAAATGGTGTGGCGGAAAGAAAAAACCGCACCCTTGTAGAGACAGCTAGAAGTCTGATGATCCAGGCAGGAACCCCACCATCCTTTTGGGCGGAAGCCATCAACACTGCGAACTACATCCGAAATAGATGTCCGTCAAAGACCTTAAATGAGGAGACCCCGTTCAAAATTTGGAATAAAAGGAAACCGATAGTAAGTCACTTTAAAATTTTTGGAACCCGCGTTTACATTTTAGATAAAGATCCTGGTAAGGGCAAATTTGATGAGAGGTCAATTGAAGGTGTTTTCTTGGGATATTCAAGCGAATCAAAGGCTTTCCGTGTATGGCTACCAAAAAGAAGAAAACTTATTATTAGTCGGGATGTAAAGTTTTTGGATTCACCCTTCTTCGAGTCGGAGTTTGAGGAATGTTTTGAAGACATTGAAGTTCACTCTTCAAAGACAAGTCATAACGTGGAAAGCAACGGAACCGAGATTGAAGTCAGCCTAAATAAAGGACCTGAAAGTGAACATCAAGGAACTGACGAATCTGATGAAGACTGTGTACGAGTGCGGGCAGCCGGAAGACCAAAATTAGAGCGAACAGGGAGAAGAGGAAGGCCCCGAAAAGTATATAACACACTCAAACCTGAGTCTGCAACAAGGAGTCGAGCTCATTCAGAGCAAAGCTCGAGTACGACAAACGGCAATGAATCATCATCGAATGATGAAGGGTTGACGTATGAGTCAGCAAACATGGCTACTATTGAGGACTTTTTGAGCTTGGATGAGGCAATAAAGGGTGAAAATTCAACGGAATGGAGAGCAGCGCTTATGGACGAAATGTTCGCCCATTTAAAAAGCAAAACGTGGGATATCGTTGAACGACCTGAAGGCGTAAACGTAGTTTCAAATAGACATGTGTTGACGACCAAGTACAAGGTTGACGGTACGATCCAAAGAAGAAAAATTCGTTTGGTTGCACGAGGATTTACACAAGTTCGAGGTGTAGACTACTATGAAACGTTCGCTCCCGTAGCTCGGCTGAGTTCTATCAGACTTTTAATGGCAATGGCTGTTGAAAGGAAATGGGAAGTACATCAAATGGATGTTATAACGGCTTATTTGAATGGTGACCTGATTGAACGAGTCTACATGGAAGTCCCGGAAAAACTGGAGGAAACCCTTGAGAATTTAAAGGCACGGATTGATACTAATTCACCGCATCATAAAACGTTGGTTGAGTGGACCACAAAACTGAAAAGTAAGAAGCCTAAAGTTTGTTTACTAAAAAAGGCCCTGTATGGCCTAAAGCAATCAGGTAAAAGATGGTACGATAAGTTGCATGCAGTATTAAAGGATCTTGGCCTAAAGAAGAGTAATTTCGATCCTTGTGTCTATAAAGGTCAGAGAAATAAGGCAACTATCGTGATAGCAGTTTATGTTGATGATATAATTTTGGCATCAGATAATTCAAAAATGTTGGCAGACATTAAAAAGAATCTAAATAATTATTTTGAAATGAAGGATCTAGGCAAAATTCAGTATTGCCTTGGTATTGAATTTAAGCAAAGCGAGGACAGACAAGAAATTATCATGAGTCAGAGGAACTACTCAAACGAGGTACTGAAGCGATTTGGAATGATAGACTGTAAAGGAATTTCAACGCCTCTTGACCCAAATAGTAAGTTGAAGCCAGCGGAAGGACCAACAGATATTGGCGAGAGACATTATCCCTATCAAAGACTAGTAGGATCGTTGATGTACCTGGCAGTATCCACGCGTCCGGACTTGGCATATACCGTGAGTACATTAAGTCAGTACAATTCTTGTTACGCAAAGGAACATTGGATGGCAGCGAAGAGGACCCTACGATACCTTAAAGATACTACCGGATACTCAATTGTTTTCAGACCGAATGGAAGAGCGTTGACTGGTTTTGCTGATGCAGATTGGGCGTCGTCCTTGAGCGACAGGAAATCACATACAGGCTTTGCGTTCGTCATGTCAGGTGGTTGTATTTCCTGGGAGTCTCGGAAGCAGCAGGCGGTGGCTCTCTCCAGTACTGAGGCCGAATATGTTGCAATATCTGAGGCAGCAAAAGAAGCAGTATATTTAGCAAGATTCAAAGCGGAGTTAGGCGACCCGATCATCCCCATTACAATTTACAACGACAACCAAGGAGCACAGAAATTAGCAGCGACACCAACTTTTCATAAACGCACAAAACACATAGACGTGAGGCATCATTATATTAGACAGGTCATAACTGATGGAACGATCATCTTACAATATATGAAGACCAACGACATGCCAGCTGACGTGTTGACAAAATCACTGCCTAGACAAAAACATAATAATTGCATTTCATCCTTAGGAGTAACTAATGTATAAACTTTGAGTGGGGGTGTTAGAGTAAATTCAAAGTTATTCGTTGTTGTACTAGAATTCCCTTTTAGTTTTTACTATTGTGAATTAAACCATTGAACTATCATGAATGAATCATTGTCATCTTTCTTCTTCCGGATTGTGACACTAAGCTGTAAGGACGTGTTTTTATTTAGTCAAGAAACTTCCCGAGCATCCTGACTCCACTGTGATAGAAAACCATAAATATCAACAATTCCAGATCCAGATTAGGCCATTAAAAACCTCAGTTATAAAGAGTCTGAAAATTCATTTAGAAAAGTCTAAAACTAACAAGGAAACATTAAGAGGCGTTCTACGCCGATCAGTGCCGGATCAAGCCAGCGCGGGGCCCGTAGCAAATGTGACGGGCGGGGCCCTTGAGTTGCGTTACCTATTAAAATTTATGATGTAAATAAACGAAAACATTTAGAAAAAGGCTTTTCGTGATTTAACGCAAGCGAATTTAGAAACAACACTCGTCAAATCAATATTTCTAAGGTCATTTTCTATACTCATTATAGTGAGGTCATTCAAATGTTCTTATCCCATTGTGTTCCTTAAGGTACTATTACCGTCTAGAATTTTCAAAAAATGAATTTTTTTTTTTTACATTTTTAGATTCTTTATACCTTCAATAATAACGCTCTAAAATATTAAATCGAAATTCGAAGCCAGTGCAGAGATATAACGACTCAATTGAAGCGCGCTCTCGGCTCGCCGCAGGTGTTCACGCAGCTTTAAGGGGGTAGTCCAGTGAAAACGACTGTTTTTTCAACGATTTTTTTTTTATATTAGAAGTCAATTTTTATTAAAAAACTTTTTGACATATGATAGTACAACTATTAAAATACACAAAAAAAATTTTTTTTTTTGTTTTCGATGAGTCATCCCGACAAAATGGCCGCTCCAAAAAAAAAATTTTTTTTGTTGGCGGACGTCGAATCTCTGCAACGGTTCATTTGAAACAAAAAATTCAAATGAGGTTTTAATCTGTAGAACATTGGCTATCGTCGGAACTAGAATTATTAATTTTCAATAAAAAATAACAAAATGGCGGCATTTCGAATTTTTCGGGTGTTTTTCGGGTGCTTAATTTGTTTATAACTTTGTAAATAAACAATTGATTTTAATAATTCTAGTTCCGACGATAGATACACAATCAAGAAATATACAGCTAAATTTTTAGATCAATCGGAGCAAAAGTCTCTGAGATCTGACGTCCGCCGAGTCAAAACATGCTGTTTTGAGAAAAACGCGTTTAAAGTTTTTTATGCGGAAAAAAGCTAAAAAAATTAATTTTACCTTAGTCAGCGATGCCTGCTCCATACATAACGCGATGCCTCCTCCATACATAACTAACCTTAAATACAAAGCAGAAGGACCTAGACCGTTATAAACCGAAAAAAAATTGGCGAAGCAAACAGAAATACAAGAGTCCTCCTTGCTCCGAAACACGCCAGAGGACATTCGAGCGCTCGGATTCACGTCTCTCGAAAACTCTCTGTATCTTTAAAACTATTCAATATTTTGCTTAGATATTTTAAGGGAGTATTTTCTAGGTGTAGTAGAGTAGATTTAAGCAGAAAAACAAAAAACGAAAAAAAATTTTTTTTTCACTGGACTACCCCCTTAAGGCGCGTTTCCAATACAGCGTGGAGTTCAGCGCCAAAGTAGGCCCGTTCCAAATGGCAGCGCAGAGTATGTTCGAAATATTCAGAGCTTTCGAAATCATGTTATTGCCTGTAATATTCCACAAAATATCTTCACTATGAAGTAACTCTATTAAATGAGCAATTTGGCAGCTTGATAATGCCATTTTCTCAGCATCACAGATTGTAAAAAAACAAATATTTCAGAATTGTCGATTGTCAAAGTAGTTCGAAAATATACGAGCCATCTGTAGATGACTTAGTGCAACTCATCCGAAAAAACAAATTTGAATAACTAATTTTTGCGAAAATAACGAGCAATTCTACAGAATATTATATTCTGTAAACAAATTAGTCAAGTAATAAATTTATTTCATATATAAGAAGCAATATTTTTGCCAATTTTGCATTCCAAGAAAGAAAATTTGAAGCAGCGCCATCTCGTATTAAATCAAGTTCGAAAGCTTTCGACATCTCCAGCGCGGAAGTAGAAGTAGGTCCCACTTTCACGCCTACTCTCGGATTCAGAGTGAGATTTTTAAAGAGACAAAAGATACAACTCTATCGTGTGAAGTGTAGAGATAGCAAATACTCTGAATCTCCACGCTGTATTGGAAACGCGCCTTTACACGCGTTTTTCTCGAGTTTAGGTTTTTTTAACTGGCGGACAGTTAATCTCCGGATCTACTGGTCCGATTTTAATCAACTTTGAAGCATTTTGTTCGTTTTTATATCCTGTGTGATAGTTTACCACAATTTGACCACAAAAAAAATATATAAAATTTTTGAGTCTGAAAAAAGGTCGAAAAAAGGCGATTTTTGAAAAAAAATTTCAAATGTCCGCCATTTTTTTATTTTTAATGATTTTTCAATCGGCAAAACAGCAATAATAATACAAAAGCAAGCACGTAAAAACTAAGAAACTGTAACACGAAGTAAACAAAAACAACAAATTTCACTCTTAAATCAAAAGAAAATAAACTTATGTAATTGTTGTAGAAACGAACAACTGAGTCGACTGACTGTTGAATTAGGCTTATCAAATTAAATATCCAATTTATTATTTTCTTATTGTTTATCATTAAAAAACTACTAGTATCGCCTGTTGTAGATATTCGACACTTAACAGCTCAAATAGCAAAAGCAGAAGAAAGTAAAAACTGCTTAATAGAGTGTGGGGAAATGTGAGTGCAGAGTTCATATACATATTCTCTCTGCACTCACATTTCCCCACACTCTATCTTTCTTCTACTTCTGTTATTAGAGCTGGTGAACTGCAATCGTATTTTATTCACTCTGTTAAGCAGTGTGGGCAAAGAAAGTATCCATATAAAGAACAGTACCGGCCTTAGGGGGGGGCAAGCTCGGGCGGCGCCCGAGGGCGCCGGTCGATTTGGGGCGCTGAATGAATCAGGACATATTAAAATTTGTCAGAAGAATAAGTTTGTAGAACTGCAAAATTGAGTAAAAATATATGTAAGACGAAGGCAAGGGAGACAAACATGCGTTTTGAAGCATTTTTTTTTTTACTTCCCGAGGTGTTTTTGTGTTCCCCCAAGGAAAGTGGCAATTTGATGCATAAGTATCGTAAAAGCAAAACCCCCACGAACAATACCTATCATAAATACAAGCCGTCTAATTCCGAGGATTGCTTCTTATGGCGGTATAGCCCATTTATTGTGCTCCACAGGGCTAACCTGCTGAACTATCGTTTTTACGAAAAAGTGATGTTCTACTAATTGTAACTGAGGAAGAATACCGTTCTTATGGTACCAAAACCATTATAGGGGGCGAACAAAATGTTAAAGATATTTGCGTTCAAATTTCTGCCATAAGAAGCAATGTAATTTCGCGCCGATTCTCGGACTACATCACTACATGTGCATTTTCAACTTCGCGGCTTGTGTTTATATGTATTAGAGGGAGTTTTGGTAAGAGCCGTTTTCCATTTTTTTGTGTATTTTCGAATAAATTTTTTCTTAGAAATTCGCGATGGGCGCTTTATACATATATATTTATACGTATATATTTGCAGACTGCAGCTATCACTCCTAAACTGAGTCGCGAGTGTTCTGGGCTTTCCTAAGAGTTCCATAAAATTTTTAAATAATATTTGCAAATCATTATTTTTAAAAACTCATTTGGTCTCCAAAAATATTAAAGGAACGAGTGATGCATAAGGTAAATGAACGATTTCATTTTTGGACGTTGTACCTTTTATGCATTCAGTTTTTGAGAGAAAAGCAAGATATAAAAACTGATTATTATACATTTATGTTAGTATTTGATTCTGACGAGATAAAGTTATTCTAATTTACCTTAAACGTAAATACGAAATTGATTTTTTCAATTTTTCCAATAGTTTATTTTGAAACTGCAGAATTCATCATAATATCAAACTGCGTTCGAAGTATTTACTAGATTCGTGATTCAATGAAAAACAATTGGAATGCTATACAATATTTAAATGCATATAAAGATTATTTCAGGAAATCCAAAATATGTTTCGAAAATCATGAAGCCTTAAGATTCTCAGAGATACATTACTCGGATATAGTAAATTTTATTCTCAGATGAAGCATTTAAGATTCTATAATACATGAATCAACATTTTCTTCTTGCACTCTTTATTCTTCCTAATTTTTGGCTTTTTGCTTTTATTATTGCACATTTAACTAGCATTTCAAAAAAAGTTTTACGGAAGGTATATTCACCCATCAAATTTAATTTTATTTATCCTGTTCTGTCCAATGTCACATCCAGTATTAAATGTAGTTTTCGGTTTATATATGAAATTCAATAATAGATTACGGAACGTTGGGAGTATAAAAAAAAATTTACAAAAAAAATAAAAACCGATTTCGAAACCTTGCCTGTGTGTACAAATTTAAACTAAAAAGTTAAAAATAATATTTTTTATTACTTTAAAGAAAAGAGCATTCAAGGATAATATACAAAATTATTGATACTTAAATATTTACAATAACTAATCAGTCAGTTTTTTTAATTGGTGTAGCCAAGGCAAGTTTTAAACCTAGAGAATTTGGGTTTTTAAACTTGCCTTGGCTGGCACCGACTCCAAAAAGTAACTGATTAGATATTGTAAATATTTAAGTACGAGTATTAATAGTTACGTATATTGTGCTTGAATGCTCTTCTCTTTAAAGTAATAAAAAATATTATTTTTAACTTTTTAGTTTAAATTTGTACATACAGGCAAAGTTTTGAAATCGTTTTTTATTTTTTTGTAAATTTTGTTTTATTTTTCAATTTTTAGCCGACGGGAAGTGGTTGAAATTCAATAAAAGGGATTCATCCCCTAAGTTTCCACCTTTAGAGGAGGAATATTTTCTTCAAATTTAAATGGAACCACCCTCGAGAAATATTATATTTAATAAAAAAAGAATTATTAAAATCGGATCACAATCGGCGAAGATATCGCGTAACATACACAAAAAAATAAAAAGAAGAACAAAATAAAGTCGAGTTGAGAACCTCCTCCTTTTTTTGAAGTCGGTTATAAATAACGAATGCCCAACTATTTGATCTAAGGCCTTCTTTTTTAATACCCGAGTAACGTTTACGATTTTTCCGTTAAGCCTACGCAAAGTGGAAATTTGTTTTGAATGGTGGTTACAAAGTTGACACTTTGCGGCCTGGACTGCAGAAAAATTAATTTTTTCTTATCAACATTTGTTCCCTTTTTTCTATGCAGGCTGATAATATTTGATTTTAGCGATGGAAAACGAGACCTCTACGAAGAAACATAAACCGTCTGGTTATGAATACAGAAAAAGAAAATCATCAGAATCAACTATTCAAAATGAAGTTAGATCTGAATCGCCTAAACCAATTTCGGATGGAAATAAGTTGAACATAGATGAGGACGAGCCCAACAATCAAGATGCATTAGATGACGGAACTTGTGAAAATATAGAAGAATTATCTAAAAGTTTTTCGGATTATACTTTATGGCCAGTTCATCGTAGCAAAAAAATCGTACTTTTTTTCCACTTGGGGGTATTTTTAAAGCTATTATTTAACTTGACCGTGTTGTCCGTCCGCCTGTGCATTTTTTGTGTAATTCAAAATTAGAAATCGAAGTTTAACTATGTTCGGAGAAAGCCCAAACCTTGAAATTGTTCACACTGCTAAATTTTTGATGACACTACAAATTAAAAAAAATTTTGAACCTGCGATAATTGTTTAACTTTTTATTGCGCGCTACTTATAAAAGCTGGTTTTTTTGTTTTTTAAGCCATAATTTTTATATTTGTCTTTAAAAGGGGCGCCGAGGAAAAGTTTGCCCGACTAAACGCAAAAGCCTAAGGCCGGCACTGATAAAGAACTTGCATGCCAAACAAAAAATTTTGTACGAACATTTTCGCCTGGGGTCGCTATATAAGGACCCCAGAGAGAGAACTCAGCATTCAGCATATCGTGAGCAGTGCTGCCGTTTTGTCGTTTTTGTGAGGAGTAAAATCTGTCCTCTCAGAGGAGTATTTTGCTCTTCAAGGGAGTATTAATATTAATTATGGAAGGTATCAATAAGATCAATATACAAGAGATGTTTTTATAACAAGATTTATTAAAAAAAAAAACTTTTTAAAACATAACTTTCTAGATAAGTCGTAGAAAACTGCATAGCAAAACATAACTTTCTAGATAAGTCGTAGAAAACTGCATAGAAGTAAAAACAAACAGTACCGCTTTCGTTTGAATTTGCTTTTTCTTGAAAACTTCGAAATAAAAATAATGAAATGTGTCTTAAAATACCTTTATTTAAAACGGAAAAAGGTTTTTGCTGCTAAACTCATTGGGGAGTAAAATTTGTCTTTGAGGAGTATCGGAGTACACACTGTCCGAGTGGAGTAGAAATACTCCGATCGGAGTATCTTCGGCTGCACTGATCGTGAGCCAACCCCATAGAACCCCAGTCGTGTTCTTGGCTCTCTTTGAGTTCTCTCAGATTTTAGTTCACCCCCGGTTCTGAACATTTGAAGAACGCGGGGGTTATGTGCGCGGCAAGGGGTTCACAGCAGCTAGAACATAGTGTTTATCCGGGCCCTACCAAGAATTTTTTTTCGGGGGGGGGGGGGGGGGGGGGGGGGGGGGTTCCTCCCTCTGTTCGGTTCTAACCCCCTGACCAAGTTGCTGGTTACGGCCGTGGTGTTTATAGTTTATATGCGTTCACCGGGGGTTTTGCCAGCACTCACTGAGAATTACTACTATGTGTGTGACTTAGTGGGTGGCTTACATTTTTTTGATTTGTAGTTTTTTTGGCCGAAGGCGCGGGGCCCCCCAAAGCGCGGGGCCCGTAGCATTTGCTGCCTCCTGCTACATGGCTAATCCGGCACTGACGCCGATTCAGTAACGGCTGCAATATGTTAATCTACAGCAAAAATAATGAGAAACGTATAATTTTTCGGATAAATATTTTTAAGGGGTAAAAATCACTCTCGAAATTGATACCTCATAAGGTTTCGATTAAGATTGAAACCATTGAAAAACAATTGATAGTTTATGTGTTATTGATTTTTTTTTGTCATTTTCAATTCTTGAAAATTTCGTCATCTTTAGTTTTTGAAAATTGTGAACAAAAGTTTTTTAAATCGTTTTTCATATTATTTTCAACCCATCATGTGAAACCTGAAAACAACCCTTATGAGGGTCAAAAATCTTTCTCTGCAAAAAAAAAATAAAATACGCATATCATCATTTTTTATGTAGATTAATATATTGCAACCGTTGCTGAATCAGCGGCAGACGCCTCGAAACTTTTCCTTGTGAGTTGCTTTTCGGTAAAGTATTACCTTACGTTTTGTTGAACCCTCAAGAATTATTTCGCTTCAAAAGGGTTTCCAAGAGGACATTGGGTTTGGAGAGCAAACCTCGTCGCTCGATATTCAATTAAACGCAGTGTCTAAAAACTACACTCCAAGAATTGTGTTCACTGAACCCTTGTGTGCTATTTCTGTGCCGTTTGTCTGTGCTTCTTTTGAGAGCCTTTGTGCGGCCTTCAAATGCTTTGTGCGCACTTTTTACCCCCTGGACACCTTTTAAGGTTTTTGCAACCGTCCAAATTTCATTTGATCCTACTGACAGTAGTCTCAACAGCTGCAGAAAAGCACTGCAAAGCAGACCAGTAGTTGGTTGGATTCAAAGTTCAGGTTATACCAGATTAAGGGAGTAAAAAGGTGGTTTGAAATTTTATAATCTCACAGGTATACGATTATTTTATTTTTATGTACTATTTGAAACCCACAAAAGGTGAGATCCGTGCCAAAAAAAGAGATTGCTGAGTTTACTTCTAACCTAATCAGTATCTGAATAATTTTAGTTTTATTATTCTTTCAGTTATTGAAATCAGTTACCAACTCCATTTTAGATGTATTTTTAATAAATAAAATATGTATAATATTAAAAATATAATGTCAAAATGATAAAAGGCAAACTTTCAGACTTTATTAATTAATTATTGATGTGTAAACATCTATACCGGTACTCCGAGGATTTTTCAGGGCTGGAGTGAATTGCGAATTGGGAATAATGACACTGACAGTGACATTGACAGTCGCGAATAACCTGTTCGCAACGTTTTCTTTCGAACATTGAATGTTTCTATAGTTTATTTTCATTATAATCGATTTAAAAAATTTCTTATTGTATTTCTCAATGCGGTTACTTGTTAATTCATTGTCTAAATAGGTAACAATCAGGAAATATATTTAGTTACTATGTAACTGAGATTTATGAATTGGTATCAAAATAAGTAAAATATCAATATACGTACTATATGTCTATTTAGTGGCTATCTTTGTTGCTTCTCAAAAACTTCATTTTATAGGTTATGGTAAATGTATTTTGGAGACATTTGGACTCGAAAATGATAAAAAATTATAAAACGATTGGTAAATAAAATAAAATTAAGTGGTCGAACAAAAGACGAGGTTCGATAAGGATTTTTTACCGCCCCAAAATAAAGAAAATGTATATTCTAAAAATATGATTGTATTTTATATAAATTCTGTAAGTAGACTATCTGCCTGATAATAAAATAGCATTATAAGCAAAAAAAGGATAAAATGAGAATTTTTTATGGTACGCGAAATTTTTGATCCAAACACGATTTTCTTCAAAATTATGCATTTTTTAGAAATATTTCGTCGTTTTTTGTACAGGGTACATTCGAGAAGAATTTTTTGTTTTAAATAAAGTTCTTATATCAGTGCAAAACATATTTAAAAATTAAATTACTTCTAGTTTGTGCTCATGTCTATATATATAAAAAGCAATGTCTCTCTGTCTATTTGTCTGTCCGCTAGAGTGCTTACAACTCGAGAACCATTAATCTGATTTACATTTTTTATTTTATAGATATGTTCTCTGACTAGATTTTAACATATATATTTTAATTACGTGACGATGACATATCATGAAGGATATGATATGCCATGGTCATGTGTCGGATCGTGTGTTATGTTATGTGTCATATAACGTGTCAAAAAATATCTGGATGAAATAAAATATTCGTACATAATGAATGTAGTGACATTTTGAGAATAAAAATTCGGTCAAGGCACACAGGTTAAAAAATATACGCTCTTTGGATACAATACAACTGCACAACTATATTAAAGATGGGGCAAGGCTATTGCTTCGGTGATATGGAATTTCAGTTATTATATAATAGATACCAAGAAAACAAAAACCTAGAAGTTTCGTGTGACTATGAAAATTTTTTATTCGTTGTAGCTACATATTGAAGGACGTTGGAGTTATAAGGGTAAGGACTAATTTAAAAGCATATGTAGAGTAAAAATGATAAATGTAATAATTCTGAAATAAAGTTGATTAGTTCCGAGGTTATAACTTTTAATAATAACCTCTCACACCAATATTAATTTCAAAATATAGGTGAAATGAGAATATCCGAGAAAACTACCATTATTATCGTGTTACTGGTTTTCATATGTATAAAGCTAGTGTACTAACAAAATTCAAAATCTAGAAGGGGCAGAAATTGGGCCTTATCGTCCCTCGTGCTTTATTTTCTTTGACCATAATTGGGTATTATATGAAAGGTAATTTTTTACACATTCTATTTTTATGTTTATTTTTAATATTTGAGTTTTTAAATATCAGCAACAATTTCTAATTTTTATATGCTTTGCTATTTGTTTTGACTTGCTCATTTCATTTAATCGAAAACTCGCAAATTTAAGGGGCAGACTTTTTTTTGGAGTTTTTAGGAGATTGCGAACAACTTGCTGAATTTTCAATTTTTTGGTTGAATAATTTTATCATGTATTTATTCTATATCCACAAATATATCCTTGAAACATTAAAACATTCCATGCAGTAGTTTTCTTTAAAAAAAATCCCCAAAAATCATCTTTTTTTAAGGCGGTCACACTAGTGGTGCCCCCTAATTAAACGTTCAGATTTTTTTAAAACCAGTTTTGGAGAAAAGAATCAAAGTCAACATTCCAATTTAAGGAATTGCGCTCGTTTTTATTAAATGAAGAATTATGGCAAGTTGTTTTACAACGTTATTGGCCTTAAATGAGAGTGATGTCTTTCTAACTGCTCCTCTGAGGGCTACAGAACCGACATTCGAGATTATTAAGAGATTTATGATAACTGAGCTCGTAAAAATGATGGTAGTGTAGCGCTCGTTAGGGCCCTCATAAAGATGCTAACTTGCCGTTGACATCGCATTAAGTGTCTATCAATCGAACTTCCATTGCGATGGCACCGCACCGTCCAACTCTCTTAATTTGCGAGCAAAAAAGGAGGCGGCTTCTTGCGCTTCGTCTCATTTCGCATTTTATTTTTACGAGAAACTCCAGCTGATATAACTTCCGTGCAGCAGGCCGTATGTTTTCGCTTTATTTGGAAATAGGTGCCCTTCACTCTGTCGTCCGCAGCCCCCTCTGGGGATTTGTTGGTAAGTTACCAAAGTTCTCAGCGGAAGGACTGAATAAAGCCAAAGGTTTACTGTCCAGGAAGTGAAATAAAATTTTTACGGCGACCAAGTCTCTCGACGTCTTCGGGGCGGTCGATGGTGGCGCGGCGCCCCTCTTTTCGAAAATAATATTTCGCTCGTTTGAATGATTCAAAAAATGTTTCTTCGCGCAGCTGGATGTTTTCTGCTGGCCTCGTCCTATTCCAGGGCGGGTGGCGGTGCGGCGCGATGAATATCCTTTCAATTCGCCCCGACAACTCACCCTGTGAATTGTACCGAATTCGGTGGGATGACAGAGGCGCGCACAGTTGGAGATTATGTCGCGAGATGAAAATTGTTTTCTTTTACATTTGTTGAAGAGAACAGGGCCATAAACATGTTCCCATTAACGGGGCCCTGGGGCGGGACGAAGTGCCCTGATTTATGCAGGCCGATCCTCTTTCTGTGCGACACTGTGAATATTTATGCAGCCGAAGTGATACGCGCGCTGTTCGGGATTATATTTATATACAGAACGGCAAGGGGTTGGCTTCGGCCTTGGGTTGAGTGCAAAAAAATATTTTCATCATTAAACCGAGCCGACGGAACAACCCCAAAAGCTAGGAGCGGTCGTTCAAATTTGTATAAAGCACTTTGGCGCCCTTTTGTTGATTGTCCTGGTCGCTGTTAAATTCGTTTCAATTTCGCACAACACAGATCTGGAGGATATTTCTTGGAAATTAACAACTGAAAAAATGGATTAAACTACAGCATTTTGAGGACACACAACTAACAGTTATGTGACCTAATTGCAGAATGTAATGGAAGCGTAAAAGTATGTATGTAGCTGCTAGAAAAATTGAATTAAAGTAGGTGACTGGTATAAAATTGGTCGATTTAGGTTAGCAGTGGTACAAGTGGTACGCTTCGGGGTGGTTTTTTCCCTTTTGTACAAAGAAGGGCACGTGTGGCACTGACTTCCGACTTAACGGGTTACATAACTAAAATTTGTTGGGAAAATATGTGACCTGTTTTAGTTCCAAAACAAAACGATTTCATGAAAAAATATGTAACCGATTGCAATGAATAAATTTTAATTTTAAAACAAGCAAACATGGGGAAATTGGTACCCCTAGCGGCATATGTACATATGTACACTACTGATCAAAAAAAAGTGAGCACAGCAAAAAATTCAATATATTGGTGTAATAAGCGTGGTAAAACTTAATCAGTATGAAAATATTTTAACAAAAGTATATTTTAAAGTATTTCACAAATCATAGCAATCAATATACAGGAAAATGTTGCTTATATTTACTAATAAGGGGTGTTTCATCCTTTTCAAACTTCCTCTAACCTCCTCGGCATGGACATTGTTAAGTTTTCAATTAATGATGATGGAATTCTATTCCAAGCGGTTTGTACTGCTTCCCAAAGTTCATCAATGTTGTGTATGGGATTCTTGTGGATTTCTCGATCAATGTGGTCCCACAAATTCTCAATAGGGTTCAAATCTGGACTTTGAGCAGGCAGACTGATCCATTATTTGAATATTTTTTTCTTCGAACCAGGTCTTCGTATTCCGGGCAGTATGTCATGCAGCATTGTCCTGCTGGAAGGCGTATTGACTTCTGAGATCGTTCAAAGTGGGAATCAAGCCCTCCTTTAAGAATATTTATGTAAATATCCGCTT
The DNA here is from genome assembly GCA_949715965.1 of Dysmachus trigonus. Lineage (NCBI taxonomy): Eukaryota > Metazoa > Arthropoda > Insecta > Diptera > Asilidae > Dysmachus > Dysmachus trigonus. The sequence goes on from OX454320.1 coordinate 21,036,003, forward strand.
TTATTTTTACACCTTGATTAATTTTTACGATTTTTCCAACACCTGCTGCGGAAAAACATCCCCAAACCATTATTCCCAAATTTTCTTTTGTAGTCGTTTGGACGCACTGAGGGCCGTACTGTTCACCGGACCTCCTAATACAGGTTTGAGGACGATCAGATTGCAGACAAAATCTGGATTCATCAGACCATACAATTTTTGTCCAATCTGTGTTTTGATGCTCGTTAGCCCATTGGATTCTTTTGCGCTTATAAGTCGCCGTAAGTAAGGGGACTCGCCTGCAACCATAGCTGCGAAACCCAATCTCCCTAAGGCGTCGACTTATGGTGTGTCTTCTGACTTGGGATCCGGAAGAAGTTTGAAAATTTGCCGCGAGCTCCACAAATGCCGATTTTCTGTTTTTTAAAACTTTCATCTTTAAGGCGTGGCTATCTCTCTCGGTCAGTTTTCGTGGTCTACTTGATCCGGCCTTGCGGAAAAATGTTGCACGTTCCCTATACGAAGCAATAACCTTGTGCACGCCACCCGTATTAATGATGACACCTTCTTTTCTCATCTCTTCTCTGATTGCACGTTGGGATTTCCCAATTTCGTGCAATACAATAATGTATCCTTTGTTTGCTTCAGTCAATTATTTCCTGGAAAATGAACCAAAATACGCTTATTATGAGGTAAATTCACATTTAAAGCACAGAATCACAATTTTAGCAATAATTTTTTTTTTTTTTTAATTTTTAAAAAAAACTTTAAAGAAAAACAAACGTTGAGACAGTACAGCACTTAAAGTCGTTAAAAGTTACACTTTTATTACTCAAATTTAATAATATTGTATTTATTTATCATTTCAATTAAAAAAAAAATACTATTAACACTTACCGTCTCGCCAGAGCCATTATCAAAAGTTATTAAAATAACTTCAGGTTTTTCTAAAAATTTAGGTCACTTTATTTAACTGCAATTTTTTGTCCACTTGCTACCACGATCGATGAAAAACCGTGATGTAGCCATTCAAAACATGTCCTTTTATATCCCTAATTAACCCCTTTTCCGTACAGGTAGAAAAAGTGGGTGGATTGAGGGTAAAGTTCATATATTAAGAACGAATGTGTGTGCTCACTTTTTTTTGATCACTAGTGTACATACCTAAAAACCACTAAAAGCTGCTTCGTCAGCAAATAAATTAAAAAATTCCTTATTTTATTGGACAAATGATCACTAAGTAACTATTAAAATTTATTCGTTTTAACTGTACATCATACAATATATTTCAAAAGTAGATAATTTTTAATATTGTTTCAAAATATATGTAGGTATGGAAAGTCATTTCGAGAATGCGTCCCAAAATACTGATCCGTAGATCATAAATTCCCTAAAAAAATACTTAACTGTTTTGAGTGCTTATTAGCCAGCAATTTTATCTAATACGGTAAATTATAAAATAGTAAAGTCACAAAAAAGATAATATAATTTTTGTTTAAATATACCGAAATTACCTTTGTTCATTATACGTTCCTTAAAAACACTTACGAAAAAATAAATTAATTCTATACTTACCCCATTTAAATATAATTTAAACAAAAGTTTAGTGATGATTTAAGCTAACTTTCATAATCATTGCATAAAATCAATGTTGGGATTCGCTACCTTTGAGCCAAATGAAAATCAGTTTTAATCGATAGCAAATGATAAAATAAATAAAAGTTAATATGTTATACAGAAAATGTTAGGAAATATTCCAAAATATTTGATCGTGTAAAATCTTTCTCAAATTCATTACCACTACCCGCATGTTTTTCAACATTTTATGCAACCCTTCTTCGTTTACGAGATAATCAAGCCCAAACTTTATCGCACAACTTTTGTAACAAGAAAAGTATTACAAAAGCAAAACGCCTTTTTTTTATAAAGAGCGATTTCAAAACATTTTTAAGATTGGTGATATCGCAAGCAAATGAGCTTTCAAAAATGTGTTTCACTTCTCTTGTTCTAGTTGAAACTTTTTATGTTTCTATGATAATATGTTATAGTATAAAAGTATACACATATAGTATTATTTATACACCATTCAATAGGGAACTGCTTGCTAATCTTTGAACTTAAAATTCAATATCTTCAAAATAATTAAAAAAAAAAAAATATTGGTGAAACTACCAGTGACTCGGAAGTTAAATTTGCTAATTTTACGCCTTTCTATGGTAAAGTACTGTAAAGACGTGAATTTACCAAAGGGTCTAGCCGTGTTAGCATGACGAATCTGACCCCAATAGGATCCTGTATTGTTATATTCACCATCACTTAGGGCAGGGGACTGGTAGTCAATATAAGTATATTTTTCGTCTCTAAATTGCTGCTTCCCTGAGATATATAAAAAAAATTGTCCGAGACCGACTTGTTTTCTGAACTCGTATATTTAATAAACTAGCAAAAGCTCTCCCAACATCCCACTATAGAAGATGAGAGAGTAAAATTAAACAGGTGTGTAAGGAAACATTCTAGAGTTTATTTCAATATTTTTTTTTGAAAATTTTACCCGTTATATATGTTTATCTTCAATAAAAATTTTAATTTTTTCTTTCTATAACTTGTTTAAATTAATAAATAGCTTCATTATTCATTTAAAACGTACAACAATTACGCAAACAAACAAAGAGAACAAATATTAGCCACTATCGCTGTCTTCGTCGATTAAAATGTGCAAATCATTTTTAGAGAGTATATTCATTAATATTTCTGCCGGACAAACTATGCGAACTTTATATACAGTCTTTGGTTCAACTTAAACTGCATTCAGCTTTTAAGGCGCTTTTAAGCCAAGCTTTAGGCCAAAATGACTTTATTTTTCTGAGCGCATATATGGGCCCATAGTGCTTAAAGGGTTAAAAATTACTCAAATCCATTATTATCAAGTTGTGCCCTGTCTGTCTTGTAAGAGTCTCAGAAAAATTGTTTCAAAATATATATTTGTTGTAATGATGACAAATACACTTTTTTGGAGAAAGAGAAAGCTCTATTAGATTTTTAGGCTTATTCACTTCTGGAGTTATGACAGACAATCTGCTGAGTGACGGATCGATTTGTCTTCTAAGGTAACTTGTTGCCATTCTGCCGTTTTAGAAGACTTAAAATTAGAAACACAATCAAATGCGGAGTGGGAAATCTATTCTACCCGTTACAGCCCGATTTCTCGAATGCCTAACTTCCGCTCTATTCTGGTCGTGGTTTTTGAATTTCAGTCAAATTTTTGATTGATCTGCCCACTCCCACCTGACGTCCCTGTATACTTGGTCTGTGAGCACGTCATGCACGTGATTGATCAACTCCACGAACGCCTCGTAATCGCGAATTAATGAAATTATGAATTTCCTTACGTCTAATGAAATTGCTGTCACGTGCCGAACGCTTATTAAGAAGCGACGTGGGACGTGCGCAGTCCTTCGCACAGAGTGGTCCTGAAGGAGGGAAACGCCATACGGTGCCCGCTGTTCGCGTTGGCGGCGCGCGGCGGGCAGTGACCAGCTGAATCCTAGGGCTTTCCGGGCAAACAGATGAAATTGGAAATCGAGCTGCAGAAGCAGTCAAAATAACTGCGAAGGAAGGGCTTTACGGGCTTTGAACTCTGCAAACAGAGTTCAGCAGCCCGTGACATTGGCCGCCGCTGGGACGGGGATATCGTATTTTTTTTTAACTCCCTGTCTGCCTGCGACAGGACCTGATCCAGTTTTCGGGGCATCTTGGAGGCATTACCAGTCCCCAAATTCAGCAGCAATAGCGCAACACCAGCAGCAACCGGACGAACGTGACGCTGTTATAAATAGAGTGGCAGTTTGGCCCCTCGCACATTTGCTGAGGTTTATGGCCTCGAGCACCACATTTGTCTGGAATTCAGTTAATTTGAAGAAACATGAGGAACAAATCAAATTGTTTTATAGGCGCAATAAATTGGTCAATGGAACCGGCAGGAAATTAACTGTCCGTCGCCCCATCCACTGCCACTTGGGAAACCAGTCACGTTTTGCCCCAAACGACGTGACAACATTTACTGACCCCCCTCGAAATATTGGTGTCATTAGAATGTGGCCAAAATGCGATATGTTCAGAGGGCAAAGGATAATTTTCGATCGTGCCCCTCTCTTCTGATCTGATCTGATTTAAAGACCTCACAATTATTATAACTTTTCTTAAAAAAAATAGCTAGACACAACTTGCTATATTTCTTCAATTTTGATAGTTTTCAAAAAAATGACGAAACGTCAAAAAAACTTCTGAAGTAGCTCAAATACAAGTTTGAAATTAAAGTTATTACATGAAATACGAAAACCTTAGCAACTTTTACTAATTTTTGTGTAAAATAAGCGAAATGAAAGAGAAGAGAATATATACATAACATACAGATATAAAAGATTATGTTTAATTAAATTACTCGGTCAGTTTTGTAATTGAATTATGAGTATTATACTAGTTCTTTGGGAGTTAGAGTTAAAGTAAATGTTAATAATTACATAAAACTAAATAATTACTATTAACGAAATTTCAGTTAGGTGTGTGTGCGGCTGTGTGTGTGTATACGTATGTATTATTATTATTGGGCACTGCGTCCGAAAGGTCTTTTTTGCCGAAACTACTTTAAAGTAAAAAACGACCTGTTGTCCTAAGGAGCTGTAGAAGGTCTTTGACAGAAGATGATTCAACGTCAGTCCAAAAACTCGTGGTTGGTGTATTTCATCGTCTGTAAGACACAGACTATATTACGTCTCATTTGACAGATCTATCTTATGTAATTAGTATCTTAGCCAATGGTGTCCAAATAGGTAGCCTACCAATCTGAGATCCGTGGTACAGACTGCCACGCTGGTTAGCTTGCTGGATTCCAGGGGCATTTTCCCAGTATGCAGTGTAGACTGTTGGCTTCTAGTCAGTTCTTCAATCACAACTTTCGTCGAAGGCAATCCAATGCTGCAAAGGGTTCAGTACCCGTACCGAGATAATGAGCCTTCCTTAGCAAGTTCTTAAGTAATCTCATTTCCTTCAACACCTGATTGTTCCCGGTACCAAACAAAGAGTAGCTCAACTGGAGGTAGGCAGGTGTTGAAGGGTAGCAAATCACTCTCTAATAAGTTTTGATGAAAAACACCACGACGAGAGTGCTTTGAGGGCCACTTAGCTATTGAAGAAGATAGTAATATTTACACCTTTTAGTCCCTTGTGGAGGTTTACAAGGGCACAAGCTTCAGTGGTATGAATTTCGGTCTGGAAGACGCTGCCCATTGTAGCCGAAAAGAATGAGAAATAATAAATGTCAGTATATAGGTATTTACATGCTGATTTTATAGCGTCTTTGTCAAAATGACTAGAATGAGATGTTTCTTTATTTTTGGTTTTTACTGATACAATTTCTGCCTCTTCCATTTCCTTTTCCATTTAGTTTGATAATCATCTTCATAACATAATTATCACTACATATAACAGACAATAGGTACATATAGCGAATACACGCAGACAAAATTGAAAAGTTATCAAAATTTTTTTTTTGTAACCAAGTTAGTTAGCTGGGATCAAACCAGTAATGATTTTATTTTTGAAAAAAGTTCTATTTACTTATTACTCACAATAGACCTCATTTCGTCGCAGTGATCGCAATTCTGATTAAGTTTTTCACCCCTATGTAACTAAACTATACTATTTATTACTCCCGCAACTGATAATAATTTGGAGCTAAGAGTGAAAAGCTGGATTAGGTGGATTTCATCAGATCCTTTCATTCAGATATGTAAATTATTACATTTGGCTTTAGGTTTTTGTTTGGAAAGGGCAATTTAATTGTTTAACAAATATGGGGGATTTTTAAAGTAATTTCCAGGAAAATGGAGTTTTCGAATTTGATCTGAAGACTTTGGAAAAATATCTACATACCAAAAAAGTTATCCTTAACACCAAATTCTAAAAATATGTTCTAGGAATCAAATCCATGAAGAGAAGAAACCAAAAAATTAAACATTTCCGCTCATTTTAAATTCCTTTTAATTTTCTTCTTCGAATTTCTTCCAATTTTTACTTTCATAAATTTCTGCTATATCCGCTTCCTGATGCCTTCAGCTGGTTTATTCAGAGAAGAGTGGGGCATTAATAACGAAATATAAACTCCTGTCATAAAAAGCCACATTTGCCACTCGTAACATGCTGTTGACTTCTTGTTTTGAATTTTTCTTATCTGTATAAAATTGTATGTGTTATCACAAAGATAAAAATGTTAGAACGAATGCTTTTCAGGCGCCCTAATTCTAAATAATTATAATATTTCTATTTCTATTTTCTTACTAATATAATTTCCCTACGATTTTTGCCGATATTTCGTGTGTCACATCGATATGCCTAACAAAAACCTATTCCTCTCATACATACGGTGCCGGGGCAGGCAACACCGAGATCGCAAGGGCCAAGTGCCCTCGTATCAAAATTAAGGAAATTAGTCCAAGATGAGAAAAAATTCAGTTAGAGCGTTCCTCATAATTTTATTTGGGTCTCTACCTGCCCACACCTGCAACACACCTTGAATATCTGCGTCGCCACTCTATAACGCAGAGAGGGGCTATGAACGAGTCGGAGTGGAGGACCAAGAGAGAGGTAAGGCCGGGACTTACATTTAACTTTGCCGAATTGCAGAGCCTTCCCCGATGCTCTCGTAAAAAATCATGAAATAAAGCAAAAATATGAGGTAATCATAAGATAACAAGATACACACTCGCAGCCCCCGTGGCGTGTAATCCTCATAAAGCATTTTCTTTTATTTATCCAGAACTGGCGGCTCCAGGACCCTCGCCAGTATTAAGACAAATGCCATCCCATTTTGGGGATATCAATCTTGTGCTGCAAAAATAATTGCCTGGGGGCTTCCGACGCTCAGCGCAGCTAGAAGTCCCACACCCCGCGCCCACTTTCTGCCATCTCAAACTCGTTTGACGAATAGTATTGAATATATATAAAATAGAAAACTACAAGATCCAGGAATTGCTGCGGAGGGCCCTCAAATAAACAGGACCCGTCCATGGTACGTCCCGCTTATCCTTATTGAAAATATGAGTACCATTGAGCTGATTGGATTGCCGGGAAAACAGGTGATTTCCATTGGCTGTGCTGTGTCTTTAGGTTTTTATTCCTGAAGGACTCGTCTGCTCTGGTGATCTGGCTCTCGAGAAACGTGATAAGGGTAAATACTTCCGTAGTTGCAAACGCAGAAGAGGACTGGTCCTATAAACTGGTCAAGAACTGCAATCATTATGATGACATCTATCTCGAATTGTTTTTTACTTTACCTCTTATGTTTTACTCGATGTTCTGCAGCTTGTAAAGTAGCATTTTATTATGGTTTGTAAGCTCAAGACGTAATAATCCACCTGCAACCAAACGATATGGCTAGACAATTTTGTTACACGATGTAGTAAATTATATATGTACCTACACTTCAATGAACAATCTTATTATTTATATTAATTTATCAATAGCAGACTAATTTTAGAGTATTTAATAAAGCAAACAATTCTCCTGACATTTGGAATCGATGCTAAAAAGATTCTTGCTCTACAATATGTCCATTAGGGTGCTTTTTTTTTCGCGACTATTTTTTTTTTTCAGTCCCACCTCGAAATTTTGTGGCTAATACCTAAACATACATTCCCTGAAAATTGGAGCCCAAAAAAATAATATTTAGTACTAGACCAAGACGCATAAAGATTTCCCATATAAAATACACGTGAACTTTGATTACTTTTCTTCAAATCTTGGGCAATAGTACGGTTTCTTCACAATTGAATGCGCTACAAAAGTGTCCATTGCGATGTAACCCTAACTCCCACCAGCGAGGTAGTACGGGTCATTGACCCCAATTTTTCACGAAATTCTCGCTTTTTGCCCCTATCTCGTAAACAACAAGAGGTACAGAAAAAGTGAATATTACAAACTTGTAGCAAATTCAATTTCCTACAAAAAAGTTCTGAAGACCAAATCGCTAACATTGATATTTCTTGAGATATTGGGCTTTGAAGTTGAGGTAGTGTTTCTACAATTTAGCTCAATAATCCATGAAACTTCCACACTACCTCAACTTCAAAGCCCAATATCTCAAGAAATATCGATGTTAGGGATTTTGTGTTCAAAAACTTTTGGGAGTAAATTAAATTTCCTACAAGTTTGTGATATTCACTTTTTCTGTACCTGTTGTTGTTTACGAGATAGGGGCAAAAAGCGAGAATTTCGTGGAAAAATTGGGGTCAATGACCCGTACTACCTCGCTGGTGGGAGTTAGGGTTACATCGCAATGGACACTTTTGTAGCGCATTCAATTCTGAAGAAACCCTACTATTGCCCAAGATTGTGCCATAAAATGCCTCTGAGTTGTAGAGATTTGAAGAAAATTAATCAAAGTTCACGTGTATTTTATATGGGAAATCTTTATGCGTCTTGGTCTAGTACTAAATATTATTTTTTTGGGCTCCAATTTTCAGGGAATGTATGTTTAGGTATTAGCCACAAAATTTCGAGGTGGGACTGAAAAAAAAAAATAGTCGCGAAAAAAAAAGCACCCTAATGTCCATGCTATTTTTTTACGTTCTGTGTTACTCAACGAATAAAAATTTCCTGGGAGGGAAGCCGACAAAAGGAGAAAAAATTATTTTAATGAATATGCATGTGACAAGTATACTTTAAATTGGTGTAAAAAGTAACGAATATGCAAAATATATTTGTTGGTCGTTTGTACAGGGTATGACGATTTTAAATGGTTTTAACTTCGGAATGGTTCCTATATTCGCACGAGAAGCTGTGGAACGTAGCGCTCTGCATGTTTGCTTGCGACATCTATACGAAGGTGACAAAATTTTTATTTGAAGTATTTACATAATTTGCAACGAAATTTTTGGGGAATATGCAGAAATTCGCGAAAGAAAAATTTAATTTTCTGACATTTGGATATAGTTCCTTAATATTGCTCTAATTAGTAAAGCTTAAAACGCACATGGGAATAACATCGTTATTAAGAAAGAAATCTTTTAGACTTATGAAATCATCATAAAATAAACCATCTATATCAGAATCAGAATCGAAAACAATAGTACGTTTTCGTTGGGTTCTTTTCCGAGTTGCGGAGGAAAAATATCCTGTGAGATTTTATTTTGTCAATGTATGGGAGTTTCCGGGAAAGAAAATATACTTGGTTACCAAGAGTGACTGATTTTGTACGATGCGGCTTGCACCAGGGTGGCAGAGATTGAATGATCAAGCCTTTTAGGTCAGGACTCTATTGCTTGGAACGAATGTTTTTTTGAAAAATAAAGGTGAACTTTTTCTTACCTTTTCCCACAAATTTTATTACTGTTGTTCGAAGGTAGGCCGACGGATAAGAATTGCTAAATATCTTTTAAAGCTACTCTGTGCTTAGGAATAGATGCAAATACTTGAATTTACACCTAAAAATACCTTCAAAAACAATATTTTGTAAAAAAACAACTGGCAATAGGCCAGCACGAGGAATTTTTTAAGGGGAAATATGTTTACAAACGATTTTTGCTTCAAGGGTTTAACATTTTAGCCCTTCGGTCGCTAGCTCGCAGGTAAATGAATGAAAACAGACCAGGTTCGGAACATTTTTAGGAAAACACCTGCTGGAAACCTTTTCAATGTCAATTTTGTTTGTTTGTTGACGAAATTGTCCATTAAAGAATAAATAATTATCAAAGAGAATATTTTCCCAAAAATTACAGTTGGGCAAAACATCGTAAATTTTTTAAGGAGAGACGTCCTTTTCGTGAAAATATTGTCACTAATTTTTTCTTGACACAGAATGACGTGGACTCAAGATTTTACTCATCAATTATTAAAAATGTTGATTCTTCTGCTAGATATTCTACTTCAAAGGCTATTTGAAAGACCCAAGTCTAATTGTATTTAAGTAGGGTGCTATTTTTGGAATCTGTAAAGGAAATGTTTACTTTTCCGGTCTAAAGGAAAGAAAATATTATTTATATAGTTCTTTATCGGCAAATCGATACGTTGCAGTTAAACGCTATATGTATTATTCTTCTATGAATACTTCCTATTAATAACAGTTTCAAAACCTTTAAAAATTCCCCCATAACGACTATTGAACCTGAATTCTGTTGACAGCTTACTTCACCATGTTATACCTGTTGTTAAAAAGGAATCAATATAAACTGAATGGAATAAAGCTGAGTGAAAAAATATCTTAAACAACCCTTAAAGGTTTGACAACAACTCCCAAATTATCTTGAATATTTTTTCCCGAGAAATTTGAAACGTACTATACTCGATCTGCTTTTACCATACCCCGCTCTCCTAATCCCTTTTTGTTGTTGTAGTTCCTATAAGGAACTATTCCATTCAGAGATTTTTCCACGAAATTGTACGCTTTTGTGCCAGTTCATTTCTATCGGCAAAAATATATGAGTGACAGCCGAAGAAAGTTTCGCCGCCACTACCGCTACCAAGCATATTCTCAATTTCCGGCAACTTCAAGGGATTGCCCTTTTTCAGGTCGCTTGCCTCCAGGAATATATACTTTCAATCGACAGGTTCAATTCAGGGCAATTTTTGCAGAAGGAAAAAATACCTTGCTGAGCGCTATTCATTTCTCTGATTAAAATGAACTTGGGCATGAGCGAAAAGGTTTTCCTTTTTGAAAATAAAAATGGTAAAAGTAATGCGGAATGGCTTGTTAAAGAGCGCGCACGCTTTTTTGCATTATCATCAGAAAGTTTCCTTCCTTGGCCGGGGGTTGGAGGGCAGCAGCACTATCAGAAACCAAGCCAACGAAGAAGGGGAGGCTGCGGCGGGGAATGAAATTGATTAATGATATCCGAGTTAAGTTTTTGCCTTCATCTTAATTAAGTGGATGAGGAACTTGTGCTGATGTATGCAAAATTATGGCTTTTTCTCTCGAATATCTTAGAGCCTTCCTCCAGTGGGAGATGATTTCCTGGACGCGTGGTCTTATATGGGTGGGGGGAGGTTGGTCGGTTTTTATATATATGAACAATGGTCGCGGTAGTATAAAGACGCTGCTTATGCGGTTATTCATCGCGTCAGTTGCGGATATGAATTTATAATAACTCGCGCCCTTATGCTCGCCAAATATTTGTCGGGGTGAGCTCTTTACTCTTACTTTATAAGCAGGAACTTATTTGATTAAAATCGCGTCACCCAACATAATGGAGCCCGCCAACCAGACCGCGACTAATAAAACGATGCGACGAATCGTTAAGTATGCAAGTATCGCAAACCCACACAAATACCTGCTTTCATCTTATTAAAGATCCGAAATTAGTCGAGGGCGAGGCGGGCCACGGCGTAACAGCCACTTACGGGGGGCTTAAGGGCGGGGGAGGAAGTTAAGGTGCTTTTTAAGAGGTGTCCTCCGACTCAAGGAAATTTAATTAATTTGAAATTTCGTGAATGCGTCTACAAGTCCGCGAAGGGGATAAAAAGGTGCTTCTGTGGCGGCAGACAAGCAATTGGCAAGTTATTTCACTTTGTCAAGAAACCACACAATGCTGAGGATACTTGCTCAAGTTTGAAACGCCTTTTCGAAAAACCTTCGAAACCACTGCACCTGTGAAAAGGTGCGGAAAGGTTGAAGACGCAAGAAATTCACCAAAGGAAACAACACCTGGAGGAAACAGAGAGAGAGGTCTTATCGTTTTGGGATTTCTGTTTCAAAGGCTAGAGTTGGTGATAGCTCATAGGAGGTGGCACTTGTTAGAATACGTAGAATTTAATAATTTACCTCAATAAATAATCATGAATTAATAAATATATTATACATTGTACATGAATAACTAGATCATGAAGTAATAGATATAAGTAGAGGAACAATTTATATAACATTTGGTCATCAATAAACTAGGAGTTCCGGATATACCAGCAGTCTAGCTCTAGCCATTACCGACTTCACTCTGTAATTCAAGTAGATAGTTAATAAAGTTTTCTTTCATTACAACGTGTTTGATAGATAAATCGTCATCATGAACATCACAGCACTTTTATCATATGTTATTATCCCAGGCATTTGAATATTCCTAAAACTTTAATTTGAAGAAATTAATTTAATCCTTAACAACGTTTTTTTGTTCGCGCCCTTTATTACCCGTTAGTAAATTTTTGTAGAATTCTTTAAGTAGATTATGAATGAGGAAACGAAAATTCCGAGTTAAAAAGCAAAAAAAAAAAACTTTATTTGGCTCCATAGGAAATTATTTAAAAAGAAAACGATTCTGGGAGGAGCTTGTTTTTGAGGTAAAAAACCTTACGCTTTTACTTTTAGAAATATTCCACGAAATTCAATTTTGTCTATACTTTTTATTTTTATCAAAAAACCGAAGCCAATTAGGCATTTTTAATTGCAAATTCGTAATTTACGGAGAAAACCCTATAGAAATCATTTATCACTTGTCCTGAAGCAGAAAAGAACATTTAATTTATTGAATAGTGTAATTTCCAATATTTGATTAAAAAAAACAAAAAAACACTGCAGCAATTAAAAATAAATGAAATTTAAATTAGTTCCTTTAGATGTTCTTGTATTGGGGCGTTTCGTTTTCTATGGCATAAATGTGATGTCAGCGGGCCTTTTGACCTTTTGGGGTTAATATTCCTAAATCTTAATTTGAAAAAAATTTACACGAAAAAAGTAAGTTAGATACTTTGTAAAAACAGCTTTGTATTTATTTCTCATGTCCAAAACGCAAATAAATAAAAATAAAAATAACCTCTTTGCCAGACGATTTTCCGATATTGACTTTGTAAATGCCAGCGGGTTCCCGCAGACAACTTTCGCAATAGCAATACTTGATTTACACTGCCCGTGAAAATTGTCAGTGTCTTCCAAGTTAATGCAAAAAGGCGAGGAGGTTGGAGAAGAAGTCAATGTTTGCATAGCAGAGAAAGCTAGCCTCTGAAGGCAGACATACTATATAACGAACCACAAATAGAGACGACAGTGACGTTGCTATTTAAAAAAATAAACGCGAATTGACGTCTGATTATTCTGTGTTGGTATGCCAGAGGAGCCCAGTAGGAAAAATTAGAGTCGCTTCGAAAAGACTTTGAACTTTGAAACCGCTTATCATCCCCTTAAAAGCTGCTTCTACAGAAGCACTTAACTGAAAACATTACGAAGGCCTTTTTTTATGAATGATGTGTTTGATTGCATCATCCGCAATTTTCAGGGAATTTTAGAGAAGCAATTATGAAATTCCACAGTACGTTGTTAAAGTATACCACATAAGTTAATATGTAAATAGAACAGAACTTTAAGGTCAATATATTTTGTAGCTATTTGTCTTAAAGTATTATATGAATCGAAAATACAAACACATATATCACTTATTTATGTTTAAAAGCCGACTCTAAGTAGGTCCTACTAATCACTTTACATGTAGTTATCACAGATTCAAATTTCATGTCTTCAATTAAAAGGTACAACATCTTGGCTTGGCATATCACGACTTAACCAACCCCCTCCAATACGATTTATAAAAAAAAGGCAGACATGCCTTTTTTGCTCCAAACAAAAATTCCAATATAAATTGCTTTATACAAAACAAGAAGTACCTGTAATAGTAAGTAATTTTTCAAAAACACATGAATCACGAGTTCACCTTTTACTATTTGCTCCAGCTCAGCATTGCATTTTATGTGCAAGATAATAAAAGATAAGGAGTTAATTGAGTTTGAGTCAACAGTCTTTACACCATATGTACGTAGAATAGCTTTGGTCCTTTTATAGCAACCCCAGTCGATAATGTTCGTACAAAATTTCTTGTTATACTTACTTCCTTTGGGTGACGATACATGTTCTAGGTCTTATTGGTATTTTAAGTACTCTCTAATCTCTGAAAAATTTAACTGTCCACAATTACCCCATATGCACTTATATTTCGATTATTTGGATACTTGTAAAAGATCATAGTCGATAGAACATTTTGAGATCGTCAAACTGTTTTGCAAAAAGAGGAAAAGTTCAAAGCATTTATTTAACCATGCTAGCAATAGCAGCCAGAACTAACGTACAAAGTGCAGACCAAAAATTCATGCGTATCACACATCAAAATTTATGTTATGATATCACGATTAAACAAGGAAATTTTGAATGCATGGTTATTAAGACATTTATTAAATAAGTCAGAACGCTTGTTAACATTTAAGTAAAGAAACAGACTTAATTCGACAACGTAGTCAAAATGCAATAAATGTCCACCACGATAAAATGACTAAAGTTATCAATATTTAGTTAAAAGTTATAGTGAGCACACCAAGAATGAAAGATATTAAGGTCCTTTTGAATCAATGTAAATAAATATTTTATATTCCTTTTGTGAAAGAATAACTTCAGGTTATCTGCATAGATTATAATGTTGCATCTATTCAACAGATGTGTGATAACGTCAATTCACAAAATAAGAGGACCGAAATGACTACCCTGTGGGACACCCGAAATGGCAACGCGAAAAGCAACTTGGTCGTATCTATTTGACAAATAGAAACATATCCAATTGACAAATGATGTTGGAACGCCTTTACTATCATGCTTTAATGTTTTGATAGATTGAAAGAGTTTATCGCTGAAATCTATATATTGTTAACCCATCTGGAAGCCTAAGACAACATACAGAACAAATTCAAGTAGATTCGTAGTTACAGAGTGATCTTGGAGAAATAATGGTTACTGGGAGTAAGACGTTTACATATGATTGAGATTTGCGAATAAGTAATAGTTTCAACAAGTTTAGGGATGCAAGAGAGTTTTGCGATTAGTTGGTAGTTCTAAGAATTTTTAATGGTGTTGGCAATGAGCTAAAACATAATTTTATAATAGCAGGAGGAATACCATTTGGTCCTGAAGCAGATCGTTATATTTATCAATTTGGCTTCTTCTGTTTGCTGTTTTGCTTTTCCTTACTTATTTTATCCATTTATATTAAAACGGTTTTATGTAATATAAGTTCGAAGTATTTTGTAGATTTCGGATAACATGAATCCTTCCCCTCTTTTTTACCTGCGGTAAACATAAAGCTAAAAGTTTTCAAAAAGTCAACAAAGTGCTGAACTGTTTTAATAACCGCCAAAACAATTGCCAATTTAAAAACTTGGGCTCATTCCCCATGCCGATCGGCAGCTGGGGAGGAGGTTGGGTGTCGCATAAATCATTTCTGCTCCAATTTACCTTGGCCATCCACGAAAGAAAAAGAAAACAAAACGAAGCATCCGGGAGGATAAAACCGAAATTTCCAAGTCACTTCATGTCCCCATATTTTCCTAGTCAATTCGGTTTATGTTGGCACCTTGATGGGGCAACAATTTCGAGCCGACCGCCCCTCCCCACCCCCAAACTGCGAAGACAGCAGCATCAGCGCGCCTGTAGCACGTGGGTGACGGCAGAATCAGATGAACACATAAAATTTCCATAAAAATGAGTAGCACTTGTGATTTGCATATTTTGTTGAGGTCGCCTTATTTACAGCAAGCACAGTCCCCGCGCCGCAGCTCGTCGGCCCTCGCACCAGGCCTTTTTCTCTGTTAAAATAGACAAAATTTCGGAGGGTTTGAGAGCTGTATACGTTTTTTTACACAAACATAATTTTTTTTTTTGCGTATCAGCCTCAGGCTGTTCTGATGTTGCAGCACATAATCAACGCACCACTTTTTTGATGCGTTTTATACTATTTTTTGTTTTTAGCAAAAATATCAGGTAGACGAAAAAAAAATACAAAGCGATTTCAGAGCACAAGCACAATTCTAGCTTTTTCAACTAGCTTTATCGCTGGCGGAAAAGTTCTGTAACAGCTTGAAATTTGTCATTTATGGCGTTAAGTTATTAAGGAATGATAGTCAAAAGTGATCGTGTCTCCTTCTATTATTAGACATATCCACACTACATATACAAATTATTTGTCTGTACAAAACTAAGAATAGAACTTGTCAAGTCTGGCAGAACAGCTGTAAGAAATGACACAAGCCAGCTTAAAATCTCAACTTTGAGTTAAGCTGCCATCCAGCTTCAAGCCGGCTTAAAATCTCAAGCTGCAATTTCATGTTGCTGTATTGAGTTTCATTGGTCTAAAGCTCAAGCCGGCTTAAAAGCTGGTATTTTATTTCTACTCTCAAGCTCAATTGCAGTATGTAGCATCGTTATGAAAATCCTTGCAAAAAGAAAAACCGTCTAGCCGAAATTAACTGAAATTGTTCATTAAAAAGTTTTGCTAAGCCTGCGGGAAAGTCAGCCGGGCAGGGGGAAGGCGTCTGCTGCTTTATTAAGTAACCAATGGCTTGTAACTAACGGTCTCGCTGTCGGGTGACTCAGGTTAATTATCAGTCGGCACCCGAACTGCAGCGCTTTTGAAAGCGATAAAGCGCTGATTTGCAAGGGAAATCCCTCTAAATTATGCGATAGAAAGTTACAGCTCCTGGGATAAACATGCCGAGGAGAGAGGTATTAAAGTGCTATTGGTGCGACATCGGAGCAATATTCAATGGGGATGTTGTTGCCCGGCAATCATTAAGGGTAATGGAGGGCAAAAAGTACCAATTCTTCGAAGTAGTTTGCTTGCACTTTTCAAGTAGGATTTTTTTTTTTTTGTTTTTGGACAGGTAAAGATAGTAATTAACATACATTAAATTGAATTTACTGACTAATTTTAAGGAAAATCATTTTGGAGTAGCAAAACCTTCTATAATTAAAAGTCGTGTAGTGGTCCGACGCATTCACTTACAGAAATAGAGCAAAATGGTCTAATCCGTGAAATAAAATCCATTGAGTCTTATGACGGACGTCGAAAACATGGCGAAAAATTCACGGCAGTATTCAAACTAAAGCGTCTATCTAAAAATAACACTAGTTTACAAGATTTTAGTCGCCTTAAAAAAATTTGGGGTTAACAATTTCAAAAATCTGTATTTTAGCCATTTTTAGAATTCTTTTTTAAATGAATACTTGGATTCTGTACTATAGTTATAAAATATCAGATAATTAAATCCTTTTTCAAGGTTTGTTGGGGAGACAAGATTTTCATTAGAGTTCCACTCCTACATATTCAAGATTCATGAAAAACTTGTTTCGTGAATAAATCTTAATAAAAGTAATTAATAACATATTATAAATCTATAGTGTAGAATTCAAAATTTGATTTGACTTACTGCTACGAAATTCCGTTGTTTTTAAAATGTTTTTCCAAATTTGGCTAAATTATGGTTATTTTCATTCAGAAAAATAAGGTTATTTTCTTGAAAACTTAACGTAATGGAAAAAAATCGATTTTACATTACTGATTAGTTTTCATTAAAGGAACGAAAAAATTACATTTCGTATAAAGGGCAAGATAAAAGTTAAAATTTGTAAACTAGTGTAATCACTAACGTTTATCCTGACAATTTCGCTTTTCGATCCACTAGACATTTAATCACATTTTTAAACACTATACATATGTAACATTTTTGAGTTTAAATTCAACTTGAAGAATAACTCGAGCTCCAGACCACTTACTGTTTGAAAGGTGGAGGAAGACTTGGCTCCGGAAAACCGAAAAATCATTGCAATTTCTTTAGGGATTAATCCTTATTTATAACCCATTTTAAGTAAAAGTTCCTGAGATCAAATGTTGTAGAACATTACTTTTCCTAACAATGATAAATGATAATAATTCGGATAAAATTTCTCGAGGATGAGATGAATTCAGAATTTTTTTCCATAACAAAATAAAATATAAAATGTTCACTCATATTTCTTTCTTTATTTGTATGTTAAATTACGCAAAAAATTTTGTTTTTTAGTCAATTAATCAAAGTGGACTCCTCGAAAAACAAGGTGGATGGGTAGTGGAAAGCATCTCTCTAGAATTCGACATTTATATTAATAAAAAATAAAATGGCTGATTTCAAAAATAAGTTTGCAAAAATCGTGTCTTTTTTCCTTTTGGAATAAATAACTTTAGGTAATACAATAAGTATTAGTGTGTAGAATACCGTGCTTAGAACCAACCGTTGATTAGAACCAACCGAAAAAAAGTAGTAACGATTTAGTAACAGATTTGTCATAGAAAATATATACTTACACTCAACAACTACACCTTCAAATTTCCTGCCCGTAACGTTACACCTGATCTGCTGCTATGGATGGAGCGGAGCGGTAACAAGGCCTGTTCTCTTCTATGTGCTTTAACTTCATAAATACTTAGAATTTCAGTCTACAATTTTCACAGTATATTACAATATATTTTACTTTCAAAATATGTGAAAAAAATCGAATATTTCAAGTCGTCAGTACTGCAGTACTGCCTTATGGTGTATCCGTGAAACTTCCTCGCATTTATCTGAATTACTATAAATCATTGTTAGGAAAAGTAATGTTCTAGCTAGAACACCTAACCTCAGGAACTTTTCCTCCAAATAGGCTAAAAATATGGATTAATTCCTAATGAACTCTGTTTTTATACATTTCTAATGGTACAGAAGCCACAATAGCAACTTTTGGGAATTTTGTTTACTGGGCTGTCTATTTGTGCACACACTATCCTAAAACTCCTAAGTATAGATTTGAATGAAATTTGAATTATTGCATATGCCCTCATTGGAAAGGAAATTGTATTGAATATCGCGTCTTAACCGGCTATATGGTAATGCATTTGGAATTGAATTTCTGATGCATTTTAGAATAATACGTAATTTTGGTTATTTGTTTGTTATTTGAAAAATATTGGCATTATAGTATATCCTACAATTGTTGGCCAAATGTGCGACTTTTCCATCATGTAGTTAAATTTTATGACGAAAACGTTCGAGAATTGCTTGGGGATTTTTACCATTCACATTTATTCTCGTGCTGAGTTATTATTTAGGATAAAATTTCATCTCATTTGTCACGAAATCCTCGCGGGATTCAACGTAAAAAGACAATTCAACATAAACGCAGTGGAAGATGTAAACGGTTGGTGGGTGTATTCCTTACCATGAACTAAATTTTTTAAAATAAGAATCGTACAAATGAATGCAAAGATGTTTGTTACATTAATATAGAATTACGTGTAGGGGAGAGCGGGGTTCAACGTGCCGATTTTACTAAAACCCAAGATAGCACCTAAACTATGAATATCATATTTATGCTATATGAAGTATCTATTGTGAAATTTAATGTAGTTTTTATAACCATACGCTATTTTTAAGTATATTCAATATTAATTAATTTTTAGGCTATATTATACAAAACGTCAGAGGGGCACAATTTACCCAATCAAGGGCGGGTTGTGTCGATGGTGAGGTAGGATGTTGCACAATCTACCCCCGGCACTTTGAACCCGCTCTCCCCTACACTGATTTTCATGAAACTTACATAAAATCGTTTTATAGAAATCTATTATAAAATCTAGAATACACCTGTTAGTATAGCATAGTATACATTGTTATGTAGATGTGTTATGGTTGCAAAGTGTTTCTCCATATAACACTTAAACAAAGGTCATGAAGTCATTATACAAGAAGGAACTCTCGACCTATTCGCCTCCTCAACTCAGTAACTTAATTCTATTCAAGGAAAGCCACTTCAGCCGAAATTCTCCGAAGGAGTTCAGGATTCCAAATACCATCACTCGGAAAATGCTCCTCAAAACAGTTATTTCACATATGCGCCTCATCCAGAAGGGACCTTCAGAATTCAGACCCCTCAGGACCTCCTCAAAGTCAGGCAGTAGCGCCATCACCACCTCCAATTGAATTCCTGGGAGCGAGTACCGTAGAAGGAACTTTTCATAATTTCCAAAAATAAATTAAATCCCTGACACTTGACATCGTAATTTACAAAGTTGAACAATTCATTTCGCAAATAACTCCGTCCTCGCCATGGAAATCGTCGGATGTCATATTTCATACGTTGGCGGAAGGACGTTGTTCGGGAGGGGAGCAAAAATCGCTTAATTTATGAAGGGGGATATCTGTTAAAAAAATATTATTTTTTCTTGTTACCCTCCCCTTTCCCTCTGTCCTCGAAGGCGGCCGTGCGAAATTAGGAAGCATAATGAGGTAAATTAGCTGCGGTCAGCAATGAATCCTCGCTAGCTCGTCCTGTGGCCGCGCTCTTAATGGCCTCAGCGTCACATCAAAGGAAGTAATGTGAACACTTGTGAAACTCGACCCGGACAAAGATATCATGGAAAATATTCCTCTTTGGAGACAGGGAAAAGGCCCCGTGGTCGGTCGGCCGGGCGCAGTGGAACTCCCGGACGACAACTGATCTCAATCACCGCATTTTAGGGCTCCTTCGAGTGCACTTTGGACAGTGGCCAAGAACAAATTTGCTCTGTTGACCTTTTATACATCGATTCCCTGTCATTCTTCGACAGGCTTGTCCGTCGCCGCCATGGGGCGATCTCGTAAAATTAGTAGGGTTTTCATGCTCCATCGAACCACCAAAATTAAGGTAAAACAACTTTTCCGACATCGGTCGAAGGGATTTTTCACCAAGCTCCTTTTAATTCCTGTCCTGTCTTCGTCGCCGTAATTGATTTTAGCTGTAAATTGACGCTGCAATTTCCTCGACAACGCTGTCCCCGATAGAGACTTCGGATTCGAGGCCCCGTGGAACATGCCTCGGTTAATGTCGGTCTAAGAAAAACAAGAATTCCACTTTGAAGGCTATTTCAGATTAAATTTTTGTAAGCGAACTGAATGTTAAATGAGCATCGTCAAAGGTACCTGACGCTTAGAAGCAAAATTCAGTTAGTGAGTTCAAGAATTCAGTTTCTGGTGTAGTCTACACAATTACACTGCAACAACACTGCAATACAGTCACTATATAAAACATCAAACAAGTTAAAATAGGTAAACATTTTGTAAAAGTCTAAAAAAATATGTGAACCGTCAAACGAAGCAGCAAATAGATTCACGAAATCTATATGCTCGGATATATATATTTTTTAGATTAAGTTTACTGCAATGCTTTATGGTCATTTAACAAATATGTAAACAATATTTTAATCTATGAGTCTTACATTTATTTAACATCGGTGCTACAAATGACGTAGATTGGGAACGTATTCACGACAATCGCTCGATTGTGCACCCTGACACAGTAATATATACCTTTTTCATCAACATTTCTTTCTACGTATACTCTCAATATTATTGAATCAAACGATAACAATTATCATACCTGAAAATGGCACTTATTGCAGAAAGTTAGAGGAGGTAGTTTTTAACGAATTACAAGTAGAAGCGAGATGCATATGGTTACTTAAGTTTTCGAGGACTCGGAGTTAAAAAAAAATTGTTGAAACGAACTCATTTTGTTTCACATAACTTTTCTTTTTTTAAATATTACTAAACAAATTAGCTCTGATAATTTAATCAATGACGTTGCTTCTAAAAAAGTTAGGAAACAGCAGTTCACGTAAAATTTTGTTTTATACATTTTAAAACAATTTATTTTATCTCTTTGAAATAAGTCTTTTTTTATTTTTTTAAACTTGTAATACATCTATTATTGATTCAATTATTTTTAAAAAAAATTTTGTAATTTTTCATGTTAATTATGTGTTTGTACAATATTGTATTTGATTTAAGTTCCATTGTAAGTCGTAAATTTTATATTAAACTGAATGTGAAAAGTCAAGGTGATTTTTGTCTTATTACATTTAACAAGAAAAACCCACTAAACAACAACACTATAGAAATTGCAAAATTCCTGCACTACTAGAAGTACTCAAAGATTACGATTACATCCGAATTCGTTAAAGTCTTTATATAGACGTTTCCAAAGTGGGCAGATAAAGACCCTTCGATCTAACAAATTGAATTGAACATTCATGAAAAAACACTAATTAACTGAAGAAAAGAGAAAAACACTATTTTTATTAGTGTTTTTGCTACATTTCATAGATTGTGATTAGTTTTACTCTAATTATTTGTAGGTTTGTCTAATTATTTGTAGTTTCCAATCTCAATTTTAGCTATTCTTTGTTTTACAATACTACTGAGGTAGAAATAATATATGAAAAGAATATTATTATACAATATAAGGAATAGTCAAATAAAAAGTGACAATTCCGCCTTAAAAAAAAAAAAAAAATATCAAATAAGTTTAAATACAATAGTTAAATACAATGAGTTACAAAAGTATCTCGTTAGATGGTCAGTAAAAGTCTGTTACAAAGACTAGGTTACTTAATACTCAATATCACTTAATATGTTAGATGTAACATTTCTGACTTCAAGGCATTTGTGTTTAAATAGTACAAAGGGCTTGTCGGCGTTCCTGATTACAAATGTATACTATCAAAATCGCCACCGCAAATTGCAAACTTCATACAATCAGAGAAATTCTTTTAGTCATTCGTAATTATTTAAAGTGTTAAATTTTAGTCAAAAACAATCATAAGTATTGTCATATATTCCTGGTTGAAAGTAACTACGAACATAGTTAAAATGACCAGAATAATAGTTATGCATTTATAAACTATAATTAGAGTCAAGTTCAACTAACAAACTTGTTAAAAATAACGGTATTTATAGTCAATTAGGCAGTTACCAGAATTAACTATACTTTTTTCTAGTTATTTCAACATGAACCAGAAGGATAGTTGCAAAATAATTAATTTTGACTACAAAGTGTCTCTGGGTTTAGTCATATAGAGTCACGTGATTTTTAATCTGCTATAATAACAAGGAATTCCAGAATGATAAATCTAATGAACTCACCGGAGTGCATGCCTTGGTCGAACCCAGCGCTCGGCAAGAAGGATACCAACTGCACGAAGGAGCAATACCCGACATTTCGTGCTGATAAAACTTCTATCGCTTCCAGCCGATGTGCCCTATCTGTGGAGGGATCAATGTCACCCGGTCGTTCGCGTCGCATATTCCTCGCTGTGCCATTTCTTCAATGTCGTTTGCCATTGAAAGTGCTCGGCCATGCAAAAGTCCCACTGTAAAATAAAGCCGTCGCCGGCAAAATGTTAAACTGCCGCAATATTTCAATAAACTCCCCGAACGTAGTGAATTTCAATGAGCTTTATCGCGGGGCTTTGATATGTATCCATTCCGGAGCATGTGTGCTCCGCGAGAGGGAGGATTTCTAATGCGCACATGGATAAAGTGCGGTGGGGAGGGCGGGGTAGCTCATGGGGCGAGCTGGGGCAAACGTAATCTGGTTGAGGCAAAATGTGAAGCAACCGAGATGACAGGATTTAAGCTCTCTGCCGGATGGGTCACCTTCTGAACATGATTATCCCCGTAAAGTTGTTGGACTTGCTATCCGTCCTTACTTTTTTCCTAATAACTTGCCTCGCAGTCGCGAGGTATTCAAAAAAATCTTGTACTGGATTCCCCAACGCCGTCGAAAACTATGACGAAGACTGCTGATGGAGGAGGAGGAGGAGGACAGGGAAGGGGCGTATTTCGTCCTGCATGAATGTTTCCTGCCACTACCGCTCTTAATACCGGGAAATATCGACACATGTATTCCATTTAAGCGCCATTAATCTTACTTTATGCTCAAATCTCTGAATCTTTTATGCTGGTAAGAGTGTGTTCAAAGAAGGTTCGCTCGTAAGTCGACAGGAGCACCATAAAAGGGAAAGTTTTTACCTGAGCAATTTGGTTACTCGCACCCCCGAGTGCATCAGTCGGCTTTTCTTAAGCCCGAAAGCAAATTGATTGATGCTGAGCGCCCCCTGTCGAGCGGTGCGGGTGGAATGGGGGGAAACATATGGCCCAAGAGCCCCGAACCCCTGAAAGGTTTCCATAATCGAATTTTTCATTTCTCGCCAAATAAATTTCGACTTCTCTGCCTCTTTTTCGATTGGAAACTACGACACACAAAGCGAAGGGGACTTGTGGACGTGAGTTCTTGAGGTCTTTTACCTTTGAGGGTGATACATTCGATTTTGCAGACAAATTTTCAAATACAAGTTATACGCCCTCATTCGTGACCCTTCTCTCTTAAGTATAGCTGTTCAAGACGTACATTGAGAAAAATATATACACGGGAATTCATATTCAATAGCACTTAATAATCCTTTACTAATAATAAAGCTGCAACTGTCTCCAAGTTTGTTCCACTATAACTTCTAAACTCTTGAACCGATTTCAATGAAATTTTGTACATACAAAGGGGATTACTGGATCATAAGATAGGTTATATTATATTATCTGACTTAAGCTAGGCTTCAGCCAGGGTTAGATCGGCCTAACTAAGCTTAGTCCGGCTTGAGCCAAGCTTGGTCCAGCTTGGGTCAGACTTAGGCCGAGTTTGAGCCAGATTTCTACCAGGCTTAAGCAAGGTTTAAACCAAGATTGAGTCAAACTTGAACCACACTAGACCACACTAGACCCCAACTTGAATCAAGCTTGAATTAAGTTTGAACCAGTCTTAAGGGGGGGGTATTGCTTGAAAATGAATTTTTAAGCAAATTTTTGTGAAATTTTTTTTTTTGAAGTATGGCTACATTATTTTATTTTTAAATTAAATAGGCTTTTTAAGTATAATTCAAAGAATGATTATATGAATTTTCAAGTAAAAATATTAAGAATTTTGGCAATGGTAGCCATTTTTCGCAGACACATTCATCAAAAAAAAGTGAATTTGCGGTGGACATCAGAACTCGTCACTGGATAATCTGAAAAAAAAAATTCAAAAAGATTATCTTAGTTTATGAGTTTCTCGATGGAGTGACGTCGAGATAATTTTTTTTTTTTTGCATATTTTTTTATAAACAATAATAAATATGTTGAT
Source organism: Dysmachus trigonus (assembly GCA_949715965.1). Classification (NCBI taxonomy): domain Eukaryota; kingdom Metazoa; phylum Arthropoda; class Insecta; order Diptera; family Asilidae; genus Dysmachus; species Dysmachus trigonus. The sequence continues at coordinate 21,060,784 of OX454320.1, forward strand.
TTTCGCACTTTTTTTACAAAGAATTTCGTTTTTTTGACTTCTAAGTGATGCCAAAAACTCAAAAATCGATAAAAATTGAAAAGCTCGACGTCACTTCATCGAGAAAGTTATAAACTAAGATAATCTTTTTGAATTTTTTTTTTCAGATTATCCAGTGACGAGTTCTGATGTCCACCGCAAATTCATTTTTTTTTTGGACGTGTCTGCGAAAAATGGCTACCGTTGTCACAATTCTTAATATTTGTACTTGAAAATTCATATAATCATTCTTTGAATTATACTTAAAAAACCTATTTAATTTAAAAATAAAATAATGTAGCCATACTTCCAAAAAAAATTCACAAATTTTGCTTAAAAAGTCATTTTCAAACCATACCCCCCCCTTAAACCAGGTCAAGCTTGTTGCAATTACTTTATATATAGCATTCACAGATTGACTTTGGCGAATTTATTTAACCTAAACACAGTTATATTGGACATATTCGCAAATAAATTTCATCCAATAACAAATATATTTAACTCATCAACATATAAATTTAATCAAAATGTATATTAATTTTATTTATTCACAACTAATTTAACCACAAACGCAAACATGTCAATTTAATCTTTTCACATGATTTGAAAATTAACAAATTATCATAGTAAAATTGATATGCGTTTCCTTTATTTCAATTTTTCTTTAGTAAAATTGAAATTAAAATAGTTAGATGAACGAGGGTCTGGTTAATTGAAACAAAAAATAAGTACCAGGTGAATTAAATATCCCTCATTGTTGAATCAACTCAAATTATGTTTTTCATTGTAAACTGTTGGAATCCAAAGTAGATATTTTTACACTGTAACATATTAATACAGGCAATAAATCGCTAACACGTCAATACACGTTTAAAATTGTGGTTTTAGCCGAATAGCAAAAGATTAAATATCTATCCCAAAATATTGTACATATGATTTCATGTAAAAAAAGTACAATATTAATTAGATAAAACAAAACTAACAAAAAAAAAAAACTAGATATATTTTGGCTCAACCACGACTATTTACTGCCTGAAATAATTTGCATTTTGAAACAATTCGGCTTTAGCCGAGATAAGCGCCTTCAAAAAGCGGCAAATTTAAAAATTGTATTTATTTTTTATTGACTTTAGGTATGTAACAATCTTAAATCAACTTCCTTTAAACGTAACATCGAATCTCAGCTTGTTACTAGAAAGTTGGTGAAATTGCTAAGCTACGAAATGCTACCGAAAATACGTTTTAATTTATTAAGTAAAAATTTTAAAAGTAATTACAGCATTTTTACTTTTTGTTTTAACCCTCATTTACTCCTCCTGCACTGTTTCCGCAAAGAAATCCTATGAAAACTTGTTGCTCATCACGGATGTTCCAATTATTCCACAAAATAAATGTCAGCAGCACCGACTTGATCTGACGGATGCTATGCTCTGTGCAGGGCACTTCGCCCTGAACACTTCTTGCTGCAGTTCGGATCAAGGTAGCCCTTTGTTCGATCAAGTTAAATTGATAGGAATAAAATTGTTGAATCAACATTGCACTCGAATTACCTTACCTACAGTGTACATTAATGTGGCAAAGGTGAAGAACTGGATCTGGAAAACTGCAGAGAATTTATGGGAGCATCCTATTTGCTAGGTTTACAAATAACAATTTTGTTTTGTTTCTTTGCTTCGGTTTTTATATCGTTTCCTTGCTTCGTTTTTTATGTACATAATTTTAAAATAAGATAAAATAAAAAAATTACAAAAATATACATATAGTATTCCTCATAACTTATGGTCAATGTTGGTTTCAACAAGCATGTATTGTCACCACTATTAGATGGCTGCTCGAAAATTAAACAACTGGGGCCTAAAATGTAGAATCCTAGATTAATTTTTGCAAAATAACTTAATTTCATTTATTTTTTTTTCCATTACTTCTATGGAATGTTTTCTCATTACTTCTCTATGTTTTCCCATTACTTCTAAGGAATAAAGTGTACAGATATTAGAATCAAGAAAATGTCACAATGCCAGAAAAAATCTGGTTTTATATAAGTAGGGTAAATTATTTAATAAGTCTGAAACCATTAAATCCATTTGACAACATCAATTCAAGCCCGAATTATCCACAGGACCAGCGCTTCTGATCCCTTCTTAATTGCGAAACGTATAAAAAATATGCTGAAAGAAAGCCACAATATAAAGGTATACAAAAGAAATGTGAGCAGACGCCTTAACGAATTTCGATTACGTGCCTGTCTTTCCAGGAAATTTCCATTGATCTCTTCTACAAATAGGCAAAGAAGACTGAAGTTCGCGAGATAAATGTTCTCTTTTATATTCTGGGAAAATGTTCTTTTGACGAATAAGAAGATCAACATATTCAGCTTTGATGGAAAGCGATACGGAAGGGTGGCGTCCTAATCGTGCCCGAGATCCTAGATAACTAACAAAAACCGTAAAGCAAGGCGGTGGTTGTATTATGCTTTGGATAGCAATATCTGGGCAAGACGTTGATCCAGTGGTACAAATTGAGGGTATAATGGATCAATATGTGTATAAAAACATATTGATCGAAATCATGATACCATATTTGGATGAAAACATGCCCATTGTACGGAAGTTTAAGCAAGAAAATGATGAACGCGTCTTAGAGACAACTTTGTTGACATTCTTAAATGGTCACAACAAAGTCCTGATCTTAAACCCATAGAAAATTTATAGCGGACACTTAAGGAAAAAGCAGGATCAAAAAATAATTCAAATTTAAAAGATCTTTGGTATGTAACCAAGGAGGCGTGGAAAAACATTCCTGTCGAAAAGATTAACTAGCTTATCGATAGTAATAATTAAATAATTATAAAAATAACGACTTTACGACACCTTATTTAATATTTTATCGTCTCATTTTGAACATCTTCCTTTAATAAAATTAAAATCTTATAATGATTAAAAACTTGTTGAAAGTGTCTTAATTAGTTGTCCAAACTTTGCCTCGAGTATATTTTATTTCATCAGAATTTTTGAGGATCTAACAAAAATTAATAAGATGTGTACCATATTTATTTGTAAATTACTCTATATATCATACACATTTAAATAATTTTTGGGCCAAAATTAATTTTTCTACAATTATTAAAATCAGAACTCAACGAACTTTGCGCCGATTAAACTTAACTAAAGAAGTTTCAATGTCAGAAATGAAAACTACAAAAACTTTACAGGAAATGTCCAACATTTTGCAATTTGAACTAGGTAAATCTATAACAAAGACCATAAATTTGAATAATATTTGGACACATATTTTATTTTAAATATTATATTAAGGGATATGACCACTATAAAATTCTCAAAACATTGATATTTGCTTTTCACATATTTCGAAAGATATAATACATATTTCAGGATTTTGTTCTGAAAGTTTCAGTAATAACTTCGCAGAATTGGCATACTTACTTACAACCATTTGTGCAAACCAGTTTCAATGGTATTTAATCCAAAAAAACATTTTTGGACGTGGTTGACACTGTTAAGACAAAGTTTAAATCTTTTTGATTTCTAATACACCATACGGGCCCAAAGCTCTTAACCAGCACGTTACTTTCTTTTAAGCTGACTTTCGAAGGCTGCTTTTTAGATGCCCTATTTTGCATATCAGTGCATAGCTTTTCTGCATCAACATTTTTGGACGTGGTTGACACTGTTAAGACAAAGTTTAAATCTTTTTGATTTCTAATACACCATACGGGCCCAAAGCTCTTAACCAGCACGTTACTTTCTTTTAAGCTGACTTTCGAAGGCTATTTTGCCCTATTTTGCATATCAGTGCATAGCTTTTCTGCATCGGTTGCACAATTTCTCTAAAAAGAATCCTAAAAATTCCTTCACTTTGCAGCCTATTACAGTGATAATGACCCTTAAGAGTTCTGAATGTTCTGATGGCGCCCTCAAGGTTAGGTAAGGCTAATTTGGTTGCCCACAAGTTACACTTAGACAAGTGAGGTAGGCTTATTGTGATACCACACGGGATGAGTCCTATGTCTAACCAGAGAACCATTTCGAGTCTCTAATGAAGTGCTCAAAGTCCTTGAAACTCTTTGGCATGAGGTCTGACATGTCATCAAAGAAGAAGACATCCAAATGCTGGTTCCTGCGAATTGCGAGTGCTGGACATTGATCGAGGAGGTACTTAATACTTTGGCGTGGTCAAACTTTTGTACATGTTTCCTTAAAGGCATGATGGCATCGAAAACTCAACAATAATTAAATTTCGACTAATGGTTTTAGTGCTAAATATAGCATTAGCGAACAATAAGATTGGAGGCTAACATTTAATCTACCCTTACCCATCGGGCGTTCGCAATATGTACAGTAATTTGTGAGATCAAAAAAAATAGATCCAGACCCCTTTGGTACGTGTCCTAACTCTTGCCTAAGGGCCATTGCGGCCGTTACTCCCAAAACAAATCAGAATTCGCCTTTGTCCTTCAGTCTGAGCGCCCTTGCCCTATCTATTCATCGGACCCAAAACTCAGGTGTGCACGGCCGAAGCACCGCATCGCGTTGGGTGCAAATTAAGTCATGGTCTCATTACGTCAATTAAGCGGCCATTTCCTTCGCTTTATCGGATTTAGACATTATTTGAGCGGTCGTTACCATCCCGTCAGCATTGATTTTTCAATTACGAAGAGCCCAAGATGGGCGAACGCCGTGAATAGTTAAAAAATGGTCGTCCGCGATGAATATCGCCGATGGTTGGAAAAAAAAGGCCCATTCTGGACGGTTCCCCATTTTTCTTGGGAAGTAATTGCTCAAAGATTCTTGCATTCAGTGTAATTGGTTTATAATGAATGGATTTTCAAAATATCATTTTTGAATCGAACAACATTCATTTCAATCAAACCTGTTTTAAGTATATTCCAAATATTAAAAGAAAATTTGAAGTGTTTTTGATAAGATAGCTCAGGATAATACAGGGTGTCCCATAGGAATGTGTGAAAAGTAATGAGTCACTATTTTTTAATGTAAATGTAAATATTTTTTAATAAACGTAACTCGTCATTTTCATTGTATGTCCATTTTATTATTAAAAAATTAAATCTATTTAATACAAACCATTAATACAAAAATACAGGGAAGAACATGAATTATTAATGAAATATATTTTGGAAAAGTGAACCATCTAAATTGGCACAAATATGCAAACGCTTTCTAAAATTATTAAAAACATTTTCTAAGGTTTCATTTGAAATGCGATTGATGATTTTTTCTTTAATTAAATCCTCTATTTTTTTAAAGTTAATTTTAATAGCAGCGATTTTTAGCGTAGTTCAATAAAAAGAAATCACACGGAGGGAGATCCGGCGAGTAAGACGGTCACTAAAATAATAAATATATAAAAAAATGTTTGTTTCCATAGTGTAAATGATTTTACACATTGATATTAATGCGTTTCCGAACAAATTAATAATTTACTTAATCTTTAGTAATGATTTAACGAATTTCCGCAGCTTTAGCAAAATTACTATTGTGTATAACGAACTCGCATATGTCACATATGGAAATAAAGAGACAGAATGGAAATAACTCTACTTAATTATCTGAAGAAATTTTAACAAAATTAGATTATTTCAAAGAAGAAGTGGATTTTACTGAAAAAGGAAGAAACGAAAAAATTTTAAAATTGCCAAAGTTATGTGACAATGATTATCATTATTCGAACTTATTTGTAATTTGTAACTTTATGAGTTGTTGGATTGATTGGAATAAAGGAATTTTCAACTCTATCGGAATTTTTCCCGAGGTAGAATAATCTATCTATTCTGACTGTATTATACATTCGCATAATCCCAGCTTACATTTGGCGAGTTTTTAAAGTAGAATCCTTGATATAATTCGTATATAAAACTCAAGGAATGCTGAAGTACGCAGCGACGAAGTCCCTGAATTTTGTCGCTTTTCTGACCGGAAAAAAATCATTTTCGTTCCAGAGAGCAAGCTTTAGCTCCATCCTCATTGCCCTGACCCAATTTCCCGACGTGTGCAGTGGTAATGAGGAAACAATGGGAAAACATTTTCAGCATTTTCGCCTGAGCGAAGTTGAGTTCCTTTAGCGATTCTTTCCGCCCGGAACCAAGCTTGAACCACGTGGCGCTAGAAGTTTGCCTTCCCGGAAGACCTGTTTCCGACTTGGGTGAACTGAGCACGCCTTGCAAAAAGTGGACAGAAATGGACGAAAAACAATTTCATGACAAAAACAGGAAAAAACAAAAACGAGAGGGATTTGCACGAAACGAAACCGGCCTATCCCAAACTTAAACATTAGCTTCTTTTGTCGTTTGAAGGGCGCCTAATAAAAGGAAATTCATAATCAGGCCCAGCAACCGGTCGTACTTAGGGACGGGGTCCTAAATTAAAATTTCCCTTTGTGTCCCATAGCAAACCGAGAAATTTCCTGAGCAATTTTCGGATTTTCCCTGAATTTATGATAAATTAATGCTGCCCTTCCGGGACTCTTTGATTTCATAACAAAGCCCCCGACTGACGGGGACTCGGCTGCAGGACAGGAACTCGCCCCACCTGCACCCGGCTACGTATGGGCGAGCCCTGATAAATTTATATCTCGACACGAGCTTTTTTGACTTAATGCCACCGCGACATTGACAAATGCTCCCCGCTGCATTCTTCCTCCACCCGTCGCGAACAAATCGCCGGAATGCTCCTTCTCGCTGCAAAAAAATAAAGGAGAGAAACGGGCAAACCGGGAGCTGCTGAGCAAATTTTGAGTAATTTGGAACGATAAGGGACCGCTGTCGGTGGTGTGGGACGGGGTGCTCCTGAGTCCTGCTGCCGAGCCGAGCATTCCAGAAAGTTATCCTTTTCGCAAAGCCACCGCTAACGAAGCCTTTAAAACTCAAATGCTGCCGGAGCGGGGCGCTGTGAGAGATGCGGGCATATCCGCTTTTTCGCGTAATTAGAGGAATGAGGTGAGTTTGCAGCGTCATTAATGTTCCTAATGGGACCGCGCCCCTCCTCGGTGACGGGGGTGTTCTGAAAAGTTGTCAAAAATTCGCGGCTCCTGAGCGGGCGCCGGGCACAGAGGACGCTGATTGATGAAAAGATGTTTGCTGTTGCGAACACTGGACAAGGAGATTTTTGCGCGTTAATGATGCTGAAAAAAAAAACTGGCTTGATTACAAGCGACTCATTCAGGATGAAGTCAGAACAGTGTGAAAAGATGGAGGGAATTTAAAAATTCATTTTTTTTTTTCACATAACAAACTGGACAGTTACAATATTTAAAACTAAACTTTGTGTGTCCTGCAGAATTGAAATATTTTCAAAAACTCTATTATATCCTATTGCTATATTCAATATACCGATGGACGATATGACCCCAATGTTAATGTTCGGAAGAAGATTCCAAATCCTCCTTCCAAAACAAGAAGAATGGGAAGATGCAAACAAACTGAATGGACTTAGCGACATCTTCTACACAGCAGAAGTTCTAAGTAGAAGTTTTTGCCACTCTAGAAGTAGCCAACTACAATAGATAATTGCTCAAACATGGCAAAATAAGGGAATAAGAATCTGCAGTGACAGTAAAGCTGCTCTTGTCACTCTTCTTAATTCTACTACTCGGACAAACACTGTACGGGATTGCAAGAAGCGACTAAATTCTGTAGCAAAATTCAGTCAGGTCTTTCTTATATACAGGGTGTCCCAAAAATACCAGGTCAGAGTGATATGGAAGATAGGTTAGTCTTAGATCTGTCAGATCTTAGTTTTCAAGATATTGTCACTTTTTTAATTTTGTTTAAAATCTCGACAAATATTTCAGATGAGTTTGGGAATATTAAAAAACTGTTTTTTTTAAAAGATGTCGATTGTGCATTCGTGTTGGAGGCAGACAGTTTGAACATTTACTGTAATAATAAACAAATTCAACAGTTTTTGGTTTTTTGTTATCAATATCACAATACCCCAAAAGAATGAATAAAAAAGCGGAATAGCAAAGGGTCGCAGCTGTCCTATTCATGTTTACCTGATAACAGGTCCACAGCCACAAAAGACAAAGGCCGGCAGCTAATAAAATTGCAATGTGGCTTTTTTTGTTACTATTGATTGCGCAATAATAGTGTTTTATTTTTCAGAATACAGTCCGGCTTTAGCACAACCCTTCATGATAAAAATAGCAATTTCTAAGTTTTTGTAAAATAATTGCCCAAGTATCATACCATTTCTGAATCTGCATTAAATTGAGTAGTTTTTAAGATAATTTGCCAGCTTCTTTTAGTATATTTTTTTTCCACGACTGATTGTCAAAGTTAAAGTTGCAATTTTGACAGAGTTAAAAGGTAACACAAATGAGTTATTTTTCTTGGAAGGTACACTAATTTTCGGCAAAATTTTACTTTTAACGCCTGAAACAACTATTCAAGATACCTGAAAAATAAAAAAGTAAACAACTTGAAATTATTTTTAGCAATGGTGGTTGAAATTCTAACTGAAAATAGAGATTTTAAACAAAATTAAAAAAGTGACAATATCTCGAAAACTAAGAAACTTTTACTAAGGTCATGTTTATTTTATCTGACAGATCTAAGGCTAACCTATCTTCTATGTCACGTTGACCTGGTATTTTTGGGACGCCCTGTATAAGGTGTAGAATCAAATGCGCGACGGCGACGATTCAAAGTACGAACACACCAAACACTACAACAGCGAAGCGAATAATTTTAAAATTTGATTGATGTACAAATTACGAGTAAATTAAGTGTCCGAATCTTAGATTATAAAGTACATAGAAGCTATTAAACGATTTTTCATTTCAAATGGAAGACGTTTTGTGACTTTTTAATGGAAAATGATTATTGTCGAACCAACTTGCACAACATTAAATTCAAATTTGACGGTTAAGTCCATTAAAGAAAAAAATCGATATTTTTTCAAATGTTCCATGCATTCACATTTTCAAAAAATAATTCAAAAATTAGAAAAGCAATATTTTAACCATTTAGCCGTACATGCTGTGAATTAAATGAATTTACCACACTGAGAAAAAAACAATGGGATCAACATTATATCAATAATTTCCAAATATGATGTGGCGGCAATACCGAACATTATATATTTAACTATGTTTACATTAAACTTTGGAGTTAACAATTACCATTGTTAATTTGACAAAAATGCATTAAAATTGAATTTTGTTGAATATCTTATTTAACGGTCCTGTGAACGCTACTGACCTTATATCATCATCAGATATAAGCAGGTGCTTTGGGCCGAGAAGCCTGGTTTTTATTATCTCGTCCTTTCAAATGTTCATATATAGAAAGTGGCCAAAAACGAACTCTACGACGAATCTGAAGGACTATTTTATGGCTATTTAATCGTTGATTAATTGGTAAGCCATTTAGACACACAATTTCTGAGTTTTGTAACTTTAAAGGTGTTTTTCTCAAAACTTTTTGTGAACCTCGTAGAAGATATCTCAAAAACTATTTGAAGGATCATTTTAAAATTTGTCACACTTTTAGATGACAGATTAACCTTTTTATGTGAATCTGAACTTCTTTGAAAATTATTTAAAAGAACTATTTTACCTTTAACAAATACATATAGTATACATTTCATGAAAAATCGAACTTTTTTTTCAAACACACACCATTTTTTGAATTTTCGCTGTTCTTTGGATTTTTTTTAGATGTATGTCGATCGTATGGATCTTAGAAATCTAAATTTCCTTGGATCTGATGTTTCAGATCAATTCATCAGGCACTAGGTTGCATACGTCATAAAACAACTAAGTGGACATATGCTCGCAAATTAAAAGATGTAATAATATGTACCGAAAATTTAAATTAAGTAGTTTAAATAGTTTCGACATAAAGAAATATAAAAATTCGTTTATTATCGACTGGCCTAAAGAATCTCTTCCCTTAATAAATTTAACTTTTCACTTCTTCAAATTGAAATTTTATTTTAACTTAATATTTCTCTGGATTTTTCTATTATCATTTCTTTAAGGTGGAAATATAATAAATCTTCTAGTAATTATTGGAGAGACACCCCTACAAATTATTTGCCTTATATCACTTCTCGGCCCCCTCTCATAGCTGCTAAAATGTTAAAAGTCGTCAGATCCTGGCCTTCCATTTTTGTATTTATGGGATTCGAAACTTGATTAAAATCGAAATCATTAATTTTCCGAAAAGTTCCTCTCTCCTTCCCAGAAATCATCAGTACACCGCCCTTTCTTTCGAGGCTCCTCCAGGCGAATTGAATCCTTTTTCGATTAATCACCCGCCGAATCAACTCTCGACAGAGGCAGACGATCACTTTTCAAGTCACGTCCAAAGGCGCCGATGTGCACACCTCGAACTCCTTTTTAATGGGCCGGCGAATTTAGGGCTTCATTTTATTCTTCTTCTTCATGCAGCTATGGACGCGCTCCAACGCGCTTCTGTTTTTTCCCTTGAGTGGTTGCGATAAGTTAAAAGGGCATTTTCGGAAATATCTTTAAGGAGATTCAATCAGGCGAGCTAAAAGTAGATTTACTGGGGAATTTTAGCGTAATTATTCAATTTTACATTAATACAATGAACAACGTCGTGCATATGAACGTCCTCAATTGGATCCTATGTCTTTTTAAAATCGTTCACACTAATTTGGCACACTTAAACAGGAAGACACCTGGGACCATATTGTGGGTTAAACTTGAGCTAATCAAATAGTATTCCAGAATGCGCTCATCTGAAGAACCTTTGATGCAGTTACTAAACATCCAGTTGCATGAAAATGGCGATAAAATTAAAACAAAGAAAATTGCCTTATTCAGTTAGCATACTAAAGCACTATACCAACTACACTATACTATTGTGTATATGATAGAAGCAGCGGTCTCTGGTGACGATGCGTTTAAGGTTCCTCAAATTGCAATTAAACGTTGTTGCAGCAGCACCTCTGAGCGCTATCTCTAGCTCTAATTTGAGCAGCTTCCCGTAATTGCTAGAAACTTTGGGAGGTTGTTAAGATTAATTAGAAACTGCTGTAGCCGGATGCCACGCCAGTTTCCTTCGGCATCTGGTAATTATGCCTCGGCGATGTTCTCCATATGTTGGAAGACGTGTGCAAGGAATGTGCAGCATTCCACATTAGTATCAAACTTCCCTTAATATGTGGGGTAGGTGATGGGCAGGAGGGTTAACTGTCCGTTTGGTAAAAGAGTAAGAGTGGTCTGACGAGGAAAACAATCACCTTAAGCATTTTGAAAATGACCCATATTTGAACCATGTGTGTAAGATTGTACGTACATGGAACAGTGTAATGTCCAGCAGTGTTGAGAATATTGTACAGCGTTTTGAATTTCTCTTCATTATTCTCTAAGTCTGAATTAATTATAATCAAATCTAATAGAACTGTAATGGAGATGTTTCACTATAAGTTGCATTACTGATCACTTTCAAAATTTGATCTGTCTACCTATCTGTCGGTCTGTTCCATTCGAACTTTTACATCCCTTATCTGGTTTCAGTTAAATTTTATAAACCTCAGCGCAATGGATAACTTAACAGAGTCAAATTAACGAGCCCACAATTTTAGATTTCAAGGCATTTGCGTTAATGTAGGTAAAACAAATTTGTGGGTGTCATTGACTACAAGCATTTGGAAATTAAAAATGGTGCATCCAGTACGGCGACCAAAAATGTTAAACTGTAGGGTTTTCATGTAAACTGATATTTAAATTTTTTCAAGTCTTCACTTGCACAGTTTTAAAAAAAATATTTTTTGATGTAATTAATATCAAGTTTCCAATTATTTTCCCAATTTTTGTCAGAGATAAATATGGGAACAAGCTTTTAGCTTTTCTTTTTAATTATCTGTGCTTTATTTTTATTTTTCAGATCCCTTTCAATCAATTTAACTTTAAATTGAGAAATTTGTGAAAATGGACTTAAGCCTTATTTATCCTAGTGATAAAGAAAGTTATGAATATTCTATCCACGCGGGCAGTTGAATCACGCGATACTTAGATAGTTCTGTGAAATACTTCATATATAGTAAAAGAGTTTTCGACCTTAAAATTCCCAACGGAGTATAAATATGGAGAATACTAAAATCTGAAGTGATACAATATCATAGCAAAAATATCTGAACACAAACCTGGTAAACATCTTTTGCACGCTTTCAATTCGGTTAATGTGAATATTATACTCTGGTTAGAATTCCAAAGAATAAGGTTCGTTAAATGATTTTGAATGCCTTATTAAAAAACCCAAGCTCATGTTAACTCTCGAAATTAAATATTCGTAAAGCAGGTGAAACTATAAAGAGCTATCAAAAATAACGCCCAGATCCTTAAATTCAGACTAACGTGTTATTACGATATTATCAACACAATAGGTTTTTGAAGAGGAATTAAGGATATGATAGAAAGACATTTACATTTTGCTGGATTAATCGTAAATGCATTATCATGGCACGAGCTTAAAATAAAATGTAAAAACATAATTGAGATCTAAAGTATGAAGATGTTTAAGTATTTAAGGTATTTTTTTTTTTTTTTTGATTTTTCCCATTATCATTAGGTAGGCCTTATTTAAAAAACTAGAGTCAAACCAGTTAATTAACTTATATTCGTATTCAGCAGACTGAAATTATTATTATATTCGTATTCAGCAGACTGAAATTACCCTAAATCTGTTTTCAGACTCCAGGCTACAAAATCACTGTTCGCCAGTGTAATAAGAACAAAGTGTAAAGGACCAAATTGCCTACCTTGCGGAACACCTGATAAGTTTAGGTGATGAGTCTCCAATCTTAACATTTCCGTACTCTGTCTATCAAATAAAAATGAAACCAAAACAGAAAGGAAAAATGGGAGCCTAGCATTTTAAATTCGTTTATAAGAAGTAAGTGATGAAGTCTAACAGAGCCTATGTTAAAATCAGCGGAAACTATATCAATCTGATGACCACACTAGAGCTGGAGACCAACTTTTTAAATACACAATTTTCCGGTGACATTTATTTAGTCCACTTAATCCAGAAAATTTAATTTTTTAAATATTTAAAATTGTTACCTGCAAAACAAAATTCCTATTATAAATATCTTTAGTTAAAGCATGAACTAAAATCAACTTGAAAAATTGCAAAAATGCCGAAGTTTCAAACATTTTATTTTCTATGTTTTTAGAAATTGCTGATGTTGAGGTTGTAAAAATTAAAAAAACAAAACGACATAAAATTTAATCGTTATTCGAATTCGACGATAACAACATGTTCCAAAGTAATTGATTTAAATTATTTATAACATATAAACCAGATAGAAAAAAAGATTTTCGAAAGCGCGGTTAACATTTTTCGAATCCTATTTTCTGGGTTTATAAATTTAAATTTTATTGAATCAAAGCATTTTTTTACAGTTTAAATATTAAAAAAATTGAAAAACCCCAATTTTTTTAAATCCGACATTCCCTACACTCTTGAACTATTCAGTTGAAAGTAAAGAAGAATCTCTTAAACTTTTATGAAGTTTTTAAGCCATTCCCAGGCCGTCAGCCGTTAGGCACACAGGGGGAATAACACATGCACACAGGGGGAATAACGCGTAATGTAGAAGTAGGTGTACGTGCCGTATCTGTGTGCGTGTGCCGTAACTGTGTGCACTGCGGAAGTGCGACCATATCCTCCACGCGGGGGCGGCTGGAAGCAGGCTCCCAGTTAGGTTATGTCTCTGCTGGGAGTGCTGACAAATTGTGGTCGGGCGGAGAGAAGGAGACTCTCTTATAAAAAGTACCCCCCCTAACCCAGGGTGTAATGCGATCCGTGCCCATTGGGTCGTTTGCAGCCAGGGGGTTACATCGGGCTGTATTCGTACGGAGCCTTCCTGATACCTGTCCACCTCAGGTCGTAGCCTGGACTTCCCATGTAAGGGGCGCTGCATGGGTGACTTCTTTTCCCCTTTTTCTAGCCAAGACCATGAGTAGCGCCTCGTCGCGAAAGTGGTCGTACGAACCAGTGCATTTTTTCTATGAATCAAACACCAGCCTCGGATAAAACCGAGACTAAGTCTCCTAAGACTCCTCTTGCGTCTGCTCGAACAGAGCAGCGCACGGCCGTGAAGGCCAGGGCACCCGGGAAGGGAGCCGTACGCCCATCAACGTCGGCGGGCATCGCCCGCTCAAACGCTCCAGCTCCATCGGTCAGCACCGGTGCTGAAAACTCCAAGTCAGCACCTAGTGCAGCCCCTGCTTCGAGGCCACAGGCTGCGGAATCCGGCTCTAAGCAAGGATGCAGTACTGTAGGTCCTCCATCGCCCGTCAAGATTGCGCAAGGCACCGTGTCATCGGCTTCTAAGCCCGGACCGAGCGGTGCCGTTGCGCCTCTTAGGACACTCAAGTCCAAATCCAAAGCCAGCCAACCCACGCGGCGCGATAGCCCCTCTGCGGCGACCTACCGAGAGAAGCGAGCGGCCTTCAGGGTCCTAGATAGGCTTAGCGCTATCTCGGAAACGGAGCTTTCTGAGAAAGAGAAATCTTCTCTAAGTTGGGCCAAAAGCGTTGTTGCCCAGCACAGAGCGAAGCAGCAGGACCCTGCTCCCAAACGGCAACGCTCGCAGGACGAGCAGGAGCCATCAGCCTCTAAGAGGCCAAAAGCTGGCCCTCCAAGGCCCCCCCCCCAGCTCACTAGGCCCTTCAGCGAAGCTGCAAAGGATCACCTCATCTGGGCGATAGTTGATTTCGGCAACCAGGATGGCACCATTTCAGTGGATAACTGGAAGACGGTGGAGATGGAGCTGCTGAAAGTGTATGAGGATATCCTCGAAAGGAACCCTGGACCCCCTCCGTTCTGTCGAGATGCTGGCTGGTACCAGGGTCGCATTAAACTTATAGCTTGTGCAGATCAGCGTTCGGCCGATCTCTACAAGCTAGCGATATCCTCCGTAGGGGAGGTTTGGCCGGGTGCTAGACTGGAGGCAGTTAAAAAGGAGCAAATTCCTAACAGGCCTAGGTCTAGGGCGTGGATTCCTGCAGAGCCATCAAGCCCTGCAGGAATTTTGAAGCTGATCAGGATGAGCAACACCAATCTCCCCACCCACGATTGGAAGGTTGCCCAGGTCAGCGAGGCTAGCGGCAAGCGAAGACAAGCGGTGATAATACTCAACGAGGAGTCACTTGCCCCGCTTAAGGAATCCAATGGCGTCATCAGCTACGGCTTCGGCTCGATTACCCTGACGGTCTATCGCAAGGACCTGAAGGGTAACAAGGCGGAGATCCCCACCGAGGCCAAGACGGCTGATGAGGGCGCTGTGGATACCCCCACCTCCGTGGCTTCAGATGTGCCACCGTCACCGGCCCCACTCAACGAGGAGGATAGCATCCAGTCCACATCGGGGATGCTTGGGGACCTGTTTCTTCACCAGGAAGAGGAGGAGATGCCTGATGAGGACGAGGAAGACGACCTGTTACTCGATGCGGAAGATGCAGACATGACGGTCGTCGAGGTGACCGAACCAAGCAGCAGCCATGGTGGGAGTGGTGCAGATTAATCTACACCACTCCAAGGCGGCGTCGGCTGCGCTGCTTCTGCGTCTCTCACAGAAAGGAGAAGACGTCGCGCTAGTCCAGGAACCATGGGTCGTTGGGGACCGGGTTTGTGGACTTAACCTAGCCGGGTATAAGGCTTTTTATATAAAAGGTACAGGTAAACCTAGATCCTGTATTCTGATCAGAAATAACCTTAGCGCATTCATCCTCACTAATAATAGTGATAAGGACAACGTAGTGGTCATGCTGGAGTCCCAAACCAGGCCCATATGGCTGGGTTCCAGCTATATGGCTCATGACCACGAGGAACCTCCCCCGCATCAACTCCTGCGCAAAACCATCAAGGAAGCAAATGAGCGGAGGATCACAGCGATTGTCGGCGCAGACGCAAACGCTCATCATACGATCTGGGGAAGTACGGACGTAAACGAAAGGGGTGAGTCTTTATTCGAATTTATTGTTAGCACTAACCTCTGGATTTGTAATGTGGGAAATGAACCCACATTTATGAATGCGGTGAGGCGAGAGGTTCTCGACATCACTCTCGTCACTGAACGGGATGCTCATGCTATTAGAAGCTGGAGAGTATCCAACGACCCTTCTATGTCCGATCACCGGTACATCGAGTTTGAGCTCGATATACAGAAACCGGTATGTTCACCATACAGGAATAGGAGGAAAACAAACTGGGACAAATACAGGAAAGCCCTAGAACATGCGCTCCCCGGTGGGGAGCCTCCCATGCTCCACTCCAGGAAGGAGCTGGACAAGGTGGTGATTACCCTCACCAAGGCGTGTAACAAGGCAACGCGGACTTCGTGTCCCATCAGGAGGCCTAGGGGGAAACCTAAACCTCCATGGTGGTCAACGGAGATCATGGCCGCAAGGAAAGAATGCCGCAAGATGTTCAATAAGGCAAAGCGTACTGATGATTGGTCATCATATAAGGAAAGCCTTAGGAACTTCAAAAAACTAGTAAGGACAGCCAGACGCTCCTCCTGGGAGAACTTTTGCAGTAGGGTGGAGGAAGTATCGGAGACTAGCCGTCTACGTAAGGTCCTTTCGACGTCCCCGATTACCCCTAGTCTCCTGTTAAAAGACAACGGGGAATGGACCTCTTCGGGTTTGGAAACTTTGGAGCTGCTGACCGAAACTCACTTCCCCGGTTGCTCCTCAGAGCAAGCGGTTGAGTCGGTAGTCGCTACCATCCCCAATGAACTCGCCCAGAAAATCCTCAGTAGGAGAAAATTGGAATGGGCTATAAAAAGCTTCAAGCCTTTCAAATCCCCAGGCTTGGACGACATCATACCAGCTGAGCTTCAGGAAGCCTCGGAGATAATTATTCCCTGGCTGTTGGCTATTTACAGTGCCTGTCTCAACCTGGTCTATATTCCCAAGACCTGGACTGAAGTCAAGGTTGTCTACATTCCCAAGGGGGGGAAGGTCTCACACTGCAGACCCAAAGACTTCAGGCCTATAAGTCTTTCTTCCTTTCTTCTTAAAACGCTAGAAAGACTGATCGATATACATATAAGAGGGTATGTAAATCCGGCGAGATTATCACCCTCGCAGCACGCTTACACCAAGGGCAAATCCACCGAAACGGCCCTGCATACCCTAGTTGATCACATTGAGAGGGCCATGCTGTACAAGGAGTACACACTGGCGGCCTTCTTGGACATCGAGGGAGCGTTCAATAATGTCAGACCTGAAGCAGTCGCGGGAGCCATGAGGGGTCTTGATCTGGACGAATCAATCATTGCGTTGATCAATCAGATGTTGTGTGGCAGGATTGTCAACTCGGTTCTTGGGGCATCTTCCATCAGAAGACATGTGTACAGGGGCACCCCCCAGGGAGGGGTCCTGTCGCCGCTTCTGTGGAACCTGACCCTGAATGATCTCCTCCTGGATCTTGAGCGCTCGGGCTGTTGCGTATGCGGACGACATTGTCATTTCAGTATCAGGCAAGTACCTGAATACGCTGTCGGAGGTGTTACAACAGGCCCTAAACAAGCTCACGGTATGGAGTGTTAATAGTGGCTTGTGCGTTAACCCGAATAAAACGGAACTTGTACTATTCTCCAGGAAGTACAAGATTCCCTCTTTTAATACACCACTCCTTGGTGGAGTGAGGTTGGAACTCACGGACGAAGTAAAATATCTTGGTCTCGTTATGGATAGGAAGCTGAATTGGAAAGCCAACATTGCTGAAAGAGTACGTAAGGCTACAATAGCCTTGTACTCATGCAAAAGTGCAATCGGCAAAAGATGGGGCTTAGAACCACGCATTGTCCACTGGCTCTTCGTGACAGTGATCAGGCCGATACTGGTATACGGTGTGCTAGTGTGGTGGCCCGCCCTAGAGAGGGCATGCCACCAGAATGCGCTGGATAGGATCCAAAGAATGGCTTCTGTCCTGATCACGGGTGCACTCAGGACAACTCCCACCAAAGCCCTGAATGTCATCCTCCATCTCCTTCCAATGGAACTATTTGGTAAGCAAACTGCTGCCTCCATTGCTGCTAGGCTCAATTCTATACATCCCTGGGCACGCATGGATTATGGTCATTCAAAAATCCTTAGCACTTGTACCCAAGGTTTAGACTATGTTATTCCAAACCCATGTTTCGATATTAAATTCGACTCGCTTATTCCAGCGAGACATGAGTGGGGGGAAGAACTTCTTAGCAAAGCGAATTCGGTGAAGATATTCACCGATGGCTCAAAGCTGAGGGGCAGAGTTGGAGGTGGAATATACTCGGAGCAACTGAGCCTCGAAGCGTCATTTCGGCTGCCAGACCACAGCAGCGTAATTCAGGCGGAGGTCATGGCTATCATGGAAGCCCTCTTATGGCTGCAGGAGAATATGTCTCCTCCCGGAGATATTTCTATCTTTACTGACAGCCAGGCTGCAATTAAATCACTAACGGGTGTGTATACGACATCAAAGGTGGTTGCGGACTGCCGCTCTCTGCTTAATCAAGTAGCGGAGGGGGGGGTTAATATTAGTATAATTTGGGTACCAGGACATAGTGATGTCCCGGGAAATATTAGAGCGGATGAGCTAGCCAGGCAGGGAACGACCCTTCCAGAAAGGGATATCATCCGGCGGATAGGAGCACCGCTCGCCTCCTGTAAAGCAGAGATTATAAGATCGTACTTAAGGATTGCCGAAAATAGGTGGAGAAACGAGAATACTTGTGTGACCACCAGGCAGATCTGGCCAACATTTGACCATAATAGGTCAAAGAACCTGATTACTCTCAGGAGGGAGGCCATTAGTAACGTCGTGGCGGTAATTACGGGGCATTGCCTTGTGGGCAAACATGCCAACAGACTAGGCGTTATCTCCAACGACTTCTGCAGAAGTTGTCAAAATGAGGAGGAGGAGGAAAGCATAACCCACCTCCTGTGCCAATGCCCAGCACTATCTATGTGCAGAAACAGATATCTGGGCGCTTATTTCTTTGATGACTTGTCGGATCTGAGTTCAAAGAACGTCAGAGACATTGAACACTTCATCAAAGGCACGAAGTGGTTCAAGGTTAGCTAGTTTTCTGGGAAAAGCCCTCGTGTGGTATCACAATGGGCCCTTGTGGCCTAAGTGTGCCGTCAGGCAGCCACGGCAACCTAACCTAACCTAAGCCATTCCCACAAAATATCACTAGAAGATAATTTTCGTTATGAGTCCCTCATAATATCATGAAAGTGGATTTTTAAAGAAATAATTAATTTCAAATAAATATATTAAAGTACTTATGTATGTATGTATGTATTTTTGTCACATAGTTGTGTCTTATGAAAAGGATGCCATGCTCCAATCGAATAGTATCAGTCTTCCTGATATCGTAAAGAACAAGTTAAGTAACCAAGGGTGGTTACTAACTTTCCACCTTCCCTAGTCATCAGGAATAATGAGTAAGAGCAACATCCGTCGTTTCGTGTCCCAAATTAATGCAACAAAGTGGCTTTTCGCGATAAGTTCGGGCACTCAACAGTACAAAGTTTATTCCGGCTCCCAGACCAGACTTTCATTGTTCCAGACAAAAAACCACCCAGTCCAAGTTGAGCCATGCAGCGAACACAACTTCCGTAATTAGACCCGAAGTAGTTTGTGTGAGGGTGCGGCACTTCATTGGAATTAGAAACTTTATTTCCTCCGAAGAGGGTAGTTATTCGCGGGCAAAATGGCAAGCGGGCGACTGAAGACAGTTTTGCATCTCGCTTTAGAGTTTTATTAAGCGAAACTGAGGGCAGGTAAAAGTATGTGCCTAGCTCCTCTAGAGAGCAGAGACCAATAAGTGAAATTCCCACCCCTTTTGCAGTACGGGTCCAACCCAACTATCGCCTTAATTGCGATGGACGCATTTGGGGCCAATAAACCTTTCCCTGCAGCGTGGGTGCCCTCCGGAATTTCAATTATTGCACTTGTTGGGAAGCTCCGGCGCGCGGCTTCAACTTTTGAACTTTTCAGAACGAAGTGGCTGCTCGCTGGCCAAAAAGATGCTCTTGATCTGCGAGTCAGCCGGGGATTATACAAAACTTCAACTTCTTCCCCAATTCCAATCCCCGGCCCGGAAAGGTACAGAACAGCATGTGCACCAAGCAACGCCAACTTTCAAGTGCAAGTGAAGTTTTGGAGTTAATCGAATTGTTCTAGAGTTTCCGCTTTTTATTAGTTCCGCATAATGCGCTGCAATTACTTGTTATGGGCAGGAAGTGGACGTGCCCGCCACTGGACTAAGGAGCGAAGTTTAAAGCAAGGGACTATGATTCCTGGAATAAGATTTCACTAGCCAAATACAGTTAGATAAGTTAAGTATGTGCAACATTTAGTATAAAATGTATAACATACTCATCATATTATTAACATAAATAAATACCGAGGATACTTTACCGCTTTCACTCAAATATGATGTAAGAGACAAAGGCCAAAAGTTAAAGATGTTCTTGGTTTTACAATTAATTAAATAAAATTAGTTTTCTCGAACAAAAAATAAATATAAACAGGGTGATCCGTGATTAGTAGTTCTACGGAAAGGTACGGCTAAGGTACATTATTAGAACCCTTTTAGGTTGCATATGGTTTAATAAAAAGTTCAATGTTTTAGGAGTTATTTACACTTATGTGATTTTCGAGAAATTTGCTCTTTTCATCACGAAAGTGACCAGTGAGATGCCGTCAATGATGTCATCTAAATATTTATTAAAGCTAATAACACTTCCCTTACTGTACTGTTACAAAAAATATTTAACTATAAAATGATGAGAGCAATAACCTAAACATAGTTTTCAATGGCAGAATCCAACAACTAGTCTTTTAAACATGTAGTATAGCCGAAATATTAGCAATAATGACGTTTTTACTCTTCCAGAGAATGTTTATTGTCACCTGTGCAGTGAAACGGATAGTTTTATCTATAAAATGGCTTATTGTATACACTTTAAGGAGTTGAGACAAACATTTCTACCAGATAACCTTTCTAACCCTTTATGCCACCAACCACGAACCAACCAACCAAAATGCTGCTACCTTTTCCTTCTCATTATAAAATAAATTTCCCGTCTCGCTCGTGTTTTGGTTGGCATGATCTAGCTTTTCGTTTGTATTGGTTAAAAGATTTGAATTGCCACATGAAATTCAGCCGATTTCTAGTAGTGGTTCTGAGCCTAGCTACATACTAAGTACCGGCAAAATGTCAAATCTTAAGTAATAATTGAGATTAAGTGTAAGAAAAAAATTGCCGCCGAAAGTGAAGAAGCATTGGAAATGGAATTTATTTGGAGTGTTAAGTAAAAAAGGATTAAATTTATAAACATCCTTGTTAATAATTTACGAAATATAAATTTCTTCCTGTTCCATTTCACTCCCGATCAAAACAAGCAGAACATTTTACATCTCATCTCTACATTGATAAAGATGTGTACGAACTCATTTTGTCAGCCAACTGGTGGTTGGTTTGCCCCATGCTACTTTTATGTAATTTTCATAAAAAAATAAAAGAAACAAAATAAATTTTGTTCGTTCTGTTACTTTCATTATCGAGATCAACATTTTGAGTTTTAAGTAATTTCTCATGGCCTTACGCTAGCCGGTATAATGAAGTAAGATATATGCGGAAATTGAAAATGACTTTTTTTTTTTAATTTTTTTAATATATTTTTACATGTTGTTAAAAGTATAATATTTCAACTTTAGCTGTGTAATTTTGTTTGGTAGCACTCACCAAGGTCACGGTTAAAATCAATGTAAAGAATTAATTTAATCCAGATAGTGTATTTAGGAATTAGCAACATTTGAATTTATATTACAGAAGGAATCTAAGAATTTAACGAATTTAAGTGTCATATATTAAATTAGAACTATCCAAGTAGAAAACAATAATAAATTAACCAGATACCAACAAATAGTTATAAGCCATTTCATTTATATGCATTTAGATTCTAACTATATAATTTTATAAAAACAATATTATTATATGAAGGTACAATTTTCAAACAAACTCAGAATTAAATTTAAAATGAATGGTTTTTTAAAAGAGGTAATTCAGCTCACTAATTATATATATATATATATATATATATATATAGTAAGGGGCTTTGCAATCTTTTAATTTTCCCTTCACTTCCCGTCTGGATCGAGTCGAAATGGCAGCTAAAAATGAGGATCGAGTACTCGATTTGACAATTCCCGCTGAGAATTTCTGTTTCAGATTATTTTGTTTTGCCTGTATAAAGTAAATATTATTTTTTAAAACTGTCAAAAAGAAATGTGTGGGAATATCACGAAACAATTCATGTTTGTTAATTTTTAATTGGGTTCATTTTCGATTCGATTCTTCAATCCTGAATAGTGAAATCTGCGGATCGAAAACTCGTTTCGATCTCTCAACCACACTGAGGCCCAAATGGTTTTTATCAAAGTTGATTGTATAGATCCAAACAATATTTGCGTAATGTCAACAAGGTCTCTAATTGTCAATTTTTGCGCACCAAATTTTTGACTTCCTTGACGTGGTGTTTATCAGTAGACGTCTAAGGACGGCCAGGCCGTTCATCGTCTTCAACACATTCTTTTCCTTGTTTGAGTTTGAACAACTTATACCAATCAAAAACACTCGCTCTGGATAGTGTATTGTCACCAAAAGCCATTTTAAAAATTTCCAACGTTTCGAAAGCCGAAATTCCATTTTTGAAGCAAAATTTAATGGAACTTATGCACTCATTTTGAAAATCGAAAAGTGCAGTTTTGTAGATGAAATTAAACAAGCGTATCTCATCAACTACTGAAGATATTGGCATGAAATTTGACGCAGATGTCAGTTAAAGTGCTACCAATCCTACCAAAAAAAAACTATTACTCTTTTGGATAAGTCCGCGCTATTTAAATGGGAAAAGTCTTACTATTTTCTGTTCACAGTAGTATTAAACTTATAGAAAATAAGAATTTTTATTATTTTATTTTATATATCCCTTCACTTATTTTTATTTCTGAGTATTAATTGATATTAAATTAATTTATTTTTCAGGATAAAAAGTTAGGAAACTGCAAGTAAATTCTAAGGGTTTCCCGCTGCGGTGTAATACTTACATTGAGCTGTAACATTAAGAGCAAAGATTCGTGTCGCTGCGGTTTTACAGCAGGTCCTAATTAATCCTGTTAATTTCCATACATTTGCATCTTTCCCGAGTTGCTCGTCGGGTGGAGCACTGAACAATACAATTTCAGAAATTCATTAAACTGCTCCGTTTCACTCGCCGTAATCGCCAAAATCCAGGCCGGCACTAATGGAACCCTCTGAATTGAATTAAAATTAGATGAGCCCAATTAATCTCCGCACTAAGTCCCTTTTGGACGTGGCCAATTTAAATTTTGATTTAAGCAATGAAAGTCGACTTTAATTGCGCGACGGACTTTATTAGGGCAATCATTCATTGAGAGAGGGTATACGACCGGTTTGGGGTGGTAGCAAAACATACAGGTGGTTTTCCAGGCGTAAATTTTGTACCAGAATAAATTAATTCCAGGAAAGTGCATTCACTGGAGTCCCGGCGACGACGACGTCATCATTGAAAAACAGGAGGTGAGTCCCGCATCCCCCAGGATAAATCTCCCTGAATTAGCGCTCGTACAAGAAACATGGTATAAATAATGTTAACACGAGATAGAGCTTATTCGGAATTAAGCTGGGCCCGGCAGTGACAAAGTGCTGTCGCTTAGTTGCCCCGGTTGCCTGGATTACAAGAAAAGACGCAAGGCGACAAACAGCACATTTTTCCAGGAACACCCTCATATCCCGGTCTGTGAGGGTGGGAAGCGAACAAGGGATAATTTGCAAAATGTTTTTGCGTAAGCTCGAAAATGGTAGCACGAATGGGTTAATTTATACCGTCCTCGATTGCGTGGAAATTGAAAAGCCCTAGCTCACTTTCGAACTTCAAACATTTTATAGAATACAATCACATCACAACTCCGAAAAAGAATCTACATACAAAAAAATCATGACAATACAACATCCAGAAAATTGTACATCTTTAAAAGGCAAAATCGGAAGGTTCAAGATACTGAAAAGGCAAGATACGGAAATTATTATTTAATAAATTTTATATAAGACGTACATAAAAATAGGTTAAGTTTATAATAAAAAGCCCATTTTTAAAACAATGCTACCAAAATTTATACCATCAAAAGAATGCTGGCGTGTAGAGTTAGCAGAGGAGGTCACATATCAGATATTCTTTTAAATTATTGACCTCAACATTTCTTCTTTAACTTTCAATAAAGTATCGGCAGAATTTCAGCAATTTATACGTTTATTAACATTAAACCTCAAATTTGAGCATCCTTTATATAATAAAGGGTGTTATTTAAGCTTAGATAGAACTATAGAGATAACTATCAATCCGAGCTGTCATTCTTACATAACATGTGGCCGTTTGGTGCGGTTTACACGCTGATAGCATCATTCATCCTCCTTTCTTTAAATATGAGGTAGGGGCTGGAGATCGTTACCGAACCATGATCAATAAATATTTCGTCGAAAATATGGATGACATTGACTCTGTCGAGATGTGACATACAACAACACGAACCATTGATTCACTGAACCTGTAAATTGGCCTCCAAGGTCGTGGTCGTGTGATTGACACCTCTCAATTATTTCCACATGTGAAGTCACTGGCTTATGGTGATAAATCAGCGACAATTGACAACTTGGAAGCCAAAATTATTCGTGTTATTCGTGACATACGGCCGAACGTGACCCATAATTAGACTGATAGAATACGATTTACATATACGATATGTTAATAGGAAATAAATAGTTTGTGTTTTTGGAAAAAATAATTTTGCGCTACGTATCGTCGACGCTGGTTAGCTGGCAATCAGCTTCTTCTACAAAAGAGTCATCAGAGCTCAGGGCTGAAGGCATTTGCTTGCGTTGTTATCGTCGCGGAAACTTGAGAAATCCATTAAGGCTTAATGCTCGGGAAAAGAAATAATCGGATTAGCATTAGCCCTGGAAGCCCTGCACCAACTTGCCCGCCAGACAAATATGATACCCTTTACCCGCACGTGGTTGCATTATTCGCCAAGGCATAAGCCAAACGAGCTCAAAATATAGGCTGGGGCGTGCTGTGCATAAACATCTCCTCTCACCCACCCGCCGCTACATGCAAATCTTCTTGCAAAGGCGCCGAGATTCACTCTGACTTTGGAGCAAAACCGCAAAGTTTCAATTTAATTTGAGATTCATAGTCCTTGCGGAGTTTACGCTAGCGACGAGACGGGGGCTATTCTTTAAAAAAGCTTCGCTGTGGGGCCAAAAGAAAACTAAAAAGATTTCTCGCGATTTTGCACATTCTTTCCACTTTCCAACCCTCGCGGGACGGAGGCACTGCAGCAGCTATTATTAGCCGGTCTTTCATTATAATTAATAACATCCCGGCTCCCCGTATGCCCGCTCCTGGAGGAGGACAGAACTCAAAGGAATAATTGAAAAACTT
This sequence comes from Dysmachus trigonus, assembly GCA_949715965.1. NCBI lineage: Eukaryota > Metazoa > Arthropoda > Insecta > Diptera > Asilidae > Dysmachus > Dysmachus trigonus. The sequence goes on from OX454320.1 coordinate 21,086,347, forward strand.
TCCAACAAAAGGATATGTGAAGATTAACCCGCGCACCATCCTGGTGCAATCAGCGTCGATTATCTTTGCAACTTATCTTCGTCCTTTGAATTCCATAATTCACGAAATTAAGGCGCTTTGTGCCCCCACCGGGAATTTAATAAGGAGCGCGTTCTGGAGAAACTTTCGTGCGGAGTTGGCAGGGAAGACAAGGGGGCACCTACTTTGGTGTTCAAGCACCAAGAAAACTTTTATAAGAAAACTAAATTCCACAAAAAAACTGCACCCCTGTGATTCAGGGTGAGTTTGCTTTAGTATCGGCAGTAAACCGGCCTGGTTCTTGCATTTCTCGTTCCCCGTCTCTCCCTTTTTTCAAAAACTGAGAATTTTAAGAGTTGACGTTGATTGAACGTACTTGTTAATTTACTTTCGTTATCCTAAAGATGATTAGTTTCACATATTCCCTAAGGTGTATTTTGCAAAAACAAATAAAGAGTGTGCCATCTGTTGGTTTCTTTTTAAATCACATGTTATTTTGACACAAACAATTTTTTAGCACTCAAAAAGTGACAGAAAAACAGTATCATATCTCCAAGGTACGAACTATAAATATACCTATGCTGGAACAATGTTGGAAAATATTGATAACTTGTTTTAAAAGTGCCGAAATAGTGGAAATTTTGAAAACAAGTTTCGGTCGAAATAATGCACAAACTGCGCCTGTTGTACGCATGCTGTGATTTGACGCCATTGGAGGTTCCGTCAGTGCCGGCCTTAGGCTTTTGCGTTTAGTCGGGCAAACTTTTCCTCGGCGCCCCTTTTAAAGACAAATATAAAAATTATGGCTTAAAAAACAAAAAAACCAGCTTTTATAAGTAGCGCGCAATAAAAAGTTAAACAATTATCGCAGGTTCAAAATTTTTTTTAATTTGTAGTGTCATCAAAAATTTAGCAGTGTGAACAATTTCAAGGTTTGGGCTTTCTCCGAACATAGTTAAACTTCGATTTCTAATTTTGAATTACACAAAAAATGCACAGGCGGACGGACAACACGGTCAAGTTAAATAATAGCTTTAAAAATACCCCCAAGTGGAAAAAAAGTACGATTTTTTTGCTACGATGAACTGGCCATAAAGTATAATCCGAAAAACTTTTAGATAATTCTTCTATATTTTCACAAGTTCCGTCATCTAATGCATCTTGATTGTTGGGCTCGTCCTCATCTATGTTCAACTTATTTCCATCCGAAATTGGTTTAGGCGATTCAGATCTAACTTCATTTTGAATAGTTGATTCTGATGATTTTCTTTTTCTGTATTCATAACCAGACGGTTTATGTTTCTTCGTAGAGGTCTCGTTTTCCATCGCTAAAATCAAATATTATCAGCCTGCATAGAAAAAAGGGAACAAATGTTGATAAGAAAAAATTAATTTTTCTGCAGTCCAGGCCGCAAAGTGTCAACTTTGTAACCACCATTCAAAACAAATTTCCACTTTGCGTAGGCTTAACGGAAAAATCGTAAACGTTACTCGGGTATTAAAAAAGAAGGCCTTAGATCAAATAGTTGGGCATTCGTTATTTATAACCGACTTCAAAAAAAGGAGGAGGTTCTCAACTCGACTTTATTTTGTTCTTCTTTTTATTTTTTTGTGTATGTTACGCGATATCTTCGCCGATTGTGATCCGATTTTAATAATTCTTTTTTTATTAAATATAATATTTCTCGAGGGTGGTTCCATTTAAATTTGAAGAAAATATTCCTCCTCTAAAGGTGGAAACTTAGGGGATGAATCCCTTTTATTGAATTTCAACCACTTCCCGTCGGCTAAAAATTGAAAAATAAAACAAAATTTACAAAAAAATAAAAAACGATTTCAAAACTTTGCCTGTATGTACAAATTTAAACTAAAAAGTTAAAAATAATATTTTTTATTACTTTAAAGAGAAGAGCATTCAAGCACAATATACGTAACTATTAATACTCGTACTTAAATATTTACAATATCTAATCAGTTACTTTTTGGAGTCGGTGCCAGCCAAGGCAAGTTTAAAAACCCAAATTCTCTAGGTTTAAAACTTGCCTTGGCTACACCAATTAAAAAAACTGACTGATTAGTTATTGTAAATATTTAAGTATCAATAATTTTGTATATTATCCTTGAATGCTCTTTTCTTTAAAGTAATAAAAAATATTATTTTTAACTTTTTAGTTTAAATTTGTACACACAGGCAAGGTTTCGAAATCGGTTTTTATTTTTTTTGTAAATTTTTTTTTATACTCCCAACGTTCCGTAATCTATTATTGAATTTCATATATAAACCGAAAACTACATTTAATACTGGATGTGACATTGGACAGAACAGGATAAATAAAATTAAATTTGATGGGTGAATATACCTTCCGTAAAACTTTTTTTGAAATGCTAGTTAAATGTGCAATAATAAAAGCAAAAAGCCAAAAATTAGGAAGAATAAAGAGTGCAAGAAGAAAATGTTGATTCATGTATTATAGAATCTTAAATGCTTCATCTGAGAATAAAATTTACTATATCCGAGTAATGTATCTCTGAGAATCTTAAGGCTTCATGATTTTCGAAACATATTTTGGATTTCCTGAAATAATCTTTATATGCATTTAAATATTGTATAGCATTCCAATTGTTTTTCATTGAATCACGAATCTAGTAAATACTTCGAACGCAGTTTGATATTATGATGAATTCTGCAGTTTCAAAATAAACTATTGGAAAAATTGAAAAAATCAATTTCGTATTTACGTTTAAGGTAAATTAGAATAACTTTATCTCGTCAGAATCAAATACTAACATAAATGTATAATAATCAGTTTTTATATCTTGCTTTTCTCTCAAAAACTGAATGCATAAAAGGTACAACGTCCAAAAATGAAATCGTTCATTTACCTTATGCATCACTCGTTCCTTTAATATTTTTGGAGACCAAATGAGTTTTTAAAAATAATGATTTGCAAATATTATTTAAAAATTTTATGGAACTCTTAGGAAAGCCCAGAACACTCGCGACTCAGTTTAGGAGTGATAGCTGCAGTCTGCAAATATATACGTATAAATATATATGTATAAAGCGCCCATCGCGAATTTCTAAGAAAAAATTTATTCGAAAATACACAAAAAAATGGAAAACGGCTCTTACCAAAACTCCCTCTAATACATATAAACACAAGCCGCGAAGTTGAAAATGCACATGTAGTGATGTAGTCCGAGAATCGGCGCGAAATTACATTGCTTCTTATGGCAGAAATTTGAACGCAAATATCTTTAACATTTTGTTCGCCCCCTATAATGGTTTTGGTACCATAAGAACGGTATTCTTCCTCAGTTACAATTAGTAGAACATCACTTTTTCGTAAAAACGATAGTTCAGCAGGTTAGCCCTGTGGAGCACAATAAATGGGCTATACCGCCATAAGAAGCAATCCTCGGAATTAGACGGCTTGTATTTATGATAGGTATTGTTCGTGGGGGTTTTGCTTTTACGATACTTATGCATCAAATTGCCACTTTCCTTGGGGGAACACAAAAACACCTCGGGAAGTAAAAAAAAAAATGCTTCAAAACGCATGTTTGTCTCCCTTGCCTTCGTCTTACATATATTTTTACTCAATTTTGCAGTTCTACAAACTTATTCTTCTGACAAATTTTAATATGTCCTGATTCATTCAGCGCCCCAAATCGACCGGCGCCCTCGGGCGCCGCCCGAGCTTGCCCCCCCCTAAGGCCGGTACTGGGTTCCGTTAAAGATCGATGTTATGCTGACAATTCAGAACTGATTCAGGCACTTATGTAAAATATAGATCGACTTATTTGTGAAATATGGCCCCAAATTATTGTAAATATGCTGCAAAAATTTTGATTGGCAGATTGGGATACTGCCCAGCCTACTGAGATAGCCATTTACATGAAATAATATTATGTGACTAATCGGAAGGTTTACTCTTTCACTACATGAACATTTTTTTTAAATATTGAACAATATTTATTTTACAGCACTTTTCAAAAGAACCCAGCCAATGGCCCATCCTTTAGCTCCACGTCAACTTTGGTAGTATAACTAGTTTATCGTTTGTATTTGTATATCAAAACTAGGTAGTTGGTTAAATAAAAATTACATGCCATTTTATTCCATGAAACTAGGTACTCATTCAATTTTTATGGATCAAATATAACTAATAAAATTAGTTATTTGTTGGGAGTTCCTAAAAACAATTATGGTAATATTCAAGATTAATTTTCTCTTTCTTTGTACATATATAAGAAAATTTTTCATATACGCATGTGTACTGAATATTATTATTTTTTAAATTCTATCTAAGGCATATAAAAGAGGCTTTTACTTCTACATATGTAGATCTAGGTTTTAACTTAGACTACAATTTATCGCGCCCTTACGGAATTCGGGATGAAGAACGCAATAACAGTATTCTAATTCCTGGAAATACATGAAAATTAGAACTTAGGAGTTCTTGAGGTGGCTTATTTTGAATTTAATAACTATCGAAATACCGAGATTCGAGAAGCATATGCCATCGAAATGACCACGAAATTTGAGTGACTAATTCCTTCAAAGCCTGCAATTTGATTTAAAAATTCTGTTCTGTAATATGATAAAGTTACTTGAAGTCTGTAAATTTTAATTTAAAAATAGAATACGTTTCGATAAATCATTATATCAAATTCACCAACATAGAGTAAGCAATTAATAATTGAATTAATTACGAATATAATTCTCTTTTGATCTAAATATTTATCGATAAAAATCTTTCTTAATATTTTCCGTTCAGCGCCTTTAACATTTTAATCTATTCTCTGTTTCTAATTGTTATATTACGAAAAAAAATTTGTCTAATGCGTAAAGCACTAAAATTTACACAGGACATGTACAGTATTATCGAGAACTGCCTAGTCGAAACAGGCCTAAATCTAATAAGAAATGAAATTAAATTAAACGTGGTTGTTTTAGATCGATAAAAAGCGCCATCTTGAAGGAAACCATTAACTGCTGGTGTCTTTATAAACGAAAACCGGCAAGTAATGGAACATCTGTCTAATGCTACGTCAGTAATTGCGTCTATCGTTGATTACACGTTACCCATAACATTAAGTCATGTTATTGTTACAGGTGTGCGACCTTTGTTTTCTGATACAAATGGCTGCTACTTGGGAAGATGTTTTTATGGCTTCCTAACGAGCCATTGCCACAGTTGAAGAATAGTTGAGAAAATGGTAGGAGTTGCCGCAGCTTTCTGCCTCATACTATCTTTGTTAAGGATAGTTTTTCCATCCCCCGTAACCACCACACCCCCATCCACCGTTCTCGCTGGGATTGAGCAACTCTTTCATCTGAAAGATGATCGTGTCTTGGAGATCAGTTCAGCGATGATAACGAGCTACATCGATGAAACAGAGGATCCTTGCAATGATTTCTTCAAGTATGCCTGCGGAAAGTGGAAGAATCTTAATTCTGGTGAGGATAGAGCGACATCTGTATCACAAGTTATGCAATACTATGTCAGTGATAAAATGCTCAATATCTTGAAGAAATCTGAGAACTTTGAGAACACGCAAGACATTGGACAGAAGATCAAGATCTACTTCGATTCATGTATAGATATTAACACAATCAAAAGCCGGAGTGTGGAACCAATCCAAAAGTATCTATCCGCGCTGGGAGGATGTCCATCGTTGGATTTGAAAAATTGCAACGTAGAAGATGTTGACTGGCTTGCATTAGCTGCAAATATTAAAGTCCACAACGAAGATTATATAATTGGATCCTATATCGGGGCGGATTTTCTAGACACAACCCGAAATATTGTAGTCTTTGGCGAACCTTACTTAACCTTCGGCAGTCCAGCGGGGTATAGAGATGGAGAGAGCAGAATGAGAATGTTCAGGGAACTGACTTCTGTCTACGGGCAAATGACCGGTAGAACGAAAAATGCATTACCATATATAGACTTTGAGGCAGAACTTGCTGGCATATCGACGAATTCTGACGAGCAGAAACATTCAAGCGAGGTATATGAGCGCTATAATATCTCAGAGATGTACAAGAAATTCCCTGGGATTGATTGGCGTAGGTACATTACCATAATTCGTGGTGAACCCGTCGAGGACTCAGAAGTAGTAGGAATGATCGCATCAGATTACTACTCAAAACTCAGTCAGGTACTAACAAAACAATCCAAATATAATATCGTCAATTATCTGATGGGGCGTTTTGCCTTCTTCCTGATCAAACAATTCACAGCTGACTATATTTATACAGATGAAAACCGATGGGAATTGAATTGTTTGGAGAAAGTTATGAAATATTTTGATGTTCCAACGGCCTACATTTTTGGAAAAGTCTTTATGAAGGAGAAGAGACGGAAAGATGGGATTCGGATGATGGAAGAGCTCAAGACCGAATTAGGTAAGCTCTTTAACCAGTCCCAGTGGCTGGATCCAGAGACAAAAGCAAAGGCCCTACAGAAGCTTGAAAATATTAAACTAAAGGCTCTGGGAATTGAGAGCAAATACAACATGTCTGAGATATATTTTGATGTCACGGTGCAAAACGGCAAATATTTGGAAAATTCCATTTCTGCGATGAAGTCATACGCAAAGCGGGAGCAGTATGAAATTCATAGTCTCGATCTGTACAGCCCCGCACCCCCACCCACCACAGTGAATGCCCATCTCGACATGTCAACCAACAGAATTTTCGTGGGGGCTGGCTCCCTAATTCCACCGTTCTACCACCTGAACTACACCCAATTCCAGAAGTACGCAATTCTGGGGTACATGTTGGCCCACGAGATTAGCCATGCCTTTGACAACTTTGGCCACAAATTCGACCACAATGGGGAGCTCAGGAACTGGTGGGCGGAGGACACTTTGAAGGAGTTCCACAAGCGTCTACACTGTCTTGTCGAATACTTCAACGAGAACGAAGCGGTTGACGCTCACTTTACACTCAACGAGAATATTGCCGACAATGTCGGGATAACTTTGGCCTTTCGGGCGTACCGAAAATGGCTCGCAAATAATCCAGACAGTCGCAAGCGTGAATCTGTTCCTCAGTTGGGAAACCGGACCAGCGAGCAGTTGTTCTTCATTGCATTCGCCCAGTCCCAGTGCACAGACGATACGGACACCATCGACGACGCCATCGACACCGACAGACACATCAACAATAAAGGAAGGGTGATTGCTTCCCTTGAAAACCTTCACGAATTCTCAGAAATGTTCAACTGCCCTTTGGGTTCTCCTATGAATCCTCAGAAAAAATGTGTTATCTGGTGAAAGATTGGAGCTAAATTTTACTGAAAATTATTACCAAATTAAATTAAGTTTTTTATAGTTTACCTTCGTTATACTCAATAAAATCATAAACAAAATTGACCTAAATATTGTAATCTTTGTAAATTTTCTTCGGTTTTGAAATAATAATATTTTTAGTTTATCCAAATCAAATCAGTAATTTTGATTGTTTGCCTCAAGTGCTAATATATAGTATAACCAAAAAAATTTCTTGCTCCAAAAACTAATTTCGGGGTTCATTTAACTATTTTGCTAATAATCAAACAACTTGACCTAACAAGATCTCTGGTAAGCATGACCATATATCGTCATTTAAATCACATATCTAGTTGAAACGATTATGACATAATTAGTTCAGAAAATAGAAGCCCATTGATAACACTAGTACGACCAACTCGTCAAATTTACGAGTCTCAGACTTATTAAATAATTTACGCTTATATAAAACCTGACTTTTCTGACGCTGTGACATTATATTGATTCTCATATCTGTGCACTTAATTCATTAGAAGTATTGAGAAAACATAGAGAAAATAAATAAAATGAAGGTATTTTACAAAAAATTTAATTCAGGGTATTACGCATACGCAACAGACCATTTTATCAGAAGCGGAACTATATTCCGATTAGAATGATAACAAAATCAATCCTAAGTCCTACTGCATTGATTTTGGTATCATTCTAATCGGAATATAATTCCGCTTCTGATAAAATGTAATTTTCTTTTTTCCTTAAAAAGTTACACCAATAATTCTGAAGTGCCCACAATACTGGCGTAAGCCCATAAGGCTCAAAATCACCAAGTTGGCAAATTCCAACTTTGGCATCATGACGAAAATTCTTAGAAGCTATGATTATGAAAATTAACTTAAATCGTTACTAAACTTGTGTTTAAACTATATTTAAATGGGGCAAGCATAGAATTAATTAATTTTTTCGTTCTTTTTAAAAGAGACGCATATAGGGAAAAAGGCAATTTGCGGAACGTTTTTTAAAATTCAGAAGCATATCTAATAAAAATTTTTTAACAAAAAATTAAGTCGACGAAAAACTTAACTGGAAAGCAAGAAATAAAATAAACCTGTTTAGTCTTATAACTAAGCTTCTAAACTAATGAAAGTAACTAATTTTGAGTCGGCGCTGTTATTGTTTATGGCTGGCGATTAAACGTTGCATTTTTATGTTATTTTCTTTAATCATTTTTATTTTTTAATTTTTTGTGGCTAAAATCTACTAATTACTACTTAGAGGTGAAATCGAATCAATCAAATTCGAATGTAGCAAATTTCGAGATATACCCTATTCAATAAAATATTTTTTCCTACCCTGACGGGTGGAATTGTTTTTTTTTTTTTTTTTAATTTAAATGGAATCGACTTTGAAGTCTTGGATTTTTCAATTTCAAATGGAACAAGTTTCGAGTATGTATACCTAACCTACCCTATACAATTAAAAAAGAAAAATCATGAAAATCAGATTCATCTGTAAAAAGTTATGCGGCGGATTGATTTCAAAGCTCCCCCAGAAATTTTGTTTATATTTATTTTTAAAAATTAAAAAAAAAGCTGTGTCAAGAAATTGAGGATTAACTTATTTGAAAGTAAATGTCTAATTAATATTATATATGAGAAATAAATAAGTGATGTAAATTACTAACTTTTAAGTAATACACAGGTGACCCAAAAATGTTTAGGCCGAGATAAAGCGGGTGCTGCGATATTTAAACTATAGACAGGTAAACCCTAAACCCAATAGAGCGAGGGAAAGTGAACTGCTGTAACTTTTAAATAATAGGTAGGTGATCATTACTTCTTACATTTTATAATTTAAAGAGAGATATGAATATTACTCTGCATTATATTTTCCTTAATTCTCGGCTCAGTTTATAAACACAGAATTTTTTAGGTAAACGATTTTTATTGTTCTGTAGATAATTTTAAAATAACGTTTATCGAGAGAAAATTATTTCTAAAACCTTAAACAATAATAACCTATTAAGGGGGTATCCCACTCTAGAGGCCCTTGAATTAAACGTTTTTTTCAGGGAGTTGAACAAGAAAATTCCAAATATTTAGAGTTAAACATAATAATCCTCTTATTATATGATCTTTAATGAATATTTTGAGAAAAACAATTTTTTTTTTATTGAGTGGTTGGGTCAGGGCAGGCCTGCTACTGGGGCTCATACCTTAGGAACGGTGTGCACGATAACAGCCAAACAAATAATCTGAAAATTATGAGATTGCTCATTAGTACTCTTTATATATGTGGCTATGGCATGAGTGTGACACATTTTGAAAAAAAAAAATTTATTAATTTTTTTAATTTTTTGTACTATAAGTTTTATTTTTTAGTTGATTTTTTACTGTTAAAACATTGCTACAAGCTATGTAAATGTAAAAATGCCTGATTTGCTCCACTTAGGTCATAGAGACAAAGCTAACACAGCTTGTACCAAAATCTGAAATTTTTCAAATTACATAATGGTTTTCTCAGAATGCTGCACACCATTCATCAAGACGGTGTTTTGAGAAAAACGGCATTTAAGTTAAAGTTAAGAGTGGTGGAGAGCGCGCAGCTGCGCACGGAATCGCCTGTAGCGGCGCGAGCTTTTCAAATTTCGCGGCAAGAGATAGCTTAAGCGATTCAGGAAAGAACACAGAATTTTTCAAAACTAAAAAAAAAAAATGCATTTTTTGAACGATCTAGAGTAGGATACCCCCTTAAAACGATGAAAAATTAGTTCTTATAATTTTTACTACTTTTTACTTTTATACAATAATTTTATTGGTTATACTAGTGTGATCACAAAGTAAAACCAATTTGTTTATAACTTTGAAAATGTTTATTTATTCTTCCAAATCTATATCATCCTCTTCAAAGTAGTCGACGCCCGATGCAATATACCTATGCCAGCGATTTTTCCAATCCTCGAAACACTTCTGTAACTCGATGATTGGAATGGTCTTCATTTACTTCTTCGATTTTTCTTTTATCTCATCAGTCGATTCAAAACGGTGTCCCCGAAGCAGTCTTTTGAGCATAGAGAATAGCCAGAAGTCACATGGAGCTAAATGGGGCGAATACGGTGGTTATGGAACGACATGCATCGAATTTTTGATGAAAAAGTCTCGAAGAACCAATGCAGTGCAGTGCAATAAATTGAGTGTTTTTGAAACCAATCGAGATGTGTCTCGTCTCAAGCATAAATGTTCTTTCAAAATGGTTTGGACCGATCCAAATGAAATGTTAAATCTAATTATCAGCCGACGATTTTTGAGCACCCAATCTTTGATTTCATTGACATGTTGTTCATTGTTTGATGTTGATGGTCGTCCGAGACGCTCTTTGTCTTCAACGCTTTCTCTACCTTCTTTGAACTGTTTATACCACTTGTAAACATTTCTTTCAGACAAAACCTGATCGCCGAAGGCTTTCTGCAACATTTTAAACGTTTCTGAAGCAGAAATTGCATTCCGCAAACAAAAACTTATGCAATTTCTTTGCTCAAAAAAATCAGACATTGTTAAAATCGAAAAATTTACTTTTAGTTGCTCAGAAAACACAACGAAACTAACCAAAAAAATGACGTACTGGCGTAAAATTTTACACAGATATGAGTGACAGTGCTGCCAACCTAGAAACAAGAAGATTTGCTCGAATCGGTGTACCTTCGCAACTTAAATTCAAAATTGGCTTTACTTTTTTATCACAGTAGTATGTACCTCTCTACTGTTTAAGTTTATAGAACTTAAATCTAACTTTGAAAACTAAGGCTAACAAAAACTGAAAAATTTATTTCAGGAAATAAAATTATTATATCATACAAACATACAAACATTGGCGAGCCAATTCTGAGGACGTCTTTTTTTTATTTTGCCTATGGTTTTGATCTCTCTAGAGCGTGCGCTGCTTAGCCACAGACGTCTTTCAAGTCGAAACATAAAACCAATTCATACATATTATATGACTACTAGTGTTACTCAGTACTGAAAAAAAAATAATAATAACAAGAGTTCGGTTGCCATTTCTTTTCCATTATCTGGGGAACTGAGAAGGGACGAAGCTATAAATAAAAGCCATAAAAATCTTGAGACATTCCCTGAATTTGAATCTCCCTACACCCGGTGGTTCTTTTGTTTGTAGCTAAATACAGCAATTATGCGAATAAGGTGGAGGAATAAGAAGAGTTGGAATCAAAGCTGGTCCACTCGCTTTCCTTCGCAGGTGACGGCGAATTAATCTCGGTGAATTTATCTCTGCTGCGAAAGATAAATCTGCACCGGCGACACAAGGGAAGCTCCCAACAAAGCCCGGCTGAGGTGCACTTCAGACGCAGTTTGCTGTCGCTGCGCAGCTCCGGGCAGACGTCCTGACGCTGTCGCTGCCGGGGCTGAATTGGACGGACGACTCCTTTGAAGTGGAGAGATGGGGGCAATCAAAGACCTGCCGTAGACACGGGGGATTTACTTTTTCACTTGCAGTGCACCTGTCCGGGCTCTTTGTTGGGCACAAAAGGGCGGCGGGCGCACCGGTGAGATGGCACTGAGACAGCTCCAGCGACAGGTACAGAAACGCCCAAATTACCGTCAAGTGCACTCTGGATGTAAATCGAGAGCGTTCGTCACGGCGGTGGGCGTCGCGGCGACGGCGTCAGGACGGCACGACAACGGCACCGGGACGACATGGGGAAGAAAGCCAAAGAACGTGACTTCGTTAGGGCGCTTTGTTTCGGATTTGGACAATATGCAGCTGTTGCACCTCTGCGAGAATATAATCGCTTGCAGTTCGAGGATGTTTGGGAGGTACTCCCCGAGTCCACGCCTGGGGCGCCTTCCCACAGCAAAATCGATGGAACGGATGAATGAATGAATGAATGGCGCGCATTATTCCGATCCACTTGACAATATCAATCAGTGGCTGCGATTATCCCGTCTGCCCGAAACCTTTCAATTAGAACGCTCCTCGCTCGAAGGCTCCGGACGGGACTTCTGCGTCGTTGGAGGCCATCAATCAAAACTGCGAGGTTAAATTGATTGCTTCTGAAGGAGCCGTTGTTGCTGGCAACACGTCCAAGGGCTGATTTGCCACCTGCCATGTACTTGTCTTGGCCCTCTGCCGCCATATGAGGCCCTTCATTTCGGTGCGGTGTCGGCCTGATTTATGGTGCTTTGCTTTAGTCGCCGCTGTTCACCCCCTTGACTGGGGTTGCCAAACATCAAAGAGTAGAGGAAGGTCACGAAATTCCGTACCTGCGCTAAGAGAAAAACCCAGTGTTAATTTGAAATGTTCTTCATATCAAAAGAAATTTCATATCATTTTCAATAAAATTTGAAACCTGCTATTTCATACATAAAACTGTCATATTAAAATTTTATATAAATATTTTTATACAATGGTAATATCAATAAAAAATGTCAAGAAATATTTTCACATTTTGCAAACCTATTTTATAATTTCAATGGTATTTGGAACAAGTCAAGAATTGAACGAGAAATTTACATGTTTTTAAACCAATAAATTGGCAACCGAAACATTGAATATAAATTTTACGATGTTGCATATATGGGGGTATTTGAAGTAGTTCTTTTTAAATTTAGAACCTTTATCCAATTTCAAAAAAGTGATATACTGACGATTTTAAAAAAGTAATACGCTGACTTCAAACATTTGGTAAGATCGTAGGATTAAAAACTGAAAATAGTAATATAGGATTTTTAAGTAAAAATATTTAATATGCACTTTTTGTAGGAGGTTACTTTTTTATTTTATTTTTTTTTTTATCTTTTTAAATTTCCTGTAGCAAAGTTATAGGTTCATAATAGTTTATGCTTTGTTATACCAATATTATATACTTTTTGTTATTATGATAATATTATGTTACATTCATTCTTTCTGTTACTATATTTAATTTCATTCATAGTAAAAAATAAAAATAAATGAAAGTCGCAGTTGTAAAACATTTTAATGATTTCAAACGACTTATTTAAGAGTATTATTGTCAAATAAAATTAACTTTTAGATGGAAAATCATCTAAATAGTAATAATTAGAAGCATTTATAGTGATTTCTTAAAGAGATGCACCGATTGAAAATTTTAGAAACGACTAAAATGATAATGCATAAAGATACGATTAAAAACTTTATTTTTGACGCATTTTTTTATAATGCATTTTTAAAGGCGCCCTGGACCGATTGCACTGGTATTGGTATTTCAATCTACCTCCCCTTCCAAAATTAAGTTATAGGGAAATAGCCAGTCAAAGAACGGAAAAGAGGCAACACACCGAGCTTAAATACGATGAGATTATTTGAATATTTTCATTGTGCATTTTTAAAGGCGACCTTGAACGAACATTGTTGTATGTATGGGGTGGTCTTGATTTAATCTTGGAAAAGGCAATGAGTCAATGTGTTTATGGAAAAGTTTTTTAATAAAACTTTTTTGTGATATGCACCCTGCAGACGTGTTCTAATTTTCCTCTCCAATTGCCTTTCTTTCGCTAATTTTCTTTATTTCTACCTATTTCCAGCAAGATTTTCCAGTTCGTTCCTCTGACAGTACCAAGGTCGAAAACGTCACAAGTTTCCTTCTTGTTGTAGATATTTTTTGACCTGCATAACCTATAGTGAGAGTGTAGATTTGTTTTTAAGATATAAAGTTTATATAGTATCAATTTATTTATTTGATAGCATATATATCAAAGATTATAAAACTGAAAGTGGTACCTTGTGCACTTAATACTTGGATAAAATTATGTATCTCATAAAAGAGAGTTCCAAAATAAAATAGTTATGTAGTTAAAAAATGCAAAACCTCATTTATTTTAAAAATAAGGTCCAAACAGACCTACTAGAGCATTTTTTTTTTCGACTCTGAGATGGTCCAGCATTTGGGCTTATCAGTCCAGCTCCTTTGTTATTGTTATACTCTTTTCTAGCCGGCCGTTCTATATCTTATGTTAACCCCACCCTTGACTAATCGTTCGACTGACCTTACGTGAAATTTTCGGGTGAATCAAGGACACTTCGGAACTGACCAAAAATTCACTGTGGGCGGAGGTCACCAAACAGTAAAATGGGACCCCACAGCCGGCCCTCTCATAAACTATGCAAATTCCAAATTTACAGTGCATGGGCGTATTTTGCGAAGTCGTGTTCAACAGAGTGTTACAGGCCCGTGCATCTGTGCCTGTTTTCATTTTATCAATTTGGAGGAGAGCCAAAAGTTGGTCGGTGGTGGGGTGGTGCAAACACCCGCTCCGGAATGCCTGTGATATTTCATCTACGGGGAGGAAATCACTGTAGCGCCCCATTATTTTTTCCTCAAAGTTTTTTTTTCTACACTATCTGTAAAAGTTTTGCAGCCCTTTTTCCTGCTGTTAGCTCGTTTTTACGTGGAACGGAGGCGGAAGAGGGCTGGCTAGGGCTCTTACAAAAGGGAAGTGGATATAAATAGTGACGGGGAGGCTTTTCAAGGGGCTCCCATGGCGCCTCTCGATTTATTGACAGTCATGATTGCACCCGCTGAATTAAAAGCATTTTAACTGGGTAACCGTGTAATTGAAAGCCACATCCTCCCCGCCTAGAGGAAGGGCTGCTTTTGATTGCTATGACGGGCTCAATGCCTGCAATCAATCGTGAATTCCTTGAACTCTTGGCGGCCCTTTATTGAACCTCCAAAGAGCAATAAACTCTGTTTTTTTTTTTACAACCACTGAACTCTGATTATGAGTTGCCGCCTTGTTGATGGTGAAATAGACGCTGATTGGCTGTGTTGTTACTTTATTACAATGGATTTGAACGTTCCACAAGGACATTTTGGAAATATCTAAGGCGACACCAGGGGCGCATGCAATTATCGTATTACGTATTTGGTTTCAGAAAAGGTCGAAAAGTATACGACACTGAGTTCATACGAGAGTTGATCTAAACGTTATAACGTATGTGGCTTAAAAATTAAATTTTGTTGTGTCCCTAGTCTCTTAACAAATCAATACATTTAGTCCACTTCTTTTCTAAACTCCGAATATCCTCCGAATAATCTTCGTTATGTTCACACTTTCAAAATACCTCAACAGCGGCCATCACCACCAATAAGGTGGCTGTGCTCAAGCAATTCGAAGCCTTCTTCACAGACAGCAGCTATAGCTACTTCGGTGTTGTGAGCGGGTGCGTTGTGCTGGTGGAACAGCATAAAATTTAAAATGGTATTTCTTCCTGTATAAAAAAAATGACTCATAAACAACCTTTTTTTACTCCAAATGCCGGCTGAATTCTAGTTTAACAAGATTTTCGTGAAAATAGACCTCACAACTGTTGATGAATTCTGGAAATATGTAGTAAGTTTTGCGCACGTTTTTTTAACACTACTGATATCACATTAAACAAAAGATTACTTAGGCAACAAACATTGTTAAACATTGTAAAAAAACGGATTTATCTAGGTTTCTTTGAATTTGTCTATTTGATTAACTGAAATTACGTTACTTAACGCGAAAAAGCTAGTTCTATAGGCCGAATTTAAGAAAATCATTCAACTTCAGTAGGCCAGAGCTACAGAACTGAAAAATTGTTAAAAATCGTAATAAATTTGAATTTATCTCGGTTTTCTTTGTATTTGTCTGTTTAACTAAAATAAACCAATTTATTGTTTAAGTTCGTTGCGATTCTTTGTATAACAATACACAGCGTGAATTTTAACCCGATAAATGCGATGTGAGCTCTGCTTAAAATTTCGAATTAACTATTTGAGGTAGTTGGAGGTACTGAAAAACGAAAATGTCTACAAATTAATAGTGTTTCACCAATATGTATGGTATGTTCTTTTAACAATTTATTTTATTTAAATTGCCCAACTCTATTTTTCTGAATATACGTAGGTACAATATTAGATCCTAGGATTTTAATAAAGTTTAAAGTCAGCGATACACTGAGAAAAAAAAGTTGTAAAAATAATGACTCCGACTTAATCAAATTAAATCAATAACTTTCAAATATGATTTGGCGCCAATACTCAAAATTACTAATTTAACTACCTTTCACATTAAACTTTGTTATTAACAATTTTCATTGTTAATATGACAAAAAACAATTTTGAAACAACATTGCAACGTATTCAAAACAAAATGCTTTATTTAGTGCCTATATTCTTTTTGCACAATTAAAATTTAACTTTTTTTTTTTTAAATTCCATAACCAATTTAAAAAAAATGCGATAATAAATAAATCAATCCCTGATCCCTAAAAAGAAAGGAATTAATCAATTAAATTGAAAAAGTAGATAATAACATGGGTGAAAATATAAGTCGTCATGTAACGATTATGGCACATGTATTTTTAATTAATTCAAATTTAATGGAACTATTTAATAATATTTAATATTCAATATAATATTTTTTTTTTTTTTTTTTTTTGATTTTAGCCCTGAAATGGAATGTTAATCTTTTTACTGGCATACCGATCCATATCACAAATATATGTACTTCTCCCTAAATATTTATTTCAACCCTCTTTGTACGGAAAAGCAAATCCTTCTTACCGTGAATACGAATCAATGGCAATTTGATCCGTAGGGATATTGATGAGCCCTGGGTTGGATACTTTTATATAAGTCCTCTCTGTTTTTGCTAATTTCGCTCCATTTGGCCCTTTCGGGGCCTAGCGCATTGACTAAATTGACCGTGATGGATATGTTTTCGTTCGACTATGTGATGTCTCTAAATATGAAACTAATTGACCGGAATTGGACAGCTCTGTTAATATGCCTCCTTTTATACTGGTATGTGTCACACTCATAATGTACTATACAATTTGTAGAAATTCGATTAAGATATAAATTTAAAATCACAAATTTATTCTCTGATGCCATCGTTCATTGCAATAATAAGTCCTGTGTGTCTCTAAATGATGTCACGTACTGATCAAAGAAATGGTTTCTCTAGCTCGCAGCAGACATGGTAATAAACTGTGAAAATTGATATCTAGATCCGTCTTGGGGCTAAAATTGAAATTTAGCAGCACTCTTGAAGAAGCCTTCACTTCTGCTCTTCTTGCTCCGTCCCTGACATAGTCGCATGTATGTATTTATGTATGAATGCATGTATGCTAGGAGTATTCCCACAAAGCATTCTATGCACACAGAGCAGTCCTTTTACTACTGCTATACGGCTACAGAATGACACAAATCGCAAATTTATGCATGAGAGGCATCCTCACTACAGCTTAATCTGTGACTTGAGGCCAGCATAAGGGATCCTAAAAAGAAAACTAAATAAGTCTCGTCCTTTACGGGGAAAGGAGAATGCTTAGCTCAAAAATTTGCCGCCAAAAGGCTTTGCAATAAAATTGCGCTGCACCCCGAATGGAATTTAATTAAGTTGCGCTCCCGGCTGATGGCCAATCCACTCCGTGCTAACAAGGACCTTGCAGACATTAATAACTGCAGAAAGGATACACTTTTCTGTACCTTGAGGCGAGCTGCACCCCGGTTAGCAATTAGGGCTGAGTGTGAGGGGGTGGAAAAAGGAGGAGGGCGTACCAACCAACTGGTAATGGCTGCAATCTCATTTCGCTTGCATTTTCAGTTTAAGGAAAAAATTTCAGGCACGTATCAACTCCGGTGTCTCTCACCTCCACTTCATTTACCTGAGGAAAGGAGCATTTAATTAAGTTGCACAGAGCGAGAACCGTTTGGATGGTCCAAACAGGAAGAAAACATCAACTGACAACGAAGGAGTTCTCCGCTTCCTGTCGAGCATAATGCCAGAATGCAGATCATAACTGAGACTCTCGGGTCTCGTTCTTTGCCGACGAAGGGAAGAACTCTAAATAAATACAACTTCGGAATGGAAACTTTTACGAAACAACTCAATCTCCCGAGGAAAGGGCGATCGAAGTCAAAAGCGAAACCTTCTAAAGTTATTGACTTTCACTCGCAGCCACTATGGCAGTAGAAAATTGCACCAATTTAATATTTTAATTTTCTATGGCAGTAGAAAATTGCACCAATTTAAAATATTAACTTTGCCAATCTCACTCGCGGAGAAAACGAGCAAGAAATTCTCTTCTATTCATTTTATTGTTTATCTATTCTATTATATAAAATCAAATTACACTCAATACTATTGCGATAAAAAAATTATACAGGGTGTCTTGTAAGTAGTGCGCCAAAATTAAGGGAATGGTAGCTTGGGTTATGACCTACCAGAATATCAAAATATGACCTCAGTGAAAACCTCACCGTTTTCGAGATATTGGGTTTTTTATGAAAAATTAAATTTGATTTAAAATGAACATGGCAATATCTTGTTATTCATGAATAAAATGGGTGATTCTGAAATCTGCATCAATTAAGCAATTTTTTGAATTACTTTCCCATCACTGCCTAGTACATTTTTTTTTCACCAGTTAAGGTCAAAGTAGAGTCAAATAATTTTGAACAGCAAAAAAAAAAATTTGATTATTTTTTTTCTCGACGGTCTTGTGTTAGTAATAAAAAATGACATGCTTACCAGGTAGGGCAACTTATCTAAAATATTTTAGCAAAAACAAAATGAGATCATGTCTTTTTATGTGCACCAACTAGGCAATAAACTGAAATTTAATTTTTCATAAAAACCCAAATATCTCGAAAACGGTGAGGTTTTCACTTGGGTCATATTTTGATATTCTGGTAGGTCATGACCCAAGCTACCATTCCCTTAATTTTGGTGCACTACTTACCGGACACCCTGTATATAAAATTGATGTTGCTTAAAAATTTAGGTTTTCCAGTTTAATCCATTGTGGGTAAATAATTCTATTGATAATATAGGTACATTTTTTGTAATCTCTATAAACACATACATGTTGGGGAAAATCCTTTATACAAAATGTAAAAAGTTTGTCTATACATATATAATAGTTACCTACAAAACATAGAAAATTTCTCTAATTGTTATGTAAAATTTGTCTACATTCCATAGAAAAATTCCCGTAGAGTTGTACTAATTATGACTATAGATTGTAAAATTTCACCTAAACTTTGTAGAATATATTCCTAAATGAGAAATAAATAATTAAATTTACCTAAAACTCACCGACATAGCGTGGAAAATGTGTCTACATCTTTTAGAGAAATTTGTCTGCAATTTGTAGAAAAATTGTCTACATTTTGAAGAAGATTTGTCTGTATTCTGTAGAATACCTACAAAATGTAGAAGAATGACCTACAATGTGACCTGGTGTAAAATTTGTCTTAATTTCGTAAATTGTAGGTTATTTGCCTAATCTCTATGCGCAGTTTACCTAAAAACCATGGAAAATTCTAAGTTAAAATCACCTTATTCAAAATAGACAAATCAAAGAAATGGTTTAGCCAGCTGAAAATCTCCTATAGAAAATAGGTGAGTTTACTATTACTTTTTTTTCTTTTTGAATTATATCTAATCTTTTCTTTCAGTGTGGAATATTAAAATAAATTGCAATAAATCAAAATCCAAAACCGTGGCATTTACCAACTAAGCTTAAAATAAATTTACGTCTAAATTATGTACATAGATTGAAACATAAATATGTAGAAGTCACCTTAGACACAACTTTAATGCATAAAATATACTGTAGTAATCTACAGTGTGGTGATTACTATACTTAGTTATCTTGACTAAAATGATGAATGCTTTCGCGTGCGCTTGATAACTGTTAATTCTGAAATTATATATTTACTATTTAATACACTGGCTTATGGGGTTAGTATAGTTCGGTGCATCGGTTGATTACGTGATGAGGCAGTGCAACAACAGAGTCAGCATAAGCTGCCTGCTTATTGATTATTTATGTTGCAATGCTCAAACGTGATTCAATGCCCTTGAAATAATTGTTATTGTGTTAATTTAAGTAAAGTGCTGCTCAGGTCTGATCATACTGCCGGTCCCACCGATGCTAGTACTTTATCAAAGTGTTGAGTTATCCCCGATGCTGAATGTGACCTGGGTAAAGTTGTTCGTTGTTTTTCCTTGGAGAAGTGGTATTGAGTTTAAAGTTTCGTAATTAAGAATATCTTACATATATATATGGGGGATTCAATAGCTCTGATGGTAAGACGAGTGGCGGGCTTTGAACTTCGAACTTCGATAATTAATAATCTGGTGGTATCTAGTTAATATGGCTGTACATCAAGTTGATATCTATGTCTACCGTCGTCTTTAGTTTTGTTTTTTTGTTTTCAGCACACAATAACGTTTTAAGCGTACGATTCCGGAGCTGTTTAACAAGAATTCTTTCCTTATCTCTTTGCATATTAATGATGCCACCTTTCGTATTGATGTCATATATACAGCAATGTATTTTCCATTATTAATCCCTTCCAGATTGTGCCTTTTAGAGTTGATTCTCGTGATTGCATTTGAGTGTCAAATGTCGTTCATGATCTTTGGCAAGCCTAGAAGATCTGTGCTTCGTAGTTCATACACTATTTTAATTCTGCTTTTTCCAAAGAATAATATTTAGGTATCAATATAGGCTCACGGTTTTATTTTTGTCATCTTTATATAGATGTGCCTGCACTCTTTTCAAAGTTAACAGGTTGTTGCTTAATTTATTTGTGGTGTTCGATTGTCTTCTTGATGTCATATAGGTTTATGAAATCTAAAATATGCCCACGATCCTGGACAGCATTTGACCTACGGCTGTATTTCTGTTAGAGCTTATTATAGAAATGTTGTGCACTTACATAGGCTGCTAGGATCTTAATTTCAACGCGGTTGTGATCTGCTTTGGTATACCAGGAAGGCATTTCATTAACAGAGTCCACTACTTGTTTCAATCATGCGTCAAACTGTTTAAGTTTTCTTTCATTCTGTAGATTAAAAACAGCGTCTGTTGGATAGTTGTTCTAAGACGGTCATCATGAGATTTCTAGCAAAACTATTTCTTCTGTGGCTGTTATAGCAAGTTTTGTTGACTGGCAGATAAATTCTTGAACAGCTTCGCAAACTATCCATAAAACAAATATTTTAACAAGAATATTCTATTCTTTCATAAATAGAAAATCAACAGAACCTCTTGATTGGGCAACTTTATTTATTGTTGTATAAAATTAAACAAGCATAGACGAGAGAATAAAATTGATTATACTTTAGGTTACTGTGGAACTCCGGTTATTGAATGACGCTGAAAAATTATTACCAGAAGGGTTAAACTATCAAACTATCCGTGAAACATTATTTATTATTTAGTTAACAGGAAAGACATTAAAAAAATGTTGATTAGAAAGAGGAAAAAGTCTTGAAAAAAATATACTAGAAGATAAAAAATCAAAGAATTAAGTTTAACATACAACTCTGTCAGAATTTCTCTCTCCAGTCGGTGAATAGAAACTTTTCCAAAAAAGTTTGGATTCTTCAGATTTGAGCGTTCCAATTCAAAAGCGAAACCCTAAGAACCTTATTGACTTTCAAGGTACTTGACGTAGGCACCAAGCTCTGATTTATTTAAACATATGAACTTTGTCAATTTGACTTGGCGCGGTGCTGGGAAGAAATCAAACATTCTTCGCAGAGAGGTCCTTCGCATTACGGCCTCGAGTCGTTTCATGTTCACATTTCGCACACTTCTGCCTTAATACTGTATTCAGTCACGCAGTAAATGCGATTTGTACTCGACAGCGTCCCATGTCACACGGCCCAGAGGCAGCACGGCTTAAAAATTTAATTAAAAACTGCCGTTTAGTTAAGCAATTTCGCTTAAGAAATTTCTAATGCTGAGCGCTATAATTGGATGACTTTTAATTGGATCGCGATCCCTGCAGTCTAGACTCCCTCCTTCCTCCCCTTCCACACTTTCCTCCCTTGGGAACACAAACAAAATGGGAACCGGGACAACTCAAAAGATTTTTCTTATTCCAGGGCATGTGTCTGCAACACGTACAAAGATGTCACCTGGGCTGGGGATAATGTCACGCCCCTCCCCCGCCGTAGATGTCTGTAATTTTCCGTGGAAGGCTCGGCACGTATATGTCCTTAAGCATTCATGCGTGCCGCCTTCCTGTAAACGTTCATCATCAAACGACCCATTTCACCATGGCAATTAAAAGGTCTCACAGTCGAATGGGAAGTTATTTTATTTCAGCGGCTTGAGACGGACACCTTAAAGACCTTAAGGTGGTAAAGCCTCGGTTTCTTATTCGCTGTGGATGCTTTAAGATCAGCGTGGCGGGCGCTCTGTTCCGCTGGAGCTGATATATTTCTTCAAAAGAATTACCCATAAATTCTTGACGCTCCTCCGCCCTGTCGACACCTTCTTTGGAGGGCGAAGTCACGTGTGCTGGGAGAAATTCACGAGCTGTCAGCAGAACCGCTCCGAAGTGCGAAGTGTCGAACTTTTTCATTTAAAATTATGCCTCGGCCCCAGTTTAAGCTCCGCGTGAAGTTCAGGCGGGCCATAACTCAGCCACCTTAAATTAGCTGATTAATGCGCTGAAGGAGCAAAACCATCCCTCGCATAACGAACGCTCTGTTATCTCCCTGCCCCGAAATTATCAAGTTCGCTTGGCACCCCTTCTTCGTCTTATTTTAGCATGGGGTGGCTGGCGCCGATGCCCTCTCCGGCCAGAAAATAGAGGCAAAACGTGATGCAAATTTTCAATTGCCGCAAAAACTGAACCGAAAAAATATTCCTTTCGGCTGGAAACGGGCGAGTGCCGACGACATGGGCCCGAGGACAGTTCAAAGGAGAAAGTTTGCCCCAAAGGCGATAACTGCACTTAAATGAGGTCCTAATTGGAGTCAACCGGTTCCCCTCCCCCGAAAATTGGTGTAGTGGGGTGAGGTCTGAGCGTGAACTCCAGGCTACTGCATGGAGATAAGGAAGACGTTAATTAATTGTTAAATGGGTTGCACTCATTAATATTTAATTGGAACAATTAATTGAGCGTAGAGTAAAACGTACCAGTATATGATTTTCAGGTATTAAATGAAATGTTGAATTTTACATTATCTACAAAGTTGCTGTTCTCCACTTTCATCTGCACTTACACTGATTTTTACTTGTTCTATTAAGAGGGCAGCAGCGTCCTTTGCACTTAAATTTTAGCAATGGTTGGACTTCTTTCACTGTTTTCCTGAAAATGTTGGGGGCATGTAAGATATTTTAGTGACTACAGGGTTCTTTAAGGATCATTTTGAAAAAAGAACTTTTTATTTTACTTCACTTTAACTAGGCTCCATACTCCATACAACAAAACATTGCAAAATAATATACAATCACTGCACGCAGACCTTCTCAAACCCTGATGAACTTTTCCGAACAAAGTTTTTTTCATCAATTCCCAACACCTTGCTCTTTAGATTGAACTATTATTTTCAACATGTCTGAACGAAAACAATTTAAAATATTTTTTGTTACAAATGCTCCAATTTTAAAATCCATAGTTCAAGTTAATAATCTTATCAAGTATAAGTATTAAGACCAAAAAAACCCACTCATTCTTAAGGACACTATGCATTCAAAATGCTTAAACACTATAAAACATTATATGTTTAATTTTTTTTTTTTAATAAAAATTATACAACATATCGAAAAACATTTTTAAAGCTTTATTTAAAACAAATAAATTCTTGTTATACAGGGTTAGCCATTTAAGAGATGGAATTTGAATCGCCTATAAAAAAAAAATTTTTCAAAGTTATGAGTTTATTAGAAAGATTGAACCTTTTCATTTAGGAATGGAAGACGACATCATACAAATGACTGCCACGGCTAGCCTGACAATACTTACCCCATTCGATCAGTCCAATTTTTCAGTACATTTTAGATTGTTTGGGCCTCTATTTCGTCAATGGCAACTTCGATTTCATGTTTCAATTCGTCAATCGTCTCTGGATGGTTAGCGTAACACTTGTCCTTAACGGCTCCCCACAAAAAAAAAGTCTAACGGAGTCAACTCGCAGCTTCGAGGTGGCCAATTGACATCAGCATTTCGGCTGATTATGTGATTTCCGAAAACAGTGCGCAAAAGATCGATTGTTACGTTGGCTGTGTGGCACGTTGCGCCATCCTGTTGAAACCAAATGTCGTCTATGTCATACTCTTCAATTTTGTGAAGCAAAAAATCGCTTAGCATGGCGCGGTAGCGATCGCCATTCACTGTAACGGCGTTTCCTTGCTCATTTTCGAAGAAAAATGGCCCAATAATGCCGCCAGACCAAAATCCGCACCAGACAGTCACTCGTTGTGCATGCATTGGTTTCTCCACGATGACGTGTGGAATTTCTGAGCTCCAGATACGACAATTTTGTTTATTGACGTATCCTCCGAGGTGGAAAAGGTCTGAAAAGATGATTTTTCGGTAAAAATGCCCATCTTCGATCAAGCGGTCTTCGGCCCATTGAGCAGGGCTTCAGCTCTTGCACTAATTGAACTTTGCACGCATTCATACCGAGATCTTTATGCAAAATTCTTCTCAAAGAAGTGCGTGAAATGTTCAATTCTTGAGAACGATGACGAGTTGATGTTGATGGTTGTTCACGCACACTCTGAGCAACAGCAGCGATGTTTTCGGTTGAGCGCACTGGACGAGTACGTACACGGGTTGTTTTATCTAACAACGATCCAGTTTCACGAACTCGCTTCACAAATTGATCCACAAACTGCGTTTTTGGCACATCCTTTTTGTCAAATTTTTTCCGTAAATTTCTTACAGTTTGAGTAGATGACTCACCATTTTGGAAATAAGTTTTTAATATTTCCCAACTTTGTTCAAGCGAAAAGCGACCCATTTCATAAATGTCAAACATAACTAACTTTCTGTCACATCGGAAATGTCATCAAACCTTCCAACCTCAAAATAACTTATAGTTCCAATTCCAAACGTTAGATGGCCCACCCTGTACATGAATATCGCTCTCGCCTTATCCACTATGGAAGAAAAAAGAATTTTTTTCAATTTTCCACACTTTAAATTCATTGAAATTAAAAAAAAATTGAAATTCCTTGCCTACAACATTATTCATAAAAAAAAAAATTACTGGATCAAAATTTATAATTATGAAATGGGCCATAGCGATTTTAATGACAAGTGGAATGCAGCAAGATTTTTGAAATTAAAAAAATTAATATTAAAATTTGTATTATCTAATTAATTAATCCTTTTTTCAACTTACTTTACCTACCTGTAATATCTAAATTATTGGGGATTTCGACTTGAAATTTTTACACAACACTCTTAAAACAATACAAAATTTTCTAAAACTGTTGATGGTAGAGTACCCTTAATATGGGATGTTTTTGGATGTGTCGAACTATTCTTTTATTAAGTCTTTATTTAAGTCTGCGTCACATAATCGAGTAATTAATTATAATCCGATATTTTTTTTTTTTGAGAGCTTGGTTAAGAATAAATTATATTTTCACATTGTTAGCTTAAAATTAAATCAAAAATAGTCTAGTGAACCAAGAAAGTAGGTATTTGAACTACATATTTTCTTGAGTGTAATACTTTGTCAAATGAATTCGATCCAAGATACAGTTTTCCAAAAGAAAAATTTTTGAAAATACTTAGCACTAATTTAATTTAAAAACAAACAGCTAACTTTTTTCTTCATAACACATTTAGACTGATATCTTAAGAGAAGGTATTAGATTGCAAAAACAGAAAGTCCAGCTACTCAAACCTAAAATTGTTAACCTGAATGGGTTTTTTTATTCGATACTGATCCAGACCCTGAACCGGATGAAATAAAACACAGCTAATGTGTTTTTTGGAGCATGTAATATAGGTTGTAACTTCTTTAAAATGTATTTTAAAATATTTTCAAATTTCTTTTTTTCCAAAAACCACTTAACTTTATCTTGTCAAAATATAAATATTGTTCATACAAGAAAATCTTAAGTAGAATAGTATTTATTCTTAAATCACATTTGATTAACCTTGAAAACGTGCCAGAAAAATCATTTTAATGAATATCTATAAAAAAAATACTTTTCTTAAAATATGTTATTTAATATGTTTCTGACTCAATTGGAGTGTCTTGGTTTTCCAAAATATGCACTTCAAAGATATGATACAGAAATATTCTACTTTTTTTTTTTTAAATATTGATTTTATTTATATGTGCATTTGAAGTTCATTTAACCCAAACACAAACAAAGCAGTCAGATTATCCAAAATTCTCTTTAATTTTTCATTATAGCTAACTTAGTACGAAATTTTTTTACGAATATAACAGAAACAAAACAAAAATAAAAATAATGACCTTTATAAAAGTTGATTTTTCATTCTGCAGACATATATAATTTTTATTGAACGGTTATAGCTGGCGACAAAAAGTTGAATAGGAATAAATAAAAAAAATTCAAGGATATCTTAAATGTATTTTCTAATTATCAATCAAACATAGCACATTTCGTAGTAGGATTCATCTTACTTTTGGGGGGACATTTAAACGCTTCCGCGAACTCTTTCGAAAGCCTTAAGGTCCCAAGAAGACGAATTGTTTGGGGTGGATGTAAATCCTTTGGGTTGTGACTGTAACTTGATATGTCACCATACGGATGTGGCAGTTTGGGGTCATCGTTTGTACCATTAATTACGTGCTCGCACATAGGCAAAGCGAAGCTGAGGAAAAACAGCTGAGACTCTGTCAGGTTTAGACCAGGAATGGTTTCAGTAATATTGGTGTGGTTCTTCTTCCAGTCCAAATAAGTCTCGTAGGCAATCTTCATTCCAATGCTGTCTGGAATGGTCTCCTGTGATGTTGCACCACGAACGCCGGCCAGTCGGTACTCATCTCTGTAGCATTTTAGAATCTTCCTTAATCTTTTGCCAGATTTTTTGGTGTAAAGCGAGTTGGTGTAATCGGGCTTATCACCATAGAAATACATTCCCACGGTATCAAAGGCATGCGCCATTTCGTGGCCGAGTACGTAGCCAAGAGTCGCAAAGTGATAGAATGCAGGAAAGCTACTGTGAAAAAAGGGCGGGCTCAAGTATCCGATACCAATAGAAACTTTGTTCTTTACGTAGTCATGTTCCGCAAAAAGACTGTCAGGGGCATCTCCCATATCTGCGCCATCGAGTGGTTTTCCAATCAGTTCCATTTCCTGTCGCACTCGGTTCGTTTTAAGTCGCATGGTATTTGCGAGAAAGTTTTTCTTGATCTTCACCCCTTGCAATTTAATGCGTCTCACGTGAGGGTTTAAAAAGTCTTTGGGTAGTCCCATGGCGGTTAAGTCCAATTTCCGGAGTTTGTCCAATAAGGTTGGCCTATTCTCTTCTTCG
This sequence comes from Dysmachus trigonus, assembly GCA_949715965.1. Taxonomy (NCBI): domain Eukaryota; kingdom Metazoa; phylum Arthropoda; class Insecta; order Diptera; family Asilidae; genus Dysmachus; species Dysmachus trigonus. The sequence goes on from OX454320.1 coordinate 21,113,927, forward strand.
ATCCACTCCGCCCTTTTGATAAGTTTTTCGAATTTCCGTCTTAAATCCTCCCTCATGTGCACAAATTCCGGGTAATGTTCAAAACCGACATACTCAGCGAAAAGATGAGATACGGTTTCAGTCATAAGATCGGAAGCCTGCTCAACACACGTAACCCAACTTGCTTTACTATTTAAGACCCCTAAAAGGTCCAGATATGTGTCTGCAAAATCAATCATAACCCGACTGATCGCAATATTTGTATTTATCTGTAGAAATTTGGTCAAGTTTCTAAAATAATCCATATTGACGACAATCACTTTTTCCTCCAAATTCAAATCAGTTTCCCGAAATTGTTGTAAGTAGCCGATCCAGTCAAAATCAGGAATTTCTTTTTGTAACTCTGCAATTGAGAGTTTTTTATGTTGCTTATAAGCTGGTGGTCGCTTTTCACTCCTCTTCGATATTTTACGATATTTGCGCTCAAATTTGACAATTTCATTTTTAATCTTACCAATTTGTTTGTGATAGGGAATGAAAGTTCGGATTACTTTACCCACTTTACTCATTATCTTGTAAGGTATTTGATCTTCAAAACTTGCACTCTCATTAAAATAACCCCATAAGAAGCTGTTTTCGGGCTCAATAAGATAAAGTATATTCTTCGTGGGGTCTTCTAAGTCAGCGTACACATCTGCCTCGATAAATGCTTCGTAGTTGAGATTCTTTAATTTTCCAAGGATAACACCAAATGTGGAATTAGGTTTCTGCCACGTGTCGTTAAAAGCAAGTCCAGATTCAATGCTCTCGATCTCCTTAAGAAGAAATTTAGGGCCGTGTTCTGCATTAAATTCCCTATCCATACAGCTTTCGTAGTAAGCCCAGACTTTCCGAAGTGGATCAGACTGGGATATATTTGGTTGTTGCTTAAATAGGTGCGGCAGGGTGTTTATAGTTTTATTCAAAGTGATCTGTATATAAGTCATAACTAAATCCACCATATTTTTACTTTGGTTCTCATCCGTTAGATAATTATACGTGTGAAAATTACCACAGGCATACTTATGAAAATCCTGACATGGATCTGCTCTTGGATCCATAAAGTTTTTCATCATCTCGGACAAAATTTCATTGAACCGCGATTCGTCGGCCTGATACATTTCGGCTATTTCTGAACTTATATTTCGAAGAGCCAAACTTCCATTCCAGATAACGAGAAATACCGTCCACCAAACAAAAAATTGTTTCATCTTAATTGAAATTATACAATAACATGAAAACTGATCGCGATGTCGCGTTAGATTAATCAATAAAACTGAGACGGAGAAATTTTTGAATATACTTGTAGACGAATCCAAAATTATTCACTTGTCCAAATAAAGGTGTTCATTGTTCGTCATTAGCTCAGTGAAGCTTTGTTATTACGTAAAGGCTGCCGCATTGTTGTTTCCCTGGATAGACATTGCAAGGTCAAAACAATAAGTGCGAACACTGGAATTTTCTAAACTCTTTTCATTTCGCTTATTTTATTTTATCGTTACTTAAGCCATGCCTCATTTAAATAAACATGCAACAATAACACCCTAAAATAATTGCTTTATTGACACTAGCAAAGCAATTAATCACTGAATGCAGTACGTAGCTGGGAATATAGGTATGCTTATAAAGTTATAGCATTTTTAAAGGAATTTGTAAGATTTGAAATTAAATTTCTTCATGGTGAAATCTACAAAATTACAAATATTCATAATAATAAAATATCACTGCCGAAATCTTAATTCGATAGACAGAAGTGTGCATTGTAAGGCAGAAGACCGTCGTTTGGTAAGAAAATTAAAAAATGAGAGAAAACATACAAATTCATTGCTCACGTCTTAGGTCATTCCCAGAATTTTTTTACAATTGCATTAACGCCTAAAAAAAACAGAAAGCCAGAGGTCGACCTAAGCAAACGATTTATATGGATTAAAGAGACAACGGCCAAGATAGTTTATAGGGACATTTTGCAAAATGTGATGCTCCCTTATATGTACTGAAGACAATATACCCCTTAGGTGGCGATTTCAAGAGGATAATGATCCCAAAAACTGAACTAAATTGGTGAGTGAATAGTTTGCGGATAATGATGTTAATGTTCTTCCTTGGCCAAGTCAATCCCAGGATCTCAATCCCATTGAGAACTTGTGGGATGAATTGAAGCGATCCATAGTGGAAGGAAAAGTAACAAATAAAAATTAAAATGTATTATTTTTATACAAATAGACTCTAATTTATTGTGAAAGAGAGTTTATTTTTGATATACTATAATCAACTCACACTTATTATTTTATCCAACATTAGAAAGGAATTTTTGTTGTTATTTTTTAAATAAATGAACTGATTATATTATAATTCTTATTCTTGCTTTCCTAATTATAAACTTAGCCAAATGGAAAACGATCAAATAATTTATGAAGTAATTTTCATAATAAAAATCCATTAAGTTTTAAAATAACATATAACACTTATTATTTTAACCAGTAATGTACATATTAATTCTTATATTGTGAGTTAAAAATGTCTAAATCTTTTAATAAAGTTTATTGTATTTTACTTCAATCTACCTGCTGAATTTCAAAAAGTACTTGTCTCGAGATACTTATGATATCAAAGTCATCTTACCTGCTCTTATAAGGAAATTCAGTTCAAAATTTCAAGACCCTGGCCCAGTTTGTAACAAAACACAAAAAAGTGTCACATCGCTGATTTAAGTTAGTATTTTGTATCAGTAAGTAAACAGATTTTTTAATAGACGTAAAAATTTGTTTTCTAAGCAGTTTAAACATATTTCAAGTGTTTTGGTTTCTTCTGTACCAAAATATGATTATTTCATAAATTATATTAAATTCAAAATTATATATAATTTAAAAAAAAATGATCTGGTTCGGATTTTTTGTTTCAATCAACTAGCTCCTCGTTCATCTAAATATTTTAATGTTTGTTATACTACAGGTTAGTTGAAAAGAAGAGATATCATGTCGATTCTATTGTACTATATTATATTTTTAAATACAAATCGCATCAATTTAATTTTTAATTTTATTTAAATTTACCAGGTATTCTTCATAAATTAACATGGTCAATGTTTCTTTCAATGTTGTTTTGTTATGGTTGCGTTTCGTTCTTTTGTCGTACAGGTGTCCAATAGGAATGTGCGAAATCTGCGAAAACTAATGGATCACAATTTTTTAATAAATGGAGAGATCGTTCAAATGTAAATATTTTTTAATAAAGGAAAGTCGTCATTTTTATTTCATGTCCATTTTATTATAAAAAAATTAAATCTATTTAATACAAAAAAATTAATTTAAAAAAGTAGTGAAGAACGTTAGTTACTAATGATATATATTTTCGATATTTTAACCATTTAATTTGCCACAAATATCCATATGCTTTCTAAAACTATTAAAAACATGTTCTAACGTTTCATTTGAAATGCCATTGACGATCTTCCCAATGTCTTTAATAAAATCCTCAACTGTTTTTTGGTTATTTTCATAGTAGAGATCTTTAATGTAGCCCCATAAAAAGAAATCAAATCGAATGAGATCTGACGAGTAATGTGGCTATTCTATTCATTTTCCCCTAGCAAAGCGTGGGTACCCTAGGCCAATAACTCGATCGCCATAAAATTTATTGATGATACTTCTTGTGTGCGATGAGGTGCTGTTCCGTCTTGAATGAAGAAAAAAGATTTAACGCGGCTCCTCTTTTTCGCATGATTTGGTCTCTAACATCCCTTTGTACTTCTCTCCGGCGACAGAAGATTCAAAGAAATGCAGGTAGATACCTTTTATGTACATGGTCCACATTTCAAAAATATATATTATTAATAATTCACGTTTTTCACTATATTTTTAAATTAATGGTTTGTATTAAATAGGTTTAATTTTTTTATAATAAAATGGACATGAAATGAAAATGACGACTTTCCTTTATTAAAAAATATTTACCTTTTACCGATCTCTCCATTTGTTAAAAAATATTGACTAATTAGTTTTCGTACATTCCTATTGGACACCCTGTATATATGTATGCTAGTATCTGAATAATAATCTTCTTCGGTTTGTCGTTTTATTTACACAAAATTTAAATAATCCTACATGATACATACGACAGTTAGACTCACACTCACAATCATAATAAATTTGTTCTTTCGTTTTGTTTTTAAAACAATCTAAGAAAAGTTATAGAAAGGATTCGAAAATCTTAATGGAATGATTTTTTTTATTATTTTATATGAGGAAAATCTCCTTTTTTAAACTTTGAGAAAAGTTATGGGGGAATATAGAGTAATTTACAGTGTTGTTAATCTATGAAAACAATTTTGTTTGGAAAAACTTGTAGATGTAGAACTTTTACCATTTGGAAACGAAACATATTATTCACACTTTAATCTTTAAACTGACAAAACTTGAGAAAATATCGGGGGCTATTTTAGTTTCCATGACTATACTTCTCCGAACTATAGCAAATTGGATTTAGGTGCTATGTATTACCTCTTATCAATTAATATTTTCAAATTATATAAAGCGAATATATTAAGTGTATTTAAAGTTGCAACTCAACTCGATTTCTACAAAGAAAACTTTGTTGGCTTACACAGACTTCAGAAAAAAGGGAGTAGGGGATAACCTCAAAATTGGTATATTTTCCTAATATATCATGAACAAAAAAAATTTAAAGGAATGTTTAAAGGATGTCTTGATTCCGGGTATTTAAACTTTATGTGTAGTATTGTACCAAATGAAGTCAGTGAAATATGTAGCTCTTGGGCAAACACAGCTGTGGTATACATACAGACAGAAGACAAACAGACAAAAGACCAAGTCTTACCATAAAAATCTCTTTTTTCTCCTTTTGTATGGAACACTAAAAATATTTAAAGATGATTTTGGAATGCAAAAAGAACTTTTAATGTAAAAATAAAATAAAAAATTGAATATATTGTACCATGGTATATACCGTTTTTTTTATAAATTGTTTAAATTATTTGTATGTTTGATTTTTAATGAATCATACCAGAACTTTGTAATTTAAGGATTTCCTTTATTTAATTTCTTGTTAATGTGCGAATCGATCCACTCTCGATGGTCGCCTACATCCGCAAAAATTCCAGGTAATTTTGGATTACAAGGAGTTCCATACTTACTATCCTTTTTCTCAATAATCAAAGATGAGATTCCAATAAGAATATCATGAGTGGGATTATCTGCGCTATGTCTGACAATAAGTGGGCCACCCGAATCCCCAACGCATGGCCCAGCCTTTACCGGACGCCCTGCGCTACAGACCATGCTAGTTCCCAGCTTTACAGGTGCCTTATCGTGGCAATCCTCATTAGTCAGAACAACAACACCTGCTCGCATCAAATTCTTTGAGACTATGGCCCTTTCCGTTTGTCCATGGCCAAGGATGACTCCCTGCATGCCGGCGTATTGGTCCAATCGCGTTTTGGTAGCCAGTTGCACCACATTCACATAATCGGTCAGATCGAAGGGCTTCTTCAGCTTCAGTAGGGCCAAGTCGTAGTCGGGAAGTTTCACTTTTTCCTGGTATTTCTCGTGGACGATAATCGAGCTGACCTTGCGCACCTGTACCACTTTGCTCGTTTTGCTGCTCTCGCGAGTAAAAGTGCCCGCCCGAACTTTCAGAGAGATGGTGAACTTGCCTTTGACGCAGTGTGCTGCTGTCAAAACGTAGGCGGGGCTTACGATCACCGCACCGCCTTGATAAGCGGTAAGATATTCTAAAGTCGCTACGTACGGAAACTCGGTAGTCGTTTCAAATCTTAGGCCCTGCCCGTTCACGTAAACCTCCTTGCCAGCTGCTTTTCCGCCAATCAGCGATTCTGCAGGATGGTGGAGAGAAGAAAATGCAGCTAATAATAGTAGAAATTGCCCAGAGTACTCCATTGTGTTCTGCAGACGAATTCACTTCACTGAGCAAGCGCGACTAGGCCGGCTTATATTCAATTTCCTCTAAGGTTACTCAGTTTGATCAAGTGAAAAGCACCAGACTTTTCCCAGTTTGTTAACTGAGACGACGAGAAGGTGGAATAAACATTTACCAACATCTGCACTGTTTTTACAGAAGCGTTTCTCTCAGGAATAAGATTTTAAGTTTTTATACATTTTCAATTTGATGTACTTCGAATGGAATTTATCATGAATCTTGAAACCAGTTTATACTAGGACAATAAAAAATTGAAGAAATCAAATCTAGTTGATACTAAAATAATAATACATGAGATTTGACAATAATAAAAATTCGAAGTTTTCTTATAACAAATATTAATACTTATACCCTGAATAGATTGCGCACGAAATTTAGAATTTCTTGCGAACAAAATTTTAATAATATCTTATCATCTCTGAATTTCTTATGAAAACCTAGACGAAAAGGCAATTTGATAACTTTGAAATTGAGTAAGGTACAGTCGCCAAATTTCGTCCCCAACCCTAATTTCGTCCCCTTCAATATCTACTCTTTTAAAAACCGCCATCTATTATCAGTGACCCGAACCGACAGCTATGTGCATCAGTCGGCCATTGTGTAGAAGTGAGTGCGTCACGACGTTCGTACCGACAGAAATTCGAAAATCAAAAAAAGTGTTCAAGGTGAGTTTTTCATTGAAATATTCTCGGATACCATAAAATATTGAGATACCTGACTTATTGATAAAATTTTTTTGTCAAACTAACTATTAATATCTCAGATGTTAATCGATTAAGTAAAATTTTCAGGTTTATGACACGTTTTTTGCTTAAATGGATGCGACAAAATAAATACAAATTTCCTAATATCGTCCCCTTACCTGAACTTTATATCGTCCCCGGGACGGTATTAGGATCTCGTATGGTGAACACAACGATCATGTCACTTAATACCTTAATACCTTACCAATGATTAAAATAATTAAGAAAGGGCTGATTAGATATTAATATGATAGTAAGGTTCAATTTTATATAATAGAAAAGGAGTAAGTACAACTCCAGTTCACGTACTGATTATTGTGATCTCAATATCGTCCCCGGGACGAAATTAGGAGCCCAAAAATAAATTTTCATAATTTGAGTATTTTTGTTAAAGCTATTTTATAACTTTTTCTAACAATGTTAACGCGTTTTTGATTATTTTTAAGAATAAAGGAATATTGAACCTAATGTTTGACGTTTCATTTATTACTGTAGTATTTTTTTCTATTTTTTTAGATTTGTTTTACAAAAAGAGGACGATATTTGGCGACTCTACCTTACGCTCGAAATTCTAAATTTCATTTATAGTCTGTCCAGGGTATAAGATTTTAGGTTTGAAATATCTAACGGTGTTTTCAAATATTTCAACTGCAACGCAAATGCAATAGTCAGTAAAAATTTAAAACATGAAGCAACAAAATACCGAAAAAAATAAAAGATGTACATATTTTATGTCAAAACATCCAGACCAAATTGGAGTAATCTAAATGGATTAGCGATTTTCCTTAACTCGTTTATTGCCATGTCCCCCAGATATGAATGACGCGTATTAGCTGTATAACGCGGCTCAATAATATCTGTTTCAGTTTCTTCAGCTTTCTCAGAAATGCGTCAGACGTTTTTCAGATACTTAAACCTAGAGGTGGAAAATAATTTTTAAAGTTGAGATTAAACCAAATACTTCATTAAAGTTTTAACGTACCCTACATCCATATCTGATTTCTGTAAAAAAATTTTTTATTAATTTGGGGTTATTTTCGATTACCAGACGGAGGTAACATTTTTAAGAATTTATAGAAACTTTAGTTGTCTTAATTCCTATTTTTAATTCATATCATATTGTGCATTCATAAAATATTAGTATTACAACTCAAAGATTCAATAGTAGGTTTGAAGGGATTCAGTTTTATTTCAGTTCATCCTAATCAAGGTCAGCCCAAATTCTGTTGCTTGTCATTCAAAATCGGTTCATATCTCCCTCTATTCTTCTTCCACTTCCCATTATTAATTAACTTTTTAGGGCTACAGCTTAGTCCTCCATTTAAGTAAACTTTAAATCAAATGTCAAATGTCAAGCTAAACAAACGAATTCGAACAGGTTAGTTTTGCCTTCGTCTTAATTGTTATAATAGTTCAGCTTGTTCCATGACATCATAAACTGTCATAACAAGATGAAGACTTGGATTCAGACAGGCACTTAAGTATACTATTTTTAAAATTAGCATCACAGCACGCAAAGAATAACAATGTCTTAGAATTACAATTTTTTCAGTAGGATCTGATGCAATTTTTGATTTTTCAAAAAATCACGAAATCGAAATTTTGACAAACGTTGTCAATTTTTGTTAAGGGGTTACATACGTACAGCAGCGTCAAAAATACGCTAAAAGTAAAACTGATTTTAGAAGGGATAGCAATAGAAATTAAGAAAAATAACTTTTACACATTTTTTACTAGTATGTAAACTTTATAAAAAAATGTATTTATTTTTCTTTTTTCAAAAATTGCAACAAAAAAAATTTTTTTTCCCGAAGCTCTATAAAAAAAAAGTTGGTCCATGGTTTACATCATTTCTGCCTGAAATGTTGATGGATTTGCAAAACGTAAAAAAATTCTTGTAAAATAAAGTTGTAGTTATAGTCTGTCGAGCCAGATTTTTGAAATTCGGAAAATATGGCAATTTACGGCAGTTTAAAAAAAAAAGTGCATTTTGTGTCATAAATTTCACACTTTAATTATGTTTATAAAATTTTGTAATCACAATATCACAAATCTGACTCGACAGACTATAGAGAAAACAATTTTGAATATTTAAAAAAAAAAAATCATAAAAAAATATTAAAATCTGTATGAGTTATCATGTAAACCATGCCGGAAAAAGTAGTTTCGAGAAAAACGCATTTAAAGTTTCAAGTGCTTTTCGCTCGAGGTCGCGCTCAGCTAAAGCAAGAACTTTATGAATTTTTTAATTTATATTGTTAACTTACGTCTAATCTCCCATTCAAGCTTCATATTGTAAGCCTTCCTTGTCAGTAAACAATTGTTGTTGTTTATTTTTTTGCGACAGGTTGAAAGGCTCCAAAAGTAACGTCCAGCTGCCTAAAACAAGGGATGGCTACCTTCGAGCATCAGACTCACGTCGGTCAGTCACGTTTTCTATAATAACTTTCGATCTATGTGGAATTTTTACAATCGACTTTCACAGAAATACACCTAAAACTATAAAGAATAATAATCTGTAAGAAAAAAAACGTAGATTTTCTAAAAATTCTGTACGTATGTAACCCCTTAATCAAATTTGGTAATAATGAAAATGTTTTATTATAAGAATTAGTCAAAGAACACTATCTAATTTTCTCAGACTTTCTGACGATGTTTGTCGAAATTTCGATTTCTTGATTTTTTGAATAATCACTAATTAATATCAGATTCTACTGAAAAAATTGGAGAGTGTTCTTTGGCTTCTTTTTTTCTTAAATTGTTTTACTAAAGTCTATAGTTTTCGAGAAAAAAATTCGTCAAGTTTCGAACAAACATTTTCATTCTGACCGTAATTTATTTTTACCAAAACTTTTTTACATAAAAATAACCGCATATATTTTTAGTTCAGGCATCGAGATTGCGATTTTTATTGGATTTAGGCATAAAAAAAATTTAAAGGGAACGAAAAATCGTTTTAAACAAACAAATTTTATAAAAGAACAGTTTTTTTTGCGTATTTTTGTTTTTTTCATAGTTAAACTTTTTCTGGAGAAATATTAACCACCACCATTGGAAAGAACATAGGAAACAGTGGTTCCCGATTTTATTTTCTTCGAATTCAACACATGGCGATAATTCAAACTCAGATCCTGAAATTGCTTTCTGTGAGCGTTAATGAGTTAATAACAATATGGGTATATAATTACTATTATTATGATCAAATTACTTGAGTAAACATAGTCAGTTTACTTTGTTAACCAGACTTTAAGTAAATACCATTAATATGACCTTGTGTCCGAACCTGCAAGGTTTTTAAAATTATTGAAAAAGCCTTTTGATATTACGAAATAGCGCAAACATAAATTTTGGTGTAATTTTTTGTACGAGGTCTGTCGCATAATTTCTATGTTTTCTGAATTTTATATTAAAATAATTACACAGAGATTTATCAAAAAAATACCAGAAAATTATGATTTTAATTTACTTTTTATCTGAAAACCAATGAAATCAATTTTGAAAATCTTGTCGAAAAAATTAAAAAAAGAGACTCAGAATAAGTCTTTGAAGACTTATGTAAAAAAAATAAAAAAAAAAATTAAGTCCAGTCGGACGAAATTATTTCATGATATCACATCAGTTAAACAAATTATTTGAAATACAAATCATTAAGAATATTCAACAGATCGAAGGTAACGAATTATTAATTTTATTTAAAATTAGGGTAAATTCGAATAATTCTTCGTATAATTTTAATCTATATCTTTATAATTTATATAAATTGTATTTTTATAAAATTTACATAAATTATGTATATACTAGTTTTGTTAAAATCTACAAAAACATGTTTTACCGTGTATGAATGTGAATGATAACAGAAACGTTATTCGATTTTGTTTCACATCCGTACAGACGGGGCTAGAGTTTATGCAATTTGTTGTACTACTTGTACCATAACTCCGACATTTTTAAATATTTATTAAAATACTAAAATAAACTTTAATTCTCATAACTAATAATGAAAAATAATAAATAATAATTTAAAACAAACCATTCTCTTCCAAAAAAGTCCCCAAAATTTTACAAATTTTCCCAATTTTGAAGATATTTACATCCATAAATTTCGTACCTTAAACGGACCTAAATCAGCTTGCCTCTTCGCTCAGCTGTGCCTCTCCGAAATTAAAAATGATTGCTACCTTAAGAGATACACTTTTGAGAATAAAAAAATTTAAATCATCCGGGCATTTTTGAACTGTTGTACCTGATACCTGCATAAAAGTTGAGTTCCCGCAGGATGAACGTGTTTCAGGGATTAATCATCGAGCGCTACATGTGAACCGAACTCAAACAAAAAGTAAAAAAAATGTTGCCAGGTTTGCCCAAAAGTCGAAAAGATAAAATTTTCCGGAATTTACATATGTATATGTATGTCCCCGATATTTCAGTTGAATTTTGGACAACCACTCACCCGGGAAAGAGAAGGGAGGGTAGAAAGTTTCAGCAGAGTGACAGAAGGGCAAAACAAATATTGCAAAGAATCGCCTCGCTTTTAAGGACTCTGGATGGATTCAGGACCTAACCGCACACATCCCCGGAAAGCCCGTCCGCAGGACTTCGGGGGGCTTTGTGCCCATTATATCCCCCATAGATCATAATCGAATCGCTATTCATAACCGGTCCGCAGCCGGCAGGGTCCCCAGGGGTATTGTAAAATGAATCAACCTTGAACCCTTTCGTTCCTGCCACACCACCGCCGCCGTCGCCGCCAGCCGCAACCGGTCTGCCACAAGCAGTAGTCGGGATCGCGGCTGCCGCAGCCTATCGCTCCCCTCTGCTCACCCAAATTCCCCCAACCCTTGCTGGCCTGCGTTCCCAAAATGAACACGAGGCCACAAATCATATAGGAATCTCATTTATATGGAAATTTTGGCCAGGGTCCTGGATCCGCACTTTCGAATCGGGCGCCATTAAGGTGGAATACAGCAAAATTGACTTGCGAACTTGAGGCCAACGGTTTTAGATGCGAAAAGCCCAGTGATGAATGGCGGTATGTTAATAAATTTGGGGACCTGCTCCACCTCACGGAACTCCTCAACTAACTTGGCCCCCGGCGACCCCGGATATCCCGGAGAAGACTGAGCGAATGAGTACGCCCCTTCGTGGTCTTAAATTAAACTGTCAGCCGCGGTTTGAATATAGGCCTAATTGCAGGTGTACTTCCGTTTAATTGGCGCGACAGCCTGCAATCCCTGCTAATGCCCTTGTAATTATGTATAGTACGTTCCTGCGGCCAACGACCGTAGCCCCTTGCACCCTTTGTCCTGGTCACACTAGAGTTATCGCACCGCACCCTCCCTAGCCTGGAAACAGGGCTCAGATATTAATTGGAAATTGAACCCTTACCCTAAGTAATGGCGCTCGCTGCATTAATGAGGCCACTCTTGAGGTCACCGCAGTCCGGGCTGGAGGTCAAGAGGTGTTGGGAACAGTTTATAGTTTTGACGTCGCCCTGCAGATTTGTTTCCATTAATGGCTAATTTTGTACCAAGCACTATTAACTTCGATTCGCCATTGGCTTTTATCCGGCGCAAAATGATAATGTATCGTTATGTTGTTATACAGCGAAGAATCTGCACCGATACGACAAAAGAGCCTTTCCGGATTACAATAGCCCTAACATTTTAGGCGCATAATTGCTTGCTACTAATGCTAAACCAAACAGCTTAATTAGCTTTAGGGCCTCTATGAATTGTAACTAAAATTTAGACTTTGACAGGTTCTAACTTGATTATTGCAAAATTTTGTCAATACAATTGGCTAAATCTTAGCGCTTTTTCTGACTAGATAAAATTATAATCATTTTCCTTTGTAGACATTACGCAAGAAGTCATTAAAAATTTACTTAAAACTAGCAGAGTTATCCGATATTGCCCAGGCGTAATCATTCATCTAAAGAAAGATAAACTTAATTAAACTATGTCTTCCAAAGGGAAGTATAAATAGTGCAATAAAAACACAACTAGCCTCAAATGAAAAAAAAACTCTTGTCCTGAAAAGTGCTTCAAATTAAAGCCCAAGATTCAAGTCCAATTTCCCTACCTTACATTTGAGACGTTATTTTTTAAAGTGGTATAATTCAACTTTTATAACATATAGTTTTAGCAACTTCTCAAGTTACATCTTAATGCTTAGATATTCTTCATATAATTTTTTAAAAAGTGAACATACATACTTATATATACAACCTCCATAAAGAACGACTTATTTAATACGGCCACGTATAACAAAAATAATTTGATATAACAGAATGATACTTTTTACTTTAATAATATAACATAATAATAGATTTTTGTATCATATTACTTATTATCTTCCATGTCTTGTATCAAGGATCATATGCGTCATGTCTTATCATGTAACATTGCATGTGTCAAGTTATGTTGTTATGTACCATTTTAAAGAAAAAAGATAAAACTGAAACAAAAAAGTATTATTATTATTATTATTATTATTACTTAGTGCGTCGCTAAGACAGTCTAGATGCCTCTCGATACCAGTGCGACCTACGAGGTCTATTTTGCTAATCTCCTCTATTTAAACCCCTTCTATGTCAAGATCCTAGAAAATGCATTTGACACATCTGTTGGTACGATAATTGGACACTCCACACCACAGCCTGAGGTGCACACTGTCGCAGCCTGAGGCTGGGTGCATTTTTAGAAAATCTACGACAACATTTGCAGATAGGTAGACTGCAAATGTTGTCGCAGATTTTCTAGAAATGCACCCAGCCTCAGGCTGCGACAACATTTCCAGTCTACCCGGGTAGACTGCAAATGTTGTCGCAGCCTGAGGCTGGGTGCATTTCCAGAAAATCTGCGACAACATTTGCAGTCTACCCGGGTAGACTGCAAATGTTGTCGCAGCCTGAGGCTGGGTGCATTTCTAGAAAATCTGCGACAACATTTGCAGTCTACCCGGGTAGACTGCAAATGTTGTCGCAGCCTGAGGCTGGGTGCATTTCCAGAAAATCTGTGACAACATTTGCAGTCTACCTGGGTAGACTACAAATGTTGTCGCAGCCTGAGGCTGGGTGCATTTCTAGAAAATCTGCGACAACATTTGCAGTCTACCCAGCCTGAGGCTGGGTGCATTTCTAGAAAATCTGCGACAACATTTGCAGTCTACCCGGGTGTCGCAGCCTGAGGCTGGGTGCATTTCCAGAAAATCTGCGACAACATTTGCAGTCTACCTGGGTAGACTGCAAATGTTGTCGCAGCCTGAGGCTAGGTGCATTTCCAGAAAATCTGCGACAACATTTGCAGTCTACCCGGGTAGACTGCAAATGTTGTCGCAGCCTGAGGCTGGGTGCATTTCTAGAAAATCTGCGACAACATTTGCAGTCTACCCGGGTAGACTGCAAATGTTGTCGTAGCCTGAGGTTGGGTGCATTTCTAGAAAATCTGCGACAACATTTGCAGTCTACCCGGGTAGACTGCAAATGTTGTCGCAGCCTGAGGCTGGGTGCATTTCTAGAAAATCTGCGGTAACATTTCAGTCTACCCGGGTAGACTGCAAATGTTGTCGCAGCCTGAGGCTGGGTGCATTTCTAGAAAATCTGCGACCATTTGCAGTCTACCCAGGTAGACTACAAATGTTGTCGCAGCCTCAGGCTGGGTGCATTTCCAGAAAATCTGCGACAACATTTGCAGTCTACCCGGGTAGACTCCAAATGTTGTCGCAGCCTGAAGCTGGGGGCGTTTCTAGAAAATCCGCGACAACATTTGCAGTCTACCCGGTCAGAGTGCAAATGTTGTCGCAGCCTGAAGCTGGGTGCATTTCTAGTGGCTAAGTTTTACTCACAATACACACAATAGTAGTAAATTAAATTCTACCAAATTACGTAAAATAATTTCAATATTTTTTGAGGTTTAAAGTTTTATTTGAATCGAAACTAATAACGAGTAACCGAAAATCACAAAATAGAAATAACAAATCGAACGAATTGACGTTTAGGGTGTTTTTTTTTCGCGACTATTTTTTTTTTGTCAGTCCCACCTCGAAATTTTGGGGGAAATACCTAAACAAAAGTTTCCTGAAAATTGGAGCCCTTAATATTAATATTAAGTGCTCGACCAAGGCGTATAAAGATGTCCCGTAAAATACACGTAAACTTCGATTTTTTTTTCTTCAAAACTCTACAGCTCAGAGGTATTTTATGGTATAATCTTGGTCAATGATAGGATTTCTTTAGAATTGAATGCTCTACAAAAGCGTGCATTGCGGCATAACCCTAACTCCCACCAGCGAGGTAGTACGGGTCACTAAACCCAGTTTTTCCATGAAATTATCGCTTTTTGCCCCTACCTCCTAAGTAACAAGACCTAAATAATAAGTGAATATGACAAACTTGTAGGAAATTTAATTTCCTACAAAAAAGTTCTGGAACACCAAATCGCTAACATCGATATTTCTTGAGATATTGGGCTTTGACGTTGAGGTAGTGTTGACCAAGATTATACCATAAAATACCTCTGAGCTGTAGAGTTTTGAAGAAAAAAAATCAAAGTTTACGTGTATTTTATACGGGAAATCTTTTTACGCCTTGGTCGAGCACTTAATATTAATTTTAAGCACCCTAACATATTTATATCTATAATCTACAAAAAATTTCGGTTGGTTTAACCATTAAAAAGATCACACATACGAACTGATACATATACGAATAAAAATCCTTCAAACTGAAAACAAGTGTTTTCTCCATTGTGCCATTAAATTGTGGTAGAACGTAAAGAGAGAAAAAGATAATGAGACAACGTTTTTATTCTACAATACTGAAGCATGAATAATGGCATAAAAGTCGCAGATACGATTATGTGATCTAAGATTACAAAGCATTTAGCAACACCTAAAATTTATTCAGCTGGAACGCACCTTAGCAAAACTTAGTTGCCAAAAAGAGGACAGTTTAGATACAATTTTTTACCAGAGACCAATTCATAGGTATATAAACATTGATTCGTTACATTTCGCTAGTCCCAACGAAAATGGCAATTATCTCAATTGTGATGATATCGATGATCAGCTCCGCCTTTGGCCGGCTGCAAATGAAGAACTATTTATTTGGCGGTCAGGTTGCACATAATATGGAAACCAATGATGACGGCTATCTAATAATCCACAATGTCGGAGAGTTCCCTTATATGGCTGAAATTGATTGGTATGATTCACATTGGTGCGGTGGTTCAATCATTTCCGAGAATGCGGTCCTTACAGCGGGACATTGCGCAGAAGACATGCAAGAAGTCGACGTTCTTGTAAGAGCTGGAGCTACTTTTATTCAAGACACTGGTTTCGCACTCGATTGTGTGCAAGAGAGAAAAGTAAGACGAATCCTAATCCATCCCAAACATCGCATTGGAACGGAAAGCAACAATGATATTGCTATCATTTGGACGATGAAAAATTTTGATTTAAACAGGTACGTGAACGTGATAAATTTGGCTGATGAAAGCAATAATTTCGAAAGGGAAGAAGTTTTCGTCCTTGGCTGGGGAAAAACTGAATCAAAAGAACTCTCTAATGTTCTTCTTAAGACCACGATGACTTTGATACCCCAGCGCTTGTGCAAGAAAATCTACAGAGAGCATCTAACTGATCAGATGATTTGCGCTTTTGACTATACATCGAAGAATGCTAGTATTTGCGAAAACGATTCTGGTGGACCGATGGTGCTCCACTTCCCTCGTAATCCGCGGAACGACATTCTACTTGGAGTAATTTCTTGGAGCAATAACGACGCAAATGGCGAATGCGATATAAGTGCCCCTTCAGTTTTCTCAAAGGTTGCAGTCTTTCGTAAATGGATACAAGGCAATCTTAAGGCGGATGCAATGAAGATTGCCTGAAGCCGTAATATGTTTGTATATCAAATATGAAATTTGCCAAATAAAAAATAATTCATATACAGTTGAATTTTTATTAATTTTTTATTTAATAACACTTAGTTCAGTCCAATCTACAAATAACAGAGCTACATGAGTATGGACCTGTTATCATCATTTGATTCTATTACATAGTTAAATCAGAACCAGCACACAACATGAATAACAAAAATGCATGGGTATCACACACCAAAAATAATGTTATGGTTGAAACAAGTAGTTTTGAGCGCATGTTTATTAAGACATGTATTAAACAAGCCAGCATGGGCGGTAACACCTAACCACATGCGATACCATAGTTAGTTCTACAACTATTAGTTTGCAGAAGAGACAGGTCTCATAGCTTTAAGAGATGGCGAGTCAATATTACTAGTTATCAGTTGATGAGCGAATGTTATACCAACATCTTTACATTTATAAATAATAAAAAAATGTATGTGCGTAAAAAATGAATGTATAATGAAAATCCTTTTCCCTTAAATTAAAATAGTCATTTTTATTATGATAAATAAGGCAGTCGGAGGCAGGGCCGTAGCCAGCGGGGGGGTCAGGGGGTTAGAACCCCCCCCCCCGAAATTTTGAAACTTAACTAAAAATTTACATGATTTTTTAAGAACAAAACAAGGGTTGAACAGTCATATGAGTAGTAAAACTTCCGCTCTTCTTTTTTCTTTTACAATGATAAAATATGTTAAAGGTACATGTTTTGTATCTTAAGCAAATCATTTTTTTCTCCAATTTTTTAATTTAATAAAATTAATTAATTTATTTTAATGAAAATATGTGCAACTGTTCGACATATTCAGTTGCATTCAGTTGAGTTGAGTTTTATTTACAATTTTAATTTTGTAATATTTAATTCTATAAAAGTATAATTGTAAATTGTTTCTCTTTTACATACAGTATAAAAATTAGTATAATTTGTATATCGATGTAACTTTTTAAAAATAATCAGTAATATTTTTCTCATACCACAAAGGTAGGTAGCACTTACCTTTTCAGGGTCTTTTAAAAAAACGCTATTCCCTAAAAAAAGTTGATGTATAATTGATGTAAGCCCTCGGAATGAAAAAAAGAGAATGCTTCAGATGCCTCATCTCAAAATTCATTAAGAAAGGTAACAAAATAATAGGTCCTCTCCACTAGGTAATAAATATTGGCGCCTTTACTCAATTTGACAGTAGTGGAATATTATAAGTAGTACATTTTAGATGTGATCAACAAACAACTTTAGCACTTATTGATTACTCAGGTTGTAACCGATAACTGAAGAAGTTCAAACATATTCTTAAAAATATTTCTTACTCTTTCTTTCGCTGCGAAAAGTCGAAAACTAGATTTTCTTTTGTGAAATCCTTTTTTTTTTTTTACGTTTGTAAGATATCTTTTTCAAAAAATTAGAACTTTTATTTTGTATTTTTTTAAGGGGCTACACTACCGTGAAATTTTCGAAAATTCATGTTTTTTGCTAAATAAGTTGTTTATACTTTTAAGAATATTTTAAGCGTTCAAACATTCCAAAATTCAAATTATTACCGAAGTTATAGTAATTAGAAGTGAGCACGTCAGGGAGCCGACCCGAAACTCAGGTAGCGTTCGGACTGTTACATATCTATCAATCTTTAACAATAATATAATTCTTTTGGCAAGATTAAACTAACAGTAACTCAGGTAGGATGGAGGACATGGCAAAAGCAGCAGACAACTTTATGTATATGGTCCAGGAATCGCAGATTGAAAGTAATTAAAAAAACAAATTTACTTTTAAGGCGTTAACGTCGACCTTTTTTTCTTTCACGTTTTTCTCGAAATCACTTTTTTCAAATTGGTGTAAACGATATCTCAAAATCTATTAAACCGATTTGACTGAAATTTGCACCACTTATTTTTTCGATTGGGTTCCGTATTCAAAAGTTATATATTTTTTAAACTCAAAATTTTGATGGAAAATCGAGTTTTTTTTCAAACAGCTGTGATTTCTCAATTATACTTCTGAAGAAACAATTTTTTTTTATTTTCGGACAATGCTAGACGGAGAAACTATGTACATCGTCAGCAAGGATTTTAAAAAAAGAGTCCCATTGAGCGACTCATATTTCCGCCATTTTTAATGTTTTTTCAATACATATTGTAAATTGTTCGTAAATAAAATTAAGAATAATTTATATTTTTAATTGCCGAGCCAAAAAAAAATGTTTAGCTTTATGCCTATTTTTTCGGGCGTCAGGGTGGTGTAACCCCTTAATAAGAGTAAAAGAGATGTAAAAATTAAATTTTATTTTAAATTAATATTTTAACGCTATTTAAAAAAAAAATCAATTTAGTTAAAAAATTTAAATTACCAAACCCCCCCCCCCCCCCCTGTCTTTCACTTTTTATTTTGAAAACCCCCCCCGAAAAAAAAATTCTGGCTACGGCCCTGGTCGGAGGCATACATGTAGCAGAGGGTTCAGCAAGTAAAACATGAATCTGATACCTGCGACTGTAATTATTTATCATAATAAAAATGACTTTTTTAATTTAAGGAAAAAGTATTTCCATTGTATATTCTACGTTGTTCCTACGTCATCTTGTTTCCATCGTTTTAGTTCGTTTTTTGCGCAGTTGGGTTTTTTTTTTTTTTTAATTTACTTTTTTATTGTCGATTTTTTAGTTTTTACCAATACAGTATTAATCCTTAATTTAGGAAAAATACAACAAATCATCTTGTTTTTGAAAACATCATCTTGATTTTGAAATACCTAATCAATGATATGCCACATAATACAGGGTACGCAATATCTTTTTTTCGTCTCTACCACGATTTTGTATTTTACGGCCGCTATTTGGGTATTATAAAAACAAAACCTACACTGAGAGAAAATTCTAATAATTTTTACGATTTTTTCAAAGAAAAATTGCGGTGCTCTCCCGTAAACGGGACTTAAGTGACAGGCATAGGAAAAAGTACTATGTGCACAAGATAAAATTACGCTGTGGCACCGTAAAATTTCCGTCTACGGAAAAAAAACCGTTGGGTAAATTTTGGATGTAGATATTTTAATGCATTCGAAAATAGGATAAGATATTAACTACAAATATTTATATTGTAAAGAAATTCCAATCGAAAATAGAATAAAGCATATAAACCCTCTCTGTGAAAGACTTTTGCGGAGAAAAAAAAAATTTATATGAACTAACTCTTTCGAAGACTTTCGGATAACTGACCTGTCCGACAGCACTCCGATTTGAAGATTGTATGAAACACATGTTTAGCAGTAATAATAAGCAAGGAATAATAAAAATGTCATACTTACAGACTTTGTTAGTGACCATGCAGTGAGAAAATTTACTATGAACAACACTCGTAAGTCGTACCAATTTCCGAAAAAACCCGGTCGTACACCCGATCTACTTTGGCTTCTAAATTCGGTAGAAAATTACGTTGTGGTAACTTGTCCCTTATATCCGGATTACAGGGGATAGTACCGTAATTTTTATTAGAATTTTCTCTCAGTGTAGCCTATAACCATCGCACGGCTTAAACGAGTCGCTAGACACCTCACTGATTAAAATCCATCCAGCCGTTAGGATGCTTTGAGAGTACAAAGAATCCCACATACCCAAATACGATTGAAAAACATAAGCCTATCTTTGCTGTCGCCCAGTTGGGTTAAAATATGAAGATATGATGAAATAATTGCACAATATTAGTGCTATTTGTTTGCCATTTTCTAAAAATTTAATATACATTCCAAAAACTATATATTTCCAATACATATGTACTATATATGAAATAAAAAACCCGCAAACAACAAATAACTTCATATTTTAAGTCAAACAAAAGAAAGAAGCCATTTATAAGCTCGCATAGAATAAAGAATTCTATTGAGTTTTTTGAAAGAATATTAGAGAAACGGCAGAAAGAAGCCTGACAAATTAAATAAATTGAATAATATTGAACGTGCAGTTTAGCAAAATATCCTAAATACCTAATCAATTAGGGGCTGTTATGGAATTAAATAGATATTCAACTAAGTATTTAAAATATTTAAAGTTCATCATTTGGTACATCTTTCATGTTTGCCCTATTATGTATTTGTTTGATTTGGAAAATGGAGTTATTTGTTGCTTTTTATGGTTTAACTTTCAAATATATTTTAAAAGGGTGAAAAAATAGGCTACATATCACCAATATAATATTGTGCAATTATTTTACCATATCTGCATGTGTTTTACTTTATTACTACTTTTGTCCGATTATTAGTTAGCCACTGTATGTATCTATAGCTGAATAACAAATATTTTAGTATTAATATTTATTTACAGTGTAAATTTACAGGATTTTCGCAAAATATGCAATGTGCGAAGAGATACATACATCTTTCTCTTTAAATCAACACTTCCCTCTCAACATAGGTTTTGAAATATGTATTCAGTTCAACACACGTAAGTCCTTGGAAGGATCTCCCAGGACCAAGGCTGAAAATGTGTACAGGAGAGAAATTTCATATTATCTGACAATAATAAGCACCATTTAGTGTAAACCGGGCCTTCAATCAATGGCTAGAAATGAATCTTAGGACATTTGTTTGAAATCTAAACATCAGCATAAGAAAAAGTAATGCGCTTAACGATTTTTTTTTAGGTTTTCATTGCCTAAACTGCTTCTAGATCAATAAATATGAAATAAAGTTCTTATATGTAAACTTCAAGGTTTTCGTATTTTTTCACGTCTATGACCAAAATTAAACACAAACATTTGATTTATCTAAAATATAAGAAACATGCTAAAAATAGAATATGGAATAATTATAATGAGGCTTTTCTTACAAAAACTGCCTTTAAAAAGGAAAAATTGGTTGAGGTGAAGGTCAAGGAATATCTAACATCTAGATTAAAAAACAGCCACTGTGTTATTTTAGTTGGAATTTCAGTTTATTGTAGTTGAATATTGATAGATATATAATAAATATAATAAAATTTGGCAAACATTAAAGTAGACATTGATACCTTAGAAATGAAAATTGACACGAATGATACTGTTGGGTTGAAAAATATTAAATCTTTTTAAGAAGTTATATTTTCACATTGATATAATATGTCCTGACTAATTTTCCATTCTTTTTACTTCGGATCGATTTTTGCCATGTGAAGAAGATTTTAACTTAAGAAAAAGTTTCATTGGTATCAAAACAATTGTTAACTACGTGTGAGCCACGTTACGCTCTCCACTAGGCTACGCGCCGCCTTGCCAACCGTATGCAAACTGAACTTATATTTAAGTTGCTTGGTAGAAGCAACTTTGAAACTATTGAGCGTTGCGTTAATTCCTTTTGGGTAATTACTCACTTACTCAAATATAACAACATATATAAAAATCATTGAAATCGGAGGCGGATAATCTTGGTGGTCTGCTTGTAAGAAAAGAAATGCGATGAAAAGAACTTTTTGTTAAAAGTTTACATGTACAGGAAAAAATGGGGCTTATTAAAAGATGAACTTTATACAATGAGCAAAGGAGTCACAACACAATTGCCACAAAAGCAGATGCAAAGTTCAAAAAGTAGTTTGGCTCATTTTTTATAATAAATGCGTTAAAACTGTACTACACTCATGAAAAATATTAAAACAACTGTTTTTGTAGCCCTTTGTATATAAAAAAGAATGCATTATATACAATTTTTACGTAAATGAATTCAACAAAACCA
Organism: Dysmachus trigonus; assembly: GCA_949715965.1. NCBI lineage: Eukaryota > Metazoa > Arthropoda > Insecta > Diptera > Asilidae > Dysmachus > Dysmachus trigonus. Next base: position 21,136,259 of record OX454320.1, read on the forward strand.
AAAGCAAATAAAAGAAAGAGATGGGGCTTAAAAACTAACTGAGAAAAATAAACTAACTCCAGCCTAGACCCCGAAACAACCAGTTGGCTGATTATTTGGATTTTTGATGAACTTTTCAAGTACGGTAACATCTGTGTAAATCGTGGGTTGCTTAGTCGAAGGTTTATTGTTCACTAAGGTTACTTGAGACGCCACTCCCAACAGGTATGACTTTTCATCAATGATCTTCACTAAAGGTGCTCCAAAATCGCGTCTTCCAATCGCAACATCCTTCTTACCGCCTATGACGCACAACTTATTTTTCAAAGATACCTTCGAACCTTGCATCGCAGTTTTACATCCAGCCTCGCTCATAAGGTTCACATCGGCCCAGTGGAGAGTATCTGCATAGTTAGCGTTAGCCATGTGGAAGCCCATAATCGTCACTAGTTTCTGAATATTTCTATCTCGTTGAGTGGTTGTAGCCAGTTTCACTTTCTGAACGAAGTTACTGTAGCTGAATTTCTTGGTAGTAATGATGAGGGCTAAATCAGAGCATTTATGCTGGATGACTTGGTCGATTCCCACCGTTTGAGTGGTTTTAGTATTCTGGTTGGTGATCGTCCCTGCAATGATCTTTGTATTTCTACCAATTTTGTCGGAGCAACTGCCTGCTGTGAGGACAGTTTGGGAGCCAACTATAGTCGCTGCACAGACCGTCTTTTTACCATCGACTATTTGCGCTACATACGGATATTGACCATCATTGCGGATTGTATGTTTTCCGTTGTCCACCTGGATTACACCCGCCAAGTGGGTAGATTTTATCGCAACTCCGTAATTAGCCGCTCCAATCAGGATAAATGTCAGGACACACAGCGTATACATATTGCTAACTATTTTATTACTCAGTGGAAGTAACACGTATCGCTGCTTTTTTATATAATGGCAGTATGCATGCGTCAGCAAAAGGCAGAATCAGAGTTTCGTTGCGAGGTTTAAAAATGTTTCTTTGCTCAAGTGGTCCCATATTCGTTTCTAACGTAACACCAATTGTATCTACAGTACAGTATCTGTACACCGAACGATTAATTTCTTGGGCGGCAACAATATCCAATTTTATGGAAATCATACTGTAGTACATCTGTCCTGTACAAACACAACATCCCGCTTAAGTAGTAGATTTAATGTGAAAATTAATATTTTTTTAGAATTTTTTACTCTTTGCTATTTTCGAAATTCATGACTTGAGGCATAAATGCTGCTGGAAAACTTATGCTCCCTAACATAAAGAAAATACTCCACATATTTTCGATGGGATTCAGGTCAGAAGAATACGCTGACCAATAGAAAAATTTCATGCTATGGCTTTTGAATCATGATTTTGTACTGGCAAGTGGCACTGGTATGTAAATTGGCATTATCGGTTGGTTTATCGGTTAGAATGTAAACTAAATGTAATTTTTCATTACAAATTTATTTTCCAAAATTATCTTAAATAAATGTATATACCATACGATAATAAAAATCAGTAATAAAAAGTAATCGTGTTTTTAAATCCTTCTGTACAAATACAACAAAATAAAAACCTTCTAATACAAATTCAAATCCACTTATTCATAACTAGCTGAATTGTACAATAATATTTCTCAGTAGCTTGATTACACCCGGCTAATTATGCTTTGACTTATATTGTAATACCTTTAATTTACAAACAAATAGTATCTCTATAAACTGGAAAAAATGTTTACTGGAAAAGTTGTACGAGTTTTTTGCCTCAACAATCTGTGTAATGTAACACGTATATACACAATAAATAATATATTATCGTATTGTATGTATACATATATAAAAGTAGTTCTATAATCAAAACTTATGTATCTAGACATAATAGTTAAATGGGAAATTACTTTGTACATTGACATTGTAGATATACCGCATTTTCACTTTTATTTTAGCTTATAGATAAATTAAACTACGTTTGAAAATGATGTAAAATTTATAAAATCTCTGTCACATTTGAAGCCATTCACACTACTAATTCCCTAGATTTTTATTGTTAGCACATTCACATTTAAGTAATCTACGGTCAGCAGAATGATATTAAAAATCTACATCTTTTCGATAATTTAATTATTTCGTTTATGCCTCTAATTAAAGTTCCCGACGAAAAAACATAACCAATACAATGGATCATCTAAAATATTTGCCTACCAGTATTATATACATACATTTATATTCACATTTATATATTAAGCATGCTACTTAATTTTAAGGGATTTTGTATTAAAAATAACTATTATTTTTAGATAAAACATAAATTCAAAGTGTCGTCCATCGCTGTTTATAACTTTTTACCATCCTTCTTTTAACTTTTTACCATCTTTCTTTCCGCCGTGAATATCCTTCGAAGCAAACTAATCTTCGACCTAATTTTCGACTTCTTTGACCGAAACAAGTGACAGTCAGATCGAACCTGGTGGATACGTCTGAGGTAGGACGTCCTAGATAAGCGCTTCCGAAGTATCTGTAACCAATTGCGCAACATGTGGCCGAGCGTTGTCGTGCAGAAAAGTTACCTTGTCGTGTTTTTTGACATATTCAAGGCGTTTTTGTTTCAATACTCGCTTTAATGCCATTAATTGTTGTTTATAACTATCGGCTATAATAGTTTCACCAGCTTTTAACAACTCATAAAACAATATGCCCTTTTCATCCCATCAAACACACAGCATAACTTTTACAGTATGAATTTTTCATTTTGGATGTTGGCATTTCATAAGCTTTTTTCGTTTAGGATTATTAAAATAGATCTATTTTTGATCGTCAGTCGCAGTTCAATGTAAAAATGACTTCGTTTTTTACCTTTAAAGCAAGATTTTCAAAGACAGCAAAATTCGTTAAATATTACTTTGTGTCAAATTATGTGGTTGCCAGTTTCCTTCTGTATGACTCTCATACCTCGTAGACGTTTACCTATACCTCGACTGACATTTAATTCAGCTGTAAGTTGTTCTTGTGTTTGACTTGGACCTTCATACAATAATTCTTCAAATCTGTATTTCAAATTTTGTCTATCTCCTAATATCCTAAACCAGTATTCACATGTTGAAATCGATAGGGTTTATTAACCGTAAATTTCCACGATGACTTTCAGCGACACTTTTCTTTTGATTAAATTATAAAAGTAACTCTTCCCGCAAATGTTGCTTTGTTGGATGTAATTGGACATTTTTAATGTAAAACTTGTTTATTTTTACTTTTATATAATGTGAATAATCGCTCTTTATAGGCTATAAATTTAATTTCACATAGATTCATATTCACCGAAACATTACTAAGCATTAATAATGCTATAGATGCTTTAAAATTAGGTACCAGACCTAATATATACATATATAGGAAGGTTACATAAAATTGTTATTTTATCCTTCGAATGTACGATGTTCGTATTATTTACAAAAAATATTTTTACCGTGGGGTTTTAAGAATTAACAAGTTTGAATTTCTCTTAAAAAAAAAAAAAAATCTTAAAATAAATTATTTACTCACAACTTCATCCGCGCCAATATTATTTGTTCCATCATATCATAGTATGTACATATTTCATCTATTTTAATTTAAACACAGTCTTGTAACTTCTAAATGGACAGACATATCGAGTTAAAATATGGTACAATAATAGGTAATTATACCCGCAAATAGTTCCAAAGTCATAATCGTAACCTCTGGGGGTCCAAAATTATCTATATTGGGACAAAAATTATGTACCACTTTTTCAAAACATATGCGATAATTAATTAAAAAATTACTAAAAGAATTTCATAGGGCTGCCAAAAACAGGTGTTTCCTTCAGAAGTTGTAATTAATTTCATATCGCTAAATACAAAGCAAGTACAAAACATTGTGTTATTATTAAAAACTAAAAGTAGCAAAAATAAATAATTGTGAATAAAAGTGAATGTATAAGAAGCTAAGCTTTCAGATATAGAGTCAGCATTTTCAAAAAGGATTATGGGCATTGCTAAAATAAAACACCTTTAGGAAAGTTTTTAAAAAATAAAAATTAAAGATGCGGTACCTTTTAGTCTTTGATTATTAATACGGCTATTAATTTTCACCTAGAATTCAGAAATAAGCTATAAGATATACGAAAGAGTGGATCCAAATTTGTATCCAGACATTTGGTTCGAATCCTTCCATATTGTCTTGTAATTCCATTTTTATAGCTCGTTGAACGTTATTTCTACTTGTATCGTAGATAGTTATTGCGCCCCTAGAACGAGAAGGTCGGCATTTCGCGGCAGTGGCGGCGTGAGCTTACTTAGCGAACCAATTTTACGGCGGGATCCACTTTGCGTAATGGCAACCCCGACTCTTTCAATGAATTTCTGGGCGAATAAATTTTGCAGTTAATTGCAGATCTATGGGGCGCAGCTAATTATGCGATACACTGGCCGGATAAACGAGACCTCGTATGTAAATTGGGCATCAGGTAGATGAAGGGAAGTGGGGGAGCGGGGCTCTCGGTCGCAATTAACGAGGACAAAATGGATCTGCGCTAATAGGCTAACACCCCCTTCCCCACGCCCATCTCGCTCCATAAACATAATTTGCTGTTAATACCGGACGCTTTTGCTTAAATATTAAAACCAATTTGATGATTATGAGTTTTGTGTGAATTTTAATTGCGGCTCGTCGGAATTTTTCAAAGAGACACCATTAAAATTGCAACAGTTCGCTGCGGTGAACCGCTTGAACATTTTCCCGACTTTTGAGGGATGTCAAGCGTGTGACGTTGTATTGGGGTTAATGTCAAATATGAATGTGAGAGTTGGCAAAATAAATAAAACATACTCATGTATCACGCATGCAAAGAGACGACGGACTGTAGGCACACTGAAAAGAATAAATCTAGTAAATTCAACATAACATCATAACATAACATCTTCTTGATTCAACTATATCTCTTGCAATAAAATAGGTCCTAGTTAATCTAACTATTTTAATGTCAATTTTACTAACATACTTCTCTGTTAGATGATCTTTGAAGTTTTGAGGTCTTACTAAAAATTTTCAAAAACTCTATTTTTGTTTGCTTATTTAATTTTCTGTGATCCTTTGTGAATAATTTTCCGCAAGAAATTTTCGAAAATCTTGAAAACTCGAAAAGTTATGAGGGTTTATAGCCGACTACGCGCCGGGTTGTCCGGAGATACTCATTGGGATCCACAGAGAAAATATTGTCAAAAAGAATGAATAATGCTGGTCAACAAGAGATTTCTGAGCATAAAAGAGGATTATTATAGAATTGCTTTTCGAATCGTATAAAAGTCGTACTTGGAACTTTAAACGCGTTTCCTGAAAAATCACTTTTTTCAAATTTTCCACGTGATAATTCATCAAATTTAATGCATTCATCCTTATTCTCTTTTTTATACTTCTCTCTATCGCCCGGTACTAGGATTATTTAAATCTATTTATTTCTTCGAAATTTTCAGCCATTTAAAGAAAAAAAATATCGGAAAAAACTATTTTTTTCAACAAACTTCTGTTTTTATTGAAATTATTATTTTGTTATTCTAATTCTGAGCATAGCCGACTTAAAGGGAAAACTTGTCGGAAAATAATTTTCCTTTTTCTATGAAATTTTGTAGAAATCTTCTTTAAATATCAATTAATATGTTTTAAAAACAATAAAAAAAAAAATCATAGAAATCGTTGGTTGTTCGGCTCATATAAGAACAACTTCAAATAAATCTTTATTGAAAACCTCTAAACAGATCTGAAACACCTTGATTAATTTTTCCATATAGTTTTTATTAATGTTTTTTTTTTCATATTGTTTCTCTATAAGGGCAATATACAACTTAACATCCTGGTAATTCGCAGTTTCAATCATTCTTAATTTTAGAATATAATTTGTCTCTTAGTGTAGATATAAGCTGCTTTAAAAGTATTTAATACCAAAACTCTGATCGACTAGCCTTCTTTTAAGAAGTACATTAAACCTCGTTTAACTAAATATGTAGTTTAAATAACAATAGTTAATAGCTATTTTATAATTTTTAAATAGACTTCTCTGGGTATGTTTACCAGCAATTTTGTTAGGTGAAAATTAAAAGCAAAAATAATTATTTGTACAAGATATTTCTTAGGTTTACCTAATTTTGAAATCGAGAAAATCACTACACATCGAAACAACACACACATTTCGTATATCGTTCCAAATATTACTGGAGATGATAAATTTATTTTGGTGTTATTTTTATACAAAAAAAAATAAAAATAAAACTGGATCGATAAAACGAAAATTACTTGATACCTACTTGATAAATCCAATCCTAAGAATTTCATTGGATATATGATATCACAAAATTATAATATAACAGATTGTGATGCAATGGTATCCACAAATAACAATACTCGTAATCAAAAACTCCGTCTGCTTCCACTAATAAGTTACGCAATAATTAAAATTGTTTCCACATAAACCTATTATAAGCTGCGTTTTTTTATGATCTACAAGATCCAGATCACAGATCATTAAAAGAACAATGAGGGAAATAAAGGGTTTTCCAATAGCGACTTGACAACTTTGAATTCAACACCCATACAAGATCAACCTGACTCAAGAATTGAAGCCGATGGACCATTTGAAGCGACGTAAGTTCTCCGATTGGGCTCTGGAAAAGATGCGCCAAGATGATCAATTTCATCGCAAAATCATCTTCAGTGACGAAGCTCATTTTTGGCTCAATGGGTTCGTCAATAAGCAAAACATGCGTTATTGGTCGGGTGAAAATCCACATGTGCTTCATGAAACACCACTTCATCCACAAAAAATAACTGTTTGGTTCGGTTTGCTTGCCGGCGGCGTCATAGGGCCATATTTTTTCGTCGACGATAATGATCGTCACGTTACTGTGAATGGTAATCGTTATCGCGCCATGATTACCGATTATTTTTGGCCCGAATTGGAAGATATGGACTTGGACAACATGTGGTTTCAACAGGACGGTGCCACAAGCCACACAGCACACGTTACAATCGATTTATTGAAGAGTAAGTTTGATGAGCGTGTTATCTCAAGAAATGGATCAGTCGATTGGCCGCCTCGTTCGTGCGATTTAACGCCTCTAGACTTTTTTCTTTGGGGCTACGTCAAGTCATTGGTCTATGCCAACAAGCCGACGACGTTGGAAGAGCTCAGAGCCAACATTGCACGCGAAATAGCAGCCGTTTCGGTCGAAATATGTGGCCGAGTCATCGAAAATTGGGTCGAACGAATCGACCGCTGCAAACGTGCCCGCGGTGGCCATATGAACGAAGTCGAGTTCCATTCATAAATGTTTTGATTGTACTTCAACCAGATAATAAAGTTTTTGAAATATCTCAAATGATTTGCATTTTATTTTGAAAAAAAGTTGTCAAGTCCTTATTGGAAAACCCTTTATATGAAGCATGGCAATGAATCTTAGGGAAATGTAAAGACATTTTTAGAAAATATTTAAAAGGAAGGTAGCTTAAATATTAGTTAAGGAGTCTGTATTTAAAGCCAAGGTTGTTGTAGATCTTGATCTAGATCTTTTTTAAATACTACGCTTTTCGTTCGATATATCGATTTTGAATTGCATCCACTTCCAAGAGCAAGATGCTTTCTACTTTGGCTGAACTAGTTTCCATTGAAAACGCCTGCTGGCGCCCCAGATGAGCATAATGGATATTTAAATTTGAGTTCAGACAATATGTGAAAAGGAATTGATTTCCCATCGGCATTTATTAGGCATTTTGGTCAAGTGGGAGCAAAAGTTTGGGGCTCGTGGACGAACGCCCATAGAGCAAATACAAAAGCACTTGGCCGCAAGCGAATTGTATGCAAATTTATGGGCTCCAGGGTACTCATCTCTGCATTGTTGCGAGGTGGGCCAACTTTTTGCCCTTCTGATAGTTATTTAGTTGGAAAATTCAGTTGGAACCCAAGGGCAGGCCTCCCTAAAAAACCAGGCAGCCTGTGTGGCTGGGCCAACTTATTGCCAAGGGAATTCTCTAACGCAGACTAATTTCCTGGAAGCGGCTGAAATGCTTAAACTGTTTAGGTACCCTTTGTTGAGGTACATCTACCGAAATAGTTTATCTACTCGCCAGGTATTATTTTGATGGTGAATCTGGGACCTTGAACAGAAAAGTTTCATTTCCTACCTTTTAGATTAGGGCCTACACCAGTGACGGCGAACCTATAGCAGACGTGCCAGAGGTGGCCGCGTATAAAAATTTTGCTAGCGACTTATAAGATAACATTATGTTCAATTTTATTTCATTCATTTTTTTTCCACAATGTGTATAGGAAAATTTCTGGTTTTCACAAAGAAACTAATCAATAAATGCAATTTTTTCACGTTAATCACAAATTTTTAAATTTCGTCGTCCTGAATAAAAGCGTAAATTTTACTGGTTCAAAATAACATAAATACTATTTTATAATAATTATAACCTAGTTGAACCGTTGGTAAGTCACCACCAGTTTAGACAACAATACTAGTAATATGCAAATCTAACCAAGCATGAGCAGCGCTAATCATACATAGGTCGGCATCTATTTGTTTATTGACAGACTTTGTCATGCTTCTGGTAAACTCAGCTTAAGGGGTTATTCTACTGTTAAACGGGTAAAAAGCAGTATCTTTTTAAAAGTGTTGTAAAAAAAAAACTATTAGAGATATCAATTTGAAATTTTGCATGCATCTTTATTAATGAAAAAAATATATAATGGCATAGTTGATTAAAAAAAAAAAACAAAATGGCGGCTTCAGTTTATGATTGATGTAGCGCGCGCTGACGGCCAGAGTCGTTTGCGCGGTACATTGCCCAGGTCGTCCAGGTGATCTGCAATCAATTTAACGATGAAATTTTATTAGTTTAGCTAAAAACACACAGACTGAACCTAAATTGAGCCATAAATATTAAATTTTCGCGATTTGACAAGCGTTGGAAAATAGCATGCTCGATTTTGGACGTTTTTTCGATGAAAAAAGTGCTCCCAAATAACCAAATTTCAATTTTTATGGCTCAATTTAGGTTCAGTCTGTGTAAAATTGATATATAACTATGCAAAAAATTGTTTAGCTAAATCGCTTCATTAGTTTTTTCTCTACGATGTACCGCGCACCAAAACAACACGTTTTGAGTAAATCGCGTTTAAAGTTTTTTTAACCGATTTTTTTTTTTAATCAACTATGCCATTATATATTTTTTTCATTAATAAAGATGCATGCAAAATTTCAAATTGATATCTCTAATAGTTTTTTTTTTACAACACTTTTAAAAAGATACTGCTTCTTACCCGTTTAACAGTAGAATAACCCCTTAAATCAGAAAAAACAACAGGTTCAACAATTTACATGTTTTCTACCATTTTCGACGAATTAACTGCTCTATTTCCGAATTCTCAAACTTTTGGTGTATGACTGTCTCAGAAATAAATTCAGCGCTCTCTTTCTTTCAGAAAACTATATTATTATATATTATATTTTCATCTCATCAATCTCATGGTAAAAAAATATCCCTAGAAATTTCACCATCAAATCAGGCAGCAATCCCTAGCTAATTTCGAGGCAAAAATCAATAAAAAAATAAAAGCTCATTTTTTTCCGGGTGTAGTTCTGGATCACTGCTTTAACATGAAAATAAAACAACAACTCTTTAACCAAAATATCAAAAAATTAGCCATTAAACTCAAATAAAAGTGGAAAGCTATAATAATTTATGTTATAAGTATTTAAATGTAGTTTCATGAATTTGCAGCATGGACACTATTTTATTTAAACGGCCATCTCCAAGCCATACATCCAAGTGGTATACATCAGTGCAGTTGTTATGAAGGAAACACCGAAGGAAAGATATGATTTTAGAGATGATGTAATAATTGAGGATATTGCAGGCAGGCAGAAATATATAAAGGGTGGGCTATTGGCTAGTTTCTTCATAGAACACACTGTTCAATATTTTTCAAAATTTGTTGATTTACTGAAAAAACTAAACCTTCCAAATAGTCATGGAATATAACTTTATTTAAATAGCTACCTCGTCCATTTTCTGCAACACATTTGTGATAGTTTGGGACCCTATTTCACAAATAGCCCGATCAATATTGTGCTTGAGTGTCTGAATCGTTTTGGATTGTCAGCATAACATCTACCTTTAATTGAACTGCACAAAAAAAAGTCCAACGGCGTCAAATAGCAATTGCTGATTATACGATTATAAAACTTAGTCAGCAAAAGATTGATTATTGCACAGCTTGCGTGGCACGCAGCGCCATCTTGCTGGAACCAGGACCCCAAATTCAATTCCTCAATTTCCGCCCAAATTCAATTCCTCAATTTCTAGCAAAAAAAAAAAAGTGCTCTCCGTTGACCGTAAAGTTTTTGCCATCTTCATCTTCGAAGGAAAATGTGCCAATAATGATGCCACTTCAAAAATGACACCAAACAGTTACATGCTGAGGATGCATTGGCGTCTTTACGACTGAATGTGCGTTTGCCAAGTCCCAAATATTGCAAATTTTACTTCTTTAAATAGCCACCGAAATGAAAATGTTTTAGAAAAATCGATGTAAATTTCAAGCTGCTCTAAAGCCGAAACAAAGATAACCATAGCGAAATTTCAATTCCTGGAGCAGTTCACACCTTACAAGAGAATAGTAAAAATAGATGGCCGACCCTTTATTAAGAAAACCAAGGATTCCAGCTTCTCAAACCGAGAATCACTGAATCCGTGATTAATCTGGACATGATACTGACCCGGAGATCCGAATGTAAAGCATGGACCTAATATTCTGAAATGTTTAATTTTAATTAATTTTCTTCCCTATTGAAAATTGCCAACATGTCTGCAAATTGATAAATTTGAATTTGTGATTTTTGGCACGCACACGAGCAAAGATTCGCCACCACTGCACTGGCCTACACCATCTTAAAGATCATTGCTCCTTGTAAGCTCTGCAAGTTAATTCCTCTCCATGACCACGTTATTTGGAGATATTTCTCCTTCTATATAACGCACAGGGCATAAATTTGAGCAAGGTAATCATCGGAGAAGCAACTAAATCTCTAGCACATTTGAATTTCATGGAATTTTTTATTGAGCCCGGGGAAAAAATGTCCAGTTGCCCTCATAATTTGAGACCAGCAGCACTGGCCAGAGCTGGGATTTATAAAGATCATTTTGAGAAGGAAGGATTTACAATATACATTTCTTAACAGCCACCGCCTTGAGAACGGTCTCGGCTTGAGTGGGTGGGCTATTAAAATATAAAAACAAGCTCGAGGAGTGGCGAGCAGGTTGCTTGAGATACGCAAAACTCCTTCTCAAGAACGTCCTTCTGCCGAAGGTTTCAAGTGCTGGCAAGGAGGAATATTCATCCATTGGTGCTCCTACCAGCGGAGGAATTTAACAAGGAATTCGGAGAGGGAGTATGCGTCTTCTGGTGCCATTCGAGAGGCATCTGCAGATCGGCCCTGAATGCTCTTCTGCACATGAGACTTAGCCGCCGGTTTGTCTGCCAGAGTCGGCCGAACAGCCCTACTACAGTGTATAGTAGTCCCTATAAAATCCGAAGAATTTTCCTGGCCCATTGAAGTCCTTTCGAGTCAGTGATTTGCCGAGAGGGCCCATGCCCGCCAAGATGCTGCTGCTCATTGTGCAGAGCTCCTTTGGGCGGAAAATCAATTCCGAAGTGAGTAAATCTGCTCCAGTGTACTGAATTAATTCTCTAAATAGATCAAGGGCTCAGCTCCTGGAGGGAGGTGTGAAGAATTCCGGCCGAGGCGGTTACGAAGGCGTCCTGAATGTAGAGATAACGACTTTGCGGAATCAATATCCACCCTCGCGCCATATATGTAGGGCCCAGATGCGTAGAAAATAGCAAATTGATTACGTCGTGTGTCGACACTGCGTGTGCTTTCCGTCAGAGAGAAGAGAGCGGGGTTTGAGGGGGGCTCAAGGATTCTTGAAAGTGCGTCACCGCAGGCACCTGCAATTCGTGCCTTCAAGACCATGACCTAATCCCAGCCACCCAGATTCTCGATATAAGACCTTAATTAAAGTGATGTTCATCTTCAGCGTAAATTAACTGCAAAAAGGGCTGTCCCATAAATCTGAGCTGAGAAGTCGCATCGTGGACAAGCCCTAGACACCGAATTCTTTCGGATTTAATCTCCTGCTTGCCATTTATTCCATCCTCCGGTAAGATCCTGATATATGGTCCAGGCGCAATTCGAAAACGTAAGATATACTCTGAAGCAAATCGTGACGTTCATGAATTATTAGTTTTTTCAATGTTTTCTCTCAGCAAAATAGTCAGAATATCTAGATACGCGATTTCTGCTAACTTATGAGATAATAATATACAGCTTTTAAAACATAAAGCGGAAAGTTTTATTTTTGCTGATTTTTCTCTACAGTTGAAAAATGTTTCCTCTTTGTTTAAAGGCATTCGCATTCACATTAGGAAGCCAAAGTAGAAATGCTTTTTGGGATATTTTCTTACAATGAAGAATTAAATTGAATATTTTTTAACTTCAAAGTAGTTTTATTAATGTTTTAATAATATTTTCATACACACATCATTCAATTTTGTAATCATTTCAGTCAAAAATCCATGATTTTTCACTAGTTCTCCAGAGCGGGTCTTCACCCGACTTTCTAGCTGGTGTGCATCCCCTAAATTGTAATTTTTATTTGAATTCAAAAACAAAATTTTTGTACATTATTAAGATTTTTTCCAAAAATATGAACTAACCTGTGGTCAAAAAAGTTGAAAATTGAATATTTGAGCTGGAGAAAAATAAATTAATTTTCACCCTTTTATGATAGCTTTATCCAAAAAAGAAAAAATACCTTAAACAGTGATCATTCGATTTGTTAGTTCATATTCTTAGCAATTCAATAAGGTAAACGTATAAAAAATTTTAAAACTATCGGTCTTTGTTTTATTTTTTTTTTTAATTAACTCTTAGATTGACCGTTTTAATCGAACTCTTAGATTGACCTTAAAAAAACACTATTTACAAGCACTTAACCACGTGACCTGCCTTATATTATAATTTCTTCATTCGGTGACTTTATTACCTTTTTCAAAAAATAAGTAATAATAATAATTTTTAAATATAAATATTTAAAAAATAAGAAGTAGGTACTCGGAAATAAAACCGAATTGAAAAATGCCTAAATGGGTTTACTATATATGAAAATACATACCAAATGTCTTATTTACTAAATATTTTCCATGTCCAAAATGTTTCAATCACTAAAGCAAACACACAACTTTTATTTCATTTCCGTAGGATTTTTTCTGTAGATTACGAATCCGTAAACGAAAATATAGCATTAAAAAATAACAAATTTTCATAGGAATTCGTAATATCGCTATAAAACAAGGCATATTTTCATTAATTTTTTCTGACGAAATGGTTAATATTTATGTTTTTATTTAATTATTGTATAGTAAAATTGAAAGATTAAACGAACTTACCTGTAAGTGAAGTTCTATCTCAATTGTATGAAGCGCCTCTTCCTCGAGATCAAGTTTGTAGTACCTTCATCGGTATGCCGATGTCGCCACAATATATTTAAAGAAAGAAGTTTTTAGTCCGGTTCGTTATCTATTCCTGCTCTCAGCAGGCCAGCTCATTCATTCAAAGTATATTTGTAACAACACATTCTGGGAGGGATAATTTAATAAATAAATTTTATAATTTTAGCAAGGGTTGGGATTGATCTCTTCGGAAGAGGCGCTTCATACAATTGAGATAGAACTTCACTTCAGGGCCGGCGGTTGCAGTGGGTTGAGTGGGTACTTCTACCCACTCGGAAAATTCCGAGTGGGTAAAATACCCACTCGAACTTTGGACGTATTCAAAATGAGTCATCAAAAGGGTGAAGCAAGATGCCCGCGGCGAATATTTCCATAGGAAGACCTTAAAAACTGACACCGAAAAACTGTTTTTGCAGAATTTTGTGTGAAAATTGGGGCGTAGGGGGTCGAAATTGGGGTTCAGTGAAAGCGAATGTTGTAGTAAAGTTTGAAGACATGCCGATAATTAGTTTAGACAGAATTTACAAAAATGTTTTTTTGAAACAGGCATTTTCATTGAGCATTTTCGAGGGAAAATCCTAAACGGAAAAGAAAAGCGAAGTAATGCAGAGAAAGAACTCCCAATGAAATACTGTTTAAAATTTAAATCATTGAAATCGATGCAGAATTGGCTGAGATTTGGGCGTCGAAACTGGAAAGATATGAAAACTTTTCTCAATCAGCGTAATTCTGGTGTGGAAGAAAAAAACAAAACAAAAAAGGGGTGAGGAAAAAAAATGTGTGCAGGCAAATCTTTTATGGGCACGTCGAATTAATTCGGAAATTTTGCAGTGGAATATTTGGAATTTTTAATTGATTGTTCGTATGATAATTAACTTGGGGGGATGAGCGATATGTCATTGGATCAGTATTAGGGAGGAGTTTAATATACGTAAAACTCAAGAACATTCGAGTAGGTCTTTATGCAATAATCGTAAATCGAAACTCGGGAGAAATTAATTTTTTGGGTGAAAAATTACCCGCTAGCACACACGGGGGCAGATTGGCGACAAACTATTAACAATAATGGAAAAAAATCTAGATTAAGTTTCGGAAGACCTTGAAGTAGATGTGGGTGAAAAAAAAAGTGAGATTAATTGAAAATTGGTGGAAAAAATTGAAAAGTAAAAATGGGAAATAATTTTAAAAAGAAGGTAAATGGTATAAATTTATTCGGGGGGGTCAGGGGGTGATTTGAGAAAAAATAAAAATTATGGGAATAAAAGGTGGAATCTCTAGATAACTACAAAATTATTAAAATTTCAAAAGAGTTTAGTTTTGTGGGAGAAAAGAAATAAAATGTGGGTAAGGTTTTTTTTTTTTTATAATGTTTGAGGGGCAATATAAAAAAAAATAAAAATATTGCGTAAAAATGATGTATGAGAAAAAGGTGAAGAAAAAAAAGTGATTTTTGAAGCCATCATGCGTTAAGTTCCGTTACGTACATAAAAAGTGATAGCGATTTCCCTAAAAAATGGTGAAGCAAGATGCCCGCCGAGAATATTTCCATAGGAAGACCTTAAAAATTGACACCGAAAAACTGTTTTTGCAGAATTCTGTGTGAAAATTGGGGCGTAGTGGGTCGAAATTGGGGTTCAGTGAAAGCTATCGGGTAAAATAATGTTGTAGTGAAGTTTGAAGACATTCCTATAATTGAAGCCTCTGGTGGAAGAAGGTGTTAACTCACTTTTTACCAACTGCATAGTTTAATGAGTTAACACCTTCTTGCAATAAACTAATTCAAGAACCCATCATTTTGCTTGGAGTAAAACGTTGTTTTACCCATATAAAAATCACATGATGATATTTTTATATTACAAAATGAAATTTAGCGCCACGGAAAATAGTTTGGCGGGAAAAAAATTTTTTTCTGAAAAAGTGAGTTAACACCTTCTTCCACCAGAGGCTTCAATTAGTTCAGATAGAATTTGCAAAAATGTTTTTTTGAAACAGGCATTTTCTTTGAGCATTTTCGCGGGGAAAGGGTGAGCAAAAAAATATATAAACACACCTAAAGAAAGAACTCCCCATGAAGTAATGTTTAAAATGTAAATAATTGAAATCGATGAACAATTGGCTGACATTTGGGTGTCGAAACCTGTAAGTATATAAAGGCGAACGAATCAGCGGTATTTCTTGCATGATTCGGAATGTGTCGTCCCGTGGACGTGGGCGAGACTCGCCCCTCGCAATAAACAAAGGAAGCACGCTGAAGCTGTTGTGTAGGGCACGAACAGAGTGAGGAATTAGAAAAAGTGGTGAATTTGATTAGATTTTATAGATTAAATGAAATGTATTCTTTGGGGACATCGAAATGTAATAGCGAAGATTATATTTAAGGTATTTTTCGAGGACATGTCCTCGAAACATACGTTCTTGAAAGAGTCCTCATAGTATCGAAAAATCGCTATAACTTCTAAAATATTGGAAAAAAATGAAAAACTTTAACGGCATATGGAAAGTTATTTAATTTTACACAGTATTCCATTGCAAAAATTGCATGTCCCAAAAAATACCTTGTGCATACATATATATATATATATTCAATATTCAATATATATATTCAAAAAAACTACCCACTCGGTCAAAACTTCAACCGCCGCCCCTGCTTCACTTACAGGTAAGTTCGTTTAATCTTTCAATTGTATTACGCGCCTCTTCCTCGAGATCAAGTTTGTAGTTGTTTAAAGGTTGTTACAAATTATAATATTTGCAGAAGAACTTTTTAACTTCAAAATTTCGTTTTATTGTTCCTCTTCTTGGAATTTAACAGAAAACAAATTAGAAAAAGAATTAAAATAAGAAATTCCTTAATTCAACACTGAATAAGCAAATGCTTTTTTATCAACCATCACTGGTCTATTATAAAATTTAGCAAAAGTACTTGACTTTTGTGTCCAACCTGCAGTTTTTAGGATAGTGTTTACACCTAATCCTTTCCTACTTGCAGCTGATGTTGAAGCGTGACGTGTACTGTACGCACTGAACAAATCTGTGTTAATACCACTATTTTTTAAAACAGACTTAATCCACCGGCTAAGAGTCTGAGTAGATACATTTCTATGTGGCTTTTTAGAGGAAATGAACAGTCTTTCTTCTTTATTCCTTAATGATTCTGTGATTTCCAGGTATTTCTTTAATGTAGATGCTGGACAAATAAGATTATCTGAGTAAAAGGGGATAATTAAAGTTGGCTGAGTTTTGTTAATTCTTGAAGTCTTAATTCTTTTGGGGATTTTGATTTCAAATCTATCTTCCCATCTTTCTACGTCTCTTGTGTCGATAATTGCTAAGGTTTGCATACGCTGCCCCGTTACCAATGCCAATAGCGTGACTAGTTTGAGTGTAAGCTTTTCAAGACACAAATTATCGTTAGGTCCCCAGTCACGAATTTGATCCAGAACAACTTTAGGGTCCTATGTGGACTCATATTTTGCCTGAGGCGGTCTCAGCCTAGCCGCTCCTTTAAAAAATCTTTTAACCCGTGAATCCTCTGCTATCTCAGGACCTATTAATAAGGCTAAAGCTGAGCGAAAACTATTTAAGGAGCCATAAGATGAACCTTGATGAAACTCAGATGCAAGGAAAGAAAGTAATGATTCAATTGAACCCTTATAGGGGTCAGAATTTTCTTTTTTACAATACTTCCACCACCTCTTCAGGCCAGTATTGTATTGTTTCCAAGATGTGTCACTTAAGGATGATAATATTATATTGATGTACTCCTCCGGTACCCCCCTCCTCTTCATAGCTTCCCTGACACCACTGCAGCCACCAGGGTAGTCTGCTTCCATAATGGATGCGGTTTGCTGTTCTGGTATACTAATAAGTCTTTTTTCGGTGGAAAATAAATTGGTTTAGACTCAAGCATTGAAGTAAAAACTGGAAACCAGGGTTGAGCTGGCCAATTTGGCACTACCAGAATTCCTTTTGCTCTTTCAAATTTAATCTTTTGCAAAACCCGAAGAATTAAGGTAAAGGGAGGAAAAGCATAGAAAAAATATGGATCCCACCTGATAGTCAAAGCGTCAATTGCAAACGCTTCAGGGTCTCTTTTCCACGCTACATACCTATTACACTTGGAATTTGATCTGGACGCTAATAAGTCAATCTCGGGCTGTCCAAGTTTCTGAATTATTATTCTGAATCCCTGGTCAGATATAGAAAATTCTGTTTGTGGTTCTAAACGTCTTGACTCAAAATCAGCTTCTTTATTGTCCTTTGATTTTATATAAGAAGCGAAAATCCACAAATCTCGTTGTTCACACCAATTCCATATGGTTTTTGTTATTTCCTGAAGTCGAGGAAACCTCAATCCTCCTTTTTTATTGATGTACGCGATAGCTGTTGTATTATCGACTCGTAACAGAATATCCACCTCAGATAAATCATTCGCAAATGACTTAAGAGCCATAAATACTGCAAGCTAAGTGGTTGATATGGTAAAGTTTTTCCTTTTCTCGCCAAAAGCCATGTACTCGCTTTCCATTACAAAACGCTCCCCACCCGGAAGTGGAAGCATCAGAAAAAATTTCTATGTGAGGATCAAAACAACTTATTGAATTCACAGCAGAACAAATCTTATTTTGCCACCAATCAAAATCTTCAATCAAGTTACTGTGTTTTAATTGCATATTAGCCTCATAGTTATCATTATTCTCTGATAACGCCAAAAATCTTTCTCGCTCAAAGGATCTCATATGCACTCTACCGTATTTTAGTGCAGGACAACATGAACCCAGTGAGCCAACAAATGAAGCAAATTCTCTAATAATACATTCCTCAATCTTCCTAAATTTTCTGAGTAAACTTGTAATT
Organism: Dysmachus trigonus; assembly: GCA_949715965.1. NCBI lineage: Eukaryota > Metazoa > Arthropoda > Insecta > Diptera > Asilidae > Dysmachus > Dysmachus trigonus. Next base: position 21,154,692 of record OX454320.1, read on the forward strand.
TTTATTTCTTTTTCTTTCGGAAGTTCAGTAGTCATCTTTTGTGAATCATAAACAAAACCTAAGTATTTAACACGCTTTGTTGGAAATAACTGACTTTTCTCTTCATTAATAATGAAACCTAATGATTCTAATAAGCACTTTGTTATGTGAACATTGGATTGACAGTCCTTTAAATTGTCACTGATTAGAAGAAAATCATCCAGATATATAACGGATTTATACCCTAGAGATCTCAGATATGAAACTACTGGTTTCATTATTTTTGTAAATGTGAACGGAGCTGTGCTCAGTCCAAAAGGTAAACAAGTAAATTCATAAAGAACTCCAAGGAATTTAAATCTTAGAAATTTTTTGTGATTCGAATCGACTGGAATAAGGTGATATGCATCTTTTAAATCTATCGTTGCCATATAAGAATCCAAATTTATCATTCTGCGAACAGTTTTATCATCTTCTAGTTTAAAATGTTCTGTTACAAGAAATTTATTAAGATTCTTTAAATTTAAAATCAATCGCCATAAACCGTTAGGTTTTGGAATCAAAAATATAGAAGAAATGAACTGACCTTGAACGGGTTTTACCTGATTAATAACCCCTATGGACAAAAGTTTTTTAATTTGACTAGAAATTGCCTTAACTTCACTGTTAGACCATTTGCTCTCACTAGGTATTCGAGACTGAACTACCCTTGACGTAAAAGGAATCTTATAACCATTCAACCAGCTCAAGACTGTACTATTTGACGTGATTGACTTCCAATTTCCACGAAAATGCTTCAGCCTCCCAGCAATACAACCTACCGCTTTTAATTGCGCTTCTTGTTCTGGTTTGTCTTCTGTGATAATCTTCGATTGAATTGTGACTTGTGATAACGCGATGACGTTCGTTGCCCGCCCGACGTTGCACTGATCTGCTTGTAGAACGGGCGACGTGGCGGGCCTCTCGGGTTTTTTGGCTGAGTAACTGTTGACTGGAAATTTTTTGTTCTTAAATTATTAGATGAAGATGTAAGAGCTTTTGCAATTCTCATGCTTTCCTCCACATTAGCACCAAAAACCCATTCTCCTATTATGGTCGAATTTAAGCCATCTCTGAAGGTGGAATTAATATTTTTTAATATTAAGTTTCTTCGTATCCCAGATTCACCTTGTTGTAAATCAGCGAAAATTCTTAATATACTACTCAATATTTCCATAACTTTAGTCTGATTTTCAAACTTATTATTCAATATTATAACTGCAGCTTCCATTAAGCCACCAAGGCCTGCAGCAATTAACTCCTGCTTTTCCTTAATTCGGCCATCTCTGTCGACTATGGACTTTGAAATCGCCGCTTTCACCTCCAAGTTCAATTTTGGAGGATCTAGAAACAGACAATTTTTTGGCGGCGGAAACCTCTTGATTAAGGTTTTCTTTTCATCAGATGGAAGACCACTTTTAATGATCTGTTCTACTCGTATCGCCAAGTCTTTATGGGCTGCTCGTGCTAATACTCTCTCTGGCATAAGTACAGCTCCAATAGCTTTTAGCATATCCTCGGATAAGGGAGGATCGGCATCCCCTTCTAAAGAAGACTTCAAAGAATCATTTGACGCCTGAGCTGACGCATTCGTAGTCGCATGTGTCGACTTTTTTGAGCCTGCGTGAGCATCAGCTCCTAGTCCTACGCCTTCTACTGGATCTTTGGGATCAATGACACTATTTGTAGGAGAAGTTGAGTACGACCGAGAATCGACCTTTGAGCTAATTACACTAATGTCGTCATCATAATCATTATCATGCTCACGTCTCTCATCTCTGCGAGACTTAGAGTTTGATCTAGAAGATCTAGCTCTTGTCCAATGAGACCCATGTGATCGGTTTCTGCTACGGTTTAATAGATAAAAGGAATTAAAATAACAAACAATCCTGTAGCATTTAGTATATATTATGTATATATTTAGTCATTAACAGTTGAACTGATATAATAACTTTTATTATTGCCATATTGAATTAGTTATTAACGGTTGGACCGAAATAATAACTTTTTGTTATCAATAATTTTCGTATGCGATCTCTCTTGTTTTGTTATTAACGGTTGAACCGAAATAATAACTTTTATTATTGTCATATTGAATTAGTTATTAACGGTTGAACCGAAATAATAACTATCTTTGGCTGCGTGTGACAATGCATCATCTTAACCAAGAGAGATTCTTTGAAATATTTTTGGCTTTGTTTAACGAATCGATTGAACCGAAACGTAAACACCCAACTTTTTTTTTTTTTTTTTAACGAGAGCGGACTCAGCTGAGTCCTTTGAATCGTGATTGTTGGTGAATAATTATTAAAATAAATCATATTTCAGTAGAACTGAATTTGATTTGCAATTATTTTCTCGATGTCAAATATTTTAACAATATGTACACATAAGCTTACTTACTTCGCTTATGTCGCTTAGCTTTTTGTTTCTCCAAATCCTTTTCTAAACGCCTAATCTTCCTTCTTAATCGAACATCTTCAGTTTCTACACTTGAAGAACTTCTATAATGTCGTTTTCCCATTATTTTAATTAAATTTTTCTCTTCTGCAAAAACGAATATGACGTCTACGGCACAAAAAAGAAGAATGAGCTGGCCTGCTGAGAGCAGGAATAGATAACGAACCGGACTAAAAACTTCTTTCTTTAAATATATTGTGGCGACATCGGCATACCGATGAAGGTACTACAAACTTGATCTCGAGGAAGAGGCGCGTAATACAATTACATATAAAGAATATTTCGTCAAATTTTCATTGATATTTATAAAGAGATGAGCTGATTGACAGCAAATCTTCGCAGACGTCTCAAAAAAAGTTGGATTAGTCTAGAGAGTTAATCGACTTTGAAAATGTGTGAAAAAAACGCGTTTAAAGTCTAAACATTCAATTTACAAAGCACAGGAACAGCTCGAAGACAGATCGGAGGGGCGCAGACTTACAACTCCACATCTTCGTTAATTTTACTCCAATCGACTTCAAAGTTTAGCACAATAATCTTGAGATGTTGTGCATTTATATGAGATGCAAAAAAAAAACTACCCCCTTAAAGAAAAGTCTAGATCCTAATCTAGAGATGTGTGGGAGCACTAAACTATAAACTTTGTAAAAAAATCTTGGGGAACATGTTTGCGCCAGGTGAAATCTTCATTCACAAATAATCAATTTATCAATTTAGCCTTTCATACTTTTATATAACAGCTTAATGTTCAAACCTACATTTGAATTAAATTAAAGTGCATACAATGATCCGTTATTTTTAATGATTTATCAGAAAAAAACCAAGTATGGCGTTTTTCCCTTGTGTGCACGATATCAAAGGTTATATTTGGACTTTGTTTTTATGAAAACTGTTTAATATAATATAAGTCTTAAAGTAATATACTTAAACAAAGTGTTTAACAATTTTTAGATACGAGTCCAGAGTGCTGCAGGTATCGCAGTTTTTTTTTCGTCATCTGCCTTAACGCACCTCTAGCACTTACAATTTTTTACAGATTGATTTGCAATTTTAATTGTAGGTTAATAATAACATTCTCTAGTAAAATTGATCAGTTTGTTAAAAGGACTTACTACGGATTTTTGTATCAAAAAATAAAGGTTTAGTACATTCAAACTTACACCACTTTGTTTTAATCAATATTTCGACAAAATCCTACGTAGTTCTTTAGAGAATGTTATCATTAAGCTGGAGTAAATATTTCAGATCAATCAGTAAAACATTGTAAGCGCTAGAGGTACTCTGAGAAAGATTACGAAAAATAACGACACCTGCCGCACTCTGAATTCGCATGAAAAAAATTATTAACATTTTTTTTAAGAACTATAAGACTTATATTAACATGTACACAAAACCGAATTAAATTATATTAAACAATTTTCGTGAAAACAAACTCCAAAAATGACCCTTGATTCTGTTCACACAAGATAGTATTACGGCTTAAATAGAGAAAAACACGTCTTTTCGTGTAGCGTTTGAAGTTCTCAAATGCAAAACTTGATTCTTCCCGGATCATTCAAGTAGGGAATTTAATCCTTAACTAGAGTGAACAGGGTAGCCCAAAAGTCTCCTTCGACCAGCAGATTTGCAGGCAGAGTGTCAAATGCACATCTCAAAGGTGGTGATATACGGGCTCGGCTCGAGGAGAGTTCATCGGATGCTGTTCCAAGATAAAGCCGAAAACACATCCACCTTAAGACGCACCGATAAAGGTAGGATCGAGATTTCTGGCGAGATTAATGGCCAAATCTGTCACACAAATCCGAGGCAATAAGCGCAAATCCCCGGATCGATTACAGCGCCGAAAACACCGTACCAGTGGAAAACACAATAAAATTTTTGGGAAAAAGGAGCAAGGAGCCGCTCCGATTCCGCCAGGAAAGCGATTTCTCACGGATTACCCGAAACGGGTCAGCATCGATATCCAATTTTGTTTTTGCCCTCCCCTGTACCGCTTTTGGTTCTCAGCTCACGTTGTGCGCGACATTACTCTTGTCCGGCCCGGGAGCAGAGCAGGCGACACAAGGGTAAAAGAGGAGGGGCCTGGACACGCCGGCAATGTGAAACTTTTTGACAGTGGATGCTGCCTGCCATTGTCGGAATCGCCCTGTGATTGATGACCCCCGCTACACCGGGAGGCAGATTAATATCTGATTAGGACAGAAAAATAGGTCTCTCGGCGCTGTCTCGGGTGCTGGGGCTTACGTCAAGTGGAGTTAAGGCCAGAAAGTGAGACCCCTGACAGGTGGAGGGGGATCGTCGTCATCGTCGTCCACCTTACTCACATGTCTGCTCGCTGTCACGCACACTCATGAGAGCGATAAATCATTCAAGCCAAGACGTTCACTTCGGCGCTTTTTAATTGCATTCGCCTTGGCTTTGAGCGGCGCTGCTTGAGCCAGACATTGTAATTAGGAACTTCTGCAATGATCGCTGCTCAAGGAGTTTTCGCAAAGTTTTACTATCGTGCCAAGATGGAACCGAGTTTCCAACCTTCTGACTATTATGCAACGCAAGTAGCGCTCATATTTCAAAGGATGTGAAGCTTTAAATCAAGATCTCACAGCGGATGCAGGAAGTTTAGTTTTTTTTAAATCACAAAAAGGGTGAAATTCAAACTTATTATCAGGTTGTTTTTATGACCTCGCTTCAGGACAATTAATAAAATAGCTACAAATTATTTTACGAGAATAATATTGTGATAATGACTCTGGGTGTATATATCTTGTGTATCTTATCCACCATCATGCAGAAATGAAGGGAAAGTCATTTTGTACCGACATTATTACATTAATATTATCTAATACTTATTAAAATTCCTCCGACTGGTATAGTTTTGAATTGATTTGACTAAAAAATTACTGGTCAAATTTTGATGAAACCTACTCCATTATAAAGGGTGTCTCAAGACCGATTTTATTTATTTTTTTTAAATTGTCTACAGTCAAAAATTATATATATATACTTCGTGTAATGTTTACTTGTTGAGAACGATTTCGAATGGGTGGAAATGGACGTTGTTTTACACTTTCACTAACTGCCACAATGTTTGAAAGCGAGCCTCCCGTACGACGACCTCTTTCAATATTCTGAATTGAACCAACACCCTCAAATTTATTGATTAAATTCACCACAGCGGGTCGAGATGATGCGTGTACTGTACGTGATGATGTAGAATGTGCTGCGAAATTTCTCGCCATTTCGGTAGTGAATTTTCACAATTAATATGCGTTGTTCGATTGTGAAATGCTCCTTGATTTAATATCAAATTTTGCTGATGACAACAAAATGGCGTTTGTTATTTGACATAACGAAAAAGATTAAAAATTAAAGACACACTTTATTTGTCCTCATATGTAACCAATGTTAAATTCTGAGATATTTTAAATTTTAGTAAAGTGTTTTCTTGCGTTTTGTCTATTTAACAAATCTTTCTTCCATCATTCCTACCAAAATTTAATATAAAAGCCGTATGTATATTACCGTTTCAGTTTTTTTCTTTTCAGTTTAGTTGTTTGCACATTCTCAAATTTTGAAAAAATTGTCCCCCAACTATTTGCCCAAAGCTAGAACAAACTAAATATCTGTAGTGAAATTTCTGAAAGATAATTTAAATTATCAGCAGATACGTTGAGAATCTCTTTTATTTTTGGAGTATAATGTTGCATCAACAAATCATCAATACACAGTACAAAATAATTTTTCCAAATACAATTAATACCATATGATCTCTATACTCAGAAAAAAAACACTGTAATTTAAAAAAAAAATAGTTGTTAGTTTCAAAAATTTTGTTTTAACAATTTAAAAGTTCAAAGCTTCTTGAAAAAAGAACAGAAGTTGTTGAGATTGTGGCTGTCGGTAAACACATAGGCGCCATTTATAGGCCCATTCTGATACCACTGTTTGTGTTCTGGTTTCCTGATGGGAATCGAACCCATAACTCCTAGTGCCCTGCTGCCTCACAGCCAGCCGAGCTATTGTTGCTTGCGCTACTTTTTTTGTTGTAAGTAAAAATGCCATTCTTAACATGTCAACAACTTTTATGTTTTCGAATCAAGTGCAGCATGCTTAAAATAACTACGAAAAACATGTAGAAATCAACAACTTCATATGAAATTCAAAACTATTTTTTTTTTATTCAAGGTCTTTTACATGTATGTTTGTAATTTCTGCATATCTGTTATTTCTGCTTTCACAGATATAAGGACTATTGCTTTTTCTACTACAGGGCACCATTAAAAAAGTAAGCCCAATAACAAAAATCTAGATAACCACGATCAAACCACTAAGATAATAGTTAATACAAACTCGAATATTAAAGTCAAGTTGTTCGAAAGGTATCACAAACGAGAGAGAGATTGTTAACAGCTTGCAAAATAAATTACAATACTTAGATGAAGAGTTCAAAACTCTAGTACGATACGATCTTTAACGTCAATAGTCGAAAAGAAAAGTGTCTTCAATTTCTCAGCTTGGGCAAATATTTCGATAATACATACATATATTATATAAAATTTTTTGTTTGCTTTTTAACGATATGTTAATTGATAGGCATTTTACCCATAAATCATCCCTCAAAAACCACGATCAATAGTAGACAGGCAAAACAAATAAAAATTGTATTTCACATTTAAGTGGTCTTTTTGAGATGTCAACGTTGTTCTAACTCTCGTGGTAAATATTACTAGATCATTACTGATCTGTAAATTTGAATTTGGAATTAAGAAATTCAAACAACGACTTGGTATCACTAGAAGTAAAATTGACCATAAAATCATCAGTATTTTATTGTAATTCTTTTTTAATTAAAGCTCAACTGTCGACAATCTAGTATACCCTCACTCATAAGTACCTATAATCGGGAGGCTAGTGCGCAGCACGTTGTCAATCATACATTTACGAATGTGACGACTATTGTGTCACTAATATTATAGTAAAATTAAGTTTGTAGTCTGTAATTTCGCCATTGGAACTCGTCGTACCTTTTTTAGTATTTATTATAAATAAAAAAAAATAAAACCAAAGATAGTCCAAAATATTGTGAAAAAATTGACATGTTTTCCTTGGCTGATTATTATTATTACTTTTTGTCATATAAATTTTTTTTGTAAAGTTGATCCTTTTCATGTAAAAAAATCGCAAAGTTTTTTACTACATTGCTGTACAAAATGGCCATTTTACAAAAACCAAAGCAAAAAAAAAGTTCAAAACCATGGTTTGAGAAAGTGTAGACATTCGGACCGCGATTTCTGGTGGTTATATGATCATTCAATAGCAGCAAAGACAAGATAATCGACTTTGAGACGAAAAATTACCAAAAAAGATCGGCACTTTTTTGAAAAAACACAAAAAATAATAGGGTTTTCGAAGTTTTTATGCAAAGCAAATGCCCCCCCCTTATATACGAATTTGGAGGGAATTCGCCCCTATTCGAATCGTACAATTGAACTTGAGTGCACAAAATCTTCGTTTTGCGCATTAATTTTTTTTTAAAAAGCTTTTCATGACGTGAAATTATCCAACGAAAAATAATATTTTTGATTTTTTTGGCATAGGTATATTGTTATTACCGCTAATAACATGTTTAACACTGTGGTCGCTGTCTTAAAGTCGAATATATCCAATTAAACATCTCTGAAAGGTTAGTGTAAACCGCTGGCAGAGCGATTCGAGAGCACTGTTCTCCCCAAGATTTGATGCCCAATAGCGATCCGCTCTGATCAAACAGTGGGCTACCATGATCTACATTGCAGAAGGAAGTGTTCACAGCAAACTGTCCGGCGCATACCATATTGTTGGTGAGTTCATATCCAAAGTCCTCGCATTCTTTACGTGAATAAATCTTGACCTTACTGACCATCAAAGTGTTCTTGAAAGCCTTTTTAGAGAACTGAGAATAGGCAGTTGTTTCCGCCTCATTCGGTATTACGGATTGCCTTACCGAAAGGGTTTTTTCAGCAAAATCTCCATCGATATATAAAATAGCAACATCATTGTCATACGGGTCAGCGCCAGGACGTCGGAAGTTGGGATGATTAATCACACACTTGACGGGGTAAACACTGCCACCTGCTAGAACTGTTCCAGAGTTAACACGCACTATGTCAGTGTCCTTTACGCCACAGGAAGCTGCGGTTACAACGTACTGTAGACGGCCATATTGTATAGCGGCTCCACTACATAATATTTCCTCTCCCCTTTCGATGGAAATATGAAATCTGTATTCGGGTCTGATGGCTGAATTTTCGGTTTCAAAGTAGAGTTTGTGGGTCAGTTCGTTTGTAATTTCGTGGACTATTTTTAAATCGAAAGCAAGCTCCTGGAGCACCAATCCGGCACTCAGTCCAGTGGACAGGACCTTGTAGTCGAAGGCGCTTGATAGTACACAAAATGCTGTTACCAACAAAATCGAGAACTTATAAAACTTCGTCATATTGAAGTAGAACTTTAAATGCTTCCTGATTTTGAATGATTTCGCTTATATCAGACTGTGATGTCATTTTCGACATATGTAACTCACTTGAATAAATACACAGATACAGTGTTGTTGACTAACGTAATGAAAGATATCGCTTTGACGTAAAACGTACGTCAACATTTCCATCTGTATCTTGTTTGTACACCTGAGATGAATCAATCTCTTTATTCGTTGCCAAAAGATAGCAACCATCGTCTTCTTATAAATTAGAACAATTACAATTTTTCCATCAGTTACTTTCCAGCAACGAAATGTTTAAGATTTTATCCCTAGTCGCATTGGTCATTCAACTTCTGCCCGCCAATAATGGGCTGGAGGTTATTCTAAGGGAGAAAACTGATCGTTTTGATGGCATAATTGAGGAGGACTTTGCGGCAAACTTCATTATACAGGCAGAATATGAGGACTTTGGATTGAGCGTCGAATGGAAAGCACATTTGCCTGAACGATTTGATTATCACGTTGCAATTGAAAAGAAATCTGCAAATTTTGCATACTGTAGTGGAGCAGTGGTAGAAGAAGGGGGTATTCAGATCGTAATCACCGCACCCAGGTGTGTGGAAGGACTTTCAGCGAGCGATCTTGCAATTCGTTATAACTCCTCTGAACGAGACACTGGCGGAAGTTCAATAGACGTTAGAGCCGTATACTTACCTTTTGGTGCCGAACCTGACGACCTCCGTCTTCGGATTGCTATTCTTTATCCCGCTGGCAAAATATTGAATAAGTCTTCTCTACGTTTCCCTTCTCAACAAACCATCTACGAAAATGATGCTGTAGTTACTGGCTGGCCAAATGTGTGGCCCGTGTTCGACCATACCAATCTGCTTTTGTACACTAAACAGCCCCTTCTAAGCGAATCAGCATGTGGAACAAATAGTGGATTTTTGTGTGCTGGAGTAAGAAGCAATGCAACCAGCTACTGCTATCTTACTACTGGAAGTCCATTGGTTGCGACGAAAAAAGGAACCACTGAAAAGGTCCTTCTTGGATTCCTAATGTCCGATAAGGGATGTCGTAGGGAAATTACACCAACACCATACTTGGATCTTGCACTTTTCGAACATCACAAAGATAGTTTTTTCAACCATTAAATATGTAAATAGTTTCAGAATAAAGTTTGATGCGCAAGCAATTATGAGTTTTTACATTTTTATTTTGTTCTCTTTTGTTTCTTACATTTTATAGTAGATTTACTGCCTTTTTCTCTTAGATCTTTAATGAATATCTACTGATAGGTAGCAATTTTTAGATTAAGATCTCCGAAATTCGTATAATTATTAAAATTATCAACCCATAACTGCCTCGGAGTTGGGAATGATTTTATAAACTTTGGAGCCTTCAAACGCGTTTTTCTCGAAACTATATTTCGATCTCACAGACAAAGCCCTCAAATTTGGGTGGATGACGTAACATATCTATATGGCCTTCTTAATGAAACATTTCTTAATATTGAAACTTGTAGCAACAGTTGGTGTCGAAGAAATAAAATGGCTCTTAAGTCAATACTGTATGTTTGTGTGCCATCAACGTCTATCTTACTTTTTTAATAATTTAACTAGTTCCGCCCGATGATGGTGCCCGAAGCTAGAACTTCAGTATTGAGAATGTGAATCTTTGCACCATCGGTACACTCGATGGAAAGGTAGGAAATATTTTCTTTAATAAAATATATATACGAATCATTCATAGGCCAAATCGATTAACTCCATAAAAGGAAAAGTTCAGAAATGTAAAGAAATAATATACATTGCGTCTTAAAATTCCCTTTATAATATAAATTCAAATAAATGTTGCTGAACATATAAATGCAGATGCAGATAACGATGTATAAAATTAATATAATAGAATAGCCTTAGAGTAAATTGTTATTAATATTGCAATTTTTGAGTGACTAGGGACGTTAATCGAATTGGCTAGTGAAAAAAAAAATAATAACGTTAAATTCAGTGTTCAGATCATTATTTTTTTATTAGAAGAAAAGTTAATTACCATATATTTTTTATTGTTTATTAATTCACAGCCATACTTTCACTGAGTAGAGACTCAATAATGTGCTTTGACTTTTATTAAGACTCATCTCCCGTATAATTTTTTATTTTTTTGTATAATCTTCTATCGAATCTTTTTTGCAGCTGAGTGTTATGAACGTGTTAAAGCCCGTCGTGGCTCAAATTAATTATCCGATAATCCCGTTGTTGTCTTCTCGTGGCCATAAGTGAACGCATCTGCACGAACAGTGTTTATTTAGTATAAGCAAAAAGAGTAAACGTCTGGGTCCCACTGCACATGAACAGATATTTAATTAAATATTGAATATTCCGTTCCAAGGTACTTTCATAGCTGATTTTCGTTTATCAAGCAGATATTTGAATATGATCAAAAGCCATTCGAAGTTCACGTATTCTACAACATGTCAAAGAGTAATGTGTAATTTTAAAAGAAGAATGTGCAAAGTATCAGTAGGACATAACATTTTATGTTTTCTTTTCCGTAGTTCCCACAACACTATGAACAATCACAGAATATGTGCATTTAGTTTAATAAAACATTAATTGTTAATTAATTCGAATAACTCGGAAATTCTTTTTCTGCATATACTTAGGTTTTGTTTTAAATACATGAATTTCACTGCAATTCTTATTTATGCAAATAAATATCTACCTGTTAAATTGCACATGTTTCGAAATTTTAAAAAATATACCTTCAGAGTAACAGCTTTATAAAGTATTCTACACGCTATTTAATTAAATTTTATATATAACCAAAGTAACAAAATTCTTTATCTCGATAGGTATGTATATGTTAGATACTAAGAACGTAAATCACAAAGTAATAATTACTGACGAGAGAAAAATGTGAGTTAGTTGAGCAAAAAACGAAGAAAGACAAATTAACTAACTAAAAACTAATTACTAAAACGAGAAAAAAAATTAACTCTAAAAAATATTGTTGTAATTTTACTCCCTTTCTGAAAAGATATAGAATACCTTCCATAGTAGGTAGTAAAATCACACCTAAGAAGATTACGTAAATGGCTGTATTAAAATACACTTTTCTTGTGTAAACATATTACATACACTGCGCGACAATTGCTTGGGTTCACATATATTTTCTTCCAAGAAAAATGTAGGGAGCAGTTTTTTTTACAGCCGTCTTAATATGTTATGCGTCTGCACTTAGGTGTCAGTTTTCCAGGAATTCGGAGGTCATAAACCAATTTGCTAATTACATAGAATTTTTTTTCGAATGTTTGAGCTATTTAAGTGCGACAATTGCTTGGGTTCAGGGTTAAAATTTTCTAACAGTGAAGAGAAGAGGGTGTTTGTTTTACAATAAAAGGAAGAGACTAATTGCTTTTAATAAAATGTATTTATTAATAATGAGTGTTTTAGTCATTTTTATTAATAACTTCAAATATTCTGTGTGGGCAGGTGTCGTACAAAGATTGTAGTAAATCCATTGGAATTTCGGACCAGCTTCTTTTAACCCTCAGGGGGTACACTTACGGGGCTTACTTATCTAGGTACACTGGGTATGTCATACCCCTGCATCTTGAACTATTAATTTCTTTGCATTGAAGCGATGGATTTACAATATTTTTTTTTTCTATCGATTCGTCAGACGGTGTAGAATACGAATATAATCATGAAAATGTCATAAACATAGTAGACTACCCGCTATAGTAGCACTCTGTTCAATCGACTGTTGGAGAAGGGCAAAGCATTAAATTAAGTGCTCGGGTATACTATACCCAGTGTACCTCCTGGGGGTTAATGCCGTCGATTAGTGCGTCCCTCGATTCATATTGTCTGCCAGCTGCGTACACTTGTTTGGTTAGCCACCCCCAAAGATTTTCTATGATGTTGAGATCTGGGGAGTTTGCTACCCAGTCCCATAACTGCACATTATGTTCTTCAAAAAACTGTGTTATTGTCCTAGAAGTATGAATTGGAGCGAAATCCTGCTGAAAAATCCACGATCTACCTTCCATTACTTCCACTATTTTTACCACTTCCCTTTCCAAGAGTTCTCTGTACTTGGTTGCACTTTGCTTACCATCCAGTACTACAATGTCGATTGGCCCATAATACGAAATGGCTGCCCATACCATCACAGAACCAAATCTGCTGTGCCGCCGGGACAGGTAACGTGGTTCCTTTCTAAGGTCGTGGAAATAGTAGTTAAATCCGTCCGGGCCATCTAAAGAAAACCTCTTTACGTCCGAGAAAATAACACTTCTCCATTCCGTTGTCCAGTTCATGTACTTCCTTGCGAATTCTAGACGTTCTGCTTGGTGTCAGTGCTGGTTTTTTTCTTTAGTCGAAGCCGCTTTAAGTTAGGACTGCTTTTTAAAACACGTTGGACCGTTCTAACACTAGCTGAAACTCCTACTATAGAGACTATTTGAAATGCCTTAATAGCCGAATTCGAAGTTTCTCTAAGAATACTTCATCGTTTACGCTTAGTAATTTCACTTTTCCGTCCTCCGCCATGTCTTCTGCCATAATTTTCTTCATCTTGCATAAAGTGATTCACGACGTTGGCACTTCTTTTGATTCTTTGTCGATTTGATAGCCCTTCCGCTTTCAAAACCCTTATTTGGGCAATTAACTCCGAAGTTAATCGCTTTCCGCTTCCCATCTCAACACTAATAAATATTGTCACAATCTTTCTAAAATTCTTCCAACCGTCTTACTGAAATTTCACTTTGCGAATGACTGAACCCAAGCAATTGTCGCATTTAAATAGCTCAGACATTCGAAAAAAAATCCTATGTAATTAGCAAATTGGTTTATGACCTTCAAATTCCTGGAAAACTGACGCCTAAGTGCAGAGGCATAACATATTAAGACGGCTGTAAAAAAACTGCTCCCTATATTTTTCTTGGAAATGCGTATGCGGAAAATTACACATAAAAGATGTGAAGTTTGTATAATAAATGTGTATTGTTTACTTCTTTAAAGTAGGTAAATTTAAACCTAGCAAGTAGCAGATGTAAGGACAAGGAAGTTATCTTTAATGAATGGGATAATAGGAAGGAAATAGTAAAAATAAGCTTATTTTAATAATAAATTCGCAATAGCTTATTGTTTGTTAAGTAAGTTAATAACCTTATAAAAATAAGTCATACTATATGAACTTATAGCACATAAAAATAATATAACAAAAACGTTTTTGTCGTCGTTGTATTTGTATTAAAGTCTTAAGATTATTATAAATGAATACATATCATATTTCATTTTTTTCATTTTGTATATTACGCCCAAAGCTTAAACATTTTGTAATTTTACAATTTTTTACTTAATTACACCAAAAATGTGTAACTACTTTTCGATTGGGATAAATTTGTACACACAAAAAAAAATTTAAAATTGCTCTTTAAGGGGGCAGTATACTTCTTTTTCACTTTTTTAAAAAAAAATTTGTTTATAGTAAAATTTATTTAAATCTTTAAATCTTTTTACATAAGAAACTACATGTCTTAAAATATGTATATATATGAAAAAACTTTGTTCAGAAATTGTACTATGTTAAGTATGGCCGTAATATGGCTGCCTGAAAAAAGCCTTCAGCTCTGGAACCTCTGAAACAAAAAGTTCAAAGAACATATTAAAATATAGATGCTATTGTGTGAACGACAATAAAGTATTTTGGCCAATAAAAATAAAATGGCGGAATTTTAAATTTTTTAACACTTTTTCTTAGTAAAATATTTGTTAAGTATTTAAAAAAGAGGGTTAACTATTAACCAATATGCATAATTGTAGTTCACACCCTAAATACATATCGTCGTTGCGCGTGCAATATCGGGGAAGAACAGTTTTTAAATACCGCGTATCTGCGTTTTCACGATTTTACAGGAGGAAGAAAAAACTTGCCGCCAACTTCAAGCAAGCAACTGTATTGTTTCTGTGTCAAAAATGAGGTTTCTTATAGCCTAATTTAAATTCTGTGAGATCTGTATGGAGTGAAACCATGTTAAGAATCCGTAGGCGCGATATTTCTATTTTGCGCCCTTTGCTGTTACGCGGTATTTACAAACTGCTCTTTCGCGGTATTGCAGGCGCAACGATGATATGTATAGAATAATTCCTCAAAATTTGAGCCCAATCGGACTAATAGTTTTTTTCAAAAAAAAACTGCCAACGAGGTCAAAAAACGTGGTTACGAGAAAAACGCGTTTAAAGTTTAAAGGTCGACTGTACGCGCTTGAAGACCATCTACTGTATCAAGTTATATATATTTTTCGGTCTTTTCAACCTACTTTTGGAGGTTTAAGTACACGAATTTGATGTTTTTGGAAAATCGATTTTTTCAAGATCAGTGTGAATTTACATTCAGTATTTAGAGTGCATGTCCCAAAAACGGAGATAACTTCACGAGATCCAGTGCATACCTGCGGCAGTCAGATTTACTTAACTCACTAGAAACCTCCACGACCCACTTGAATAATCAAACTGCCGCAGGTTTCATCGCTTGTCCTTAATTCCGATAAACTGTTATCACCGCTCCCCTCCACCCGTCCGCTCTTCCCTGCAGAAGCATTCATCAAAGCGGAGTCCATTTCGCCTTGAAGACATCCTGGCGGCGCACTGAACGTTGTCAGTTCATATTTTCGTGAGTTTCCTCCCGATAGCTTTGATTGATGGCCAAGAAAATCTAAAGCATCCAGTTGATGGCTTACTCATGAATAATATTCCCATAATTTCTATCGGGTCGAGGGTGGGGTGCATTTTACTACTGCCCGCCAGCGATGGTGGCGCCCTATTTGTAGGAGGGCAGTAAACATAAGGCCAGTTTGGCCATACCAACGATGAACACCTCCAGTCCCAGGACCCAGGGTCAGAAAATGGGGCGTCTTGGGGCATAGAATGGGGCACGCAGGGAGCTGCTGCTGCTGCTACTAGTTTCCGACTCGCATTATTCTTGTTTCCTCGGAATTAATGCGAGCGAATTACGAAACGTCGTATAGTCTCTGCTGGAGATAATATTCGGTGTGGTGCAGGCGGATCCTGGCCACTGCCCGTTCAGCCCTTAAACGCTTTATGCTCTTAATCGAATAGGCGAACCGTAAAAAAATCCCGAGATGAAAACGCCTCCCTCGAGCCGCATGCTGCGCATTTTGGTATTTTTATTTTTTTCTTAGTGGAGAAGAGCAAGTGTAGTCGATTTCAATATAATCAGGCCGAGGTCCCCTAGAGGTCATAAAATATTCAGGCAGCCTTTTACCTCGACATCAGGATTAGGAAAGTTCTCCGGCCTTCCCAAAATGGAGCCTTTGTTTCAGGCCCATCCGGGTTGCCTGGAGGGCTCAAACAATTTACCGAAATTGCGAAGAAGAGGAGCTCCCGAGGAGGATTAGCTCATTATCAGTCTATTAAGAGAGGAAAAATATTTCACAAAGGGCTACCCGTATTACCCTTCCGGGCAAGTTCAGGGGGCTCCGAAACAATGGCCCCATGACCGGGCACAGGCTGCTCTCTCCCGGCGACGACGACGGCCGGCTCCAGAGCCCTCCTCCAGACAAACTGATGTGCAAACAATTTGCGGTGTAAGCGAGGAGCAGTCCTAATGTCTCTGTCTAATTAATTCCAACAGCAGCTGGACCCGAGGCTCCGTAGCAAGAAATGAAAAGGCACCCCCCAAAACCGGGTGATTTATTCGGTCGGAAGGTGGCCACAGTTTATTATTGCCCTACTCGTTTCTCTGGTGCCGGCGAAGATTATGGGAGTGCGGACGATTGTGGCGGGCAGGAGCCCGAACAGGACAGGCAGGAGGACCCGCCCCGGGTGTCTGCTCCGAATGCGCCTATAAGTGGCTGTTCTGGGACCCTTCGGTGGCTCCCAGTTCCCAGCTGTTCTGAGTTATGGACTCACTTGTTACCGGCTTAAGTGCTGGGGAAATAAACGGCAGAGGCAACAAATTCCGCGAAATGGATGGCTACAAATGTGGGAAGCGTTGATAGCACCGCTCTGTTTATCCCCGGGCGGGACTGAGCGACTGCAAACTATTACTTTTTCGTGTAATCTGCTCCCTGGATAGGTGTTCAAGGAGCACAGGAAATTGCCCAGCTTAGCGAGAAAGATGTAGGATAACGCTAGGGTAGGCCTCTCCTCCACTAGCGCGCACCGTCTGTACAATTTAAGCATGAATCTTACCAATGCAGCTTACTTTCATTTATTTGAAAATTCCTCCTTTTGGCTTGTGCATTGGTTATCTATACTAAATCTTGGCAAACATCCTTCAGCTTCCTGTAATTGCTTCAAACCTCCCTTTCTCCCTAGAGAAATTCTTTTGGGAATACCATAGGCATCCACAAGCAATTTTGAAACGAATTGAAGACGATGCTTTTCAGATCGAAACGCGATAAATTCTACCGAAAAAGAATTTTCCTCCAACATCTGAAAATCTTGTAACTCGTAAGAGGTTTGTTCGCTCACCCTCTGTGGTTTCATTTCGGGAATTCCAACAATGAGAAAGATGAGGACATCGGACAAGAATCGATGAGTGACAAGTGGAAAATGTCATTATTTATAGTATAAGAGTAATGTGGAATGAGAATCAGCAGAAGACAAAATATCAAACAACCACTAAAGTTATGGTTGCGGGAAATGAAATGAGATTTTGAGGACTTTTCTTTAAAAATAAAACTGGATTAATTTAAGAAAAATCGCTAACGGAAAATTCCATACTTTTGGCATTAAAACAAATAATTTTCACTTTCATTTAATTTTTTTCAGATGTTACTCCTCGAGTTTTGAAACACGTTTAATGAGGTTGAATCATCAAATTAAATATAACGAAAATCGTTTGAAACCCAAGTTTTCACGAAATCTAGCACAAAAGAAAAATCAATTCAAAATTCATGCAGTTTAGGAAGCGCATTGTTAGAATGCACGATAATAATGCAAAATTACAACAAAGAAAAATTGCTAAATATCGCTTACTTCGTTAACTTTTGTCAGGGCAGGTTATGAACTTATGTACGAAAACAAGATATAGATTTTTAAACAAATATCTGTCAACAAAAATTAACGAATTGTAAGTAATCAATCAAAAAACTTACGAATTCTTCCTACGAACACAAATAGAATACTTTATTATTTAAATAATAAATACAAAACGCGGATTACAGAAAGCCTCGCTTAAGCACGGAGCAGAAGCGTGTCAGAAATTAAACCTCTCCTCTTTTTTAACTCTAGAATTTAGAATGTCTGTGTCCGCGGTGGTAATGTAAAATATGCTAAAAAGCTATGCGAAATATTATCTTTCGCCCTTACCTGATCGTTTACGATTTCCATTCCTTCTTCATAGTGTTTGGTCCTGTGGTGTTGAATCTATATTCGTTTCGACATTTATTTACGCTGTTTTAAAATATTAGTTGTGGCGTTCCAAGACACAAATCCTTTTACACCTCTTTTGAATATGCCAGTCAGGTATGGTCTGCAATACTTCCACAGTATATCAACTGGATTGAACCTATACAACGTAGATTACTTTCTTCTTGCCGTACGTGATCTTCGTCAGTTGTCATCAACAGGGTGCTGCATACACATCTCTTTGCCATCCAAAAACATAGTAAAAATGTTGATTTTTCACTCAAATTTAAAATCTGCTACTTTTTAAGGCTTTTAGAGCTGGATCCCGAATTCTGTATTGAATTGAATTTTTTAAACAGTAACTAATAGTAATGATATTAAGATTTTCAATAAACTAATCAAATAACTCTTTAACTAAACTAATCAAACAACTCTTTAACTAACATAATTACTTATATTTGAAAAAGATGAATAAATTATTTAAAAAAAGATAGAATTTAATTTTTGATCTGCAAAACCTTAATAACCATCAACTATAGCCTTAGAATAAAAACAACACAGAAAGCGCTCAAAGATCGCGCAACTGAAGCCATTATGCAATACATTGACAAGAGGAGCGATAGTAGTGACAGGGTTAGAAATAAACCAATGCCAAAAGTGCCCATATCCCTTTCGCACTCTTTCAGATTCATGGTGCGCAATAAATAAATAAAAACATTTTTGCAACCCAGAAACCATTAACCCCTAACACAACTTCAGTTTGGTTTACATTCATAATCAAGTACTTGTACAGAAGTCAAATGTATATGCCTGAATTAGTTAATTTGACAGAGCTTATAGTTTAGTAGAGCAGGTGTAAAAGGCCCGTCAACATTTCTTAATGCGTTTCTTCCTTTTAGATACATTAGTTTATTGAAATATTCAAAGAATTTAGATCCTTGTATGGGGTTGTATAAACAAAATTCAGAAGAAACGAAATTGATTTAAAAAAATTATATGTGATTTCCCCATTTAAAATCTCGCTCGCTTGGTGACACGGGTTAACATTTTAGACGGTTGTGTTATATTTTACACGATTGTGTTTTATTTTATTTTAAAGAAATTTGGGCAGTGAGATTAAAAAAAATGCAAAAGTCGCCATATTAAAAACCACCCTAAATTACATACTGCCATATTAATATATATATATATACAAGAATTATACAAGAATAAATATATTTCCCCTCTTTTCGTTTTTGTTAGCGTTGTTCTACCTAGAGTAAAACAAAAGTGGTTTTTGATTCTACGATATAAACCTTGTATATTTGAAAATTCAACGTCTATTCAATAATTCATTTTACTAAGAAAACTGTTCTATCAGTACACAAATATGTTGAAACTACTACTATTATTATTGATGTCGTACATTACTGACACTGTAAATTCATCAAATTTGTTATTAATTTTGAATATTATAAATAATTGATTTTACTAAAAAAGATTTTATCTTAACATACAAATATGTTTACTTAACTAATATGATAGATTTACACCTGTGTGCAAAAAAATAGTAGTGCAAGTGCTCTTGTCTGAAGACACTGCTATTCATTGCTTATGAACTAAAATGTTTTTAATTGTTCATCAGATTCTTAAACACCTGATGTTGTGTTTTGTGCAAAAGTTGTCTTTGTTTTGTACATGAGAATTTGTAGAACAGCAAACTTGCCGCATTGGTGCACTACTATTTTTTTGAACACAGGTGTATATTGTTAGTTTTGAATGCTATTGCCTTAGCCCTGTATATTAAACATATTAATAGTTGTTTTCACAGTTCAGCAAAAATTCAGCTGAAAAGCAAATCTGGAAATTATTGATTCGATAGACACTTTCAATAATTCCAACAACTTCTCTTTCTCCGTATACAAATTATAAGTTCTTGCTCAATTCCCTATACGTATACAAAAACTCAGCCTGACAATTATGACTAGTGTGCATTAAACTTTCATTAGAGCTGCGTGACAAGGGACATCGTTGTGATTTTCGGGAGTCTTAAATGCACCGGACAAACCCCTTTGTCGTCAAGGTCTGTGACCGAGGTTATGGAATTACCCATCTAGTCTACCTATTCATCAAAAGTCGATCATCGGTCACTATAATTTTCCAGCACTGTCATTTCCGGTATTCTCGAAAAGTCGTGGCTTCCTGAAAATCAAATTAATTGAAGCATTTGCATATGTGTGGGTGGGACATGGCCAAATGAAATCCAGGAATCTTGGTTGAGAAGAGGTAGGCGGGGGAGGGGGAGAGACATGAGAGTTCCTCAAGCGCTGGGCAAATCGATAGCAAATCCTGATGAGATGGATTTTTCCTTAATGGACTTACAGGAGATATGAATCAGGGAAAATACTCCTAAGGCAGCAGAATTGGAACGGAATCCTCCCAAGCAGATATCTCTCGTTTTTCTTATCCCCCCTACTTACTCGAGCGCAAAACAATTTTCATTCTGGTGGACATTGACTAATGGCGGGGAGCAAAAAGCGATGAGATGATAGCCAAAATAGCGACTCAGGGGATACCGGATGGCCTTAGATTACCTCAGCCGGAAGACTACTTTTCTGAATTTTGTCTTATTCCGATCAAATGCAAATCTGCGAGCAGACATAATAATATGCAGCAATGGGAAAGAATCCTCAACCCTCCGCCCTTAGGTCATTCGACCGTCCACTTCCTTTGAAGTCCTGACTGAACTGAAAGGACATTGGTAAACAGGAACCTTCCGGCTGCCGGGACCTTCAGCCCTATATTCAAAGTTTTACCCAGAACGGCCGAATTTATCAATTATTTAACCATCTCACGTTACGCCCATAAATCGGCAGAAGCAGCCCGCCAGAAACTCCTCGAGTTTTGGCGACGTCTAAAGTGGCATATGTCACTTTATGATGATGTATCACCTCAGAGTGCGGGCGTCGCGTGCGGAAGGAAGGCGGTATCACATTCTGTCCCAATGTTTATTCATTCGCTGTTCAGGAAACATATAAAAATGAAGAAAGGTAAATAGGCCTAGCTTTATGTCTTTTTGAAAAAGCTTCCAGGCTACCGAAATAGGGAATGTAGGACGACGATGAATAGCAACGTTTAAAGAGCTAGGGTAGCTATTTAATAACTGCCTGAAAAATATGCTCGTTCAACGACTAGCAATACCATAATGGAACAAATGTTTTAAATTGGAATTAAATAATTAAATTTTTTTAGAATATGTTTTTAATATCTATTCAATACATTGTAAAATTTCAATGACAGAGAAATAAAATAAATGACATAAAAACTATTTGGAATCTTAAGCTTACCTACTGCCTCTCTGCCAAAAACTTTAAACAAAATATTTGTTTATTTGATATTAATTGAACTTATACTCCAAATTTTAAAGTTTTTTTCTAGAGTTTTTGAGACATCAAATCTTCAGCCTAATTAAAAACATTAATTTTAGTTTATTATAATTTTATTTAATATAAAAATAAGTATACATACACGGTGTCAATTAAATACTGGGACGGCAAAATAACTTGAAAAGTAAGCATCACGGAGAAAAATGACTTAGACAAAAGTTATATGATTTTTCTCTGCCAATTACACGGTGACCTTGGATTTAACGTTGACCTGGCCTTCAAGGTCAAGTGAATTTTTTTAAATTGCAACCCCACCTTTTGACCCCGGAAATCAAAAGAGAAGGAATTTTTGCGTTCGAGTTTGACCTTGAACATTTTAAAATTTTGATTCTCAAGCTCATATCAGAGAAAGGTCAAAGTACGGGAACTGCAGAATAAGTCGTCAGGAGTGGTTTTTCGGCAAAAATGTTCTAAACAGAAGTTGTAGGATTATTCCCTGGCTATCTGATAGTATCCTTAGATTTTACATTGACCTTCTAAGTCATTTCATGGCCAAGTCTGTTTGTCAAATGGAAACGCATACTTTTGTAGCTGGAAATGAAAAGGAAGGAACATTTTACGTTCGGATTTGACCTTGAACGACCTCCCCTTTGAGCTTGGTGGTCCTCCACAAAGTCAAACTACAACAACTCGGATATCCCTGTAAGCAGAAAAGAAAGAGAAGTAATCTGAAACTCCTGATAGCTTACCTTATCCTTACCACTTAAAGTTTTTATGCTTTCTGCGATACCCGAGTTGTTGTAATTTGACCTTGTGGAGCGTGAGCATGTGTGAACTTTACGCGTAGTCATTTGTAACTATTTCAGAATTTAAAGTTAGCAAAAACGCAGAAAATTCAACAATTTTTATGTGTTATGTTTTACTAACGTTACAGGTTATTTATCTCAAACAACTTAACCATCCATAGTCGAATTTAACAATAACAACAATTTTTTTAAATTTTACCCTCAACTACCAGAAAAATTTATTTTTCACATTCACATTTTTCTCGGTGTAAAAATGTTTGTTAATTTCCTGCGTGCCAATCCACTTTCGAAAAGGCCATATTATCGGCTTTTTAAACCTTCCAAATCTCCTTAATTAGCACTCGGTATAATCAGCTTAATTAAAGCATTTATATAAGGCTAGAATAAAATAAATGTTCTCATTACTAGGAAGCGCAATGTTATTTAAAACAAGCTTTTCCGAAATGTCTTTTGAAGTACTCTATTTCCTAATGTATTTTAATACCATTCATTTTAAAAAAAAATCAATAGAAGGCTTTCATTTTCCTAAGTGTGATGAAGGAACCTTTGGGTCCGATTTGCGACTTCCCTAGATCTTCTCACTTTTTCTGAGGGTCATATTATACCCCTTTTTGTTTCAGACCACAGGGCGATCGACCCGGCCTATCTTCTTCAATCATTTATCAAAACGTTCACGTCGAGGACCGACCTCCATTTCGCGAAAATTAATGAACTTATCTTCACAATGGCCGCTCATAATCATAACTGGAGCGGGAATTCACAAAATTTAATAGTCTGCCCGTCAGTCAATCAGCCGCGGGTCGGAGCAATTGGCCAGGGGTCGTTATTTAAACGCCTGACTTTATCACCGCAACTGTCCTGAACACCACCCACCCACGTTATTAAATTAATTAATATGTTTAATTTAGTAAACTCAAATCTGGCGGGGACAGGCGAGAGGAAATTTCAATAACGTTATATTGTATATACGTGCTAAAGCCTCGGTCCTTTGACTTGCTAAACTTAGGAAAACGACCTATAGCCCCCGCGGCCCCCCAAAAACAAAGGGAAGGCGCACCACCGCTGGAATGGAATAGTCTGTTGCCAGCAACTAAAATTCAATTTTGCCCAATTTGTAGTCGGATCGGAATTGCCTGCGAAGCCCCTTAATACCCTAAGTCCCACTTGGTCCACAGGATTATTGGAACAATGCCGATGCTCCCATTGAGGGGTCCTCCCGTATTTGAAGTTTAAATAAGATGAAGTTGCTAAGTTTGCTCCCTCTGCACGGACCGAGCATATGTCTGGATGCCGACCATACCTCTTCCGGATTTTGAGCCTTTCTGTCTACATTCTGCCCCTCCCCGGTCTGCTTGTGCAGCCCAAAACCATCCGCTCCCCTTCCAGTCATTGTCGGCACAGGCTCCTCTCGAATTGGGCTGCATTAATTTATTATTTTCTTATGTACAAAAGGAAACTGATCCGATTAGAGAGTAATTTGGGGGGATTCCCGGAAATTCGCCGCATTACCACTGCTCTCCGCGGAAGACAGGAGTAATCTGCTCGGCAATAACTTAATACGGCCGGGATTGGAACTCGGCTCGGGTTTATTTCACATCCTATAGTATTAGAGCACACGTTACTTGCTCTTGTATATCCTGGAACATGTCAGCTGACGCGGGTCCTCCGGGAAGCTCTCCGAATGAAAATCTCATAAATCCCCGCCGGGACATCAGAGTATTCCTTGTATAAAGAACTCCCTGCACTTATACACGCATTTTGGGGGCAATATATTCTGTGGGCCCTTCCCCATAAATCTTTTTTCCTAAAAGCCACAAATGGAATATGGCCGAGGTCACATTTATCCCAATTTGGGTAGAAGCGATGTATCTGCCGTTCCAGCAGAAACATTTCATTCAATAAGGACAGTGGGCATTCCCCAAACCATCCCTCTGGACTTGTAGAACCTAATGGCATTAGGAACCGCTTCGCATTCCTAGAAATAAATTTTTACTTTTATTTGTATAAGCGGATTCGATTACATCCACCCAGTAGCGATGACGTTTATTGTCCTGCGGCACACTTCTCAGGGGGCCCCTTCTCCCTTGGGATGAACTCAGACTTAATAGTGTCCATCCTGTCGAAGTGTCTTTAATTTTCTGGAAATTGAAGAAGGGTAAGATCGGGAAAGATCCTAAGGAAATGCGAAATTAAGTGGGTCTTTGGACTAATTAATTTAGAGCCTTTCCTCTGGAATGAACTCCTCGGAAATTCTGTTAGCTCAATTGTGTCTCTGCCTCGCTGTTAGGCATTAGAGATTTCTTTCACGGGAAAGGAAAGCAGGTTTTCATGAATTGTGCAAGTTTTGGGATAAAAAATAACTAAGGCCTTTTATTTTATTCAAAGACGGTTTGAGCTGCGTTTTTAAAAATTAAAACTCTTCACAGTGTTTTCCGTTGAATTCTCTTAAATATTTAAACAATAAGAGCGCATACCATGTGAACTTTCAAACAACTGCTAAAAATTATTAAACAAATCAAATGTAGCCTACCCATAGTAAAACATATTTTCCATAAACATGTTAATTTCAAAACTCCCTATAGTTTAAATAAATCTGTGATCCGCGAAAATTGGTGAAATATTGATTCTATAAAATTTAAGTAAATTTTATCAGTTTTAGGTACATATCTACGCATAAAATATATGTATTAGGGTGCTTTTTTTTTCGCGACTATTTTTTTTTTTTCAGTCCCACCTCGAAATTTTGTGGCTAATACCTAAACAAACATTCCCTGAAAATTGGAGCCCTGAAAAATAATATTTAGTACTAGACCAAGACGCATAAAGATTTCCCATATAAAATACACGTGAACTTTGATTATTTTTCTTCAAATCTCTACAACTCAGAGGCATTTTATGGCACAATCTTGGGCAATGGTAGGGTTTCTTCAGAAGTGAATGCTCTACAAAAGTGTCCATTGCGGTGTAACCCTAACTCCCATCAGCGAGGTAGTACGGGTCATTGACCCCAATTTTTCCACGAAATTCTCGCTTTTTGCCCCTATCTCATAAACAACAAGGGGTGCAGAAAAAGTGAATATTACAAACTTATAGCAAATTCAATTTCCTCCAAAAAGTTCTAGAACACCAAGTCGCTAACATCGATGTTTCTTGAGATATTGGGTTTTGAAGTTGAGGAATGTTTCTACAATTTAGCTAAATAATCCATGTAAAGTCCACACTACCTCAACTTCAAAGCCCAATATCTCAAGAAATATTGATGTTAGCGATTTGGTGTTCAAGAACTTTTGGGGGGAAATTGAATTTGCTACAAGTTTGTCATATTCACTTTTTCTGTACCTCTTGTTGTTTACGAGATAGGGGCAAAAAGCGAGAATTTCGTGGAAAAATTGGGGTCAATGACCCGTACTACCTCGCTGGTGGGAGTTAGGGTTACACCGCAATGGACACTTTTGTAGAGCATTCAATTCTGAAGAAACCCTACCATTGACCAAGATTGTGCCATAAAAGGTCTCTGAGTTGTAGAGATTTGAAGAAAAATAATCAAAGTTCACGTGTATTTTATATGGGAAATCTTTATGCGTCTTGGTCTAGTTCTAAATATTTTTTTTTTTGGCTCCAATTTTCAGGGAATGTATGTTTAGGTATTAGCCACAAAATTTCGAGGTGGGACTGAAAAAAAAAAAATAGTCGCGAAAAAAAAAGCACCCTAATATGTATATTTATTCTTTTTGTTGTGTAAGTAAATACACAATATTTGCAGGAATGCACACATAGATATAATGTATATTTTGACATTTACAGTATGTATATTTTTATATAAATCGTGTTGTTCTATATCTTTATGCCAGGCTTATTGCAGCAACATTTAAAATTTTAAATACTATGTATCGATTCTGTTTCGAATTAAATAACAAATTAAAAGAATACCTACAGCCATGTAATTGTAGATAAAGACAGTTTACATAGAAATTCACAATATATGTAATGTAACATTTATTTATAAAATATTGTATATCTTTGTCCAAAAAAAAAAACTATACAAATTTTGGTATATGTATGTATGTATATAATATAAACATTTATATATTATTTATATAAATATTTATTTTACTAGGAAATATAATATTTTTCTTTGTTTGTTTCTTTGCAAGATTGTAGATGTACATAACATGTGAAGACCCTAAAAACCCCTCAGTGCAAATTTTTTCTCAGATCCATATGATTTAAATTTTTTCGTCCGCCATCTTGCATCCGCCATTTTTAACTTTTCAAATCTGACCTCAGATTCGCAATCAGCGATCCCGAAAACCCCCTAGAGCTATTTTATGCTCAGATTTATAAAATTTTCAATGTCAATGTCTTTGTCAGCCATCTTGAACCCGCCAATTTAAATTTCTTAAATTTGACCTCATATCCGCAATCAGCAAACTCAAGAGCTTCCTTGTATAAGTTTCCATTAAGAACTTCTTTTTTAATAGTCATAATATTATATGTCATTGAATTTTCGACTTTAAACGCTATTTTGGATACCGCCATTTTGAATTTCAAAACGTACGCATCTATAAATTAAGGAACAGGGTCCATGAACGCGATATTAATTCTTTTCCGCCAAATTCTTCATTGGTTTCGTACCATAAATAATGATTTTCTAAAACATTTTTTTAAAAAAACGCGATTTTTGTTAAAAGAAGCGAACATAACCGCTGTAGTTCTAATTTTAATTAAAAATCATATTCTGAAAGTTCATGAAATTTTACATCAGTATTGACCAATTCAGAATTTTTATGTGAAGGTTTCGGTCGAATTTAGGACGACTGAAAAAACTTTTGAAAATGCATCCGTTTGGGCCTTAACGGGTTAACCTCGAATTGCGCGGAATGTAGTTTTTAAATTAAAAAATGTTGTTTTGTTATTTGTTCAGGACTAATTTTATTGCAAAAGATCAACAATGTTCAATGTTGGACAAATCTTGGGATTTTTTATCATGAATCATGGTAAGTCAACATCTCTAAAGCTATTAAGAAACTTTTATAAACCTTAAATTTTTAACTTTTCACAAATTTGCTATAACAAAAAGTAGTGATAGTTTCTTCTTACAGAGGTTCTTCTCGACGGACCCGGTGGTCCGGTCTGGAACTTCTAAATGACAATTAGCCGCTAAACGAAGGACGATATTATAATACGATTTCACTGATTCTTAAGAATAAAAATATAATGAAACTATCCAATAAATAGCATTATATCTTTATTCTTCTCCATAAGGCCGTCATATCATTCTTTGTTAAGAAGTTTAAATGTAATCCTTTTAGCAATAATAATAATAATCTTTTGTTGAATGATGACAGTCACAGTCCGGGTATGCTCTAGATCTTTATGAGCATAAATTTTTATGCCAATTTTGTAAAAATCGAAATGATAAAATGTTTGTTTTTTAAGCTGTGCAGCAATAAAATTAGAATACTAAACGAACTGAATTCATTCTGTGTTAATCAAATAATATTTTGAATGTCGTATAACTAATGTTAGTGTGGAACTTTTAATTTTTATTTAGTTTTTTATTGCTAAAATTTATAATTATAGAATAATTTATCGTTAGCACAAAATACTTTTATAATTTTGATACAGGATAAATAAATAATTGTATTAAACATTTTTACTTGCTAAACTAAAGAATTAATTCAATATGTGGAAATTCATACAATCCTAACTAATTTAAACTATGGATTGCACTAATAACACAAGTCTGCGAAATTTGGATAATCAAACGTTTTTTTCTATTTTTAACAACAATTTTTGATGTTATTCTGTGTGCAAAATACGAATCTGTGAAGTTTTCGTAATTTTTTAATGTAACAAAAGTTTTTTTTCGAAATTATAATAATATAGATTTTTTCACTTTTTAACCCTAATTTTCGAGAAAACGTAATGTTGTGGAATATGCTTGTTTTTGAATTCTTAATCTGCGGAAAAATCGTATAAAAAGGATATGTCATTTATGCGGCACCAAGGCATGTGTTATTTTTAAACACACTATAAGATATAAATTTAATGATGCTAAATATAAGTAAAAGAAATCCTTTTGATTTTTTATTACTACATTTCTATTTACAAGCTATTGTATACGATTAATAATAGAATAGAATAACAACAGCAATTTAGCAGCGACAAATTGATTTTCTGTCGACAGAGTAAAAGAAGAAGTCAAAATCGAATAGGAGCATGAACAGACATATGGTAATACTTTTGGAACTTCTTCAGTCTTTGGCTCGAGTCGAAGACAACTCCAATTTTCTGCAAATATTTGAGCGAATTATGCTGTATGTGACCGAACTGCCCGAGGCGAAGCCGGCCCTACGTGACCAGAAATGGCAAACAAAGGCTGCTTATAATAAGCATCCAGATAAAATAGGCAACTAATTGGTCATCTCGGACGAATCTTAATGAGCGCGAGATGGCTAGGAGTCCCAGATTCGTCAGGGGAGGTGTTTTTCTTTTAGGATAATGAAAGCCAGGCGAAATGACTGTATTGAATGCGAGGCTAGGGACAATGAAGGAAATGGTTGTCTCTCTTATCACAGTCCTCCGCTTCCCCGTCGCGCCCGATAAGAAAGCAGACCACTTCGTAGGACCGTCTTTCTTCGGAATAGTTCTCTGGGGTGTATGATAAATGGATCGAGACATCTGGGCGGGTTCATTGACGCAGTGCTCCTAATGAAGATGCCCGACGAGGTGGCAGTTACAAATGACCGCCATAAGCAGCAGCAACAACGCATCTGGGATAGGGCTGGCAAATATCGCCGAGAGTGGGGGGCGATTAAAAAATCAACAGTTTGCAAGATTTAATTTCATGGTCCATTAAGGCGGAGATTAATTGAAGTGCGAGGGCATTACATTAATCTGTGCATTGGTTCGTCCTCGGAATAAGAATGGGGATGCAGCATCAACGCCCATCCCACCCGCACCAAGTCATGCTTAAAAATGTTCTGAGCAAGTCACGAAACTCTACCGGCAGTTGCTGTGCCCATCGGAAGCACGTTTCGAGGAAATTTTCAACATTTTAAGAGCTCTTCTCTCTGGCTGCGTTGCATAGATGGGGCCAGAGATATTTAGGAAATGTTTTTCGACGGCATAATTACTCTCTTGAACATGATTTTCGTGCCAATTGCTGCAAATCGACTGTAAAAAAAAAGCATGAAGCATGCATCTTAAAGCTTAAATAAAAATTGTCAATTCCTTCTCGCTAAGCCAGGAGAATATGGGACAGGGGCAGGTCACCCAAAAGTTAATTTCTATAAAATCCGCCGTAATTCACTCTGGCAATCTGGTAATCCGGTAATCCGGTCGAAGTACCCTCATCCCTAAAATTATCCCAGCTCTCGAGGCCCGGGAAAGAAAAGCAGCTCTGATCCTTTTCCGGTGAGCACTCTTATAAATAGTTTACGAAACTTTCATTACAAGGATTAAGCCGGAAGGGGCGGGCGGCGGAGTGGAGTGGGTTGCTTTTGGAGTGGGGTGCAGTGGCAGCGGTTGAATGGTGAAAAGCCTCTCGTTCACTATTCGGCTTACTTTTCCCTCCACTCCGCCCGGGGAGGACTCTGCTTCGTTGCTGTTGCCACTCGAAATGAAAGCACTTTCGACGGTTTAATGTAATTTTGTTTGGGCTTTCTTAAATTGATGCAAACAAATGCTAAAAATGCAATTTTTCGGTAGAGGAAAGATGCCTGGCATAGTCCAGAAAATTCAGAATAGAGTTGGCTGTTTACTTGTTTACTCCTTCAAGCAGATAGGCAACAGCTGCTCTGTCAAGTGGAACCTGCTGCAAATTGTATACGCCAATTCAGGTTACTTTATTTTCTTGTTCGCTTTAAGGACGAATTCAGCTGTTATTATTCAAATCTCATTATCGTCTTTTCCTTTAGAATACTTAAATAACTTTTCGCAGAGTTGAATACTTCTGCTATGTAGTACTATAAAATATATATACAT
Source organism: Dysmachus trigonus (assembly GCA_949715965.1). Lineage (NCBI taxonomy): Eukaryota > Metazoa > Arthropoda > Insecta > Diptera > Asilidae > Dysmachus > Dysmachus trigonus. The sequence goes on from OX454320.1 coordinate 21,185,173, forward strand.
ACAACCGAAAAATACCTTAAATAGAAAGCATTAATAAGTAGAAAATAAAACGGGTACACAAATTGGACTTTTCAAACGATTCTAGAAGTTTTACAGCGTTCGGCTATCGGCTGGTAACTTTTTAAAAATGCTTTAAAAGAAATACTGCTCAATATTTTCAAAAGTTTGTCGCTATATTGAAAATAGTAAACCTTCCGATTTGTTATTATTTAAATTATCGCCTCTGCCAATTTTCCAACACATTTATATAATTGGGCTTAAATGTCTGAATCGTTTCTGATTGTCAGCATTCTATCAGTCTTTAATGGCGCTCCACAAAAAAAAAACCTAAAACGGCGTCAAAAGTAACCATTACGGTAACCGTTACAGTAATCATTACAGTAACCATTACAGTAAGCATTGCAGTAACCGTTACAGTAACCATTACAGTAATCATGACAGTAATCATTATTGTAATGGTTACCGTAATGGTAACTGTAATTGTTACCGTAATGATTACAGTAATCATTACTGTAACCATTACAGTAAGCATTACAGTAACCATTACTACAGTACATTCAACCAGCTTTTATATTTTATTTATTTTACAATTTGAGCCAAAAACCAACGGATCGGTCGCGTATTTTTTTTTTCCCGTACACTCAATTTTTTTTCAGCCTCCGGCCGCCATATTAAAATTTGAATTTCGCCGGTAATTTTTCAAAAGCTCTTGTCCAGACAAACATTTTGATATCTCTAACGTCAAGGTTCATTAACACCAATTTTGGGTATGCAGGTGATCCATTCTGCGTGAAACGTCCTATATCTATGTCTATAATCTATAGCTAATCTTATGTGCGTTAATCATTTCAATTTTCCGTGTCCATAAAAGAGTACTACACTTGCGGTTTTCAAAAATAATGGGAATTTGCTAGCATTTCGTTGATTTATGCAGAGTATAGTTGTGATGCTATATTTATTAGTAGGGGAGAGGGTGGCAAGATGGGGTACTTAAGGTTTGAAGATCAATAAAAGAAAACTTTACGTAGTGAGACATTCATATTTATGTTTTAATTAACAACTATTTATTACTCTTCTAATATTTGGTGAAATTAGGAACTTTTAATTATACATTTTAGAAAAAAAAATCAAAATAAAAATAAAGGTGTTTTGCCCCGTCTTGCCCCATGGTGCTGTTAAGATGGGGTACCCCCCTGAGGTAAGATGGGGTAATGAGAATTATCAGACAGAATGATGATTATTTCGACTGGCGCAACTCGCAGACGTGGAAGGCTTCGTCATCATCATCGTCGATTCCTGCACAGCTATTATGTGCCCATTTTCCACAATTTGAGCACGATATCCACCTTTCAATGGAAGCGGAATATACTTCTATACAATACATACATGGCGTGTAATCATTACCCCATCTTGCCTACCGTGCCATTTTCTAATAATCATTAAAACAAAAAAGAAACAGTCGGCAATCTCAAGGAAACACAATGTTTACCTTATTGTAGGTTAGTTTAAGCGTCAATAGCAGTCACACCTCACCAGCTAGTATTATTTAACAAACCACAGTCACGTGTCAAACTGGAAGAAAATGTGATAAGCACTTTGCAATAAAACAGTTTTTTTAGATTATTTCGCCACGCGTACACTTGCGAACAAATAATGGCCGGAAAACTGACAGGTGTCATGGCGGCGCATCGAACGATGCATGAACGAGCGTGATTGGTCAGTTTAAACTGTGAATTTCGCTGGGTACCCCGTCTTACCCGCTACCCCGTCTTACCTCCATCTCCCCTATTATAAATATAAATAAGATAGCGATAAGAGTGTGATAACACAGTTCGGATTTTGCTTTATGTAAATCCATGAAAGTTTTGTTTGTTTGTTTTATTTGACATTTTCTTTGCGTAATATTGAACATTTTCGAAATTCCCTACAAACACCGGAGAAGTCGCCATCACAGTTCAAGAAAATCAAGAAATTTATGAAAATACTTCTTTTTGGTAATCATAAATATTTACTTGATCCTAAAAACGAGCTTAATTAGAAGCGGGCGGCCAACTCGTAGGAAAAATATTCTAGTAATAAATAAAACGCCATTCCATTCCCTTCGAAATTGACTTGCTTAAACTTGTCCCTAATATTAAATTAAAACAATCCAAAGTTTGTTCAGCCGTATTAACGTAAATTTTGTCTGAAATTACTAATTAAAACATTCTTTACAAATTCGGTCTAAAGAAATTTTAACCGCTGTGATCCAACACATAAATCAATTAACCTCAACTTTTCCGTGCTTGATTGGAAAAAATTTTAAATGTTTACAAAGAGTTTATTTTTATTAAATTATTTACTTTTCCAATTCAAGAATGTCGATTTAAATGTTTCAAACACAATTGTTTTCTATCTTTTGCATCTTTTCAATATTTCCCGCAGTTTACTGTTTCCTGCAACCTTTTTGGAAATCTCTTTATCTGAGATTTGAAAGATTTCAAGTTAAAACTAAGAAGAAACTTTACAGTGAGTAAATAAGGTGAATAGTGTATCCGTGGGTCAGCTGAAGAGCCCATTATTTCGCGTCTTTGTGCTCAGTATCAGAACTCGAAGTATTTTTAGATATTTTTGTATACTTAACAAACTTCTTTGTGCTCTGACTCAGAAGAACGGAAAAAGGAATTCCGACACAGAGTACGAGGAAGTCGCTGGCTAATTTGCCTCCGCAAGGGAGACCTGCCAGAAACTTTTTCAATTTGTAAATTCTTGCGTTTCTTAGAGTTGCTATTTTCCCGTATAAAAGACGGAACTTAGCTCACCCAAAAAAACCTTTGCAGTCACTCGATGTCCCCAGTACTTTTTATCGTGGAATGTAAACAGTGTCGGGCGAAAAGTACCCACCTCAATGTAGGGCAATTTTCACAATTCGCCCCAAGACCAAGTCGCCTCCATCCCCTCCCTTAGTCCTTTCACCCCTGCTACCCTATAAACAGGAGAGCATTTTTCCTAACATCAATTTTTGTCGTACTTCATCCCCCGGATGCGCGGGGGGTTGCACCTCCATTCCATCTAAAGGATGTACTCACATTTTACTTAAATGGAATTCGCGAACAATAAATTACACGCTTGTCTCACTTGTCCTCGGATTTCAATTTGGTGGACGACCAGACGCGAACGAAAGAAACTGAGGGGAAAAATTGGAAAAAATTGTTTTCTTACTTTCTGGGTCGGTTGGACATAGGAGAATCTGAGGAGGGTTGAGGGGGGTTCTACTTTGGTAAATTTATTGTGTAATTCGGAGACGATTGCGATTTGTTTTGAGAATGATTGGCTGTCAGCCGATCCGATGGAGTTGTTCGAAGAAACATGACTTCCATGTCACAATAAATAATTCCGTCCAAGTGTCGGGTGCCTGCTTTATACAGTTAGCTTGGAATAAGTCCTTCGGAATTAATGGACATTCAAGACAGATCACTGCGTTTACAAGGAGGGGATTTACCTAAGAGGGATTTTTATCTTACACAAATCTCTGACAAGTTCACCATACTTAAATTAAAGGTTCGCTAGTTTCATACCTGCTGATTAGCTAAGGATCTTTCTGAAAAGTTTTCAGAATTATACCTACATACTCATTTGCACTTTCCTAAAAGTTTCTTTTTATATATACACAAGCTGACCCAGCAGACGTTGTACTGCCCTTTCCGGTACATTTTCATTATGCCGTGTGCGTCGACCAATATTTGATCGTGTTCTTTCTTTTCGCATATTTCTACAAATAATACCATTAATATAAGAAAACAGTGTTTCCGTTTCATATCCCTAATTAATTTATTGAACAAACTTTCACGTTGTTTAATATTAAGTAAACCGTTTTACACTTCACAAATATTGAAAAATTACCCGGTTTCATCCGACGTTGGGTAAATACTTACTAATTAAACACTTTTCAAATGTTCTAGTTTGCTATATCCTAGAAATTGATTCAACCCGAAAACCCCTTTATGGATCCGCCATCTTGATAATATTTAAAATTAGTGGCATTAAATAAATCGAGACATTTTGGTCGCCGTGTTGGATCCGCCATCTTGAATTTGGAAACTTTGATAACATTCAAATTAGTGGCCTCATTATAATTATAGTACTAATTTCCAATAAAATCCGTTAAAATCGAAAAATTGTTGGTCACATTCTTGGATTTAGAAATCTCGATAATATTCTAAATTAGTTGCCTCAGAATAACCATTGTACTAATTTTCATTAAAATCCGTTGTAATTGAGACATTTTAATCGCCATGTTGGATCCGCCATCTTGGATTTGGAAGTTTTGGTAATATTCAAAATCAGTGACCCGAAAACAATCATGGTACTAATTTTCATTAAAAGCCGTTGGAATTGAGAAATCTTGGTCGCCATATTGGGTCCGCCATCTTGATTTTGTAAATTTTGGTAATATTCAAAATCAGTGACCTCAAAACAATCATTGTACTAATTTTCATTTAAGTCTGTTGAAATCGAGAAATCTTGTTCGCCATACTGGGTCCGCCATCTTGGATTTGTAAATTGTGATAATATTCAAAATCAGTGACCTCAATGCAATAATTGTACTAATTTTCATTAAAATCCGTTGAAATCGAGAACGCGCGAACGGTCAAACACGCGAAGTTAAAATAATCGTTCGGTTTTCTGTAATTATAAAATTTTCTGCGCAATTTTGTTAACTTTTCTTTCCGTAAGAACCATCTACAAAGTATTAGAAAACTTTAAAAAAAAAAATTAATGAAATCGGTAAAGTGGTTCTCAAGTTATTGCGTGACCAACGGAAATAGGGGTTAAAAAATAAAAAATGCTATTTAAAAGTAGGGGTTGGTGGTAGAAGGTTGAAAATTTGGGACTAAATGTATTTTTTAATGCCTCACCATAAAAAAATTACCAAAAAAAAAATGTGTCCAAAAAATGAAAAAAATTTATTTAAGGAGAGCCACCCTTAACATTTAGGGGTATAAAAATTAGCTATAAACCTATTCTCATACCTACTGAATATAAATATTAAATTTCATCAAAATCGGTCAAGCCTTTTCGGAGGAGTATAACCACTAAAACTGTGACAGAAGAATTTTATATACATATAAGACAGGGTGAGCCATTGGCCAATTTATTTTTAAAAATGCTATAAAATAAAGACTAGTTAATATTTTTTAAATTTTTTTGACTCATTGCAAAGAGTAAACCTTTCAATTAGTTATGAAATATGATTTAATTTAAATGACTACCTCGACTGGCTTGACAGTAGCCCAACTTGTAAACCCAATTTTGCGGCACAGTTTCGATGATTTGGGGCACTATTTCAAGAATATTTCAATATCATTGAGTTTCTGAATCGGTTCTGAATTGTCAGAAACACATCGATATTTAACGCAACCCCAACCAAAAAATCTAACGGCGTCAAATCGCAGCTGCATATAAACTTGCGTACAACAGGCGCGGTTGGTTTAATACTCCGTTTCTTTAGAAAAATTCTCACTATTTCGGCAACACCACACTCAATTTAGCAATCATTTTAAGTATTTCCCAATATTGTTCCAGCGTAAATCTATTCATTTTGTACTGCGGATATATGATTCTTTCCTTTTGTCGAAATTTTAAGTGCGAAAGAGCTGCCTGTGTCAAAATAAGATGTTATTTAAAACGAAACCAACAGATGGACCATCTTATAATTTAACTTGAAACTGTATATTATAGATTGTAGTAAGGAATAACATTTCTGGAAATACATTAAGTTTTCAAGATACTCAATATTATTTGGGTTTAAATTACTAAAAACATTATATTTTAAAAGAGATTTTAATGAAATCTAGAGGGCCAAAACATCGAATAGTTTAAAGTTTGACCTATTTATAGATGATTTTACTTTTTACATGATACAAATACATTTAACTTTCTTAAAGCCTTTACTGACTACATGAATTAATGTAAATTTACATCTGAAAATTTAATATTTATTCTTTATTGTTGCAACTACACTGCTACTACTATGACGTCGCGGCTTTCACAAACATGTGATTCGACACCGATTTAAGTCCTTATCGAAAATTTCGTATTTAGCGATGCAATTTGACCTCCAGCTGCTCGTAATCATTGCTGCGATAGAGTTATTAAATTCGAAAATGAAAGTTTAATACAACTGCAAAAAAATGGAATCTTATCGTAGAGCTTCTAAACTTTAAGAATTAATTGTTCAAATCAAAAACCATAATAAACGACAAAAGGCTTCAAAAGTCAATTATTTTTTGATCCGTCATATTGAACATTCGCGTGATCTGATAGTCTTCATAAAATAATAATACTTTTCACAGTTTTAAATAGTGATCTGTTGATAGAACACAGCAAAGTTGTTTTAAATTATATGTTTAATTATACCATTAATGAAACGCAATAATGATCATTTTGACACTTGAACGATTTTATTAATTTGTAAATTCCTAAGAGAATGCATCTGCCTACATTAGCGAAACGTTAAAATGCCACAATTACTGAACTACCATCGTGAATTATTTTTATAATTTTAAATCACCAACCTTAAAATTAAGAGATCGTCGTTTTCGCCCTGCCATTTTAAATTTTCAAAGTTTGACATTCAATTTTTGATTAGCGATCTCTTCTGAATACCAAGTTTTTTATGATTCCACACAATTTATAATATTCCTTGCATTATTTTAAATACTAGCAATTGTATGTTGGCTTTTCATATAACGAATACTAAGAGGCGTCTTTTATAAAAAGATTTTAAAAGCAATTTCTGTCTAAACAGTTGCAGCACGTTCCGCACGTCCCACCCAGGTCCCCTTGGTTACGTTACATTTATTTCGAGGCTGTCTTCCGGTCTGCGAAATTTTAATAGTCATGTCCCCTTTTATTTATGCACGTGTCGTGCTCATGTTTCAGCATCCCCAACAAAGTCAACTTGTGCCGTATACATCGAACTCACAGTGGTGGCAACATCACGAACCGGTTTTCGGTTCACCTGCCCACACCTGGTCGATTAAGGGGTGGTCCATTAAGCCTGCGCTCACACGAAAACCTTTTTTCGTAATAATTTATGATTAAGCGTTAAATATACCCGATAGAACGCATGCCAAGTGGCGCGGCGCGGCAACCCCATACGGCCGAAATAAAAGCGATTTGAATTAGTAAAGAGGGCGCTACACTGCATCCAAGATGGCTGACAACATAATTCAAGCCAGGAACGATCCGATACTAGCGTAAGCACTTTTGGCCCAAACCGTACTCCCAGACACATCAGCACGCAATTATCGCGTGGGCGTCTGGGTCATCTTTAATTTACAGGGTGGCAGTCTGAATTTGATAAAATCGACCATAATTACCGGGTTTCGTCCCTTGTGGTGGTGTACCTTTACTCGTGCATGCACTAGTTACTGAAATTTTCGCCATTTCGACCAGTATGAAGAAGTCCCACGGGTACGTAGCGTGGATTAAAGTGCCCGAAATTTATAGGGTTCTTGGTAAGACATACCCAGCCAACGTTGCAAAACTCTGGTTGCACTAGGGATCTGTGTGTTCTCCTGATTAAATGCAAATAAGCGATACAGGCGCATCCACTGCCTCTATTTTGGCCACCATTTTCTAAAGACAAAACTACGGGACCTAAGAGTTGAGATTAACCAGGCTGAGCGTTTGATACCGTAAATCTGAGAAATCTTTCCGGCTCCACATGCCTCAAATTATTCCCTGAAAAGTTTGTCATCCACTCCAGCGGGACTCTCAGCTGGCTCACTCACATGTATGTACGTCGACATAACGGAAATACGGGGAATCTCTTACTTCTTACGAATGCATAAGGAACTCCATGAGAATGATGCCGTTTGAAGGGATCCAGACTCCCGGTCCACCGGATTTCTGGAAGATCGTTAGTTCGAGCAGGAATCCCTCGTGTGCTGTTTTATGTTCCTGGATGTTTCCTTTTCAGGTCAAAGCGCATGATGCGGGGACAAGAGTTGAGGGTGAAATGAAAAATTAAATTTTGCCTGACATCTGCCTTCGCAATGTTCCATCTTCTGGTCGAGTAACCGGGCACAAGCTAGGAAAAGAGGAGTGGGTCTAGAGCTCTAGTACGGGGTGTAGCCCCAGAACGCTAAAAACTTTCTAATGAATTCCTAAGTCCACGCGGCTGTTAAATTCCCACCGAATCGACTAGATGGGATAGGCATCGGCTGGTGGGTATAGCATATCCTCCCCCAAAAAATCGATCGAATTCGAAGAGCCGCTGGAGCCAGTTGGAGCTCTCGGATTGTATTCCAGGAAGCGAGAACCAATTTAATGGCTTTAAGCGGATTTAATCTCGGCAATAATGCATGCAGCCTGAATTGAGATAGGTAGATACACCACCACTCTCAAGCAGTCACTCCATTGTGCCTTAATCAACCTCATCTATTGCCAGTGATTAGGCAAAACGTCCCCATAAATTAAGCTGACTGGAAGCCTCCGAAACAGCCACACCAACTTGCGGCTGTACTCATTATACTCCACCGCCCCCACTGCACACAATAGCGCTGCGTGGATTCCAACGTGCGACAAGAAATACGCCGCTATGGTTCGACAGGACCCTTCCCCTGCTTTTATTAATCCAACGATCAGCAAAAAATGATTTTCTACATTTCTGAAATTGTCGACAATTTCAAATAACTTCATTGTTATTACAATACATGTGTATGTATCAATTTAAATGAATTATTTCAGATTAGTCAATTACTGAAACAATTCATTATAAATCAATCAAGCGTTTTCCAATGAACGATAAATGGGTAGGTATTTTCCACTAATCAAATATTGATTTCTTGACATATTTTCAATATCCGAAGAATGGGTAATGCGTCAATTAAATATTTATACTTCCCATTTTCAAATATCTAAAGGTTGCAGTACCCGGTATTTCATTAATTGTATGTAACAGAAAATATTTGGCCAGGCCATTATCGACTATTTTGGTAATGAGAACTGTTTTCGTAGATAACTAAATTTCCTATAATTTCGAAATATTTTTCTCAAAAGATAATAGTTAAACTCTCCTCGATTTTCAACATGTTCATTTCTCATTCAAAACAGACCTAATTGGTCGTGGTGATGAATAAGACCAAAATGCAAGACCAAGGCCAATACCAATCCTATCGTAGGCTTGGGCTTGGTCTTGTTATTGTCTTGGTCTTCATCTTGGTCTCGGCTGTCAGTCAAGTTTTGGTTTCGTTCGCAAGACTCTTGCAGTCTTGTACTTCCACGCTCAAATATTTTGGATAACTTATTTACTGATATTTAGTAGATCTTATAAGTAAAGCAAGTACTTAAATGACTTTCAGCTACTTACACCGGTTAGGTGTTAAACAAACAAATTAAAAATTCAGGATTTTGTTTTTTGTATTGAATTAATCTTCCTTGTTTTGTAGAAAATTGATCGTTGTGTAATTAATTTTGTCAAAATTGATTGTCAATTGTACCTGAACGAATCCTGAAATTTACGACAAGATCCTGGCGCCGTCAGATTCGGAGTTGTACAGAAATCCAATTAAAAAAATTTAAAAAGTGTGGTAAAAAAAATTAGTAAAGATATTTAAAAAAATCGAATTTCATATATGTCAATTTTTCGCAATTTTTAGTATACGTCGTTTTTTTGCAATTTTCTATATTACGTACTTTTCAAATTAAGGTTTTTGTAAAAGAAATAATTAATTAAAACAAATTATAAAATGTTTGAAAAGTTTTTAACTATCAATAATTTTAATAAATTTAAAAAAAAAAAAAAAGAGTAGCCTTCATTTACTTTGAGTTGTTATCAGTAACCAAGTATATTGGTCATTCTAAACATATTTAATAGACAATTTTACTACAATTTTACTAGTAAAAGGTCTATATAAAGTAAAGTTTTAATAACACTTACGTTCTAAATTTAAATGATTTTCGTTGTACTGTTTTTAAGTTATAATTAGTTAAAATAGCAGTTATAATAATGATCATCATTACAATGCCTCAAAAAATGTAGAGCATCACACTTTCAAATGTAATGTATTCTGATCATTTTCAGTAAACCGCGTGTTAATAAAAAATTTTTTTTAAATTAGCTTACCAAGACTGATTCTGCTCATCACTAATTGGTCGTAGTAACGCCTCTCTCCAACTAACCATAGCATATGATGTACAGTGGTGGAAATAGCTATAATTCCACTGAATAAAAGTTATGCCAAAGCTTTGTATTTTGAGAGAGAAAAGTGAAAACTGCACTCCTCGGCTTTGTGCGCATGCTCAATCAATTTGGTCAGAATTCGTGTCAAATTGGTTAGTGTTAACGGTTTCTGGGTGAGTTATAATAATTTTCGTTGTGATTGCGGGTGGAAATTGCTATAATTCCAGATGTGTTGAAGTGCCGCTGGCGGATTAAAACAAGGAGTTATTGATTCATTAAGATATAAAAAATAATTTTGGAGGTAATTTAAATATTTTAGCAAAAAAAAGGGAGTACTATATTTAATCCATGAAAATTATTAACTAAAGAAGAGCAGACAAAAGTGGTTGCGTTCAAAGCAGCAAATTTTTCACTGCGAAGAATTGCTCAGATGTTGGGAAATGGAAGAACTCACACTGTACGAAATTTCCTGTGTTTATTCGAAAATTATGGTAAAACTAACAAAAAAAAGACCTCCGCCAAAACTTACCAACATGGACCGGCGTTCTATAATTGGGTTAGCAGGAAGAAAACATTTAAGTTCTTTTAAAATTGTGAATGACCCTAAGTTGCCCGTGACTTCTAGACGCGTTCGGCAGATTTTGCATACCAGTGGGACGTTAGAATGGAAAAAAGAATATCAAAACCGGCAATGAACAAACAGCATAAGGAAGCCAGCCTTCAATTTGCTAAAAATCATATATCTTGGACCAGGGAATGGAGGAAAGTGATTTTTAGCGTCGAAAAGAAGTTCAATTTATACGGTCCAGATGGCTGTCAATTTTACTGGCACGACCTTAGAAAAGATACAGAGGTCGCTATGAGTCGCAATTTTGGAGGTGGTACGGTAATAGTTTGGGCTGCTTTTTGCAGCCAAGCGAAGACACCCATTTTTTGGATATCTAGCAGAATGAAATCCAGCGATTATATTCAACTACTGGATAGTATCCTAATTGACTTCGGCGATGATAATCTCAGCAATGAGTGGATCTTTCAGCAAGACAATGCTGCTATCCACTCATCTCGCGAAACGAAATCGTGATTTCAGACCAGGAACATACCTGTTTTGGATTGACCGTCGCGTAGTGCTGATCTGAACCCAATTGAAAATCTATTGGCAATATTGATTCGGCAGGTTTACTTAAATGGAAGGCAGTTTACAACGATTCAGGAGTTGAAAGCGGCCATAAAACATGCTTGGGCGCAATTGTCTCAATTTCAGCTACAAAAGTTGGTAGACAGCATGCCAACGAGAATTTTCGAAGTAATTCAGGCTAATGGAGGCAGTACACGTTTTAAAAAAAAAAAGTTGCATTGTATTTCTTAAAATATGAATAGTGGATTTATAGATATTTCCATTCTAAAAATTGTTTTTTTAAATATTACTTAAAATTTAGCTTTCAACTAGTGATATTTTTGTTTTTTACGTTAGATTTTCGAAATGATACAATAAACGGAAATAAAATGGCTCACTTCGAATTATAAATTAGCAGTCAGTTGCTTTCAATAGAAAAAAAGCTCAGTGGAATTATAGCTATTTCCACCACTGTACCATTAAAGAGTGTCTGGCAAAAACTACTGTCACAAAGTATGACAAACTGTATATTGTATATCACAAATTATCAGAGCTATTTGAACAAAACTAAAATCCAAAAGAACAAATTTTAATTCCCCTGAAATCAAGACACATCGCCGAACAATTTTCCGAAATAAAATTTCGAAGGCAGAACTATGCAGTGCAAAGGTAAATACCTGGCTCCTGAAATAGATTACCTGGGTAATGAAAAATATTTGACAGCACTATTACCGATTATATCGGTAGTAGTTAATACATGGGTCATTATCGTTAATTTGAATAACAGAAAATATTTGATCGATCTATTCATTAACTAATCGGAATCGATTACTAAATCTAAAGTAATGGAAATACATATATTTTAAATTTTGTTAATTATTTCGATAGTTGATATAAAACTACAAACCCTTTTTACGATAATTGGTAAACATTGGTACAAAATATGTGATTCTTTCCGCTCTATCAGGGCATTCGCTTTCTCGTATACTATAGCTGAGCCCCAACCACTGCTGTCATAACAATCCCGGGGCGAGTTAACAGCGAGAAGGGGAGCACTGCTGCTCCATCCCTCGGAATTAATCAGTTCGTCCTGGCACGGACGCAGAGAAAAGGTGTAAACAACACCTTCGCAGCAGCAACTCCCATCAATTGTTCTGGAAGAAAAATAGCCTCGTTTTTGTTGCACCCTTCCTTGAAGATAAGCCATCCGAATGTAACGAATGAGTTCCTTCTGAGGAGCTCTGTTCCAGCGAAAACGGTGGCGCTCCATTCTCGGCTCGCTCCCTAATGGAATGAAAACGAAGACGCCCTTTCCCGGAACCCTCCAGAGCCCGCAAAATGCGGAATTAGTTTTATTGCAGCGCCTGCATCTGCCGTCGGCATCGCAATGCATTTGGTAGACCAAGACCGAGACACGCTGCAGCGGGGGTGGGTGGCGGGACGGCCTTTCCCACTTTTTTTTTGCTCACAACTCGAAACTTTTCACTTCGCCATTTACTTTGTGAATTTTGCTGAAAACTTTTCTCCTTTGTTTTGAAATGGAGCTAATCTGATGTGAAAAAGAAAACAGCGAGGATTGTGGGGCTGGTTGAAGCGCACCACTTCTTCAAGGTACTCATGCGCGGGGGTGTTATTGTTCGAGAAAATGCCATTAAGCGGTCCGATTGAATTGCGCTGAGATATTGGTTTAATTTTCTAGCATTGTTTGGGCTTTCTAGCAATTTTGTTAAAAAAGTATTGACACAATTCGTGAGTAAGAAGTGTTATAAGAGAAAATATTGCCAAGGAAACTCAGAAAAGAAGATACTTTTTAAATTTTCTAAATGATTTAAAAGTAAATGCCTGAACTTTTACAAAATATAATACAAAACCAATATTTTTGAAATACGATGACTAATTTTTGTTTCTGATCCAATTAATTCATTTTAGTAATCATACCACATATATTCTAGTATTTACAATGCATGAACGAATTTTTGTTAATTATTCGTCAACTCTGATCCCGAATGACGTTTTTTTTTTTGGTTTGTTGTTCTGAAATGAGAGGCCTGAGATTTTGAGTGGACGTTAGGACTAAATTTTTAATGGAACCTTTATTTGACTGCCAATAAAGTCATAAGAACTATTGTATTTTTCATTAAAAAGAGAATTCAGCCCCATTTTCGCGCTATTGCCAACAAAAAGTGGATATTGTCAGAGTTATGGCGGTGTGCGCAGGTCACTTGCCCTGCCCATAAGGAAACATAGAGCTAAGCTTGGCATCGGGCTTGGGTACGATATCGAGATTTTTAAAATACCATTTTTAAAATTTCGTATTTTATCATATAGACTTATCAAAATTCCAACCACAAAAAAGCACGTCAAATAAGTGAAAATAATCTTTCAGTCAATAGACATTGTACAAAAATGTGTTAAAGGAGGAGGGTCAATAAGGCCGGTTTTCGGCCTAAATTTTTTGACAGAAAGGACTTGAAATTTCTTTGAAATTCTTTTTGCGCTTTTATCTATAATTAATATATAGTCGACTTCAACCAATACGAAACTTCCCTCCCTCCCCCCTCTCTGCCATCCCCCGTAAGTTATAAAAAAGCAGTTATAAATAGCACTATTTTAATGCATTAATGCTTATAGAAATGTCGTCTCAGCTAAATCTCTTATTTTACAATACAGATAATGCATCTCGACAACCAATCAAACATAAATACCTTCCTTACCCTCCCGCACCACACCACTCTCCAGCACCATACTCCCCTCTGACACAGACAACAACAGAGCTAAGCAAAATAAGGGTAACTTTTGACCGGTAACCTTGTAGCTTTACCTGTGAAAATTAGAAAAAATCATGTGTACTGCGACAATTTTCTTACTTCTGCCATGTTCATAAAACGATAGGGATAAGGGTTGAAATGATGATGTAAAGGTGTAAAAAAATAGAGATTTTCCGTGATTTCCCTAAATTTTTCACAAACTTTAACGCAGCTTCTTTTTATTTATCCTTTAGTACCCCTTAAGCCAATTTTTTTATGGCTTGTTTAAGATGAGAACTTTCATACTTTTAATTGGCAGCGCTAAGAAAATCACGATGTGTCCCTATGTATTGAACTCTCACACTAAACACAATCATAGTTTTGTGGTATCAAAACGGCATGATTACTAGTGCTAATTAAATTCTGATCATTGCCACCTAAACCAACCAACCATTCGTTTTTTCAAATAAGCTTAGCAACATTTTTTTTTCCGGAAAAATAAGTTTCTCTAAGATATTGTTGCAATTTTGTCAGCCGGCAAACATACAAAACTTGCCCTCGCTATAATTCGGATATAGGGATATTTTTGTTAAGAATTTTATTTGTCTATTGATCGAAAGCCAAACCGTACATCCACCTGGTTAAAATTCGAAGTGTGAATTATTACAAAGGCAAATTTAACAATATTTTGCATAGATATCGAACCCGAAAACGAAACTCCCACAACCACATTACGTTTTCGAAAAATAAAAAGAGTAAAAATGTGAAAATATGTGCTTATTTTTAAAATATTTGAAAATTTACTCAAATATAATGAAGATTAGAAAAAATCGAATGTACTGTATGAAATAAATTCCTTTACGAAATAAGTTAATTTCATGTATTTAAAAGTTTTTCAACTTTCCAAGTTTTTTATTATGTATTAGTTTCCGAGTATTCATTCGAACCACGTTATTCTATGACATTTTATTATTTCGTTTTTTTTTCTTTTTTCCTTAAAAACAATTGTTAAAACTAAAGAAATTTTCTATCAGCCAAATTTTCCAAAACTGTGTAATTTAATGAAAACTATTCCATAGCATGACTAACAACATATCCAGCCTAAGAATCGCCTAAAAAATTAAAGAAACGAATAGCTCTTATTATTTCTCGAAATAGTAATATTTTTGAGGATGATACCCGCTTAAAAAGCGCGCTTAAAAAAATCATGAGTGGAGTCTTTCGATCCGGGAAAACCAAATCGATCTTATCAGTTCGTCTACAAACATTGATCTTTTTTCACCAGCAAAATGTATTCTTCCCCTTATAAATAATATGTATATAAATTTAAAAAAGTTCACAATTATTCCACATTAAAAAAAACTGTTAAGTTAAACGGTTTTATTTTAAATCATCAGCAGTGGCGTAGCTAGGTAACCAAGGGCCCTGGGGCAAATCAAAAAATGGGGCCCCACTGCTATCTAAACAGGTAAGGTTTTATCAAGTAAAAATATTAAATATACAAATACATACTTTAAAAATGCTAAGCTACTTTATCATCAGCTCTTTTTCGTGCACTGCAGGGCAGGTAATAAAAATATTAAACAGTAACAACATAAATTACAATTAATACTTGGTGTAGGTATTGGGTAATAAAACGAAATAGAAAAGATTCAAGGGTTTATTTTACTTATAATGGTCGGACCTACCAACTGACTAAATAACAATTATATTTACAATCTTTTCCTAGTTTTAGTTTTCGCAAAAGTATCAATGACAATAAAATTGAACCACTATATTGACCAGTACTAAAAAGTTTATCGATATTAGCTTACTTACTCCTGATACAGCATTAATTTTTTAACCGTTCTCGAAAAAAAAATCTTGACTCGAATTCACAATAAAATGCATATCGATGAATAATAAAACGCACATATCGCTATCCGTCAAATTGATAACACTGCCAACCCACAGAAAGAATTTAGGGGAATTCCCTAGGTATAACTTTCGAATTTCTCTCAACTGAGTTGCCATGATTAAAGTCGCGTTGCAACCTGTCATATTTATTTTGAAAATGGGAGAAATTTTCAAAAGTTCAGTTCGATCGAGATTTTCTGGTAAGGATTCGTGGGCCCCCTGAGCTTGAGGGCCCCGGGGCACTGCCCCGCCTAGCCCCTAGGTAGCTACGCCACTGATCATCAGCTGTACCAAAAACTATAAAATAATTAGGACAGAGATCTGGTCGTGTCGGATGCCAGGAGCACTTTGTGTTGCTACGTCAGCAGGATAAGTAATAATCTGAGACCTTTAACAGACTAAAATTAAAACGTGGGGCGCATTTGAAATATTTCTTTTGGTGGGCTTAGAAACACATTTTATTTTAGTCTGTTAAGGGTCCTAGATTATTACTTATCCCGCTAACATAGCAACACAAAGCGTTCCTTACATCCGACACGAGAAGACCTATGTCCTTATTATTTTATAATTTTTGGTACAGCTGATGATTTAAAATAACACCGTTTAACTTAAAAGTCGTTTTAATTTTTTTTTTATTTTCTAATATAGTTTTTAGGTTGATTTTTATTTTTTCCCCTCTAACCCATGAGACGACCATCTTGAAGTCCGCCATTTTTTTTTTTTTATAATATTGCATTTTTCATCGGGATTTTATCTATTACCTATGAATCAAATTTCAGCTCGATAGGAATTTTTTTCTAATTTGTAAGACGGCCATTTTGAAATCCGCGATATTGGTTTTTTATTTTATAATATTGTATAGTTGTCGGGACTGTATGTTATATGTATGTAGCAAATTTCAGCTTGATCATTTTTTTCTCCTCTAGTAGGTATACAGGATGTCCGGGAAGTAGTGCGCCAAAATTAAGGGGATGGTAGCTTGGGTCATGAAATGACCAACCAGAATATCAAAATATGACCTTAGTGAAAACCTCACCGTTTTCGAGATATTTGGGTTTTTATAAAAAATTAAATTTCAGATTATTGACTAGTTGGTGCACATAAAAAGACATGTTCTCATTTTTTTTTGTTGCTAAAATATTCTAGATAAGTTGCCCTACTTGGTAAGCATATCATTTTTTATTACTAACACAAGACCGTCACGAAAAAAAATAATCAAATTTTTTTTTTTTTTGCTGTTCAAAATTATTTGACTCTACTTTGACCTTAACTGGTGAAAAAAAAATGTACTAGGCAGTGATGGGAAAGCAATTCAAAAAATAGCTTCATTAATGAAGATTTCAGAATCACCCATTTTATTCATGAATAACAAGATATTGCCATGTTCATTTTAAATCAAATTTAATTTTTCATAAAAACCCAAATAAAAAACGGTGAGGTTTTCACTAAGGTCATATTTTGATATTCTGGTTGGTCATGACCCAAGCTACCATCCCCTTAATTTTGGCGCACTACTTCCCGGACACCCTGTATATGGCGACAATTTTGAAATACGCCATTTTTTTTTTATAATATTGCATTTTCATCGGAATTGTATGTATTAATGTATTAATAATGTCAAATTTCAACTTGATCGGAATTTATTTTGTAATTTGCATGGCGGGCATTTTGAAATTCGCCATTTAGTTTTTGTCTTTTATCATTTTCATGTATTTCATACGAATCGATTTAGTAGAAGTAGTTGAAAAAGCTGTCGCAAGATTTGAAACAAATATACGGAGTCAAGCTAAATAAAACCGTTTAAAAACCACTATTTCCCAATTCCTAGAATCGAAAAGTCAGTGTTTTGTGTAAATGTTCGCCGTAGTGGGAAAATTCTCTCTTTGATTCTGAAAGTGGTAATATATTGGCGGATAATAGCGCGACTCTGACTTTATCACAGCGACATTAAGCTTAAATCCCGATATTCCGAATAATGCATTAATCCGTGAGTACATCCGCAGTCGGACAAATGCCCTAGCTCCTGTGGGGAACCGAAACGTGAGGGTGTATACATATGTGTGCGCGTGCCTTGGAACAACATTAATTTCCGCTCGAATCCCGGAGAAGTTTATCAAATAAACCCTAGCAAACGTAGAAGCAGCTTCTGCCCGCCGCTGCGCCGTACGTATAATTTTCCTTTAATTCATACTTATCCGCTGCCGGATCCCGATCCCGATCCCGAAAGCAGTTTCTCTGGTCGGGATGGCGGGAGCCGCGTGTGGCGGGGAGCGACGGCTGACCTCACGTCCTCAGCCCCGGAGCCCTGGCCATCATCAGGGGATAAATTTACTTTAAGTCCATTTGGCCACAGTCACAGCCAGGAGCCTTCCCGGAGCGCCGCCCGCGCCCCAACACAAGCAGCAGAGCAGAGCCCTCCCGAAGACGGAGACTGTTGCTCCCATTCGGGTCACGTAGCAATACCTAAGGTAAGAGCGCTGTCAGCTGAAACCTTATTTATGTTTGCACTTGTAATAAATAAATCAAAATTAGTTTTGTTTAATGCGGGCGAGCCGGCGGCGCCAGCAACGGCAGCGACGGCAGCGTTCAGCGAGGACGTCGGGCAAATAGGACGAAATGAAATCACCCCATCAAGGGAGTTTCTTTCGATCGTTTCCAAGCACACTCCATTTCTTCAGAGCTCTGCGCGAAACCCATCCAGCCCCCGATATTTTTGGTGGAGTTGGTTCCCACTCCCTCCTATGCCCGTTCAACGATGCTTTTTTTTCGCGTTTCCCCCCGACTCGGATTTGATTAAGACACCAAGCAGCCAGGATCTCGACTTAGCGCGTTGACACTTGATGAATACCTCCAGGACGATTAATTTGTTTAAGGAAAATTGATGACTCCTTGACATCGATTAGCAAACAGATACAACCCAAAAACAATTTTACTGGTGCGGTTTTGTCGCCTCGACCCCAATAAATGGGGCGGAGGGACGGGAAATGTAATCACAGGAGAGCCAACTTGATTACATCACAGGTAACATAACGGCGACATTGGCGAGATTGAAGTGTTTGCACAGGTGGGAATTTGATTGGAGTTCGATAGAGGCATATTAGACCTCGCCGATCCCCTCTAAACAGCTTTTGGGGCCCACTCTATTTTGGAGGCTTGTTCGCGAGGGCTATTTATTGGCAGACCTTTTGAATACCTGAGGGATTGCGCCATTTATCAATGGCAAGGCTCGTTTTATTTGGGGACACGTTCCTTTGATACAATCATTTATATGATCAACTTTTATATACCCCATGTTCTGTCTTGTTTAAGAGGAGAACCTATTTTATGAGACCGAAATTAATGTGATTTTTAGGAATGTTTATTGTGAAATATGAAAGGAAATCAGATACTTCATTAATTTTCAGGACATTTTAATTAAAATTAATACGCTGAAATCAATTTTCATGTAATTTTACAATTATTACGCGTAGTAGATAAATTGAATATGTAGCTTCTATGAGGTCTACCGTAATGAAAAGTTCTGTCTGTTTGTGAATTGAGAGAAAATAATACATTTTTCATACATTTAAAGGGGCTTTTACGGCTACTTCTGGTGTTCCTCAGGGAAGTCATTTGGGTCCCTTATTTTTCATTTTAGCTATTGACGACATTACTAGACTAATAAACATGTGTAATATCTTGTTCTATGCCGACGACATTAAATTATTTGTCACGCTAAACGATCAGTTGACAGTCGATCAATTCAAAACAACCTTGACAATTTTCAGTCGTGAGGAAAGTTGAAAAAAATTACCACCACACATTTAATATTTGTTATGACAATAAAATATAGTTTATCGCTATTTGAATAATTTTCTGTATATTAGGGAGGTTGGAGCTATATTCCCATAATTCTCACTTTACATTTCCGCTTTGCATTTTTGTGTGTAACAAACTTGGACCATTTTTCAACCGCAAAAACTTTTTTTTTTTAACTTTTTCAAAATTTGATCGCGGAATTTCCTTTTATTTTTTATGTGTTAAACATCTTTCCTATACCTATCCAAGTACTAAACAGATAATTTACTCAAAATGATGTTTTGTAACTTTAAAGTACTATAGCGTGTTCTCAGTGATAGTTGTTTAAATTCATTTCCTATTATAAAAATAAATAAGGCAGAAGAAAGTACTGAAACGGAATAAAGTCAAATCTCGTAGTTTTTAATTTTGTTGTTATAAACCAAATAAATAAATATTTTTCATGGAATTTTTTTTTTTTTATAATGAATAATAATAATTAATTAAAAAAATTAATATACTAATTAATTTCACTACTAATTTTCACTAATATCCTGACAGAAATATATTCTTTAGATAATTTATGTATAGAACTACTTCATTAAGACTACGTTGTATTAGATTATGTATATGTATCTTTGACTTTATTTATTTATTTTATTATTAGGTAAGAATTTTAATATACCTTATGAACAATACAATCCAAAAGGTTTTATGAAAATTTATTCAACGTGATTGGATTCCCATATTTGTGTATTTCAGGCGTTTAAGGTTCTCCACTATTATACGAAAAGGATATGTGACTCAGCACAAAGTAGAAACTTTAAAAGGTCGTAGACTTTCGGATGCTCCGCTCCTCCCCAAAGACGTTGCCTACCGCACGAGGAGTCGGTTGATGCTTGAAAATGTTCGACTGTTTGATGATTTTCCTTCTTACAATTTATTAAAATGAAGCCCTCGTTTTCGCGGCGGAGGTGGAATCCACCCACATCCTCTCGCATGTCCTCGTTGATGCTGTTACGGGAGCTTTTAATGAATCCAGTCCCCGCGCGCTCCTGCTCCTTGCAGACAAAAGGAACTGTAATAACGTGCAGCGCATACAAAAACAAAAGACGGAGTGCTCCAGGTGTGCGATCATCAAGAGAAATACGGTTGGAATTTGTTTTCTGGCACATCTAGGATTGAAGACTGCCTTCAAACTGATTATCCTAGATAAGGGGGCGCCCGCTAACTACCTCCCCGACAGGAGTCGCAGGGAAAAGTTTTAAAAGCGGGCGTGTGCCACTCTCTTGTTAGGGAGCTCGGTGGAGATTGGAAGTGACACAACACTTCTGGGGCTACAAAGCAACCCCTGCACTTCCATCCCAATCTCAGCCACCCGAACCACATGAGGAAGTTTTAAAGGAAGTCATATTCAGAAAGCTAAGAGTGCCTAATTGGTGGAAACAAGGCGAACAACTTTCCGCTGTCGATTATTGTGGAGGATTCGTACAGGTGCAACTGTGTTCAGAATTCAGAGTGCCCGCCGCGCCGCACAGTGGGCGGAAACGATCAAAATTACGCGCGGGGCAGAAAAAAACGTCCAAATTAAGTCTTTCTTTTTTTTAAATACTCGTTATTATGTCCGCTATCTTGTATCACTGCGGAAATCCAAATTTATAGGGGTAAAAACCACCCCTAAAGCGGTCAACCCACCCCCAAGCAGGCTAACCTACCTAACCCTGGACAGAGCGACTTCTATCAACTCGGTTTATTAACAAATATGCATTCCTTAAGAACAGACAGGCTAACCCACATTAACCCGGCATGGGCATTTCTCATCCCCCACACCCTTACAACCCTTAAAAACCACCCCTACCAACCCCCAAGCAGGCTAACCTACCTAACCCTGGGCAGAGCAACTTCTATCAACTGGGTTTCTTAACAAAAATGCATTCCTCAACAACAGACAGGCTAAACACATTAACCCTGCATTCCTCATCCCCACAGACCCTTACAACCCTTAAAACCAACCCCCAAATTGTAAAATATATCTTAATTAATAAGTTAAAAAAAGTAGTTCGTTTAGCCATAGGACGTATTATCATTATGTTTTCCAAAGTGCACCGCGTGGAGGCGAACTACATCACACTTCTTTTTTTTTCGTTTTTTTTGCTTTTTTTTGTTTTTTTTTTTGTTTTTTTTTTTGTTTTTTTTTTGAATTATTGAATTTTTTTTGTATTTTTTTTAATTGTGTAAATGCATATGAAATGGTTGAATTGTTATTTAACTGTTGTATTTCATTCACAAATTTGAAATTAAAAGTTTTCGTGCATCTTTACTTAAGGGTTTAACTTTTATTTCATCTTTTATTCTAAGTGAACTGATGACCATATCTGATAATATCATAAGGTAGTGTATAATGTCTTCGTTAGATGCTTTTCGATTTAGCATTCGGCTGTTTTCTAGACGGATTCTCCTAAAGATTTTATTATTTCCTTCTTGCGGTTCTTCACTTAGCCAACCAAAAGGGATCTTAAAACAATTTATTATGTCACTACCGTGTATTAATAACTTGTGCACTGATGGAGGTATTTTATACCAACCATACAAAGATATACACATTTTGTATGTTTCTTCGCAATAGCTTTTCATTATTGCACAATCAGTCATCATGTTGCACGAAATTACCTGTAAAATATTGTGAAACCTATTAATTAAATTTTCATCTACTCCTAGACACTCCGATACAACCTTTGCATTCTCAAAAAATGTTCTGGCGACATTACCTGTATTTGTCGTTCCTGCTCCTTGTTTCACGACATCTACAGTCAGCGATAATTTCACTTTTAATAATTTCTGTATAGATGTTTTCTTTTCTTTTCTTAATTGTTTGTGTTGTTGAGTTAATGCTTGAGATTTTTTAAAGTCAGAATTGTATCCAAGTTTCAAAAGGTATTCCATGCAACGTATCTTACAGTGCAAACTTGATAGTCCAAATTGATAAAATTCTTCTGAGCATTGTCGACTTTTTACGTGATCAAAGTTGTTTATAAACTTTGGGCCCACTCCGCAAATATTGCAG
The DNA here is from genome assembly GCA_949715965.1 of Dysmachus trigonus. Taxonomy (NCBI): domain Eukaryota; kingdom Metazoa; phylum Arthropoda; class Insecta; order Diptera; family Asilidae; genus Dysmachus; species Dysmachus trigonus. The sequence continues at coordinate 21,207,942 of OX454320.1, forward strand.
GAATTTGTTGCCTTTTGTCCTGTTAAAGTATTACATACTTTACCATCGATCATAGTACATTTTAGATCATAAGCTACTTTGAATGACATATCATCAATTTTTATGATAGTTACTCCGACCTTTTCTAATTCACTTGTATAATAATCATATAGGCCTTTTACATAGTCATTAGTATCTTTTCTAAATTCAAATTTAACTGTTCGACATGTATGAACAGAGTTAGGTGTACTGTTTGTCCAAATAGTTCTATCTTTAGCTTTTAACTGAAGTGGTGAAAATGAAACTATAAAAACGGTTGCATCACTTTTCGATGATATTTGAACCTCAGGTCTATCTTTCTCTTCCTCATCATTTGAAACGTTATCATCACTGTTATCATCGGCTAAGTCCATAGGAATATCCTCATCATTATCACTGTCACCCATAGAACTTTCATGTGACCACTTTTGTCTTGTTGTTTGCTGCCCAGATGCACCATCCATTCCCCATTTTCCAACTAGTAACAGTGTTTCATTTTCAATTTCTTCCAATAAGCTTCGATCAAACTGTATCAGGATTCGCTTTACTGTATGAGTTAGTAGAGAGATGAAGTCTACTTCAGCACCAGAGTCATTCACTTCTATACCATCAGGATAGCATAATTTTTTTGCTTCGTAAAGATTTTCATACGATATTAATATCTTATTTCCACAAATTTTATTAAGATGAACATTTAAGTTTTGATATTTATTTTTGGAAAGTTTAATATCTGCATACATCGCTAATGTTTGATTGTCTGTGTTGTTATGACTCCCAATCTCAGTTTCTATATTTTTAGCTGCAATTTTTTTTTTGAGCGCTCTGGCTAATTCTTCTGCGCTGTAAGATGAAAAAAGATCTGAAATACGTCTTCTTTTCGTTACCGAAGCTTCTTCATAAGACTTTCGCGTACGGCCTACATTATGCTTCATGGTATCATGTGACTGTTTCAATTCTGTCTCATCTGCTGCAGAGTTTGTCCCAGGACTCTCAAATGCAATTGTAAAATTACTTTTCAAATAATCGCTATACCGTTTAACATAAACATCCTTTTTGCGAAAAACTTGTTGCCATTGTTTTTTAAAGGTAGGTATAAATGATTTTATTAACTTCTGTCTAATTCTGTTGCAATTGTTCTTCAGAAAATGAATTTTGGGATTTGATGCTATTCATTAGAATTTCTTCTTCACTTAATTTATCATTAGCTTTTCTACTGAAAAGTTGATTACATAGTTCTTCGTGTTTTATGGAATAATTCATGATTAGTATCGAGAAAAAACTTTTAATTATAACGAGTTTATTAATAAATTATAGTTTGCAAAAAACATAAGAGTCTCAATTACAATTAACAAAAAAATCTACTACAACTAAAGTTAAACGTACACGTAATGTGGGTTAGCCTGTCTGTTCTTAAGGAATGCATATTTGTTAATAAACCAAGTTGATAGAAGTCGCTCTGCCCAGGGTTAGGTAGGTTAGCCTGCTTGGGGGTGGGTTGACCGCTTTAGGGGTGGTTTTTACCCCTATAAATTTGGATTTCCGCAGTGATACAAGATAGCGGACATAATAACGAGTATTTAAAAAAAAGAAAGACTTAATTTGGACGTTTTTTTCTGCCCCGCGCGTAATTTTGATCGTTTCCGCCCACTGTGCGCCGTATCCTATTCAGAACGCGCCCTGGATAAGTTTCGTTCGCGAGCAAGCATAGTATACCGCAGGATTTCTAAAGGTAGTAAAACTGAATCAAAGCGCTAATATCTCGGGCTCCACGGGTGCTGCACAGTCTTTCGGGCTCCTCACCCGATACCTATGTCTGCCTTTTACTCACTTTACCTCAGACAGCAATTGCAACCGGGCTTTGGCCCGGACAGCTCAAATTGCCCTAATGAATTTATTCGATGCTCCGAACATACACGGGGTCTGGTGCAGCAGATTGCTGGACACAGCACAGCCGCCGCCGCCTCTGGGGACGGGCTGGGAGGGGCTCCAGATCTCCGGCATCGACAGGTGTTGGCCTCATTGTACTGAACTTAAGTCGAATGGAGGCAGTGACATGGAAGTGAACTTTGATGACACACAAGTGTTGAAAACCTCATTAAAATGCCATGGATCACCAAAGCTGTCAACTCTAAGGTCTCTCATGAACTGGATGGTTTCGCAAATTTGCCAGCATAGACAAGTTGGCCAATATTTATAAAACACGCATTACATTTGACCTGGGCTCTATTATTCCAAATCCCACTTCAAAGATAGCCAAATGAGTTACTTTGCTAAGGACAAGGTAAGTTTTACAATAATAATGAAAAGGAAAATAGACATTTTGGTTAGTAAGAGTGTAACACTATGTGTTGTGTAGTCCCTTAAACAAAAGGTCTTTTATCATACTGGGCGAATAAAATATCCCGGAATAGTCAAATATCTCGAGAACTACACACAAGATCGTAAAACAAAAAGTGCTTTAGTCAAATCAAAATAGACGACAAAATTGCCAACCCTGAGAAAATTTCCGATAGACTTGGAAATTTTTGTAGACTTTAAATCATCATTCTAAATGAAATATCTGAAGTGCGATTGATCCGGCCTGTGTTATAAATTTTCACATTTCTCGAGATATACACATCGGATTGAAAAATAAAAACAATTCATATTCAATATTCTTAAAACAAGGTATCTATCTAGTGCTGCATTAATTTGGAAATTATTTTTTTCTCGTTTTCGAATTAAAAAATTTTTTTTTTCTTATTTATATTTTAATTAGTTATATTTAATCCCTTTCTAGGGAATCCTATATATACCTTTTTAAATAAGACGGTTGGTATTCGGGGAATTTTCTGGTATTTAGAAGATTTAACAGACGCATCTAGAAAGTAATTTTGTGTTGATTAAATCTTGGGGTTTAGGATATAATTGTGTAGGGATAATTGGAATTTCGAAAAAGGATCAACCAATTCTGAGAATTGAAATTCAATTAAAAATAATGAATGTAAAAGGGAAAGAGGAATTGTCTATTTGCAGCATTAGCTAGCCATGCCAACAGTAGTTGTGCATTTAAGGTTAAACTTAAACGCAGTAATGAACTTGGGTAGATAATTCCTTGCTAAGGTAGAAACCCAATACCAGCTTTTAAGCTGGCTTGAGGTTTAAATTAAAACAATGAATGTTAACAAGTTCCCTGCCATGCTGTTTATGAAGAAATTTCATTTCTTAGCCGCGTGTACCATTTTCGGTACACGGTAACAAGTTTAAATGCAAACTGCAAAGCGAGCAGCTAAATACTGAAATTTGCAATGATAACTAATTACCACACCGCGTGTACACGATGCAAAAATTGCTGTAAACTTTATTACTTCAAATAAGACAGTGTTATCAGCAATTACTATTCAGAAATTCAGGTTGGCGCACAAATGTATTTTAGCATGTACCGAAAACGGTGCACGTGGCAGGGAACGGCTTGAAACTGAATAGCAGCATCGCTCAAAGTAAACATTTTAAGCTGACTTGCACCATTTTTACACAGCTGACCTGCGAGAGTTGACAAGTTCTATTCTTGGTTTTGCGAGCACTTTTGAGTATCATCCCCTAACAATTGAACGTCATAATCATAAATGACAAATTTCAAGCTGCTGGACAATCTGGACAAGTTCTGTAAAACATTTCCGCCAGCGATAAAGCTACAAACTGGCTTAAAACTGGAATTATGTTTCTGCCTTTGTGTCAGTGGAAACATGGCAGAACACTACAGATACAGCAATGCCTAGGCCGCAAGAAAAATAGAGAACGCATTAATACGTCAGTCATCGTTGTAATCAGTCATCGTCATGGTTGTTGTAATGACAAAGCCAAGCGGTTGCCATTTTCGTAATTTTGCAGGCGCACAGATTCGAGTACACGGACTTATATGTATATGCCTGTGTTGAGTGCCACCTACCTGACTCTGACAGCCCCTGGTGGGAAAGTTATGCATAAACTGGATGGAAACGGTTGCAAATTGAAGTCCTCAAGCCGAATCAACTTGCCCTGAGTAGCAGTGGAGGCGGGCGCCTGCAGGGGCAGCGCTGCAGGCACAATGCACACTCACCGTGGGGAGCAATCGAAAGTTTTCCTCTTAGAAACCGCAGCCAATTATCGCAAATAGACTGCAGCCCCATTCTGCTCCATTCGACGAGAGCCCATTGATGTCTGGCTGAGATTTACGTGCAGGTGCGCTTCAAGGAGCCCTGCTCGGCCCATGGGGGTGAGCAGGCATTGTTTGTTGCTATCGGAAAAATTGCTATTAAGTTTCTGCCTCTGGGGCCTTTGTTCGACTTTGCTCTAGCGCTGGAGGGGCATCGGCAGGCAGCGATCTCTGGCAAAGGTTTTTGTTTTCCGCGCCTTAATTACATCGCACTGGCACACCTCTTTGCAGCACAAAAAACAATTTTTTCTTTTACAAGCTGAGTGCTCGAAAATGCAAGCGCAGAATGAAACTTGTTTTTCAGAATCGAATCCCCACCGTCTTCCATTTTGTGGTTTTAAAAGGGCACAGAGTTGCCCCCTTTTGGTGCGGTCTAATTTTGAATGCATTTTGGGCCGCCACAGGTTGTTTTATTCGCGATGCGGCTAACGGCTGAAAACAAAAAAATTGTGAACATTTCCTGACCGAGGGCGAAAATCAATTTTTCCATGAAATCATAAATAGTCGGCAGGAATTTTAAGTGATTTCTGGTCCAGTTTTTTCCTCTCAGTCTAGATTGTGGCCCAGCCTACGGCGATGAATGCTAAAAGCAGGACCCAGTGCTCGGCCCAAAAGAAAAGTTGGACAGTTTTTGGGGTGGAGGAGTTTGAGGTTTCACCGCAACAGCGGCTACTGCCAGAATGTGCGGGAAAAAGGCCACTAAATATGACGTAGTCCAAGTAACGATGTAATCAAAAGATAATAACAGCGGGATTCTGACCGGCCCTGGCCCCCGGCCTTATATTTTGCCCGAATAGGGTCAGAACAGGGTTGCTTTTGGCTGTCAGAATCTCCCGGAACGCTACCCGCAGGACACATGTTTTATTCATTTTTGCTGTCCATCACGGCCTATTGGGGCAGATACATGCCCATTTTCAACTTATCAATCTTTTCTTTCGGGGAAAAGATGTCGTCCACATATCTTCCATATCTGGAAGTGTGTGGAAGTGACTGGGCGAGTAAAGATTTTATCTCAAATACTGGTTCGTCACAAGTCGTTTTGAACAATTGTTATTGTACCCGCTGTCAAGATCTTTTTAAATTAAATTGAATTACTTTTACAATAGTAGAGTCAATTAAATTACTTTTTACTTTTAAATTAGATTTGATTGAAAATACCATATATTTAATAAAATATCCTAGCTCCAGTATCGAAATTAATTTGAAATTTTATACATTCCACCCTTCTTTCTCTATTTAAAAAACATCGCTGAGCCATCAAATGGTTTTTTACGTCTTCTCAGTAAAATGCTGAAATTAATTTTTTTTTTCTTTCACACAGTTACATTGCCTTCACAAGCTTCCTCTCAAGCTGTTAAATCGCTAAAGTTCTCAGTTCGTCTTTCCATACTCAGAGAAAAATTTACTAAAATCAAGTAAAAACTTAATTAAAATTAAAAAAATATTTACTTTGATACAAGCCAACGGAACATTTCTTTATTTTAAGTTTGCCGATGGAATAGATTTAATGCATTTCTTTAAATCAAAAAATTAAGGCTTTTAAGTAAAGTAACTTTTTCTTTGGAAGAAAATTATATTATATTAAAACCAAGAAAGTGTGCTTCTTAAATCAATGGAGTGTTTGTTCTTTACTTTAAATATGCCTTAACTAACAACAAGAAAGCATGCTCATTAAATCAAGCAAATGCTGCTTTTGGTTCAAGGAAGTTTATCTCAGGATTAACGTAGGGGTTACATACTAATCCCCGTGTGTTGCGAAAAGTATGTATATTTAAAAAATTATATTAAAGGGTATTAAGTTGAAAATATAAAAGAATATCGGTTATACATTTTTATTGAACTTTAAATTATAATAAACAAACTATAAAATTTTTTTTTCTCCAATAGTAACATCGGTTTTTATAGGGTCAAAAAGACTACTGATAAATACCTTGTCAGTATGATAACTTCCCCAAAAATGACCTAGTTTGCAAAAATAAAAATAATCCTGTCGAAGACGTTTTTTCAAAAATAAAAAATTTAAGATGTTTCAAGCACTTTTAGGAATAAAAAATGTGTGTTTAATTATTTATAAAAACTTGTCCAACCAAAAAAATAAAGACTTTTGTCAGATTATAACTACATCATTTTACTGGATTATTTTTATTTGATTTGAACATTTTTGGTGAAGCTATCACGCTGTTATATATTTTTTGTTATAATTTAAAGCTTAATCAAAAATATATAATCGACATTCTGCTATATTTTTCACTTAAAAGCCTTTAAAATATTTTTCTAAATATACTTACATACTTTTCGCAAAGCGCTCCTTAAATTAAATATTTAAGATTTGGTTTGAATTGATTTGTAAACAAAGAAGACTAAATGAATAACACACTTTAAATTCAACGATTTGCCAACTGCTGATTAAAACAATTTGCTGCTGAAAGGAAGGTTTTAGTGCGGTGTGGTGTCATCACTTCACTCGACTGGCTTGCGCTTGAGTAGAAGTTCAAATAGCGACGTAGCTTATAATGGCTGTGAATGTTTGTAATATCTAATATGTACGCTAGTCTGTCATACAAAACACGACATCCTTAAAACAAAGACACTTTTATCTTGTTTCAAAGAAGCAATGAATTAATTTGACACAATTGCCATTCGCATTAGGCATGTGTGACAGGAACTATTCCATTGGTATATCGCTGCAAGATGCATAATTTCGAATCTGCTGAGTTGCTTCATTCTCTTACTTAATTTGAGGAATTCATTTCTTAAAGTGTAATAACATTGTCTTTAATTTCATGCCGATCGAATTTGTTTTAAATACATTGGATTTTCTTATAATTAGTAAAATAATATCTTTGATTTAAGGATGCATTTCTAAATTCAGATTATGTAAAGGTTTAGAAGTAAATCAAATTAGCTTTAATTTTAAGAAATATTATAAGATTTAAGAAAATATTTCTTTAAAAATAAGAAATTTGACTTCTTTCTTTTTTTAAGTACATGATTTACTTTAATATAAGATGCTAATTTTCCTGAAGGCATGTTCAACAGGCCTGACTGAAAGCTTTTTCTAGCCCAATGTAGGGGACATCGAAGTCGGTGCGTTTTGTGTGCTCTAAAGCGAAGTGGCGCTTCTTATCATATTAAGGTTCTTTGTTACAACTGTGTCAAAAGTTCGCTCCATACGTTGCATGGTGTCTGAAAAAACAGGCTATGATGGATGGAAGAACAGACACCGTGATTAAACCATAAGTATTCTGTTTTTTTTTCATATTTGGTACGGAACACTAATATTAATGTTGTTTAAATCGGGATAAAATAGTAAAAAGTACATCACATAAACTGATAATAGTTAAATTGTCGATGCAATAAAGCCCTAGTTTAACGACAGAGGAATTGCTCATCTGATTAGTACGTTGCCTGATATTCTTGTTGAGCAATCTGACTTGTAGCCGCTCCCAGCGGCTGTCTTAATTACAGCTGAAAGCCACTCAGGAGGTCAGAAGTGATGCTGACATGACGGATGAGAAGGGTCGGCTGTAGAAACATCAGAAAGCAGAAGTTCCCTGCGTTTCAGCCTTTGTGCTCGTGCATAGAGGCAGATGTATCTTTTTATCAGTTCAATTCGTACTACGGCAGCAGTGTTTTGCCCATCGTACCCTGGCCAAGTATTGATCCCTTTAATAAGATTTCATCTCCTGATCTATCTAGCCCTATCGCTTTCAAGGCGCTCAAGTCTCGTTCAAGTCTTACTCGGGATTCCTTCCCTGCTTCCAAGCCCGGCTTCAGTCCTGCTCCCCGCATCGGCCAGATAATTGGATGAAATATTAACGAACGCCTCTAATTTCAATACTAGGTCCTGGTGATGGTGCAGAGCCTCATTTGAATGTACAATTGTGGGCTGATTGAAATTAAAATGTAACCAACTTCTACCATTTCGGGTTAAGAGGTGCCGTGGGTGCCGTAGCCACGACTACAAGTGGCTTTGTGCGATTATTGAGAAGAATTGATTAATCTGGGGCTTCATTTTATTACGAATTGGAATGGAGCCACACCCTCTTGGGTTCCTTAATTATATTAGTTCGATGATTTAACTGAATACTTTTAAGATTCATTTATTTCAGAAATAGAAAGTGGTAGGCGCTACATAGAGCGAGGATACACTACTATATATAGTATGTTGAACCAAATAATCAATACTATTACATAATGTTATGAACCTTTCTTAACGACAGAAAAAAACACCGGAAGACGAATATGGTACATACAAACAAGCCTTTCGTATTCAGTATAATGTTATTTATCACTTTATTAATATAGAAAAAAAATTAGTGCCTTTTTCTATAATACAGGCTCTTAAACGATGTGGCCATTGGCCCATTTCACCCTGCCTCACGATTATATCGTATAGTATTTTCTGAGTTGCAGAGAAAAAATGTCTGTGCGAACACGGCCTTTTCTAAATGTATAGGAGCTTTCGGGAAAGAAAATTTAGCTTCTTATCAAAAGAGGCTGTTTTTGTACCTGTGCGTTGCACCGGCAGGGGTTCAATATGTTAAGCCTTTTTCTCAGAATGTTATTGTATTGAGACGAACTTTTTATTGTTTTGAAGGATAAGACTGACCTTTGTTTTACCTTTTCCCACGAATTTCATTGCCGTTGCTTTAAGACAGGTCCACGGACAAAAATCCCTAAATATATTTGTATAGCTACCCCGTGGTTAGGGCTATCTGAAAATGCTTAATTTGGCAAAGGGCTGGCACGTTGAAATTTTAAAAGGGATATACATATATGTTTCCGAACAATTTTTGATTTGCAGTTTCAACATATTATATAGCAGTGTTAATTAAATTACTCTATTTGTAGTTAATCTAGTTAATCTAGTTATCATAACAACTCTAAAAATCTAAAACGAATAAATTATAATAATGTTTTAAAAATAAAAAATATATATACTATATATAGAAACAGAAATAGAATATTTTTTTTTGAATAATTAAAGGAAAGAGAAGTGAAAGGATTATTTTAATAAAAATAATTTCTTCAGGTAAATGGGAATCAAAACCTTATCTTACAATATAAAGAAAATAAGGTACAGCTATGGACCCTTTAACGTGATATAGTTCCACGTTTGAGAATAAATAACTTTAAGTAGGGTAGACTGGGTACGGTTGTGCCAGGGTACGGTTGTGACAGTCGTCATATTAGCAAAACTGTAAGGATTAACGGGGAGGGTTCAAGGAAAGAGAGGAGCAGTTTGCCCATCTGAAAGTGTGTCACAGTATTGCGCCAGCCATCGCGCGACATTAACGCTAGCAGAGGCCTATATTAGTTTTTAACGGTCAAAAGTAAGTATTTTTATTCGATATTATTTAATAATAGTTGTTATGTTTGTACAGATGCAGTAATAAGTATTTTTCTCCGTGAAAGGTGAAACATTAGTAGTTATATAGCTGTAATTACTTTGTAAATATATTGTTTGGTATTGTCATGGCAATTGTTTTTTTGCGAAGGAGTGCATTGGGGACGGTTGTGACATATTTTCTGGGTACGGTTGTGACAAAAGGAAAATTTTTATTTTTGCTTTTAGATGCTCAGGACACGTCTGAGAAAGACCGAAAGATGTTATGTCATAACTGTGATGAGTCTGAATAGATCCCGGTATCTTATTTTTTGAGTTTTTGTAACTAAAAACGGACTTTATTTTCCTCCTATTTTTTGATTTTGCATATTGATACTTCCACAAATGTTTAGTTTTTGTTGAAGAAGACGTTTTGAGTTAATATCTACTTTGTGTTTTAACACAGTTACTGTAATATATGAAGACTGTTATAATAAATATAGATTTCACAGTGTCTTATTAGTTCTAGCGATTAGATTTTAATATAAAGACTCTTATATTACTCGTAACTGTAGAATCTACAGTGCCATAGTTGTTTTAAGCCATAAAAGTGTACATAGACTTTAGACTTTTCTGCAGTACATGAGTTCAAGGAGAACATTGCACAAAAACAGTGCGTTACGGTCGGGAATGTTGTAAATCTGTAATTTGTAAATCCTTAATAATAATATTAAAATATGCTCTTGCTACCTTAAATTGAATTCAGGAACTTGTATTAATATTTCAGGTTATCAAATGAAATCAATCACAAAACCTGTTAAATATGAAAAAAATTCAGTGCGTTCACAAAGTGAAAATTGCATTGCTATGATCTGCATTTGAACAGAATCAGGTGCACAGTTCTTTTTTTCGGCAGTTAAATTCCTGATTAAAACTGCAGCAGTTTTGCGCCATCCAGGCATAGTCTGAATTTTTCCAGTAACTCGAACTTTAAACACTCGTATATTCTTTCATTTCAATTTTTCTTTGGATATCTTCATCCAAAATAAGCCTTTCTCAAGTGAAATAAAAATGATATTTCGTGAATAATATTTTCCACCATCCAAAATTTATTTCAACTGTTGAATATTTTCCACTAAAAAATTTAAAATACTAAAAGTACCATCCTTTTTTTATAATACACCGCAATTCAGAATTTCTGCTGCTGGGAGGAAATTTAAAACCACAATAATTTAAAACTCCTGCTGTATTAAAGTTTTCGTAATCAAACAAAAAACATTTCTTTTACGATTTAAGCGAAACAAGTGAGACATACAAAATTCCGAAGTAACGAGAGAACTTCAGGTTATTTTTATGAAATTTTGCGGGAAGCTCTTTTGGGGATTGCACGTATTTGCTCTGCACAAATTATATTTTGCGACGACGTTTCCGTGCTCCATCCGTTGAAAGCTTCCATGCTCCAAAATACAGGCGCGGATACAGCCCCCGATGCTTTCCTCGCCCTGCTGAGTCTCGACCGAACTTCTTACTGTTACACAAATCGCTATAAACCTTTCCATAATTAAGCCGATTACACACGGAAAGACCCATATAGAAAAATTACTATACTACAACGTAGTAGTGGGAAGAAGTCAAATAAAAACTTATTACGAGGAATCAACGCGCACTTTTCACAGTACGGATAGAAGGAAATATAAACTAATAATTTTCCCATCTGTTCAATAAAATGTACTTGATTCACGAACATTCTTTATAAGGGTAAAGCACAAATAATAATAAAATAATCCATAAGAATGGATTTGAGTAATTTTTAAATATGTTGTATAGGGGTTAATCCTCTATGTATTATGGTATAGCGATTTTATGCAGCCCTTCTTGGTATGTAATTTCAAAACATTTTTAAGTTTGGAGGCATCACATGGAAATGTGCTTTCAAAAATAAGTTTCACTTCTGTTGTTCTAGACGAAACTTCTTGTATATTTTATAGTATAAAAGTATACACCGTGTCAATTAAGTACAAGGACGGCAGAATAACTTGAAAAGTATACATCACAGAGAAAAATGACTTAGACAAAAGTTGTAGGATTTTTCCCTGGCATTTAAATGGTGGTCTTAGATTTAACGTTGATCTTGGTCTTCTAGGACATTTCAAGGTCAAATCAATTTTCTTAAACTGCAACCCCTACTTTTGACCCCGGGAATTAAAAGAGCAGGAAATTTTACGTTCAAGTATGACCTTGACTACTTTGAAAATATGACCACTGAAGGTCATATCAGAAGGTCAAAGTACGGTAATTGCAGAATAACTTGTTAGGAGTCGTTTTTCGGCAAAAATGTTCCAAACAGAAATTGTAGAATTATTCCCTGGCTATCTGATGGTGACCTTAGATTTGACCTTGACCTTGGCCTTCAAGATAATTTGAAAACCCATCTTTTGTCGTCGGAAACGAAATGAAGGAACATTTTTCGTTCGGTTCTTACTTTGAACGTCCTCTTCCTTTGACCTTTAGTTAGTTCCGCAAACACAAATCACAAAATCAGAACGGATTTCCTGGAAGAGAGATGCCTCTTACGAAAATTAGAAAAATAGAAGGCGGGAAAAAAGCGTTTCTTGTGACTTGCGCGATATTATTGCCATCACTTCCGCAAGAACCGAGGTGAAGACTAATGATGCCAGAAAATATAGATTTATTCGATATATTGATATTTAGCAAAACAAAAATTTTATATATGTATTACCCGATGCTTTTGCTGCATTTATATTTTGCCGGAAAATCTAATAAATTGAAACATATTTCATTGCATACAAAGTAATTTGTGCAATCCTTGTAAAATTGTTGTTATACCATATCTAGCTGAACGCGACCCAGCCAAGTAACAATCAGTCTTCTGAACTTTACCCAAGTAAAGTTGGTTGGGCAGTTGGTTGGCTTGACAGATAACACTTGACAGAGATTAAATTAAACAATTAACTTGTTCGTCCCTAGTTGGTCTTCGCATTTTCGGTTACGTTCGTCGTTTGACAGCTTGGCTTTGGAAGCTTTAACTATAGGAATAGTAACCGCTTCGGTAATTATTTTAACTTGTTACCAGGGGAATTAACTTTTGTTCAACTAGTTTTACAATGGGAACTTTTTCTTCGCAGTGAGAAGTAATACTTATCGCCACACCTAAAGTAATAACAGACATTCGGTTTCACTTATTCATTATATTTATTTCGACAAAATTAAAAAATGGTAATCACAAAAAAGTCATGCCCATTGGAGCTGTCTTTCTGGTAACAGATTAATACTTTGTGGGGTAATATGGGAAACTACAAGGCCATTTCTTCCAAATTTATATCAAATCAGCAGAGAGATGATTCTGATAGTAGCCACATCGGTACCATGTAAAAGGCTTTTCTCAAAAGCAACTATTATGAAAAGCAACAACTATGTAATAGACTAACGGGGGAACATTTAAATGAATTACTTTTTCTAAATTCCGCCTTAGATCTGAAAAAAAACTTATTGATTTATTTTTATATATCGTCATTCATTCATTTTACTGTGAATTGTGAATCTTTTGCAATTCTCAAAAAAAATTGTATTTTTGTTTGTTATTGTTAAAACAGAAAAACTTGTTATCAGTTTATTTTTATTTAATTCAAGAGATAAAGGACTTTAGTTGATGAGGCCCATTTTTGGCCCACCTCAAGGTCGAAAAAACCTTTTTTTTATAGGTCTGTTTTAACCTTGTATTTAAACAATTGAAGATATGGATTTCTTAACTGCATATTTATTTAATTTTGGAAATGACGGTAAGCAGCAAAAATAATAACACTAAGATGGGTCAAAATTGATTTTTGGCACTTTTTACCCTCATTTTTGAAATAAAAAATTCGAATTCATTAGCAAAAGAAATACAAAAATTGGGACACTTCTGGAGGATGCATATCACAAAAATGTTTTCTTTGCAAAACTTTTCTATAAACGCACGACATATTGGCTTTTCCACATCCAAAATATTGTATTTAAAAACGCATTTTTTTAATTAAAAACTTTTACAATTGTACATATTTTGCCTGTACTTTTCGTAAGAGAGCGCCACACATAACAATGTTGGTCCCAGTTCGCCTATAAAAACGTAACATTGGAAAGGGAGGTCGATTTGAGGGACCAATACCAATACAATCGGTCCAGGTCGCCTTTAAAAATGCATTATAAAAAAGTTCAGGTTGTTTTTTGATTTTATTAATTTAAGAAACAGACTGTTAATCGATAATATTCATGTTTCCCGCCCGATATTTTTAGATAGTCGTTATTTTTCAGAGCCGATGCGGTTTATTTGATTCATCGGTACGATATTATAATGTGCGACATCACTAGAGAAGACCTAAAAAAGGTTCCAACCAACAAGAAGTTGGAGAAGTTCGTTCAATCAATGAAATTTATTCTGCACCAAGGACTCCTCATGCGAGGTCCCACTTGGATTAAAACGGATATAATTTTTTTGCAGGGAAAATCCTAATTAGGCGTAACAGAGAAAAAAAGTGAAACAATTTTCCATCCAGGTTTAAAACAACAGTGCTAACAAAGGAAGCGTTTTTTTATGCGCCTCCGGTAGATATGAGCACGACGAAGGACAAGGGTGTCTACATTTTGCAGCATCCCTCTGCCGACCAGGTCTCGAACGTATGCGGGCCGCGGGAACGGAACAACTTTTCGCACTTTCCCTCCACTAAATTACGCTGTTCCTTTGTTTCATCAACGGAAAAGTGCTCATCTTGGTGAGATTTTTAAAACCTCACTCCGGCTCCGAAGGACAGCTGGTGGCTGTTATTCGCGCGCATTTGCTTCCATTTATTTTTAGTACTTTTTTGTTTGCTTTGTAGTCCAAAGCCTTTCCCTCATGTCCCGAACCTGCACAGCGGAGGAGGAGAAGGATACGTATGGAATTAGTGCGGTTAAGTGGTGCACGCGGAAGCCAGAGGAAGGTGCCAACTTGGCTGGCATCCAGAAAGGGGCTGACTTAAGTGCTCCCCCGCGAAACAAATCCGTGTCAAGGACGATTTGACTTTAACCCCGCGGCTTTTTCAATGTACCGTCGTCGCCTCCTGCCTCACCGTGGACGATGCAAGCACACGTTCTTTTCGGCGTGTCAGGTGGGAATATTACTTTTAATGAGAAATTAAGAGCCTGCTCGGTGCGCTGTATTCATAATTGCAAAGTGGGAGTTTTCCTCAATTATGCGGAGTATATCGCGCCAGATGACACGCCTGCATCAAGGTGAAGCAAGTCTGCGAGTTCACCCTACACTCAAGCATGTCACGGCCGCTTCGTTAATAAACAGATCTTATCTAAAGAAATTATTCTTACTTTTTAGTTGAGAAGTCAAAACGATTCAATTTATCATAGGTGGTGCACCTTGACAAGTGAAAGAGGTTATTCTAAGGTGACACACATATTATACCTGAATTAATTCTTGCTGATAAACGAAAGATAGGTAAGCAAAGTATTAAATGTGCGATTTAACACTAGGTTAACCGAGGGGTCATTTTTACCCGTGTCAGTTTATTTTAAATTGATTCTTTCAAAGAAAAATTATACCGTGCTTTTTATAAATTTCTTGATTAATCATTAGTTATACATGTCTTATAAAGATTAATCAAGATATTTTCAGAAAATACAGCATGCATTGTACTGGAGAAAATAAATTCAAAATAAACTACAATGGGTCAAAATGACCACTCAGTAAACCTAGTGTTAAAACAAGTCCGTCAGGTTGTATTATAAAATAAAAACTCACTTCATTGTTCATGAACGATTGGTCGAAGGAGGAAAACTACATAAGACAATTTAAAAAATGTTTTTGTACCATAAATCGTCAGAAAAACAGCTGAAAAGTATGTTCTCAGAGCTTTAGACGAAATTCGTATCCTTTCCGAAGCTACTCGCTATTCGCTGCTGGCGTATTCGAAACTTTAAACGCGTTTGTCTCAAAACGAAATTTTTTCAATTTGCGTCCATGATTACTCAAAAACTAATTGACCGATCGTTTTAAAACTTCTTATACGTTTACCTTATTTAATTGGTAAGAATACAAACTAACAATTGAGATGATACCATTGTTTAAGGTTTTTTTTTTTTGCATAAAGCTACAAAAAAGGGTGAACATTTATACGTTTTTCTTTAAGCAGTTGTAAAACATTTAATTTTCAACTTTTACTGACCGCCGATTAATTCAAATTCTTGGAAAAAAATTTTAATAATGTACACAAATTGGTTTTGATTTCAAATAAGAATTACGACCCCGAGGATGCACGAAAGCTAGAAAGTTGGATAAAGACCTGCTGTGGAGAACTGGTAATAAATCAGCGGCTTCTGGCTGAAATGATTTTAAAATTTAATGACATATACATGAAAATATTAATAAAACATCCTGAAAGTTTAAAAATATTCTCTTAAATTCTTCCCTAATGATTTTCACAAAATAATACAAGAAAAATCTGAATTTTACCAAATTGTTCGTTATTTCTGGCATTTTGGGGAGGTTAAGCCACGGTATGACACAAACATTTTTCCTTAAACTCTGACACTTTCGATCACCGTTGATCATAGTTTAAATTTAATTCGAATACTCTTTTGACCAAACAAAAAATAATGAAAAAAAATCTCTAATTTTTTGATACTTTTCTACTTAAAATCCGCTTTTATTTTCAGAACCCTGAAAATGTAATTTTGACTCTGGAAACATCGAAAATAGTAATAGTATAGTAGAACACATCGAAAATAGTAATAGTATAGTATAGTATAATATTATAAGCCCTAAATTCACCGCTTAAATTGAAAATTAAAAAATTTCCTGCTTTACATGTATGTTTGGGCAAATATTAAGCATTAAAATGCTAAAATATACTCTATGTTGCATGGACTTTGAGAAAATAGAATGGACAAACAGACCCACACACTTCCATTTTTTTTCCAATTTTGATACGCAGCATTAAAAATGTTACTTGTGCCTTTGCTCTACTCAACCTCTCAATATATTTGTTAAAAACATATCATCGATTCGTATTTAGTCCGCAATTTTAGTTTGTTTGCAAGAAATGTTTTAATAAATGTAGTAATAACACTCTTCACACAGAGCTTGCTGGTGCCCTTCTTAACGACAATTCTGCTTATAACCCAGGGCCACACTTTCCATGGTAGCTTCTCTGAAGAGATTTACCCAACGAAGTTAGTTTTCATGTACCTGCCACACCACATCGCATTTTATCCGCACCACCATAAGATTATTATGTGTTCCGCGCCACCTCGCCGAAAATTCCATTTCCACATTCGCGATAATTTTAGCGGCAACCCAACTCGCTCATTGTGCGATTATTTGCATGCACTTAAGAGATAGACGTCCCAAACTCCTCCTCCCCCGAAGGTGCATTCACTTGGCGTATTTATCGCGCGAAATTCACTCAAGTGCTCGTTGAAACCATCGTGCCGAGGCGTCACGACGCGCAAAACCTAATAAGATTGTTGCTGCTTGGAGCTCCCTGCCGAGCGTATTTGTAAATTTCATTAATTGTGCGGCAGGGGGAAGAGAGGGTCACGGCACAACAACTTAAATTAGGCATCTTTCGAATGGATGAAATCCTGTCGCCAGGACTCCGAATGGGATTATACCAAGAAGTGTTTGTGCGGAGTTATTTACCTTCGCCTGGAATTAGAAGCGAGCTCCCGAAATCAGAAGCTGTGCTATTTTTGTACTTAATGCTTGATTTCCCTCGTTCCCGACGAAGAATACTGCCACGTAAGGTATTTATTTTTCTCTTATCGTATTTGAAACATGGAAGAAACCTCAACGTCACCGATATTGGAAAACAAATTCTATAGGCTTTTATTAAGTTGACGAGTTCCTTTCAGCAATTCACAGCCATTTATGCCAACGACTTCCCTGCCCGTATTATTTCACCCGGTATTGTGATGACTTTCGTTTCCTCTTAAAGGAGAATTAGCAAAATCAAAGACAATTTTTCGGCATTTCTCCTTGAAAATATTTTTTTTTCAGGAATATGATACATGTCTGCAATGAAATCTGGAAATAATGCTGCTCCTCAAGGCATCACTGCACTCAGAGAAAAATCCTCCATGAAATACTAATAATACTCATTAAATTCAAATCAAAATAAAACGAAAAAAAAAAAAAAACATTATTTAAATTAATTTATATTATTTCATACGAAAATGAACGAACTTAAAAACAAAGAACTAGAAAGTAAAAAAAAATTTATGAGTAAGCTAAGATACAATAGATTTTATAAAGAAATTAAAACTATTCAGTACAAACCATTAATTTAAACGTGAGTTATTAATGATATATATTTTCGAAATGTGAACCATTGAAAATCTCTCCCACAATTAGTTTTTATTTTCAAGCTATTGGCATATAACTAGACGGATTATCTGTAGGTTTTCGAGGTTTTAATATTGGAACTATTTTGGCTATTTGCCATGATTTGGGATAGTATTGAAGCGGCAGGATTTTATAATAAATGTAAGACATACAAGATCGTCCTATGGAAGATATTATATTTCAAGCCTATGGTAGGTATACTATATATGTCAAGGTAGACATTTATCCCAGGAGCCTTGCCTATTCGGGAACCCTTTATTATGTTTTGGGCACCTTTAGTTTAGGGCGAAAATACCAGGCGGACTCATTAGAATGTTGCATCGAGTCTAGCTGAGACAGACATATACAATAATAATCTCTTAATTTGTCTTCTGAAAAATTCTTCTTCATCCACAAATTATGTATAGCAAAGGTCCAGTTCTCCGGTGACATCGTCCAACTCGTTATGGGCGTTGCATTGATAATGAACACGCAAGTGAATTACGCAAGTGAATTGATTGTTTTCTTTGTACTAATACTGAACTGATACTGAACTACCAGTGTGGCTGGACGGAATGTGAATTTTGTTTGCGAAAATACGAAACTTACAGTTTCAGCATAATGTATAAAGCCCTGGAAATAAAAAAATAAATCTATATATATAAAAGAAAGTCGTGTTAGTTACACTATATTTAACTCAAGAACGGCTGAACCGATTTGGCTGAAAATTGGTGGGGAGGTAGCTTAGATCCAGGAAACGGCTATAGGATACTTTGTAAGGTTTCAAAATGCCGGATCCAAGATGGCGGCTGAAAATTTTAAATTTGAAGCGATTTTCATGAAAAAATTGGTATATAGGGGTTTTGCGGGATGGGGATTTCAAATCCGCTGTCCAAATTTAGAAATTCAAGATGGCGGATCCAATATGGTGACCAAGATTTCCTCATTTCAACGGATTTTAATGAAAATTAGTACAATGAATGTTTTGAGGTCACTGATTTTGAATATTATCAAAATTTAGAAATCCAAGATGGCGGATCCAAAATGGCGACCATATTTCTCGATTTCAAGGGATTTTAATGAAAATTAGTACAATGATTATCTTGAGGTCGCTGATTTTGAATATTATCAAAATTTACAAATCCAAGATGGCGGACCCAATATGGTGACCAAGATTTCTCGATTTCAACGGATTTTAATGAAAATTGGTATAATGATTATTCTGAGGCAACTAATTTTGAATATTAGCAAAATTTCCAAGTCCAACATGGCGGATCCAACATGGCGACCAAAATGTCTCGATTTTAACGAATTTTAATGTAAATTGGTACAATGATTATTCTGAGGATACAAGTTCCGAATATTATCAAAAGATGGCGGATCCAAAATGGCAACCGAATATCTCGATTTCAACGGATTTTAATTAAAATTAGTACAATGATTATTCCGGAGCCACTAATTTCGAATATTATCAAAATTTCCATATCCAACATGGGGACCAAAATTTCTCGATTTCAACGGATTGCAATAGAAATTAGTACAGTGATTATTCTGAGACCACTAATTTTGTATATTATTAAAATTTCTAAATGCAAGATGGCGGACCCAACATGGCGTCCAGAATGTCTCGATTTCGACGGATTTTAATGAAAATTGGTACAATGATTATTCTGAAGCTACAAATTTCGAATATTATCAAAATTTGTAAATCCAAGATGGCGGGTCCAATATGAGACCAAATTTCTTGATTTCAACGGATTTTACTGAAAATTAGTACAATGATTATTCTGAGGCCACTAATTTCGAATATTAGCCAAATTTCCAAACTCAAGATGGCGGATCCAATATGGCGACCAACATTTCTCGATTTCAACGGATTTGAATGAAAATTGGTACAATGATTATTTTAAGGCCACTAATTTTGAATATTATTAAGATTTGGAATTTCAAGACAGCGGATCCATAAAGGGGTTTTCGAGTTGAAACAATTTCTAGGATATAACTAACTAGAACATTTGAGAAGTGTTTAATTAGTAAGTACTTACCCAACGCCGGGTGAAACCGGGTAACCCAGCTAGTATTTTAATAAGTGGGAAATTAAAACAAGTGCCGAAAAATTACAGGCTATATGTATATCTGTTCCTATAAGTTCTTTATTATTCCTTTATGTGAAATGCCAATACGCAAATAGTTAGAAAATTCCATTCTTCTCAAAGATGATCTTGAAAAGTTAGTTTTATTTGTACTATATTAATGGCAATTTATCTTTGATGTATGTTGCATAATAAAATTGAATAATATTTGGTTCACAAAAAAAAAAAAAAAAAAAAAAAAAAAAAAAAAAAAAAAAAAGATTACAAATTGTGGTCTTGATGTCTTTCATAATTATGAAATGGTTCGTATAATAGCTCAACTCCTGTTGACCAAAAATATGGGAGAAATTATTGATTTCTTATTAATGTAATACGATTTGTTGCGCACGTGTGTTTTCGGTGACTGAGAATTTCGGGAATCGGTCTACTTCGCAACAACGGCGGCAGAGTGGAGTAAATTGTCGATTTCGCTGACGCAATAATTATTTCCCATATTGTTCCCAAAAGCTTATATATCGATTGTATATACTTGGCTTTTCCAATTGGAGTTGTTCCTGCAATGGGGTAGAAACATGCCTACATTTCCTCTGCTAATTTACTTCATTGCAGCCATAGGACTTAATCGGGGTATTATGGCAACAGGTAGCAGCGGCAATATTTAGGCAAGGACCAAAAATTTGAAGAGGGCACAGAAGAGAGGAATCCTGAAATTTTCATGAAACAATATGTGTGCCACAAACTGAAGGAGAAACCCATTCCTATTCGTGTAGATGGCGGACGTTTAAGGAAATTCTAAGATCCCGGTATCAATTAAGTCGATTCCAACGAGTAGCTGGAACTGAACAACTTAGCTGGAACGACTTGTATTTAATAGCATCCACAATTTAGGGCAGTCTATTACCAATTTCTATGAATTTCTTAACAATTCACGATATTTTGCAAGGCACAGAAAATCGTAGTTGTGTTAGTTAGAAGTCAATATTTAAAAAGGAATTATTTATAAAAGAGAGTAGCAGTACTAGTACATACCTGTAAAAATTAACATTAAAATGATATTTTTCTGTTTACTAATTAGTCCCCACACTTATCCATATAAAAACGCAATTTAACTATAAATAGTGATGAGCAAAATCGGTCTTGATCTTGAAGTCCTGGTTTCGGTCTTACACTTACTGCAAGGCCAAGACCAATACCATCCCTATGGTAGCAAGCTCAAACCCAAAACTTGATTAGCAAGACCGAGATCAAAACCAAGTCCACTTCTGCTAGATTTTACAAGACCGAACATTTTTTTCAATATTAACCTAAAATATATATCTTTACATAAAATCAAAAATTTGTTTCTTTGTTTGCTGCTCAATCACGACTTCAATATTTTTCATTTTTCGTCCGAAGGAAGTACCTATTCCAACTTAACATTTAAATTACTTCTATTCTGGGTTTCAAAATTAAGGATTTCCAGGAAAATTGGTTGTTTAACGTTTTGGGGAATGTTAATTCAAATCTGCTATACGAATTAAGAAATTAAAGATGACAAACCCAAAATGGCAACCGAAATTCTTCATTTCAACCGTTTTAATGAAAATTAATACAATGACTTTTGTGAGGCCACTTATTTCGAATCTATTAACAAAATTTGTAAATTAAAAATAGTGGATCCAATATGGCAACCATAATTACCTAATTTCTTGATTGCCGATATCGAATACCTATCCTGTCGTTTTTGTTACTTTTTTCGTTGTTGCTTATTTAGTTGTAACAACTGAAGGCATATTGAAATCAAACAAAAAAAATTGTTCTCACTTTATTTTACAAAAGGCTGTAATAAGGACATCAACTTAGTATAAAAACGTTCTATTATAACTTCCACCTCCTACCATCTGCTGGTTTATTTTTAAATTACATGTTATTTTGATACCGACACCTCTTTCGTGCTCAAAAACTTGAAAGAAACACAGTATCATATCTCCACGGTACGAAGTAAATAGATTTATGCTTGAACAAGATTGAGAAACAGAGAAAACTTTTTTCCAAAGTGAGTGTTGTGTTTCAAAAACAGTGCGAATTTTGAAAAACAAATGTTGGTCAAAATAATGTGCCAATCACGTTTACTGTACGAAAGTTTTTACGCAGCTGCGATTTGACGCCGTTGGACTTTTTTTGTAAGGTGCCGTTAAAGATTGATGTTATGCTGCCAAACCAGAAATGGCGAAAATCAGGTACTTTAGCACAATAGCTGCGTTTTTTTTTCAATCGGATCAGAATCTGGATCAATCTCTTAACATTGACATACAACAACAACTCGTGATCCACACTTTCATTTGGATTAGAATCAATGATCCGCAAGAAGTGGTTACAAAAAATTCTACGAGAAGTGCTAGTGTCGGATGAATAGTTTGGAAATTTCTAACAGAGTCGCTGCTGTAGTTTTTCTTTTCTGAAATGATGGCAGCAATGAAATTTGTAGTCGATCGGTTCTGAGCACACAAAGAAAAAGTAATTTATAGTAACAAAATAAATCAAATCGTTTTTCTGATTATGGGATTTAATAAAAAACAAAACTTTGAACGCCATTTTTGAGTTTGCTTTGACGAAAGCTGTCGTCTAATCCCCAATTCTTATTAGATTAGCAAAAAACAGGAATTCCAGCTCCTCAAACCCAAAATCGTGATCCCGGTGATTAATCTGAATCGTTTTTTTCATTTGATCCTGATCCAGAGCCAGATCCAGATGAAAAAAACGCAGCTAATATTGATAAAGCTATTCTTGAAATAAGGCTCCAAACCATCGAAAATGTGCTACAAAATTAGATTGACAAGATGGGCTACTGCAAAGCCAGGCGGTGCAGACATTTAAATGAAATGGTTAAACAAATACCTTTGCAGTTTTTTTAGTAAAATACATTTCCGGTTCTTTAGTAAAACACCTTAGCAGTTTTTTAGTAACATTTTCAACTTTAAATTGTTGTAATTTTGTTATGAACAATTATAATGACATCCAAAAACGCTAATTTGAAAGTATTTCCTTGCTCATGTAGATATTCTTAGCTTCTCTGGAGCCGAGATATGATCGTAATGATGATGTGGTCGCATATTTGCAATGTTTTTGCACTAAATTTGCAATATCTGTGATCCGAATTAACGGATTTTAATTTTTTTTAAATTCATTTTGTTCGTTTTTCCATAAGAAACAAAATGTATTTGGCAAAATTTCCGTATCTTTCTTAGTTTATTAATTATAGTCATTTAAAAATCTATTCTACACACCAAAAAACATAAAAATTCCAAGTTACCAAGGTGACCTCGAAGTGCCTACGAGACCCCCCCTGTCCACTGAACTATATGACGAAGCAGCTCAATACAGAAAACTCAATACGTTAACTATATGTGGGACTTAAATTCAATAAAGTTTGAAGAGGATTGACCAATCATATTAAAAGGTCAATTCCCTTTTGGTTTTAGGTGAGTACCCTAGAAACTCAATCTTGCGACTGCCGCTCGGATGACTGATCGAGCTACTTTTATAATGGACTACAAGCCGATTCAAGTTGAGAAAAGCTGTGAAGTGAGGCACACTTACAGCGATAGCGCTTAGCTGTGTGGAATTTGAATTTAAATTTTTATTATGTAGCATTTTCTGTATATTATAAAGAATGGTTCGGTCTGTAGGCCTAACAGAAATCATATTCCATTACTAATCCGAAAATTTGCTTTCTTCAATAAATCAATAAACTTTGACAAATATTGAACAGAGTTTATTTTATAGCATTTTTAAAAAGAAACCATCCCTAGAATTTTCAGACACAAGACTAAACAAATTAGCGCAAGCCTAAGGAATCACTGCCGCTCCAATTTGTTTGGTTCGGACTGCCTGTTTGAGCTTGGTTGATTTAATTAAAGCCCCTCAAGCGTGAAAGGTGTCAACAACGTCTTAACCCGCCCCTGTGCGTCACCACAACCCCTATCCATCTCATTAAGGCGAGCCCAAGCCAGGCCAGGTCGACACTCCATTAGAGCTCCGAAGCCAGGGGGCACCCGACCACCGTCCTTGCAAGTCCTTGTATGCAACAATGAAGCCTTTCCCGGCTGCATTCCGCCTTATCCCTGCAGCAAACATATAAAACTGTTATTCGAAGAGTTCACCAAGGCTGCCGCCTGGATGCTGAATGCTGCTGCTGTGGCGGCGGGCAGCGCGTTTCTGGCACGGCCGCATAAAAATATACATAAACTCCTCTCTTGAGACATATTTCCTTTTCCCCACCTAGTTTGCTTTCTTTAAGGCCCCAAAGTTTATGGGAGAGGACAGAGGACGAGAACTGGGCGGAGCAGTGTCAGCGGCTGTGCGGGGGTGCAATAAAATGTGCCCGGAATTTTTCCGTTTCTATTCCAATGTGCATCGTAAGATCTAATGCGACTTAGCCAACTCTGTCGTTAGCCGGATCGCTGTGTGGAGAAGTGGGGAGGCGGGCGGGCGGGCGCGCGTACGGTCTTCCCGGTGCCATTGTGCCGGACAAAGAACATGGGGCCCCATGGTGTAGTGCGGGCGGAGCTGCTGAATGCCGCTGCTTCATCCCTAATAGGACTTTATTGTCAGCGAGGACGGCGTCGTCTAGATCTCACCCAAACACCGCACAAAAATTGCGCGCATTGTCATCTTCAGGCCAACTATGCTCCTATTCATAAGGCCGTGAATTATCACCACGATGGAGCTTTGTGGGGCGAAATTCTTAAGAGTTAAATTACTCCTCCTCCTCCTCTGCCACCTCCTTCTTCCCGGGTGGTAGGCGGACGGGATCGGTCCTCCGCTTTGTCCTGGAAGCGTACCCCCGATACCACAGAAGAGGACGACTCCTAAGTGTGTCCTTGGCTAACAACTTTACGATGATGGAGCCCGAGAAAGTTCACAACTGCCGTCGTTAGCTCTGTTTATCCTTGCGTACACCACGGCGGCCTCAGTGGCAACTTGGACGCACCCCGATAAGAAAGGAAATTTCATTAGGGCGAGTTTAGAAGGTCACAGGAGATTACGTGGAATTGTATTTTACACTGCATAGTACTGCCACAATGGGGATCCGCCAACGAACCCGTAGGAACCCTCGGGATCGGCGTCGGCGTCCGGATTGCGAGGATACAGGCGGTACGGGGCACAGGCGCGGTGTACTTCTCCAAGGGCGGCCCTAATTGAAAAGAATGTGAAGTATTTCTTTTTTTCTTATTTTTAACTCAATAAGGAAATTTTGCGCGACAGGCGTGACAGAGTAGCGTAAACACGACCAGCCAACGCAGGGTATAAGCGTCGCCCCAATTGCCACCACCCTCTCAATTGAGCAAAAATTTATGAAAATTCCCAAAAATTGGCGTAAATCTGTCACCGCTGGTGGTGGTAATGGGGTACCTGCTTCGACTTTTAAACAACAGAAGCGCGTGCGAAACGGCTATTTATTTGGCGATCTTTTACCTTTCAACTCCCACTCTCTCTCTCTCTCCTCCCATCCCCCTCTTGAGGGCAACCAAATTGGTGCATGACATGGTTCCAATGAAAATTTGCTCCTCGGGGTGACCTCGCCAGTCACCTACTTAAATATTCTCCCCCGAAATGAACATCGATTGGCGGCAAAGAATTTTTCGCTCTGTCCATGAAGTGGAAAATAGAAAAATACTTGGGCAGAGCACACTGCCTGTGCCTGCTGCTGCTGCCCCCTTCCCCAGGAGTGATTTATCCACTCCGGGGATATTTCCGTTTCCTGGATGAGATAGCAGAAATCCCCAACCACACCCAAGCAATGAATGCTTCAGCAAACTTTTTTGTGATTTCCATGAAGAGCTCAAGGAAAATAAACAATTGTCAGCCCTGAAAACAGTGGGATTTTGCCCCTGCGGGTGTATAACAGTGGGGGGCAGGAACAAAACAGAGATTTAGAAAAGAATATAAAAAAGAAAACAAAAAATATATCTAAAATCTCTTATGGTCAGTCCATAGTCCAGTCATTATGCACAAGCATGTACTACACTTCAACCTCCAACAGATATTTGAAAGTCTTTACATAACTTTACAGAGGAATCTGCGGTGTGAAAAACTTTTCTATTTACTTTCCTCATTGGGAAATGCCAATTGCTCGATTGAAGACAAAAGATATTTGAAGCAATCGATCCTCAAAACAAAAAAACGAGAAATTGTATCGATACTGAAAAGAACTACAGCTCGGCAATGCAATCACTGTCTGAAGTAAAAATACCTCAATGTTTTCCGAAACAATAGCAATCATTTTACGAGTAGTTCAAAGGAGACTACACCATTTCCTTTCAATTTCAAATTCATTACTGCCAACTGTTGCATGTATGTATTTATTTATTTATTTATTTAGCTAGGTACAGAAACGAGATTCCACGCAAGCTGTCAAAAATAAAATGTAAATTAAAAATATATAGCAATAAAAAACAAACTAAAATGGTAATATGTATTATTTAGAATTTAATTTATTAAGAACATCTTCTAATTTATTAAGAACAACGTATTATACCTGAATTAAAATAAATAGTCAGCTGACCTCTCAGAGGTTTAAAGCAGACATCTAATATAGTGATCGAATTTTAAATATTTTGAAAATTTGTGCTTGGGCATTTCTCTTATTTTGAAGTTTTGAAATTCAAAATTTTAAAATATTTCTTTGTAAATGTCTACATTATTTCATAATCCAAACTTGTTACGATACGATTCGAGCAGTGTAATCCTGCTTTCTTCGGGGGTATATTTCATTTAAACCCTTAATGCTATGAAAGCGGTTATAATAGTGTTTACTAAAAAGCTGAACATCTGATGTTCTTTCATATTTATCATAATCTTCGGAGTTGGCAGTTTGGATTAAATTTAATCAAGAAAACCACTTCAGAAAAATTCGTAATCTAATATACAAACCCAGTAACTATTAACCAGTTAAAATTGTATAATACTACCACTATGGCTATCATAACTTCAAACAGCTTTCACAAACTAGTGATGAATTTTCGTATTTAGAATTTTTTTTATATGATGGACGAATTTTTTAATTTCGACACTAGACTTATTACACTACTCTTATCATAAAACCTTCTTCGGAAAACAAATTTAACTCAAAAGGGTTTTTAAATTCAAGATCATCAAAATCAATCGAAATCGATCATCAAAACCTACAATATCGTGCTCATTAAATATAAAAAAGTAATTATTTAATTGAGAATATCAAATAATAATCATAAATTTTGGAAAAACTACTCATGACCTAAACTTAATAAGAAGGACAGAATTTAGTTTTCGCTTTTTCACGAACAGCTTATTACTGTCTAATATTGTTGGATGCTTTAAAAGTGGTGCGTTCGTAGAATTTACAAACTACTAAGAGTGTGTTTGCGTTACTTTATATCAAAGCTTAATGTTAGGATTAATAACTTAACAAGTTTGCGACTATTTTTAAATTACTGACCGTAAATTCGAAGTCAGTGAGGCAAGGTGGGGTACACAATATTAGCGTACTGTGGTCAACATTAATAGTTTAAATTTATTTAAGTTAAAATCTTGGAGGGATGGATTTCTAAAAGAATACTAGAAGCATTGACAAATATTCAGACACTTTAACTAGCCAATTTTTAAAGCCCTAAAATGATCCCATTGATTATGTATAAGTAAGAATCGACAGCACAACGAGGAAATCATACACCTTTCCTATTGTGTTAGACTTATTTGTAATTAGAACAGAAAATTAATTAATTAATTAACTACACCATCTTATCCCACTTATTGGACAAGACAGGGCAAAAGCTCACTTTTTTTTATTTTTTTTATTTCAACTATAATTAATTACTTTTTGTTTTTACTTCTAAATCATAAAAAAGCCAAGATACCAAAAATGATTTGCTAAAAATATTTTGCTAACTGTAAGTTTTATTGAACTCCAAATTTTAACCACTCCGATTTGCCACAATTTGTTTTATTGACGTCCAAATTTTAACCACTCCACTCTTATCATGTATTATATAAGTTCTTGAATAACAAATACATAATATATACAAATAAAATCCAATTAACAAGTTTTGGTCGAATTTCAACCACAGGCGATACTACAAGAGGTCACAGCTCTATACATATTAACTATCATAGAGAGCATTATGGATTTCAAGAACTGAATAATTGTTCTTCTTTAACCCTAGAGTGGGCGCGCTATGAGCATTTTGCCGCCCGCGCTAAAAAAACGTTAAAAATTCAAAACACAATTGTCCGTTAGGCTTGCGATTTTTAGTAGCTGCCCCCACTTTCGTTCGCAACGCGTGCCGAAAGGCTGGACGCCATCAATGCGCGGGGGACCGCGTGAAGAGGAGGTTGTTATCATCAAGTGTCGCCAGGCGGCAAATTGCTCACCGCGCGCCCACTCACGTAAGTAAGAATAGTGTGATGTATTTTTTGCGAAATTGAAATGTACACTATATTTTACGGTGCATTCATTGTGAAAAGTAAAAAACGCTTTTAATTTTAGGATTTAAAAGTACCTATCACGTGACTCAACAAAAATGAATAACAAAATGGACGATAAAATTGTGTCTTGGTTAGAGGAAATGTCTGATTTTGAAGATGCTAGTTCACAGTTTGTAGATGACAATGTGTCAGAAAGTGATCGATCTAGTTATCATAGTGAGTCTTCTATTGATACATTGAACATTCCTTTGAGGAACCAAATTGCTCGCTTTGTACCTGTAGAAGCAGCATCATCTTCAAAGTAGGAGGGCAAATGCACTATATGTCCAACAAAGAAAAATAGGCGCACGAAAAAAGGGTATTGCAGATGCTCAAAATTTCTGTGCAATGAACATTGCACATATCTTTGTGAAGATTGTTTGGATAAAGCATATCCTATAGATTTAGAAAACGTTTAATTTTGTTATTTTTTTTTAATTTTTTTCAGTATTATAGAGTATTATATAGGATAAGTTAAAAAAAGTCACTAAAAATAATTACATTGCCTAAAATTTTGTAAACCAAAGTTCCTAAAACAGAGTTTAATAAATATGTTGATTTATCCTTACTTATTAGCGTATTACTTAAATCCCGAGGAAATAATTTAATTTAACTGCTATATTCCTACTTAAAATGGCCAATGAAAAGAAACGACAAAATGCTCCCCACGCGCCCACTGACGTTTCGCGGAAAGACGCGCCCACTCTAGGGTTAATCGATTTTAATTTATCTAAAAATCCAATTAAGCGTGCAATTAATCATTAATTAATTGCTTGTATATTTCTCTTAAACTTAGTTCTTTTAGCCTGTTTATTTATATATATAATGTCAGATGGTTTATACATGTTGCTAAATAAATAAATTTAAGAATACAATAATTAAAATTCCATTTGAATAAAACCATTCCTTTTGTTTTGTACAACACCATAACTCACTTGAATGTTGTTGAGTGTTATTTTTTCCGGTTTGCTCGGAGGACTCGAGGCGTGTACACAAAAACCGACCACAATTATTCAAGTCCCGCTCCCGAATTAGAGTCCCTTTGCACGACTAAATGCCGTACTGTTTCCGAAAACATTCCCCAGGAATTTGCCTAAATCTGTCCACGATTGTTTCTTACCCAGCGAACCGCCCCGACCGCAAACAGAGGTACTAGATCGATGATAAATAAAGGTACCATGAGGTAACCTTGCTGTTTGCCGCCAAACAAAGCTCATCGAACCCTTCGTCAAGCGGATCGTTTTCATGGTAAATTTCCGCACGCACTTTTTACACGGTCGGCCTCGATAGGCAGGCCGACAAACAGACAGACAGACAGGCAAACAGACAAACTCATCGCATTAGCTTAGAATTAGCTCACCCACCCGCGAACGAATGTCAACAGCATTTTAATGCAATGTTATTAATTCCTAATGCGATTACGCCCTGGGCTCTTCCGCTTATTAAATATGCAAATTGCCCTTAATAACATTTAGCAACTTTTATTCTCCGCAGCAACGTGGCATGGCGGCACGTGGTGGCAGGCAGCATACCTGAGCTACCGCACGTTCATCCCGCCTCCCATTACCCACGAATCCGCGCCTCCCCCCACAGCTAACGGGCAATTTCCCGGATATTTACAGTACAAACGAATTAAAACAACAACAAAAAAAAGAAAAAAATGGGAAAAAAGAAGGAGGAAACGTCGTTAGAATCAGGGAACAAACGATTAATTACGGCGCCGGAGACAAGATGAACGACGCGAATTTACATGAAAATCCCATTAAAAGACAAATACCCTTCGGCCAGGTGAGCTCCATCCGATTTACTCGGCTCGCTTAATTAATAACATGTAAAAAGGTAATTTCTTCGCGAGTTTTAATTTGCGAGATGTCGACGCCACCGATTCTGAAAGCCGAAATGAAGGAGGGAGGAAGGACTTCCGGATCGGATAGCTCACGTCTGTTTGGTCTCGAGAGGCCAAACGATTTAATAAATATTTTTAATTAATCAACTTGAACTGCAGCGAGAGGGAGGGCGTAGCCCCGAATTCGCGGTAGATTTCATCAAGGCAGCAGGGTTGGCATTGACGCGACCAAATTGACATCTGCTCCAATTTTAAACGGCGCCGTCCCCCTCTTCTTTTTGCCCGAAAATCAGTTTACCCAAAGCGGCGAGAGCACTTTCAGTTTCGTCCGAAATTCAGAAAATTGGCACTTAAGCGCGGAAAAGGAACGCCGAGTACGTGACGCGTCTGCTAAATTTTAAATGAGGGAAAAATGCCCGTTTAACTTTTCGCCAGGGACGGGAGTCAAAAGAAGAGAAAAAAAAAAAACAATAGGGGAGCATCCCGCCGCCACTGTGGAGCTGCTTTTGGTACGCGGATCAAGCGGGGCACGTAAAGAATGTCACTTATCTGTATCGCATTTGGCCGGATCGCTTCGCTCACTGTACTCACAGCGCCAAAAAAGTTTCATGCTCCTTTTTTTTATTTTTTTCATTTTTGAGTACTTTTGGGACTGACATGAAAAATTCGAAGAAATTTGCATGAAAAGGCAGTTCTCCAGTGACATGTCTACGTGTGGCAGAAAAAATTTATCCCCCGGGTAATATCTTATTTCCATATCAGTGCGACGCGGCGCGGAGTCCAACGGCCTTGAGTTGCTCTGACGGAATTTTGGTGCTGCAGCCGCCGGCTAAATCTGCTTACTTCCTGCCCCTTGAAGAACAAAAGTCCTTTCAGGCATGTCAAAGAGGAGGGGCTGCCCGCAATTAAATTAAAACTTCCAAAACTCTGGAAAAATAAGGGAAACAAAATTAAAACGATCTAGATCCTTGTTTACATGTCAGTCACATTAGGGCGGCTCCCGAGTGGCTAAACAGTGACCCACATCCTTTGCAGCAAGATGTCTGTTGCGCATAATTAATGTAACCATACGTCCCGTTTTAAACGGAACCATCCCGTTTTTAGGTAGCCTGTTCCGTTGTCCCCAAGCACTGCTTCGGGACGCCAAAATGTCCCATTTTCAGAAAGAGAGCAATAACGCGGTAATAATTTTAAAGAAAAGGCGCGAAAAATCAAAATATCCAACGGCAGCGCCTGATAGCTCGACGATGACGGCTTTATATTTAATACATTACTGATCATGTTGTAACAAATGTGGTTTGATATAACAGAATGATATGATACTTCGTATTTCAATAATATAATAATAGATTTGTGTGTAAAACTCCTCATTTTCTTTCATGTCTTCCGTGTCATGTCATATCATATGTCATGTATCGTGTCTTGTGTCAGATTCAGATTATCTTTATTGGACTTAGAGTACATGTACTATAAATTGTATATATTACAAATATTTCGAAAGATCTTATTACAAAGCATGTTTTTTTTTAAAAGGCACTGTATTTCCGGCAGGGGTAACTGCAAAGTGACAAGTGTTAATGCAATTTATATTCGATAAGGTCTGACAAATTATCGTGGAAAGATATACACCGCAACAACAATTCCAAATCACGGAAATTTATTACCGAAATCAGGGCTCAGTTATAAAAACTTATAGATCACTTCGTGAATTTTATGGAGCGAGTAATCGCCCATCATAACGTGGTATTCGTTATGTTATTGAAAATGTTCACTCCAACAATAGAACCGTCATTATTAAGAAGGATATTAGTGCATTTGTGAAGAACGGGGGAACTGGACAAAGCCCGCAATTGTGCATAAAGATCTTGGCTTTAAAGATTAACATTATTGTATAAAATTTGTGATTTCAACAGGACGGCGCTATGTGCCATACAACGACCGAAACAATCGATTTAGAAAGAACAATTTGACAAAATCTTCAAATCTCCAAGTGCTCGAAAAGTAGTCAAATAGTAGTAAGGTAGGTGCGGGTAATAAGGCCTGTCGGCTAATAAGGCCTAAGTAGCAAAAATATAATTTATAATGATCGATGTCGCTCAAGGTCATAATCGCAGGTAGCTAACACTCATCGATGGCACCTGAAACTTGTTGCGACGATTTAGCTCGCTCGCTGCCACTAGTGTGGTGTCTTTCATTGTGAGGGGCGGTTGCGCAGCACGAATAATAAGAAATCGTCCGAATCAATCGTAAGTATTTTTTGTAATATTACACTTATATATATAATTTTGAACTATAATTTTCTATTATTTCATGCTTCTGCGACCTTTGATGTTTGAATAATATATCATGATTCGAATAATGTTCTTTTTAGTTTTTCTTTACGCACGTTACCAGCGGTTATTAAGGCCTACCAAATTTGACCATAGGCCTTATTTTCCTCATTTTTTTGTATCAAAATTTTACTGTTTTACAGTTTATGTTATATCTTTTTCAAAATGTTCGGAATGTAAATAAGTAATTACTACTGTTTACTTATTTATTTATTCTTATTCTTATTGACTACAACCACGATGCCCCCCAAACGAGCATTGTGGTCTGAAAATGACTTGGTGTCGGCTGTCCAGGCAGTTCAAATAGGAATGCTGAGCATCTGTAAAGCTGAAGGTATAAAGTTCCCAGAAGAACCATTAGAAATCAGCTCCAGACTGGTAGTTTGAAAAAAAAAAAACACTAGGTCGAAAATCCTTACTCAGTGACGACCAGGAAATTGATCTTGTTAGCAGAATTATGAGGTGCCTGTGACACCACGGATTCTTCGACGCTTGGTCTATACATTTTGTGAGCTAAATAACATCAAGCACAACTTCAATCAATACGCTAGAGTTGCTGGTAAAGATTGGTTTAAACCGCTTATGAAAAGCCATCCGGAAATATCTAGAAGAAAAGTTTAGTTTATGAACCCGACCAGGGCACAAAAGTATAATAAATTTATCCTTGATGATCACTCCAAAAGACTGAATGAAGTTTATGATAATCTAGATTTGAAAATTAATCCTGAAAGAATTTATAATATGGATGAGAAAGGTTGCTGTTTAACACTTCACCACCAGCAGAAAAAAAAGATAAAAGAGTGCATTTTCAAAGAAAGCAAAGATGGGGGATAACACACTGAAAGTGTCACCATCGCAAAATGTGTAAATGCACTTGGTAGCGCTATACCACCAATAATCATATTTAAAGTTATACGTTTGAGGCCAGAATTATATGACAACTTTCCACCGGAATCATTGGTAGAAAAATCTACAAAGGATTATATGACTAATGAACTTTTCAAAGAATTCGTGAAGCACCTGCCAGGTACAAAAGTGCAGGAAAGTGGCTTTTAATATTTGATGGAGCAGCTTGTCACTTAGATCCAGGATGATACAGATAATTTTGAGTGTCCTGATAGCTGCTAAACAAAGAAATTTGTTCTTATGTTTAAGACTTTAAGCATGATTAATGCATATATATTATTATTGAACTCAATTACCAAATCTAAGAAGCCTATTTTGATTATTTATGTATGTCAAAGTCTTAGGCCTTATTATCCTACTATAGTATAATAAAGCCTACTGACAAGGTTTTCAAAAATGTTTAATTTTGTTTTAGTTTACGGCAGAAGTTGTTATTTTTAGTTTATACTTTATAGTAATTCATCTAAAGTTTCAATTAACATTAAAATTTGTTGATTTGGATACATACTTTTGATTTTATTTGAAATCTCCATTAGCTAGGCCTTATTACCCGCACCTACCTTAGTAGTCAAATGAATTTAAATATTAAATTTTAGAAAACTATCTTTGGAATAAAACCAAAGTAGTCATTTTATTACATCAGTTTACAAGTTTTAATGTTCTGAAAACAAGGTACTAAAATTTTTATTGTTAAGATTCTCTGATTTCGATTAATTAAATTAATTAAATTTCGATCAATAAGAACAAGGAAAAATCACGTCACATTTTTTAGAAAAATAGGATATCCAATTTTAAAAAAACAAGGCACATTTTAGTCGCTTTTAGACATTTTTAAACAAATAACCGAATGTTTTAGGTGTACGGAAGGTGACTATGATAAAAGTTTACATTCCATACTATTCATTTAAAATATCAGTTAATGAAATCTTTACCAAGGTTGATTTGGGGAACAAGCTTTTCATTAGAATTCAACTCTTACATAACGTTCGGTTATTTCATTTATATGGAAAAATAAAAACTCATGAAAAACTCGCCCCTCAAAACAAATCATTAAAGTTTAGAAATAACTTATATTTTAAACCTATAATTTAGGATTCAAATTACGTTTCAAGCTGCTTCAAGCAGGCTTTTCTTTTAAAGATATCCACAAGGGATTAAAATTTATCGCGAAAACGTAACATGATGAAAACACAGCAATTTGATATTAAAGGAATGAAAAAATTCATTTCATACTAAGGCAAGAAAAGAGTAACATGTGTAACTAGTGTTATTATAACTTAGTGTAATATGAAGACACACTTGCGACTGGTGGGCTTTTTACACGTGTGGCGACTTGCATCAAGGTCATACGGGACTTATCGTGTCATCCAATAACTTGGACGTTAATCCCCCGCAACAGCAATCACTTACTACAGGTTCATCAATTGCTCTTGACGTGGTGAAGCCTCCAGCATCACTGTTTATCTCACGCCTGAGTTACTCGACGACTAGCGACCACATTATGAAATTCATTCAATCTAAACTTAGACGACCTACTACAAATATTTCATGCAAGAAACTGACTAAACCTAATCAACCAGACCGCGTAACTGCTTCTTTCTGCATATTTGCCCCTGACGATGTTTTCCCTATCATCAATTCAAAAGACTTTTGGCCGGAGGGTATTGTTTTTCACCCATTTATTCCTCGAACCCAGCACCTGCCGAATAAAAATTTTCTGCCGGGAAGGAAAATCTCGCAGCCATCGTAATAGAGTACTCCCACAACAACGTCTGCGCTGTATTAGAACCTAATTCAAATGTTTATAATGTAAATCGTAACGTAAATGCTATTTATCAGAATGTACGTGGTTTGAGGACCAAGTTGCTTGACATCTCCGCGGCTATTCTAACTGACAGTCCCGATATTTTTTGTCTTAGTGAGACATGGCTAAATTCATCCGTGGCTAGTGAAGAATTGCAACTTCCTTCCTATGATGTTTTTCGTAGCGACCGTGACCTCACTCGCAGCTCTAAGAGTGATGGCGGTGGTGTCCTAATTGGGGTAAAGTCTTCTCTCGCGCCTTCTCCCTTCTATTTTCCTACCGATCATTTTCCTGTAGAATCTGTCTGTGCTAAATTTAAACTTCGTGGTAACATACATCTTTATGTGTGTTGTGTATATGTTCCATGTTCTTCTTGTTTCGACTGTTTGGACTGTTTTTGTGACGATCTGGCGGGTATCCTCAACATAGTTGATCCACACAGCTACTTGCTGATCTGTGGTGATTTTAATTTGCCCAGGTTGACCTGGTCAGGCTCCAGTCCCTCAATGCTGATCTCCAGCTGTAGTGCGAGTGCTCTGCTGCGAAACTTCATGGAGTTTTGCTCAATTAATCAATTTAATAACCAAAGGAATCATAATTCTACTTTGCTGGACCTAGTTTTTTCCAATCTGTCCTCTGAGTTCATTCAGATTGTTAATCATATCGGCCTTGTTCCTGCTGATCCACATCATCCACCGTTAGAGATCAACCTCACTCTGCCTCTAAACGTAAAAAGATCCTGCCCTCAGCAGACTCGCACCCGAAATTTTTACAAAAGCAACTTCGATGCTATTAATGACGACCTGCTTAACACTGACTGGGATTGCCTATTTCAGGGTAACTCTTGTAATGAGGCCGTCTCTAAGTTTTACTGTACACTTGACAATGAAATTTACAAACATGTTCCCCTTCGTAGGGCAACTAGGAAAAAACATCCAGTTTGGTTCACTACTGAACTTCTTACAGCTGTCGAAGAGAAAGAGCGGCTTAGGTTATTATATAAACGGTGCAAAACGTCTGAGAATTATGAACTCTTCTCTAGTAGTCGTTCGCATGCAAAACAGCTTTTAAAAACTGCTTTTAGGTCCTATGTTTGCAGCATTGAAGATCGCTTGCGCCACAGCGATCCCAAGCCCTTTTGGAATTTTGTTAAAAATTCTAGATTTTGTGACGTGACTCCTTCTATTATGAATTTTGACGAAGATACTGCATCTGATCCGCAATCTATCTGTGATATGTTCGCTAGATTCTTTAGTAACTCTTTCATTAAGCATGATACTCCGCCTGTTGATAATTTCTTACCACCTTGTGCAATATCTATGTCTTGCTTGTCAGTTAGTGATGTTGACGTATTTAACTGTATCATTAGCCTGGACTCCAAAATCTCTGCTGGACCTGACGGTTTACCTAACTTTTTCGTTAAAAAGTTAGCACTTGCCTTGGCACATCCCCTATCGATCATTTTCAACTATTCCCTTCGCGAGGGTATCTTCCCTGAACGTTGGAAGCAAGCACACGTTATTCCCATCTTTAAAAAGGATGACAAATGCGACGTGAAGAACTACCGCCCAATTTGTATCCTCAGCTGCTTTGGCAAGCTGTTTGAAAGATTGGTACATAACCACCTCTCTACAGTTCTACGTCCTATTATTTCGCAAAAACAGCATGGCTTCCTAAAAGGGAAGTCGACTATGAGCAACCTCCTCGAATTCAACCATTTTGTTGCGCATGCTCTTGAGAAACATTCCCAGGTTGATACCATTTATACGGACTTTTCAAAGGCCTTTGATCATGTTTGTCATGAGATCCTATTAAATAAAATAAGGAGATATGGCGTGCATGGCTCTATGTTGTCCTGGATTTCGTCGTATTTATCTGATCGTAAGTTGCATGTAGTGTTCTCTGGGTGTACGTCCTGTGTATTTGTCCCATTTTCAGGTGTTCCACAAGGGTCTATTCTGGGCCCGCTACTATTTCTGTTATTTATTAACGACTTGACTTTTAAAATAACTTCTGACTCTCTTTTATACGCTGACGACCTCAAAATTTTCCGAGTGATTAAGTGCCAACAAGACTGTGATATACTTCAGCACGACTTAATTGCTGTGGATGAATGGTGTAAAGCTAACTGTCTGTCCATGAATGTTCGTAAATGTTTCAAAATGTCATACACGTTTAAAAAATCTCCTTTGCAGTATAATTACCTGCTCAACTCTGTAATCCTGTCGGAAGTTACTGAATTTGAGGATCTGGGTGTAATTTTTGACTGCAGATTGAGCTTTGACGCGCACATAGATGATATCTGCAGAAGATCCTACAGACTATCGGGATTCATCCTTCGTACCTCTACTTATTTCCATAGATTGACCACTTCGAAACTGCTATTTCAAACCATAGTCCGTAGCATCCTCGAGTACTGCTCGTCAATCTGGTCACCTCACCATCAAAGCAAAGTGGATAAAGTAGAGGCCGTGCAGAGGAAATTTACTCGCAGCCTTTTTAGAAAACATGATAAGCCACCTACTCCTTATTCAGGCAGACTCTCTATCCTCAACCTATCCCCCCTTGTTGACAGAAGACTTTACCTCGATGAGTGTGTTCTTTACCGTATATTTAATAACTTGCTGGATACAACCTTGGTCGATAAACTGAACTTGCGTGTGCCTTCGTTCAGTAGCCGTAACAATGATGTTTTTAAGCCACCCAGAGCCTTGCTTGAAGTTTATTTTAATTCTTTTATAATTCGTTGTCAGAGAAATCATGACAGACTTCAACTTGGTCCTCTGAGCTGCCCTTTTACTACTTTCAAACTAGCTGTCCTTGATAAAATTATGTAGATAGCAATTTCTTTGTGTTTTTTTTTTGATATTATTTTTGTATTACTCTTTGATATTGACAGCTATTGTGTAATTGGGAATTTTTCATTTCTGTACAAAGCTCTCTTAATAATAATAATAATCTGTCATGTTATGTGTTATGCCTTGTATTGTGTCATATATCATATTATGTGCCACGTCTTATGTCATCTCATGTATCGCCTCATGTAATTTGTCGTTTGTCATGGGTCAAGTTATGTTGTCATGTAGCATGCTTTCAAAGTAAACAATTAAGACAGAAGATTATAATCCTGATGATTCGCATTCTCAGAAGCAATAGTGAATATCCGAAAACCGCAAATTTTCATTGTCTGAGTTATTTCCAATATTCCTTTTCACATTTCTCCAATAATCGCTAAATGGTTTATCGGTGCAATTCGTCAAATTGCATATTGCAATATTCTACAAACACTGAAAGTGGAGCACTACACAATAATTCTATTCCACACCACCCACACATCAATGGGCGGAGTCAGCGGGAAATCTCTTAAAGAATTTTCTCCCCTAAGCAGAAGAAAGTTTTCTGGTTTTGAGGAGACTTTCATATTTTGCCCGAATTATACGTGGCTGTCGTTCCCACCCGTATAGAAAATAAAAAACATAAAGGAAAAAAAGCTGAAGCATGTTGTCCTTCCTGTCCTTTGTGAAAGATGGGCCGCAAAACATCGACGAATGTTTCTTCAAAATTAAGTGCTTTTTGATAACACATCCCTGCCGGAAGCTCCCAAAAGATTCCAATATCCACCGATGTTGCGGGGCAATGTCCATGGAAATGATGTGATGACCGCACTTTTATCTGTCGTTCCCCCAGCAAAAAAAAAAGAATAAAGACTGACTTTTGGGGACTCTGTTGGTCCTCTTCCAGTTCGTACTGCTCGAAAGAGCATCGAAAATTCAAATATATGTACTTAACATTCGGAGGAATGGGTGGTAGTGGTTGAAAAGCCAAAATTTCTCATATTTTCGCCTTCAGGCACCCGTCCGACTTTGCAGCGATAACAATTTTCTGATAGGAAATTGGTGCTCCTCATCCCGCTTTATATGGTTTTATATTACTTTGTCCCAGAGGCTGCCACTTTCAATCTTTTTTCAACAGTGGCGGGCGGCCAACAGAGTAGTCCAACACTAAGCTGGCAAAGGGAAGGGGGGGGGGGCTCATAAGCAAGCTAAGGGGTCGAAACAAACATAAATCATTTCTGAACAGACCCCATCGCTGAGATATATGTGTGTGCCGCGACCTTTAGTTTTTGCCGGGCCGACGGCTACTCAGAAGGAACACTTTGAAAATCAATTCGGCGATAAATTGGCATTCGGCTCGCAGACAAAACGGAGACATTTCGATATCATCGGCCTTTCATTTCACTGCAGCCGCGCGTATACTCAAAAGCTCCAAAAATGGCCAAATTCATCGGTAGCCCGACACATCCCCCCGTCATTTTGGGATTCAGCTTGGTCTCAGCGATGGATATATACAAACTTTGAAGTTTCAGACGACATGACACGTTCATGAATAATTCAGCTGGCCCCATATTGCCACGTACTCAGCAGCAGGGGGGCTGTGGGTGGCGCTTTTGAACCCTTTCGAAGGATCCGAGATCCTTACAGATGTCTGGCTGTGTTCGTTGGCACAATGGAAGTTTCGGGGTGCTTTAACTCGGTGCCCCATTTCAACATGTAAACACGTATGCAAAGTCCCCAAATATAGCTAGCTTAAGCCATCATGAAATGCTGTTAATGGATGGGGCGAGTTGCGACCCCTCAAGCTGAAGAAGGGGCTACGCCTGAAATCAAATCTCTTAGTTTTCTTTAAACCGTATTTCAACTTTATCTGCAACATGTTAAATAATACAGCCCAGATTGCCTTAAAGCTTTTAAAATTCCTCAAGCAGAATATCGTTACCGTATAGACGTGGTAAGGGGTACAAAATTAAAGATATATTTTCTGTAAATAAATATAAATATAAAACAAAGAACAACATATAAATCAAATTGAAAGTTTAATTATTATACTACAAATAAATCGGAATTATACTTAATACCTTTATAAAGCGTACGCCATCTGCTAGTTTTTTTTTTTTAAATTATATATTATTTTGACACAGAAAGGTCATTTGGGCTCAAACAATTGACTAAAATACAGTATTATATCTCCGCGATATGAAATCAATAAATGCACGCTTGAACAATGTTGGAAAATATTTAAAATTTATTTGCAAAGTGAGTGGCATGTTGCAACAGTGAGAATTTTGAAAAGAAATTTCGGTCGAAATAATGCACCAACCGAGTCTGCTGTACGTAATTTTGTGAAGAAAGTTCGCGAGATTAGCATGCTCATTGATAACACGAGTTATCTATTGTCGAAAGTGTGCACCTAAACCGAAGAATCTCAACTTGACACAGATCTCAGCAACTGAACATTAGCCGTATTAGTCTGAGGAGAACTCTGCATAAAGACTTTACAAGACTTCAGCGAGTTCTGGTTCCAGCGGGATGATGCAACGTGCCACACAAGCCGTGCAACAATCGATCTTTTGCGCACTAAGTGCCATGACAATCGCGCAGCTGCGATTTGAAGAGAAAGTCCAACGCCTTTTTTTGTGAGGTGCCTTTAAAGATTATGCTGACACTCCAGAAACTATTGAAATCATATTCCATAAGTAATTAGAAAGTTTCTTCTTTAAAAAAAAATTATTTTGAAAAATATTAAAGTATTTACTTACATCAATTTTAAAAGAAAGTTTCTATAAAATCTTCTGTGAGAGCAGAAAAGCCTAGTTTTTAACTTAAGAGCAATTTTGAATATTTTTCTGTAGAAAGTTCTATCAGAATCTTAAAAGTACACATTTTATTGTGCAATACAGCAAAAAATGTAAAATCATAGCATTTTTAAATTTTTGCGATAATATTCAATTAATTCCATAAATTTTGTACGATTTTCTACCAAGCTGGTAAAACATGCACATGCATCTTTGAAAGTACGTCAAACTGACGCAAATATTTGACTTTGTAGCTAAGACGTCGGATTGTGTTGCTGTCGAAAATATGACGACATATCAAAGACTTGTGAGCGCGGCTTATTCAAGGTAAAAGCTTGTCGCGAACTGTCCCACATTTTGCTTGTACTTAATTACTCATGAAACTTATTGATGTTGCTGAGATACTTAGTAAAAAGCAGCTGAAGTTTACACTATGATTTTGATAAGAGACAAAATATTACTCTACAGGGCAGGGCCATAAATTCTATTCAAAACAAAATAAAAAAATAATGACCATAATCGTATGAACCAAGAGGGCTTACAAGTACATTCATATTGTAAAAATATAGATATACAGGGTGTCCAGGAAATAGTGCGCCAAAATTAAGGGGATGGAAGCTTGGGTCATAAGCTACCAGAATATCAAAATATGACCTTAGTGAAGACCTCACCGTTTTCGAGATATTTGGGTTTTTATGAAAAATTAAATTTCAGATTATTGACTAGTTGGTACCAATAAAAAGACATGTTCTCATTTTGTTTTTCTAAAATATTCTAGATAAGTTGCCCTACCTGGTAAGCATGTCATTTTTTATTACTAACAGAAGACCGTCACGAAAAAAAAGTAATCAAATTTTTTTTTTTACTGTTCCAAATTATTTGACTCTACTTTGACCTTCGCTGGTGAAAAAAAAATATACTAGGCAGTGATGGGAAAGCAATTCAAAAAATTGCTTAATTAATGCAGATTTCAGAATCACCCATTTTATTCATGAATAACAAGATATTGCCATGTTCATTTTAAATCAAATTTAATTTTTCATAAAAACCCAAATATCTCGAAAACGGTGAGGTTTTCACAAGGTCATATTTTGATATTCTGGTAGGTCATGACCCAAGCTACCATCCCCTTAATTTTGGCGCACTACTTCCTGGACACCCTGTATATGTATGCATGCATACAAAGGAGTTTTTACTATATGTGTAACAATTAGCATCTGCAATATGTAAATTTAGCTACTTTAAATACGCTTCACATATTTTATCTTATCTTTAAGGATCTAAAAATTAATTATTTAAAAGAAAGCTTTATTTGAGAAGTAGGGAATGATAATTGAAATGCTTTTTTATTTTATTAGGTATTTATTAGGAGGATTAGTCACTATTTTTATTATTTTGGGACACGTAACTAACTATTTTATTTGTGACTCTTTAGGCCAGATTTATTCTGTTTTGAATGTTGTGACCAAAAGACAAAAAATCTTTCAGGAAAGTAATTTAAATACAAAACTCGTTCTTGAAACAATTGACTGCTCTTAGCAAAGTAATAACAAAACTATATCAACAAAGATAATAAGAGCGCTACGAATTCCCGCCAATGAAAATTCCGCTCAGTCAAAATCCCACCATTTCGGATAAATTGATTTTCAAAATGTCGCCAGAACCTCGTTTTTATCCCTGTAGAAAAAAATCCCGCTAAAAAAAAGTGTCAAAAAAAATGTAAAAATTTTTCTTGCAAAAATTACTCAATGTAATAAATATTTTCCTTGTACAAAGTGTTCA
Source organism: Dysmachus trigonus (assembly GCA_949715965.1). Lineage (NCBI taxonomy): Eukaryota > Metazoa > Arthropoda > Insecta > Diptera > Asilidae > Dysmachus > Dysmachus trigonus. Next base: position 21,250,708 of record OX454320.1, read on the forward strand.
ATTACTAAAAATATTCCTTATACAAAATTCATTCTTAATTTAGTAAAAATTGTCCCTATACAAATTGTTCAATTTAGTACAAATTTTGAATAATGGCCACTGTTACAATTTATTTTATACTCTTTTAAAAAATTTAATAATCTCTATCTAATCCTTGCTCGTAAAGGCGGAATTTTTAAAAGCTGAATTTTGTAAAATGGGGTTTTAAAAAAAGGGATTTTAACAAAGCTAGAAAGTTAGAATCGATTAACATATTTTGGAACACCCTGTACATTAAGGAAATTCTTTGAAATTGAACAATTTTACATATCAAAAACTTGGACACGGTGTCAATCCGAAAAATGTGAAGAAGAACGAATTGTAATTACATAATAAATAAATATATATATTTTTTTAAGTCATATAGAAATTGAATATCCTTCGTGTGGAAACTATTTTTAGAAGAGAGAGCACACAAATAAGATGGATTTACTTTCAAGGTAAATGAGGTAGAGATAATACTTTTTTTATACAGGGTGTTCAGAGGTGGGTGGTCAATACTGAAGGGGGTGAAAGGTCAGACCGAGACAAGCAAAAAATCGTATGGGTGGGGGGGGGGGGGGGGCATCTCGCACCGTTTGGCAGTTACAGGGTGATTCGTAAATCAGGATTTTGCCTTATATGGGAACCGCTCTTGTATTTTTATCTTTTTTTCTACGCATCGCAGCGGCCCCAAACTGATTTCAAAAAATCACTATTTGGAAGCCCTTTCCAAAACAGTTTACACCACCCCCCTATCCCCAACCCCTTGGCCACAATCCCCCCTGGAAGTTGAAAAAATTAACTTTTATTTCACGATTTTTCACCTTTCGCCCCACTTTTCTCTGAAATTCATGTTATTAACATACCTACCTTTTATTTTTTTTAAGTTGCCTATCTAATTACCTTTCCAAAAAGGTGCAACATGCCCAGGTAGGAAAAGGATACGAAAATTTATTTACAAAAATCCTTTTACAGAATATCATGATAATTCGAATTTTTAAGAAATTGTACTTAAGTTAACTAAAAAATACATTTTGTTCGCTTAAAAACTAATTACAATTAAAACGTATGTCCTTCAAAAGCTGTTCAAAATGTTCTCCGCCAGTTTCGATGCATGCAAGTAGCCTTCGTTTTATTTCACGTTTGAGGTCTATGGTAGCCAGTCTCTCCCGTATTTTCGTGGCTGCAGTCACAATCCTGGTAACTAATTCTTCTCTGGTGTTGATTGGTCTTGAGTAAACTTCATCTTTCATCATTCCCTATAAGAAAAAGTCCAGTGGAGTAAGGTCCGGTGACCTAGCAGGCCAAGGAATCGGTCCACCTCGTCCAATCCAGCGCTCTGGGTAATTTTCATTTAACCTTGCCCTAACAATGTTCCCAGTATGCGCAGGTGCTCCGTCTAGCTGTAAATAAATTGCGGTTCTGGTGGCCAGGGGGATGTCCTCCAACAGATCCGGAAGGGTATTCTCCAAAAAGTCCGAGTATAGCTGACTATTCAGCACTTGGGGTAAGATGAAGGGTTCTATCAACTGGTTGCCGATGATGCCAGCCCAGACATTGACACTAAATCTTTGCTGGAAGGACCGACACCTGGTCCTATGTGGGTTCACATCTGACCAGGTGTGGAGGTTGTGTAAGTTTGTGATGCCATCCCGGGTGAATTGCGATTCATCCGTCCACAGAATTCGGTCTAGAAACCTTCTGTTTTCGATGTCAGACTCGAACAGCCAAGTGCAGAATTGCAATCGTCCTTCGGAATCTCCTTCCCTAGTGCTTGGACCGGGATATGGTGGTATGGATGTAGTCCCTCTCGGTTCACAACGGTCCAAACTCTCCCTGAAGACAATCCTGACCTTCGTGCGACCTGCCTGATGCTTATTACAGGGCTGTTCCTGACGATGTTGAGGATTTGTTGGTCGGGGTCCGCTGAATCGCCCGATTTTCCTGCTCGGGTTTCTGCTCTGGGGGTGGTTACACTTCCGGTTTCTTTTAACCTTCTGAAAGTCCTTGAAAATACCCTTCTGTTGAGTACCCGCCGATTCGGGAATCTCCTTTGGTATTCTCGTACGGCCTCACTATCATTTCCTTCTACTAAACCGTGCACGTAAATTATATCGGCATACTCGTCAACACTGAATTCTGCCATTTTATCTTAATTTTTTCTATTAAACACCCGTTCTTTTCGCTTGCTTCTTCAACTGTGGTCAATGTCCTTTCAAACTCACCCATTTTTATACCATAATTCATAGGAGGTATTAGAAACGGAGCGTCAGGATACTTAGGAGTCAATACTGGATATAATAATCTAATAACGCTATTTAACGAGATTACATTTATTATTTGATTACTGTTTTGCTGAAAAAATAAAAATGTATTACCTCTGTTTCCTAAACAAACATTTCCGAACTTGCTGTCATAAAAATTGTTTACTTAACGACATTTTCCATTATGGTGCAATAAAGTAATTAGGTACCTGTGAGGATGTTTTAATTTCAGGACTTTTGCAACCCTTTTCTACCTGGGCATGTTGCACCTTTTTGGAGAGGTAATTAGATAGGCAACTTAAAAAAAATAAAAAGTAGGTATGTTAATAACATGAGTTTCGGAGAAAAGTGGGGCGAAATGTGAAAAATCGTGAAATAAAAGTTAATTTTTTCAACTTCCAGGGGGGATTGTGGCCAAGGGGTTGGGGATAGGGGGGTGGTGTAAACTTTTTTGGAAAGGGCTTCCAAATAGTGATTTTTTGAAATCAGTTTGGAGCCGCTGCGATGCGTAGAAAAAAAGATAAAAATACAAGAGCGGTTCCCATATAAGGGAAAATCCTGATTTACGAATCACCCTGTAACTGCCAAACGGTGCAAGATGCCCCCCCCCCCACCCATACGATTTTTTGCTTGTCTCGGTCTGACCTTTCACCCCCTTCAGTATTGACCTCCCACCTCTGAACACCCTGTATATTTGAGCCGAAAATAAATATTTGTATTTCAACATCAACAGTAAATATTTCTGTCAAATCACAAACTTCGAGTGAAAATTGAAGTTATCTCATGAAAAAAAGCATAAAACAAATTTTCAATGACAGTCAAGAACACTGATTAGCTGCCTATTGGCATCATATAATGGAAGAAACTCACTTTTGGTAAAATATGAAAGAATAAATTATTATCTGGGAAAACCTCTTGAATGGTATTGCCCCAATTCTCCCCCATGAGCTCCATTTTCTAGACATTGCTTGTTCACAATACTTCTCAGTTGACTCCCTTTCTTAGCTTAGCCCTTCGCAAATACGAGGATTAGTCTGAAGGACCCTCGCGGATCCTGGTCGAGCAGAGCATTTTGGATCACAGACTAAGAGACTTTATAACTCGCCGCAGTCGCTGTAGAAGGGATCAACTTTTCAAGCGCCAATAAATTTACTCTTTTTGTCTAAGCCCGAGATAGGATTGCTGCTCCCCATTGCGGGGGCAAAAGTGTGTTAGGAAATGTGTGAGTGTGATGGCTATCGCCAGCAGGCGCGAATGCACTTCACTCCCATTCCGCTCATATTTTAGGATTACCCTGTGGCCTCCTCAAGAATAAAGGAGCTCTAGATGTTTGCTGCAATTACCCCCGCTCGACAGCCCTATGGCCCCCTCCACTGTACTATATATAGAAGAGCGCCGCCAATGAGCCAGTAGACACAACAACGACAGCCCCCCATTACGCGCCAACCCCACCGCTGTGAAACGATGCTGTGCAAATGGAAAAAAAAATTGCTTGGTCTATTAGCTGCGGGGGTGGGGGTAAATGGAATTAATGACGTATTACTATCACGTTGCATTGCTACGTGACGTGCTGCCGAGTGTTGAAGTCCTTACAAATGAAGCCCATAAATCAGAGCGTTAGAGTTGGACAGAGTAATCCTTCGTACGTGTGTCTTCGCTAAGTAAGATGTATGTGGAATTGCCGGAGTTAAAAGTCGCTGGTGCCTCTGATGTTCGGCCCGAGGAGCCCCCAGGAGCACTGGCTTAATCTTGAGATGTAGGTCAGTGATTATAATTATTTTCCAGAATTAATATGTTTACTGGGGGAATTGCTCTAATACCCAAGCGCTAGAGGCTAAGGTGAGCTCATTTCCAATTAGACTACTCGTATTTTCCTTCGTTCGTTTAATTGTCCTTGGAGACAAAATGCTGAGAAGAGGAAATAAAAAGGAAGAAAGGTCTCTGCGCTTATAAAAATTATTTTTTTTACTTCCATGTTCCAAAGGAAATGAAAGTATTTTATTAAGGTCAAAAAATCGTATCCGAAATTATGGCAAATTCTGATATATTGCTTTCAAAATCAATAGTTGATGGTTTTTGGAATCACAACTATAAAATCTGCTGTCAAAATTTATAAGTTCAAAAATGGGATCAAAATGAGCAAAGATAAGTTGTCAAACTTTATGCACGGAGAAAAGTTTATTATAAAAATTACTATGGAGCTATTGTAACTGCGGATCAGTCAGGACACCATTTAAATATTATTATATTTTATTATAATTGGTACAATAGACATTATTATTTTTACTACAGGTCCATTGTAATTTTTCAATGCAACCTTGTAAATAATAGTTAAGGTAATATTTACACTTCTTTAAGTAAGAATTTACTTTAAATTATATTAAATTTTCTTATATTTTTAAGAATTTTTATCATGCCCTTTACTTAAATTACTATGGCACCATTGTAAAAATTCCTTGATGTAAATATTCCTCAAAACTAGAAGAAATTTTACAATGGTAACTCTTGCCCTTTACTTAAATTACTATGACACCATTGTAAAAATTTCTTGATGTATGTATATATTCCTCAAAACTAGAAGAAATTTTACAATGGTAACTCTGTAATTATGTAATGATTATGGTGGTGGGATTCTTATGACCATCTGAGGATGGATTCATTTACGTAGTTTCTGTGTAACCGTTGTGCCGTGCATTTCGTTAGTGGGAAGTTTATTTATTTATGTTTTATATAACTTGTCAAATAAACGTTGCTAATTTTAAGTATATACCCAAATTTTGGATTTAAAAAATGTATATGATTCTAATAAATAACCGAACTTATTGTATTAATTTTATATTATTTTTTTTACTTCATGCACCTTTTTTTATTTACTATTTTCCAGATTATTTATTCACAATGTATTATATTCATCAAAATATTATTAATTTTTCTGGTAAATTGTTCATCGTGAATTAATATTCGTGTTCCAGTAAAAATTACAATGGTCCATAGTAAAATTTGCTCTGTACTGATCACAGTAAAATTTACAGTGGTCCATAGTAAAACTTGCCCTGTACTGATTACAATGGTCCATAGTAACTTTTCACTTATGACCGCACGAAGTATAATTTACATTATACCATTGTAAATTATACTTTAACCTGCACCTGTTCCCGCATTACAATGGGTTATAGTAAAAACTACAAGATTTTCCTGGTAAAATTTACTTTAAACTTTTCTCCGTGTGCTGTACATATTCGATTTTTTGAAGTTATTGACTAAAAAATTAAATTCTAAAATTCCAATGCTTTTATATCATTATAAAATTAAACATGACTTCGTTCTTTGGTTCTTTATAGCGCCATTAAGAATACGTTATGTCATTTAAATTAATTAAAGTATAGCAAGCTAAGCTCAAATATCTACATATAGTTTAATAGTTATCATCAATTTATTCATATTTATTCTGGAAAGTAGGTATCTAAAGTACAATAATTAGGCATAACGAAGCCGTCGCTTTCCGTAGGGATTTCAGTTTTACTCTTATTATTTTAACTTGATTTTAAAGTTTTCAATTCTCATGAAAAAAAAAATTTATTTTTAATTCTCATTCTGGGACGGAAAAAATGCTTAAAAGATATCGAAATATCCAGTTTTTATTACACCGCGATTATCTTTTTCCTCAAAACTCCCTTGGTATCAAATGACATTTTTTTCTTCTTAGTACATTTATAAAAGTGTTGTTTTTAATAGTTTTCTTTTATAATTTGAGGTAATTTCTTACTATACTAATCTCTGATCTGGTCCCTATTCAACTAAATAAATGTCTGAACTTTGCTTTAAAAAAAAAAAAATACCCAGGTTTAAACAAAATCTGCTTGTAAATTTAAATTTGTATAGGTCAGATATCGACGACGCCGTGAGAACCTCTTTTTTGTTATTTCAAAATTAAACCAGTTAAGAAATTAAGGATATATTTTTTAGAGTATGAAATATGTCAAACTGACGGACATAGGACGGTCGGACGGCTAAATATATCAAAAATGGGACTAATGCATATAAGGCCGCAGTTCATCCCCTTAAAGGCCGCACCTCGATTGCAACATCGGTTGAACCAATTCATAAATAGCATATGTATATTAATATTTACATAAATTGGTTCGGCCATGGTACAACCGAGATACGGCTGTTGTCGTTTGTACTGAAATTTGGCCATCCTACGGCCAAGCGTACTGCCGTTAAATTCACAAATTATTTCTGCTCCATGCGACCGTTTCATAGTCTTCAAAAATACTACGGTCCGCGTGCAGCCGTCGTACATCCTAGAAACCGTGCAGCCGAGGTGCAGCCACCATTCATTTTTACTCGGCGGGCTAGCCATGACGATTTTTTTGTAATTTTTTTAGGTTATGAATACTCTAAAAGTTATTACATATGTCTTAAAACTATAATTGCAAAAGAATCGACTTTTTGAAGCCGTGTAACACATTCTGTTCATATTTTCGCTATTTGTCGCCAACGATTGCTTGTGTAAACTCTTTCATACTAAAAAAAAAAAAAAAATAAAGCATACAAAAGTATTCAAGTTGACAGTCATCAAGAGCAATATCACGTTTTCACGTTAGCAGAAAGCATATCTCCCCAGAGACATAGTGCAATAGGGTGGACTTTTAGATGCAGTACGTGATTTTGTGATAGCACAAAAGGATCTGAAAATCCACCACGTTCATATTCTAGCCCGCAAAGGGTTCTCGAAAGAGAAGTGTAATTGATGAGAATATCAATGTTGTGCTGCACGAAGAAGGGAACGATCCATTCGTGCGCCAAAGTATCTCTCAGTAAAGCCACGAAACATTTAACAAGTAAGTTCTTGCGAATAAAATTAAATAAAGTCAACGGAGCAACTCTGTATGAGATGCTCGTCCGAGTGAACTGATGAGTGCGAAAGTTCGCTAAAAAAATCTAGAATTGCCTACTGAAACGACTGAATGGTATAAACTTCTTGAAAAGACTGGAGCCTGGGCAGGGCTCACTCAGAGCTAATTCAAAGCTGCACAGTGCCAGTTGTAAAGGTAAAAGCAACAAAGTTTAATTTCTGTAAGCAATCCGAGAATGGCTCGTCATTTTGCCTTTTTTCTGGGGTTGGAGAAGGAGCAGAGTTAGCAGATTGTTGGATCACCTCCAGGGCTCGACGTTGGGTTATTTGAATGCTGCCCAGGTAGAGCTCAAGCCTTGAGAGATATTAAAATGTGAAAAATAAATAAATAAGCAACAAAAAGAAAGTTGCAAATAAATTTAAAATGATCTTAAAATACTCGTATATCTAAACGAATCGAGGTGCCCGGACCGGGTCGCTTGGCCACCAGCTACACGATGGGACTTGGCCGGATTTATTTTATGAAAAATTCCAGGAATTTACATAAAAACGACGTTCCTTGTGAATAATTTCCGTATGACAAGCTAAATTTATTCAGGAATATTTTCATATCGCTCTCTGTAGTTCTCGTGACTGGCCCCAGAGGAGGTCGCGGAATAGCACGTTAGACTGCAAATTGTGATGCGCGTATTCTCATCCCGATAAAAGGCGTGTACCACTCATCCCTCCGGTTGCTCCCTTTAATATATGTAGAAACATATTGCGATTCTAGTTTTGATGATGCACCAACAAATCCCTCCAGCCCCATCCCGCTCCCGCTCAGTTGGCACATTACTTAACCCTTATCTACACACTGCTGGGATGTGGTTGGATCTGGATGTGGATGATCCACCGCTTACTGGGGAACCATTTGAATTTTGCATTTTTGCGCATAAATTAAGACAGAACGACTAAAAAGGTTTTTATTTCGTGATTTATGCGTGTTGCAGCTCGTGCAGACCTCCTAAAAAAGTGTACCTGCTATTAGGACATTCAAAGGAGAGCTAATTGGGTCTGATGCAGAACGAAATTTCCCTTTGGGTACACTTTTTCCAACTAAGCCGCGCCCCTGGGGATTCCTAGAACCAACCTTTCGCAATTGCTCTGTACACATACATGAAACCTGTGCAAGCAACAATTTATGTATACAGTGTAGTATGTACATATATTTCCGAAGCGGCGAACTGCAATCGTTTATCGTCACAGGCGCCGGCAGTTGGTGCAAGATTGCATCTCCAAGTTTGGATCCAAGCAAAAACAGGGAATACGAAAATTATTCTAGAAAAGTTAAGATTAAAATTTCAAGCAAATTTTGCAGTTTTATTGAATAATGCCTGCATACCTCCTGTGAGAACAAAGATGAAGAATTTTTTAATATTTTTGTTATGAATTATGTATATAACAGAGCTTATACCAGAGGCATGTGCAAGAGCTTCGTGGGGTCGTAACCCCCCCGAAGAGTTAAAAAGTTACACTAGCAATTATGAGAAATATACACTCAAAGAAAAATCGCAATGCAAAGTCAATTAAGAATACGGTAAATTTTTTTCAATGCAGAACTAATCACATTTTTATCAGTAGCTACATTTTTTATTGTAAAATTAAAAAATTTGAAAATGTCATCGGAAATTTTAAAACACATATAATGGTAATAAAATCATTATTCTATATGATTTTAAAACAACCACTCTTCATTGTATATAACCAAATCAACTTTACATTCTTACTTTTCAAATGTCAATTTTCAATTTATTAAATATCATTTCATATGGCCAAAATAAGGATTTGTATTGGACCTTGGTGTTTTAAGTAGATTGTACTGTACGCTTGGATAATACATTAATCGGATTGGTTGCCATCACAGCTTGCGTTTTCAGCAATTATTGGGAGTGATCAAATTGCCGAAAATTGTTAATGTCTTTGTAATGAGTAATAAAATAGAAATAATTTTTTTTTATGTTCATTTCTACTCACTGAAAAGAGGTAAAGCTTAACCTGTGATTTGCATTAAAGAGTTTTTTGATTGTATCAATCCTCCTCTACGTTTTTATCAAATCACAGTGGAAAATGTTATATAAGAAATAGGAATTAGTAATTTGGGGTGAGAAAGTATGAAAATAAGAAATTAAAATAAATAATTTGAAGTAAGAAGTGAAATTAAGTATTTTGAAGTGGGAAAAATAAAATGTACGTAAGTACGTACATACAGGTAAATAAAAAAAAAATTAATTTGGCGTTTTATTATTCCTAATTAACACTAGAACTACCAAGAGCCGTCAAATTGGCGGGTATTCAGTTCCTTCCTTGAATTACTTATATTTTTCAAAATCATCTCTAAAAATTTATGCAAAAGGTTCAAAATTATGACATACATATATTTAAAAAATCTTTCCGTTCATAGTTACTAATTCAAAGTTGAAAATAAATTGCATTAAAGGTGCAGAAAATTGTTAAAATTAAAAGTTTGCACTCCGGTAGTTCTAGCGTTAAAGATTTAAAAAATTAATCATTACTTAAAAAAATTAATGCTAAAACTAACCACACATATTAATAATTTCCAATCAGGCAATATTAATTGTTATGCTTAACGAGCTTTACTATTATTTTGGCTTAAATTAAACATAAGAACATTCTGTGCCTGGCTAGAAATCGTTAATGTGGTGCTTAATTTAAACATTTATTTTTGATATTCCGTATACATATGTACAAGAGGTAAATTTTACATTCGAAAGCATATAAAATAATACCTAATATATGACAACTTCGTATTATCGTCAGTATAGCATAATAAGTAAAGTAAATAACTTGATATTGCTTTCAGTTAAATTTATATTCCAGTCCGATGATTAGATCCTTCAGACAATGAGAAATTCCCAATTTTAGCCTTAAATTGAAATATTAACGATATGCACATTTTATATTAGTAACAATATAATTTCATCAGTAAAACCACGTTGCTTTTTACAATGTAAAATTTACAAAATATGCGAATGGTGCCCTTTTATAGATAAAACATATGAAATCAATCGTATTTTGTAGTGTCTTGCAGTGGCGTGGGGTCCATATAACACGATTCCTACCGGCTTCCCTTTTGGGAACTCATCCTATTCCCGTAAATTTAAAACTTGTTCTATGCCTGTAAAATTCCTGGAAAGCGCTCCCAAAATTCATCTCGTAAAGAAAACATGGCAAAACAAGTGTTACAACCAAAAACAACCATAATCTGTTGTTGCACTACGATGGAACCTTCCCTCGCACCGTAGCAGGTTCTATCAAGGGGTTGCATCGGGTATGAAGTGCTCGCTCGCTGCTTCTGTAAGCCGGTCATTTTACGGCTTACTAGAGCCCACACTTTTCTCCACGAGTAACAAAGAAATCGTGTGTGATATTCTTTGCTCACTAAAAGCAAATCCTATAAGCAAATAACACGATAGAAACCGGCTTCTCGGTTGTTTTCATTTTGCATAAGTTGAAACTCGGGTCACTTCGGCGGGTGGTTGTTTATTTCTTAGAATGTCAGCTGATTCGTGTCTTCTCTATGAACGGGTGTGAGTGTAGTGGTGCTCTCTTATTATCCCTATAACACGGTAGAAAGCGGCTTCTCGGGTGAGTGGGGTTGGTTGGGGTGGGTTTGGTTATTAATTTTTTTTTCATAAACAATATTCAGCTGACTGTAAATTTCTTTGATACTGAAGGGGCTGTGAATTGTAGGAGTGAATGCTCCCTTATTTCACAAGAACACGGCAGAAGTCGTCTTCTCGGAAGGGAGGGGTGTTGTGGTTTTGTTTATTATATTTTAATAAAAAAATTGTTAACTTGTGTCTCTTTTTGCCTTGGTGCTCAACGGATTGTGACTTATGAGTGTGGTGTGGTGCTACTTTATTACCTCTCGATAACACGATAGAATCCGGCTTCTCGGGTTTTTTCGTTAGGTTCGGCTATTCGGATGACGATTATTCATTTTTTTCAATTTGTCAGTTGAAGGATTTGTCGTGCATGTTTGATTTAAAGTGAAGTGTAATTGTACTTTAATATATAGAATTTAATTGTGAAAAGCTGGTGAGAATTTTGTAAGGTCTAGGTGGTCTGTTATAGGACATTTTAGTAGCTTTTTATTTATATCTTGTTCTCAGTCTTTAATTTTTGTTGGAAATGGCGTTACTTAGTGTTGAATGCTGCTTAACGGATTTTTTATTAGAACAGGCAAATGAATTTAATAGATTATCTTTTCAGCAAAAAAGCAGAGTTATCGAATTAGGTCGCGCTAAACCGTCGATGAAAATAGATTACAAACGTAAGGACGGGTTTTTCAAACATTTTAATAAGTCGATTTATGAAAAAAATTCGTGGCTGACCGGAAGCTGCAAATTAAATAAAATGTTTTGTATCCCATGTCTTCTTTTTTTCGAATTCTTCGAGTGTTTGGAGTCGCACAGGTTTTACGGACATTAATAATTTTTAGATTGACTTAATAAATCAAAATATGATTATTTTGCTCAATCAAGTCCCAACGAAAAGATATCATCTTTAATTACAGTTTTACCGGGAATTTTCCAGTTTTCTGGTTTAAAAAATGAATTGAACGTTTTATATACCACTTCTTCATTACGGCAATTTGATATTCTCGCTCTTTACTCGCATATTAAATGTGGCATTTTAAAAGATACTTTTCCTCAAATTTTAAACTTGTGTTGTACATTTTTAACTCTTCCCATTACAGTTGCTTCCGCGGAAAGATCTTTTTCAGCCCTTAAGAGAATACATACTTATTTAAGAAATTCTCAAACCGAAGAAAGGCTCTCAAATTTAGCACTCTTATCGATAGAAAAACACCTTCTTTTACAAATTAGAAATCAGTCTAATTTTTACAATGATGTTTTGGTCGAATTTATAAAAAAAAAATCGTAGATTAGTTTTGGAGTATAAGTAAGATTAATTATATTTCATATCAACTTTTCACAGTTTTTGTTAACCGCTTTAGTTTGATTGCACGATACACGCGACTATAACGGTTTTTTTCAAAGCCACTTATATTATTCTTGAAGTTCATTGTATATATGTCCATATTTATTCATAATATTCATATAGCACTTAACTTCCAATGACTTTAAGTATGATAGAAGTGGCCGACTAAATTCGACAAGAATACACGCAGTCACTGTTGAACACATATTGTAATATCTGACTTCATTTGGTAAGTTTTTTTTCGCTATTAAGTTTCTGATTTTTGCACCGGCTTACCTTCTCAAAAATTTCACCCCACGCGACTGGTGTCTTGCATGGTTTTTTTCTGTCAGTGTAAAGCTTAGTTATTTAAGAGTAAATTAGTTGTCTAGCTGAAGTGACTACAAAATTTTCAAATTTGTATTAAATAAAAAAATTCGAGACTTTATAAATGATGACTATTCACTGAAACGTAAAAGCAGAAACAAATTCACAAATAACAACAATTCCAGCAATTCATAAACGATAATTTGATAAAAAAGAAAGATTTTACAATTGCAGACAAATTCCTTTGATTTTTATTTTATATTATCCCCTTTAAAACATGTAGTTAGATTGAAACAGAAAAAGCATACCAGAGAAATTAACAAGCCACAACTAGAAATATTTCTTTCAGTGCATGCAAATCATTAAAAAGCATGCACCAGTTGTTGTTTACACAAATCGAAAAAAATTGAGGTCGAACAAATGATTACAAATTCAATTAGATTGCCATTGAAAAACTCAATTTTAACTGTTGAAAATTTCATTGATAATGAAACTTACTTTTCACAATCATTGTAGTATTTAATTGGAAAATTCAATGCAAATAAAAACTGTGTTGCATGAATGAATTGAAAAACTTAAATGGCGATGAAAATATTCTTGCAACATCATTAAAAAATTCGATAGTAATATAAATTCTATTGCATTATTAATGAAAAATTCAAATGCCACTCAAATTTCCATTTTATTGTTGTTGGCGACTAAAATGTCTAAAATTCTAAGGGATTAAATGTAAACTAGTATAAAAAGCATTTCAGAGTATATCCATTATTGAAAATTTGCAAATTCGAAATGGCGAATCAAATTTCTATTGTCTGTTTACGCACGCATCACGCAAATTCTATGGGGCGTAATTTTATGAAATTTAACATAGTTGTGCTTATGTCGTGTGTTAAGACTTATGAAAAATTCACCATGTTACAAATTCCAAGTTCTCATACCACTGAAAGTTCGATTTCGGAATGCGATATAGTGCAACAGATACAAAAAAATTTGATAGTCTCATTTTTCTATAATATATTCTATATTCACGTAAATCTTCAGGTAAAAGCGAACGCGGGCACAGGTATATATCCGTAAAAACATACGAAAAGCACTAACTCTCGCGCCAGCGCCATAAGATTATCGATCGTACACGTCCTTCTGAACTTACCGCAGAAGGAAATAATTCTTGATGAAATCTTGCTAATACTTAGGCACTTAAAGGAGAGATTAACTGGCAGATTGCTCGATGCTCAAAGTAAGGGAAAAAAATATACGAAATAATCGCTGAGAGCCCACAAAAATACCGATGTCGTTTGTTTCTTCAGCTCGTAGAATGCTGTTGCCTAATTCGAGGGCACGCGCGTACGTATGGAGCATTAAATAGTGGCAGGCAGCTAAGGTATCCGTCGGGGCCATTAAGAGGCTCCTGAGTCCCGAGTCCCGAGTCCCAACCAGGTCTAGGTGGGATATTCCAGCCATTTAAGTTCAAACAGCGACTCGCTCAATCGCTTGTTAAACACAAACTGCCTCCATTGAATCGATATTTAGACTGGAGACGGCTCTTTGAAATCGATGAGGTCGTTTCACATTTTCAATTTTGGCAAAGAAATCCACCCCGTGTAGGGAGCTGGCGGGGGAGTCGACAGATAAGCAGGATTTATTCAGTCAGTCGGCAAGTCAATTCAAGACTGCGATTCCTGGGAGGATTTAAGAAGGGGTGGCATTCATATGTCTTAGGAAAACTGCTCCTTTAATTCCAGAAGATTTTGGTGAAGTTATTTACTCACGAAATTTATGATGTTTTGGGGGAAAAATTTGCTCCGTAGTCAATTAGACATTAGAAGCTTTTTTCTAGGAGGTTTCAGAATTAATTTAACATCGTTTTAAGTCATTATTTTCAACAATATTAAAACTTTTTTAGGAAAATGTATATACAGATTAAGATATAATATTTTTAGTCTTCCGTAAAAAAAATAAAAGAAAGTCGAAAGACATATCAAATTAGTACTGCAGCCTGTTTTGTCAAAGACTATACAATTTAGATAGTTGCATTTTGACATAGCTCCCAAATAGCAATGAATGGTTGTAGATTGGTTGGTCGGAAATAAAAAAAATTATCCTGCTTTACACATAGTTGTGACAACCAATGTAACCTATATGTATACAATTATCCTTCTCGCCATATGAAAGCGAAAAACAAATAAATGAATTGAACGAACGAAAGAGAACGAAAGATATTGACTTCTTTATAAGAATATCGTAATGACAAGCATAACGAAACTATGTAACAATAAACAACAGATATTTTCGGCTCCGTGAATTCTCCTCACATATGAAAAAGAATGTTAACTGCTCAATTATATGTGATGTTCCGCTTCGCCAAAAGGCAAATTTTATAAGCAATACTATTTCTCGTCTTAATATGTGAAATATTATTGCTTATTAACCCAAATGACTGATATCCATGATTATAAAGTTTTTAATGGATGTAAAGTACTTTAAAATTCATAAAGTATCACTTTATGTTGGATAAAATAGGACTAAGTTAGTAATTCATTAAAATTTCAAATGTAAAATGTTCTTGCAAAGTGTAAAATCAACAATTTTAATAAAAAAATATGGCGTTTCATCTGTAGTTGTCATCTACTATTATTTTAGTCTCTGGAAATGAGGAAGTAACAAATATGTTGGTTTTGATCAGAGCCAAATAAATATTGTTGCAAAGTTTTAGGAACCATCATTTACAACCATAGCATATAGTTCGCAAATATTTATTATTATATATGCTCCCAAAGATTTCTAATAACAAATAACGAATCAATCAATGTTCACAACTAAATAGATCGGAGAAATGGTTTGTAGATAGTTCTCACAACTTGTAAACTTGTTTTTTGGTTGTAAAAATAGGCTCGCCTATAGCTTTTAGAACTACTCACGTGAACTAGATATGTAGTTGCCATAACTAAAAAGATAATAGTTTAGAATTTAAGGGGTGATTTTTAGGATTAAGCAGGTCCCTACATTTTTTTTTTCATTTTTATTCTCAACCAGATAGTGTGGGGTAGCAAATTTAAATTGATTAAGTGTGCCTTTTCGAAAAAGCATTAAAATTTGATGGGATATACTACAATCAGAAAAATTATAATTCTAGTATTAAAGAAAATACCACTTTCCAATTAGAGTGCTCTAAATTTCATTTACTTGAAAGAAAGTTTCTAGAAATTATAAGTTAAACATATTCCCTAATAAAATTTCTCAGGAAGTATGATAAGGCTGTTTATTAAAATTATAATTGCACTTATAAAGCTAATAACTTAAATTTCGTAAAATATCTATGACATTTGTTTTATGTTTTGCAGTATAATTTACGGAATTCAAATGGTATTTTATTTTTGTTTAAGAAATTTTAACTTCTTTAAAATAATAAATTCTGTAATGTATATTAATTTTATTTTATTTATTTTATTTTAATTTTATTTTATTTATTTTAATTGTTTCTTGAACCAAGTTTTCTCAAATGATTATATTTATATACTATATATGATTATCTTTAGGTACTATGTAGCTTGAATTAAAGAAAAGTATTTTCTGTCCCACTTCGGCTCTCTGAAAGTTGATTAAAAGATTTCACCCCTTTATTTGGATTATATGTCAATACAACTACATATTTTTCAGCATTACAATGTAAGTCAAACGTTTCAGAAGTTAAAAAGCTGTGACTGACAGATGAACAAACATACGGTCAAACAAACACAAAAAACCGCTCATATAAATATTACGAAAAATAATTCATCATTCCTCATTACACTTCATTTAGGTAATTTCTTATAGCTGAATTCGATGTGATTCGCCTCGATTTAAATGCCATGATTGATGACGACTCTTGATGAATTCCACTGTAAATGAAGTAATTTCACTGTCACGATCGAATCACTGATTTCTGTATTAAATCTGCATAGTTTTAATGAAAAAGCATCACAAATTCTAGAAGAACTTAAAATCAAAGATTTTATTTTTATCAACATCAGTCTTAATTTACATAGATCTAAAGAGTTGTAAATTTATGTATTTTTAAAGGAGACCCATCAAATATATGTATGAAACGTTGTACGTTATTATACAGTCGAATTATTTTTATAAAAATCGTCATTACTCCTAAAATATATTTATTGCATCACCTTCGCTCCAAATCATGCCTAATTTTCTTAGAATTTATGAGATTTTACTTTAATATTAGGAAACATTTTTTCAGTGTAGCAATGAAAATCTGTACAAATTCTAAGAGATATTCAGTATTTAATTCATTTTCCTTGTGTAGCAAACTCACAAAAGATTAAGAAAGTCTGTTTTGTAATCCTATCTTTGATGTTCTCTTTAGAGCTCATAAGCTGTGGGAAGTTTGGTCTAACAAAATGTAAAATGCTATTCAGACCTAGACTTTATTATTCGTGGCAAAATGGAAGTTTACTCATAATAATGATGCCTTTTCACAAAGTTACACATAAGGAGGTGAAATAAACAAATCATACAAACCTAATCGTTATGTTAATGTTTTTGTACGACTTGAAAGTTTGTCGCGAGATATGTAATTTGAAATAATTGCATTAATAATTAATTAAATTGGTAGGAAAATATTGCGACAACTTTTAAGCTGTATAAAAACATTAACATAATGATTAGATTTGTATACAAGTTTTTTTTAAAGTTAAATTTACTTATTCCATTTTAGTTGCAGAAACTTTCCGGTTAATTTAGTGCAGTCAAGTTCTTCATTGAGAACACCCTTCAGAGATTTTATCATACTTAGGGCTACATATGCTCGTCCAACAGTGAAAAGCAAAAATCGTCTCGCCGAATCAGACGGTCAAGCTGTCATTAACTTTTTTTCATCAATATTTCGAGCTCATCAAAACGAGCCAAAATGCGACGAATTTTTAATACATAAAATTATTAAAGCATATTGTCATCGAAACTACACGTGTACGCAAAATTTTAACCCACTCGGATAACCGGAAGTGACTCTAAATCGATTTGCAAGATTTTCCCTGGACAAACAAATATGTATCTGAAGCTTAATAAATGCTTGTAAAAATCAGTATGCTACAGAAGCTTTTGTTTTCTTATTTATATACTTGAATCAAATTAAATCCAGTTTGTAAACTAAAAATACAGAGGCTGCAAGATATTACGAAAGTTTTGCATCAAGTCAAAAGTATGCAAAGTCGACTTTCATAATAGGGCATTTCATCTACAAAGTTCCTTCATATCAGAAATTCCCAGCTTTATTGAGAAATTTTTTAATTTAAGAGATTTTTATAAAATTAGATGTCTTTTAGGTTTTGAACATTAGTACTATATAATAACTTCAAATAAGAAAAACTTTTGATAATTAAACCTATTTTTATATTTCACTTTTCTTTGTCATGGTGTAAACATTGTAAACATTGTTTGTTTTGATTACAATTACTTTTAGAGGTGTTCTTTTAATAATGCAATTATGCTCTATTTCTCAAGTTTAGTTTTTGTACCTCAATTATAAAAGGTATTTTTTTTTTAAGGGGAGGTTCTCATCTAGAATCTTGAAATTTTCGATTTTTTTTTTATTTCATATTATTAAAGTTTAATATGTCTAGAATGTTGCTTTAAAATATTTAGTTGATCCGAGCACTAGAACGGATTCTACAGCCCATTGATTGTGACGGTGTCATGATCGTAGCGGGGCGCTCAGCCTGTGCCGTGCCGTTCAATCACGATTATCTCGGAACTTTGTTTTTCAAGATTTTTCAAATTTGCGTACAAGATAACTCAAAAACGGTTCAACCGATCAACTTCTAGTTTCGTGCATATTAAAGTAAACAATTTTCTTCATAGAAAGAGTGGAGCACATTTTGAAAATTGTAACATTATCTCCTTTTTGTAAGTGATAAACTATGAAAAAAAACGGCCGAAAACGGCCTTAAAATTTCAAAATCGCGCCATTCCGTCAATTTTAAATTTTTTTTGAAAGTCGTCCACTCTTTCTGAGACAAATTTAGTCTAGTTTATAATAATGTCATCATTATTTGATTTCAGACCAATCTGCGACCCCTAAATTGTACGCAGCTGGGCAACTTTCGAAAAACATGCCTCCGGAGAAGTTGAATAACGGGCGCCATTTTGTTTTTTTTTTTAATAAAAAAATTTTTTCGTACAGATAAATGTACAATAAAAGATAATGCCAAATATCATTTCCCTATGTCTTGTCATTTGCCTTCAAAAAAATCACGAACTTTACCTACTTTTTGACGTTCTAGATGAGAACCTCCCCTTAAAAGGCACCGAATTTCCGATAGGGATAACTGTCAAATGAGCTGTCATTTGTGGTAAGTTTTAATGTCATTTTTATTCGGTGAAATCTGCAAATCATCATGGATAGATATACACCGCAGCAACGTTTGCATATCGAGGAAATTTATTTTTGAAATCAGGAATTATAAAAACTAGATAAAGCATTTCATGAATTTTATTGACTGAATAATCGCCCATCAGAGCGTGCTATTCGTCGTGTTATTGAAAATTTTCGCTCCAACTTAACACTGCATGACAACAAGACAGCCACTAACAAAAAGGATATCAGTGCGCAACGTGCCATGCATTGACCGAAACAAACATTTTATTGAAAGGACGATTTGGCGAAAATCTTATTTCAAGAAATGGACCTGTCAATTAGCCACCAAAATCGTGTGATTTGACACCGCTAACACTGTTTTGGTAGGGACACGTGATGTATCTGATCTATGAGTTTATCGACTGACGCATTGAAAGTCAACATAAGGCTTGTAATTGCGGATATGCGGCCCTAAATGCTTGAAAATGTGATCAAAAATTTAAATGAACTAATTTATTAAAAAATTATCTTTTGAATAAAACCAAATTTATTGTCACTATTTCAATTTTTATGTGTTTTATTCAATTGAAAATTTGGACACGCTTAAAAAAACACTCTTTACATAGCAGGAAAGACTCCAGCTTAGTTTAATACTAGAACAACCGGCGAGTAAGATTGTAATTTTGATAATTTTTTTTGACATAACTTTTAAGAGATAATTTAAAAAAATATAATTAATGTAAGGAAGAAATTGAGTACCACTCGAGTCAAATTGGTAGTTTTTGGGTTAAAAACACGCTAGGTTTAATTCAAACTTATCACAAGCTCATTATATACTGGGAAAATTTCCCTGGAATCCGACAAGCTAAAGCTTGAGAAAAACGAATCTCAGACTATCGTTAGGCTACTATTATATCAGCACCTCCACATAACCACGAGAACGAACCAATTCCTCTCAGAACTGACAATAGAGCTATTTTCTGAACACATAAAATAAACTTTGCATTAGATATATTTCATCAAATATTTCTCTAGAAGCATTTAAAATACATTTGGTATTCCATTTGACAAAAGATATTCTAAATTACCTAAACAATCACATCACACATCCTAAATAAACTAAAAATGCCTACAAGACATCATAATCCTAAATAAACTTTCCCACGATAAAACACATTTGTTACTTGACTATTCTTTCTAGATAAAAGTGTTAAGGAGGGCAGTGCTTTTTTTAATACCTAATAATAATAAGTTCGTCAATAATTTCTGTTAAAAAAAATAATGAATAAAACCGATTTTTAACAAAAGCAAAAGTCGTTTTTCTTTTGAAATTATAATTCTACCTATCTGTCCCTCATGGGCTAAGGTACCATCTGTATAAGATCGGTCTATCCAATGAGACGGAATGTAGTCTGAGTCCTGAAGACGATGAAACTACATCACACATCTTCTCTGCTTAGGGTTAAGAAGAAAGAGCTTCAATCAAGGGTGTTTGTAATCGGCCGATGTTCCTTCCTCCTCCGTTAAAAACCTTCTGGCGTTCCTTAGCGTAGCAAATCGGCTTTTACTTTAAAGTGCATAAAAGTCCTTTAGGTAGCAGGGCCCACCATGGGGGTCACCCCTAACAAAGCAAAAGAAAATCTCAAGCTCCAACTGTGAAACCGGCTATAAATCTTCAATTTAAAATAAATTTATTATAAGATAGGCTCTCAAAATCAAATTGAATGACGTTTAAAATCCTCTTTATGGAAATCGAATTCAGCATGAGTTTGAGTTCTTTTTCACTTCTCTTAAGCGATTTTTCGAAGCCTCCACCTCGGCAAAAGTACTCCGATGGCTTTGAGAAGTCCCAATGCGTAACCAGATCGCTTGGTACTATTTTTCTGTCCATCAACAGTACAGCTAGTGGTGAAGTGTACTGATAATTTATGAGTAGTGCTCCGCCCCTGCAGGTGGCACCATCTATAAAACTGGAAGAAGATGGTGTGGTGCTAAACACGGGGAGCACCGCATAGATGATAAATTTGCTGAACGCATTACTCAGCATGACAGTCCAAATGCACGGAACGGACCTCTCCCCGAAAAGTCTTCCCGTGCTAATCCCCAGAGAAATGTAAACAAAATTTTACGGCCTTTGTTCGAAATGAGGTCGTCATATTGGAAGGAGCCCCGGAGCCAAGACATCCACCGGCAGCTGGGGTGACACCGCAGAGCCCAGCTAGAATTTTGGTTCCGAGCACAATGGCCGGGGTACTTTGGGACAATAATTCACTACATTACGTCTGAGCGCGTCATTATGCGACCCCAACGAAATGTTAAGGAAGTAAGGGCGGTAGAGGGCGAACGCTTCTGTTTTGAGTTTGCCAACCGCCCTCAACTACGGTGACGGGGTTAATAATAACGAAGGCAAATTCCTTTTGTTATTTTTACCCAGAGGAATTTCATATTCGTTTAGCCAGCAATAGAAATTCCGTTAAAAAAAATATAAAAGTTTCCAAGACTATTTGCATCCCGGCAGCAACTCACTGTAGCCAGCTCAGGCTAAAGCTGGTGGCTGGGACTTGGTCCAGGAATGTTGCAGATGACATGCAATTTTATGAGCTGAGTTCCTCGAGAAGCAGAAGGAGTTCAAGTGGCAAGTAAGTCAAAGACGGCATAATCCTGCGTGTCAATAGCTCCGTCCAGTAGCGCCGGTCTAAGAACTCAGGGTCTTTGCTCGTTCGAGTGGGCGACCCCCTTAAGTTCAGATCGTTTGGGACAAATAGGGCGTCGTCCCACTCCATGTCCATCAAGGCATGGAAGCCATAAGCTGTTCCTGGATGGGGTGAAAATGTTATCATCCCCCTGGACTATCTTAACACTGCTCACCGCTTTAAGATGGCCTTTTATTTTATCATTGAGTAGGGAACAAATACAAATAGAACCAGCATTTATTTCTTTAAGCGTACCTGAGGAAATCAATCACCCTTTGCCTCTGTAACGAGTACCCCTCTGAGTGCACTCCACGTGCGCATTGCTTCAAGTCGAGTTCTAGAAAGAAAAGAAGTGGGATCGGGCGAAGAATAGGGCATCGGCA
Organism: Dysmachus trigonus; assembly: GCA_949715965.1. Lineage (NCBI taxonomy): Eukaryota > Metazoa > Arthropoda > Insecta > Diptera > Asilidae > Dysmachus > Dysmachus trigonus. The sequence goes on from OX454320.1 coordinate 21,272,586, forward strand.
GACGGTCCGGCAGTGTAAATTGATGGGATTCATTGCGTTTCTGGAACATAACAAATTCCCACCTTGAAATCTCAATTTATCAAACGAGGAAATTGCAACAAAACAACTGCAGCTGTTTAAAAATTGCACACTTCGCATGAAGCTTGAAAAAGAGTGGAGATGGTGCTTTGAGTCGGAAGGGCCGGTTGCAGCACAACACCCCAAGCCAGAGCGAGCCGTACATACAGTGGCGAAAAAAGCATAAATCTCGTGTGTCTAAACACGACCAAACAAAGTGATCTCTCGCCGCAATATGCAGCTCTGGCGGCCCGGGGATAATTCTATGGCGACATCCGACCCTAGTTAGCCTCTGCTTGTGTGCCACTTAATCATGCATAAAACGGGGCACAACGTTGGGGCCTCTCAAGCCGAACTGTGGACGCCCGACCGCCCCAGAACTGTAAAGACGTTATTCGCCCCTCATGAAAATGGTCATTGATTGTGGTACCAAAAAAAAAAGGTCAACGAAAAATAATTCTTGGAGTAGGGCCAACAAAATCTCACTTAACCCCTGGCTTTAGGATGATATGCGCAGAGAAGGTGAAGGATTATGGGGCGACGGTAAGGACGACCGAAGAAACAAGGACTATATGGTAAGCTAAAACTATTCCGATGCTTCAAAGGCAGCTTCATGTTGAAACGGATTTAGAGGGATTGAGGTGGTGTAGCTTAATGGCAACTTTCTGTCGAGGAATTTGAGTACTTCGCTAGTGGTTGCCGGGCACTGTTCTATCTTTTTATCTTTCCACTTAGAAGTTGGTGCCCTTTGGAATAGCTAGGAAAAGAGCTGTCTTTCAAGGTCGTCAAGTGTAGTCTCCTTTCTATCTATTTAAAAAGTACCTAAGTAAATGAATTCGACAAATATTTATTGGTCGATTGAGATCCTTGCCATACAAAGACCCACTAATACTATCTACATGAAGCGAGTGTTGATTTAGAATATCCGAAAATTCAATCCACACCCCGGTCTTATAGAAAAAACTCTTGAAGTTGTGAATTGTGCTTAATCTGCTATATACTTTTCTTCAAATCTCATTCTTTTGAGTTCCACCTTGAATTACGGACGGCTTTGATAAAAAAAATATATTTGAAATTTAAATAAAAAATAATCTTTTTGAGATATTTAAGGATGGAAGATGTTAGTTGTTTTAGAAAATGTTTGTGTTTATAATTACACAAATGTATAAAAGTTGTGTATTTCTTCATGGTGTGTTGCATTACAACTCTCAAACTCCGCTTGCAGTTGACCGATTGTTACGTACATATGTAGGATCGATTGCACTTCTAATCAGAACTCTCAATTACGCGAAGACATCAGCAACGTAGCAACCGTAGCTCAGTTGGTTAGACAATCAGAGCGCAAATCCAAACGTCGCAAGTTCGAGCTCTGCCCGTGTCCAGCCCGATCTTTTTGAATAATTCCTACATGTTTCTTATTTATATGATGACATTAGTTTTAATATTCTATCTTCAAATCTGAATGCATGCACTAACTTTTGTAATTATTTCATCTCGATATTGAAATTTTCTGAAAATTCTTGTTCACTGACGATACCTGCTAATTAATATATACAAGAGTATATCTAAAAATAAATTTATGTATCTAATTCCTTCCGTTCGCTGTTTCTCCATTGAGATGAAATTTAACTTCCCGTTCAATGAGCAAATTGCCAATTATAATCTCAATTTCTACATAATAGTAATTACACTCTCACTTGAATTTTAAATCTCATCAATTACATTACTTTACAATTAAGATGCCCTGTTTTGTAAAAAAGTATTGTTGAAAGAAAGTCAAAGAAGTATTTTAAATATTGTTGGAAATTTCTTCTTCAAAAATAATTAAATATCGTAGGATTTCAAAACGTCACTCAAATAAAAGTATAAATCTATAGTCGTACATTTTTCTAGAAAAAAACACAATTTTAACTTAATTTGGCATAAAAGTTGATGAAAAGCCAGGTTTTTTGTATACAAGTACGTTAAATTCTCTATAAAATTGAATTCCGTAGGTAAGAATTGAATGATACGTTCTCGAAAACATGTGAAATGATATGCATTTTGTTATTTTCGCATAATTTTTACTCAAATTAAATATTAAATTTAGCCAACAGTTAGTGATTATACAATTATGATTATTATTCAGAATTTAAGAGTATATATGGTTTCATTCTTTATGAATAATACGTATAAAGTTATGATTACATTTATTCATTTCTTAAAAATAGGACAAAATTTTATAAACAGATCAAAATACAGATTATGATTTAAAATCATTATTTATGAGATTAAAAAATTATAAACTTCATAACTTATAATCATAAATTTTGATTGTAATTTAATATGTTATTGATATTTATATGCAACACGTTCTTTCATTATGATTTAAAATCATAATATGCATTAAAAGATAATAATTCTTATAATAAAGTAAAATAAATTTCATGAGTTATTCTCTAGTTGTGTTAAATTAATTCTAGTTTTATTAAAATTATTAATAGTATGATAATTTTATTTAAATATTATAAACAAAAGTTTGTACTATTAAAGTACCCTTATCATAACACAAATTTCTTTTTCGTTAAACGCCTTTAATTCAAAAGGCTTTCAAGATTTTCAAAACCAATGCAAATCTTACAAACTCGTGCTCATTAAGTATCAAAAAGAAATTATTATTTAACTCAAGAACATTTGAGAAAAACTGCTTATGACCTAAACTTAATTTACGCATAAATTGTACTTTAATATTTTTCAGTTTAGTTTTATGCGTAAGTTACTCATAATTTTTGTCTAAATGTTCTTGAAAGCAGATTTGTAATACGTATAAGGTCTTGAATAATATCTTGTAAATATAGTTGCATAATCCTTGAAAACTCAGAAATATCACCAATTATTATATCACTGTTTTATACAATTTTATTACATATAAATTATGGAGAAATTAAATTATGAATTGTGAGTACTATACGTAATACATGATTATAATTCATAGGACAAAGAAATTTTTAAATTAATAACTTATGAAATTATTAGTTTTAATCCGTGATAACAAATTTTTTCTCCGTAAAAAAGTGACTCAAGTTATTTTGATTATTAACACTAATTTTTTTCGCAAACTCGCCGTGATGGAAACAAAGCAAATTTATACTAGTGAATATTTTCTATAAGAGGACTGAAAAATTATACATTTCGTATAAAGGGCCAAAAGAAAGTTGAAACATAAATGGTTACTTGAGATTCTTAAAAAGTATAAATCGATACTTAACAAATAAAGTTAAAGGATGGGTTAAGAATAATGATACGTACCGAATGAAGTTGAATCCTGAGTGGGTGTCTAATAAAATTCCCCGGATGAGGCGCCATTCCCTCACATGTGTTTTCTGCGATTGCCTAAAGATGGTGCGAAACTGTTCCACACCAGAAAGTTAGCTCAAGGCCGTAAATATCGTAGGTAGTATATTTCTTGAAAAATAAAAGTACCATCCTAAAATAGCTTTATGAGGACGCCGGCACGATTCATACGCAAAATTTAGTGCCTTTTTAGCGGAGCAGAACACATCGCGCTCGGGGATCCAACGCACAGGCTCCGGGATAGCGCCGAGCCCCATTAAGGACTACAAATGGGTCAAAGGAAAATGCTTAATAGCTGCTGCCGTGGCGGGGCTGCTGGCAGCCGACCCTAATAATTTACATGTTTATGAGTTTCGCATGTCCTTTTCCGTCTGCCCGACTGTTCCATGTGAGCTGGAAATGATTGGACCGCAGAAATATCTCTCCCAGCCCGATTTTGCTTGCGGCATTTGCATGGCATTAATGCGGGCTTTGAAATGCCTCTTTGAACCGCTTTCGGTGCTGGCGTGGAGGAAGGTAATGAAGAGCTCCTCAACCAGCTAACAGTCCTTAAACAATTCAATTCAGATGATAGTCAAGATGGCCTTCTTATGTGCTTATGATAGTGATAACATGATGCAAAGCGTCTACTTAAGACGAAAAGTGGGATTTTGATAAATAAGACACTAATCGACTGGCCTAATACATATAAGCAAATAGACATACAAACCAAAATTCATTTTAATTCAACATTAGTAAGTTATGAGGGTCCACTTTAATTCTTGGCGATCACTACTGTAATCAGGATTATTATAGTTATTAAGACAAGTTACTATTTTTGAATCAGGCTCATTTTGACCAGAATTCGCTCTATGATAAGAGTTAATTAACAAATTCCTTGAACGTATTTTTTTTTTGACAACGAGGAGAATATAAATAAAATTATCAATTTGGGGCCGTCTATGTGACCAATCAAAATATCGAACGCATATAAATCACAAGTAGCATTACGTCTTTTTTCTAAGTTGGTAAATCCTAATAACAAGCACCTAGTTCTGTAAAAAGGGCAATCACTCCAAAGATTCAGTTTCTAGGCCATAAAGCTGTTAAATGACCTTTGGACAGATTAATGCTAGGATTTGTAGTTTGGGGATCATACAACCATTCTATACTCTAAAATAAATCTGACTAAAGAGATGTATACAGAGTCTTAAATGTAAAAGGGTCACTGAAATAAGATTAATTTCTTTTAATGAAGCTAATCATTTTAAAAGTCTTGGTAATTATGTATTCAGTATTTAATGAAAAAGTTTGTTTTGATTCTAAACTCTAAACTCTTAGGTCTTTAAAATGAAATACTTTTTCCAAGGGACAATTTTGAACTTTATTAAATTGTTTTTCCTAGCGAAATCAAATAGATTTACATTTTGATATATTTACCGCAAGACCATTTAGCTCACACCAAGACTCCAAATTATTAAGGTCATTCTGGATTTGCATGCAATCATCATAACACATTATCGTGGAGAATAGTTTTAAGTCGTCTGCTAATAAGAAGAACTTTAAAGTCACAAAAATACTCTGTATATCATTTAAGAAGAGTAAGAAAGTAATGCAGCACAATACGCACCCCGAAGTACTACTGAGTTGCCCTTTATTTATTTGCAATTGGTAAAACAAGATTTAAACCAAAGGGTAAGGATAAATGAATTACAACTTTTTTTAAACAATAGAAATTTGTACCATATCAAAAGCTTTTTCAAAATCAGGGAATATAATATCAACTTAGACTCATTCTTAAATTTTTGAAATGCAAGAATTTATGAATAAGGTAAAGTTTGTAGAGGTGCATCTACCCGATAAGAAGCCATGCTGTTTGGAAAGAAATGTGCCTACATTTGCCCAAATTTCACTAATATATTTCAATGGTAAATGTTTATACTTCAGTTTAACAAATTACTTGACAAACGGTTTTATTCAGATTTTAAATAGTTTTAAAGTAAGTAATACTTCAAACTCATTCCCTGTCAAATAGAACTCCTTGACAAACAAACAGAGCTATGAGCTTTATCTTATGAAAGAAAAGTTTTATATTCTTGTTACTATTATTATATATTGAAAGACTGAATACATTTTTTTTTTTTAGTTTATTTTTTTATATATAAGAAATTTTATATTACGTTTAACATTATTTTGTGCACTATATATATGTATAATTTGAATAAAATTAATTAAATTAGTTAAAATGTTTGAATATTTCCTTATTTTTTCTATGAACAAAAAATTTATAAATTTTTTTTGGAAAAATAATGAACATCATAAAACCTAAATATTCCCTGAAATCCAAAAAAAAAAAAAAATCCCTGTCACTGTATCAATGGATTAATGCATTATAAAGTAATACAATTAGTATTAACTTATTAAAACCATAGTAGGTTCGAGGTAAAGTATAGTTAATATTAATTTTTAACCTCAATAAAAGATTACAATTCAATATTTTTATATTAAAACAATACATTAGTATTAACTTCTTAAAACCATAGTGGATTAAAAGTAAAGTATAGGTTTATTTTAATACCTGCCAATATTACAGTTTCATTTTAATCCTTTCAAAATATTAAAATCGAATACTTTTTTGGTGTGGACTTATATCTAATCCAGAAAATATTGGTTTTTAGTCCAACATTTTTTACCGTGTAGTTAATAATATCATTAAAGGGTAGCAAAGATTTTCCGCACATTTTAGCAAGTACATTTTGTGATCGAGTTCAATTTTACAATCTGTGCTCAGATTCTTAGACAATGTACTTAGATCCAGAGAAAGAACGTTTCCAAGATCATAGTGTAAAGCAAAATCTGAATCATTGAAATATGTATAGATATTTTTAAAAAAATCAGTCGACCAAATGAATTTCTTGTAGAGGTATTTACGTAATGCATCATATTCATGTCCAAGTCTTTGAAAATTTTGCTTATTTTTCCGTACCACTTTTTTTATTTCTTATGTGCATAATTTTTTAATCGTTTTAAAGATTTTGTGAATCATTTAGGATGATTGTTTCGACCCAAAGTTTTTTTACCAGCTTACGTAGACAAACCAGTATGTAATAAGTTGAGGAAATTGTCGAACTCGCCCTGGAGAGATTGGTCTTTTAGAGTATCTACCCAATCCATATTACTGAAAAAAAAAAATGTAATCCAACGTAATTAGCAGTCATAAAATTGTACAATAGGTTATTTTTAACGTATCAAGAAAGTTGAGATCTATTCCAATGATTTCATGATCAATATCTAAGTTAACAATTAGTGATTCAGTAATTTTGTATACAAATTTTTGAGAAACCTCACTCTTGGTGGAAAAGTGAGAACGAGAAAAATGTCACCACACACTGATATTACAATTTCCATCTTACGATTATTTTTAAAGTGACCGCTGTCCATTGATTATCAATTTGATAGCCCAATTTCCCATCATAATTATAATCCAATTGGTCAAAAGTTTTCGTAGAAAACACTTCAACTTGATCTGATAAGAAATTTGAAATTTCTGATGATGAGCATATATGATAGACATAATCATCTGCGAATTTTCAATGATGTTCGAAACTAGATGTTGGATAGTTATTCGTTGACGATTCTTTTCCAAGTTCGATGAAGTACATCTCACAAATGATGTAGACGCTCTGCGTACGAGACTTGACATCGAGGATATATAGAAAATGTTTCCTAGAAAATTATGTTCCCTTAAGTATTATGAGTTAAACAGAGAGGGAATGAGCTTTCCTTTGTTTTCATGTAAATTGCAAGCTGACGAAACGTGCTTCAAGATTGCGCAACAGAACTCATTTCGCTGTAGCTTCAGAGGAATATATTTTCAGTTTACGTATTGAATGTGAAATAGTAATAACAAGACGCATATTCAAAGATAAAATACTAAGAAAATGCGTGACTTCGCTAATCGAGTCAAGAGAAATCGACTCCACAATAGGGCCCATTATTAACCCCTTGCCTCACGATTTAATTTCGAAGAATCGTGTGCGTGCATACAAGTAAATCTAGCACAAATCTATGCGTGGATTTATAAAGCAATGATAATAATAAATTTCATAATAATGTTTTATTACAAGTTAGAAGAAATTTATATATTTTTCTAATCTTTAAAAATATGCAGCAGGTATAACCCATCAAAGTCGAATTTGATACAGAAAATCTTTGCGGACGAAACTCGTCTTTACACTTAAAGGATGAAAATAATTTAAGTGTGAATATGATCACAGCAATTATAATTTGCTTGTTGAAAGCCATCATCTACCATATTTTTTCTCTCAGTGTACGCGTTTTAAGAAATCATGTGCTTATGTTTTACTATATTTGAAAACTTATTTATGTGTTTTGGATTTGACACTTATCCCTTATTGTTGCAATTCGTCCGTTTTTGTCCGTCAACTTTAAGCTCGGACAACTTTGTTATTTATTTTTAATATATATATAAATTCATACCCGGGTATTTTCAATAGTGCTCTTTCAGAATATCACCTGAAAAAAAAACTCCATTTCCTATTGTATTTTTGACTTTTAAAAAAATAACGATTTCTGAGGCACAATTTTATAAAAAAAAAATGATATTTTTGATATGAAAAAAGTATTGGAAAAAGCCAAAACCACAAAAACTCCGGCTCAAAATGCCTAATTAATAAAGTTATTAAGCCTGGAGGTATGATTTTTATCATTAAGGGGTTATAAACCACCACTAAAATCAATATTTTAACGCTAATCTTATGGATTTTTCTAAAAAAAAAAAATTGTATTTGGCTTTTGAAAACAGGTCAAAATGGGACAAAATGTAATAGGGAGAATAAGAACCTCAATTCTTTTGTTATCTAAGGTCAAATTTCATCACCAACCTTAGAAAAATCCCAAAAGGGGTCAAATTCGGCCAATAAGGGTTAAAGCCGTCTAATATGATATACAGCTCTATTTGTTTCGTTGATCCTAAATTTTCAAACTTTAACAACATGGCGGCAATATTGGTTTTGTAAGTATCAAAAAGCGTGTTTTGGAAAAAATATATCTACGCAACAAATCAATGCAAGTTTTCACTTTTACTTATTGTTATTTGTGCGAGTAGGCGAATGAAAAGCACATGGCGGAGGCAAAATTGGGGCATCGAAGAAGAACAGCCGCATAAAATTGGCACCGTACGATTTCCCGGGACGACGCAATACGTCGCCATTCAGAAAATTGAGATGTAAAAAGATAAAATGTGGCAGGGCGTGAATAGCCGAAACGCGCGCACCTATCAGCCATAAAATGGAAAACTTCATCTGACGGGAATCGATTGCATCTGACAATATTTTGCCACCTGCTTGCGAGCCCATAACGGAAACGATGAGAGCAGCCGTCGCCGACCTTCCCGCCGCCCGCCGCGCCACCTGCCGACGCTTTTGTGCGGGAGAAACAAAGTAATCATCTGAAAAGTGAAATCTAGCACCACATCACGGAATGCCTCGCCCCGCCGGCCGGCCCTCCTTCCAGCGTGCGATGTGGTGCGATGTTTGCAGGGCCGAGACAGCAAAGGTATCCACATCACCTCCGCCAAGGGGGCGACGGTGCCGACTGGGGGCAAAGCCACGCGGAAATATGTAGAAAATTGTAATGGCTGAGGCAAGTAAGTGATAAGGGTGGGTTCCGAATGAAATTCAATGAGGTGCTCCCGCTCCCAGCGAGCAGATGGTCCCTATTACTTTTATTGAAAATTTTCTGGATTTCTCGGATGAAAGCGATACCTTGAATATTTTATGGAATTTATTAGATGCCACACGTCCCGAAAACGGGGAACGACTCAGACATAGAAAGAGCTTCTCCCAAAAAGGGGTTTCCGTAGCCGTATCCTTCGAAATATTCAGAAAAGCCGAGGGTGTTCTTCAGGTTTCATCGCTATTTTAATGGGGAGGGTGCAGGAAAACAACGGAAGAGGTACTTCAGTTGTTAAAAGTTTCGCCCCATCTCCTCTAAGATATCCTTTTTAGAAAGGAAGAAACCCCATCGAGAGCCGTCAAGAGCGACCAGAGCGCTTGAGTGGTAAAAGCCGATGGGATGGGAATAATTGAGTAATTAATCAGGAGGCAGCCCAAGCAGCTTCTTCCGTAATCATTAAAATTGTTTGATTGTGGGGAGCCATCGCGAACACCTTTTCTCAATTAAAATTACCAAATTTATCCCTTTCACCAGCCAAGGGCGTGTCTAGATCAAGCGTTTCGTGCACCTTACCCTGTAAATGCAGGATAAATATGCCCAATTTTTTTATTTTTCCAAAACGGCCAGATTTTCGGTCGATCGATGGTACATGTGAAGATGGGTGAGGAGAGTATTCGTCTGACAGGTAAGTGGATTCCATTTCGATGTCAACCGTGATTTTGGTTCGCAATAGCACCAACAGAGGGGACAAATCACCGTCAAAATTTTGGCGTGTAGTGAGCGCGCTCACATCAGAGAATTCTTTGGGACACGGCTACGTGCAAAATTGAAGGCAATTTTGGTGACGCCAGCGCTTTTGATTGAATTCACTTAAGTGATGATCTTCCCGGCACCCGCACCTCACCGCCTCTTCAATGAAATATGGGCAATACCTGAGGGAAAGTGCCAACGAAATTTTATGAAAACCGAATCCAGCATGATTTCGAATTCCTTTTAACTACTCTGGGCGCGTCTCTGAGTGATTACTCGTTGGTTAAAAATAGCTTTGTGAGGCTTCGCTTTCATCAGGAGGAATATGCCATTAAATACCTATTTCTCACCAACCATCAACAAGAACAACAATGACGAATTGTTCTGCATGCAGAGGTCAATGTCTTAATTCGTTAATTGTAAAGAAAATTGAGAGCTCTTTTCAATTCCATCAAATTAAGTTTTTTAATGCTTTTATACATTAAATACCCTAAAAATGAACTTTTATACATTAAATACGCTAACTTGAACTCTTAACTCCCTTCTACATTTATTAGTTTTACTTTCAGTTCCGTCTTTCCGATGCACAGTGTTCCGAATCGCCTTATTTATTTATTTATTTATTTATACAAAAAGTTTGTCAAAAGCTGACTACTACAAAATAAAATTGAGTGTAATGGAAAATTACTATTTAACAGGTTAACAAGAAGTTATAAAAAGTCAAAATTAGAATAGTTCTCATTAACTGCGCGCGACATCGATGAAATGGGTTCAAAAAATCCGTAGTTAGTACGGTGAGACGGAACATGGAGGAAACGGAAGTCCCTCAAAGAGCGAGTTGGGATAGAAATATGAAATGAAGACAAAATCTCAGGCGAGTTAATCCTACCACGCAAACAATCACGAGCAAAAGCAATTCTGGAGTCAGTTCTACGCTGCTCAAGAGTTTGTAATGAGAGGAGATTAAGACGAATCATGTAGGGGGGAAGAAAGAGTCTATTGACCCAAGGTAAGCCGCGAAGCGCAAAATGAATGAACCTGCGCTGAACCGACTCAATACGATTAATGTGTACAGCGTAATACGGAGACCACACCGGACTGGCATATTAAAGTATAGGCCTAACGAACGTACAAAAGAGGAGATTCGTAATGTAAGGGTCGTCAAACTCTTTAGATCAACGTTTAACAAAGCCGAGGGTAGAATTGGCTTTGCTAACTATGGCCTCCACATGGTCATCGAAAGAAAACCTGGTGTTGAGTCACACCCCTAAGTCTTTGGTTTTGTCGAGTCTAGATAGAGAAGAATCACTTATAGTATAGTTGAAGGAAATAGGTGATTTTTTTCGAGAGAAGGACATCACGGTGCACTTACTAATGTTAAGAGGTAGGCGATTGATAGAACACCAATTAGAAAAAGTGTCTTAGTCAGAATTGAGAAGAAGACAATCAGACTCATTGGAGGTTAAGCGAAAAATCTTCGCATCGTCTTTTTGTGAACACATTAGTTTATTTGATTGTAATATGCTTATAATGGGGATATTATAGCAGGTTTTATTCTATAATTAATTGTCAATATTATATTGCTCTATGGTACTGTAATTTTTATTTAATTATTTTCTTATAAATTCATATTTGCAAACTCAAAAATATATTATATTTTTACTCATTACAGGATCAAAAATAATAATAGTGACTATATATTGATAAATTATGATGTTTACGATAAAAAAGATAATGTAAAATGTTTCCTCTAATAAAATTTATTTCATTACAAATGTATAGCAGGGTTAGAAAAACCTGCTATATGGTTCAAATATAAATTATGTATTTTATTTCCTATTTTGCATGAATTGCAAAACAATTTTAAACTACTCTTGTTTCTTTTTCTCAAAATACTGAATATAAGACTTTAAAAGCATTTTACTCATAATAGAGTTTTTCGTAATACGTTTTTTGAAGAAACCGCCACGACTGTTATACTTAACAAAAAAAGAAAAATATATATTAAGAGCCTCAAAAATTCATTTTCTTTTAAAATGTATGATTTACACTCTAAAGAATTTTCAGTTAAAAATTAGCATTCATATGTTGTCCTAACTCCGTTATTGTTTAACGGAAGAGAACTTTTTCTAATTAACATTTAAGGAATCAATTTTTTACACTAATATTATTTGGAACAGGCACAAAAGTTTATAATTCTTAAAGAGCATTAGTAACAAAGAAATGGCGTAAGAAATGAATCTGTTAAAGTTAAGGCATTAAGAGATTTAAAGAAGAAATCTTCAAATCACTTATAAGAATATGTCAAAAGATAAAATAAGAGCATTACCCACATGATAAACTTCAAATAAGATTGAATATGTTTTGTTACACATGTGATTCTTTTTCATGTTTTATGAATTATATGTTCTTGTAAAAACCTCTATGATGTGTGGCTATTAAATAACGAGACTTTCTTTTAAAGAGCGTATATTGAGTTGTACAATCAAATGAATATTATATACCCTATCCAGTATTCTCCTCCAAACTCAGCACAACGATTCCAACGTTTCTCCCAGCTTAAAAAACACCCAAGGGAATCCTCCGAAGTTAGGTCTTTGAGAACACGTGTCGTGACTGCTTGAATGTCTTCCATCATCTTAAAATGAGTTCCTTTGATCAAACTCTTCGTCTTAGGGAAGAGGAAGAAGTCACAGAAGCCAAGTCTGGCGAGTAAGGGAAGCGGAGGAGGACTGAAATGCTTTTCGAAGCCAAAAACTCGCGGACAATCACTGCGAAGTGGGTCGTCGCATTGTCATGATGAAGAATCCATCAATTTTTAATGACATCTAGACGAACGCAGATCATCTGCGCCTTCAAACGCTTTAAAACCTCAAGATAGAATGCTAAATTCACTGGATTTCTAAGTATGAAATGCACAGAGTTCCACTTTTAATTTTATATATAGTAATATTTGATTTATACGCTATCAAATAAAGACAAATTAAAGTGTATTTTAGAAAAAATAATGTAGCCCAGAAAAGAGGATAAAAATTGCCAAATCACCTTTGACCTATAATAGTGATATAATTTTTGGTACTTATCGTCATTTCAAGGTCAAAAAAGACCTACAAAAATTATTTATTTCAATCAATCAATCAGCGTAGCTCCTTTCTGTGAGAATTGACTCTTTTAGATGAGGTAAGTTTATTACACAGCTCCACAAAAAAAATTGAAAAAATTAGATCTGACGTCTGACCATACCTACTATATGTTTTTGAGGTCACTGAATCCGAATCCGAGGTCTATTTAACTCCATCACGTCAGGATTTTTCATAACCTCAAAATTTAGCATAAAAACGAGAATAATCCACAAAAAAATCGAAAAAATTAGATCTGACGTCTGACCATACCTACTATATGTTTTTGAGGTCACTGAATCCGAATCCGAGGTCTATTTAACTCCATCACGTCAGAATTTTTCATAACCTCAAAATGTTAGCATAAAAACGAGAATAATCCACAAAAAAATCGAAAAAATTTGATCTAACGTCTGACCATACTGACTATATATTTTCGAGGTCGCTGAATCTGAATTCCAGGTTTATCAACCCCTATTACTTTAAGGTTTTACATAACCTACAAATTTTAGTCCAAACACCAAAATAATCCCTTCAATTCAAAGGCTAAAATAGTGACCGGTTTTTTTTCTTTTAAGCAATAAAGGGATTAAAAATTGAAGGGATTATTTTGGTGTTTGGACTAAAATTTGTAGGTTATGTAAAACCTTAAAGTAATAGGGGTTGATAAACCTGGAATTCAGATTCAGCGACCTCGAAAATATATAGTCAGTATGGTCAGACGTTAGATCAAATTTTTTCGATTTTTTTGTGGATTATTCTCGTTTTTATGCTAACATTTTGAGGTTATGAAAAATCCTGACGTGATGGAGTTAAATAGACCTCGGATTCGGATTCAGTGACCTCAAAAACATATAGTAGGTATGGTCAGACGTCAGATCTAATTTTGTCGATTCTTTTGTGGATTATTCTCGTTTTTATGCTAAATTTTGAGGTTATGAAAAATCCTGACGTGATGGAGTTAAATAGACCTCGGATTCGGATTCAGTGACCTCAAAAACATATAGTAGGTATGGTCAGACGTCAGATCTAATTTTGTCGATTTTTTTGTGGATTATTCTCGTTTTTATGCTAACATTTTGAGGTTATGAAAAATCCTGACGTGATGGAGTTAAATAGACCTCGGATTCGGATTCAGTGACCTCAAAAACATATAGTAGGTATGGTCAGACGTCAGATCTAATTTTGTCGATTTTTTTGTGGATTATTCTCGTTTTTATGCTAAATTTTGAGGTTATGAAAAATCCTGACGTGATGGAGTTAAATAGACCTCGGATTCGGATTCAGTGACCTCAAAAACATATAGTAGGTATGGTCAGACGTCAGATCTAATTTTTTCAATTTTTTTTGTGGAGCTGTGTTATTATTACCTGTTGCAATTCCATTAAATATTTGAAAAAGGTGGATAAAGGTTATATAAATGATACCTTTTATTGAACGCCTCTAAAACTATTTAAAGCTGGAAACTGGCAAGTATGCTTTCAGGTCACTTTGTTTGCATGAAACCTGGTCCAGTTACTATAAAGTATAAAGGACTGTAGGGCCTCTTTGTCCAGCATGATTCATTTCAAAGTAACTCCCACTGAGGAAGGGTATCATTGGATTTTGCCTTACAAATTATCTTTAATCCACTGAGGACCCAGAAGATCAAATTCCTGTCGGCACTAACCTTATCACTCAGCTTCCTTGGTGTGAAAAGAAGCGGCGGGGCGGAAAGGGAGATACGGCTCAATTTCCTGAACTGAATGCGAGCCAGATAATATGGCCATCAGAGGATGCATCCAAGCCTCCTTCCCCCGGGCCGCACATCTTCGGATAATTGGATGTTGCGGGTGGGACGAGAGAATGTGAAACGCACACAATTAAGGCGATTTCTCGGGTTAAATTAATTCCCTTCAGTGCCTCCCCGGGGGCTTCCCTGGCGGGCGTGCCAAAGGGGCGGTTGGTTCACTGCTTCCTACATCCTCCCTTCCATCGACAATGGCCGGGAGTGATGGCGAGGAAAGATTAATACTGCCGTCATCCTGCGTGCTCCTTTATCAGCACTACAACCAGTTTACAGGACACTTTAATTAATTTACAAATACTTCCGACAAAATTTATGATATACGGTCCCGAGAGAGCCCACCTGGCAGTCGCTCGTTAATCACCCGGAGCGATATAATTGTCATCATTGGTTACAAGCATTCAAATGCGAACATGAGGCGACCCGGGTCCCGGGCCATTCATCATTATCATGTGATTGGATTTTCATTAACTGGGTACAGCTGCACGCTGAGAAGAGAACGGGTGCTATTCACTCGCCCCCGCCTGCTGGGGAATTGAGGAAGCTTCCCGGCGAAGATAAATGGCCGCATAGTATATGCATGCCTTGGACAGGGGGGAAGACGGCGGTAGACGATCGCAAAGAAATCCCATCCGCCGAAAATTCCGTAGCCAAACGGTTTCCGTGAAGGAATTTCGGGATACACGCTCCGCCTTACCCGGACATTAATATCCTGCGAAGGGTTCTGAAATGCATTCACCGCGTAAATCATCGTGAAATATGCGCTAATATTTAAAATTTTATAGGCAAAAATATCGCCAGTTATTTATGGCAGTACCATTCCGGCATTTAGGCGGCAAAAGAACTCAAGCGTGGGTGACATGAAGATTTAAGCCTGTGAATTAAAAACCGATTTCCCTTCGCTTTTACAAATTTTAAATGCCAAAACTCAAGAATTACCCTGTTGGTACGAATAAGGGTAGTTTTCACAGTATGAGCGAAAACTCATAGCTTAACTTAAAATCAACTGATATGTTCAATGTAATTTCATGGTATTATCTTAAGCGTCTAAATCCCGTTGGCTTACCGAAACTCATCATTATCTTTGAATAATCAGCAAATGCCATAATACACTGCGAACATTAAAAAACAGAGCTGAAAACTGAACTCTAAAAAAGAAAACAAAAGATCATCCCAAGATACAACTCTTTAGTTTAGAACTAGCACTCTGGAACTTTTCTCCGTCTGCCTCTGCCAAAGATACGACCGCCTAGAGAGCGACAATTTTTTAAATTGCGTAAATTTAAAGTTTTGCGACCTGCACAGACAAATAATGTGCAATAAACGTCGAATTAAAGAATATATTCCGAAATTTAATTTAATTTCCCTGTGATTGGAAGACAAAAGCAAGCTCTTACCACAAGAAATAACAAAATTGCATTTTCCGACTTGGAGAAACATCTGAAACAAAATGCTACATGGTTGTTTTCAATTTTTGATTAACCCCACAGACATATATGAACAAATGTGCGATATGTTCGAATTTAATAATTTCCATAAAACTTTCTTACTAATTTTCACATCCATTACTTCTAGATAAAAATATTTCATCAGTAATGGATTTATTGTCCCAAAAACAGAGCCAGATTATAGGTAAAGCCAAGTACGCCATGGCGTAGGGCAGCAGATTTCTAAAAAGCGGCAAATTTTCAGGAAAAATTTACAAAAACTTACAACAATAGTAATAGGCCTCAATAGCCCGGTTGGTAATGCGACGTGCTGACTGCGAGCCAGCAGGGCGCTAGAGGTTGTGGGTTCGATTCCCACGAGAAGCCCTGGTCACAAAAAAAGTGGCATCACAATGGGCCTGCAATAATGGCCTAAGTGTGTCTACGAACAGCCACTGCAATCTACGATATACATCTACAACAAAGTTGAAAAAAATTTTGGAAAACAAAAATAATATCAAGTAATAAAATATTTTGCGAGTGTATATAAAATCAAGGAGAAAATATTGACAAACCCAATAGCAGGGAGAAAAGCGACACTACTTAAACCTTATTAGAAAATTTTAAAATAAATAACTTGGATAAAAGCAAGTAACACACGGCTCCTTAAACCTTAGACAAGAAAATGTAATTCTATCATTCTTAATCCACTGACTTTTAATACCCGGAAAAAACGTACACTTATGTTTCAATTAAAAGATAAAAACTCATTTCTTGGCATTTTTTTAACCTTAGCGGTCTTAATTCAAGGAGTTTAAAAGTTGCTTTAGCCCTTTGGTTTTTAGATATAAGCAAAGCATATTGCTCATGATGAAGGAGCAATAAATCGTTTTTCGAAAATCGATTTTCAGCCCAAACCATTGCTTTATTTTCGACCTATGATGTTAAATTTAATATTTTTCCAAATTCGCAGTTTTTGTGGCGGCAAAATATAGGTGGCGTACCATCAGTCAAGCTGATAGTCCGGCTCTGCCAAAGAAACTTCTAAGATGATGTGAAACATGTTCGCATTCAATGATTTTCAACAAATTCTCTCCCTTAATTATACTTCTTTAATCCCTACATAGAAAATAATATCAGAAATGAATTGGACGTGAACGGTGTACCATATGCCTGTGTTTAGTAATTTTTGCCTAATTCTCTCCCCTACTTTACCCCTCTATAAAAGATTATTCGAGATATGGATTTAACGTCCCGGAAATATACCCGAAATGTGACATGCCTGAATTCTGCATTTTCTGGAAAAAAATGCCAAAACAATAGGTAATTTTATAAGGCCATAACTTGACTATTTAAAAATAGCCAATTATCAGCTCTTAAATAGTGTCCCATTTTTTAATTTGCGCAGTGTATTTGTGATTTACCAACGGATTTAGATCAGAAAAACCTAAACTACAAAGAAATTAATAATTATCATACTTACATTAATACGGCAAAATAATATTACAAATCAATCGTATTCATTTTGATAAATGAGCCCACTTAATTTTTCACGTGAATAATTTCATAATGAATCGTTCATAATAGCAAAAAAAAACAAGAAAGCACACCATAAAACAAATAGATTAAGCTTGACCACTATGAAATCTAATTTTTTTTCAGCTTGGCTTAAGTAACGAACTGAGTTTAATTTAAACTTAACATAAGCTCGGACTATGAAACTGATCCTAAAGGGCTTAAAACTTTAAATAGTTAAGGCGTTCGTAGTTCTTGTTAAACTTTGTCTTGGACTGCAAGTAGTTTTAATAAAAAAATGTCTCAAAATTAATAGCTTTCGAATTTTAAAAAAACATATATGTATATTGTCAATTTCATACCAAACAATTTCAAAATACTTAAAAAATTGTAGAGTTTAAAACAACGCTCAAGTGTGAATACGACTCGCAGACTAATTGCTCCATACCATAAAATATCCTCGGAATTTTTCCGATAAATATTTTTCAAGTTCTAACTATTGAAAAATATGCAGGACAATTGAACTTGTATTGTAGAAAACCGAGGTTTATCTCAAACAAATTTGGATGGATCTTTTTTCGTATATGAGCTATTGAAAATTAACAGAAAAAATAAACTCCATATGCACTGAAGGGTAAAATTTTAAACAATTCCATATTAAATTTATAACTACAATGTATTAAAAATACTTGCTTTACTATAAAACAAATGGTAAATAGAGAGTTGAAAACAGTCCATTATTTCTAAATATCACACTTCTTCTGCTCCCGTAAACACCACCGTAGATAGGAATTTCCCTTCCCAAAACATTTAAAGTGCACAATTTCTGCGTTTATCATTCTACCCGCAACCCTGCGGAATTCATTCATCCATTAAGACTTCTGTAAGGGTAAGAATTTGAAGGGCACTTGCCCTTGCCACTTACATCTGCAAATGTCTCGCGACAAGCGCACATTAAGAAAGAAGCACCGCTTAAATCCCAACATTTTGAGTCAATTGTTTATAATGAGTGAAGACGCAAAGATGCTGGCCCGCAAGAAGTTTCCCGGGGATTCTGAGTAGTACCAGCTCAACTCCCGGGCTCCAGGCCGGGATGGGTGCCTGTGGGAATTTTGGTAGATTGCATAAGCCCGGCAGCAGGCGCCTGGAGGCAGCAGGATCTACCCTCCCAGAGTAATTACATCCCACGGCGATGGGCCTGCGGTGACGGGGTACACTTAATTCCCGCGGTTTATTTGCCTTCCCGTGGAAGTTGGTGAATTTATTTGTGATTTTGCTTAATTAAACCGAGGACGCGGCACGTATTGCCTTTTCATATATTCCCATTATTAGCCCCTGCCCGGGAGCGCAGCCACAATGGTCCGGCTGCTCCAGTTTCAGGTTTCCGCCAATTTGCGTATGCATTGAACGCCAGTCTGGCCAAGCTCCACCCCCGGCCCAGAGCAGTAGGGTTTTTAATGGTGGATTAGGCTCTGCTTTTTTAGCGTGCAGTCGCTATAAGCTAAAAATGATCTATTCGCAGCAATTAGTGCAATATTCTTTTCACTACCAGATATACAGGGTGTTTCTTTTGTGGAAAGAAAGGGATTCAAAGTATCTCCTAGCCAAACAAAAAATTATGTGGCAATGGGAGTTAGTAATGTCAACCCTTTCCGACTTACAGGGTGATTATTAAATTCGATTGTTTGGTCGAGGTCACCATCATATTTTGTTAATATATTTTTTTATTATCACTGCAACATCAGTCCAACGCCAAAACATTACTAACAAAATATCATATCCAAAACAAGAGAGCAAATTTATATACCTATCTCGGTTTTTTCCCAATTTTTTAAAAAAGCAAAGTGGTTATCCTGCTTTAACACGGTTAAGAAGAAAGATCTTCAGTTGGGAGTTTTTAAACTCGGCCGACATTCGTTCCTCTCCTGTAAAAACCTTCTGGCGTTCCTTAAGGTAGCAGATCGTGTTTTACTTTAAGGTACTACTAGTTACTTCCGTCTAGAATTTCCAAAAAATCATTTTTTTTTTCATTTTTCGTCTCCTCATAGTCTGAGAAATCACCTCCTTAATTTTTGTTGAAAAATTCGTAATAGAAAAAAAGTTATAGCGTTATACAGCGAAAGCGCGCGGGTGGGCTCCGAGGGACTCGAGCGCGCGGATGGGCTCCGAGGGATAATCTCCGGATCTACCGAACCGATTTGAATAAACCTTGGTGCGTTTTGTCTGTTTAGGTTGAATCTATTGTAATTTACCACAATTTAGTCCAAAAATTAAAAAAATTTTTAAAAGAGAAAAAGATGAAAAAATCGTCAATTTTTCACATTTTATCAAACTTTTGTAATTTTTTTCTTTTTTGCATTTTTCGACTAAATGTGGTAAATTATCTTCTCAATCCTGAGATTATCTTTGGACAAATTTCTAAATACAAAAATTATAACAAAAAAAAAAATTTTTTTTCAATCTAGAAAGATCAAACTTATTGTAAAAAAATTTGGTTGTAATATTGAACAAAGGAGCAGAGAAAAAAACGTCATGAAAAAGTATCATTTTTTTGCTCCCTAGACGGTAGTAGTACCTTTAAAGGATTTCGGTACCAAAGACCTAAGGCCATCCCTAATAAATAATAATAATAAATTGTAGAAATATCTGCCCTTCTCTGTCACAAATTTCCGGCAGAGTGCAAAAGTTTTAGTAATTGCCTACAATAAATGGAACGGATCGGAATGGACGAATTGAACAAATTTTAACTTTACCGGAACACATAATCTCACATTTCAGAGCCAAGGAGTTAAGAGTAGTAGTAGAAACCATGAATGAAGAAAATTGTATAAAGGAAATTAGGAACAAAGGCCCGAGTACCATCAGCAATTCTTCCATTTTTTAACTAACTTTCACAACACACCACGAATGCAGACAATTGGAATGTTGTACTCATTTGTCCGCTTGGTCAGAATGGAGCGGATGCTATGTACTCGGGTCTGAATGCCTCAAGTGATCTAATGTTGCTATACTGACATAATCTAGTAAGCGCTTTGATTGGTTGAAAAACTAACTCGTATGTGAACAAAGTATAATTTATTTCTTATAAAAAGACGAACTGAAGGAATACTCATGAATGGCCCGATTCACACTGCCTCATGCCTCGTTCCTCACGAGCGACACAGCAGGTGTTTTCTTCAAAATGTTGGGAACGTAGCCTGTTTTCATTCATTTGCCTTCGAGCCAACAACTGAAGAGGTAAAATGTTAAAGCCGTGAAGCGCAAATGGTTTCGAAACATATTTCGCCTTCAAAAATTCAATGTGTATATTTAGCACCAAATTTAAGCATTTTCAAATAGCCCTAAGTACGGGGTAGTTATAAAAAAACATTTAGGTATTCATGCCCGTTGGCCGACCTTCCAGCAACAGCAATAAAATTCCTGTAAAAATGTAAGTAAAAAGTCAACCTTATCCTTCAAAACAATAAAACATTTGTTCAAAACAATAAAATTCTGAGGAAAAAAGCGTTAACGTTCAACCCCTGCTCGCCTGTTGTAAGACGCATCGTAAAAAATCAGTCTGTTTTGGTAAGCAGGTACATTTTCTTTCCCAAAAACCCCCATACATTTACAAAATAGAACCCCAAGACATTTTCACACGAATAACTTTTCCCCGAAACTCAGAGCAAAGTACGATATGCTCGTGAAGCAGTGCGAATCGGACCAATAATATTCGTTTTCACATCAATCCGAATTTAATTGGTGATAAAATTGTAATTGGTAATGAAATTAGTCTTTATATGCGAATTTCAAAACTCCTGTGTAATGTTTCAGCAAATTCGAATTACTTTGCATTAAAGGCTCGTTTTTTTTTAAATATATTTTGCATAACTTCAAGCATATGTGGACATCGAGAAATCAACACTATAAAGAAAAGTTAGAAATGTTAACTATTTTTAAATTTAATTGTTTACATGGTCGACTTAAAAAAATAATTCTAGATTGAATTCACACTGGGCCTGAAGAAGCAACAGGTATGAAGAAAATGTCAAAGAAAAATGAATACGTACCTCGATTTGTCATTGATTTCTGATAAAAAATTCGTTCGATTCAAAATCATATCCGTTCCTATGCCAAAGTTATGCCTATTTTTCACTTTTTACACACCTATTTTGCAGTTTAGCAAAAAAAATATATTATGCGTATGTATATATATGTATATATATACATATCTGTACTTATATGCATATGTATAATGTATATATATATTATATGAA
Source organism: Dysmachus trigonus (assembly GCA_949715965.1). Taxonomy (NCBI): domain Eukaryota; kingdom Metazoa; phylum Arthropoda; class Insecta; order Diptera; family Asilidae; genus Dysmachus; species Dysmachus trigonus. The sequence continues at coordinate 21,294,505 of OX454320.1, forward strand.
CACACACACACACACACACACACACACATAATAAGTAGGTACATTGTATTTTTCTTGGACGAAAATTGATATATATTTTATGTTTCTTGGGCTTTTCGCGGTTTCTTGGACATCGAAGAAAAATATTAGCATCGTTTGTATGTTTCTTGGATCCTTAAGGTCAATACACCCGCCCGAAGATGTGTCGAATGCGACCCCCCAGCATACTATAGCCTATTTTAAGGAGCTTGATATGGAAGGGGTTTAAACAAGAGGGACTAGCACAATAGATCTCATAGGTCGCGCTGCTATTCGGTGGGCACTGGGAGTGCCTTAGACGACCCGCTAACCAAATAATAATAATAAGGTCAATACACGAGTAGTGATTATTATTTTAGTAGACCGTTACACTCCTATACGGGGGATTGTGTGGCTATTGATCTATTGGGCTATTGGTTGAACTCATATGCGATCTATATATATATGTATTCAGACTTTAATATATCTACTCACCCCTATACGGGGGATGAAGCGGCTATTGGGCTAGTTGGGTATTGGTTGAACTCATATGCGATCTATATATATATATGCATTGAGACTTTATTGTATCTACTTTGAGAATGAGTATTATTACTTTAGTGTTTTTTTGTGTCAAACCCTTAAGATTATCCAAGAAACTGGCAATATATCTACATATAGTGCATTTTTGTATGTGCTAAAGGTGATTGTAAGATATACAGGGTGCGGCGCCAAAATCCGGACAAATTAAACATTTTTTTGAAACATAATTTTTATTGCAAAAATGAAAAAGTTTATAATTATTTGTTTTTTACTAAATTCTTTGTTAGGTCATAGAGAACACGTTTACTCAATGTAACCTCCTTCTGTTTGAACGACCGCCTCCATTCTCGGTCTGAAGCGATCGCAGGCCCGTTTTAATGAGCCACGGTCCATATCGGCAAATGCTGCTTCAATAGAGGTTTTCAATGATGCGACGTTTCGATATCTAAACTTGTTAGTGACCCTTTCAATCACGCTCCATACGTAGTAGTCCAAAGGATTTAAATCAGGACTGTTGGGAGGCCAAAATTCTTTGGACCAAAACATGTCGACGTTGTCCGACAACCAATTTTGCACCAAATGACTTATGTGCACGGGCGCCCCGTCCTGCTGGAAAACATACAGCCTTTCAGACGATACAGTTTCCATCCACAGCTTCACCACATTTATCAGAACATTCAAATAAACTTTTTTTGTGACGTTTTCCCCTTTGTTAAAGAAATGCGGTGGGGTAATATATAACCTCACTGGACTACTAAAATAATAATCACTACTTGTGTATTGACATTAAGGATCCAAGAAACATACAAACGATGCTAATATTTTTCTTCGATGTCCAAGAAACCGCGAAAAGTCCAAGAAACATACAATATATATCAATTTTCGTCCAAGAAAAATACAATGTACCTACTTATTATATGTGTGTGTGTGTGTGTGTGTGTGTTCATATAATATGTATATATATACATTATACATATGCATATAAGTACAGATATGTACAGATATATATACATACGCATAATATATTTTTTTTGCTAAACTGCAAAATAGGTGTGTAAAAAGTGCAAAATAGGCATAACTTTGGCATAGGAACGGATATGATTTTGAATCCAACGAATTTTTTATCAGAAATCAATGACAAATCGAGGTACGTATTCATTTTTCTTTGACATTTTCTTCATACCTGTTGCTTCTTCAGGCCCAGTGTGTGAAAGGACCCCGCACAAATTGTATGGAAATCGGGTCCCGGTCAAATTCGCTGAAACTTTGCAGAAAGATAGTTCTCAACCTGCTGATCAAAAGTCTCAATGGGTCCGAAGTCATCCTATGATTATTTGCGGAGATATAGAGGGGTGAAGTGTGAGACATTTGCTGTAGACCCAAGTACGCTTGACGAAGTCTCTATTCGCTTAACTCGGAAACCAAGGTCTCTAACAAAAATCTTTGAACACAAAAGTTGTTTGTAGTTATCAAGGCATGTCATTACAACCATAAACATTTTTGGTTGACCTTGACCTTGACCTTGACCATGGACCTTAACCCATTAATGCGCAAAACGAAAATTTCGTACACCCAACTTCAATTGTACGATTCGAATAGAAAATTGGGGCGATTTTCTTCCATTATCGTATATAGGGGGATGTTCTTTTAGAATCTGGCATTTGTTTTGCATAAAATCTTCAAAAACCCTATTATTTTTTGGGTTTTTTAAAAAAACTGCGAATTTTTGTTGGTCTTTTTTCTTTTCAAAGTCGATTATCTTGTTGTTGCTACTATTGAATGATCATATAACCACCAGAAATCGCGGTCCGAAAGTCTAGATATTCTCAAAACATGGTTTTGAAAAGTATTTTTTGCTTAAGTTTTTGCAAAATAGCCATTATGTATAGCAATGTAATAAATAATTTCACGATTTTTTTACACGAAAAGGATCAACTTTACAAGAAAATTGTATATAACAGAAAATTCTTTAAATTAGCCAAAGAACACGTGTGAATTTTTTCAGAATTTGTCGGGACATTTTTGGATTTTTCAAAAATTGGCCAAATCCAAAAAAACAAAAATAGTCCAAAAAATTCTGAAAAAAATCACACGAGTTCTTTGGCTGATTTAAAGTATTTTCTGTTATATACAATTTTCTTGTTAAGTTGATCCTTTTCGTGTAAAAAAATCGCGAAATTTTTTATTACATTGCTATACATAATGGCCATTTTGCAAAAACTTAAGCAAAAAATACCTTTCAAAACCATGTTTTGAGAATATCTAGACATTCGGACCGCGATTTCTGGTGGTTATATGATCATTCAATAGTAGCAACAACAAGATAATCGACTTTGAAAAGAAAAAAGACCAACAAAAATTCGCAGTTTTTTTAAAAACCCCAAAAAATAATAGGGTTTTTGAAGATTTTATGCAAAACAAATGCCAGATTCTGAAAGCACATCCCCGAAAACTCTCTATATACGATTATGGAAGAAAATTGCCTCAATTTTCTATTCGAATCGTACAATTGAAGTTGGGTGTACAAAATTTTCGTTTTGCGCATTAATGGGTTAAGGTCCATGGTCAAGGTCAAGGTCAACCAAAAATTATTATGGTTGTAATGACATGCCTTGATAACTACAAACAACTTTTGTGTTCAAAGATTTTTGTTAGGGACCTTGGTTTCCGAGTTAAGCGAATAGAGACTTCGTCAAGCGTGTTTGGGTCTACAGCAAATGTCTCACACTTCACCCCTCTATATCTCCGCAACTAATCATAGGATGGCTTCGGGCCCATTGGGACTTTTGATTAGCAGGTTGAGAACTACCTTTCTGCAAAGTTTCAGCGAATTTGACCGGGACCCGATTTCCATACAATTTGTGCGGGGTCCTTTTCTGCGAATGATTTGTTGCCGCCTATATAGTGAAAATGTTATAACTAGATTTTTTGGTTTAATTGACAAAGAGAGAGAAAAATGGAGAATTCTACGTATTACTTTCCCAAATAAACAAAATCTACGATTTCTCTCATTACTTCATTTGGCCCATTTTGTCTATAGTTAATGCTGCTAGAGTGTTAAACGCTCTTTAATATTCAGAATTTACTATCGAAATTTGGTTGACAACAATTATCACACAGAAAACAACAACGACTCCTTCATAAATTAATTTGTTTTGAACATTTTCAACGCTTGCCGATCTACCACAAGTTTACTACCATTGAATCCAATCGCTGTAAAAGCCAGCCATTTCTCAAAGGTTTATAGAATTGGTTTAGGATTTAGAATCATCTCAACTTTATTTTATGACTAGAAATAATTTTAAGTGCTATATTTTTTATTGTATGTATAACTCGTTTAAGGTCTAGCAAACAGTCTACATCCATATATCAAATATGCATCCTATTCATTGTTGTTTACTCACTCAAAAAGTATTTAACTTTTCAGAATTAGACTTTTTTAAAACAGTTCTAGTTTAACCAATATTTTATCTTACTCAGAATCTGAATTTTCAACTTATTTTTCATTTAACATAAAAAATCCAAAAAAAATATGTTTGCTATATTGAGTTACTGATTAGCCTACCCTAATACGACCACTGAGCGGAAACCTACCCTTCTTAATGGAAAACAAATGTCACTTTCATACCTTCGAGGCTTCAGCAAACCCCAGGAGCTTTCCACCTGTACTGACCTAAGCTAGGGCTACCCCTTGCAGCTTACCGAACAGTAAAACTACCGTTCCACAAAACTTTTTTTCCCGGGAAATTTATCCCCTCCATATTAAATTTTCCCCGCTACGTAACCCCTCCAAATACCCCTGAAAATTTCCCTATCACGCCTAGAATGCATTCATTGTTAAGGAGCCCCAGTTCATGAGCATATGCGCGAAAGCTCTCACAAGCAAGGGGAACAGGCTCATGCGCATTTTTCCATTTATGTGTGTCTCCTGCGAGGCTGATAGAATTTTCCTCCAGCTTTCAGCTTTCTCAGATTTTCCGATGTCATGGTATTTTATTCGACACGAATTCGGATTTCTTTAAACAAAACCTCGAAATATATATAACCGTGCTCAAAGAATTTGAATCAAATGAACGATGTGGGTTAAAACCAAAAGCCCTCAACTTAGGTATGGTCAAACCAACACCTTTTGGTTAAAGTGCCTGAATAAAAACCTCACAAAGTTGTTCTGGCCGAAAAGAAAACACTCTCTTGTGGGAAAAGGTAGGAAAGGTTGGACTAGTTCGACCGTGAAATAGACTAAGCCCACCTGGCCCCATCATCCCTCATGTAAGCGGCATGCGGCGACACACCGTAGATCATGCAGCCCATGCCACAGACTGACATCGCCTTCCGTCTCCGTCACAAAATCCTTTCGGGAAAGAATTGATTTTGTAGCCAAATATCGATCGATGCCTGTGGGGCTCTATTCCCTCCCCCTCCCCGTCTATCCCCATCAATACTTCCTGGTATCGTGTCGGGTGAATTACTGAAAAGGGTTTTTCACTGGGAACGTCCTGCACACACGTCAGGATATTTAGCAGAATTTACACATTTAGGCGGAAATAGTTGTTGCGGTCGTTTTGATAAAATGTTTAAACCTAATCCGCACGATCACACTGCTTGTGTGCTGTGAAAGAGCCCTTTGTCTGGGCCCTTACTCCTCGCACGGAAGCCTCACAGGCAATAGGGAAACATGTGATGAGTTTAACAACTGCTACAAATTTAACAATAATTCAAAATGAAAATTTCTGGGAAAATCAGCAAATCAAGGTAGCGCTCAGGTAGAGACGAAGCTATTTCTGGTGCAAAAAGATAAGCCGTAACGCCTCCCTGCCGCTTCCTCCCCTCCACCAACCAAAGTAGAAAACTTTCTATTGCTGTTCGTATTCTAAGCCACCCTGGCGCGCAAATATGATGAAATTGGCTTTTCCAGCGGGACCTCTTTTATAGGCGCCGTTTCTCCAAGAATTGCTCATATCTTTACGAACATCCCTCTATCTCCTTTTCCCCCCACCCCCCTTCCTGACGGAGATGTGCGCCGGAAATAACGGGAAATTAATTTGATTCATCTTTACGTGCCTGAGCGTGCATTGAATTAAATCTTGCCCGTCCGTCTTGTCGTTCGATTCCATTAAAAAGTCAAACCCTCTTAGATCAAATGAAGCATTACGACAGGCCACGAAACCTGATGCCGTGAAATTAAGCATACGGTCTGTCCCCCTTCCCTTGCCTTGTCCCTTCCAACACATCAATTCAATACCATAAATTGAATGTCAATTCATTCAAGCTGAGACGCAAGGGTTGAAAAATACCTTCGACATCCAATCTGACCGTCGCGTCGCCCGTCAAGTCGAAATACTTTGCTGCCTCTGATGGAACAGGTAGCTGACTTAGGCGGCATCAGTAAAATGCCGAAATTCCTATACCCCATCTCCATACCTACTCACCCTTATACAGGAGGAAAAAAACATCCTGCAAAATCGTTGGCGCAATACTCGCGAAATTCCAATTTTTTCTGGATTTTCGGCATTTGTATCCCTCGCAAGCCCTTTTCGAATGATTTTCTTGCTTGAATTGAGGGCGCCAGGTAAAAACATGTGAGCATTTTTCAATGGATATCGACACAGTGGATTTCGACTTATTTAAGAGCATCACCTGCTGCAAATTGAATATCTAAACAAAACAGCGGCAGTCTGTGTTCGCCCAAGGTTACCATTGTTTTTGATTGAAATCAGAACCTAGTTATTTTCCAAAAGCCTTATCTATTATGTGATAGGGTATCACGAAATAATATCCTAACTAGGCAATAAAGATCAAATATATACGAGAGAAATGAACCACAAAAAAAAACGATTTTTGAAAAGGAGAGGGATGCCTTGATAGCAACTTTGACACCGAATATCTTGCGACTGAAGTGCTCAAACTGAAAATACCCAGAACATTTTTATTGCATTTTGAAAGACATGTCCAACGATACCCACTCGATGGAGTGAATGATTTACTTTTTTCATTGTATGGGGGAGGGTGTGTCGAAATTTTTTTTTTGCAAATTTTTGTCATTTCGGGTTTTGGATTATCAATATAAATAAGTCCTTACACTAAATGTCATCTCAAAAAGTGCAAAACAGAAAGTAATAGAGAATTAATAGTGAAATTTTCGTACCATTTTATATAAAAGGAGAACTTATATCATTCAAAAGGTACTGTGCCATAGAAGTATACAAAAAAAAGTGTATATGTTACCATTAAGGTAGGCAAAAAAAAGTGAACATACATACATGATTTCCCCATACAAAATGCTTTAATTAATTGAAAGCATTTTGATCACGTTCGTGGGTGTATGAACTTAAATCCCTATGACTTCCCTGCACGGGAGAATATTACAAAAAATAAAAAAGTTATGCAAACAAATAAATTTCGACCGCAGGCGATACTAATAAATTTTATATGTTACTTTTAATCCCCAACCACAACAACTGAAACTTTTGCTCCTTTCGAGAGCTTGATATGTGATTCTCTATCTAGCGATTTCATCCCGTGCGACTGCCTTTCGTTTGTAACTTTTTGACAGTAAAAGTCAGCGTCAAAGTCAGCGCCGTGAAGATTCTAGATGAAAACTGTTGTTCTGAGCTAGACGTGATTGTTTAAAGCGAAACTGTTTTGTTCCTGAAGTTGGGAGAATAACTTAAGGTATTGCAGTCAAATCACCAAATCTCTGTTTACTGGAATGAAAGGGTTAAAGTTTGGTGAGAATATTCAGTGTTACACACAGTCCCAGGTGAATATGCATTGTTCTTAGTAAAAGTCTTAGGAATAGTAAACAACAGACTAGCCTTTATCCTGGGTTCCCTACCATAGAAACATAGAGGGAAACAAGCGGGCTGATAAGTTGGCCAGAGCAGGCGTCACTCTCCATGCATTTCACTCGGAGCCAAACTCATGCTCCCATGGGATCAGTCAAAAGAGAAAATACATATAGGTGCACTTTCTAACTACCACTAACAGTAGGTGGATGAATCTTAAAACATGTAAATTTTATACAGGGTCCGCCAAATAACTTTTTTTTTGAAAATGCTATAAAAAAAAAACTACTGAATATTTTTTCAAATTTCTTTTTTTATTTCAAATTACAATCCTTCCGGTTAATGATGGAAAATAATTTCATTCAAATGGCTGCCTCGGCTGGCCATGCAGTAGCCTACACGATCGGTCCAATTTTTAAGTACATTATCGATTGTGTGCAGCTGTATTTCACCAATGGCTTCACGAATATTGTCCTTTAAAACGTCAATTGTCTCTGGCTTGTCGGCGTAACACTTATCTTTGACGGCACCCCACAAATAATAGTCTAACGGTGTCAAATCGCAGCTCCGAGGTGGCCAAACGACTGCGATTTTCAAAAACAGGGCGCAAAACATCAATTGTAGCGTCGGCTGTGTGGCACGTAGCCGATCGTGTAGGCTACTGCATGGCCAGCCGAGGCAGCCATTTGAATGAAATTATTTTCCATCATTAACCGGAAGGATTGTAATTTGAAATAAAAAAAGAAATTTGAAAAAATATTCAGTAGTTTTTTTTTTATAGCATTTTCAAAAAAAAAAGTTATTTGGCGGACCCGTTAGATTAAATTATCCTTTTTATAATCTGAGTAGAACGCCCAACAAACAATATTTTCCGTATAAAGCCCTCCAAGAGTTATATGAGAATTATACAATAGGCTTTAGCTTAAAGAATACCTTCAATAAATTACTTCTTACAACTTCTTAAAAAGCATTACTATCCAAGAAGTGGCTTATGAAATGAGTTTGTTAGGGAGTTACTCACTTACAAGAATTTATCAAAAGCAGATATAAGTATTAATGTCTATAAAATAATTTTAGAAGTGTGTTATGCGAACTCAATTTATAAGAACTTTTAACAAGCGTATTAGCGAACTTTAACCCTTTATAGCCCAAGATCATAAAACATTAAAATTATGTTAAAAATTGACAGGTTTAGGAAAATAAAAAATACATATTTCTCAGAAATTAAAAAAATATGTATTATTAATTATTTATTTCACATTTAAGGGAGTGTAACATTACTGTAAAATTGAGTTAAACGTAAATAAAAAAACCTTATTTGGTATGGAAGGAACATATTTATTCACTTATCTATAGGTTTCCAAGAAAATAACACAATTTTGCACACTTTTTGTATTTTTTTTGTAAAATTCAAAATTTGCTCGAATTTCAACTTGTCACTTTCAATTACGGGCGAAATTCTGATCGATTAAAGGTACGGACACACCAAAAGCGAAGCGAGCGAAGCGAACAATTTAAAAAATTTGGGTGCCGTACAAATCAATTGAAGTGTCCGAATAGAACGCGACATGAGCGAAGCGTCTACTGCGACAGAATGTTCCCAAATTTTAAATTATTCGCGCCGCTTCGCTCGCTTCGCTTTTGGTGTGTCCGTACCTTAAAGGTACGGACACACCAAAAGCGAAGCGAGCGAAGCGAACAATTTAAAAAATTTGGGTGCCGTACAAATCAATTGAAGTGTCCGAATAGAACGCGACATGAGCGAAGCGTCTACTGCGACAGAATGTTCCCAAATTTTAAATTATTCGCGCCGCTTCGCTCGCTTCGCTTTTGGTGTGTCCGTACCTTAACTGTTAACAGTTTACGCTGTCTATGATGATTTCCGTGGATACTACATTGTTCAATAATATGTGACAGCAAAGTGGCGCCGATTTGAATGAACTAAATACATTTCGTGCGTATTCTGGCGGGATTTTTGAGGTTTGTTACAGAAATGTCACATGGGGCTATAAAGGGTTAAAATACTCTTGAGTAAAACAGGCAAGAATTATTGTGAGAATAATTATTTATAATGTTCTTCGATAAGCGGATTACATGATAAACTTCAAATAAGATTTTGTGTGTTTTGTTACGCACATGATATTTTTCTTCATATTTTATATGTTCGTGTGAAAACCTCTAAGAAGATTTTGCTATAATTTATTACCAAAGTACTATTAAGATTAAATAAAACATATTTTTGACTAAGATTCTAATAAATGTCTTATTAAAATATATTCTTCACTTAAGATGTTATAGGACTACTATCATTAGAGAAAGTTGTTACAGGAGTGCTATTAGGAATATTTCTTTACTAAAACCTTAAAAGTATATTATGAAAATGTATTCCTCAACCCATGCTCAAATTAATCTATTTAAAATTAAAATTTAAACGATGTAGAATTATTAAAGTGTATTCAGTTTACGTTTAGGTAGGTATATGTAGCTCAATTAAGCTTTAATTATAAGTTTAATTCAATTAAATTCAAGACAATTATTTAAGCATTCTTCAAGGAAAATATCGCAAACAAAACAATTCTATTCAAAATATGCTGCAGTCAGGATTTAAAAATTCGACAGAAATAGAAAAATGGTTGAATGAATAACAATGAGATAATAAAGAATTTTAATTTATTTTTATTTAATTCTTAGCACAGTTTATTTAAATATGTTAATCACCTTGGTATTAATTGAGTATTCATATAAAAATTAGATCAGAGGATTGAAACGCGAAAATGGAGAAATCGTGATTATGACCTCGACTTTGTTAGTTATATTACAAAATTCAAAGGGATTGTTTTGAAAATTAGGTTATTGCTGGATGATTATCCCTTAAAACCGTCTTTTTGTTGGTGATTTCGAGTAAGGCTTTAAATGAGTTATTTAACTTCCAATAGGTATACATATTAATACTATGTTTATAATAGAAATGTAAAAGAAAGATAATAACTGCCAATTACCTTAAATTATATTAAAAGTAGAAAAAAAACATGTATAAAATAAAAAAATAAAACCAGAAACACAGCTGTTGGTTGAAGTATTTTAAACACAACATTCGCAATAATTGGTTTTTTTTGGAAAACTGTCATATCCCACAGCAAAAAGATTGGATTGGCGCTCCTAAGGAGCATAAAAATGCTTTAGCACCTCAATTATAAAGAAAGCACAGGGTGGCCAGGCCCGAGGTCTTCCCTAATTCAATTTTATGTCTCGAAACTTTTCTCAAGCCGGGCGTCCATCATAAAAATCACAACCGGAGCGCCGTAAAATTTAAGACGAAAATATTCTTATGGGGGCTGCTCTGTGTATTTGGGCGGGAACCCGACCGAGAGGCTTTCCTGTCGAGAGACGCTCGATAAAATCGGCTCGGCTAGTATTCTGTAGATATAGTAGGGCCAAAATTTACACAGTTGGCTTTACGGCCGTCCCGGGGAACACGAACTTGAAGTGTTGTATAACCCTTTGGAAACACCGAGATGACCACATACGTCTTTATCCCGCTGGCTGGAGGGCATGTCTCGATGAGGATGGAACAAGGGGTGTTCGAAATCCATTTTAACTCTCCCAACTGCGCTGTAAAACCGTTTTTTGCCGAAATTGTCTGGGTGCCATAAATTCCCCGTAGCATCTCATTAAATTTATCAGGGTCTCGGGTCGTTCAGCAGACCGACGCTCTGCTTAGCAGCGGGCAGGGCAGGGGCGCGGCGTTGGGGGAAGGGGCGGGAGCGGGGTTGGATGCAGGGGCTCGAGGGTGCTCAAGAGTTGCCTAACTTCCGAATGATGTTATTAGTGGAGCGAGCAAATAAAAAAGGCACCGAGGGATGGGAGGACATTTGAAACAATTTTGAAGGATCAAGGGCAGTTCTTCCGGCTTTCGTAATTGGGGGTGGGTGGTTGGGGTAAATTTATGGCGCCTTTTCCTGGCCATTCGCTGAGATCCCAACGCTTGCTGAACAAACTGACGCTTTCGGTACATGCGACTTTTAAGGCCTTCTTCGGCTAAGGGCCGACCTTTCCTCCCTTGGACTGAAGTGATCAATGAGGGATTATTCCCAGACCCTTATCGTCGACATGTGGGATTTATTTAGGTTTTTGCTATGACAAAAATACGGCAACATCAGACAATATTCCGACATTCTATCATCAAAATTACTATCCATTCGTACTGATTTTGTTAGTGTGGTCCTGAGTTTTGATGCTATTTTTGATAACGCACTTATTTGAATATATTGAAACAATGAATTTTAGAATTACAGTAATAGACACCAATTCTAGTATTGGAAACTAACTTTATACAACGTAACTTTGATAGTAAAATAGAGAATAGTTTAAACTTAAAAATTATTGTTTTTATCGATATACAGTAATTTTCAAATAGATGCTATTAAAAGGATAATATCAGTTTTATACATTTATCACAAATTCCTATTTAAATCAAAAAGATAAAAGATACGAAATCGCCCATTTATGAAAGATGCCCATTGAAAACAAGATAAATGTGATCTACTTTTTGATAAAAATTTAATTTATTTTTCTAAACACATAAATATTTAAATATATGAAGTTATGTAATGTTGTGGCTTCATTTTTCAAATGTTTTATATCATTTTTAAGCTTCAATTATTATTGTAAATTTTATCAAAAGGTACAAAGACCTTATATTTTTCCTTTCTAGAAAGCGCCTTTTTATTATCAAACGGTTTTATGTAGCTTAAAGTTGAAATCTTGTAATTTAGTTTTTTCCCATTTTCACTGAATCCACTCTTCTCAACTTTTGCACATATGTTCAATTTTGATGGCAACACATTTCATCAAATTTGAATCCTCAAACTCCTATGGAGAAGCCCTACTCCACTCGTCAACAGTACAAACAAATTTCATGATATTTTTTGCTCTCAGAGGTTTTTGGGATCGCTGCTTTCGAATAGGAATTTTGAAATTTATCAATGTAGTCGTGACTAAAAATTCTAAATCAGGGAATTTGCGTGATAATAGATATTTTGACCACATACACATATTCGAAAAACAATTAACATTGGATTTTGCAAGTAATATTGAAAAAAACTACCTTTGATAATACATAAAACATTTAAAATTCGTAATAGAGATTCAAATTACATATGCGCGCTTTAGATTATTAATTTTTTTAAATTGGTTGCGGATCGTTGTACATTTAATAATATTTTATTCGAATTGAACGCATTAGATAATATTTTCAACAAAGTTAAATTTTAATGCTACCATAATTATTATTATGTTTTTTTATATACCTTTGTAAAACAATTTGCCAACATGTTAACTTTCCTTCACGTAGTTGCAAGTATGTGTATACAGTATTTCCAGTTTTGTAGGCAAAACTTTGTTATAAAAGCAATCATGCATTCAAATTAAAAAAGGAATATGTAATATAGTAAATACAATTAGTTGAATCAAAAGCTCTATATAGTTAATTTTACTACAAAATGTATTGTTCCAAAATGCCATTCAAAAATAAATATAGTTAATATCGAAAATAGAGCATTTTGTTTAGAATACGTTTAAAATGTGGTCTCAAAATTGTCTTCTGACAAATTAACGATGGAAATAATGAACTCCAAAGTTGAATGCGAATGTAGTTTAAATTACGAGAATCTTATTATTTTAAAAGAGTTTGCAATCCAACGAGTATTGGCTCTTATAAAAGTTTCAGAAACCTTAACGGGTTACGTGGGTTTTATATTCCAAGAAAAAAGGACAATTTTTCGGTTTTTTTTTACTAGATTTATAACAGTGATTTATTTCAAATATTAGGATATAAAAGTACATCACTTGAATAAGTTGTAAAAAAAATGTCATAAAAACGAAATGTAAATTACGCCATTGACAGCTGGTTTACGAAAATCGATGATTTTTTACCCTAGACACAATATCTCGAGATAGACTTATCTGAAATCAAAAAACAATTTTCTCTATTAGTAGATGCATATGGCTTGTACTTGGACGAAGGATTTGGAAAAAAAAGATATTTGAATTTTTGACAGCGCTTTTTAACAAAAAATTGATTTTTTTTTTAATTTTTGTAATATTTTGGTGATTTTCTACTAGTAAAATGACTTGTAATGAACGAAATTAAAAATCCTTCGTTCAAGTACAAGTCAATACTACGTAGAAGAAATGTGGAAAATTTCAGTAAGATTGGATTATTAGTTTTTGAGAAATCATGCCTACCGGATTCAAAAATGTAGTTTTGAGAAAAACTCGTTTAAAGTAACATTACGTTTAAAACTAAGACAAAAAAATTTTTTTACAACTTGTTCAAGTGATGTACTTTTATATCCTAATAGTTGAAATAAATCACTTTTATAAATTTCGTAAAAAAAAAATCCGAAAAATTGTGATTTTTTTTTGGAATTCAAAACCCAGGGGTTACGTGGGTGGAACGAAAACATTAAATATTTCAAACTTCCAAGTATTTATGGATGATTTTGCTCTTTGGGTGTAACGTTTGTTAAAATCATTTGTTACTTCGTGCATTGAATGCGTTTTTATTTGATTTAAATTTCAATCTAATTCAGATGCATAATTAGATTTATGTTTTAATTTCACACTGTCATCTACCAGAGCCGTCGCGAGGGGAGGGCTGCTGGGTTTCTCAGCCCCAGGCCCCAGGGTCGCATAGGCCCCCAAATCGCTACATGCCTTACAGACAGCTAAAATACTGCAAACTCGATATCCAGTGGACATCAAAGAAGATCTACTAACACAAGAAATACTTTTACTTTCGAAAAATAAAAATTTAATTTCTCCAAGGAACGACTTCTTCTGCTTTAGAAATTTTAAATAAAATTTATGATTTGGGCTTAGAAACCGTCTTTTATAATAATAAAATCTTAATAATAATAATAATTTATTGATTTATCTATTCCACATTTTGCAACAATCGCTGCCCTTACATAGGCCCCGAATTCAAAAATGGCCCCAGGCCCCCGTACACTACGTGACGGCTCTGATCTACATACAATCCAAAGTCATAGTTGGATTTATATGTAAAATGAAATTGAATATTTAATTTTACATTTACTCTCAAGGGATTTCTTTAAGATTCCGATGTAACTTAAAAATGAATTGGCTAAACGAATTCTACACAAAGTTGTACTCGTAATTCGCCAACCTTATTAAATTGTACTACAAAATTGATAACAAATTGGCAAGATTAATTCTAGAAATGTTTTACTGAGCAAATTTTTTTTTTTATTTAAATCTGAAATCAATTTTTCGTAAGTCTGGACCTAAATAAATTGTTTTCTCACAAACGAAATAGGTGAAATTCTTAATCTGGTATACCATACATCTACGTATAAATTTGAGATACGTAGAAAATTTCGTTCGAAAGTACAAAATTCCGAAATCCTCAATAATTTATCTTTTTTTTTCATATTTTCTAATAAATAGGCCCTACATATTTCCAAACTCTCTAGATCATTACTATTCTGTAAGTGAAAAAACCAAGCTCCAAGTGGTTACCAGAATCCTTAACAAACTTTTCTACAGTCGAATTATTCAATCGTCTCTGATTTGGTATCAAAGCAATCAAAGAGCTCTCTGTCATTTCATTCATCCTCATTGGATTAGAGCTTCACCAGCAAACATCTTTCTCTCAGCGACAAATGCTATGAAAAGCCTATCATTTATTAGAACCGAAAACCTCGAAGCACTTGATCGTTCCATCTACCTTCCGGAGTCTCAAAAAGTTCCAGTGCTCCGGGAGAAAAACGGGTCCGAATTTGTAACTCGTTGTCAGTGAAGCCATTCAAATGAACTTCCTGATTGAGGATGCATGAGATCCTTTTTGGTTTTGCAATATAAATTTACCCCTCTCCCCAGCCCCTCCGAAGACAAATGCAGTGCATTCGAGCCGAGCGAAAACCCAGCCTAGTAGAACGGAGCCCTTTTTCGCCGTATACCTTACTGTCCCATTCCAGGCTTCCTCGTGGCGAAGTTTTTGTATCTGCCTCTCCCCATAAACTGCACATCTGCTCCGCATTTCGCAGGCAATCCTTCCCGACTCCAACGACGAGAAGAGAAAGTTTTTCTTTCGACTGACTTCTCCGCAAGGACAATAAAATTTCTTTGGGTCCCACACCGACAACCTCATTCCCAGCCATTTGCGGAAAAGCGCACACCAAAAGTTCCTGCTAAAACCCGTTAAACCTGCCGACTTGATCCAAAAACTTTAGAATAAAGTTCACACAGAGCACGACTACTATCCGGGGATCTAATCGGGGCAGGCGGGCCGTGGGACGGCTCGGCGAAATCTTTCAGTGGGGGCGTAAACTTCTTAACCCTTTTTGGGGATCCCTGATGTTACGCGGGGGAGTATATGCGATGCGATGTTTTGTTCCCAATTATACTTCCCTCCAATTGAGTTGAGCAGGGAATATATGATTTATGGGGCACAGTCCGGGTCGGGAAGCGCCAGCATATGTGGCCCGCTCTGCTCTGCTCCGCTTTGTTCTAATTAATTGCCCGGGAGCTCGGATTCAGGTGGGCGTGAAGCAATCGTTCGCCTCGCCCGTCAAGGCCGTATCTGGCCGAGCATGTGACCGTCATGGTCTGAGCCCTGCCAATTAGGGGCGCCGCTGATTAATTTCTAACAACGACCGCTACGTGTGGCAAAGTGCCAATTTTTAGCCATTCACCAGGATTTTATATCCCAACATTTGTGGCTTCGCATAGATGGATGCTTTATCCCTCTCATCTGTGTCCAGAGGGATGGCCGGAGCTTATGGGCAATTCCCGGATAATTATCAGCCTTAATTGAGTCTGAGATTCTTCGTAATTCGAATTATGGCCCCCTTTCTCAAATACTGGGCTCCAAATTATTGATGGAAAGGATCAGGGTCGTATAGAAAATATTTGCCAACACAGCTGAAAAATTTAGTAGAAATTCTAAATTCCTTCCGAATTTATTACATTTTTTTTTTATATTAACTCTTTTATTACTTTGCTTTTTTATTTATAACTAGCTGACTTAGCCGGTTTCACCAGGCGTTGCGTACTTATTAATTAAACACTTCTCAAATGCTTTTGGTATATCCAACGGTTTGGTTTCAACCTGAAAGACCCTTTATGCTAATTTTCTCGGAAATCCTTTTAATTATTGTAGAAATATTCTTCGACATATTGAATGCGCCACCTTTAATTTCCAAATTCTGATAAAAAATTTGAAAGCAGTGGCCCCGAAAACTCTTATGAACTGATTTTCGAAAGATTAGAAAGAATGTCACGACAAGAAATCATGAACAGCAATTTTATGTCACCATATAGATCCGTCGTCTTGACATGTTAGGTTAGAAATCGGATCCTTCAAAATTTGTATTAATTCCCTCAAATTACAGAAATTATCTATCATCTTGAATTTCCAAAGTTCGATAGCAGATTCGAAATTGATTGCCTCGTTATCACTTTCTAAATTTTCATTAAAATCTGTCAAAATTCAAAAACGTTTTGTCGCCATACTTAATTGGCCTTTTGAAAATCACGTGAGTAAATTTGAAATTAGCATCATAAAAAAACTCGTAGGTACCAATTTTCATAACAATTACTTGAAGTTTAAAGTTTTTTCCGCTATTTTAAAATTCTACATTTTATCCGAATAAAAAGTAACCTATACGTTAAGTTACTATTTCCTTTGGACAAATAATGAAAAATATCGATATCGATCGCCTAAACGCGTGATTAAGCCACACAGAAACAAACGAATTTGGATCCGCTTGAATCTCTAAATTTGGCTAGCAGATTTGAAATAATATTCAAAATTAGTGGCTTCAAAACAATCATTGTAGTAATTTTAATTAAAATCCGTTGAACGCGAAAAATGCTGGTCCTCATATTGGATCCACTTTTGAAAGTAGATTCGAAATTAGTGGCCTCAAAATCACCTTTATTCTAATTTCCATCAGAATCAGTTGAATATCAAAAATGTTGGCCACCATATTGGAATAAAATCTTGAATTTAAAAATGTTCATAATTTTCATTGTACTAATTTTCATTAAAATTCGATGAAAGAGAAAAGTTTTTGTGGCCATGTTTGATCCGCCATCTTGAATTTCTAAATTGGGACTACGGATTTGAAATCAGCATTCACCAAAACCCATAAGTACCACTTTTCATAAAAATCGCTTCAAATGTTAAATTTTCGTCATCTCTTTTTATTTACACTCTGTTTTTGAATTAAATAACTATATATAGAAAAGAGATTGTTATACAGGGTGGGACAGAAAGAACGGATGTTTTCTCTCGCTATATCGTTTTAGTCAAAATTATGGAGCCGTGGACGGTACAACATCATGTTTTCGCAAGCGATAGTTTTGTGCAGAATAACGCGTCTATCCTTCTGCCATAAAAAAGTAGTGTAAATGAATTCAAAAGTGTTCATTCGTATTAATTTATAGCCTATATCCACTGGGAAAACACAGGCTTGCCAACGATGAAAGAATTATTCAAATGGGTTCTGTAGTTTCGGAGATTTACTTTTACGTATAAAAAAACTCTTTTTTTATATTAAAAAAGTAAGTATTGAGGTATAAAATTATTAAGTTTTAACTACTTGAATATTAAAATAAACTGATAAAAATTACCTCCTGTAAGATTTTATTTTTGTCGCTTTTGATGTTTTTCCATTTACGAGTCATATACACCCAATACCGGATTTTAGCGAACATCCCTTCAAAGAAAAGTATTATAACTTTCTATATATGGTATGTAAGTATTTTGGGAGTTAAACTATGGTAGAGAAGTTATGATTTACTTTTGTATAGTTTAAATTTTTATTTCTCTTTGACTCTTTATCAAAATTTATTTAAATCCTAAGCAAATTGTAAAAGATCTGTTTCCGTCTTTTTTACTGCCCCTGACAATTCTGCACCTTTTACACACCTCATACGAACGGCTACTGGGTTGGAAGTACATTTGCCGTCCCTATGGGATTGCTGAATCATTCAAATTTTGCAATTTGCAAAACTTGACAATTCGTAGGAAATCGGTTTATCAATTGCTCGGAAGTCCCAAAGGATGCAGTGGAAATGACACAATAATTGAAAAACTTGAGAAGTTCGTCTTTCGACTTCGTACCGCTGTGAAGGTGTGAAAAAGTTTCTTCTCTGAAAAATGTGCTCCTTTCTCCCTAAGCGCCCCATCGAATTTCAACCCCATTTATTTTTCTTGGGAAAATGATTGATGCAAATTTCATTGTAAGCCACAGAAAATGAAAGAGACTGTCATAGCAGATGGAATATAATAAGGAAAGAAGCCCGTTCGGATCAGTCTTATCTACTGTAACTCAAGAACGGCTCCAATTAGCCCTCAGTAAAGTCGGCCAAATCTTGATTAGCGAGCTGGGGAATAATCGAACCGGCAATCTGCCCTGGAACGACTCAATTAGCCGGCCCTTTTGACAGAGTCAACGGCAAAAATGACTCGTCCTCCAGCCGCAATTAGCATAAACATCAATCAGTCTAATTGTTAGCCACTTCCACGGGCAGTTATCTGCCTTTTAAATCTGGGAACCAATTAAAAGACATCCTTCCGTCAATAACCCCACCCCCGCGTACTGAGCGGGGAATTAGCGGGGTGATTACTGGAGAAAATGTTTCGAACGTGGCCACCTGCACTTCGGGGAGCAGCAGCGACTCACTTTAAGCGCAGTCAATTAAGGAAATGAAATTGGATTATGCATTTCGTGCCGGTAAAACGGCGGGCGGCAAAAGGGCGGTGCATTTGTATGCGCCCCCAAGTGCAGTCTCAAATGCCGATTTATTCAGAGGAGAAAGTTTGAATGAAATTTGCCAGGTAGAATTGCACAAAGTTTCCGGGACTATAGGTGCACTACTGTTGCTGCCGATTTCACCTCCCGGGGACGTGAATCAAGGAATCGATCGGAATCGTTCACTCCCGGGAGCTGGCAAACATTGCGTAACTTCATGAAACCTTATACGTAACCGGTGTTCATTTGAAAGTTTAATTGCAAAGATTTTCTGAAGATGGGAAATCCATCGGGAAAAGTTTCGGGGAAAACCCCATATTAATGCCGTCTCTGGGTTGCCAACAAAAACAATAACTAATCCAATTGAGGCATACACTGAGGAAAATATCGCATTATAATATGTAAATATGCAATTTTTAGATTATCACGTTTTTGAAAATGGTTGCAGATCGTTGTGCATTTAATAATATTTTATGAGAAACAACTATGCAGTACTTTACATTCAGCAAAGTTAAATTTTAATGCTACAACAAGAATTATTAATTCAACCTCCTACCCCATCACGGCTGGACAAATTTAAGAAAAATTCTTATAAAATATAGTTGTAATTATGGTATGTCGAGCCGGAATTTTGAATTTTGAAAAATTTTGTAATTTATGGTAGTTTCAAAAAATGTATGCGTTTCACATCATAAATTTTACACTTGAATTATTTTTATAAAATTTTTAAATCAAAATATTTAAAATCCGGCTCGACACACTATAAAGAAAATGATTACGAATATTTTAAAAAAATCGCATCAAAAAATATTAAAAACTGTATGAGTTATCATGTCGACCGTGGCGGAAAACGTAGTTTCGAGAAAAACGCCTTCGAAGTTTTAAGTGCGTTTTGCTCGAACTTTATGAATTTCAGAAACCTTAGCAATCGACCGTAAATATATTTTCATAATGCTTTACAAACGTCCCCAGGTATAGTTTGCGATAAGAAAGAACTTACAGACTGCAGCGGCTCCTAAAGTAAAGGACAGCCGTCTCAAACAAAGGATAGCTACCTGCGCGTACCAAACTCTTGTCGGGCTTTCACATTTTCAACCATAACTTTGGACCTATGGAGAAGTTTTGCAATCGACTTTCACAGAAATAAGTCTAAAACTATAGAGAACAAAAATCTGTTAAAAAAAATCGATTTTTTTTAAAATTCAGGACGTATGTAAGGCCTTAATTCTTAAGTATTGTTATTACATAAAATAAGAAATACACGAAATAATAAAAGAAATTGAATTGAAATGGAATTAATTCAAAAATATAAAAGCAATCATATCATGCATTCAAATCAAAGAAGTAATATTTTGAAATAAATACAAGCAATAGTTGAATCAAACGCTCAATATAGTTTATTTCACTATGAAATGTATTGTCCCAAAATACCAAATCTTTTGATTAAAAAACAAATATAGTTAATAACGAAAATAAAACATTTTGTTTTAATTACTTTTATAAGTTTTTTTTAAAAATTGAGTTTTTTTTTCAAATTAACAATAGAAATTGTTACCTCCAAAAATAATTGCGAAATGTAGTTCAATTACACTGTATGACAGTGATTTCGTACGAAAACAAGTAATATGTCATTTCAATCGGATTTTTTCCGTACATTGCGAATTCGCAAACAAAAATATCCTGTCACGTAAAGTTTTTGAAAAGAATAGGATTGAAAAGTACAACATTTTGCCATTTTGGCAAATTAATTAAAAAATAACGAATTATTGTAGAGACTTGTAAAGTAGCTCAAATAAAATTATGAATCTTTAGTAATTATATTCAAATACGAGAGTCTTTAATACTTTCCGAAATATTCCGTGGTATTGACTTTTTTCCATAAGTGAACCACTTCATAAAGTAGATAGTGAATGAAGATTACTGTGTGAAAATCTTATTCCCGAAGACACTTTGTAAGTGCTATAGATTAATGGTATTTTATATACACATACTAGAAAAAGTCTGCGTTCACCCGCTGTCGATCGGATAGTAACGTCAAAAAATCAAAAACGAACAAATATTTTCCAGATTTTAATTCATCTATTTATTACATATTTCTTAAACATTAGACACATACAAAAGCATTTATTTCGCTTCCACAGTTTTTTAGATAATGGCACTTTTCACAAAAAACACACAAAAATGGGACAGAAAAAGTCTGCGTTCACTTGTAACAAAAGTGATAAAATATAAGATAATAAAAAAATTCGAAGTTCATTAGTAACTGGTTGGGTATCCTTGTTTATTCAGGACCTCTTGGAGTCTTTTTGGCATTGAATTGACAAGGTTCGTTGTCTCCTCAGTACTTGTCTTCTCCCATTCCTCTTTGAGTACAGCTTTCAACATTTCTTTACTTGTAATTGAGTGTTGACGAACCCTCCTTTCTAGTAAATCCCATAATTGTTCGATGGGATTAAGGTCTGGTGCTTGTGGGTGTGTATGTAGCTGTTTCGGGGCATTGTAGAGTAACCAAAGCTTTGCAATCTCGGCTGTATGCTTCGGATCATTAACATGTTAGAAGCAATAATCCGTACCTAAGCCGAGGTTTCTGGCACTTTCTTTCAAATTATTTTTTAAAATGTCGAGGTATTGAAATTTATCATTGTCGATTCAATAAATTCCATCTTCCCAACGCCATTACTCGCCATACACCCCCACACCATTACTCCGCCACCACCATGTTTTACAGTGGGAAGCAAGTTTTCTTTTTGGAGTGCTGTTCCTGATTTTCTCCATACCATTTTGCGCCCTTTTATGCCGAAAATGCAGAATTTGCTTTCGTCTGAGAAGACTACATTCCTCCAAAACTCTATTGGCTTGTTTATATGCTGCTTGGCGAAGGCAATGCGTTTTTGTTGGTTGACCCGTGAAATAAACGGCTTCTTTGGATCTACCCGACCGTGGTATCCATACTTCTTGAAAATTTTTCTCGCAGTATCAGGACTAATATTTTTGTTATACCTTTCCTTGATTTCAGTTGCTATTTGGGGAGCAGTTAGTCGTGGATTTTTCTTTACTAATGACACTATATGTCGTCTTTCCCTGCA
Source organism: Dysmachus trigonus (assembly GCA_949715965.1). NCBI lineage: Eukaryota > Metazoa > Arthropoda > Insecta > Diptera > Asilidae > Dysmachus > Dysmachus trigonus. Next base: position 21,316,699 of record OX454320.1, read on the forward strand.
CGAGAACTTTGATGGGCGGCTGGAACGAGGCTTAGAGGTGAATTCTCCTGTCGATTTGAAATTGTTTATGACTCTTTGAACTGACGAATATTGTGTTCCCACTATTTTCGCTATTTCTCTGTAGCTGTTCCCATCTTTCCATAATTTTATTATGATTTTTCTTTCACCTACATTAATTTCTTTCCTTTTATTTTCCATGGTAATTCACAAAATAACTTCTGCAAGAAACTACTTGATCATCTGATAAACTAACTAGGAATGAATAATAAAGGCAATCAAGCCTTATAAGGGTACACTTGAAGCACTTCGGGGAATCCCAAAATTCAACAAATGAACGCAGACTTTTTCTGTCCCATTTTTGTGTGTTTTCTGTGAAAAGTGCCGCTATCTAAAAAACTGTGAAAGCGAAATAAATGATTTTGTATGTCTCTAATGCTTAAGAAATATGTAATAAATAGATGAATTAAAATCTGGAAAATATTTATTCGTTTTTGATTTTTTGACGTTACTATCCGATTGACAGCGGGTAAACGCAGACTTTTTCTAGTAAGTGTATATCGATAAGGATTCAAGCTCCCTTTTGAGTCGTGTTACGAGCTTTTTCCACGTTTCGTTATTTTTTTAATAAATTTTTATAAGTGGCCAAAATACGATTTATTGTACTTTTCAAACCTATTTTTTCAAAAATGTGACGTAATAGGATATTTTTGTTTGCAAATTCCTAATCTACGGAAAAAACCCTATAGAAATGATATATGACTTGTACTGCAAAAAATTAAATATTAAATTTATCGCAGAGTGTTATCAATATTCGACATTAGCGCCAAATCATATTTGAAAATTATTGATTTATAGTATATTGTTTCTATCGTTTTCACAATATTTTTCTCTCACAATCAGTTGTTATGCATTTAAGATTTGTTAAGGTATGACCTTGTAAATAAAAGCCTTCCTTGGAGGGAGACAGCATTTTATCTCCACAGGTTCATTAAGATAGTTAGGGCCAACGCTAAAGCCAGCTGGGACAGAGCTTCTTAGTCATATAGACCGCACGAAGAGGCATCAAATGGAATTTTACGACCAATAAAAGTTGCTAAGCCAACTATTGAGCCGCCGAGGTATACATCAGAACATATGCCCACATATGACGGGGTGGGGGGATGCTTGCCAGCGGAAGTGATAGCCGCTCAGTACACGGACTTTATGGCCCGATATCGGAAGCAATTTCCATAAAATCAGGGAACATGGCGGAACGGAACTTAAATCAACTTGCGGTGATAAATTCCGAGCAGAAAAGCTTTCTAGCCGGGACGTTCCGAGTACAAAGTGGCCCTAAGCCTGATGAACAGTTACTTCTAAGTGATATGTACGAGGAGACTTAGTATGAAGAATGGTCCTTTGGTCGGACCTTTCCAGGACAGGCGCCCGGCTCCAGAAAATAATTCAATTCCGCCGGGCGCAATGGCCACTAATTTCCCTTATGACCGACTGGCAGTAGATAATGAACGGCGGCCATAACAAAAGGCTGCAAGTGGTGTGCAGGTCTTTATCGTTAAGACCACCTGTTACGTTCTTAGTAAAGTATAATTGCCTGCAAACTGAGGAACCACCTTTAAAATCGCCTTCTCTCTGGTTGCATTCAAAACGGTGGCAGAAGTGGGGTTCTTCCGCTTCAGTGTGATCTCCGCATTGAAATTAGGGCGCCACTTTATTTGCTCGAATTTGTCGTTCTAGCCGCCTGAGCCGTCGCAGATACAGGAAATTAAGTGCCGCCACATGGTTTCTAGTTACTCCCCAGCCATTTGCCAAACTGACAGATTCCCCCGGGATTTACGGAATACAGAGAAAAGCAGTACCAGTCTGAGCGGGGAACCCTGGGTAGAGCTGCTGCACTCCCAGCCACAGCACCTTCCCCCTCCCCCCGCTTAGGTTGGTTTAATTATATTTCTATGACAACACACTTCCATAAGGAGTATTAACTGGGGATTAGCATGTCGGGAATGCCGCTGGATTCCTTGATTTATGGAACTCATTTACAAGGAGTTCAGAACGCTCGGTTATCAGTTCACGTTCTACTGCAACACGAGCTTATTACAACGTTAATTACACGAGCTTATCCTTATTTAAGGCCAGCCAGTACGGTGCTCCGTACCTCGGATCGCAGTGCTGCCTGAGTAGAAAGAATAATAGCGAACCCCATTCCGAGGCCCTGCCCGTCCACAGACCATCGACTGCTGATACAGGTGTACTTTAAAAGGATATTTAACGACAAAGCGTCCTGCAGATATCTCTCCAGACGAAAGGAATAAAGAATCATTTAATAGATATGTTCTGACGAGGTCAACGTACTACAGTCCGTACACGTTTGTGGTTAGCAGAGCTCGACCTTTTCAATTTGTTTAATATGTTTTCCAAGGAACGATGTTCGCACACATCGGATGACTTTGAGTCCTTAGCTAACAAGGCTAAACAAATATTTTATATGTTTTTACTCGATTAGGAATACCTAAAAATTGCTTTTAAACCCGACTAAGGAGGGTCTTACAATGGTTTTCTTGGAATTCTTGAACATTTTTTTTTTCGTTCGTCTCCAAGTATTTTTATTTACGCATCAGTAAAAAGTATTCAACATTATATTGGCCATATTTTATACTATAACCGACTTCGAAAAAAAAATCAATAAAGCGTAGCGTAAATTACACTCAATTGGCAATACTACCCAAATCAATGTTTAAAAAACACAATATTTGTCCCGATTGAATAAGTGAACAGACGTCCTTTCCGTTAATACGTTCTTGTACTTCATATTCAAATAAAACAAGGTCATATAACCAAATGCACGAATTTAACATTCAGTCAAGTGACAACATTTTCCCAAGAACGTATTCGCACTCTGACAAAGTGTATTATACGTGCACATCTCTTATTTAACTTAAGTATATTAAAGTGATTGATTGTTCGATTTGTAATTTTCCTAAAGCATATTTTCATTTCAAAATCGGTTTGTAAATATTATTTTATTGATTGGTTGCATTCTTATTATTTTAAAAAGAATAAGACAAGTGGTGTAAGAGAAGTGGTGAAAAATTCGATGATAGATCATAAATTATCTCGATAACCTTTGAATCATTTGAACTGAATTTTGACTAAAAAAAATAATAAACACTGTATTATGAACTCACCAAGAATACACTCACCTGATAGTCATGTGTGCGAAAGCTGCCGTAAAGCTCTAACCGGTGTTGTACTTGCTTACTGTTTCATAAAACACTTATTATCTCAAAATATAAGAACCAAGAATTGTTACTTTCTTTTGAATAAATATAATTATTAATTGTCCACGTTTGTAATTTGAATAATCCAATAAAAATATAATTATCAATTTTTGTTTTATTACCTGTAAGGCTTAGGTAGTCAGCATTACTCCCATTTATCGTATATCAGCACTGTAAACAATGTGCAGTCTGGTGTCTGCGTCTACGTTGACAGATGTTTGACTACGACTTCTGCTTGAAAACAAAAACTTTTTCAAGCAAAATGACAGTTGAACATCTGTCGACATTGACACTGAATCCGCAGATTGTTTACGATGTACACACTTCATATTTACTTTCATTTTGTGCGTCTCAAACCATAACATACTAAAATTTCAATCAATTTCAGTGAAGCAATTTTTCTACTTGCTTCTCTCTCAATTTTTTCATTTTTACAGGCAATAAAAAATATATATATAATATATAATATACAGGGTGTTTAGAAAATTAGTAGAACGGGTTGTATTAATTTATTTTTGTATTCTGATCAACCTTTGTTGTTTAATTTAAACACTGAGTAATACTCTTATACATGCGTTTTAAAATATGTATATTTTACATGTAGAATTTAAGCTTTTCGGGAATAGATGGCAGATCTTAATATTTATTTTATGCACTAGCAATTGCCTATTATTTTTTTAAATTTAATTGAACATAAATAATGTTGACCACTATTGTTTTAAGTAGAATACTTTTTATTGATTCTACAATGGAACATTTTATTTTGACTGAATGCGCGACTTTTTTTCGGTATTCTCAGGTTTTTGCAGGTAATCTTATTTCTTATTAGTTTTTATATAATAAATATGAATTGAAGGCGCTGTAGATGTTTTTATGTCTAAACAATAATATCATTATAAATTCTTTCCTAAATAAAAAGATTACACAGAGAAGTAATACATCGATCGAGTTCTGCTGTTCACTTGAATAATCACGTTTCATGGTTCACGTATGAATAATGCTTAAGATGATATAGTCGGGGTGCCAGAGGTTCAAAAAATGGGTTATTTCGTTGTTGGACAGAATTTGATGAAAAATGGCAGAAAGGGAAGGTCATTGCCCGTACAGTGACCCATTAAAAAAGTTAGAATGAGCGATGTCGGGAAGGTACTTTGTTATTGCAAAATAACTTTGATAACCCGTTATTTTTCAGTTTTCTTGGAATAACTCGAAAACGAAGCGTTTCAGCGAAAAATATTAAATACAAAAGTTGTTCAGCTGATGATTTTACGTAGGAATACGGTTTTTTGATTAATTAAAAAATTGTTTTTCCGACCGAAAACCAGCAGAAAAGTAACAAAAATGCAAAAACAATAAGCATTAAAAAATAAAGGAAAAAAACGATTTCCATCGTTGATATTTGGGTTATTGATAGGTATTGGTATTGTTAACCAAATGCACCCGGTCCGGTTTTTCAAAAACAATATGGCGACCTATTGCAACATTGTTAAGTTAAAACTTTGGAACGCTGTAAATTCTGCATGAACAAACGGATCTTGATGAAACAAATTGGAATCGGTAGGTATTAACGGCATCTTTGAGTGTGCCAAATTTCAAAATTTTTCAACAATTACTTTTTTTGTTATTAACCAAAAACCATTTGCTGTGCTTCGTAATTTCGTCAATTTACAACATTACAACAATAACAAAATGCATTTGATTACTCTTAACATCCTACAGTGGTGACTAAAAACGCGAAAATAGCGAGTTTTGATGATTTGATGCATTTTGTTGCAAAGCTTAATGTTGTAAATTGACGAAATTACGAATACACATTGGTTAATAACAAAAAAAGTAATTGTTGAAATTTGGCACACTCAAAGATGCCGTTAATACCTACCGATTCCAATTTGTTTCATCAAGATCCGTTTGTTCATGCAGAATTTACAGCGTTCCAAAGTTTTAACTTAACAATGTTGCAATAGGTCGCCATATTGTTTTTGAAAAACCGGACCGGGTGCATTTGGTTAACAATACCAATACCTATCAATAACCCAAATATCAACGATGGAAATCGTTTTTTTCCTTTATTTTTTAATGCTTATTGTTTTTGCATTTTTGTTACTTTTCTGCTGGTTTTCGGTCGGAAAAACAATTTTTTAATTAATCAAAAAACCGTATTCCTACGTAAAATCATCAGCTGAACAACTTTTGTATTTAATATTTTTCGCTGAAACGCTTCGTTTTCGAGTTATTCCAAGAAAACTGAAAAATAACGGGTTATCAAAGTTATTTTGCAATAACAAAGTACCTTCCCGACATCGCTCATTCTAACTTTTTTAATGGGTCACTGTACGGGCAATGACCTTCCCTTTCTGCCATTTTTCATCAAATTCCGTCCAACAACGAAATGAAAACCTCTGGCACCCCGACTAACTAAAATTATAAGACTTACGCTTTCCATAAACATATAAAATTGATATTTTTTCATAACAAATTAATAAGTTTGGAAAAAAGCTTTTTTTATAATCATATTTAATATTAAAATACTATATTTTCCGTATTGACTTCCAAAACTGATACGCTTGGCATATATTTTTCATTATTCGAAACGTATCAAAACAATACGAAAATAATTTATAGGTGCTAAATTTCTTTTACTTATGAAATTAATATTTTTATTATAATTTTTCTATATTTTGTATGGAATTCAAAAGAAAATTATGGGACTGATTCCGATATTATTTTCATATTTTTGTATAAAATTAAGAGAGATTTTTTGAAATGTAAAATTAAAGAGAAAAAACTATTGATTTCATACGGAATATTTTTTTCTGTGTATTATGAAAATATTTTTATATTTTGAGATTTCAGAAGATTGATGATTATAATGAAAATTTTCTCAGTATGTATCTATATTATACAAAAAGAAAAACAATATTTTGGTGTTTCAAATAGCAAAACAATTTCGTCCCTTTAATATGATAAATGTCCCAAGAAATGCTCTGACGAACCAAACTCCTAAAAATGCAAAATAATTCCAAAATCATAATAGAGTTTCCAAAACGGAAATGGTGTGAGAAATGAAATTATGCAAAGTTTGCAACTACGTTCTAAATGCACTAAAAAAATTTTTTATGGTATCAGGATCAGCTTCATCCCTGTACGGAGTTCTCATAATTCAATCAATTTTATTCGCCTCAAATTGGTCTAGCAGCACGTGGTGAAGCGAAATTGGGTTATGGTTGTTCACATTGCTCTTCATAGCAGCACCCGAGGTCATCTCAGTTACGACACTGCTACGAGTTCGGACTGCTGTCGTCGCAGCACTACAAAAGTGGCTTTTTCCACAAAATTAGTGAATTTAACTGCACGGACAGACAAGTTACTCGTACTTAGATATAAACGACAAATGTTCCCAAATATGGGAGCAAAAGCCAAAAATTTGAGAAAGGAAAGTTGCCGCCGGATGCCTCAAACCAAGCGTTTGTCCAAACTTTGTCCGCCAGTGGAATGTTAAGGAAGCAGAAAGTGCAAATAGGGTCAGTAAAAAGATTTCGCCTGGATCGAGGGCGGTTGCCGGAGTACCGTGGCAGTGTGGGTCTCTTTTAATTGTGTGCAACAACTCCACACATCCCCAAGGGTCGGCAAACGGGGTGTCAGTGCAGATCTGCAAAAGCCCAAGATATGGGTTTAACTCGGTTACTAAGTTGTCCGAGAGCTATTCATGCAAACAGCTCCATACAAGTGGAGCATGTGGCTGACCACAAGCCTACCGAAATTTACTTTTGTACTTTAACCCCCATACTTCCTCAGACCACAAGAAAACTTTCATAAACTTTGTTCAAACTAGGGTCCTCCTTTAGATGAAACTCATTGCTTCGGAGGAGGGAGATGGGGAGAGGGGGAATGAAAAGGGGTGAAATTTGTACACAGCCGGACATTTAGAATATTGTTAATTGAGGGTCCATAATATTTCCAAGTTCATATTCAATTTGAATGCAGAACTTAGAGACACTGCTGGACTCCTTTGATACGAGAGCATTTTGCAAATATTTACAAAGTGGGGCGGTTGGCCCGAATTATTGTCGGGTTGGTCGTCCCGAAACGAAATTGTATTGTGGATGTTAGTCCGGTTCACATTAAGGCCAGAAGGCTCCCAGATCAGTTTCGATATTTCAACCTTTGAAACTGTGAATAAATAGTCCTGAATGATGGTCTCTGTCTAGTTTGAGTAAATACATGAGGACTCTCCAGACCAGCTGTGGGTGCCTCAATTGAATAAACAAAATGGCCAGAATTCTATTTAAAATAACTTTATAGATGCATGACTACGAGAAATTTAGAGAATTAGATGAACGAACTAAAGTTGGAATTTATCGAAATCAATCTGGCACTCATTCAAATTAGCCATATATGTTGCGGAAGCAACTCACTTATAAATATTTTCACTCAAAATAACGCGAAAATCGAAATTCTCGTTCGACATATATGTATTTTTGATTCTGTTTCGAGCGCCACCCTTTTCAGTGGATACTTAATGCTCGCTGAAATCCAAAAGCGAAACCACTTTACGAAAAGGGAAAAATCACAGCAAGGGTTGTATTAGACTGGCTGCCGGCCGCATCCAATGGACATAATTTGCCCAAATCATCGATGAAACCCATAAACGAATGTTTCGGTCCATTTGCCCTAGCGGCCTGTTGGCGAACTGCGGCCAGAGTTGTCTGCTAAAAGGGCAAATTCGATGCCTGTATGCCAATGTGTCAGGTGGATGAATCCCTGCAATCTTTCAGTCCTCCCCATCTCCACCTTCAATCAGCATTATTCCACCCCCGCCGTAATCTGACCCACATTATCGACCGGCATCAGACCGAACATCATTTGGGCGAGAAATTGATTCCTTTTAATTAATAACCCAAGACCCACGGGCAGTGATGCGAATATCCTTCTCTGGTTACGTGCCCTTACACGCGGTGGGTAAAAGCCAGAAGGGCGGGGAAGAAAAGGTAGAAACCGTGCAAAAATACCTCAGAATTTGTGGACAGAAAATCCATTTCACTAAGGTAGATTGTACCCGTCCGTGTTGGAACCACACAGGTCATTCAGATATCTTTATATTTACTTTTCGGAAATATTTTTCAAAAATCAAGACAGTCATGTAACGTGAAATGACACTAAAGCGCGAGCCCTGCCACCCTGTCGGGATTTTGCTGCCTGTCGGAGCTCCGAGGCGCTCAGTAATTTTATAAATGACTTGCAAGCTTCGGACTCCCCAGCGACGACGAAGATACGGCTGTGGGGAACTGCACAAGGGGAGAAGAAACTATTTCCTAATAAAAGGGAAATATTTCTGCTCAAGAAGGAACTTAGTCTTTACGTGTTTGCAATAATTCTTATTTGGCTTCCATTCTGGTCATGGATTTCACAGGCAGAAAACTTTTAAGTTCTGCTTCGCTTACTTATGAAAATTTATGGAGCTCCAGAGCAAGCGCTGTTAGCTGCCGGGGTGCCTCAGTGTCGGATCAGAGCCTAGTCCTTCAGGTACATTGGCACATATTTTAGGAGCTGTGATACCGCCAAGTCCTTAGTATTTTAAGTTTTTAACTGAAAAGGTGTTTTCTCAAGCTGTCGCAGTGCATCCTCCTACAAGATCATTTCAGACTATCATAGCTCCTTACAATGAATCCTTCAAAACTGATTGATTCTGGGGAGTATTTAAACTTCAATTTGGATATCTAACTTCCAGAATTATGTAGAAATTCCTTATAGATTTTCTGATGCTCTACATTTTACAAAATGAAGCATCTCTTATATGTGCAAAAAATGAAGCATCTCTTATATGTACAAAATAATATAAAAGTTAATTCGATTTAATCACTCTACACTATTTTAAAATTTAATCTATTAGTAATTTATTTTTATGCCGGCAACACACGGACAAATCAAATAATTATTTCCAGATGATATACATAACACCTTAAGGATCGGTTCCGGTTCCGGAAATTCGAACCAACCTTGAAGGGATTTATAAATAGTCGAAATCAGTGTCATCTCTGGGTAAAATAAAACATGTGTTCATCCGGAAATGCATTCGTTCCATTCATTCCACTCAATCTTAATCCCACTTCTAAGTTCTTATAAGTATAAGTTTCTTTATAGTCCAGGCTACCAAGGTAAAAAAGAGGTATTACCTCCGAATTTTTTGAGCATGCATCGATTTTAATGAAATTTTGACAGCATGTAGGGAATACCTCAAAAAGCAAAATCTACCCTATCCCGATGTGTGCTTTTTCCCTGGGGGTGAGTTACACCCCAACTAGGGGGTGAAAATTTTTTTGTGGAAAATAACCACGGAAATCGATAGAGGAACAAATTTTAAGCAAAAATTGTTCTTAGCATTTTTTTTGAAAACTCAATAGTTTTCGAGTTATACGCGATTGAAAATTGGCATTTTTCGTGAAAAAAACCACGTTTTTAATCGATTTTTTATGAATAACTCAAAAACTATTCATTTTATCAACAAAAGTGTAAGAGAGATTGGTGCCTTTTAATTGATTGTAGGCCTAATACAAACCGAGTAATGATTTATTGAAGGTTGAATACATTATTTGAACGAAAATTTTTTAAAATTCAACGTCAAATAACGGAAAAATGGTCAATTTTTCGAGAAAATTGCATAGAACCTTTTTCAAAGTATTTTTAAAAAGCTTTAAACTGAGGGTTACTAGAATTCTCTAGCATGAAAACTAAGAGAGTTATGGCCGAAATAAAATTGATTTATATTTTTTTTGTTCCTCTACCGTGGTTATTTTCCACAAAAAAATTTTCACCCCCTAGTTGGGGTGTAACTCACCCCCAGGGAAAAAGCACACATCGGGATAGGGTAGATTTTGCTTTTTGAGGTATTCCCTACATGCTGTCAAAATTTCATTAAAATCGATGCATGCTCAAAAAATTCGGAGGTGAAAACCTTCGTAGCCTGGACTATTAGTATCCGTGCAACTTTTTGATGCTACGATCAGATTTTTTAAAGCTTAAAGCTTAGAGAGGTAAAAATACTTCAAAACTATAGCATTTACAGAGTGACAAATGGAAAGTTGCCTAAACTAATCATTCATAATTTTAAAATGAGTGCAAGGGAAACTAAATAAAAGTACGTATAAATTCAGTAAAGATGTCATTTTTATTTGAAATTAGTTCCAGTTGAATCGGACATTTGTGACAGATACTTATTGATATTTTAAAAAATCTACAAAATTCGGCCAGAGGATAACTATTTGCATAAATGCTTGAAAAAATTATTAATAAATGCGGCCATATGATGAAATCAAGTAATTGTTTTTTAAATTCTTACCTTCTGAGAGTGTTTTGGCTGGCTACATTTTTACTTCCAAGCTTGGTATGAAGGCCTATATACTTCAGTATAGTTTTTACCTCTAGAATAAAAGCATTCGATTTGTCTTCATTTATAAGGTTACTCATTTTAAAGTACATACACGTATTTCTTTTTATGACGTCTCAACAGAAACTTACAACACTCTAGTATATAACTATAGTAGTACATAGGACATAGGTATACTTTAGACAACTTGCTATTTGTCACCCTGTAAAAATGTAAACAAAGCACGAACGGCATGGCTTACTAATTTTTTTTTTTTTTAGAAAGAGTGACAATATTAGATTTTCTCTCCGGCGCAGTTGCTCTTCTTCTCGCTTTAGCTTCACACTTGCTATTCTTCCCTTCTCATTTCTTTACTACTTTTCAGAAGTATTGATGTGACGTTTTCAGGGGGATACAAAACGATTGAAAATTGGTATCATTCTAATCGGCATATAGTTCTGTTTGTAATAATTTGGAAGTCAGCATTGCACATTTGCAGTACACGACGGGGAAAGAACTCGAAGCAAAACAAGAATTTCGGCGTCTAAAAATCGGTACAGATGAAGACTCCAAGTAGCTACGACACTGGTTTTATTGTCAAAGGATAGAGTTTGATCTGAACAATACAATAAAATGATAATCTAAAAAATTAGTTAAAATAAGTAAAACTTTTGAAAAAGTCGAAAAGCAATTTTTTTTTTTTTTACACAATGTAAATTTAATATACTTAGTATTTGTATAGCATCATATATAGCGCAAAAGATAAATCTAATATAGTATTTGTATAGCGTCGAAAAGAGTATCTCAGCATACGAAAATTAATGTCGAAGTCATATCGTCGTTGCGCGTGCAATACCGCGTATCTGCGTTTTCACTGTTTTACAGGAGAAAGAAAAAACTTGCCGCCAACTCCAAGCAGCAAGTGTAACGCGGTATTGTTTCTATGTCAAAAATGAGGTTTCTTATAGGCTAATTTAAATTCTGTGAGATCTATAAGGAGCGAAACCATGTTAAGAATCCGTAGGCGCGATATTTCAATTTTGAGCTTTTTGCTGTTACGCGGTATTGCACGCGCAACGACGATATCGTTCATAATTTACTTCTCATACAACCGACCACTTCAGAACAAAATTACACTCGAGATGTGGGCTATCAATAAAAAGAAGCAGCAAATAGATTCATTTTATGCTCAATTTTTAATACATTGTACAAAACTAGGTGTATATTTTTCAATATATTAAGTTTACGGCAAAGCTTTATGTTCATTTTACAAATATGTAAACAATGTTTCTGTGTAACAATAAATGTATTAATTTATGAGTCTGACATTTATTTAAAATCGCTGCTACAAACGACGTGGATGGGGAACGTATTCACAACAATCCCTTGAGTGTGCATCCCGACACAGTCACACCCACTTTTTTTAAGACATTATTTCAGCAAGTGAAACCTAGATGTATTAAAATTTACATATCTTCCCTTTGGGATGCCATGTCGTTCGCTTACGTAAACTGGAAAAGGGGTAGTGTGGCGACGGCAGTAGGCATATAAATTTTAATTCTTTTAGAAGATTTGGAAAAGTAGGCCAATCGGAAACAAAAAGGTTTCTGAGTTTTGATTTTGTTTTAGTCTTGATTGAAATTCTGTTCGGTTAACATATTTTAAGCAATGGAATAAAAAGAGAGAAATAAATTGAAATATAAGTGAAATATAAGTAGTCTTATTTGATTATAGAAAACATACATCTAAACCAAATTCCTATACTGGGTTAACTCAACTAAACTCCGCTTTGCAAGCTGGGTGACATTTCAACTCATGTCGAATAAGGTTGCTATGTATGGTAAATGCAAGTCGAGTAGTGTGTTGACAGTTGACGCGGTTATTTGTGTTTTGGTTTTGTTCGAATAATGAAGTACAATAAAATATTTTATTAAAATGGCTAAGAGAAATTTTTGGGAAAATTAAGAAACCAAAGATTTTTTAAATACTGGTAAACCTTCTACAATGCGCAAATACTCCTTCAATACGGCAATTCTACAACGCGGTTTCGTTACAATGCGATTCATGAAATACGAAAATTTACCTACAGGTCGATATTTCTGTAACGTGGTTTACATACATACACAACAAATAAATTTGTATACATTCATACTAAGTAAGTTTGTATTCACAAATATGTATTCGTAGTTTTTTTTCATTCATATTCATTGCAGAAGTTTAACAAGATTTTCAAAACAATAGCTAAACTATCGAAAATGCTGTCGAATTTGAAGAAGTATCAAACTCAAATTTTTAAATAAGGCCAGTAAAACGCTCTCAACTAATTTAAAACATAATTAGTGAAGACGAGGAATAAGTTTGATACTACGCATACATTTCTCCTCATTATTTCTTAATTTACTTTTGATTATTAACCTTGAACTCTTCGTTTTTTAAGTTTTATTTTATTTTGCGTTTTATTTTAGTTGGTTATGAAGTATTTCTATGTACATATAGGCTGCATTTTTTTTAATGATCTATATAGTGTAATGTTCCTTTGGAGTGATAAGAGGCCTAGCTTAGTGCGTCACCTTTCGGGATACGCACTGTATAATGGCGTCACCAAGTGGGATACGCCGATATTTCTATTGAAGAAAAGAGTGCCGTGCGGCAGAGTTCAGTTCAGAAATCGAACTATATTTTTCTTGAATATTTTCCTCCCTTAAATACAAAAATCGATACACTAATATTTCCTAAGCTAAGTATACATATTATACAATACTACAATACAATAGAATAGCTATCACATATGTTTCGCAAAGGGTGTATTTCGCAAAGGGTCAGAATCGGTATCATCAGCTGTTTAGCACTTTGCTTGACCCAGATTTAATTTATGATTCATAGAAACAAAAGGTTCTGGGCAAGCGCCGCATGCTACGGGTGAATCACTGCACGGGGAAAGCAAGCAGGGTTAAATTACATCTCGTGCATTGACTTCGTGTGGCGTTAGCTGTTTTGATTCTGACTGACCGTGGCCTTGCGTAGTGATTGTTACATAATAATGAATTTGAGTATGATCACTACACCCTCACCCTTTATGTTGAGTCTTAACTCTTAGTTTAAGGCGAAACAAAAATGATAGTATAGTATTATTACAGAATATGAATATTATAGTAGTATGATATTAGTTTAAGGCGAAACAAAAATGATAGTATAGTATTATTACAGAATATGAATATTATAGTAGTATGATATTACTGCTGATTACATGTATGCTCTTATACTAATATGCTTAAATGTATATTACATTATGTATTAATTACGTTATGATATTAACTATTTTATTTTTTTACATTGTATTTCTTCAATCTGTCGTTGTGAACCTCTTTTGGTATGCCATCTATTTCAATTACTGAGTTTACGCTTTTTCTTTCTAAGACTTTATACGGACCTTTGTAAGGTTTGTGGTATTTTTTGCGATTTTCGTTTCTCAATAGAACTAGGTCACCTGATTCAATGTATATCGGATTTGTTGCAGTTTGTTTTTCCGTTCGTTTCTGCTTAATTTTTTCTATCAAGTCTCTAGCTCTTGAAGTAGCTGATTTTAATCTAACTTTTAATTCGTTAGCGTAGTTATCTAGATTGTAAACAGTGTTATTATTATTGATTAAATCGAATGGTAAATAGGGTAGTTTGCCAAATATTAACTCGTATGGCGTGTAACCAGTGTCTACATGAGGTGTAGTGTTGTAAGAAAAAGTGTAATAAGGTATCCACTTAAACCATTCTAGATCATCTGCAAATGAAAGCATATATTCATTAAGAACGCGATGATTCCGTTCCGCTACTCCCAAAGTTTGGTGATGGTAAGGAGTACTAAAAATTTGCTTGATTTTGAGTAATTTACATATTTCTTGCATCAGTTTGTTGGTAAATTCCGTACCTCGATCTGTTTTCAGGATCTTGAAATGTCCATATTTCAAAATGAAATCGTTTACTATGGTTGAAGCTACCGTGTGAGCATCTTTAGTTTCTAAGGGAGATGCCACTACAAATTTTGTTAGTTCACATTGCAT